>CM068306.1:75798264-77260143 GCA_034768735.1 Schistosoma mekongi | reverse complement strand
AATAGGTTTGTGATTATCGTAGGTATGTATAGTGATTATCGTGGAGATTGGAATGTGTGTATTATTAAATAAGCGCTCCCGCGCCGGGTGTCGAACCCGGGCCGCCTGGGTGAGAGCCAGGAATCCTAACCGCTAGACCACGCGGGACGACTTCGTCGCCATCATCACAACCCAACATTATCGACTCTCAATTACCAATTCACACACAGACAAAATCAACAATTCTCCATCATCAATCACCAACACATTCACAAAATTATTCAGCACTAACACACACCCTCACATTCAGAACTCACAATCCCTCCATCTCATTCATCAACACCACCATCGCTATCCTCGTCACACACACACACACACACACACAGATCCACATTATCATCGCTTCCTGCATCATAAACAACTTCATCTGGTTCACCAGTTCACAACACAGCTCTACAAACTAACAAATTATCGGGAAAATATGAGTGCTTCGAACTGTAACCCTCGTCTACATATCATCTTCTCTCCGACTATTTCCACAGACTACAAGATCATGCATGTGTGCATGTCTGTTTGTGCGTGTTTCTCCGCATGCCACTATCACTCATTCCACACATTCAGTCACCATGCAGTTGTATCAATTCCGTTTTCCACATGCAATTATTCCCCTGGTACATTACACACCATCATTTGTAGTCGACCACCAATTGAAAGTGAAAACCACTCACAAACTCATCGACTATTATTAGTAGAGTGGAAGTATCAGAGACAACAAAGAAAACTACTAATGCTACCACTATTATCTCCATGACTACTCCTACTATCACTACAACTACATCCACAACTACGTCTATGTCTTCTTCTACTAATATCGATATTGTCAACATAACTAACATAACCACCATCAATACCATATGCATGCAAGCAATTGAACGTTGTGCAGTTGTCGATTCACCAAGTGCTCATGTCTGACATATGTGAAAATTGCATGGAACGATCGGGGAATGATGGGGGAAGTCAGAAAAGCCTGAAACCCAATGTAACGTGATTTGATGCTGTCGACTTCATTATTGTGACATTTCGCGTAGTGTTTCGTCTCGTACGCCCGACATTTAAGCCGTTGAAACTATTGATTGTATGCTTGGTTCAGTTGAGTAATACGGACGATGACGAAGAGAGAGAGAGAGAGAGAGAAGGGCAGAATGAAAGCGTGCATGGTTGTGAGTGAGGTTGTGGTGGAGGAGAGTGTGTAGTGGCATTCAGAGCAGAAATGAAGCCACAGGACTGGATAGTGATGGGAAAGTGGAGTGTTTGTAGAGTATAATCACGTTGCGAATGTTGTTTGAGAGTGTTGGGGTGAGTCGGTGAAAACCAATGCCTACCTGCTGGAACCCGGGATTGAACCGGGGACATTTAGATCTTCAGTCGAACGCTCTCCCAACTGAGCTACTCCGGCCCGCATGCAACATATGCATACATATACATATTTATATACATCAATTCCTATTCACAAGCATAACCTCATCCATCCAGCATACGCATACACACAACACACCAAATACAACCAATACATCAACACCAGTATCCAAAATCTAACCAGTAGACCAACACCAACAACTAATGCGTAATATCTTGATGACAAGCTAGTCGAAATCATATAGTTTGTCGACTCACGCATCTCAATATTAAGACGCCCACACCACAAATACACTGACATAATTACCTTGACAATAAGCACGAGAATAAAATAGTAATAATAGTGGTAATAAATGTATTCATATTGTTATGATTCTTAATAGTGGTGATGATGATAATTAGTGTAGAGTTGGCATTACTGAATACGGCGTGAATAGACAGAATTGACGAGTGTCAGCGACCGTGGTGAACAGAGATTGTGTGTGTGCGTGTGTGTATGTGTTTGACGTGACAATTTGATGACGAATATATGTGTGCAGCTAGAGGTAGAGAGAAGTAGGTTTGTGATTATCGTAGGTATGTATAGTGATTATCGTGGAGATTGGAATGTGTGTATTATTAAATAAGCGCTCCCGCGCCGGGTGTCGAACCCGGGCCGCCTGGGTGAGAGCCAGGAATCCTAACCGCTAGACCACGCGGGACGACTTCGTCGCCATCATCACAACCCAACATTATCGACTCTCAATTACCAATTCACACACAGACAAAATCAACAATTCTCCATCATCAATCACCAACACATTCACAAAATTATTCAGCACTAACACACACCCTCACATTCAGAACTCACAATCCCTCCATCTCATTCATCAACACCACCATCGCTATCCTCGTCACACACACACACACACACACACAGATCCACATTATCATCGCTTCCTGCATCATAAACAACTTCATCTGGTTCACCAGTTCACAACACAGCTCTACAAACTAACAAATTATCGGGAAAATATGAGTGCTTCGAACTGTAACCCTCGTCTACATATCATCTTCTCTCCGACTATTTCCACAGACTACAAGATCATGCATGTGTGCATGTCTGTTTGTGCGTGTTTCTCCGCATGCCACTATCACTCATTCCACACATTCAGTCACCATGCAGTTGTATCAATTCCGTTTTCCACATGCAATTATTCCCCTGGTACATTACACACCATCATTTGTAGTCGACCACCAATTGAAAGTGAAAACCACTCACAAACTCATCGACTATTATTAGTAGAGTGGAAGTATCAGAGACAACAAAGAAAACTACTAATGCTACCACTATTATCTCCATGACTACTCCTACTATCACTACAACTACATCCACAACTACGTCTATGTCTTCTTCTACTAATATCGATATTGTCAACATAACTAACATAACCACCATCAATACCATATGCATGCAAGCAATTGAACGTTGTGCAGTTGTCGATTCACCAAGTGCTCATGTCTGACATATGTGAAAATTGCATGGAACGATCGGGGAATGATGGGGGAAGTCAGAAAAGCCTGAAACCCAATGTAACGTGATTTGATGCTGTCGACTTCATTATTGTGACATTTCGCGTAGTGTTTCGTCTCGTACGCCCGACATTTAAGCCGTTGAAACTATTGATTGTATGCTTGGTTCAGTTGAGTAATACGGACGATGACGAAGAGAGAGAGAGAGAGAGAGAGAGAGAGAGAGAAGGGCAGAATGAATGCGTGCATGGTTGTGAGTGAGGTTGTGGTGGAGGAGAGTGTGTAGTGGCATTCAGAGCAGAAATGAAGCCACAGGACTGGATAGTGATGGGAAAGTGGAGTGTTTGTAGAGTATAATCACGTTGCGAATGTTGTTTGAGAGTGTTGGGGTGAGTCGGTGGAAACCAATGCCTACCTGCCGGAACCCGGGATTGAACCGGGGACATTTAGATCTTCAGTCTAACGCTCTCCCAACTGAGCTACTCCGGCCCGCATGCAACATATGCATACATATACATATTTATATACATCAATTCCTATTCACAAGCATAACCTCATCCATCCAGCATACGCATACACACAACACACCAAATACAACCAATACATCAACACCAGTATCCAAAATCTAACCAGTAGACCAACACCAACAACTAATGCGTAATATCTTGATGACAAGCTAGTCGAAATCATATAGTTTGTCGACTCACGCATCTCAATATTAAGACGCCCACACCACAAATACACTGACATAATTACCTTGACAATAAGCACGAGAATAAAATAGTAATAATAGTGGTAATAAATGTATTCATATTGTTATGATTCTTAATAGTGGTGATGATGATAATTAGTGTAGAGTTGGCATTACTGAATACGGCGTGAATAGACAGAATTGACGAGTGTCAGCGACCGTGGTGAACAGAGATTGTGTGTGTGCGTGTGTGTATGTGTTTGACGTGACAATTTGATGACGAATATATGTGTGCAGCTAGAGGTAGAGAGAAGTAGGTTTGTGATTATCGTAGGTATGTATAGTGATTATCGTGGAGATTGGAATGTGTGTATTATTAAATAAGCGCTCCCGCGCCGGGTGTCGAACCCGGGCCGCCTGGGTGAGAGCCAGGAATCCTAACCGCTAGACCACGCGGGACGACTTCGTCGCCATCATCACAACCCAACATTATCGACTCTCAATTACCAATTCACACACAGACAAAATCAACAATTCTCCATCATCAATCACCAACACATTCACAAAATTATTCAGCACTAACACACACCCTCACATTCAGAACTCACAATCCCTCCATCTCATTCATCAACACCACCATCGCTATCCTCGTCACACACACACACACAGATCCACATTATCATCGCTTCCTGCATCATAAACAACTTCATCTGGTTCACCAGTTCACAACACAGCTCTACAAACTAACAAATTATCGGGAAAATATGAGTGCTTCGAACTGTAACCCTCGTCTACATATCATCTTCTCTCCGACTATTTCCACAGACTACAAGATCATGCATGTGTGCATGTCTGTTTGTGCGTGTTTCTCCGCATGCCACTATCACTCATTCCACACATTCAGTCACCATGCAGTTGTATCAATTCCGTTTTCCACATGCAATTATTCCCCTGGTACATTACACACCATCATTTGTAGTCGACCACCAATTGAAAGTGAAAACCACTCACAAACTCATCGACTATTATTAGTAGAGTGGAAGTATCAGAGACAACAAAGAAAACTACTAATGCTACCACTATTATCTCCATGACTACTCCTACTATCACTACAACTACATCCACAACTACGTCTATGTCTTCTTCTACTAATATCGATATTGTCAACATAACTAACATAACCACCATCAATACCATATGCATGCAAGCAATTGAACGTTGTGCAGTTGTCGATTCACCAAGTGCTCATGTCTGACATATGTGAAAATTGCATGGAACGATCGGGGAATGATGGGGGAAGTCAGAAAAGCCTGAAACCCAATGTAACGTGATTTGATGCTGTCGACTTCATTATTGTGACATTTCGCGTAGTGTTTCGTCTCGTACGCCCGACATTTAAGCCGTTGAAACTATTGATTGTATGCTTGGTTCAGTTGAGTAATACGGACGATGACGAAGAGAGAGAGAGAGAGAGAGTGAGAGGGAAATGCAGAATGAATGCGTGCATGGTTGTGAGTGAGGTTGTGGTGGAGGAGAGTGTGTAGTGGCATTCAGAGCAGAAATGAAGCCACAGGACTGGATAGTGATGGGAAAGTGGAGTGTTTGTAGAGTATAATCACGTTGCGAATGTTGTTTGAGAGTGTTGGGGTGAGTTGGTGAAAACGAATTCCTACTTTCCGGATATATTTATTTCTGTTTTTTGTTTGTTTTTTTGATTTCCTTTTTTCTTACCTTTTTTCTTTTTTTCTTCTTTTTTTTCTTCTTTAATTTTTTTTATGTATTTTTATTTTTTTCACTTTTCTATCTTTTTTTTCTCTTGTTTTCTTTTTTCTGTTTTGCTTCCTTTTTACTTCTTTTGATTTCTCTTTTTCTCACCATTTTTCTTTTTTTTAAATCTTTATTTTTTTATTTCCTACCTTTTTTCTTCCTTTTTTTCTTGCCTTTTTTACACTCTTTCATGCCCTTCCTTTTTCTCTTCTGATTTCCATATTTTCTTTCGTTGTTTTTGACTGTAATTTTTACCTGAAATTTATTTTTCGACTTGTGCCTTTCAGTTATTCCGTCTTGCTTACTATATTTTATTTCCTTACTGTTATTTTTTGAGTAGTTTCATTGAGTTTTTGGTTTGTTTAATTGGCACTAATGAAAATTTGTTCTATGAATTTCTAATGGAATTTTTGAGACCAGAAACCACCCTTTTTATGTTGTTTTTGGTGGTTGCTATGTAAATTTAATTAGTGATATATTGAATTATTGGTACGTCGAAAAATGTTTTATTGAATAAATATATAACAAAATATGAGTTGAATTTCATACTGAACAACCATGTAATTGAATTATCTCATAAACTCACTCGTGTAGATTAGATTCACTCGTTATTCTTTATTTCTATTTGTTTTTTCATCAATACACATGATAAGAACTAAAAACATACGGTAGTTGAAATTACATCATTTTCAACAGTACTGACCTATAATTTACTTAATTTTGATAAGAGGTGTTAACTAACGTATATGCTATAAAAGTTAGCTACAGAAGAAATTTATAATGTTCAACTTTAATTACTTTGCATACATACTTGTTAATTGGTTTTTATATAAAATCAAACTTTTCTGTGTGATGAAGGTTACTGTTACCGACAATAAGGTGATTTTAGTTAGGATGCCTTTAAAGTTAATCATAAATATTGGTAAACAGCTTATTAATGAAAGTAGAAAATAAACTGCCAATTCATTACTGTTTATTATTCGCCTTGTTTTAGTTATTTTTGATGGAAAATCTAGAGTGGATCTAATAAGGTCATACATTTTGAAATAATATATTAGACAAACATTGTATTTTTAAAGATAGGATTCTAGGTATGTTAACGATGAAATTTCATAATTATGATGCATATAGATTACAAATATACACAAATGTAATCTTAGTATCGTATTTATGCTTTACAGAATGTTTACTAAAGCAAAAACACAGTAACTTTCATTACAACATACAGAAGGTTATACAAGTGAATTAGTCTTGAAATACCAACCATGAAATACATAAGTATACAAAATGTATGAATAATAATACTAGATCATTAATAAATTTTTATCTCAAAAACCTGTGATTTATCAAATTTATTCTAGTTTGCTGATAGATAACCTTTTTAGGCTTTTATTTTCTTATATATATATATATATATATATATATATATATATATATATATATGCATACATATACTGATATACTTTTAATTGATGTAGTTAATGATCCATTCATCCATCCACTCAAGCGTATATCTACACGTACTCATGAAATACATTCCATAGTGCTGATTAATACATTTTGATCATTACAACTCTAACTAAATTTAATCTACAAGCATAAGATGTCATATGATTGATTCTCTTTTAATTAATTCAATTTGAGCATCATTATTAACTTAAAATAAATAGAACATTGAGCATATTATATGTACAGATATATAGTTGTTGTTGTTGTTTATACATTAGAGATATGATTCAAATAATTTGTGTTAAAATAATGTTGAATTCAAAGTAGGCGGGAAATAACGATTACATTAAATGATTTTATTATTAACTGATCAAAATGTTTAAATAAGTAAGAATTGATTATTTTTGCATGAATTCATCATTTATATGATTAAACAAAAAACAACAGTAATAATAATAAATTTTTTTAATGAATAATGACATTCCTCTATTGTCTGTTTAATTAACTTCAATATTTACTTATTTATTGGTTAAATATTAGCTTCATTAGTAAGTAGTTATTAGTTGAGAAATAATAATAATGTATGATAGGGTACTATTGAAAACCATGGTACTCCTCCAACATTAATGTGTGACGAATTCAATCAGGTAAACTTAATACCGATCTCCAGAAACCATCTCAATTCAATAATGTATGGGTTTTTACTAGTAAATTATTAAACTTGACCTTTTAATTATTGCTTTTATTTGTAAAGGATGAGGTTATCTGTAAGGTATTCAATGTTTATTGAATTAAACTCTGAATGTTAAGTCATTTTTTTGCCCATCTACTAAGTGAGTACAGTATATCAGAGCGTAATTTTCAGATTAAGCAGTAATTTTTACTATGTTTACATTTTTTATCAAGCATACTAGATTACACTACATCGATATCTTTATTACGGATAACTACAGCCAACTCAACAGCATAAAATGATTTCGTAATAAATGTTATATTTTAAATAAATACAAAAGTGACCGAAAACGTTAGGTGAAACACACGAATTAAATACTGCGAGCTAAGTAGACACTCATAGATTCATGGGTGGGGAGGAGTGGGGACGGTCAGTCACTTCCCTTCATAATACCAAGCTGGTTTATTAAATTGATTATTTGATTTTGAGACACTGAAGCCTTGAAAGTGCACGCTGACTCCATATAACCTCAGAAATCATTAACATCTATAATTCGTCTGTTGACTTTAAAGTCACTGGATAGTTTCATTGTCAAGCATATTAACATATAAATGAACATTCTTCTGATTTCATTGTTTTATTTGGATTTAACTTACATATTTGGTGATCCAGTGTTTTGGAGAATGAAGTTAACAGGACATGATGAAATCTAGAAAAAGATTAAAGTGATGATGCTAAACTTTTCGCAATTTATACTATTCACCATTTGTAAATTTTGACTTTTACCAATTATCGTCAAGTGTTAGCGAGTTTATTTGATTCGACATTTGACTGTTACTCGGTATGAACGACAACAAATATAAAGGCTGATATATTTAGATATAGATTCTGATCTATTTTCTATATTTAGTAATTCCTTGCAACCCAACGTCAATGAATTCGATGTTTGTTTGTCTGAATAATTTTGAATGCTAACTGCTGTTTGTACTTACGCGATATTAAAATAAGGCTTATCAATTATTGTTATACCAAATACGGAAAATCTTGTATGAAAACATTCCAGTTGTTGAAATATTTTCATTCTTGTTTATCTGAAGAAAGATAAGGGAAAATAAATATGTTTCAGTTCATATATCTTGTTTGGAATACATATATGGAAAAAATAACTGTGACAAGTGAACACTTTCAATATCGAAAACGAGTACCAACTACTGACTGTTACATACATCTATAAAATGTTTTGTTTTGGACTAACTATCATTTGAATTGACGATAAAAATAAATTTGTCTGAATGTTGCTAGACCCAATTTCAGAATTTCTTACTTGAACCAAAATTGAATTACGTACTATTTACTATACTGTCTTCTCGATAATGCAATGAGAAGACGAACTAGGAAAGTACAAACCTAGGTAGAGTATGAATTACACTATTATCTTAATTACGTTGGTATTTTTCTTTAATTTCATCCGCTGAGATTATTTACAAATACATTCTATTCATATGTCTTACATACACTCGGCGCCCAAGTTTTGTAAATATTTTCGTTTTTTGATGGACGAAAATACCTATAAAACTTAATTACCTTTAATTCAATTTTGATGGCACGAATTGATCTGAATCAGACAACCATTGATCACCTGGAAGCACTGGACAGCTGTTTCGTCCTAGTATGGGACTCCTCAGCAGTGCGCATCCACGACCCCATCGGGGATCGAACCCAGGACCTTCTGGTTCCGCGCGCGAACGCTTTACCATTGGACCACTGAGTCGGCTCCCAACGGTTGATATTTCCAATTCAGCCAATTCGTGATACATTGCGCGACCTCCTCTATGCCATTGGTGAGTTACTGCCTCACACCCGACACGGTTGAACTCTACTGGTCACGTCTTCACACTAGAACTCCAGGAATTACCTCGAGGAGCTAGTCACTAGTGAGCTCATGTTAATTACAATTAAGGGAGTTTGTAGAGATAGTTAACTGTTTAATTCAATTTTGATGGCACGAATTGATCTGAATCAGACAACCATTGATCACCTGGAAGCACTGGACAGCTGTTTCGTCCTAGTATGGGACTCCTCAGCAGTGCGCATCCACGACCCCATCGGGGATCGAACCCAGGACCTTCTGGTTCCGCGCGCGAACGCTTTACCATTGGACCACTGAGTCGGCTCCCAACGGTTGATATTTCCAATTCAGCCAATTCGTGATACATTGCGCGACCTCCTCTATGCCATTGGTGAGTTACTGCCTCACACCCGACACGGTTGAACTCTACTGGTCACGTCTTCACACTAGAACTCCAGGAATTACCTCGAGGAGCTAGTCACTAGTGAGCTCATGTTAATTACAATTAAGGGAGTTTGTAGAGATAGTTAACTGTTTAATTCAATTTTGATGGCACGAATTGATCTGAATCAGACAACCATTGATCACCTGGAAGCACTGGACAGCTGTTTCGTCCTAGTATGGGACTCCTCAGCAGTGCGCATCCACGACCCCATCGGGGATCGAACCCAGGACCTTCTGGTTCCGCGCGCGAACGCTTTACCATTGGACCACTGAGTCGGCTCCCAACGGTTGATATTTCCAATTCAGCCAATTCGTGATACATTGCGCGACCTCCTCTATGCCATTGGTGAGTTACTGCCTCACACCCGACACGGTTGAACTCTACTGGTCACGTCTTCACACTAGAACTCCAGGAATTACCTCGAGGAGCTAGTCACTAGTGAGCTCATGTTAATTACAATTAAGGGAGTTTGTAGAGATAGTTAACTGTTTAATTCAATTTTGATGGCACGAATTGATCTGAATCAGACAACCATTGATCACCTGGAAGCACTGGACAGCTGTTTCGTCCTAGTATGGGACTCCTCAGCAGTGCGCATCCACGACCCCATCGGGGATCGAACCCAGGACCTTCTGGTTCCGCGCGCGAACGCTTTACCATTGGACCACTGAGTCGGCTCCCAACGGTTGATATTTCCAATTCAGCCAATTCGTGATACATTGCGCGACCTCCTCTATGCCATTGGTGAGTTACTGCCTCACACCCGACACGGTTGAACTCTACTGGTCACGTCTTCACACTAGAACTCCAGGAATTACCTCGAGGAGCTAGTCACTAGTGAGCTCATGTTAATTACAATTAAGGGAGTTTGTAGAGATAGTTAACTGTTTAATTCAATTTTGATGGCACGAATTGATCTGAATCAGACAACCATTGATCACCTGGAAGCACTGGACAGCTGTTTCGTCCTAGTATGGGACTCCTCAGCAGTGCGCATCCACGACCCCATCGGGGATCGAACCCAGGACCTTCTGGTTCCGCGCGCGAACGCTTTACCATTGGACCACTGAGTCGGCTCCCAACGGTTGATATTTCCAATTCAGCCAATTCGTGATACATTGCGCGACCTCCTCTATGCCATTGGTGAGTTACTGCCTCACACCCGACACGGTTGAACTCTACTGGTCACGTCTTCACACTAGAACTCCAGGAATTACCTCGAGGAGCTAGTCACTAGTGAGCTCATGTTAATTACAATTAAGGGAGTTTGTAGAGATAGTTAACTGTTTAATTCAATTTTGATGGCACGAATTGATCTGAATCAGACAACCATTGATCACCTGGAAGCACTGGACAGCTGTTTCGTCCTAGTATGGGACTCCTCAGCAGTGCGCATCCACGACCCCATCGGGGATCGAACCCAGGACCTTCTGGTTCCGCGCGCGAACGCTTTACCATTGGACCACTGAGTCGGCTCCCAACGGTTGATATTTCCAATTCAGCCAATTCGTGATACATTGCGCGACCTCCTCTATGCCATTGGTGAGTTACTGCCTCACACCCGACACGGTTGAACTCTACTGGTCACGTCTTCACACTAGAACTCCAGGAATTACCTCGAGGAGCTAGTCACTAGTGAGCTCATGTTAATTACAATTAAGGGAGTTTGTAGAGATAGTTAACTGTTTAATTCAATTTTGATGGCACGAATTGATCTGAATCAGACAACCATTGATCACCTGGAAGCACTGGACAGCTGTTTCGTCCTAGTATGGGACTCCTCAGCAGTGCGCATCCACGACCCCATCGGGGATCGAACCCAGGACCTTCTGGTTCCGCGCGCGAACGCTTTACCATTGGACCACTGAGTCGGCTCCCAACGGTTGATATTTCCAATTCAGCCAATTCGTGATACATTGCGCGACCTCCTCTATGCCATTGGTGAGTTACTGCCTCACACCCGACACGGTTGAACTCTACTGGTCACGTCTTCACACTAGAACTCCAGGAATTACCTCGAGGAGCTAGTCACTAGTGAGCTCATGTTAATTACAATTAAGGGAGTTTGTAGAGATAGTTAACTGTTTAATTCAATTTTGATGGCACGAATTGATCTGAATCAGACAACCATTGATCACCTGGAAGCACTGGACAGCTGTTTCGTCCTAGTATGGGACTCCTCAGCAGTGCGCATCCACGACCCCATCGGGGATCGAACCCAGGACCTTCTGGTTCCGCGCGCGAACGCTTTACCATTGGACCACTGAGTCGGCTCCCAACGGTTGATATTTCCAATTCAGCCAATTCGTGATACATTGCGCGACCTCCTCTATGCCATTGGTGAGTTACTGCCTCACACCCGACACGGTTGAACTCTACTGGTCACGTCTTCACACTAGAACTCCAGGAATTACCTCGAGGAGCTAGTCACTAGTGAGCTCATGTTAATTACAATTAAGGGAGTTTGTAGAGATAGTTAACTGTTTAATTCAATTTTGATGGCACGAATTGATCTGAATCAGACAACCATTGATCACCTGGAAGCACTGGACAGCTGTTTCGTCCTAGTATGGGACTCCTCAGCAGTGCGCATCCACGACCCCATCGGGGATCGAACCCAGGACCTTCTGGTTCCGCGCGCGAACGCTTTACCATTGGACCACTGAGTCGGCTCCCAACGGTTGATATTTCCAATTCAGCCAATTCGTGATACATTGCGCGACCTCCTCTATGCCATTGGTGAGTTACTGCCTCACACCCGACACGGTTGAACTCTACTGGTCACGTCTTCACACTAGAACTCCAGGAATTACCTCGAGGAGCTAGTCACTAGTGAGCTCATGTTAATTACAATTAAGGGAGTTTGTAGAGATAGTTAACTGTTTAATTCAATTTTGATGGCACGAATTGATCTGAATCAGACAACCATTGATCACCTGGAAGCACTGGACAGCTGTTTCGTCCTAGTATGGGACTCCTCAGCAGTGCGCATCCACGACCCCATCGGGGATCGAACCCAGGACCTTCTGGTTCCGCGCGCGAACGCTTTACCATTGGACCACTGAGTCGGCTCCCAACGGTTGATATTTCCAATTCAGCCAATTCGTGATACATTGCGCGACCTCCTCTATGCCATTGGTGAGTTACTGCCTCACACCCGACACGGTTGAACTCTACTGGTCACGTCTTCACACTAGAACTCCAGGAATTACCTCGAGGAGCTAGTCACTAGTGAGCTCATGTTAATTACAATTAAGGGAGTTTGTAGAGATAGTTAACTGTTTAATTCAATTTTGATGGCACGAATTGATCTGAATCAGACAACCATTGATCACCTGGAAGCACTGGACAGCTGTTTCGTCCTAGTATGGGACTCCTCAGCAGTGCGCATCCACGACCCCATCGGGGATCGAACCCAGGACCTTCTGGTTCCGCGCGCGAACGCTTTACCATTGGACCACTGAGTCGGCTCCCAACGGTTGATATTTCCAATTCAGCCAATTCGTGATACATTGCGCGACCTCCTCTATGCCATTGGTGAGTTACTGCCTCACACCCGACACGGTTGAACTCTACTGGTCACGTCTTCACACTAGAACTCCAGGAATTACCTCGAGGAGCTAGTCACTAGTGAGCTCATGTTAATTACAATTAAGGGAGTTTGTAGAGATAGTTAACTGTTTAATTCAATTTTGATGGCACGAATTGATCTGAATCAGACAACCATTGATCACCTGGAAGCACTGGACAGCTGTTTCGTCCTAGTATGGGACTCCTCAGCAGTGCGCATCCACGACCCCATCGGGGATCGAACCCAGGACCTTCTGGTTCCGCGCGCGAACGCTTTACCATTGGACCACTGAGTCGGCTCCCAACGGTTGATATTTCCAATTCAGCCAATTCGTGATACATTGCGCGACCTCCTCTATGCCATTGGTGAGTTACTGCCTCACACCCGACACGGTTGAACTCTACTGGTCACGTCTTCACACTAGAACTCCAGGAATTACCTCGAGGAGCTAGTCACTAGTGAGCTCATGTTAATTACAATTAAGGGAGTTTGTAGAGATAGTTAACTGTTTAATTCAATTTTGATGGCACGAATTGATCTGAATCAGACAACCATTGATCACCTGGAAGCACTGGACAGCTGTTTCGTCCTAGTATGGGACTCCTCAGCAGTGCGCATCCACGACCCCATCGGGGATCGAACCCAGGACCTTCTGGTTCCGCGCGCGAACGCTTTACCATTGGACCACTGAGTCGGCTCCCAACGGTTGATATTTCCAATTCAGCCAATTCGTGATACATTGCGCGACCTCCTCTATGCCATTGGTGAGTTACTGCCTCACACCCGACACGGTTGAACTCTACTGGTCACGTCTTCACACTAGAACTCCAGGAATTACCTCGAGGAGCTAGTCACTAGTGAGCTCATGTTAATTACAATTAAGGGAGTTTGTAGAGATAGTTAACTGTTTAATTCAATTTTGATGGCACGAATTGATCTGAATCAGACAACCATTGATCACCTGGAAGCACTGGACAGCTGTTTCGTCCTAGTATGGGACTCCTCAGCAGTGCGCATCCACGACCCCATCGGGGATCGAACCCAGGACCTTCTGGTTCCGCGCGCGAACGCTTTACCATTGGACCACTGAGTCGGCTCCCAACGGTTGATATTTCCAATTCAGCCAATTCGTGATACATTGCGCGACCTCCTCTATGCCATTGGTGAGTTACTGCCTCACACCCGACACGGTTGAACTCTACTGGTCACGTCTTCACACTAGAACTCCAGGAATTACCTCGAGGAGCTAGTCACTAGTGAGCTCATGTTAATTACAATTAAGGGAGTTTGTAGAGATAGTTAACTGTTTAATTCAATTTTGATGGCACGAATTGATCTGAATCAGACAACCATTGATCACCTGGAAGCACTGGACAGCTGTTTCGTCCTAGTATGGGACTCCTCAGCAGTGCGCATCCACGACCCCATCGGGGATCGAACCCAGGACCTTCTGGTTCGCGCGCGAACGCTTTACCATTGGACCACTGAGTCGGCTCCCAACGGTTGATATTTCCAATTCAGCCAATTCGTGATACATTGCGCGACCTCCTCTATGCCATTGGTGAGTTACTGCCTCACACCCGACACGGTTGAACTCTACTGGTCACGTCTTCACACTAGAACTCCAGGAATTACCTCGAGGAGCTAGTCACTAGTGAGCTCATGTTAATTACAATTAAGGGAGTTTGTAGAGATAGTTAACTGTTTAATTCAATTTTGATGGCACGAATTGATCTGAATCAGACAACCATTGATCACCTGGAAGCACTGGACAGCTGTTTCGTCCTAGTATGGGACTCCTCAGCAGTGCGCATCCACGACCCCATCGGGGATCGAACCCAGGACCTTCTGGTTCCGCGCGCGAACGCTTTACCATTGGACCACTGAGTCGGCTCCCAACGGTTGATATTTCCAATTCAGCCAATTCGTGATACATTGCGCGACCTCCTCTATGCCATTGGTGAGTTACTGCCTCACACCCGACACGGTTGAACTCTACTGGTCACGTCTTCACACTAGAACTCCAGGAATTACCTCGAGGAGCTAGTCACTAGTGAGCTCATGTTAATTACAATTAAGGGAGTTTGTAGAGATAGTTAACTGTTTAATTCAATTTTGATGGCACGAATTGATCTGAATCAGACAACCATTGATCACCTGGAAGCACTGGACAGCTGTTTCGTCCTAGTATGGGACTCCTCAGCAGTGCGCATCCACGACCCCATCGGGGATCGAACCCAGGACCTTCTGGTTCCGCGCGCGAACGCTTTACCATTGGACCACTGAGTCGGCTCCCAACGGTTGATATTTCCAATTCAGCCAATTCGTGATACATTGCGCGACCTCCTCTATGCCATTGGTGAGTTACTGCCTCACACCCGACACGGTTGAACTCTACTGGTCACGTCTTCACACTAGAACTCCAGGAATTACCTCGAGGAGCTAGTCACTAGTGAGCTCATGTTAATTACAATTAAGGGAGTTTGTAGAGATAGTTAACTGTTTAATTCAATTTTGATGGCACGAATTGATCTGAATCAGACAACCATTGATCACCTGGAAGCACTGGACAGCTGTTTTCGTCCTAGTATGGGACTCCTCAGCAGTGCGCATCCACGACCCCATCGGGGATCGAACCCAGGACCTTCTGGTTCCGCGCGCGAACGCTTTACCATTGGACCACTGAGTCGGCTCCCAACGGTTGATATTCCAATTCAGCCAATTCGTGATACATTGCGCGACCTCCTCTATGCCATTGGTGAGTTACTGCCTCACACCCGACACGGTTGAACTCTACTGGTCACGTCTTCACACTAGAACTCCAGGAATTGCCTCAAGGAGCTAGTCACTAGTGAGCTCATGTTAATTACAATTAGAGGAGTTTGTAGAGATAGTTAACTGTTTAATTCAATTTTGATAGCACGAATTGATCTGAATCAGACAACCATTGATCACCTGGAAGCACTGGACAGCTGTTTCGTCCTAGTATGGGACTCCTCAGCAGTGCGCATCCACGACCCCATCGGGGATCGAACCCAGGACCTTCTGGTTCCGCACTGCTGACGAGTCCCATACTAGGACGAAACAGCTGTCCAGTGCTTCCAGGTGATCAATGGTTGTCTGATTCAGATCAATTCGTGCTATCAAAATTGAATTAAACAGTTAACTATCTCTACAAACTCCTCTAATTGTAATTAACATGAGCTCACTAGTGACTAGCTCCTTGAGGCAATTCCTGGAGTTCTAGTGTGAAGACGTGACCAGTAGAGTTCAACCGTGTCGGGTGTGAGGCAGTAACTCACCAATGGCATAGAGGAGGTCGCGCATGTATCACGAATTGGCTGAATTGGAAATATCAACCGTTGGGAGCCGACTCAGTGGTCCAATGTAAAGCGTTCGCGCGCGGAACCAGAAGGTCCTGGGTTCGATCCCCGATGGGTCGTGGATGCGCACTGCTGAGGAGTCCCATACTAGGACGAAACAGCTGTCCAGTGCTTCCAGGTGATCAATGGTTGTCTGATTCAGATCAATTCGTGCCATCAAAATTGAATTAAACAGTTAACTATCTCTACAAACTCCCTTAATTGTAATTAACATGAGCTCACTAGTGACTAGCTCCTCGAGGTAATTCCTGGAGTTCTAGTGTGAAGACGTGACCAGTAGAGTTCAACCGTGTCGGGTGTGAGGCAGTAACTCACCAATGGCATAGAGGAGGTCGCGCAATGTATCACGAATTGGCTGAATTGGAAATATCAACCGTTGGGAGCCGACTCAGTGGTCCAATGGTAAAGCGTTCGCGCGCGGAACCAGAAGGTCCTGGGTTCGATCCCCGATGGGGTCGTGGATGCGCACTGCTGAGGAGTCCCATACTAGGACGAAACAGCTGTCCAGTGCTTCCAGGTGATCAATGGTTGTCTGATTCAGATCAATTCGTGCCATCAAAATTGAATTAAACAGTTAACTATCTCTACAAACTCCCTTAATTGTAATTAACATGAGCTCACTAGTGACTAGCTCCTCGAGGTAATTCCTGGAGTTCTAGTGTGAAGACGTGACCAGTAGAGTTCAACCGTGTCGGGTGTGAGGCAGTAACTCACCAATGGCATAGAGGAGGTCGCGCAATGTATCACGAATTGGCTGAATTGGAAATATCAACCGTTGGGAGCCGACTCAGTGGTCCAATGGTAAAGCGTTCGCGCGCGGAACCAGAAGGTCCTGGGTTCGATCCCCGATGGGGTCGTGGATGCGCACTGCTGAGGAGTCCCATACTAGGACGAAACAGCTGTCCAGTGCTTCCAGGTGATCAATGGTTGTCTGATTCAGATCAATTCGTGCCATCAAAATTGAATTAAACAGTTAACTATCTCTACAAACTCCCTTAATTGTAATTAACATGAGCTCACTAGTGACTAGCTCCTCGAGGTAATTCCTGGAGTTCTAGTGTGAAGACGTGACCAGTAGAGTTCAACCGTGTCGGGTGTGAGGCAGTAACTCACCAATGGCATAGAGGAGGTCGCGCAATGTATCACGAATTGGCTGAATTGGAAATATCAACCGTTGGGAGCCGACTCAGTGGTCCAATGGTAAAGCGTTCGCGCGCGGAACCAGAAGGTCCTGGGTTCGATCCCCGATGGGGTCGTGGATGCGCACTGCTGAGGAGTCCCATACTAGGACGAAACAGCTGTCCAGTGCTTCCAGGTGATCAATGGTTGTCTGATTCAGATCAATTCGTGCCATCAAAATTGAATTAAACAGTTAACTATCTCTACAAACTCCCTTAATTGTAATTAATTATTTGGATTCCATAACACTAATTATCTAAAAAAAAACTACAGGCATGATCGTAAAGAAGATGTATACATTAGAAGAATCGTGTTGTTGAAGATGTATCTTCCTAGAGAATGTGTAATCATAAAATTTCTGATAACTTCACAATTCAACAATGATTAGATAGTTCGATGCATGCAAACAAAACAAAATACTAGTTCTTTAACAATCTTGTGCATGGCTAATAAAATGATTGATTTCGATGATATAAAAGTTTATATAAGTCAATTCAATTTTGCTGGCCAAATTGATCTGAATCAGACAACCATTGATCACTGGAAGTCATGGAAGCTGTTTCGTCCTGTATGGACGAATCAGCAGTGCGCATCCACGACCCATTCGGGGATCGAAACCAGGACCTTCTGGTCCCGCGCGCGAACGCTTTACTTGGACCACTGAGCGGCTACCAACGTTGATATCCAATTCATCCAATTCGTGATACATTGCGCGACCTCCTATATGCATGGTTGGTTATGCCTCACACCCGGACACGGTTGAAACTCTACTGGTCACGTCTTCACACTAGAACCTCCGGAATTACCCGAGGGGAGCTAGTCACTAGTGGTCATTTTAATTACAATTAAGGGAGTTTGTAGAGATAGTTAACTGTTTATTCAATTTTGATGGCACGAATTGATCTGAATCAGACAACCATTGATCACCTGGAAGCACTGGACAGCTGTTTCGTCCTAGTATGGGACTCCTCAGCAGTGCGCATCCACGACCCCATCGGGGATCGAACCCAGGACCTTCTGGTTCCGCGCGCGAACGCTTTACCATTGGACCACTGAGTCGGCTCCCAACGGTTGATATTTCCAATTCAGCCAATTCGTGATACATTGCGCGACCTCCTCTATGCCATTGGTGAGTTACTGCCTCACACCCGACACGGTTGAACTCTACTGGTCACGTCTTCACACTAGAACTCCAGGAATTACCTCGAGGAGCTAGTCACTAGTGAGCTCATGTTAATTACAATTAAGGGAGTTTGTAGAGATAGTTAACTGTTTAATTCAATTTTGATGGCACGAATTGATCTGAATCAGACAACCATTGATCACCTGGAAGCACTGGACAGCTGTTTCGTCCTAGTATGGGACTCCTCAGCAGTGCGCATCCACGACCCCATCGGGGATCGAACCCAGGACCTTCTGGTTCCGCGCGCGAACGCTTTACCATTGGACCACTGAGTCGGCTCCCAACGGTTGATATTTCCAATTCAGCCAATTCGTGATACATTGCGCGACCTCCTCTATGCCATTGGTGAGTTACTGCCTCACACCCGACACGGTTGAACTCTACTGGTCACGTCTTCACACTAGAACTCCAGGAATTACCTCGAGGAGCTAGTCACTAGTGAGCTCATGTTAATTACAATTAAGGGAGTTTGTAGAGATAGTTAACTGTTTAATTCAATTTTGATGGCACGAATTGATCTGAATCAGACAACCATTGATCACCTGGAAGCACTGGACAGCTGTTTCGTCCTAGTATGGGACTCCTCAGCAGTGCGCATCCACGACCCCATCGGGGATCGAACCCAGGACCTTCTGGTTCCGCGCGCGAACGCTTTACCATTGGACCACTGAGTCGGCTCCCAACGGTTGATATTTCCAATTCAGCCAATTCGTGATACATTGCGCGACCTCCTCTATGCCATTGGTGAGTTACTGCCTCACACCCGACACGGTTGAACTCTACTGGTCACGTCTTCACACTAGAACTCCAGGAATTACCTCGAGGAGCTAGTCACTAGTGAGCTCATGTTAATTACAATTAAGGGAGTTTGTAGAGATAGTTAACTGTTTAATTCAATTTTGATGGCACGAATTGATCTGAATCAGACAACCATTGATCACCTGGAAGCACTGGACAGCTGTTTCGTCCTAGTATGGGACTCCTCAGCAGTGCGCATCCACGACCCCATCGGGGATCGAACCCAGGACCTTCTGGTTCCGCGCGCGAACGCTTTACCATTGGACCACTGAGTCGGCTCCCAACGGTTGATATTTCCAATTCAGCCAATTCGTGATACATTGCGCGACCTCCTCTATGCCATTGGTGAGTTACTGCCTCACACCCGACACGGTTGAACTCTACTGGTCACGTCTTCACACTAGAACTCCAGGAATTACCTCGAGGAGCTAGTCACTAGTGAGCTCATGTTAATTACAATTAAGGGAGTTTGTAGAGATAGTTAACTGTTTAATTCAATTTTGATGGCACGAATTGATCTGAATCAGACAACCATTGATCACCTGGAAGCACTGGACAGCTGTTTCGTCCTAGTATGGGACTCCTCAGCAGTGCGCATCCACGACCCCATCGGGGATCGAACCCAGGACCTTCTGGTTCCGCGCGCGAACGCTTTACCATTGGACCACTGAGTCGGCTCCCAACGGTTGATATTTCCAATTCAGCCAATTCGTGATACATTGCGCGACCTCCTCTATGCCATTGGTGAGTTACTGCCTCACACCCGACACGGTTGAACTCTACTGGTCACGTCTTCACACTAGAACTCCAGGAATTACCTCGAGGAGCTAGTCACTAGTGAGCTCATGTTAATTACAATTAAGGGAGTTTGTAGAGATAGTTAACTGTTTAATTCAATTTTGATGGCACGAATTGATCTGAATCAGACAACCATTGATCACCTGGAAGCACTGGACAGCTGTTTCGTCCTAGTATGGGACTCCTCAGCAGTGCGCATCCACGACCCCATCGGGGATCGAACCCAGGACCTTCTGGTTCCGCGCGCGAACGCTTTACCATTGGACCACTGAGTCGGCTCCCAACGGTTGATATTTCCAATTCAGCCAATTCGTGATACATTGCGCGACCTCCTCTATGCCATTGGTGAGTTACTGCCTCACACCCGACACGGTTGAACTCTACTGGTCACGTCTTCACACTAGAACTCCAGGAATTACCTCGAGGAGCTAGTCACTAGTGAGCTCATGTTAATTACAATTAAGGGAGTTTGTAGAGATAGTTAACTGTTTAATTCAATTTTGATGGCACGAATTGATCTGAATCAGACAACCATTGATCACCTGGAAGCACTGGACAGCTGTTTCGTCCTAGTATGGGACTCCTCAGCAGTGCGCATCCACGACCCCATCGGGGATCGAACCCAGGACCTTCTGGTTCCGCGCGCGAACGCTTTACCATTGGACCACTGAGTCGGCTCCCAACGTTGATATTTCCAATTCAGCCAATTCGTGATACATTGCGCGACCTCCTCTATGCCATTGGTGAGTTACTGCCTCACACCCGACACGGTTGAACTCTACTGGTCACGTCTTCACACTATAACTTCCAGGAATTACCTCGAGGACTTAGTCACTATGAGCTCAGGTTAGACTTCAAATTCCCAACTGTTTTATTAAATTTCTCTATGTAAGTGTTGATTTGTAATCTAATTATTTGGATTCCATAACCACTAATTATCTAAAAAAAACTACAGGCATGATCGTAAAGAAGATGTATACATTAGAAGAATCGTGTTGTTGAAGATGTATCTTCCTAGATGAATGGTGTAATCATAAAATTTCTTGATAACTTCACAATTCAACAATGATTAGATAGTTCGATGCATGCAAACAAAACAAAATACTAGTTCTTTAACAATCTTGTGGCATGGCTAATAAAATGATTTGATTTCGATGATATTAAAAGTTTATATAAGTAGTTAACGAACACTTTAGCAGGAATTAAACTGAATTTTCGTAATAATGATTCAGTAAACGATAATTTTCTACTTCACAAGCTGAATGACATACTACGACATAGTTATTAGCCTTTATTAATGTTCACTTCATTTACATCACCATGGTAATTTGTTAGAATAAATAAGATAATAGCAATTAAGGGAGTTTGTAGAGATAGTTAACTGTTTACTTCAATTTTGATGGCACGAATTGATCTGAATCAGACAACCATTGATCACCTGGAAGCACTGGACAGCTGTTTCGTCCTAGTATGGGAAATCCTCAGCAGTGCGCATCCACGACCCCATCGGGGATCGAACCCGGACCTTCTGTTCCGCGCGCGAACGCTTTACCATTGGACCACTGAGTCGCTCCCAACGGTTGATATTTCCAATTCAGCCAATTCGTGATACATTGCGCGACCTCCTCTATGCATTGGTGAGTTACTGCCTCACACCCGACACGGTTGAACTCTACTGGTCACGTCTTCACACTAGAACTCCAGGAATTACCTCGAGGAGCTAGTCACTAGTGAGCTCATGTTAATTACAATTAAGGGAGTTTGTAGAGATAGTTAACTGTTTAATTCAATTTTGATGGCACGAATTGATCTGAATCAGACAACCATTGATCACCTGGAAGCACTGGACAGCTGTTTCGTCCTAGTATGGGACTCCTCAGCAGTGCGCATCCACGACCCCATCGGGGATCGAACCCAGGACCTTCTGGTTCCGCGCGCGAACGCTTTACCATTGGACCACTGAGTCGGCTCCCAACGGTTGATATTTCCAATTCAGCCAATTCGTGATACATTGCGCGACCTCCTCTATGCCATTGGTGAGTTACTGCCTCACACCCGACACGGTTGAACTCTACTGGTCACGTCTTCACACTAGAACTCCAGGAATTACCTCGAGGAGCTAGTCACTAGTGGAGCTCATGTTAATTACAATTAAGGGAGTTTGTAGAGATAGTTAACTGTTTAATTCAATTTTGATGGCACGAATTGACTGAATCAGACAACCATTGATCACCTGGAAGCACTGGACAGCTGTTTCGTCCTAGTATGGGACTCCTCAGCAGTGCGCATCCACGACCCCATCGGGGATCGAACCCAGGACCTTCTGGTTCCGCGCGCGAACGCTTTACCATTGGACCACTGAGTCGGCTCCCAACGGTTGATATTTCCAATTCAGCCAATTCGTGATACATTGCGCGACCTCCTCTATGCCATTGGTGAGTTACTGCCTCACACCCGACACGGTTGAACTCTACTGGTCACGTCTTCACACTAGAACTCCAGGAATTACCTCGAGGAGCTAGTCACTAGTGAGCTCATGTTAATTACAATTAAGGGAGTTTGTAGAGATAGTTAACTGTTTAATTCAATTTTGATGGCACGAATTGATCTGAATCAGACAACCATTGATCACCTGGAAGCACTGGACAGCTGTTTCGTCCTAGTATGGGACTCCTCAGCAGTGCGCATCCACGACCCCATCGGGGATCGAACCCAGGACCTTCTGGTTCCGCGCGCGAACGCTTTACCATTGGACCACTGAGTCGGCTCCCAACGGTTGATATTTCCAATTCAGCCAATTCGTGATACATTGCGCGACCTCCTCTATGCCATTGGTGAGTTACTGCCTCACACCCGACACGGTTGAACTCTACTGGTCACGTCTTCACACTAGAACTCCAGGAATTACCTCGAGGAGCTAGTCACTAGTGAGCTCATGTTAATTACAATTAAGGGAGTTTGTAGAGATAGTTAACTGTTTAATTCAATTTTGATGGCACGAATTGATCTGAATCAGACAACCATTGATCACCTGGAAGCACTGGACAGCTGTTTCGTCCTAGTATGGGACTCCTCAGCAGTGCGCATCCACGACCCCATCGGGGATCGAACCCAGGACCTTCTGGTTCCGCGCGCGAACGCTTTACCATTGGACCACTGAGTCGGCTCCCAACGGTTGATATTTCCAATTCAGCCAATTCGTGATACATTGCGCGACCTCCTCTATGCCATTGGTGAGTTACTGCCTCACACCCGACACGGTTGAACTCTACTGGTCACGTCTTCACACTAGAACTCCAGGAATTACCTCGAGGAGCTAGTCACTAGTGAGCTCATGTTAATTACAATTAAGGGAGTTTGTAGAGATAGTTAACTGTTTAATTCAATTTTGATGGCACGAATTGATCTGAATCAGACAACCATTGATCACCTGGAAGCACTGGACAGCTGTTTCGTCCTAGTATGGGACTCCTCAGCAGTGCGCATCCACGACCCCATCGGGGATCGAACCCAGGACCTTCTGGTTCCGCGCGCGAACGCTTTACCATTGGACCACTGAGTCGGCTCCCAACGGTTGATATTTCCAATTCAGCCAATTCGTGATACATTGCGCGACCTCCTCTATGCCATTGGTGAGTTACTGCCTCACACCCGACACGGTTGAACTCTACTGGTCACGTCTTCACACTAGAACTCCAGGAATTACCTCGAGGAGCTAGTCACTAGTGAGCTCATGTTAATTACATAAAGTTCTATTAGAAGATGAAGTCTTAGTAACACTCTTGAGTAGTTATAATCTATAGGTTGTCAAAACACAGAGTGAAACTCTGATATGGGCCTGATTCGCTAAAGCCGATTAACCGACAATGAAACTATGTTCCTAAGCCCAAACTAAAGTGACAGAAAAGTAAGTGTTTTCCACCTATATTGTTTTATATGATTCAAAATGCATGACGAAGTGAGCGAAGGCGAATATGAAATCCAACGGATATTTAAATAACCGTCGTTATTGTTGTGAGATATACAGTCCCATTGTAGGTTGGTAAGTGAATTCCTTCTAAGAAGTCCAAAATTAGAATAAAATAATTCATCATTTCTCTCTGATTTTCAGTTGATTTGACTGATTTATTTGAGGTGGTTTGTGGAGACAAACATTAAGTTTAGTCGATTGAATTCGTCACAGATTAATGTTGGTAGGGTACCTTTGAAAACAAGGGAACAGTGAACAGCTGTTTCATCCTAGTATGGGACTCCCCAACAGCTCGCACCCTGGATCTCGCCCCAGGGGATTCAGGTTGGCGTACGCCTATAATCCTCTACACTACTGGGCCGGCATCCACTGGTAGGATTTTCATCTCCATCAATTCGTAATATAACGCGACGATCATTCATTGTCATCAGAGCTAGCTGTTTGTTAGCACGAAACAATTCTGATTAAAGAATGCTTAAAACACGCTTACAAAGCTGAACTATGGTTGATTCGTTTTAGGCCAATCAGTGCTAACGAACAACCATAAAGTTTCAAGAATATTCTTATATCGATGTTTATATAAACTCTGGTGTATTTATTTACTTGCCCACTGTTTCTGTTGTTATTTCTCAATACATTTTACTACCTACTTAATTCTTGTTCTGATTTAGGATCATGTCGGCGTTGTTGTCGAATCGTAGAATACTAAACGGGATTAGTACATAATATTATCGAGTCAACAGGGACAATTCACCACTCTCATTCCTGACAAGTCTGAACTCCATCAGTCACAACTTCTCAGCAAAGCTTCATGATTTGACAGATTGTAACGGAAATCACCTTCTAAATGTTTTTTTTTTAAATTTTAAGCCAAGTACATAAATATTAAGTAAAATGTAAGAAATCGTAACAGATTTTCCCAGTTAAATACTTTAATATAGTTACACATATGTATTACAATAAAACATTTTATTTTTGTTTTCTGCATTATACTTTTGGACATGTTGAAAATGGTGTAATATGATATGTTTAGTTAAATATTAAGGTACACACTCAGATATGTCAATCAACAAGCCCATATTATTACATCACTATTGAATATGTATGCATATATATATATATATATATATATATATAATATATATATATATATATATATATATATATATATATGTTTATTATTAAGTAATAAACGTAAAAACTCATAAACAATTTAATCTATGCTGACTATTTGTCGCATTTCTGTATACTTGTATATGTGTATGAAATTCAATATTCAACAGATTTTTAAGTGTTCTAGTTTAAATCAACCCATTACACTAGGTGGAAGTAATACAATTATTATAAGTTAACTGAAAGAAGGAGGCACAAAGTACATTTAAAATGTGATTATATGCTAACTATTTAAAGTTATAACTATTAAAGATTTATATTCAATGCAAGAAATATGATTACACGTAAAATGATCACGAACTATTGAGCTTTAGATTATAGATTAATTTATTCTTTTTTTATTATTGACTGGTTACTAAATATTAGTAATATATTTTCTTCTTATTTAGTTTTTAACACTCCAATTCGGACACTAGTCTAAGTAATTTATCGTCGTGTATTCTGTATTTGAATGCCATATGGGTTAGTGAATAATTCATAGGAAGCTTTGTAAGTTTCCATGTTTCATGTTAGTTGGTAGTTGTCAGCCAGGAAGCATTATTTAAATGTTTTCTCCTAACTGTTTGGCACTAGAACAAGATTTATTAATAGCTCACTCCCATATTCTTACCGTAGATTAAAGCCAGGACTTTTAGGCTTTCTAGACAATGCTTAACCCTTAAAGCATTGAATCAGCATCCGGTAGTTTATATTTTCAACTTCAGTGAATACGTAATCCATAGTTCGCGATAACATATATTAGTTTCAGCGGGTAATCACCATATATCCCACATTGGTTGAGCATTATTAGTTATGAAATAGATATTTTGTTTTCAGTAGATGTACAACTCGGGTTAATTAGTGAGATCAAATTCCACAATCTCTATAACATCTGACCACAAAATGACTTTGTTATGATTCAGTACATTTTTTGCGATTAATACATTTTCGTTCTTATAGCATTAGTAGATTAATTAGGAAAAACACCGAAGGTGGATAGAATATATATTGAGGAAATCATCAAACTGTATCACCAGACAGGCACTTACTTGAAATTCTCAAGGTCAAAGAAAAAGTGTAAGACCAAAGAACACACTGCGCTGAAAGTCGGACGCTGACATGAAAAGAATGAAAGCACTTAGGAGAAACTGGAAAGGAGAACCCAGAATAGAGTTGGTTGGAGAAATTTGGTCAACGGCCTATGCTCCAGGAAGGATAAAAGACAATGATTGGTGGACTGCATTTTAGTTTCGAAGCAAATTGTGTTTTCTTTATTACAAGCATAGGTGCATGTTTCATTTGTCTGTTACCATAGGCCATTATTTATGTAATATTTATTCACGAGATGTTAAATAAATAAACATGGTGATATTCATCTCATGTTCAGCACAGTTTTATTCCAGCAGTTATAACTTCAAACTAGAACTCCCCTGAATACTTTGTGAAGTCAGTCACCAGCAAACTCATTATTATATTTGTAGTTAGGAAGACTGTAGAGATATTTGGACTGTATAGTTTTACAGCGACGGAATTATTAATCAGGTGAGTAAGTTCATATTAATTGTTTGATGCTGTAATGTACCTGGAATCAAATAATTTTAATTAGAGATACACACTATCTTTCATGATACTGAGCTGTATTTTAAAGTGCTAAGAAACTGTTAGGAACAGCAGCCATCTACTTGATAGATTAATCAAGAATTTTTAATTATTATGACTTGATGGATTGTAAAAACATATATAAATGTTATATAAAGTAACAAATTTTAACCCGGAATAAGTTAGTGAAAAGAATAAGTGACTATTGGAATGGCTACTAGAAACCTCAATGAAGTCTCCAAAACCATTGAAAGGGCTGGAGACATTCCACCCAATTACTGAATGACGTAACCTTCCGAAATCTCGACGTGGTGCATTCTGATTGAGTATTAGCTGAAACTTTTTAATCCGGATTTGATGGATTATAATGATGATTTTTTGCTTCAGAAAACTATAAATATATGAATATTTTGTACATAACTCACTCCCTTTCTCCTACCGGAATAAAATCTCCCGCCTACTTGTCTTCCGAGTTTACGACTAGGAGGGTTCAAAGCGTTCGATTACTGAATGGGCCCGAGGCAAGTCAAGCTATCAAGCAAGAGTGATAACAGTGTCCTAATCAAAATGTCACAAAATGCTTAATATATGGAATTTGCTTAGAGCCCTCATATCAGTATAAATTAAAGCTAACGTCTCAATTACTTGTTTTCACTTATTCTGTCACTAGTAGTTAATAGTAGACTTAAGGATGTATATTTTATTCTAGTTAGAGAATGGTTTGTTGGGTATATCGGTGTTTATATTACTACGTACACAGTGAAACTTAAATTCAAATACCCATAGTTTCAGATATCAAAATGCAGTTCTGTCAGTGTTATAAAATGTAAGCATCTATACGAGCATCATATATACTATCAGTGATATTAAATCAATTCAATAATCTTTAAGAAGAATTATTTAATAAATTATTCTCACTTATGATAATTATGTTTGAATAATGCATGGACGACAACATTTGCAGAATACTATGAATTCAATGTATTTCGTTACATTCCCGTAAGCTTCATACATGCTATTGATTTTAGTTAATTCAAATTATTATTATTAATACATATATTGATTTTGTCAATTGAAGTGTTTATCTGATAATATCAATCTATTGCTATCAGGGCAATTGAAGATTAACTACTGATTCCTTTTGAACACAAGGGTCAGGTCTCAATCTTCTAATTGCTATGGCCTCAACAAATTTTAATAGAATCGTTTTGTGTTGTTTATTAATGATTTTGAAAGCATTTGTTGCATCGACTTCAAGTCCTGTGTCTACCAAATGACGCATAATTGAACTTCTATAAACGGTTGCTTCTTTCAAGCGCAGTTTCTTCAGGATATGTTCAATAAATCGTATTTACCAGTTCACATGTACTTGCAAAAGCAAGTACATTGGAACGGCAGAAAAACAGGCCAATTTACGATTTATTGAACATATCCTGAAGAAACTGTGCTTAAAAGAAACAACCGTTTATAGAAGTTCAATTATGTGTCATTTGGTAGACACGGGACTTGAAGTCGATGCAACAAATGCTTTCAAAATCATTAATAAACAACACAAAACGATTCTATTAAAATTTGTTGAGGCCATAGCAATTAGAAGATTGAGACCTGACCCTTGTGTTCAAAAGGAATCAGTAGTTAATCTTCAATTGCCCTGATAGCAATAGATTGATATTATCAGATAAACACTTCAATTGACAAAATCAATATATGTATTAATAATAATAATTTGAATTAACTAAAATCAATAGCATGTATGAAGCTTACGGGAATGTAACGAAATACATTGAATTCATAGTATTCTGCAAATGTTGTCGTTCATGCATTATTCAAATTTTTGAAAAGAACAAATTGCATCGATAATTATATTGTTCGAGTATTTTATACTATAAACTTTAATCATCAGTGTATAATAGCACTACTAACACATTTTTAAGAAAAATCTATTTCGATTAAATCAACTTTAATAATAAAATTCTTTTTAATACATGTAATAAGTTAATCGAAATCAATTCATAACTCCATTATTATTCATGTGATATTTTTCTTTTAATATTGACAGAATGCTTTTTTTTGCTTAGCATAGAAACATAGAAAGTGATGTAGAATTTCTTTTTCAGAAGAAAATAAACTATTTCCTATCAAATTCATTAATAATTTGTAAACTTAATCCATTTCTGTTTTCTAATCATTTATATTATTCATAATAAATTATATTTTCTTTTGTTTATATGTTCAATAAAATGATAATGAATTCATTTGTGGTTTTATGAAGATAGGAATTTAGTTAAGTTAATTGTATTCACTACAGATTGATGTTGAGTGTGTACCACTAAAAACCAAGAATCACTGGACAACTAACTCATCCTAATATGAGACACTTTAACAGTTCGCATAATCGATTTCATCAGAAGAATCGAATTCAATAAATTTAGGTCTTATGGTAATAGACTTAATTATTAGGACCGATGAGTCACCTTTCGTTAGTACCAAACTAATGGCACCCAATTGACACTAATCTTTAGTAAATATAGTCAATTAAGATAATAAATTCAGTAGTGAAAATATAATCTAAACATACTATTATTGATTATTAATAAATTAGATATTGATTTGAAAAGTTTATTTATTTATTAAGAAGTTAAGAACGATTTTCTTTTTACTAAAACGCATGTAAGTTGTAATATGGCGTGATGATTAGATTAATCAATTGATTAATTTAATTAGTGCTGATCACTGATTGGTCAATTGTTTTTAATCCAATCAAATTTAAGTACTGATTTCTATAAAATGCCTTCATGAATCATAAAAAAGGAACAATCATTTTAATTTATTAAATAATAATTTATGTTTATACTTTTCAATTATTAATGAAGGACTATTAAATATATTTAGAATTTATAAAATATTTTAATTCAATGATTTAATTATTTTCTTATAATTACAATTGACAATGTTATAAATTGATATTATCGATTTGCAATCAGTCATTAAAATAATCTTGTTGTATGATTTGTAAAAGGAAATTAGGTAAGTATAATAAAGTTATACGAAGAAAAAGATCATTTTTTACGTTAACTTCTTTTGTTATGAATATTTTTTAGTTGATATCATTTTATGGTATTATTAAAAAGGTTCACATGTTGCTTATTAACCTCAAGTAAAAGTTTATCATTCTGTCATTAGTTATTCATGGTAGTCAGACATTGTTATATATCAGATGTGCATTAAAATAGACTGTTTGCTATCCGATTCTTTATAAACTTTGTATGTGATTATTACTGCATTACCATGCTTTATACTGTGAATACAAATGAGTTATTGATGTCAAACATAGTTTCCTGTCGACTACTTTTAAGAACCTACCATTGAATAATGGTGTATGAGATATTGAGCTACTTTATAACTGATACAACTTGACTAGATGTGCATAAAAATGTAATTTATGTCAAGTACATGAAAATGCAATATCATCTATGAATATATAGTTTTATCAAATTTCTGTTAACTTACCATAAGAAATAGGTAACCAGATAAAATCATGAATAACTCTAGGAATTATTGGTATGGATAATGACCACTGAATTGTATTAATTAATTTGTATCCAAAAGTGTTCTACTAATGGTAAACTTTTATAAGCGGTTGAAAAATTCAAGTCCACTTATTTAAAAAGAAAATACACACAACTAAATCGCGGCCCAGAATTTTATACTTAACGTCAATTTAATTGAAGTTTACTAAGCATAATTATGTAATGTTACTAAGGTAGGACACCTTTCAAAATTATCTTAATACCATAATGTTCATTAGTAACAAACGAACTGAACGTCTTACTGAGAATTGTAATCTCAAGGTAGAAAGTATCTTAAATGCCTTTTTCCGATTCCACAGATTCTTTTCATTCCAGAGTTTTAAATCAAAATATCTTCGCTTTAGACACTAATGTATAAAAGTATAAATTATTTGCTGTCAAAGTCTCTTGTGATATGATAAATTGTTTAAGAGACATAAAGCAATAAAGATTAAATTTTCTTACTGCTTTTGTAATTGCTAATTCATAACTAATGGAATTCGTCTGTACTGACCAATTATAACAGCATAATTTAAGAGTCAGAAAAAGTGTGTATGCTTTTGTACTCGTAAAAAGTAAATTCATCTATATAATGACTCAGAAAACTTAATTTACCCAAAAAATTACTTTCTTTGATGCTATCTTCAATTACCACTATCTTTAAATGCCGGGACGAAATATAAATGTAGTTCTCGCAATCGTAAGTGATATCAAGCATGATTTTGGGCTAGGTTTATCAGTGACCATTTCAACTGTTCAATAATTTCGATTCGTCCAACACTTAATTACTTTCTAATTCACTTCATGAGTGAATGCTTCCTAGTGTAGTGTAATTTTTATTCATAACTTTATTTCAAGAATCTATTGTCGTCCATAATTGACTCCTGTGAATTTATTAGTTGATGTAACTCAGTGTATTAGTCAGGTGTAAAATCAGTGAAACCTACTTCTTAGAACGAAATCTCAAATAGCAAATACTCTTTAATATGTGGAGCCCATCCATTAAATGACCAAAAATTCTGGATATAGCAATTTTATTGAACACTGAAAACTTCATGAATGTTGTCTACCATAATTTATTTTTCATTAAATGAATGCCTTCGACATAAATTTTTGTTGTGTTATTTTTTCGTGTGTTGCTCTAATCACACAAAATACTTACTGACTAATTCAGGATAATTAATGCATCTTATGGTTTTCAATTACATACGCTTAATATAACTGTATTTAACTGTTTCTTTCCAAAAGTAAACAGTCATTTTTATTTAACCAGTTATCAAATGACTTTATCATTAATATATTTGTAGTGAACTTTAGTATGTAGCACTCTCATGTCGATTCATTTGCAATATACGTGATACAGCGTATTTAATCTTAACATAGTTTGAAAAAATGTTTCATTCACTTTAATGTTTTAGGTTTATGTAGGTTAAAACATAATAGTTTAACTGTAGATTTGACGACAAAATTCTGAACATAGGAGGGTAAAATGTGAAAGTTAACAACTGTTTAAATTGAGTTCAGGTAGTTGCGGAACCTAGGTTGAAAAGTGTTTCTTGTCGACTACTTAAAACCCAACAAACATAGGGCATGACAAGGTAAGTCACTTTAATTAGTGACCAAGTTGCACTTAGTTGATAGAATCTGATAAGCTTTATATCTGGAATAAACATATATGACATAAGTTACTACTCAGTGATGTATGCACTCTATTCGTCAAACTTACCAAATGCTTAGTGATATAATCTACAGTTGTCAATATTCATCAAAAAGCTTACCTATATTCTCATCTAAACTCATTTTTCATCGAATAATTAGTGTTTACTTACTTATTAAGTAGTATATTATGAACTACAATTCGATACCAAGCTTTACAGGAAGTGATAATTGTTATTGAGTGATCGGTTGATAAGATTTTTCATATCATTCACTACAGCTTAACACCAAACACCATGTACTCAGTAATATATGTGTGTTTCTTTCTATTTAAACTGTCTAAATATACTACTTATCGCACTAAAGCTCAATAACCTTAGTAATAAAACTACATTAATCAGTAGTGATAAAGTTTTATACACCACTATTCACCAGACCATTCAGAAAGGACGACAGTCCAAGTTGTTCATTCAATAATGACGTCTGATAATCCAGAATATACTTATTTACATTTAGCTGCTCATGATTTCTTAACAATCAGTCACCGATTATCTGCATTGTCATTCATGTAATACTACCAGGTTAGAACTGGTATGTGATTATTTCAGTGAACACTAATGTGACGACAACATAAAACTGAGAAAGTGATTGGAATTATTGACCTTGAGATATATCTTACCACTTGATTACTCTTATTCCACCTTCGGATAAATAAATGGCAGAGCTGTCAAAATGAGCCATACAGTTTTGTTCTTTGCTGCCTTTTGCTTACCATTGATTTCACATCTTGTAATATTCCACGTATCTGAATAAATAGTTCATTCAGTCTAATACTCGTGGATTGATTCTGAAGTATAATAGTGGAATGCTGTAAAATCTCTCACCACCTCTAATCAAAAGACTTCATTTTTCAGATAGGATTTAAAAAATTCGTTAATCGAAGATACTTTATTTTTAAAGATCCAAATCGATAAAAGGAATAAGGATACTAGTTATTGTGGTTAAGAGTGATTTGAGAAATTGTCAACCAGACACTCAATGTAAACAGTTATATGTACCAGCCCTTCTGTAAAAAGCGATTATATTTTTTAACCATTGCATTTTATCTCAGGTTATCTATCTGGACCTCTAATGATCCTTCATATGATTCATTTCAACAGTCAGTGATTAATAACTGGTAGTAGCATGTCCATATATATAGTTATCACATGAAAACACCCACACATTCTCTATGAATTTTTAGTCTTTGAATCAGTTTTGCTGTGTTTATACTGATTCATACATATAAACTATTTTATTCCCACCCCGCCCAATAATTTCAATTTTGTGGATACAGAAACTACTAGTTGTAGGTTTTAGATGGGTAACCATAATGCTCTGTGATTGTTTACTACACACCAGAAAACTCACATTTCAACTCATACTGTCCAACAAAACAGTCACGGATATTCTTGCTAAAGTGATCAAATCGCTGACTACTGTCCTTACGAAGGAGTATAGGGGTGTAGTTTTATTGTCAATATATCTTCTGTCTAATGATTCCCATGAGTGCAGCGCACTAAACAGCTTACTACTTACAAAATCTCATTTTTTGAATACTTTAATCTATTTGTTCACTATACATATTTATTTTGCAAAATGAATAATCAATATTTTTACATAGTTCTAACCAAGAATAAAACAAAGAGTGTTTCAAATGGCACAAAGTATTATACTCTTGACTTTATTACTGGACGATGATAAGTGTGCTTCATTCAGGCTTTAATAAAGAATACCAGCATAAAACTAATCTAGAAAAATAATTTATCGTTTATACATAGTAGCAACATCTGGGCCAGTGTGAATATTTCCTTCTAGTTGTATGTGTGTAGCATAAACGGAACAGATTAAAAATATTTAAAACAAATAAAATAAATTAGTCTCTGTAGTATATTTGATATGCTACAAGGATTTGAATCAATGAATCTCGTTTCGTTCTCTTACGTACTCATCAGTTGAAAGTATTTCTGTTTTATTGTTGGTGTCTATACTCAAGTTTGAACTTAGTTCTTATCATCACAAACCTTTAATGTATTGTCCATTAGGTCACTAAATTCAGATAACCATTGATATGATCAACAGGTATGAAAGTTTAGTAGTGTCTTATAACTTACCATTGCTCATATTCATCAAATTAGTTGTTTAATTTTTGTTGGCCTGTGTTCATTATCATCGTAATGCCTTGATATATAGTATTATCATAAGTTTTCATTAAACTTACCATGAATCTATTAGAAGATTTGAATATGTAAACTAATGGACTATATTATTAGACAGCTTTTTAAGTTTCAATTATTATTATAACTGAATACTGTCTATTATATTACTTAATTAATTAATATCAGTTTCATTTTTAATCTACTTATCTAAATATAGATGATATATTCCCATAAATACAATAAAATACTCATCTAATACACATTGAAACTTACAAAGTTCATTAATATAATTAATAAATTAATGATTTATAAACTTTTAAAAAAAAGCTTAAAATTTTAAACTTATTAGAAAAATTAAAAAATGAACAGAAACAAGAATAGTTTGTTTATTTGTTTGTTTTTTTCTATAGTTGAAACAATAAAACTAACTAGTCTATCATACATTAATAACAGTCATCATCATCAGCAGCAACGTAGAACCGGGCACAAACGCCTGTAGGTTCAAGTTGCCATACCACACTAGCACTATGAGATTACAGAGGTAACGTATAGACAGAATACAAGAGGGAAGAGTAAAGTAAAGATGTCCAGAAAATAACAATAGAATTTAAGATTTAGATGAGATTAAAGAGTGAATACACTTGTGCCACTGTGACCGATTCTGAGCCATATCTCCTAGTGTCTCCAGCCATTTATTGCGATCATCACGCGGACCCCAACCAGGTAGTCTACATCTACCTACATGGCTTAGACCAGTAGTCAAGGACTTCATGGACTGATGCCATGTTTTAGTTTGGCCGCCCCTAACCTTCTCCCATCCTACTTCAGCCCTAGCCAACATCGCGCGACGGGGTACACGGTGGTCGGGCATGCGCAATACATGTCCCAACCATCTCAGTCGATGAAGGTTAATGACCTCTTCGACTGATTTACCGTGTTTCCCAAGAACCTTTTGTCTAATCTCACTATTACTAATCTGGCTATTCCATGATATACGAGCGACGTTACGAAGATTCCTATGGTCAAATATCTGGAGACAACGCATATCTTGAGTTATCATGGCCCACGTTTTGCAGCCATATGTTAAAATGGCGCGGACTGCTGAACAGTACACCCAGCCTTTTGTTGAGACACGGAAATCTCGTGTGCGCCACAAGTGCCGTAGATTGGCAAATGCCAATCGAGCTTTCTGAATCCGCGCTGAGATTTCATCAGACACAGACCCACCAGGGGTGATGAGACTTCCGAGATAAGTGGAGCGACCAACGCATTCAATTACTTCACTCCCTATAACTAATTTAGGAGAAGAAGCAGGCCAGCCCTGGAGTAACATTTTGCATTTGGGAGGGAAGAAGCGCATCCCAAATATGCCTGCATGTTTATTGAAGTTAATCTCAGTAGTTGAAGGTTTAATTTATCAGGTACATTATGATATAGTTCTAAACAGACATATACATATACTGTTAATAAGGTTTTGTATTATTCTGTTGATGACATAAGGACATCCTGGGCAGATTACGTCTATATAGATATTTTTTATAATAAATTATACAATATATGAATTTTGACTAGCAAAGAAATCTAGAACGTATATCACATTCTATCTAAAATTCATAAGTTCAATTTATCGTGAATATTTTCTAAACCTCTGAAGTTCATGCTGAATCTATGTACAAACTGTACTGATAGATCCGTTTCCAACTCATGCAACATATACTAAAACAAAACGTTAACCACAGACTATATAATCATAGAATTAAATGAAAACGATCATTAAATTCTTATAACATGTTGTATACGGAAGAAAAACATTTATTTATGAATATGAAAATGGAGCAAATACAAATAAATGTATGTCAAAACTGGATACGGAGATATTTTGTTATGGAGTTAGCTAATGTGAATCTTTAAGTTTAGGTTAGAGTGAGTCTTTACAGAAAATGTTGAATTGTATTTCACTATATAGTAGTTTGCAAGTAAAATGCATTGATGCAGATGATGAAAGTGCGCGTGTGGTTAGTGATTGGGCAAGAGTATTTTAGATTAAAGACTGAAAATCTAAATGTCTCCGCTTCGATCCCGGGTTCCGGCAGGTAGGCATTGGTTTTCACCGACTCACCCCAACACTCTCAAACAACATTCGCAACGTGATTATACTCTACAAACACTCCACTTTCCCATCGCTATCCAGTCCTGTGGCTTCATTTCTGCTCTGAATGCCACTACACACTCTCCTCCACCACAACCTCACTCACAACCATGCACGCATTCATTCTGCCCTTCCCTCTCTCTCTCTCTCTCTCTCTTCGTCATCGTCCGTATTACTCAACTGAACCAAGCATACAATCAATAGTTTCAACGGCTTAAATGTCGGGCGTACGAGACGAAACACTACGCGAAATGTCACAATAATGAAGTCGACAGCATCAAATCACGTTACATTGGGTTTCAGGCTTTTCTGACTTCCCCCATCATTCCCCGATCGTTCCATGCAATTTTCACATATGTCAGACATGAGCACTTGGTGAATCGACAACTGCACAACGTTCAATTGCTTGCATGCATATGGTATTGATGGTGGTTATGTTAGTTATGTTGACAATATCGATATTAGTAGAAGAAGACATAGACGTAGTTGTGGATGTAGTTGTAGTGATAGTAGGAGTAGTCATGGAAATAATAGTGGTAGCATTAGTAGTTTTCTTTGTTGTCTCTGGTACTTCCGCTCTACTAATAGTAGTCGATGTGTTCATGAATATTGTGGATATTGATTGATGTATAATGTACGATGTATTGTTAAATTTATTCATTTATGACAACTGTTTTACAATTAATTAATTAATGTTAAATTATACTTTATGTTCAATTTCAGTCTGAGTATACCATTTAATCTTATCGTGATAATCAAACCTTTTAACTAAATACACTTATTTAATTGTATATAGTATCTATATGTTATCATTATTGTATGTATTACATTTAATTCAAAACACAAGATTCAATTGAATTTTTAATTTTTTCTTTCTATTGAATTTTTTTTTACTTTAAATCAAACTAATTTTATTATTGATTTCATATTGATTTGATTTTAATCAATTTTATTCTCTATCGAATTAAATGATTATTGATTTTTTTTTTTATTTTATTGTCATAATGCCAATAATTTTGATAATTTACAATTATGTATGTAATAATTAACTGTATACACATATTCAATAATAATCAAATAATGTAAATAAAAAAATAAAATTTAAATAGTGATGTATAAAATAAATGTTGTTTGTTTTAAAAATAAAGAAGAATTATTTAATTAATAAATTTAAACAATTGAATGCAATTAATCAATTAATTTAATCAATAAAATTAGTTATTCAATTAATTAATTAATTAATTAATCAAATGATTACATCATTATTTCTATATGAATATTATTGACAAAAATTGTGTTTTAGAAAAAAAAATTCTATATTAGACTGTATTAATAAGATGAATTAATCTAGATTTATGCACATAATATAAGATATGTGTAAAGTGTATATTCTGTACGCATTGATTAGATGTTTTTTTCTACAATGTAATGTACTGAATATTTATTTGAGTGTTTAAATAAATGTATGTATATTAGTTAAGATTATTATAATTACAGATACGATAATTTATATATTTTTATATTATTCATTATAACTACTATTCTTAGTGTATTTACTATGTTAAAAAATCAAGTATTGATTTTAATCCAAATTATGAATGTGATGACTTGTAATATTGTCAAGTTGTCTTAACTATAGTTAATGTAAGTAAATGTGAAAGTTTAATTTGATTGATATAATGGTAATTTAGTGGTTAATATGGTTTATTATCAACTACAAAGTCATAAATTGTAGCTAAGCTTTTCTGAATTATGTTTGGTTAAATGTATTTCTTCATTAGGCTTAATATTAAGAGTGTGACCTGAAGTTGGATACACCAATTTCTATATGTACAAAAACTTATTGCAGTTATGGTAAAGACATAATCTTTATCATAAACTAACATAATGTAGTTTTCACTACTGAAGCCAAAATTGCACTTAATTCAAACTCAGTTTATTAATGATGTTGATGCTTATTATGCGACGTTTAACGTTAGTATTTCAACTTTTGGAATATTGGGTATGCAGTACTGTGGAATCCCGAAATGAAGTAAAAAAAATTTTTCAGTGCTTTCTAGCTGATAATCTTTATTCATATGACTTCAGTGCATTATGATAAAAAATTTTAAATTACGAAGTATGAGGATCGATATGTAAGCTATTCTTTACACTGTACTGTGATATTTAGGAAGCAGTTTTTGATGTCGCTATTATTACTACTGAATTATATGACGTTATAACAAAAGAGCGAATAGTTTTCAAATTATCATATACCTGGCCATAGATAAATCACTTGGGAAAAGTCAGAATCCATTTTTTTAATGATAAGTATCCTCGATAATTAATAAAAAGGTCTCCAGAAGCCATGAAGAGATTTCGAATAAACGGTCTTTAGAAACCTTTAAGAGAGATCAAGAATACTATGGATTACCATTTTTGTTATCATGATTATTGATTTTGCCGTTTTGGAGTTTTTTCAGGAACTTCTGGAATATTACACTTGCATATACTCTGATATAGACTCTTACTCTCTACAGATAACCTAACCTTCGAGGTATATCAAATTTCATTTGTTTGAAAATTTCATCGGTGCTAATTTTTAATCTACAAGTCTATACGTTCATGCATGATAGTTGTTATCATTACACATAGACTAATCCTAGGATAGAAATTTAATATGTTAATCATATTTATCAACAAACTACTTGACCAGTTTAGCATGAACAACAATCTCTATTTTAGATCAATACTGTTAATTTCTTGTCCGTGCTGCCTATTAACACAGTATCATTCTATGGAGGTGACATATATGGGTCACTGGCAGTGAATTAATAGTTAAGACATTTAGCCTTTAGCTATCAGATAGTAGGCTCAAACCCAATACCACGTAGTATTATGACCCAACTCCATATACACAGACTGATTATTAACGTAATGTTGGATGGTGTCTAAATGCCCTCGAACAAACTTTCGCTACGCCGTTGATCCTCAGGATGTTGAGACTATAAAAGGAAGTTTGAGCTTTATTCCTTCCTCCAACGGATGCTACTTCTTATGGAGAAAAGTGGGTGTCCATATGTGTTTTTAAGAAATACTTGGGAATTAGCTATTCAGAATGCAAGTTTTATGATACCTGATTTGATAGTAAGAGTGAGGTTGAGAAATACAAACTGTCGATTACTTGTAAATTCCCTTATTGATATTCAGAGATAATGTATTTTCCAACATTTAAATAACGCCATTAACAATGACCACCGAAAACCCGGCTTAAATGAATTTAAGTATAATATCTAATATTTTAGAACTGTATATAAATAAATAAGTAAACAGTGGAAAATAAATGGAGTAATTTATTATAAATTGATTATATGACTTAACTTTTTCATGAAAGAAACAATATTTAATGATTCACCATAGCAACCCTAAAAACAACTGTAAAAACCAATCGGCGTTAATTTCCCTTCGAAAAAAAAATCAATTTTCTCTGATTTTACAAGAAAATCAGTTATTTTTATTTGTTTGCATTTTAGGATAATAAGAAATAACTGAGTAAACTGACTAAAATAAAAAGTGTAATTAATGGATTCTAATTCAGTAGTCTGATGGTTAAGCGCTTGCTAAAATGATTGGTGGTTATGAATCTGTGATTTTGTGTGATCTCATACTAGGATGATACATTTGTCCAATATCTACTGAATTTAGCGGTTTTCTAATTAAGACCGGTTCATGATGTAAAATCTTAAATTCAGTACTGTTTACTACATCAAATTATAAGTTTAAATGAACTCTATTCAATTCTTTTAATAGTAAAATATAAAGGATACTTTAAGTAAAGTTTACCAGTGAATTACATAATCTTGTAGACCTTCATAATATAGTATGAATTCGGTTTTGCACATTGCCTCTTTTTTGAAGCCTGTTCATAAATTAATACAATAATTTTATCTGTCACAATTGTTCTGATGAAGAATCTGTTGATTTCGTAACATGGTTATAAAATTGGAGTAGTTATTACAGAAGCTTGATCTTGGAACTTATTCCTACATAACAAACAATAAGATTATAAGAGGTAGAATCATCAGATGACTGGCCGAGAATATGCAACAGTATTTATTTATATGAAAGTAACGGGTTATTAGTCGTTAATTAGAAAATAATCAACCATAGCTACAATAGAAATTGATCAGTATGCTTCTTAGTTGCTCTTTATTTTAGAAGCATCAGTACTTGAACTTATGTAGGATTTAACAGTAAGACCACTTTAACTAAAGAATATATTTAGATAATGAGGCGCGAAAAGTTGCGAAACACTTTATTTAAATTCCTCGTTCAACCAGTCTTAGACGACACAGAACCCAGCACATGTAAGCAATTGCTCACGTAACCACACTACATTAGCACAACTAAATCGGATTTACGAGAATTACACGACAGTCAAACACAAAAAGAAGGAATAAAGTGAAGGTGTGTGCGAAAAAACTATGGAACTTAAGATCTAGAAAAAGTAAATGAGTGAATACACTGACTTTACTGTCAACCTGCATCGCCAGTTACTGATCATGATTGCCACACTGATCCAACTAGGCAGTCTGCATCCATCAACACGGCTCAGATTAACAGTTAAAGTCATCATAGACTAGTACTATATTTCGGTTTGCCTGCCCATTGATACTTTTCGTCCTACTCTTAAGCTTGAATTCCTGAACTACATAACTGATAAAATTTTAAGAAATACAAATGATTTTAAATTTAGCAATATTAATTTACATGTCTTAGTAAAAATAACATCTTGTCATTTATATAATGATTTCATACAAATGCCACATCTTTCTACAATACTTAGTGCACTAGGTCCCCTTGCTGTAGCAACATCAATCTCAAACATAAATTTCTTTTAATGGTTCTGTCAAGGAACTATTGTTTGGTTAACTAATTCAAATTTTAGCAAGAAAGCATACAACAGAATTATAAGATTAAAAGTCAGGTGATTGTGGCCAGTTTGAACCTATCTACTTATCATTCATAGTACGTCGAGATGGACTAATGACTGTGATAACAATAGTTCTAAGAAACTCAGTGAATATTCTATTTGAATTTACGGTAGTGTCAATGCAATAAAATTATGTAGATCATAATTTCTGTTGGTTGATCAGTGATTAATGGGCAATGTCTATTATCTAGTCCTTATAGCAGATAGAACCCTATTGATCAATTTAAAATGTATTCTCCAGTCTATGCGGTTCAACATACAGTTCATTAGGCTTTGAAGAGTGGCCTATAAGAAACCCTGTTTGGCCCAGGTTTTGTGTTAATTGACACCTGTCATTGAAGCGTGCTACTGACGCGACCTATGTGTAGCTAGAGTTTGGATGAGTTTCATTCTTATGACAAAAAAAGCAGAATATGCGGACTCTTGTTAGTCTCTTCACATTTAACTGGAATTTGTCTTTATATCCATAGAGATTTGCCTAGTTTTCTTTTATTACTACTACTACTGTTAATAAGATTAATAGTTATTGCTTTCATCTACTCTTTAAGTTCATTACATCTACTGAATCTACTTATCATCAATTGAAATAAATTATAAAAAATCGTTTGATTTATTTAACATCGTAATAGAAACACATTTCGATATCTATTTGTATAGACATAGTCTTGTATAATCTATGTTAGCTTTATTCTACTCATATGAAAGTAGTCTATCCTATCTAAAAATATTGATTTCTTTCTTATAATTACTAAATAAACTGTTGTCTTGGTTACCTTAAGTAACTTTCGACAGATTAATTATGTTACTTTTCTTTTAAAAACAAGAAGACAATTTAGACAGAAAGAAAAACATAGTCAATTTCAATGTAAATAATATCTATTGTTTTAATTCTGTAACATACTACACAGAGTAATGATGGGAGGGGACAAACATCAAAGTCACACTATCGTCTCACTAAGTGTATATATATATTCTTTATATATATGTGTATGTGTGGCATACATTTTAAATACAAGAACCATATTAGTATGAATCTACTATGCTGTGTTTGAAGTATGTAAGTCTTATCTTCAAGATATTCCGTATTTCCGGAAATACACTCGTGTAATCTCCAGTTCCATTCCTTGAAAGTCTTCAGAAGTCAAGTCCATCAACTGTCTTTTCATACACTGTTTTCAATTCAACCTAAAATGTTATGCAGTAAGCAAACTCATCATTTCAATGGTTTACATTCGTAAAATCTTATTAATCGTTACTTATTCATTGCTTGTTCTATCAGTCATCTTAAACAATGATTCTAGTTATCCAATACAAAATTGAAGTGAAATAAGTTAACTGACACTACTTATATTCTATGTATATAATCTTAAATAGGAAATAATAATTCAATTATTATCATTTTGATGTGACTCTGGAAAGTAATTTGTATTACTAACAGGTTTCCAAAGTCTAATGTGATATATCTATGTTGTGATGTGTACTTGTGATTGAATTCACTAGGTACTGCTGAGGATACAGTTTGCTCTAATAATGGAGTGCACAAAAAAGTAAGTGTGAAGGTGAACATTTTAAGAGATTTTGTTTCAATAAAGTAAAACATCAAAAAGTAAACATATCAGTAAACCTGAAGACTATTAAAGGTGGCTCGCAAGCAAAGAAGGAATGAAAGGTCTATTTTACAATAGTATAAAATTAATCTCAATTATATATTAACTTATTTAATAAACATAGATCGATATTAGAATACAAGAAAACAATCGTCAATACTCTACGAAATGTTAATATAGGTGAGTGCTTTTAACTAGTTATGATATCTGATACATTTAAGGTTGGATTTTATTTATTCAATTCTTAAAAGATGTACACATAGTAAGTTGTACTTCTGTCATTCATAGAAATGCAAAACAATGGAATTAAATTTTTTGGGAATGAATTATGTGGATCTAAGTAGCTGAAAGAAATGGTCTTGAAATTACTTGAATTAGATTGCTGATGGAAATTATTAAGTACTGGATAGTTATTTTAGACTAGCACATGAGTCCACAGCTATAAACACTCCTGTTACTACTTAAAATCAAACACAACATTCAGATTTTACTGTAAATGTTTTGCCTTTAAACCATTAAGTTCAAATGTTTACATTCCAGAAGAATATTTTGAATTCAGTCATTAGTGAAGTTCAGTAGATTCTAGCGTATCGGGTGTGGTACATTTTTCCACTAACAAAAACGAACGAAGTAGCACAAATATAATGAGATTTGACTGAGTGCAAAAATGTAAACTATTGGATACCGACTCAGTGATCTAACGGTTGATTGTTTGCTGAGAAATGTAATGGATATAAGTATGATCTTCTATGAAGATAGGGGTGGCAACTACTGAAGGTTCTTTGGCTAGGCTGAAATAACTTTTCAATGCATCCTGCTTTCCGGTGGTTGTCCAAAACAGGTCATTTTTTAATATTAAATTCAACAAATTTCAAAATACATAATTACATATTTCTTATTATTTTCCTCACGTATACTGACACACGAACAGCTTGATTTTTATGTAGTCACTCAACAAATAATCAAATTGTTATATCAGGTGATTCAAGAAGAACGACTAATTCGCAAAACTACGTTTTAAGAGACTTTTCCAGTTTCTTTAGTTGTGTGTAAAGTAAACATTTTATTTCCTATGATTATTATGTCCCTTGTGCCCTATCTCCCCTCCTCGTCTAGCACACTTACTGTTAGTATATCATTTCTCATTTACGAGCTACAGTTAATTGAATGCGTACACATTACCTCAATTCATTACCACTATCTCCTTTGTTTCGTACTGAAATTAAATTTCAAACTGACTGATTGTGTGGTCAGGTTTTGTGTATATATAAATGAGTGCTTGAAATATAATATGATTCTTTCTGATAATTGGCTTAGTTGTCTTACCTTCTTCATTCCGGCTTTAGGGACTAGCAGTCACAGGGCAGACATGTGGTCGTTTTCGACTGAAACAACATATACTAGTGACTAAATTATATCTTCAAAGATAAATTGAAAAGAATCTGTTTACATGCCTACATCAACATTATCAGGTTATTATTACAATATCTCAGTGAACTTCCCACTAATTTAACATTTAATTGATGTCTAAGAAATTGTACTAAAGACAGATGAGTTGAATGGCCAACCATCCTATGCTGACTAAAACCATAAATTTAACGCTTCCTGAATCATTACTATAATAAGGCACATTAATCAGTTAACTCAACCAACTACCTGAAGTCCATATCAACTATACTGACTTATGTAAGTAACAAGCCATGAAATTAATGATGCGAATTTAGTATTTAGAACAGAAAAAGAAATTGTTGTTCTCTAATCAGAACAAAATGATTTTGTTACCAGATAATCATCAGGTTTAGCTTCAAACTTCTTTTACCCATTTATGATGAACCTGTATAATTCGCTTTTAATATAGAAGAAAAAGGCAATACATTACACAATATGAATTAAATATATGTATTATATGCAATTTTCGTAAGATACTTGTACGAATTAAATTCACGTCAAGAAATAACATTATCGGTAACAATTAGTCAGTTTGTATATTGTCATTTAAGAGATTCCTCAAGAGTGTACATCTGACTTTGAGATTCATAATGAATAAATAAACATGGGATCATTAATAATGACATGCCATAATCTGTATCGTATATCAAAAGAAACTTTATACCTCCTTATTGATCTGGTCCACTTGAGAAATACTCATTTCAGAAAGCCAATTTCAAACTAGTCATTACTGAACTTGTGACAAATATTTATTTCATTTAAGGTGACCAATCCAAGAAATGCCGAAAATCTACTTTGTTTTATTTTACAATGACTCAGCATTTGGTATCCAACATATCATAAAGTTTGTGCCAAGAATCAATAGGCTACCTGGTGTTCATGCTAGATTGTGTATTTTTCACTTCAATGAACATGTTATACTATAACATAGTCACATAGATGATGCATGTCTCATTTCTGACATACACTTTCATCATTTATTAACTCTTACTGATTCATTTCTACGTAGTTTTGTAAATCACATTTAATAGTCTATATTATTTAATTGTGAAGTTTATTGCTTTAATTATGCAATAATCATTATGATTTCTAACTGATCTAACAATTTATTGACTTACTTTTTTTTATAATAATCATTACTGCACTGCATGAAAGCTCATTAATTGTCATAATTGAAACATAAATACCGACATAAAGAATTATTTCGTTTAAAAATTAACTCTATAGATTGTTTTACATAATGAATTATTGTATAATATTAATATTTGTGGGCATCATTAAATCGTTATCTAACAGTTTAATGACAACTAATTATCCCTGGACATACAAATGCAGTGGGGGGGGGAGGTAGAGTGGTCAATTATAACGCTTGAAATACAGGATATATCATGTATTGGTAATCACAGCATCACTTGTTAGAACGTTCATATTATTAAGAATAGGCAGAAAGAGACTAGCATGATGGTAAGAACAGTGACTGAATAAAAATGAGAAACACTAGAACTAGCCTTTTTGTTACTTAACACTTATCAATAAAATGTTACTACAATCCTGGGAAAACTGAAGTTCCCTGTAATATTTCAATCAAGATCACTTAGCTTCACTCCCTGAGACTTTACTACTGAGATATCTGCACTGAGACATACCTTATCTTTACGTTGGTGATATAATCAAGGGCTCATATATAAACTTGTATTTGTGTGTTTATTAATGTTCACATATTGTGTCTTTGAAGGAACTTTTTATTAACACGCTGATATTATTTCGAAAGTCCAGTGTACACCATTAGATAGTTATTTTGTTTAAAATTTAGTACTAAGATAATAACTGTGAGATGATATTTTTAAGTGAAAACCATGTTGTATTACAAGTTGAGTAAAGCTGAATATGAAAGCTATTGAATTTACTCAATGACTCAAATGTAGCTTGTATATTATGATACCTAAGGATCATATAACAGGTTACACATTTTAACTTCTGCGGACACGAGGGCTGCTACAAACTGGTCTTTATTCATTCATGAACTGACAACAGTTTCTTTTGTAACTTCGAAAAAATATACGATGACTAATAGTTACATGATTTAGTAAATCAATCATTTGTTAGTTAAGTACAAACTGTAGTCAATAAGTTATTTCTTTTTTTGGTTAAAGCTTGCATCGAGTTTTCCAGAGTTAAATAAATTTGTTGCAATATGAGTTATATTTTTATTCATTCGGTGCATGAATACTGGACATCAGATTCGAATTTTGGGTAATTGTTTTATTTTAAGGATTTGAAGTTATCCTTAATTTCCTTCTATAAACATGTCCATTATGGTACAGTACGACATATTGCATAAAATAGCACAAAATATAGTGAAATTTACTGACTGCAATGAAAATTACACTCAGTAACACTCTTGCACCATGTAAACGTAAAACTGACTAAAAATGCTTCATATAACATGTTTACTAAAGGGTGAAAACTTTACAGAAAAACTTAACTCCCGCCCACTCCCACATCTAGTTTTAGTTACTATACTAATTACTATGATAATTAATATTAGCAACACAATTATATTTATTCCGTGTAAAGAGATTTTAAAATCATTCATTATTTTATATTTTAGTTTATCAATTGTAAACTTCTCAATACTCTCAAATGACTCATTTATAATAATAGTAATGCGCTTGGTTACGCCTATTTTGACCTTATACATTTTACTGGAATTTTGTTAGAATTTATTTCAATTACAAATTATCTTGTTAAATTAGTCAATATAGTTATAATTTGTATACCCCTATCTATGAAGTGACATAAGTTTTCGATTATTAACTGATTCAGTTTAGTCTCATCCGTTTCAAAGTTTGCCCTCACAGAATGACAGTAGTTAAGCAATCATTGAAATTCCAGTAACAGTGGATAGTTGTTTCCTCTTACTATGTGGCTCTTCTTCAGTACTCATCTGTTACCATTAGTGATAAAAGTCAAATCCATTAGGCCTCGTTCTTATAGATTATTGTTCAAACTATTAAAATAGAAACTATTTGCACACATTTGTAATTTCTTCTAGATTCGCTGCCTATTCAGTCAATCCGTGTACATTGTTACGGAGCCAAATGATAAGATAAAACAATCATCCATTACCTCTTGGTTTTTTAATGCTTGTCCTTCATTCATTTTGTACAATCAAATATAATTTCAAGACGAGAGTGTTTAATTGATTTACTTAGTTTAAAACATACTAATCAGAACACTTAGACACATGAAGAAAACTACTATTGTACCGACCAAGTTTTTACTGATATCTGTAGTTCATCAAAACAGTTCGTCCACTATCATACATCTTTCATAAACTTTACGTTATTAATCAGTTAAATCCCTGTTAAACCAAATGATGTGTCCAACGTTTTATCAACTGTACCATTTCATGTTTTGTTGACTAGAATATCTCCATATTTGAGAAAGAAAAGTTTTGCAATTGTATTTTTGTTATGACGCCAGGAAGAGAGGGTTTTGGTTGGTAGACCCGAACGCCAATGGAGTGTGCCTAGTTGATAATGCGCGACTGACCTAAGCCCGCTCACCCCCCCCCCAGGCCGAAAACAGAAGAACCAGGATCGGGAACCGGAAAAAGGAGAGAACTGAGAACGTATTGTATTTTAATCATGCCTTTATATATACGTAAAATCAGACCACACGGTAAACTAATCAAGAATCTAACATTGGTGCAGAACAAAGGAAAGAGTGGCAGTGAATGGGAGGGGACAAGTTGTACACAACTAGGCAATTGTAGTTCATAGTAATAAACAATATACTAAGAGTAAGTATACTAAACGGGAGGACCGAGTAATGGAAACATAACAGTCACAAAGATGAAATGATTACATTACCCACAGTTACAATAATTAAAATAATGTTCTAATGCTCAGTTCTGGAAGATAATCAATCTTTGTTAGGTGCCTGACATATCACTTTCTTAACAATTGTCATAACAAGTTAAGCCAAATAGATCAACAGATTTTCCGCTTACGCCTACAATTTAAAAAGATAGAAACAGAGTAACAAATTTTGCAATAATCTTCAGTATTTAAATAACCAATATGTATATTCGTCTGTTCTGTATCTGTGCATAATTTTCTCAACAAACTTATTGAAATGATCTGAATTGCTTAAGATGCAATCTAAAATCATTTAATCAAACATAATTGAATAATTGAGTCAATAGAAAAATAATATATTATCGGATACTGACATAACTGTTGAATCTATAGTTTAACATTACTAACTGGTTTTATACATTTGGTTCCATTTGTTTATTAATTTGAAAAGAATAAGATGAATTCACTTCATTTCGTTTAGTTCTCATCAGCTGCATTCAACATATTATATTGTGAAATCAACATTTAAACAAATGTGACATACTTATAAATGATAATTTTGGCTGGAAAGTCTTCTAACATAGCGAAAAAAAACTTATTCGAGTAGTATGAAAGTATCAGAGAATATTACCAGTGTATATATAAGATGCAAAAGAAAGGTCTAAGAAACCGATTAATATAGTAACAAGAAGTTACAAAACTGAAATATGTGATTACGCATTAAATAAATGAAAAGAAAGTTGATATGGTATGAGTGATACCATAATACAACGGAACAGATTGAATTTTATGAATGAAAGAAGTGATGTAATGATTCAATCAAAATATTTACGGAATGGAAGAAATAATGATGATATCATTACATTAATCACTTGTTAAAACTGATGTGATGAAATCGAATATAAGTTATTAGGATAAAAAAAAGAGTGATAACTGTTTCCTTTTGAATACATGAATCTGATTTCAAGCGGTTGATAACTATAGCCCCAGCTAATTTTGAAAAAATTGGATTTTTCTTGCCTATTAAACATCCTGAAGGACTTCAGTATATCTACCTCATGTCCAGAGTCGCTGAAGTGTCTAGAGATAGAGCTACTATAAGTTTTCACACCTTTCAAATGAAGATTGTTTGGAACATATTCGTTGCATCTAAGGTAGGCTTTTCGTTCAGTTCTTTTAACTGAAATGCTAAGGAGGATACACGTAGATTTGTAAGGAAAATTTGCGGTAACTTGAGAAGAATCAAATTTGCTGTACCTTGTCACTGTCGTATTTAACCTTCACCTGATTGGCCTTACAGCATTATCTCCTTCCAAATCACGATAAATGAAAATTGGCTTTTTGTTAGCTGTAATTTTTTTAGAATTCTGGGTTTTACATCTTGGGCATTTCTCACTGAATTTCGTACGGTATCCATTATTTCATAGGTAATTTTTTATGTTAATTAGCTCTTTACCCAATTAGCCATTAGTACACATCATTTTTACTCTGTGAAACAACATTTTCACAGTGCTCTTTTGTAGTTTATAGGACAGGAGCTACAAAAGTTCAAGCATAATTCACTGAATGAATGAAGAGAGTATTTCATAGCAATATTAAGAAAATGAAATCTATTGTTTCCTCCAATTTCCATAGTAAACTGAATATCTCTATGTGCATTGTTGAACGGTTCTAGTAGGCTGTATGTGTGTTGTTGATTATTGCAAAACAACAGATGCGTCATTGACTGGCTTTAGGCAACCGATAAAACCAAGAACTACTGAACGCCTATTTTATTCTGGCATAGAATTCTTCAGAAGTTTACAATAGACATTATTATATATATTACATTTGTCAACAAAATGTTTAAAAGTTTGTTTTACTCTATTGCAATTTCTATTGCAACGATAAAAGCATTCGACAAAGGTTTGAAATCCTACATATAGCATCAGTTCCCTCAAGATTGTAGATATGCCTTATTGATGAGTTTTATCCCATAGACTGTGTGAATAATCACGTTTTAACTTGATCAATTGAACAAAGAATGGACATACATGAAATCGGTCATTATTCAGTGCAACTAATCAAGGTAAAATCTTTCTTAACTAACTTACTCAAGATGTTTGTTCTTCTCTTACTTTAATAAAATAGGTTACTTACAATTGAAGTGAAGTATCGACATCACAAATAATTGATGTTTTATCAACGTGACAACAATAGGAATACAAACAGTAGTAATGTTGCATCATCAATTGAATCGATAGAACATACTCAAAAGAATAATAAACAAAATAATACTGGTAAAAGTGTTAATGGTGGTGGAATGACGAATCATACAAAATTTGATGGTTTCTCAACTGAATATAATAACAGTTCAATTCATCATAATAAATGGTCATCGGATTACTTTAGTTATAATAGCAACAACAAAGTTAATACTTCAAATCGACATACACCTAACAAATACCTGATAAATAATCAATATTACAATAATATGGAAGAATCTAATTCATCTACTTCTATGTCTACTAATGAGACAAAAATTCATATCTTCAAATCAATCGATGGTGATATTGGTGGTGGTAGTACTAGTACTAGTAGTAGTAATAGTAGTAGTACAGGTCAAATTGGAGTAATTTCAACTAATAATATTAATGCTTCTACGGCTGTCATTAATAATATTGATATCGATTGTTTTCGTTATCCATTACGTGAAGCATTGAATCAAGATTTAATCGATTTATTACGGTCACAAATATCAAAGTTATTAGAAGAAAATGAGAAGCTTGTGTCACGTATTGATGATTATCAACAAAAGATAGCCTTTATTGAACGTGTAAGTATATATATCTATGTAATAACTAATGCGTGAAAGTATTTTCTGTTTACCATATGTAACTTGAATATTATTACTAATCTAATAATTGTTAGAGTACATAGAGTACTCACGTGTTTAGTTAGTTTTTTATAATCCTGCATATTTTATTGGCGAATTCAAGCAACATTTGATGATGGTTAGGGTGTTCGACTGACAACCACTAGGTGGGATGTTTGAATTCTCCAGCTTAGTAACTCTAGTCGTCATACATACATACGGAGTAGCTTAATACCATGTACAAAAATCTATATTTGGTGAAGATTGAATTGACACTTAGGCGATAATCTTTACTTAATCACTGTTTAGCCTTCAGATATCATGTATAGTTCAGAACAGTCCAGAACAGGCAACCATAGAACTATGCATTATTGTTATATCCGTATGTGCTTATTTTCTTCCATGGTCCAACATCCTGTAAATTTTGTACTTTGCCTCATGGAGCATGGAGCATGCTCCATCAAGCACTAAACTTAATGCCAGTTGTTTAGGTTATGTCAGTATATGATACAAAATTGCATTATATTGTATAAAAGCTTTTTAATTATTGATAACTACTTTACCATTCAGCTAGTTAATTGTCTTTAAGAGAATTAACTAGTCTAATAAGTAATAGAAAACATTAAGGTTTACTAATGTTGTATTTATAACACCATGTTAAGTTCGAAGATATTTTTTTACCCAATACATTATGACATCTTGAAGTTTCGTATGACAGATTAGTATCGTCTAGACAACCACTGAGCAATGTTGTGGAAAGGTATACTACGACGACACAACTCTTTATTCCCTAAATTGAATAACATGTTGGTATTTGAAACTAAATATTCTGGGTCCAATTCTTAGTGTGAACATTAACACTAGGAAGTAATAACGTCTGTATGATGCATCTTAAATATATCAGAGTGTTATTCCCACATTCCACCGCCAAGTGTGATCCAATTTTAACAAAATTTTGGCTGATTGGATGTGACCACGTTACACATCACATAAAACCATCTTGACATCAGTATAAATAATTTGTTTATTACTAAGGTGTTGAAATGTGCACTTCCACTTAGTTTGGTTGTCAATGAGTCTCAACAACTTGAATAATATCTCATTTAAATCTGTTGGTGAGTGCTTGCATAATATAGGGTATGTAGGAATTAGGACAGTTATTTCATTCCACCTCCGGTTATCTATTATTCTTTTACCTTTCCCAGGAAAAACGTGAAGCAGCAGCAGATCCGTCAAATGAAATGTTAACTCTCCAAACTGAATTAGGTGAAGCGCGTTTGAGAGAGGCAGAGCTAACCATAGCATTCGAAGAATTGCAACATCGTATTACAGCTATCGATCGGCTAATAGAAACGGTCAGTCTTGGGTTATATTTATACTTTGTAATTATTGTGTTAATCATGCACGTACATACATATATTTTTAATACAATCGAAACTTGCAGCTCAGGTAGTTGCTTTTGCTGGTGGTGAGTTATCTGAGCTATTTGGTTTGATTGTATAGCTTTCATTGGTTTTCAAGGGAAAAAAATTAGCACATACGTTATACAGAAGCGAGCTATTCATTTGTCCTACATGCATTTATTCAGTTTGTTGTGATGGTCTTGTTTACGATTTGACTTTGTATAATAACTAGAAGGCTCAGTTCTCTATCAATTAAACCCTCCTGCTGTTCTCAAGATTAAGAATGAGTGTCATATAACTCAGATAACTCAACAATATCAAAAACTATTGCCTATTTTATAAGAAGGGTCCTGTTAAGTAAATTTAGGTATTAACGCAGTAGTGGATGCAAAACAGTACTCTCCAAACGAACTTCTACTATGTTTCTAATAACTACTGATCCAACTTTACAGTCATTTTTCTATTAACTTGACTGTTGAGCAGCGTGTTATATTCACTGAAGATTTCAATACATGACCTAACTTTGTAATGTTGATATTTTTCAGTCGGAATATTAGGCTACGTTACAATGAAAAGCTGCATATGGAGTAAAATTGCACATTAATATTTAGCGCTCATCCACCGAACAAGCACACAGTATGATCTTAAGGGCTATATACTTCATACTTAGTGAGAGCTTTAGCACATCACTTGCTACGCAAGCACTCAGTTGCTTAGTGACTCGTTTATAAACCAGATATATGTTACAATAAAAACGTTTATTAATCACGCTATCTAGATGGACAAAAATATAAGTATGTATTACAATATGACTTATCACTAGAGCTTCAAGAGCATTATAAAGCTAGTCACTAGTGAGCTGACTGGTGTAATTAAAATGAGGTGGTTTGTGGAGATTGGTATTAAGTTTTCATTGATTGAATATGTCACAGAGTAATGTTGGAGGAGTGCTATTAAAAACAAGGAACCATTGAACGGAAATATGATTGAAGTTTGTTCTATTCCAGAATATTTAGCCTAATGTCTTATCAGCCGTTGCATTTAGCTTCAAATTGTGTTGTTTTTCATACAAAAGCTAGTGGCAATAACCCTCTGATCAAATTTAATCTGTACGTAGCACCTAGTACTTAAAATTTAGGTAAACCTACCACTCCTAATTAATGACTAATTACTCGTTGATAATAGATTATTTACACTATTCCTGTTTAAGACTATTGCTACTACTACTACTATTATTATCATTCTTTGACTGTTGAGAGCGTGTTATATTCACTGAAGATTTCAATACATGACCTAACTTTGTAATGTTGATATTTTTTCAGTCGGAATATTAGGCTACGTTACAATGAAAAGCTGCATATGGAGTAAAATTGCACATTAATATTTAGCGCTCATCCACCGAACAAGCACACAGTATGATCTTAAGGGCTATATACTTCATACTTAGTGAGAGCTTTAGCACATCACTTGCTACGCAAGCACTCAGTTGCTTAGTGACTCGTTTATAAACCAGATATATGTTACAATAAAAACGTTTATTAATCACGCTATCTAGATGGACAAAAATATAAGTATGTATTACAATATGACTTATCACTAGAGCTCAAGAGCATTATAAAGCTAGTCACTAGTGAGCTGACTGGGTGGTTTGTGGAGATTGGTATTAAGTTTTCATTGATTGAATATGTCACAGAGTAATGTTGGAGGAGTGCTATTAAAAACAAGGAACCATTGAACGGAAATATGATTGAAGTTTGTTCTATTCCAGAATATTTAGCCTAATGTCTTATCAGCCGTTGCATTTAGCTTCAAATTGTGTGTTTTTCATACAAAAGCTAGTGGCAATAACCCTCTGATCAAATTTAATCTGTACGTAGCACTAGTACTTAAAATTAGGTAAACCTACCACTCCTAATTAATGACTAATTACTCGTTGATAATAGATTATTACACTATTCCTGTTTTTAAGACTATTGCTACTACTACTACTATTATTATCATTATTATTATTATTATTATTACTACTATTACTACTACTACTGCTAATACTACTACAACTACTACTATAAATACAGCCAAATAGGTTCCCATAATTAATGACGTTAGTTATGTAACGGTTTGACTTTTTACTTGTTAATGTTAAGTAAAGCAATTGGTCATAGGTACATATGCATTGTAACCTGATTACTTTGATATTCCCTCGTAGTTATAAGTTATATTAAATTTAGATTCAATATCTCAGTGAGTAACAAGTTAGTGTTTAATGTGAATGACATTGGACTCTCACCTCACTGGGAATATTAACAACGTAGTACAAATGCATCCAGATGATGATTCCTACATGTAACCAAATATGCCTATTGGATCCCTTTGGCAGACAAAATATACAATGAAACTATTTTTAAAAAATACAGTTTGGTTACTGTGTTTTCATAAAAGTTTATTTATAACTCCTCAAAGTATTTTTCTACATTTTTTTCATTCAACTAGGTGAATTGATGAGAATTTAAACAATTATGTATTTTCTATTCAAAATATTATAATTCACCTAATGAGTAATTGAATATAGTGAACTTTAATTGGATATATGAAAAGTAAATGGAAATACAACTGACAAAGTCTTATGTTAACTTTATGAAATACTACTAAAAAAAATCTAAGTAATACTTGTTGATTAGAAACTATTATAAAACTGTTTCGTCTCAAATATGAGCTACTCCAGTAGTACACGGTTATGAGCCGACTGATTGATGTTTGAAGTGTATATGAAGGATTGGGTGGTAACGTACACTTTGTAAACTCTGAAAATAATAAATGTGTCTGTAAGTTTATACTACTAAATAAAGTCAGGTTTGAGATGAAATAGTAGTTCGGTGCACTAAGAATTGTAATGACTGTTTGGATGAAAGTTACTCTATGATATAAATTATGCTGAACTATTACTCATCATTATACTCATTGGTTATTAAAATTATATTAGACTACTAACAAACAATAATTACAGTTAAGAAAAATACATTTAGATTTTTAAGTTTATTCTCCATTCTAATAAGTTTGTTAATTCATATGAATACAGTTTATCTCAAAAATTTATTGTGCATAATTATAGTTACTAATAGAGATGAAGGTTGTACAGAGTGTTGAATTTTAAAGTTTTCTCCATGGGCTAAGTGTAGATAGACAACTACTGAAAACTAAAAATGTACGGGATTTGTTGAGGATGTACTTGCACGACAACAACAAGGGTTAAATTCAGGATATTCAGGGTGAGTGCTTAAATCGTAAACCATTATGCTATTATCCAATAGGTTACGCTTCCAGCCTTAGTGTATTTAGATATTATATGACAATTATCCACTGCCATTAGTGATATTTATTCGATGCTGGATAATATTAAACTACACTGGTCACGACTTCAAACTGGCTGATAAGGTCAGTTAATAATGTAAGCAATAAAATTTAGTAATTTCCACTTACCTCTAATAGTAATACTAATAGTTATCATTAATAGTAACTAGTTTTGGAAAATAATTCTGAAAGATCTAGTGGAAGGCTATGACAAATGGAGTTCACCTATATCAAGTATTAGAAAAATAATACCAATGATAATAAATGATCATCCGATAGCGTGAACTGATTAGAGGTGAATATGTAAAATCATTATACACCATTTTAGTAGTTTGAAGATTAAGTACGCAACACAGAGGTACAGCTGTGGATGCGAAATATTGATAGGTCCCCTGTCCAGTGCTTTTTTGTTCCCAGTAGTTATTAAGCTACAGACCTTTTGCGATGCAAGGTACAAAATTCACAGTTGTTTTCCAACATTATTATTTTATGCTGTTGACAGTGATGTAACCAATGATGTGTTCCAACGTTTTTTTTGTTTTATTTTAAACTTTGCAATAAACGCATATTATCAAGTAAATAACAGCTGTCCAGTGCACCCTAATTTTCAATAATACCCAACCAAGATCAGATTTTGAAGAATAAATATAACAATCAAATATCTGTATGCTTAGTTTCTTTAGAAACTATAAGCATATCGTTTCCACTAGTTAAAAATTATAGTTATGGTAACGATAAAATGATGGTTGGACTAACAACAATGGAAAATTTCACACTACTGACTCTTTAAATTCCATTCTATGGATGGATGAATGGGTGGAAACAATTTGGAAAGCACTTTTAACCAACTGTTTTTTTTCAATAAAATGGCATTTTAAATTCACTTCATTCGAATCTGTTTATTGAATGTCCGGAATAAAGTAGTAAATTAGTAAAAATTTTGCCTTAATCAATCGTTAAGTAGTGATTAGTGTTTCCCTGTGTAACCCATAGAAATGGTTGCGTTCTACTGATCAAGTGTTATATTTGTATGAAATAATAAATAATGTCGTCAATAATTATTATTCCAATCTGCGATTATAACTTACTTGTTTTTACGGTACTTTTCTGTCATCGTACTCTAACCTGCTCATAGCTACTCGAGTACGTTTCTGGATAGCTTTGAGAATTTCTCTACCATTAAATAATATATGCACTATTACTAACAATCCCATCAAGATTTCGGTATACTCTATAGTTAGGGTTTACAAGGGTGAAATGGTAATATCCCCCCCCCAACATTACATCCCTCTTATCATTAACTGAACCACGTCTGCTAAGTAACACAATATTCCTTCTAATTACAAATGACCTAATTGTCCCAAATTAATCTTGGCTTCGAAGTAACATCATCACTATGACATGATCAGACTTCCATTTTGGTCGTAGTAAATATATTTTTCAAACGTGCGTTAGTTCAGCTCTGTGTAACAATTCGGTTTTAGCTATATTGAGATCCATGGTTTGACTGTGGAGCTTTCATTGGTATTCTGACAACTTCATTGGTGCGAATTTCTGATATTAGTGATTTCTAAGATTTTTGCCACAAACGAATAACAACATATTCTGCTGACCTTGGATATGATTGGTTGTTGTTGTTGACACTTGTCCAACAAATAGATCATCCTTCCACATATGGAAGACATGTCAGAAATTACGACCAGATCATTGAAACTGTTAGGAGTAAGCATCGCGTACAAGCTAACGAAATCAATTCAATCAAATCTATCCAAGCCAAAGAGTTAAAAAACAAATCAAACCTTTTCTACAAATTAAATTGATCCAATGGGAAATATCGTATATATATATATATATATATATATATATATATATATATATATATATATATATATATATATATATATATATATATATATATATATATATATATATATATATATATATATATATATATATATATATATATATATATATATATATATATATATATATATATATATATATATATATATATATATATATATATATATATATATATATATATATATATATATATATATATATATATATATATATATATATATATATATATATATATATATATATATATATATATATATATATATATATATATATATATATATATATATATATATATATATATATATATATATATATATATATATATATATATATATATATATATATATATATATATATATATATATATATATATATATATATATATATATATATATATATATATATATATATATATATATATATATATATATATATATATATATATATATATATATATATATATATATATATATATATATATATATATATATATATATATATATATATATATATATATATATATATATATATATATATATATATATATATATATATATATATATATATATATATATATATATATATATATATATATATATATATATATATATATATATATATATATATATATATATATATATATATATATATATATATATATATATATATATATATATATATATATATATATATATATATATATATATATATATATATATATATATATATATATATATATATATATATATATATATATATATATATATATATATATATATATATATATATATATATATATATATATATATATATATATATATATATATATATATATATATATATATATATATATATATATATATATATATATATATATATATATATATATATATATATATATATATATATATATATATATATATATATATATATATATATATATATATATATATATATATATATATATATATATATATATATATATATATATATATATATATATATATATATATATATATATATATATATATATATATATATATATATATATATATATATATATATATATATATATATATATATATATATATATATATATATATATATATATATATATATATATATATATATATATATATATATATATATATATATATATATATATATATATATATATATATATATATATATATATATATATATATATATATATATATATATATATATATATATATATATATATATATATATATATATATATATATATATATATATATATATATATATATATATATATATATATATATATATATATATATATATATATATATATATATATATATATATATATATATATATATATATATATATATATATATATATATATATATATATATATATATATATATATATATATATATATATATATATATATATATATATATATATATATATATATATATATATATATATATATATATATATATATATATATATATATATATATATATATATATATATATATATATATATATATATATATATATATATATATATATATATATATATATATATATATATATATATATATATATATATATATATATATATATATATATATATATATATATATATATATATATATATATATATATATATATATATATATATATATATATATATATATATATATATATATATATATATATATATATATATATATATATATATATATATATATATATATATATATATATATATATATATATATATATATATATATATATATATATATATATATATATATATATATATATATATATATATATATATATATATATATATATATATATATATATATATATATATATATATATATATATATATATATATATATATATATATATATATATATATATATATATATATATATATATATATATATATATATATATATATATATATATATATATATATATATATATATATATATATATATATATATATATATATATATATATATATATATATATATATATATATATATATATATATATATATATATATATATATATATATATATATATATATATATATATATATATATATATATATATATATATATATATATATATATATATATATATATATATATATATATATATATATATATTTACATACATATATATATGCCTCCACCTCTTCATCTCCGCCTATACTAACATCGGCTTGTCGTCAAACGCCACGGCAGTTATGTCACTTGGTAACCAATAAGCATTATTGTAATAGAAACAGCCAAATGGCCGATTAGAAAAATAATTGACAACCACAATCAAATCAGGTTAAGATAGTTGGGGGCCAAAAGGATGTAAAGCTGAGAGAGCGAGTATCAACAACAACCAACTATAATAGAGTTCGATAGAACAAACCACTAATTACAGGTAAATAAAATCTCATAGCCCACCTCTGTAAGAAATTTGTGCCAATGAAGTCGTCTAGACTGACGATGAAAGCTCAGGAACTAATCTGTATAACCGACAGAACCTATCATCACCAAAACAGTGATTTCTAGATACATTGATGTAGATAGAGTATTTTAATCAAATAAAGTAAGATCTGTAAAAAAGGTTCATGCTGACTAACTATCCGGACGTAACTAAAGATGAAAGAAGAAAGCATCAAGTTCAGTGTAATTTTGAAGGACACTTTATATTCAATTATATCATTATTAATGATAATTTTTTTCCAGTAAAGATAATTTTTTAGTAATCGTAAATAGACGCTATGCAAAAATGAATTTAAACGACATCATCTATTTAGGTTGGTTGTATTTGAAGATACTTATGATCACAAACGAACATTAGACCGTGAACCACTGAAAGTCATAGAGTACTGAATATTTGCTGTGTCATATATCGTAATGCTACATCGGAGCACAACTATGATTCAATGCTTATGGGAATAGTAATTGTTTTGCTGTTGTGTCCTTGACTCTGGTAATTATGAACACTATCTTGTCGAAACTACTAAGATGATAAAGGATGACACAGACTGGTATTATATGCTTGTAGGTCTATTCTAATACAAACTAGTTTCCAGCAGTACAAGAAGACAATAACGATGATCTAGTCGGTTCAAAGTGTATATGCCATACATTCCAGGCGCTCGTTTCTACTATATATATATATATATTTACATACATATATATATGCAAATTTATACTGCAACAGACCAATTAGGATATGTGTCAGCACAAGAACTACATTAAAGATAGATAAACGAGGTAGTAGATGCACAAGTAATTAATTATAGTTTATGGATGTAAACAACAGAATAACAGTTGTTAGGTCAAATGGGAAGTTAGGATGAGAGGAATGTAAAAATAATAGAGTCAAACTGTCCAGTGTATATACAATCAAAGTATATAATGTCATCTACTGTAAACAGTTCTGAAAGTTAGCCATGCTTTTTGACTATGAATAAGGTCAGTTCATGATATCGACAAACTGTGAAATTCGAGCAACTCATAGTTAGATTTTGTCAGTCATTAATCAACTGCATACTCGTTTACAAGATGAGTAATGAAACTTTAGAATTCAAGCTTGGTAGAAATACTCTTTAACCTTCAGTCACTATAGTAATGAAATAAGCGAAATAATTTCTTCATTAAGCTTCACTTCGTAAATTTTGATTTCACTCAATGTGCACATTACGTTTGTTTGTCCTTGCTATCTTGTTCTTTTTTATTTATTATTACTATGCGATTATCTACAGGTTCCTATCTGAAACATTTAGAAAAAGATATTTTTTTAATAAAACGAAATAAAATGATGAAATTTTTATCAAAATTAAAAAGTTATAGACCTGCTTCTTTTGCCTACCACATGGAAACGCATTTTGATACAGACAAACTACAGTGTAGTTTTGCAAATACAACTCGTAGGTAGAATTGTTGTTACCGTGGAAAGGATGATAGACAGTGAATCCTCATCTAGGTTACAAAAAGTGATAATATGTGCATTTTTCGTCTAACAGTTTTACAAAAAAAACAAATTTTATGCAACTTTTAGTTGTTGTTTTTGTTTTAAATTGTCCAGTATAATGCGAAATAAAATTCTCCTTAACTTTATGATATGTTTTTTTATGTATATCAGGTATTAATCCGCATTATGTTGATTAATTCTAACAATCAAAGTATATAATGTCATCTACTGTAAACAGTTCTGAAAGTTAGCCATGCTTTTTGACTATGAATAAGGTCAGTTCATGATATCGACAAACTGTGAAATTCGAGCAACTCATAGTTAGATTTTGTCAGTCATTAATCAACTGCATACTCGTTTACAAGATGAGTAATGAAACTTTAGAATTCAAGCTTGGTAGAAATACTCTTTAACCTTCAGTCACTATAGTAATGAAATAAGCAGAAATAATTTCTTCATTTAAGCTTCACTTCGTAAATTTTTATTTCACTCAATGTGCACATTTACGTTTGTTTGTCTTGCATATCTTGTTCTTTTTTATTTATTATTACTATGCGATTATCTACATGTTCCTATCTGAAACATTTAGAAAAAGATATTTTTTTAATAAAACGAAATAAAATGATGAAATTTTTATCAAAATTAAAAAGTTTATAGACATGCTTTCTTTATGCCTACCAACATGGAAACGCATTTTGATACAGACAAACTACAGTGTAGTTTTGCAAATACAACTCGTAGGTAGAATTGTTGTTACCGTGGAAAGGATGATAGACAGTGAATCCTCATCTAGGTTACAAAAAGTGATAATATGTGCATTTTTCGTCTAACAGTTTTACAAAAAAAACAAATTTTATGCAACTTTTAGTTGTTGTTTTTGTTTTAAATTGTCCAGTATAATGCGAAATAAAATTCTCCTTAACTTTATGATATGTTTTTTTATGTATATCAGGTATTAATCCGCATTATGTTGATTAATTCTAACAATCAAAGTATATAATGTCATCTACTGTAAACAGTTCTGAAAGTTAGCCATGCTTTTTGACTATGAATAAGGTCAGTTCATGATATCGACAAACTGTGAAATTCGAGCAACTCATAGTTAGATTTTGTCAGTCATTAATCAACTGCATACTCGTTTACAAGATGAGTAATGAAACTTTAGAATTCAAGCTTGGTAGAAATACTCTTTAACCTTCAGTCACTATAGTAATGAAATAAGCAGAAATAATTTCTTCATTTAAGCTTCACTTCGTAAATTTTTATTTCACTCAATGTGCACATTTACGTTTGTTTGTCTTGCATATCTTGTTCTTTTTTATTTATTATTACTATGCGATTATCTACATGTTCCTATCTGAAACATTTAGAAAAAGATATTTTTTTAATAAAACGAAATAAAATGATGAAATTTTTATCAAAATTAAAAAGTTTATAGACATGCTTTCTTTATGCCTACCAACATGGAAACGCATTTTGATACAGACAAACTACAGTGTAGTTTTGCAAATACAACTCGTAGGTAGAATTGTTGTTACCGTGGAAAGGATGATAGACAGTGAATCCTCATCTAGGTTACAAAAAGTGATAATATGTGCATTTTTCGTCTAACAGTTTTACAAAAAAAACAAATTTTATGCAACTTTTAGTTGTTGTTTTTGTTTTAAATTGTCCAGTATAATGCGAAATAAAATTCTCCTTAACTTTATGATATGTTTTTTTATGTATATCAGGTATTAATCCGCATTATGTTGATTAATTCTAACAATCAAAGATTTGTTCATTTATTAAATCATCTAATCCATAACAGTTGTGACTGGGTATTTAACACACCAATCAGCGGTTAGTGTTACTTTACAAGGTTCATCGTGGTATAACTAATGGAAAATCTACTCTTCTTAGAGGAACAATAAATTGAACTACTAGGCAATGAGATAGTTAGAAGTAAGGATTATGACTGTGTGAATAGAGACCTTACATTGACAGTATCATTAATTAATAAAAATCGATTCATTCTTAAGGGTAAATAACCATTTTCTGATTCATAGTTGCATTTAGATATGCTATCAGTTGGCCATTAGAAGTTTGGCCAAAAATATTTGTATATATATATATATATCTATATATATATATATATATATGTATATATATATATAATATTTACTGCTATTTAAGCACATAAACCTTGGTACAATAGAGTGTGGCAGTACAATCAGTAAATGAACTGTAGTAGTGTCTAATGAAAGTTACAGTTTTGTTAAAAATGCAGTCAAGAAAGGCTCCTTTCGGCCAGTTAAGGGAGATCGTCTCACCTAGAATAGAATGTAAAATGATTATCTGTGCCACGTTTGATGACATTCCAAGCCCCTGAGTTTCATTAACTATACGATTCCAGTTGTGGAAAGAAGAGTTGTAATAAGCTGATACTTAACCGCATGTTCTCAACTAACTACCTCTCCAATTCACATATATGGAGTCAACAAATAACACAAGATATTCAGATTGTTAGGATGGCAATCATAAAATATGGTCGAATTACCAAACCATTTAGTACTTTTCTAACTATGATTGTGTCAAGTACACTTATACTTTAAACTCGGTTACGTGAATGTTAATTCAACTGACATTTAGGACTGTAATTTTTAAAGTTGTACACGTTTTGATGTGTTCGAAATAAAGTAGATATAATTTTGAAATCATTACCAGTTTACACTTCATTCAAATCTATAGGATCCTGAAATGGAAAATTTTTTCAATGCTGTAACTATATCACCGACTACTTTATCTATGAAGAAACAATCACAACAAGTTAATTCAAGCCAAAATAGTTCATCTGCAAAATGTGCTAAGTATCAATCTCCACAGTGTAATTTGTCTGATGCAGAAGATCAGAGAATAGCGCATGAAATCCGTTCACCATCATTTTTAAGCGACGACAACAATAATGGCAACTCACAAAAGACAAATTCACCATCCACTAATAAATCTTTGTACAGTCGAGTATCTAACAATAATAATAATAGTTACTCTGGTCGAATTTATTCACGTCTTCAAAATGAAAACTATCCAACCAATCATTTCAATAGTGATACTGATAGTGAATTTCCTCGTAGTACTCAACGATCAGGGTTTGATTCTCCTCAAAGTGATAGTGGTTGTAGCCTGAATAGTCATACAACATCTGATGGGAGGGAAGGAAAGGAAATACCAGTTCCGTTTAGCAGAGCAACGTTAGGCGTAGAAAATTATGATTATCTTAATAATCGCATCAATAATGGTCGGCGTCTAACTCAACCTCATTATAATTTTCAACCTGAAGTAAGCAATCAAACTAGATCACCCTCTCATCGTGATAGAAGTCGTGGTGGCGATGAAGAGGAGGATTTTGATACAGAATCAAAAGTTAATCGTCCAAAAGGATTTGTTTCATTGTTGCGCAGAAGTCGCAGTAGTGCTGCCGATCATGTAGCAATGAATGGATTCCGTAGTGAATTGATATCCCCTTGTTCAAATGATGCGGTCACTTTTAATCGCGCATCAATAGACACTCCAACACCAACGGAGGGTGGTGCCTCAGAATCAGAACACTATGATGTTGCTGGAAATGAACGTAAACCAGGTGATAGGTTAAGCCGTCTCAGAGCTTCACTTAGACAGTCATTTGGATGGCCTTTATCAAAACCAGATTTTCGAATGGAAGCTTTTGCAGCTCGACAAGGTGAAGCTAGAGCTTTGTTAAAACTCAGAGAAACAAGGATGGATGTAAGTCTACTTTTCTGCCCAAAGTTCTTATTTCAAAACACTACTTTATATTATTTCTTTCTAGTTGATGCTTAAGTCAAAGATGTACAGTTAATCCTTACCGAAATTTTCAAGTAACTGTGTTTGTTTTTCAAAGAAGACTCGATAACTTAGTTAAGTAACATTTTTGAGCCATTATGAATACATTAGAACCAACAAAATCTGGAGGACAGTGATATGGCATGGTTATGTAATTGTGGTAGAGGTTCATGATAAATATATGAGGATAAGAAATGAAACAAAACTGAGCTTACTGAGTAGTGATCATAATTATACCAAGGACGAAAAACACCCGAAAATCAGATTTCAACTGCATTTCTGTTACCAATTAAATGATGGTTTTAACTAGCGACATGTTTTTTAGACATAAAAATGGTTTCAAAAGCGGGTCGATTGGGAGGACAGGAAGATAAATGCGTTTAGGTTTTGATGAACATACTTCTTAAAGCGGAAGCAGGCTTTTGAAATTTGGTTCGCATGCACCTTATCGGATAAAAGACAAGAAGTAAACAAAATGACCTCGTTTGAAATAATCTATATAGAACACAAATCACCACTAATGAGCTTTACTGTGACTAAAGCACTAAAGCTTGATTTGATCTTACGGCTTTTCACCAACTATCTAATTGTGATCATGAGAAATTACGATTTTTTTAGTAAATTTATAATAAATATGATCTGTTGCATGTTGGAATAATAATTCCTCTAATTAACATGAGATTTCTTTTTACGTACTCCATTATAGATCCACAGATTCAACTTTATGAAAATTTCGTCCTCTTATCATTTCACTTTTATCTGATAGATCATCATCATCATCCGAAACGTAGAACCGGGCACATACGCTCGTAGGTTCAAGTTCCCACACCACATTAGCACTACGAGGTTAAAGAGGTAATGTAATAACAGAATACAAGAGGGAAAAGTAAAGTAAATAAAGTAATAATAGAATTCAAGATCTAGATGAGGTTAAAGAGTGAATGAACTTTCGCCACTCTGACTGATTCTGAGCCATTACTTAATATTAAAGTATAAGAAAATTTTCATTTATTTGAAATTAATAGCCAGTCTAAGTGTAGCTAATGAGAATATGACAAAATAACTTGAATTCAATATCTTTGTTATTTCCATTTTAATTCTAATTGGCGATTAAATAATACTCGTTTGACTTCAGAATATATAAAGTCTACCATTGTTCTATCAGAATAGGTTGACTCTTTTCATTATCTTCATAGATGAATGAATAATTTACATTTTGCATGGTTGGTTGGGTAATTAATTTAGGTAAAATATGACTTTTCAATATGCTTTTACGTGAATATTTCATTTATGATAGGGTTAGGAAATTCCAAAAAATAATAAAAATGCATAAATTTTAGTAATCATTCATCCTATAGAGGGAGTTTTTTTACACTAATCAAAACAAATACCAACAAAAGTTATTGTTGTCACCTATTCACCCTAGAATTATATTATTTCACTAAGCCAAGTAATATCAATTGATAAACTTTAGTATGTGACTGAAAAAATGTACGTAACATACTGCCATTTATATATACATATAATAGCTGTAAACTACGGTGAAAATCAATTAATCACATGATTTTGTACTGATTGATAATACAACAGCGTAGACTGTTCAATAAATTTGTTCCTACAATACATAAGAATTATTTGAAATCAGAAGTACAAATATTTTTATCTCACTAACCAATAGTATAAACTGTTAATTACAACTTTAAAATGTTAGTTCTAAAATCAACCACTTCGTATCAATAAATCTAAGTTTGAAAACCATACAGTATGAAACTACTGAGTTAGATTTTTAGGTAGGTAGATCATTTAAAGTAGATAATATCGACTAATTATGATTCACTCAACTGCAATTTTGTTTAGATACTTATGTCTAACTTATAAGTACATCAAAATATGTGTATATCAATATAAGTGGAACCGAAAAATTATCTTTATTGTACGCATGTGTGTTTCTCCAGGTCCTAAGAGTGCAATCAAGATGTCAAACACTACAACGTCATATTGATCGTTTAGAAGCAATTAATTCATTTCGTATGTCTGAACTAGAAGATGCTGTAGCTAATGATCGAGAGCTTCGGCAAGAGATTCGTAATTTACAAACTCGAGTCTTTCAACTGGAAGCTGAAGTATGTGTAATAAAAACTGTTTTAATGCTTTATTATTTATTTTGTTGTAACGAAAGATCACGTTTCTTCGTGTAAATTATGTGGCCGCAAACACTTTATTCTATAATTTATACCGCCCCATACTTGAATACAAACTTTACTAAAGATGTTACAAGAACTGATTACAACAAATGGTATATTCATGATAGAGGAATTTATGACATTTTCAATGTTCAATAACTGTTTCATACCAAGTACTTTTAGTCATTTCTCCGCTCACTTAGTAGATAAGTATTGTACATTAATGTGTAATCTTCATCAAACACTACATTTTATGCTCTAACTTTTGCAACCCATGTGTTTTTCTTCCAATTTGTTACGCTGTATTATGGAGGACATATTTACAACAAAACGTAACAGATAATATACGACTCTTGAAGTCAAATTTTTGATTAAAACCACAATTTAAAAAGCTACGCTTACTCACAACATTAAAGTGAAAGTAACCTAAAGCTCTGAGGATGGTAAACTTAATGAAAATCGAAAAGTTTAACGGTATCGTCAGCCCATTCTACATGCATCCAATGTCTAATAAGCCATTAAGAAATCAATCATAAAATTATAATTAACTATATCTTGAGAAGTGCATACTTTTAACCTGATACAGAAAACAGGAAAAATGCAAATTATTGGTGAATTGTAATTTATAATCTACATTATATCTGATAAAGGTTATTCATCTTGTTTAGAAATGCAAATACATTTGATAGCTGAAGATATATAAATTGGTCTTGATTATCACCAAGAGATGGAACGTTCTCTAGTTAAACTCATTCAATTTCACAAAAAATGTCTGTTATTATTCCAAATATATAGACTGGTATTATTATATAATATTAGAATAATTGCATGATATGGAGATTTTTAATAGGCAAATATTTGAGTTGTTAGTTGGAAACATATAAAATAAATTTAGTTGCACTGATGAATGCTTCCTTGACGGCTGCCACCAGTGTGCTCAGTAACACTATCTCCGTTAGGATGAGGTTATCTGCATTATGTGTTATACAATGACAATTTCCGCGTATCACAGCCAGACATACCACTAAAAAACACAAATTTTACATAAGTTAAATTCTGAAATGAAATCATCGATGAAAATTATACTCCATTGTTTATCTCTAACACACTGAGTGAACAGAAGAATGATTGTGATTGCTGGATTTGAAGCAGTCACATAAAATACATACATGATACCATTGAGGAAAATCTTGATACATCAAATTGTGACAATCGAAGATGAGAATCCAAACTCGTGGCAAGCATTGGTTCTCTAGGAATAACACATAACCCACTTTTGAAAAGTTGTAGCTAGAAAAACTTCAGTCCCTAGACTTCTATCAATTAACACCATGCACCGAGTAATATTCATTTCTTCTAGCCACTATTAGACCAGCCACTATATCTAGGGATAATTCTTTTACCATTTAAATGAAGAGTTAGTTCATTGTCATGCCAAGTCAAATACTAGTTCATAGAATAACTAGGTATTCAATCCAATACAACAATCTGTACTTTGGTTTGTGTTATATTTGTCATCTATAGTAAATTCCTGATAATCTCGTTTTTCGAACTGATTGTAATAAACATGATTCAAACCAATCACGTGACACTGTATGCACTACTTAATGGGCATATGATCGATCCCTGATAGATATATTCAAAACGTCCATCTGTCAAATCGATACAATCTAAAGAAAGATTAGGAATAAGTAGCCTTTTGAAACGATGATGAAAATTTGTAGATTATTTGGATTTTTTGATTTGGTTGAGTTGTCCAAAGTAATAACTTTAATTGTGAAATTTGGACTATCGTTATGGATAACATCATCAGCGCCTTCATTAAGTAGAAATAGACATAAATGGTGTTGTCAAGAAAGCTCTTTAAATAAATCACCTAATTCAGAGGACTCAACAACATTAATGAATTAATCAAAAAGATTAATGTCACTTTTGAGAAACATGTCTAGTGATAGCCAATCATTGTATCAAATTCTAAATTACTATCCAACAATAAAAAACGTAACTTCACGATGCTGGTAGTTACGAGCTGTTACTGTAAAGTGATTTCCAGTTGAAATTGTCAGTCAGGAAACTAGATAGCATTAAATTATAAAACTTTATTGCAGTTTGCTGTGATAATTGAACCACATGGTGTAACCTAATCGACTAAATTCTGTTCCATTTCAACAGATATTTAAACACTTTGTATCAGAATAAATGAAAAAGGCATTCTAGATTATGAACTCACTTTAACCCGGATTAATTGTCCTGCTGACGAAATTAACGTTAGGGTAAACTTTTTTCCGTATATGCAAGTAGGTTTTCCACTATCTGCCTATAGATTGAATGTTGTCTTTTTGATGCATAATTAACATTGCTAGAGAGACTGTTATTTTTGCCAAAATGTCGCTAAGGTAGTGATTAGTCTGCAACACTCTACACTTTAGACATAAGTCTGTATTACGTTAATAAGTGAGTAGTTATATTTTATTTATTTATTCAACTGAAATAGTAGTCTAACTATTTGCTTTGTTATTGCTATCGAATAATAGCATCGAGAGTTTAAAGTTAGTCAACGAATTAAAGAAATGGAATTAATGAGTAAATTAGCAGAATCCAATATGCGTTTATCACACGCGGAAATGTCCAATCAACAAGCCATTGTTTGGTCTCAATTAAATAAAGCACATGAAGCAGCAGCTGACCTATTGACGTCAACACATTCTCAATCATCTTTAATATCACCTTCTATGTTGACAATGGATTCACCTTTGGCTTCACGGTATACAATCGCAAATAGTGGCAATAACAGTAACAGTAGCAGTAACAACAGTAATATTGGTTGTAAAGAGGATAACTTAGAAACATGCAGAAACAAAAGTAGTTTTTCGTCGGTTTCGCGGTATGGTGATTTAAGAAGAGATGTAAGTGGACGTAAATCAGACTTAAGCAAACCATCAATGTTCACAGAAGTGAGTAAAATGTTAACCTCCCTTTTTGAGGAGTATAGTGGAATGATTTTATCATTTTATAATTATTTCTTTTATTAGGTTGGAATAACTTTTGTTGCTTAAACAAAACGTAACTACTTAGTATTTACATAGAAGGCTATGACATAAATAATTGTTAAAATTTGTTCATTCTTCGTTTAAATCATCTGCTAGGACAAAGTAAAGCGATGGATTAGTTTCAGCTTTCAATAATCACATCGCTCATTTAGATAATATTTCAACCACTTCAGCCAGGAAGATGGAAAATGCGATTTAGAGTAGGGTATTTAAACCAGTATTGCACAAGCAGGTTGAATTTGTCAAGAAGAATAATACTTAGAAATTCATTTCAATCCGAATCAGCCAAAACAGATATTTTAAATTGATGAACCCTATACCTACCTTTGAATAAACCTAAAAATCTAAATGATTAATCCACAAAGTCACCAAAAACGTATAAATACTAACTTTTTATCATGCATCATCATCGGTCAAAGCAATATACTTATGTCATTTATCTTTATAAAAGTTTCAAGGGTGCTCGTCAAAAATTGTATGGGAAAGGCTCAGTCCAAGAAAAATGATGAGTATTGATGAATAATCGCTCTTCTTTTCACCGTTTCGTTAATTTTTCATTTACCTATCCAGCCCTGAGTCATAAAATAAATATAGGCACTTCTTTTAGTATTCTGACTAGTATTAAAGTATAAAGATAATCTCTACAGCTCATTCAAGTATGGAGATTAATCACTATGGAACTACTAATCTTAGGTAGTAATGGCAAATGTATGTCAAAATATTGGACTTAAGAGATAACGAAACTTCCCCTGAAACGTTTATGAACCTAAGTGGTCAGTTAGTATATAAACCTATGTTTCAAGGTACGGTGTGACATGAATAAGGTTTACAGCCTTAACCACCATAGGAGTTTTGAGATTCATAGTGTGATTTCTACTTCACAGTAGACTGTTTTCAATGTTCAGGTAAATGTACATGTAAGTCGAGTCAGTTAACGAACTGTTAATACACCAATAACCAATTATGGTGCTAAAACATTTTGTGTAAACTTACTGAAAGAATGACGTAATAGCTTTATAAGACAAAGGTCTGGAAACCACGTGAATAAAATTCCCGACAAGTTGAGTAATCGACATGATACATGAATTTAGAAATCTCATGATTTGGTTGATATTTTGATTCAAACAATGAAAAATAGAATTAATTTTTTTTTTGAAGTACTTATTAAATAAAATTTATCTCAGAGGGAGTAATCATCTAACTAAGTTTCTCTCTACACCAAGTGATCAATATTTTATGTTAGCAATACAAACATAATCTCATCACTCTTAAATAATCAAGTTACTAAATTGGGTTTCACAAGTTGTTTATTATTTGTTCTTTTAGAATTTCGTAAAATTTTGTTTAAATGTGCATTCAAAGCCTGTTAGAGTTTTGGATAAAGATCTAACTAATTTTTCTTGATAAAAGTAACATCGAAGTGGTATCTATTTAAAGGTAATCACTAAAAAGCAAAAATCATTGAGAAAACAATCACCTAACCTGATAAATAACTCTTTCTGGTCAACTGAGACGTTCCTGTTCTAAGGTTCTTGTCAGAAAACGAATTACAAGCAGTCAGTTTCTTACTGGATTGTTAGTTTTATCATCATGACTCAGATTAAACGACTGACCACATATCATTAATAGTAAATATGTACAGGAACAAGACAGTACGAAAATGGGCTAGCATGACCTATAGTTCCGACGAACGAACATTAACGTTGTGGCCATTTAGAGGGGAGTTATTGGTTTCAAGGTAATGGTGCATAATCGTTCGAAAGGTGAAAGTCATTGCAAGTGATGCAGTCACTCAAGACCGATTGATGTACTAGTTTAACTTCAAAGGATCTATGGGGTACCCGATGTGTTTTGCTGAATGTGAGATTACTACACAAGAGATTTGTTTGTAATTGTAGCAATGAAATGCCTATTCACAAATGCTGAAAATGAGAAGATGGTGGATAATCTATTACAGTTTGCTGGAATAAAAAATTTATATAGACGGGATAGTCTGTTTGCTATTCTAAGTTAACATTTCGGGGATTAATGATCCTGGTAATATATTAGATTATAGTAGGGGGTTATAACTTATAGTTAAAATTATTTTACGTTTGGGGTTAGGAGTAGCTTAGGGATAGGTTAGAGATTAGGGTTAGGAGTACGTTGGAAATTCAGGTTAGAGTTAGGAGTACATTAGGGATTAAGATTAGGAATATGTTAGTTGTTTAGGATTATGTTTGTAGTACAAGTGTGCAATGTGATACAGCTGTTACGATTTCCGTCTATTGGTATTTAGAGTATATTAATCGCGCAAAATTTAATTTAATTAGTTTTTACATAAACATCAGTTACTTTTCTTTGTTCTAATATGATTGGTTAATTGCTTTCAAGGTTACATTTTCATGTTCATTCGACACATGATGTTGATTCGTTTTTTACTGTTACTTTAGTTTTCTGATGGACAACACAGTGTAAATTATGAAAGTATAACTGACAGACGCGTAATGAGATCAGAGTCGATTGCATCATCTCAGCGTAATCAAAAACACTCATCAAGTAGCCGACGTGACAAATCAATCGATTCTTTATCAGATCTACGTTTACTGCCAGAAATCAGCACTATGGGAAAATCTCCAGAAATGAATCGATAATCAACATCATTATCATCATATTATTCAACTGGTTATTGTAACGCCAATGAAATAAGACCTACCCATATATTACATATCTAACTAATTTACATATCAAAAAATTAGTTTATATATACGCTACACTCAGATGACAGTGCTGTTTTAATGAATATGAATAATATATCTGTATATCACTGTTTTAGAACATAACATATTAATTACTGATGTATCATTAATTATTGTATTCTGCTTTCCTTATTCGCCTTTTTTTTAATTACTCAGCTATCTTTCCAATACCCTCAGTAAAATAACATACATTTTTAGTAAACAATTAAGCACATATATACATATATTATAAACCAGTGTTTTCTGATATGGATTATGTTTTTTTTCTCCGTTGCTTCATACTTTCATGCCTCTGGTACCTATACTGATTTCCAGTGTTATAATACATTGTTGCCAGGACTATCTCCACCATTCTCGTCTATTTTAATCATTTTATTTGTAGTAAGTAATGAATTCATTTATTTTTCATTTCAGTATCTACAACTATTATTATCATTATTGATGTACTATTCTTCAATATTTTTTAAACAACTATTTTCTATTCAAGCACTTTTGTCACATTTATTTTTCTTGCATTCTTTTTTTCTTTTATGATATTATCGTTGAAATAATTTTTTTATCTCTATGGTTTCATTGGTTTAGTGGCTGTGCAATTATAACTATTCTTATTATTGTCATTATTTCAAAGTAAAGAAATTTATTGATTTACTGAAAAATACAAGTATACACTTTCTTATAAACTTTTTATTCAGTCATTTATTAATTTCTTATGATATTTATTGATGATTCGATGGGAATTGTATGCGTTGATGAGACTGTTTACGATAAATATCAAGAACAGTAAATATGTACCATGTTAGCATTTATTAGCTAACACTTTTTAAAAACACTGCTCACATAAGACCTAATTGAAATTCATCAAGTAAATGTACCTATCATTATTATAGTGTTGTTACTAACATTTGAATAGGAACTTAGTATTTTTTTCGCTTTAAACGATAATAAATTATTCATTGAGCTCTTGATTTAAGATTAACGCTTATTGATGAATTTACATGAAAGTGTTGGTGTTTGAATTGAAATTTAGTGGGTCCGAATCTTGATCTGGAATACATGTAGATTCAGCTAAATAGGACCTACATTGCATTGTTAGCTGTTAACCAACTTTATTAAAAAACTGTGCCTGAACGACAATCCGCTCAGGGTGAACACATGTCAACAAAGACTGACTATAACGTAGTCCCTGAAATTCATGAAGAAAAATATATACATTCCTATATATGAATAAAATACCCGTTTTACACACATTCTTTCGTGCTGCTTTAAAATATTGTGGAACTAAGTCTGTCTTTAAGTAACATTAGCGGTGAGTCGTATATGATAAGAGGCTTAGAAATCTAGAATTGTTAGTTTCGCAATGGCCGTTTTATTTTACTAAAAATAACTGATTTCTCAACTATAATTTCAAAATCGTATCACGAAATTTGTTGGAGATGGTCACCATTATTTGATCCAATCACCATTGGCCACCAGAACGATTTTCCTCTATACCTAAACTTTGGACCTCTACATTCATATCTCGTGTGTACACTACAATATCTATCAAACGTGTTTTAATGAGATCACTTAATTACAGCGGAGTCGCGATGTATCAGTGTACAGGTGGATATTATTAAAAAAATATCATTTTTCATATCAGTTCCTCCTCAGTTAGATGGAACGTACTGGTCGAACAGTACACAAGCAGCTATCGATAAGGACTACCTCTGCTCTCGCACTTGGTGCTATATTGACTTCAGCGAAACAGGTTGCTTATGCAGCAATGACGTCAAGTATTTGCACACCAAACACTCTAAAAATTGACTAATGAAGAACTAATTCACAGTACATCACAAGACTTCTGCATATAAGTTTCCAAAATGTACCTTTTTTGATGTTATTGTTGTTAAAAGACACAACGTAACCTATTTATTTTCTGATTTACATCAATGTACGAAAGTTGAAGCGGGTCAGTTTAAATGACGTGCGCTCTATCTTGTCTTGAAGTCGAGAGCAATATTCACACAATTGATCTTTAGCAATCTGAGATCGCAGACAAGTCCAGTTGTTCGATGTGGAAGAAGTGCTGGGTAAGGCAGATAGTAAAAGAAAGTATAGACCAAAACAGAACGAAATATCCATCCCTTTATAAGTTTTAATAAGGCAAGAACAACAATTTCAGCAGAATAATTCATTAATCCTGTTCATTTTGCAGTTTATCATCAGCTGTATACAACCTACAACTAACCACAATCACTCATCAATCTCGCTAGGACTAAACAAACTTTCCTACACCAATTGTTCACTATTCAATTGATTAACACCAAACAGGCATGTCCAAATCTCAAATGCTTTACTTAAGCTATTGTCATAAAACTATTTATAACAAATTTATATGTGTAAAAACTGTTGTATGTCTTGTTTGTTCTAGTGAGTTTAATGTATCTTAAGATTCGCGTACACAACATTTTCCGTGATAATTTTTAATTCTTCTTGTTTGGGCTTCATTCAATCACTGGTTTTACTTGTATTTATCATTTCATAACTTATGCTACTTATCTTCTTAACTATGATGTTCACAGTTTTACTTCATTTTCTAGAATAATCTTATAACTGGTCTGTAAATAAACAATTGTGTTAATCATGCTTTAATTCTTGTATACTTGTGTTGTGTTCTTCTAACTGATTCACATCTACGTGTCAATTTAAAATTTTTCAAGTTTTTTCTATAATATGTATAATCCGGTTTTATTTCTGAGTGATTGTGATTAGATGTAGGTAGCATACAGCTGATGATTAACCGCTAAATGAACAGGATTAATGAATTATTCTGCTACAATTGTTGTTCTTATTTTGCCAAGACAGAGTAGAATAATAAATGAATGTATAGTGAGTTCATTTGATTCAACTGTTATGTTGATATCATTTGCATTTGTAATGCAGGAAGATGAATAATTATTTGTCTTCGTAAGCATTATCAAATTTCTATGTAGGCTAATATACTGTCTGGGAAGCCATTTTTGAAACAGTACAATCTGAATTATTTATTACATTGGTGATTTTTGCAATATTAGCTTAATTAGTGAATTATGTTAGGCCTCTTCTATTGATTCTTCAATAAGTGCCTTGAAGGAATTGTTGATGACTAAATACTACATAAATATACTTATTCGTTATTACACTAAATCGCTTTCATAAGCATATCACAAGTGCAAGTCAATGAATCGTAAACAGCACATTCAGACTATCCAAATCTCACCAGTAATCATTTAAGCCACACAGTATATTAGTATCCATATTATTTGTTCATGAATTAATTGAAGCGATCTATTCAGCGTAATATTTCTAATAAATAGAAAGATTAGTTGTAAACATGAAACAATAAATGACAAGTATCTGATACAATTAAATGCATATAAATGATAGGGATCTTTCAAATGAATTCAATCAAAGAGAATGTATTTACCTATGTGTCTTGTTTAGATCATGTTGCTAAACTAATTTATAAGTAGCATATATTTTTCAATAAAATATTTGTCATGCTTTCGTATTGCGAAAGGTTTTGGAAAATCAGAAAATTAATTTTTAAACAGAAATTTTGAATATTTTTCGTTAAATCATTCAGAAGTTATTATTTTACTTGATCTTATATATTCAGAGTTTTCCAGAAGGGGATAATTCTGAGTTTTGTTGTGGGATAGACTTCAGTCCTAGTCCTCTTAGCAAACGATCGGATAATGCAAAGTAGCCAGATCTACGTTTATAAACTAAAACTGGTTTATGGATGGGGAGATTTTCATGATGATCAGTTGCATTATTGTAAAGTGGACTTTGAACTGATCCTGCTAACTGATGCTTTGTTTGACCATTCGATCCACACATTATCCACCAAGCAACACGACTACGATTCGATTTTCCTACACGACGTAATAGAGTTTGGGAACGAGACTCAGATGAACTACTTGTTGCGGAATCTGAACGTGAACTGATAGAGGCATGGCATTTAAATTGAGTTGAATCAGGATCTTTAAGTGAGTTTGGTGTACCTGTTTGTGAACGTGATGGAATGTTTACTGTCGCTGGATGTAGTTGCACCGAATGTGATATTTCTGGATTTAGACCAGTGAGTTCGGCTATTCGTAACTCATCATCCAATTGAATTTCTTTAAGAGAGAAAAACGAACAAATACAATACACGGTAAATCATAGAAAACAAAAATAAACTTATCTAGATGTTATTATTAATTCGTAGAAACTGAATTACGCATAAATTAGATAAAGGAATTTCTCAGATAGATCAAGATGTAATTGTAACGATTAGATTTATCAAGCACATCTCCCTTCTTGAATGTCGTAGACATACTATTACAGCATTAAGTTATTATCTAAGGATACAAGTTTGAAATAAATCATTTTACAGTATTTATTATTCTATTGCAACTAGAGTTAACTCGAAGTAATTATAATACCCGAATTTTCGTAATACTCATAATGCAAATAAATCAATCCGAACACTATGTGTAGAGTTGAAATTCCATTCAATAAGTGGATAATACTAACAACAATCTAAGCAATCTCACAAACACACAATGAATACAATGGAATGGGACAGTAATTATAAAGGAATCAAATGTCCTTTAGAATGATTTTCATAATATTAGAAACCCGGAATTGTAATTTCTATAGAACTGTAATATCCGAAGTCATGATAACAGCCACACATGTTCTGAGCTATAGTTGCATAAGAATTAATATCAACAGGAAGAAGCTGAAGTCTGATAAAGTGTATCGATGTTTTTTAGTAGTATATACCTCAAATATAGCTCATTGAAATAATGCAGTTGAAAGTCAGAAATAGCTTTCGTTACATGGTATAATGTTAAGCTATTTAGGTGTATTGAGTCGCCAGCGAATAAATTATAGTTAAGGTGACTTAATATGCAAAAATGACTTAACAATATACCATACAACCAAAAGCCGTTAGACGCACAAACTAACACTCATACGCATAAGGAAGACATATTAATGAAAACACAGGATTAAACATTCAATGATTATATATCATGTTGTTAGGTCACTTGAACTAGACCTTCTCGATTCACTAGATTTGAATAGCTCAACAAGAATCTACATAACCGGAGTCAATCTAAAAGTATGCAGAATAACCAATAAGAGTGACATGACCTAGTTTATTTTTACTTAATACTCATAACTTAAATTCATCTAACGTAGACATAAAGTTGTAAAGGCGTTTCCGTTTGTCTTCTAAATAATTTACTGATTTCTAGTGAATAATTCACTTCTTACTGTGAATGTATATCATTTATCTTGAACTAATTTGAATTAATGGCTTGTATGCGGATGAAGAGGATGAAACGCAGTGCAAAAAATTAATTGTGTCCTATAAATAACGACCGTTTTTAATTTGTTTATATGTCAAATAAGATACTTTTATGTCACTAGTACTTTTAAAAATTTACAGCCAAAATGATTATTCTTTCACATCTGATGATGCAGCTCAGAATGACAATGATAAATTACCAGTTAAATCATTTAGGTTAAATTATCAGGGAGTGTTGACAAACGTGATGTTTGCCCAGTCCTTGATAACGTTAATTAGGTTCTATCATTCAAGTTGTAGTGTAGTCCCTAGTCTAAGTAACTCATATCGCATGATTGTAATCGATGGTGGTTTGTGGGAAGTCGGCAGGAAATGTTAGGCCTCAGTTCTACAAAGAGTTAGTTAGTAACCGAGTAGTTCAGTGGCAATAATCACAGACTATGAAATTGGAATAACATTCTATAACTTCCGATCTTATTCCTTATGGAATACAGTTCCCTTAGGTAAGCTTTTGTGACGATTGCCAGATATCACTAAACCCAGTTAATACAGGGTTCCCTAATAACAACCCCTAAACCACTTTCTATTAACTATCTAGTTCAAAATACTTAGCTAAAGTAGCTCTCGTACTACACAGTGTTAAATCGCAAAGCCAAAGTCACTTGATTAGGAAGTGTATACACGATAATAATTGTCCCGAAACCACTTACTGACAATATTTTAATCCCTATACTTGAAAGATAAAGTGAAACTTAGTGTAAATTTGAGGCCGTTTGTTCCAGTTATTCCGTGTTTTAAATGATGATGTAAATATTACTTGTACTTCCCTTAAACTTAAAATCATACCTGTAGACCTAGGTCTTCTCATATCTTAGTTACCTGAAGTTATGTTGTTCGATCTATCAAGTAACATTGCATTTACTTCTGTGTTGGTAATATCTCGACAGTATTTACCGCTACCTCTCTAGTAAAAACCACAATTATACGATAGTGTGATCTTACACATTGTTCACAAGAGTTTTTCTATAGAAATAGAAAAATATTTTCTCCGGAAAAAAGGGATTCAGCCTAAGAAAATTATGATAAGAATCACCTGTTCCATTAATGTAAGCAAATAGTCCAAAATCTTTGGAATCAAATATTCTCATTTGAAATGCTATCAAATTGTCTAAATGGAAAAGGAAAAAAACAAAAAAAGAGTTAGTATTTAATGCATAACCAACATAACATTCACTGGAAAGACAAATTTGGGTATGCACTTATAGGTAATTGAAGCACTTAATAATAAACGAAAGCTTCATGCTATCATCAGTTGAAGGAGATCGGAAGATCTATTCTATTTTGACTTCGTAGAGTATACATAGACATGAGGAAGAAAGTATTAAATAACTCATAGTTTTCGGTTAATCAATAATCGACATTAGATAGTGAAAAAAGTCATTGTAGCTGCTGCTATAACTTGTTTGTTGGACTTGTGCAAAGCCATGACCTAAATGAGCTATGCTACCTGGAACAAATCCTTAAGTGGGTCCTATCATATCAAGTAGTATACATAAAGTCTGAGACCAAAGTCATACTCTTGACTGTACAGGAATTTGATAGCATATAGGTGTTTTACTCATACGACTAGGATCTTCAGAGATATTGCCAAAGATACTGCCTTGACATAAAGAAAGGAGGGGGTCAGAAGTGACCAGCTCTAAAAATAGCATACCATATGGTTTCCAGTAGCTGGAAATGCGTTAAGGCACATATGCAACATTAAAAATTATTCACAAAACTGTCACGGACGGTTAGGTACAAGCAGTTTCCCTTTACCTTTACCGTCACGTTCTGTGATACTTAAGATTATACCTAACGTAATTCGCTTTTCCAGTACTTAAAGAAGTATCCTACTCTAATGATCTTTATACTACAGTAAGTTGACAAAGACGTTTCTACTTATTGTAAGGCTATACAAATAATATTTAAACGACAATTAAATCAGTATTCTCATCTTTGTAAAAGACATGATTTAAAAGTCGGTTTAAGATGTTTCCATAAAACCTTAATATTATGAAAATTGTTATTAATTAACTGTGATTTTTATAAATAACATTCTTAAGGATATTTTTTAAAAAAGACCAAATCTCAGCAGAGAAATATGCATTCTAGTTAGTATCACTTAAGCTCACGACTGGTGATTTTGTATAGTAAGTTATTACGAAGCGTGTATGTTATACAAGCTAAGGTTAAGCAGAAAGCATTTACACTGCAGCTGGTTACTGTGGTATGCAATAAATAACTATGTAATATCTGAGTTTGCATGCAAACTGTAATGAATGCTTATGCGTTCAGACCGTCAAATGATTCAAATGTCCTACAGTTTTATTAGTGTTTATATGTATAATTACTTCTCCATTCCTTTTATTACATCGATCTCGAATACTATGTTAGTATGACTTTCATACTCCTTACTTGTTTGTGGTCACTTCTTTAGCTTACTGATATTTAAAACGATTGTTTTTAAAAATCTAATGTAACTTTGAATATACGATATATTGTTAAAGCATTCAAATACAATGAGTCAAGAATGTCTGAACTTCGGTTACAGTGAATTCTTATTACGTTTAAATTACTTGGAAACCATGTTGATATTCTACTTAATGATCGTCTGTAATATTGAATGGATATTCATAACCATTTATTTAACACAATTTTTATATGGCAGACAGAGTGTTCTTATTTCGTTATTACTATTACAAGTTATTGTACTACAATTACTGAGGTGTAATACTAGTAGATAGTGAGAACATCACATCATCGTCACGACCAGGATATTTCCATGAATAAACATATTACGAAAACACACTTATTTGACTATGTATATCTGATATTATAGTTTGAAAAAAATTAGGCACATACGGAAATAAAACACAAGATGTGTCTTTAGAATCTTTAAGGCTTGTCAGTTTGTGATTAATATGAACTGCAGATTTAATGGATCAAACATAAATAACAACTTATTATCCTGTGATTTTTAATAAATGGTGCTCAGAGGATATACTCAACAAATCTACACAATGTTTCATTAATAACTAGGATCGGAATACAAGGAAACATCCATCAATCACTTACTTAATTCTCTTGCTGTCATATTTGGCCTAATTGGATAATTTAGTACTTGCAAACGATTGGTTTCTTCATTCATAACTAGAACTTGTAGACAGTTTGCTGTATTTATATGAGAAGGAGACGTAGATGTAATTTGTGGGATTGTAGATGAGGAAGAAGAAAATGACGGAACGGAAAATGGGCATGCACTTGTTGAATGTGTCACTAAGGTTGGTTGTGCAATCCATGGACGCCATCTTGATAATTTATTATTACTGTTATTCAGTGGAATAGGGTAAAAATGAGCTTCATTTAGTGTTAAATGTGAAATCGACTGGAGTTTTGACAAATGTGAAAACTGCTTGGTATTATTTACACATGAATCAGGTGTTAACGATTTGTTAAAGGTATGTGGTACATTGGATTGCGAAAATTTTAATTCATTCGGATGTCCAATTGTAAGTGTTTTAGGTAAATTTACACCAGTAACTGTTTTTCTTCGACGCGGTGGTATTATACGTCGTCTGCTGAATTCTGAGGTTAGCCGATATAATCCATGTGTTGTGGCTCTATTTTCCTCAGAAGTCGATTCATTATGTTTATGTTGAAGAGGAATGAATTTAGAGGAATCTGAATAAAATGGACTGGTTGCAATGTGCATTAATGAATCATCTTGAGACTGTAAATTAAAATAAACAGTTTAAACGTTTTTTAACAATAATATTAAGCTAGCCTATTTCGATGAGATAAACCGTCGTGCTTACACTATACAAAGCAATTTCTATCTTTTTAATCACTTAATCGGTGAGTCCTGAATATTAGAGTGGAGTCTTCAACAGAGACTTCATTTTGAACTTTCTGAATTATTCATAACTGTCTGTTATGAGCATGCCTGGGCACTGCTTTTCGACATGGAAGGCAAAAGCATATCAGGTGTTGTAATGAATTCTTTCATGAAAATTACATTAATGTGCCTAGTTTTTCACTAAATAAACAAAAACGTGACCGAAAGTGATTGATACAACAAACAGTAAGAATGTAAAGCATTGTGGATAACCTCAAACTGTTATTTACCATTTAGATGAGAAAGAGACTGTCAACATTAAAGTATATTTAGCTCACAGGACTTTAGGAGGATTCTTCAAAGAAGGATTCTATGTGAAATAAAATTCGTATAGCTTTTCATTGTACAAGTTCTGTAACCCGAGGAAGATTATTTCACTCCTCTATAGGAAAAAGTCTATTTATCTCGAACGAGTAACGAGAATTAGCATACATGAAGTAAGGGATTTTCTGAGTACTGAATAACTGGAAAAAATTTAACCTACATCAGTTTTATTAGTGAATGTATCGACTTGCATACTATGAAGCTTTCGTAGCAATGATTCTTGGATTCTAATATGCAAAATATATGCCTTACCGCTACTAGAATACTACAGTTTTATTCTCAGCAATGTTTATATTAGGGATGAACTTAAACTGAAATCTTCGTATTCCTAAAAGTGATTTTACTATAGACTGCTTGAACTGAGTATATTTTCCAAGATTTTGAATAATCTGTCTCTTGCATTATCGATTCGCAGACTCACCACATTGTAGTTTTTTGTCTCATTCTAAATCCCCCCTTTCTACATGAATTACTTTATAAACGAATTTCGAAAATCTGGAACAGATGACCACAATCTAACTGTCAAATGGATTTCCTGCCATTATTTGTACGATATATTGAAAATTACCTCTCTTCAAATACCCCACTAAAAGTGTTCATACAAAAAACTATCTCTTACTCCTCAAGTGAAATATTAGGGACTCTGTATATGTGGACATTATTTTCGCTTGATACACCCATCTTATCTTAAAAATTTAATCGTCTGGTTTCACCATAATCTCATCTTATAGATTGCATTTATTAGTACTCGAATAAACTCAAACTCTGCCACATCCGTTACTGCTAGGATACTTCTGTCACTATTCTGTCCTATTTATTTTTGTTTTCTCTCTAGCCGTAGATAACTAGTTATAAAACGTGAATATAATCTCCTTGTGCAATACAGCCTCATTTTCCTATCCACAGACATGGTGTCTTGATTCCAATACTAGTGAAACATACTGCATCTTATGTGACACCGACCAATCGACAACATTCGTGATGGTGTAACTCCGTCACTACGTGGACTTAGACTTCTTGATACTATTTATCATAGACAACTATGTATTAACGTGATTATTGCCAGTAGTGATAATTTCCTAGCTAGTATCAATGGTAGCGTCCTAATAGTAGTCGGTTTTAAAAACTTTGAAAGTTAACGTCCAGTCCAAACAGTCAACGATAGGCTTATCTTCTTAAACAACCTCAAAATGCTGTAAATTGAGGCGTGTACTGCAATTAGTATATATATATATATATATATATATATATATATATAATTATAAGTTTTAAATGAAAAGTTTTGAACTGTAACGTTTTGCATTCAACATGTTTGTAACCTTTAAATAATACATGAGTATACTTATAAAGATTAAAGGGAGGATTTTATGTCTAAAATGCTCGTATTGATGTAAGATATAGCAAGTGTAACTATTTGAACTCCGTATCTAAATAAAAAACGTGGTGGCTTTTAACATGAACGAACTGATGTCTAGTCCAACTGTGAATATCAATAACGGGATGCAGATACATTCAGCTGACTAACCTGAAAGAGGGCTAAATCCATTTCCTAATTTTTTTCTATTTTGCTACCATTCAACTTTAATCATACAATTACTAAGGCTTATCATTATGTTAAGATTATTATAGCAAATATTTTCCACGCTTTAATCCCATAATGATCGTCTGAAAATGAACGAATCTATTTAAAATTATACCTGTTAGCTCTTTGTTTCACAATCGCAACCACAATACTTTTCGAAGTGATGCTTTCCTCAACTATAAGAACTATAGAATTCTATCCTCAGCACATCCTTTTTAAAAATGAGTCGTAATAAGTAAGTCTGTTTTCAGAATGTAGTAGTTGGAAGAAGGTATGTACGTATGTTTTGACCGCATGACACTCTAACCCTAGCAACCTCTAGTCATAATTAACAGATTGCCCCTGTTTTACGCTTGTGTCATTAATTATTCTGAAAGGCTACCTTTATTATTAAAGGCAAGTGCACTGAGTGTGTTTATTGGGGAATCAGTCCACATTTTCACGTGTTCTTCTTTCTTTTAGATGTTCTTTTACTCTGTTCTGCACGCTTAGTCCGGCACAATATGTACCTTTAGTACAGACTCAAACTACCAGAGGTTCAACGTTACCTACATATTTGCAATGTTATAGGAGCTAATAGCTGACTAAATAATTGGTTGTAATTCATTGTAGTTCATAGCATTTTAAAACAATAAGATGGAGTAGTAAATATTGTCTAAATTCATCGACTGATCACTATGCGGTGACCTATTTTGTGTTTGTCGAGTTCATTATAGTGATGACTGAATTCTATCGATCTAATTGTAATGTGGTCACTAGTCTGAGTGACTCAAGTTCATTAGTATAATGTAGAGGTGAAAGGTTGTCTGAGGGGTAATCAGTAGGAAACCCTGGATCTAGGTTAGTACTATTTGATACCTATTTAACCTTTAAATAAAACGAGAACTTCACTTGTAACACATGAAGTCAATCAAACCGGGATCAACGTATAATCATGGCAAATTAAACAACAACAAAGTGTTTACACTAACGCGTAGCTTCATTTGTATCTAGAAATACATAACCTACTTATATGCAGTAAAAAGTAGCTTAAATCATCTTAATTAATTTTACAAAACATATGATGATCTATTAGAGGACATGAAATAAGAATTTTCCTTTTCTGTTTTTTTAAAGTAGAATTACGCTGCAGTAAGTTGCTTTCCTCCTATAGAATAAATCATGAAACCGAATTATTGAAATATTTCTAAATGATGGTGACATATTTATTACTAATCACCGTGTTGTTTAATTAACTGGCGCATCCCATCGTTCTTATTCCATTTTCCTTCGTAACATCACATCAAAGTATTAGTATTTTGACTGAATATAGTAGAAAGTGGCTAACTAGTTCTGTTTTTAACAGAGTAGTATTGTAAAAATTGATATAAATCCTTTCTAATTTGACTGATTCTGTGCGAAAACGGACTTAATCTGTAAAGATCAATCGAGGTTCGATACTTTCGAGTGAAGTCAGTTTACGTACTACTTAGAAATTACATATTAGGACAAAATAGCTGTCCAGCGCTCAATGGTCTTCAATGGTATCTAACCAAAATGGATCTGTGATAAATAAATGCAACAAAAGAAAACATGCAAATTGATGGTATGCAAAATTAATGAGTTCCTTGCAAACTCTGGCATTACATATGCGACAGTGTCAGAATGACTAGCAAATGATTTTAACTTACACTTACATTCCACCCCAAACGGCTGACACTTTGTTTAGCTCTGCTTAATTACAGAAAATAAATTAGAATATATTCAAGAGGGCAGAATCAACTCCCAAAAATCTTCAGAGGAGATGAAAACATCTCACCTGATCACTACTCAGTGAAATTTTTAGAAGAGTATACATGGCAATGTCCTGTTGGTTACACAACTTTATCCTAGATTTAATGAAACGCAATGGCGATTTCTAGTCGGCTAAAAATCATACGTACATATGCTTTTTCACATAACTAACGCATACTGGAACGAAGTCTTTCTACTGTTCAGCTATGTTTTCCTTTACAGGGATTCGAACTCGAAAAACCTAGCACGTAGACCACCAAGTGGAAGTTTAAGTTCATGCACAAAATTTTTCATGTGGGCAAACAATATCCGTAAAATTAGACAATCATTATCGTAAATTTTCACAGATCGTTGAAGTATGTAAGTAATAACTCTTGTAAATATGATAGAAAAATGAATTAGTCCAAAATTACCAAAAAAAGTAACTGTCGCTTCGGATATTCCAAATGCTGAAGAAACTGTTAGAAATTCTTTTACGAATTAGCGTAATCATGAACTAGTGAGTGTTCGACTGGACTTGTCACCTGGGTATACCTTTATCCTAATATTGATGCTTAGGCCAGGCGTCGACCTTAACAATAGATGCAAGTACATCCAGAAAATGAGTCATAAATAAAAAACGTGGTCTTGGATTTCACTTGTTAACAACGATACATCTTTACTCATGCTAGTGAACTAATTCTGTAATCAGATAATTCGCTAATAGTGCACGTATAGCTACAGGTACTGATTATTTTAGGTCATTGATAGCACCAATCGGAAGATAAAAACGTATTAAAATTATGTGCAAAAGTACTCAAATTGTGTTTAGCTGTCATTCAGATTAATGAACATTCGTGAATACTTAGGACCAGTCTTATTCCCATGACATAATTTCTTGTCATCATCGTTAAGTCTGCAATAATCACATATCGCTTCTCCGGAGGTAGATTAGGAGTAGGAAAGTGTACTAAACACGTGATAGTTCTTTCTGAATTTCATAGTTTCTTGATTTGAGAGGGGTTGTAAATAATATAAAGGTATGAAATGTATGGTAGACAAAATTAATTAATTGCAACAAATTTAACATTTTTGCAATCAATGCAAGCTTTTAAAGGTGGTGTCATAGTGTCTGGGGAATTTCAAATACGACTTGTTTAGTACTTTTCAGTGGTTCAGTGATTAATATTGTTATAATTATTATTTCCAAGATAGTTACATAAAAACTGTATCCTCTTATAATTTATAAAGTAGTTAATAATCTACGTTCATTCATTCATCCATTCATGTACAACGTAGAACCGGATGCGTATGTGCATTGTTACAAGTTACCACAAAGCATTAGCACTTCAAGATCAAATTCACAAGGTTAACAAAATAGCATAATCCAACAGAAAGGAACTGAGCAGACGGAAGAATATTGAAACTTAAAATCTAGCAGAACACAATGAGTAAATACATTAACGCCATCCAGCATTTCCAACCACTGGTTACGACTGCCACGCGGACCCCAACTATGCAGGCTGCGTCTACCAATATAAATTAATTGGAACCTTCATCAGAATACCAAGACAAAAAGTAACCGACTTAACATAAAGAAGATATTTCAAGGACCAGTAACTTTATGAGAGTCGGATAAGCGTCCAGTTATACTCTGAAAATACAGTTATACCAGTGACTCTGCTGAACACGTTCAATATTCCTCAGAATGGTACTCATTACCTATCTTTTTTGTTTTGGTTATTCCAAGATCAAGCTAATAAGACTATGACATATAGTCACGATTTATCAGTTACCATCATTTTGTCATATCGTTCAATTATCCTTACTACGAAACCTTTAGTGCAAGATTTTGTTAACTCAGCTGAGCAGTTTATTGATTTTTGAGTGTAAGTGATACAAAATGGGCTTGTCAAGATTTGTCTCGTTATGATCGTCTGTTTTATGTATTGAAACCTGTTTAGAGGTTATCAGAAAATTGTTCCAGTTGACTGTTAATCTGATAATTATCAACCAGCCTGACATTTTACATACAGTCTTAATCTAATTTAATTGGCGAATGAATAACAGTTATCAAGGAAGCAACCTAAAATTCATTAAAAAATAATAAATACGATCTAGTCAACAAAAATACGATCAACTTACAAAAAATTGCGATTCATGTTTATCTGCTGAAAATGATGAAGCATTTTGCTGTTCCATGTTTAAAAGCTTTTGCTGTGCCATTGGACTAGATTCATGTGATTTATACAATACATTATCATTCCATATCCAATACAATGTACCAAATAAATCATTCAGTCCTGTCGCCTGATCATTTAGTTGTGGATTATTTAATACACCGTCGAGATAATCAGCTTGCAATGCAGCAGGACATATCATTAATCTGTTAGTAGGCAAAGTGATCTGTGATTGAGCGTCATGGTTCTTTGTTTTATTTAGTGATGTAAGCAGTAAGCCAGATCGAGCGAACACCCAAGCGTAGTAGGCATGAAGATCTTAGATGACAGAAAAAACCAACTGACTATAAATAAAGTTACTGTTTGTTCAGAAGTAAAAATATTGTAAACGTGAACGGTGATTGTTTTGTAGTCATATAGTTCATTAATTCCCCAAGACATTGTGAGCAACATTACAAAATAAACTAAGGAACAATAATGACGCTACTGAAATAATTGGAAATTTGGAAGATCGAGTAGATCATCAACAGGAAAACCTGAAACTCGGTTTCATGAAAACCATAACGTATCAAAACGTATCAAAATGGTGTATTTGTAATCTTGCTGTGACTGATGCTTCTCTATGGGATTTGGACAAGCATCACCCAATGCCACAGTCAGATAAATTACCATTGACCCACTACAGAATCAATGGATTACATACAAAACTTCGATTTCTGTAACCGTTAGCAAGATCATATAGAAGTTTGATCCCTAGGATTTAAGCATCTCCAAGAACTTCATAAAAGTAATGATTCTTACTACCCAATGGAAAATCAGTAAGAAATAGTTTGCACTGTTCACTTAAATGACGGTTGGAGTCAATGAACTATAATTTAGATCATTACTGCCCGTTGAAATGAAGATTCGTTACATGAATTGTATGAAACTAGTATGTTTGGAGGGAGACATGTGACAAATGATCGTACGACATATATATGTGTATATCATGTATTACTAGTTTATTAAAATAATATAGTTAGACCTAAGACTAATCAACTACTTGATCTTTCAGTCAGACTAGCGTGCCTGAGTAGTAAAAGGCTAGTCTGTGATTAGTTGTAAGATACCACATTGAGTGTGCTTTAAACATCAATTAGATCGGCAATCTAGCTTGTAGTGTAAAAGAAACCTAATTAAGATAGGAATGAGTAGGGTGTTAGTCGATGTAATTAATCCTGTTATCTTTGCTAAATCAAGAACTGATGCATCAAATGGAGGACCATTGAAAGCGGTAATCATTTGATAAATTTATTTGTTCTAGTTTAGAACTTCTTAGCAAAATACGCATAGGTTTTATGAAACCATTTTATTTCTACTTAACAAGTACAGTAAAATTATAGATGTTTTTATTAGCTTAATTCATTTGGTTTCTCGTTTAATTCAGTCTAAGTCATCAGACGTAACATAAAGCCAAGTACGCCAACCTGTTCATAGTAATTTAAAGTATTATGACTTGTTTTATTACAAAATGTACAAATACATCAATACAACTTCACATTATCTAATTTAAATTACTCACCATCAGTATTTAAAGAATTTGGATCCACTTCTTGATCTGATTTCAATTTGTTTATCTGAAATAAATATTTTCCGTCGTAAAGTAACAGGAATTCAGTAGGTTGGAGTGTGGATTATATTTTTTAAGAATATTTTTAAACTACTAATATATTTAATTGGATATATCACAGATTGATGTTGGCAGGGTACCAGTGACAACAAGGGAGCACTGGACAGCTGTTTCGTTCTAGTGTGGAACTCCTCAGCAATGCGCACCCACGATTCCTCACCAGGGGCTTCAGGTTGACGCGAACGCCTAACCATCTGCATCACTGGGTCGGCATCCAATGGTAGAATTCCCACTTCCGTCAATTTGTGATATATTATTAGTAAAATTAAATAATTTACTTGTAATCGACACAAAGTGATTATTGGAAACCATGGGAATCTCGATAAATGTTACACCGTATTATACAAATCCTCTACAGTGTTCATCCATGACCTAACTCGGGATCAAACCAAAGTCTATCAGGTATTATGGTGAACTTCTGGACATCAATACTGCTTGGTTGAAGTCTCGTAGAAGAACCTCCACTTCAATCAATTGGTGGTAACAAGTGAAGTTCACTTTTTTCGACCGTATTATTTTTTATACGCTTTATCAAGGGAAATATTAGTTTAATTAGACAATGAACTGCTCAGCCACAATTTCTAGTAGGAAATGTCTACTTAGTTGAGTAACTAGCTAGTATTATTAGCAATTGCACATTGTAATAAAGCCGAAAACCGGTTACTCCAATCACCATTTGATTATAGGATGACATTAGGTTATATTAATATTTTGTTTTTGTGGTTAGCGTGATATTTCAATTGGCCATCCACATTCTCATATAGGCATAAACAATAATACACGTAATTCTATTCAACTAAAAACATTATTTGCATGTGTTTTCACTTTCTCGTTGTTGACATTAAGGACTACAACTGATCGGCTTCTACCAGGATATGTGTATCGTAAACGGATTGCTTTGATAGTATCGTTTAATCACAGGTTTTTAGCCGAAATGAATAAATATGGGAGGGAGATTTCGTTCTGTTTGAGACTTGTTGACTAGATGAACCTGAATTCCATTGTTGTTAATGTCTGCATTGTGATGCGTCCCAAGCATCTATCACCTTAAAGCCAATTCATCATACCTCAAATTAGTCGGCCCGGCACGAGATCATTTGTAAGGTTTTGTACAAAAAGTAGTGAATAAATGGCATTTTAAAATAATCCACTTCGGATGCACATATATCAGTAGGGACTCATTAACTGTAGTTCTTAATAAACACAGTGTAATCATAACAACAAGTTATAGGTTAAAATTTTATTCTGATTACAAATAAAATGCCTTCAACAGCCAAATATATAAATTCGCCTATTTGAAATAAAAAGAGTAGAAGTCTGTGAAGAGAACAAAGTCGCTTATTTCCTGATCTCCGTTAGAGAAGAACATTACTCAGTCTCGAATACTTTATCATATCCAGTACGTTTAGTTGGTCACTCCTATTATGAAATAAAAAGACCATTGCTTGGACATTTATCCACATAAATTCAGTGAGAGTAAACAAGAAAGTTACGATTCTGATTTCTATCAAGTTCAGGATTTAATTACTTGTCGCCCTGGTTCCGAATTGCCAGTGAATGTCTGGTGATAATTCTTACGAGATTGAGAAAGAAGGCAAGTTTTCTAGTTCACTTTAAGTTTTATTTGAATATTCTGATGAAATTTCTCAAGGTACAAAGAAATCAAATGATATTCTTTACTTATTTGCGATCTTGATCAACGCTTCTGGTGAAAATGAGGTTATTGCCGCATTAAATACTAATGTTAATCCTATTAAGTGTAGTTCGACTATCATTATTAATACGGACAATTGATGTATTTAAATTCCACTCACTCCAATCAGTGCTAGTACATTTGATGAATTTATAACGAGTTCTTATTCTGAATTAGTCAAGCTTGATTCAGATTCTTACTCCAGTGATATCCTTTGCGAGGTGAAGAAAAGTGATGTTTCCATAAGATGAGGAAGGAAAGTGGTGTCTATACATCAGGTAATAGTCCTAATCCCAGTGTATCGAGTTTTATCATCACTAATGAAGGAAATAATTCATATACTGAAATCCTATTTCCCATGAAGAATATTGATACAATAAATATAAAATTTTCTAATTATCATTCAGTTAACCTAAATTTAACAAACATGGTGTGTAGTTATGACTACACCAAATCCAATTCATTGCGTAAATCAAGTTCAACAATGGAATATTAGCCATTTTCATGATCGTCAAACACATTCAATCCTAAATCAGTTGCAATAAGTTATGCACAAGAAGTACTAAATGATAACATTACGATATCAATACTTATTTATCATCATTTACGCACAGAACGGCTAAATGTATTTACAAAGACGTCAAGTCTAAAAGGGGGTAATGATGCGGTGGTCACTAATGTTGAGATCACATTAACTTAAACACTTATATGGCCTAAATATACTTAGTATTTTTATAAACATGTCGTTTCGTATTATAATTAATGCCTCCCTACCTATGGCTGGGTGTCTGTTTATCTACATACTCATTCCGTTGTTACACAGTTTTGGTGTATTGTGATTAAGCTGACTTTCATATTCTCTACCTATCATCAATTGATATTTTCCTACCCATTTATGCTTGTCTATACTTAAGACATAAGCATATATATATACATATATATATATATATATATATCATGTTCATTCCTAATCAGATCTATTAGTTCCCTGATTGCTTCTGAGATTCCATTCCTAGTTAGTACAATACAGTACTACTGATACTGATTGGGGCTTACCCTGTCTCGTCGTGACCACAATTTGGAATACTAAGTACTGAATTTTAAGTACTACTAATATAAGTATTACAAAATTTTATTATTAATCGTAATAAGACATATTTGTATGTCGACTTGCATAGATGTAGAATGATCTCATATCTTGTGGAGTTAAGTGACTAATTGATTTGATAAAATGTAAATGATTCAGAAATACCTATAAGTAAACCCATTTAATTATTTCTATTTCACGTATTTAATAATTAAATGTGTTTATGAACATGTGAATTCGCTTTCATATCAAAATAGTTGCACAGATACTAAAAATAAACAAAATATGCAAATCGCTTACATTCTTTCGAATACAATTAAATATTGAAACAAGTCGATTCATTTTACGTTGAACTGAATAAGTATTCTCTAAACGTGAGTAAACATTAGCTACATGTTGTATAAGAGATTCTTTTGGCGGTGCAATCTGTGCCTAGTTGAAAAATGTATGGAAATTTAGAAAAAGAAAAGAAACAAAATCAGGATTTTATCAACTATATAATCAATAATTCAAAAGTGAGACTTCTTTAATTGAAATAAGGGGTTGAAAATGTAAATCATGTGATGTTATCTGAGTAGTCAAAAGTTGATTTAAAGGCCTTACGTTCAATTTTCAACAAGTCCATAGGTATACATTGGTAAGGGGTCCTGAACTATGATGAAACAGTTATCTGGTGAGTATCGGCAGTCAGACATTGACTGACCACTAAGTAGTGTTAGATATCGTACCTGTTTGATTTTCAGTATCAGCTGAATTGCATACATCTAGCTACGATGTATTCAGTAGTCTAGTTAACGAGGTATTACATGCATTATATTTTGATGTTAAGTGGTTGGAAGTGGTAAACAGGAAACCTTGGACATAGGTCTAATGGAAGTTGGCTGTTACTACCTTTGTGATTGAAACTAGAGATATACAGGGTCATTAGCTGAGTTAATGAAACCATAATTAACTTTATGTATCACTGTGCTTTCTATCAGTTTCCACAGGGAGATTTAAGGTACGCCTTATCGACAAGGTCCGGACTTTGTTGCTGATTATCTTCAACTGTCTGACATCAAAAAATGGCGCAAACAATATCATGTTACTAGAGTCTACATTGAAACTTAATGAATAAGGTTGTTTTAGCAATAATGTACTGGATAGGTATACCATTAGTCACTACTCACTAATCAATTAATGTGTATACTTAAGCCCTGTGATGACATGAAACCCTATGAATTGCATGGCTTTATTAAGAACAGTTTTCATTGTCGTTCTGAACTGCACTATCAACATCTTTTGCTACTTAATTATCACAATAAACTTGAATTAGATGCTGATTATATTACGCATAATAATATTCTAAGCGCTATTCATATAAGCCTTCATGTTTAGAGAATGCAACGTTCATCACAAACTTCCATTGAATTAGAAATCTTTATTACTGCAGGAAATGCGTAGGTCACTTTGAGAATTTGTTTACTCTTATTCAATCACAAAAATATGAGACAAATCAACCACAAAACAATTAGAAAAGTAATTATAAGTAACATTAAAAAAAGACCAGTAAAAGTGATAAAATATTGTCGAGCAACTTACTAAAATAAGTTCATAGTAAGAAATAGTGTAAGTTTCAATAGAGAAACCATGAAACACGTCGAAAACAAATAAATGACATTAAACGTTAACATTTTTGTAGCTTATTATTCCATTAAAGTTGAACTAACTAACGACTGGAGCTGGAACTATGACGATTTAATGCTAATTCATCGGAACTAACTTTTGATGAGATTCATGTATCGTGCAGTGAGAGGGGGATTTGACAGTTACCTTAATCACAATGTAGACATCTGTTAAGCCGGATAACCTGAGTTTGAATTCCTCATAGAGTATCCTTTCCCTCAACATTGTAGGTAAGCTTAGATGATGAATCGCAATCACAATAAAATCCAGATTTTTGGCTAACAATTATAACCACTTAAACTCAACGATAAACGGGAAAAGATCCGTAATTATTTAGGTCATACTAAATGAAAACAGTTTTAAATTTGGTTTAGGTGTTTGTGGAAAGTAGCTTAGTTCGTGACAGGTTTTCGTCATGAGCCAGATCTTTGCAGTGATTGTGAGTTTTCTCACACTAGGAAAAAGCAATTTTTCAGCGCTAGTTGGTTCAAAATGATTTTCCAGCTTATATTAGTACTATATAGAAAAGTAACCATAACTACTTTTAGAAAACAATACCACTAAAATGTATCCTCAGTATTATTTTAGAAATATTATATATAAATGCTAAGGATTGGAATATCATTTCAGCAAACTAAATTATGCTGAACATGGTACAATTCAACAGGTTTCAATCAATTAGATGACAGAAACCTGCATTGTGGCTCAAATTTAGAAAAACTAAAGTTTATGAAATAAAAACGATAATAGAACTTTGTGCCCGAGTGAAGTTGTCATTAAGGTATGCTTATCATATTCGCGGAGCTAACCCAGGAGAAATAAACTGGTTTCATACCTACTAGTAGGTAGAAAGTGATAATCACAATAATAGTTGAACTGCCAGCTTTGGTTTCCTATGAAATCCAATTCATAATGGTCTAATGGTCTAGCAAGTACAATACTGAACTGGAATTCTATGATTCAGATTTACGACTACAGACGTATTGAGATACATTTCTGTGATCATATAATGCTATCAGTGATATATTTAGCCTCAAAAGTCTTATTCAGTCTCTCCAATACTGTGAGGAACCCATCTGGAGGCTGGTTACTACTGATCACATTATTTATAATAAGTATAAAAGAATACATGAAGAATGTTTCGTTCGAAGCTAATTTTCACCACCTATTGTCATCCGAAGCGAAAGCTTACAACAAGGCGTATAGGTAATTATTTCGTAGTGAAAACAAACCAGAAAAGGAAACAATCCCCGTAGATCATTAATTGTAATTGATTTAATATAGGCTTTTCTTAAAGATAAGATTCTAGCATTCGAAAGAGTTAGTTAGCATAGGGATGATTTTCAAAACCTAATCAACAATCTAATCATATGTACGTAATTAATAAGCTTAAGTAATACAAAAAACGTATTCTTGCAGTTTACTAATAAGTAGCCTTTTTATTAATAGAAGTAAATCACTTCTATTCTCTCTATTATTTATAACTTTTCAAGTGTACGATATTCTGATGCCTATTAATTGATGTTGTGTTGTGTCCATTGCGAAAAAGTGGTAAATGTATGCACATTAGAAAGTACACATTGTATATACAAAACAATCTATTGAGTGTAATGATCTTACGAAACCGAGATACTTTGTCAAACATTCATCTATACAGTCACTTGTGTACAATACACACAAAGTAAATCAAGTAGTTAAACGTAGTAAATTAATAATTAAACAAATTATTTTTATTATGATAAAGATACTAATGCTGATTAATTCATCTACTGCAAACTTGCTTTTATGGCATGGAATTTTATAATAAAAATAATTGAATTATTCTTGTTTTTTTCTATTCAACTTCATATCAGTCTCATATTAATTACAGACAAGTACTGTTATTATTCTTTCCTCTTCATATTTTAGATAGCAATCAGATCTCTTTGCATACAAAGTACTTAAGATGAGTGATTCTTAAGTGAACTTAATTGTGTCTAGAGTGGTAACGAGTCGAAAAAAATTACGTGTTAAGATAATGTACAATAGTTTAACTTAGTGCTTCCACAGTTAATCTACTTTAATTGTTAAGTAAACACCATTTTTTACTACATGAATTTCACAAATACGCATGTTAAATGGATGGAGGTAGCCAAAAGAAAATTATAAAGCACCAGTTCCAACAAGGTTGCTGAGTTAATCTAGTACAAAATCCCGGATAACAACTAACTACCCTCCCCCCAACTATCTAAAAAATCGTACTTAGAACACTCATAAGTCAAATGACCACATTAGTTCAATCACAGCCATGGACAAGATGAATATGACATTTTCCCCCACTCAGTGATCAATCACTGTAGATACACGTCATACACAGAGATGCAAACCAGTATAGTCAAATAGTCGTCTAAAACAATTCTTTATTTTATAGATAAAAAGTGGTAAATGAATTTGTGATGACTGCTTCAGTTTTCAGATTATATTCGTCGCAGACTAACATCTGCTTCAGTACTGAATAACTGTCTATTCTTCAATGTTGACTGAGGTCGCTAATATAGGATAATGGGTTTTAAGTGATTGTTCAGTTGATAAATGAAGTCTATGTGTTCAGAATTTCGGCAAATTTGTCTGCTTCCAGTGATGATAATAAAAGAAGTGTTTTTGGTATCTACAACCTCTTCTGTCACGGTAAATGACCCATTCCAAAGCATCAAACCCTTAAGTGACAAATCCCCTTAGTTTGACCACAGAGGGTGATACTCTATTTCTGATTGTGCAATCAAAGTGAAGCATAGTAGAGAGGGTAGTTATAAACAAAAGACGGTTAATTGTATACACAAAGTTTATCTAAATAAAAATAGAAATAACGTTAATATAGTTTCTGGAGGTTTATATAGAATGTTTACATCACAGATTGACTGCATCTGGACAATGATTAAAAATTAAGAGTACTAGATAGCTGCTTTGTACCAGTATAAGACTATTTAATAGTGGGTTTCTATGACTCAACCAGAGATCACAGTTAGGAATGTAAACCAATATTGGCTAAATTAATCACTAATCTGCTTCCTGAGAAGCCCCATACTAGAACTAGGCATACTAAGCGCCCTCTATTTCAATGAATATCCGACTAAGAAAAAGACTTATTACAATACGTATTTTTAAATGGATAGCCTGATATGAAATTACCGTTCTACATTCCAGGGTTAATTTCTATTTTGAATTTGCAGAAAAAAAATATAAAAGTAAATTCTGATGAAAAAGGTAAAAGTCACCCCCCCACACCTTGCCATTTCCACCACTAATGTAGATTTATGATCACAATAATGATCTTTAAGTGTATTGAAACCTTGAAGTATGTTGAATAATTTATTGTGTGCCTAAACCTTCTGACTTGAACACTATGTATATGTATCTATAACATGCACCTCAAACATATGAAGCATAAATCACTGTCGGTAATGTATGTTACCATATGGAAGTCATCCTAAACTGAAACAGTACATACATATATTAATATTATTATGCAACGTGGTTAAGTGAATTCTAATTGTCCAAATAAATCAATTGCTGGTTTGTTTGTTTTTAATCATTTCATTGTTTAATTATTTTCACACATTTACTTCATCAAAAGTAACAACACGCAATGTGAAGTAGCAAGTTGTAAATTTCTCACCTTAATAATTTTAATGTTGCATTCTTTTTTGATGATAATCATACAACATTATAAATAAATCTTCATATTAGAGTTAGAAGAAAAAAAACAAGATTCATATAGGTGCATGTAATTCTTTATGCCTTTTAGTAAAGAAAGGCATAAATGTCGTAATACTAGTATAGATATTCATGGTTATTAATGAGAACAGATTAAATGCATTTTCATGTAAGTTTTTATTTATATAATTACGATGCACTTAGTATTATTAATACCACTGTTGTATTATGTGAGATGGTATGAAGTACAGAAAGAAGGAGTGGTTTCTTTATCATATAAGTTACTTCAAGGAGTTCATCCTTCCTTCTTTAAATGATGTGCCACAAACCAGTTGGTTATGGAATCATAGCTAGTAGTACATATCAAGCGTCGACGCAAAATGAAATCTGCGAAAGTTAAGTAAAGACTTTGAACTGACTATAGCTGGATAACTAATGAAAACTAGTAAATGGTAAACAGCGTTTATGTCCTAATATGTGAATCCTCGGCAACGTAGTACCACTGATTGAAATGACTGAATCATATTGGAAATGTGAACTTGACATGGTGAATAAGTCAGACACGTCACATTTTGCAATAGCCATATGGTTAATGAGAAATAAAAATGAATCGTACCACTTAAATAAATAAATTATTTACCTAACCATAGATGCAGCTTACATTCTATCTTGGCGATCGAGAGCAAGGGTACATTATTTTTTATGGTTTAGCAATGAAACCCTCTTAAAGATTTCAGTCTACTCATCTGCAGAGCGGTTTTGAGTAACTAGTAGATAATGTACCTCATAAATGAATCAAATAGTATACTATAACAGAATTGTTTGATGGCATTTCAATGCCTAATAAACTCAATTTGTATCGAGGTTGTAAGTGCGTACTGCCTAAAATTTCTATGTTATGATGAAGCACATAGTCGATGTTCTCCCCCAAACCTAGAACTCTAAGGAGAAACTAACGTAAAATTGTGCAAAATAACTTGTTGACACCAGTCCTCATCATGATGCGATAATTTTGAGGAATACGATTCTTTCTCGTCAAAATTAGTGATTTGTAGAATGCCTAATTCTAATCAAACAGCTGCTTAGTATACCTTGTTGACGTACACCACTTAATGTAAGTTTCATACGGGCCTAGTATTCAATAATATAGTAGCAATAATAATATTAATGAATATATATATATATATATATATATATATATATATATATATATATATAATAATCAACAAACTTCATAGTATCTTTATAACCTAATTATTTAATCACTTTCACTACTAAGTAAACTTGTCACTTTACGATTATAACATGATACTCACTTGTGTCTTTTTTGAATCACTTAGCAAAAACGTTAACGACAGATCCTCTACAAAATAGAGAAATCCGCATTGATGCTCGTCAGTTTTTGATAAGCACGTGTCGTTATAGACCTTTAGCATCATTTAAAGATGATTTATTTGATAGTTGGACACAAAGGTTAAAATACTTGTGGGTGAGGCTGGATAGCTATTCTCAGTAATTCAGGGATGATTAGCAGAGCATACTACGTCACAGGGCCCGATACTTAACTCAAGATGCTTTTTGTTGATTCCCTTCTACTACCTAATATCAAACTGCCAATTTACTCTTCATTATGGTTACAATAACACTCAGTATTACGTTGAAACTGTGAAAAGGATAATATCAGTGTCGTTTGTCTTACCTGTATTCCAAGATCTGATGCTCGGATTTGTGGATCACATAGCTTTTGAATTCTAATTTGTAGATTGCTGAAATCAGTGTTACTTTTAAACAATAAAAACAAATGGAATGAAAAAATTAAACATGGGCCTTTACTTATTACTAATTAATTTAAAGTAATTTTCATTACGGTGAATCTAATATGATTTTCAGATTGGTGAGACAATCACTGTACTACTCACTGACTAAATTTTCACCAACTAGGGTCTATTCATTGATGAAGAAAACCAACACATTTTAACAAGACAACTTCATTTCATTAGAGTTTTGAAGTGTTTTTCTCTTCTAAAAAAACAGGCTAAATGTTTCGAATAACCAGGTTGAGCTTTTAACATTGACTAATAACAATGGGAAAACTTTGAAGATTTATATGTTCCATTTGATGTAGAGTCATGAAAACGTTTTGTTAGTAGGTCACATGTAAACTACAAGTGAATAAGCCACTCAGTGTCCTCTAATATTTTTAGATTATCTTTGACCGGTGTTACTCCAAGATGAAAACGCTTTTCCGCAGTAAATAGTTTGCAAGCGTGACTCAGTCTAGAAGCAGTAGGGTTTCAATCTCCAGGTGGCTTTTGTCAGATACTGATACAATTAGTATACCACTGGAAGTCACAGGACACTGTACAACTACTTTGTAATAGTATTGGGGACTCTACTGTATCATAAACCCGAGACCTAACAAGGGTTCAAAAATGTGAACCTTCATGTGAAGCGGTAGGAAATTAACGACTAGGACGTTGAGGTTGATGGTCAGTCGCAAACACTTACAATTTTAAGCAATTCTCAACACGCCACGATGATCAAGAAATGCAATTAGTTATGACTGTTTTACTCCGGAAACGTTTGAATTCAACAGGCAATAAATCTATCACTCACTAGTGACTGTAATGATCAGGCGCCCAATACTGGACTTTACGTTCCAGAGCGCGATTCCTACCAAGGATTTCTGTGCTAAGATAAAACAGAGGTCTAATGTTTTCTAGTTTCTACTGGCCCTTCTAGTGTGATCATTCAGTGACGAATACCACCTAAAGATTAATGTCCTAAGTCTTCATAAAGTTATTTCATCTGAACTCTTAAGTTGCACCTTTGATATATGAAAGTTCTGTTCAAGGTAAAGAGATTTTATTAATTTGAGATTAACAGGTCATGGGACCAGATATGAGTCTTAACATGTAACCGTGTTGAAGATGACAGATAAATAAATGAAAAAAATCGTGCAATTACTTTTCGATTATGTTCAGCCATTAAGTTAGATGTTCCATAATCAGAAAATTGAAAAGAACTTTGCAAATTACAATCAATCTCCTTCAAGTAAGAGGCCAATTGAAATTAAATTCTAGCTAGTAAGCAGTTTATAGATGAACTAAATCATATATCTAGTAAAAATTCACTTAACGATGCTTTTACATTGGATCATAAAAAATTCAGACCTCTTAAATAACACTGGAGTGATGGAGAAGATTCACGGCTTAAATGGATGCTTAAAACAACGGTATGTTCCCTGAGCAAGAAGGTCCGATTACAAAGTTTTCATTGTCATTTCAAACTGTATTACAAGAGCGTGCTGCATACAGAAACAATGTTTCCGGTTATTTCACTAGTGCTAAATAAGTTTGAACTAGAATGAAGAATTTTCAAGAATGCCAGGGAATTTTTAAAAGTATGCTATTTAGGCAGATAGGTATTCAACATTACAGTAGATCCAGTTTATCAATAGAGATCAGTCAATCTCCTAACCAGAGAACAACCCAAAACGACGGTTAACAGAAATTCCAAAACCAGGAAAACCGCAGAACGCAACAAAGTAATCAATCGCAAACAGGGCCACTAGAATGAACCAACCTAATCCCTATAGGCCAACTGAAAATCGCAATTCTAAATACAGTAGGCGCTAACGATATTGCTCGAGATGACAATGAAAGCTTCCCAATGAATATGTATATATATATATATATATATATATATATATGTTTGAAAAAAATTAAATTTGTATTTGTAATCAGTATCCATCAAGTATGCAAAATCAATACATAAAGCTCTGACAGTAATTTGTAAACAAAGCCGTTAGGTCAATTGAGTAATTAAAATAAACTAACGAAACAAATTAGCTCCACAAATTTGCTAACAAAACTAAAATCCTACACTCATTATGAATTTATCAACTTCTTGTGTAAAGTCCTAAACAAAAGTTCAACCATATTTAGAAAAAGTTAGTCATTTCAAATAGAAACACATGACCGTTACGATTTATTGTAAGTTGACTAAATTCGAGGGCACGAAAAATTGAAAGTAACTTGCTCATTGAAGGCTCCACTTTGGACCTCTGTGGAGTGGTAAATGTACATTGGTTAAGAGTCCTATAGAAGAACAAAAGCACTGTTCAGTTGTACTCTGAAAGATATCGATCTGTGAACAAAATTACCTACCTAGTAAACACATCCTAACAATCATCTTGGTAAGGCCATAATATAGGAAATTTCAAAGTAGAAGTTCCCATCAAAAAGATGCTATTAAGTTAATGATTTTATTACTTACTTCAACTGTTCTTGCTCTAACTGTTTAATCACATGAAAATGCAGTGGTTTAAGGATATACCGTTGTAAAGCTGACTCTAAATGAAAGCCCACATTCACATATCCCAATTCATTTAACTAAAATTGAATTAACCAAAAGAGATTCATATCATAAATTACATTTGAAAATTTAGGTGAAATTATTTGGCTGGTTTAAAAATGTCTAGGAATCTATACAAACGTAATTGGTAACAGTGGATGGCTAATAATGCGGATAACACATAGACAAACTTTGAGAACAAGAACTATTGTGCTCTGAAACAATGATTTGAATGTGGCATAGTGCATAAATATCAGTTTCTAAGGTTCATAGCAGGTTATTTAGTGTTTGTGTACGAAAGTATAGCCCAAACATTAATTAAACAGCATTGGGTTATTTTATTCTCTATGGTTCCTTAGGATATATAAAACCGTAACAATAAGAGAATCAACTTATTTACTGAGTAAATAATCGTGTATTCAGCTTCAACCTATATTTTGCGTATGAGGTCCAGTGACACTACCTGTTTCTCCAAATCATAGTTAAAATGGGACTTAAACTTGAAACCGTGCGGTTGAATGTGCATTAAGTATTCAGCCACTGTTTATACAATCGCAATAATTAACTTTCATTTTTCCTAGTTCCTATTCATTGTATATCCGAAATTCTACCTTCAGTTAGCCGATATTCTTGATAATGATCACACAGATTTGTTTGGATAAGCCTCCCAGTAACACTCTATTCGAGCTACTAACAAATCGCAGAGGCATACAAAGAAACTTTTGCAAAAATAAGACATCTGAAGACTAATAAACAACACTGCTTTTTGTTCTATACTACAATAAAATGTATACCTCTCTTTTTTCCCGTTCAACAGCTTTTGGAAGACCAAGGTGAGGATTCTTTAGTAAATAATTAGTCATTCCATTGGTGAATTGACGAATCTGTATAGTAAAATAATTAAAAAAATGAATGAGGAAGTGACAACTGTTGCATTCACAGACGTCCGTCTACTGTTAAAGTAACTAGCAACTAGGTAGCTGAGAAGTAAAGTTAACATATAATCATCCTTCAAGATCTAAAGCATTTTTTCAAATTAGTTGTATTTAATGAAGTCAGAAATGCAAGATAGATGATATTTAGCTTATTAGTAACATGATAACTCCGCCTGTAGCCCTCCTAGGGTTACTGCCGGTCCCAAGCCCGGGTAAAGGAGGAGGGTTGGGCATGGGGCTAGCACCCCTAACCCGTAAAAACCCAAACTTGCTAAAAAAACGTAAACCAGATTAAACAAGATAAACCATTTAAACTCTGACCTGGGAGTGGAAGGATATATGACGCCTCATGATGAAAGCCGGAATTCTTCGGAAGTCATGAGGCCGATGCCCCCCCCTTCTAGCAACCAGAGCAAATATTTTTATAAGTACATGGAATGTTCGAACAATGTGGGAGAGCGGGAAGACAAATCAAATAGCTGCAGAATTGAAGAGATACAACTTGACAATACTCGGAATCAGCGAAACCAATTGGACTCAAGCTGGACAGAAAACACTGGCTTCGGGAGAGACGCTACTATACTCCGGCCACGAAGAGGAAAATGCTCCCCACACTCAAGGAGTTGCTCTGATGCTGTCCAAGGAGGCACGTAATGCACTTGTGGGATGGGAACCACATGGACCCAGGATCATCAAAGCATCTTTCAAAACAATGAAGAAAGGCATTACAATGAATATTATCCAATGCTATGCACCAACCAACGACGGCAACGACGAAGACAAAGATCAGTTTTACGATAGACTGCAATCAATTATAGCAAAGTGTCGAGGAAAGGAACTGACAATACTGATGGGGGACCTAAACGCCAAAGTTGGAATGGACAACACTGGATATGAAGAAATCATGGGACGACAAGGACTGGGAGACAGAAACGACAATGGTGAAAGACTTGCAAACCTATGTGCTTTCAACAAATTGGTTATAGGTGGTACAATATTCGCCCACAAACGCATACACAAGGCTACATGGGTCTCACCGGATCATACTACTGAGAATCAAATCGATCATATATGTATCAATAAAAAATTTAGAAGATCAATGGAAGATGTAAGAACCAGTTGAGGAGCTGACACAGCTTCAGACCACCACCTGGTGGTTTCTAAAATAAAACTGAAGCTAAAGAAGCAGTGGACAACTGGAGTGTCAGCAGTACAACGGTTCAATACAGGCTTTCTCCGAGACACTGACAAACTCAACGAATTCAGAATATCTCTCAACAACAGGTTCCAAGCCTTACAAGATCTGCCGAAAGAAGAAGAAACCACTATGGAGGACAACTGGAAAGAAATCAAAGAAGCACTAACGTCAACGTGTCAGGAGGTTCTAGGCCGCAAGAAGCACCATTATAAGGAATGGATCTCCACTAAGATATTGAGCAAAATTTAACAAAGGAGGAACAAGAAGATAGAAATCAACAACAGCCGAACAAGAGCAGAGAAAATCAAGGCTCAAGCTGAATACTCAGAAGCAAATAAGCAGGTAAAGAAGAGCATTAGAGCTGACAAACGGAAATACATCGAAGGCCTTGCAACGACAGCGGAGAAGGCTGCAAGAGAAGGAAATATGAAACAGCTATACGACACAACGAAGAAACTGGCAGATAAACATGGTAAACCGAGCGACCGATCAAATTAGAGCTGACAACGGAAATATACATCGACGGCCTTGCAACGACAGCGGAGAACGGCTGACAGAGAGAATGGAAACTATGAAACAGTCTATACGACACGAACGAAGAATACTGGAAGATAAACATGGTAAACCAGAGCGACCGATCTAAGAACAAAGAAGGCAAGACACTCACTGAGATTCAAGACAAAAGAATAGGTGGGTAGAAACCTTTGAGGAACTCTTGAATAGGCCAGCTCCACTGAACCCACCGGACATCGAAGCAGCACCTACAGATCTCCCGATAGATGTCACTCCACCAACGATGGAAGAAATCAAGATGGCCATCAGACAAATCAAAAGTGGGAAAGCAGCAGGACCTGACAATATACCAGCTGAAGCACTCAAGTCAGATATCGACCTAACAGCAAGGATACTCCACGTTTTATTCAAAAAGATCTGGGAAGAAGAACAAGTGCCGGCAGCCTGGAAAGAAGGTTATCTTATCAAGATACCAAAGAAAGGGGATTTGAGCAAATGTGACAACTACGGAGGGATCACGTTACTGTAGATACCAGGGAAAGTCTTTAACAGAGTATTGTTGAACAGAATGAAAGATTCAGTGGAGGCTCAACTTCGAGATCAACAAGCTGGTTTTCGTAAGGATCAGTCGTGCACGGACCAAATCGCAACACTACGGATCATCGTTGACCAATCAATTCATTAGAACTCGCCCCTGTACATCAACTTCATTGATTATGAGAAGACGTTTAACAGTGTAGATAGGAGAACACTATGGAAATTTCTTCGACACTACGGCGTACCAGAGAAACTCGTCAACATCATCCGGAACTCTTACGACGGACCACACTGCAAAATTGTGCATGGAGAACAACTGACAAATGCATTCCCAGTGAGGACTGGAGTCAGACATGTTTGCCTGCTCTCACCTTTTCTCTTCTTCCGAGTGGTTGACTGGATCATGAAGACTTCCACATCTGAGGGGATGCACGGAATTGAATAGACAAGTAGGATGCAACTCGGTGATTTGGACTTTGCGGATGATCTAGCTCTCTTCGCACATACACACCAACAAATGCAAGCGAAGACAATCAGTGTAGCAGCAACTTCAACATCAGTAGGCTTGAACATACATAAGTGGAAGAGCAAGATTCTCAAATACAACACATGGAGCACCAACCCAATTCAACTTGATGGCGAAACTCTGGAAGAAGTGAATACTTTCACATATCTGGGGAGCATCATCGATGAAAAAGGAGGGTCCGATGCAGATGTAAAGACAAGGATTGGCAAAGAAAGGACAGCATTCCTACAGTTGAAAAACATATGGGACTCAAAACAAATATCAACTAACCTCAAAGTCAGTCTCTTCAATTCGAACGTGAAGACAGTCCTGCTGTATGGAGCTGAAACTTGGAAAATTACTGCAAACATCCTCAGACGGATACAGGTATTTATAAACAACTGCCTACGCATGACAGTGAATGTTCATTGGCCGGAAACCATCAGCAACAACTTACTATGGGAGAGGACAAACCAACTTCCAGCCGAAGAGGAAATTAGGAAAAGACGATGGAAATGGATAGGACATACACTACGCAAACCATCAGACTGCATCAAAAGACAAGCATTAACATGGAATCCTGCTGGGAAACGGAAAAGAGGAAGGCCAAAGAACACGCTGCGGCGAGAATTGGAAGCAGACATTAAAAGGATGAGCAGCAACTGGAAACAATTGGAAAGGATTGCTCAGGACAGAGTTAAATGGAGAACGCTGGTGAGCGGCCTATGCTCCTCAGCGAGGAGTAACGGGCATAAGTAAGTAAGTAAGTAAGTAAGTAACATGATACGTGCAACACGAAACCTATCTGGAAAATTGGCTACAGAAGTTTCATTGTTTTCCAAGTTCATTGTTTATAATCGTCAAAAAGTGATCACCGTTGGGTACTATTTAAAACTAGACAACTTTTTCTTCTAGCACGAAATTGCAGTAGTGTACATCAAATACCCTATCAGATACTAAGATTCGGACCTTCATGTCTCGTAGCAGACACTTACGCATCAACAATACTGAATAAAAACCTAGTAGTAGAATTTCCAATTTAATCTAATTCACTTGGTATGCAAAAATTTGAAATTGTTGCAAGTGAACATATATGCATATATATAAACAAGTGTCTGGAATACAGTATACTTACACTTTAAACTGGTTGGCTCATCGCTCTTTTCTTCTTTACGGCTTGGAAATGGTTAACATCTAGAAAGACCTATAAGCATAGGATAACAGTCTTTGTTGTCCTTGGTCGTCTTATGGGTTCACTTAGGTGCCTTATTCAGAATTTCCCATAGTCAAGGACATTACAACTTTATTTTCTAGTATAGAAATACAACTCTATTCTTTGTATTATGGGGAGGATGTAATCCATAAAGATTTCAAAGTTAAATAAGTGTTTTGCGTACGATACATTTTGCTATTTAGTGAGTCAGTGCTACATACAAGTGTTATTTCTACCAAATATTTCATATTAACCTCTGGCTTTCAACATATTTGTGTTACTCATCTGGCGTCTTGTGCTACTTTACATTGTTGGTTAACAGTAGATAGTTTTATACAAATCCAGCTGTATAAGATGAAGTCTTTTACGAGAACCGACCTCTAACAGGGAGTATTCATGTGTTGAAAGAAGAGAAGAATGGAAGGAATCGCTGAATATAGCACATGGCATATTGAAAACGTTGAGGATATCTTTAGGCCATTTCGGATAAATACTGAAATACGAGTCCATTTTTTCCTCTGATATCATTACATAGTCCCTAATTAATCAGAGTGATAATAAAAACTATAATTTTTGTTGCATGAAGCGTGTAAACCGACCATATATACATATATACGAATTAAACTTACCGACTGCATTGTTCTATATGGACCACGATCACTACTTGCCTTAGTGCACTCTAAAAATAGACTGATTTGTTCTGCTGTATGACTTTCAGGGTTAGTCATTAACCTAAATAAGCAAATAAATAAACATTGGTCAGAAAAGCAAAGTAGAACTTTTCTACTTTCCTACTTCTGTTATTATTACTACTACCCTTTTACTTTTGATAAATAGGGGATTTGTATAACGCTATATTAATAATGTTCCTCAATATAAAACCAGCATGAGGCAGATAGAATTTCTGATAGTATACAATATGCAATTAATGAATAACGATTTGACATGTACTAAATTCCAACATGTTAGTTGTAAACAGTGTAGGAACTAGCATCAGTCTAAATCAGTAACCTTAATTTACATCACTGATAAGAAGAAATTAAAAAAAGTATAAAGTAATGGATATATTTATCCGCACCAATGTAAACTATTTTGTAGTATATTACTTCAGATCTCTAAAATCGACTTCCATCATTGTACAGTTTCCAACCAGGATTACGTCACTGTCCAGTATTAATGAAATAAAACGGTTGATGATTTTACAGACCAGTATTATATATTGGAGTGACTTTAGCCATACAGCCTACTAGCAATGAACACCAATATTAGCTAACTTTCGGGGTAGATAATAGCCACGTATCCGTAGTATATATCCCAGTCACATCAAACTTGAATTCAAGACTTTATCAAACTATTATTTATAGAATATTGTGCCCATAACCTTTTATGACCAAGTGCTGGGAACTTACGCATGCCTTCTATCTGCATACCCTATATTTGACTGTTATATGATAACATCGAACAAACTACTATGTAAGGAAATTGCTCCTTGTCAAACAAATGAATGTATTTTATGTTATAGTTTTAGAGGGTTTTAGCAAGAAAAGATTTTAACGTTATAACCATCGAAGAATCAAAGAATCTTAGTTCCATCAAGTAATAATGAACACTCATTTCTGTTAAACTGCAAACTAATAACTAGAAAGCTCTCAATTAAGCCCTTAATGAATTGATCAATCAAGATTGTTCCTATCTATCAATCTACATAGCAAAGGTCAACCAATCACGTTACTAAAAGTTAACCAAATAAGACAGCTAACAGTAATACAAAGATAAGTGATGCTGATAACCATTCACAAGTCATCGAAACAGGCTCTTGTAAAATATGTGAAAAGCTCTGATGTTGATCGAAATGATAATGGTGTCACAATTAAACCACCATCTAGTCCAAAGAACAAATACCATGGTCAAGTGTATTCATCTAAGCTATGTACCTTCTTCAACTTTCATAGACTTTCATTATCTTTCATTTACCGAGGTAAAAAAATGCAGATAAATGAAACACAAATATTTTCAACTAAGTATACATAAAGAAATGATTGGGATGTAACATGAGTACAATAAACACGTTGACTTCTCTTGTTATTTTCGTGATATTTTAAATTTCCTCATTCCGCACAGTCACTTAACATTTTATTTAGTAAGTTAGTAACTGTATTTGCCAAAATGAATATATGACAGCTTGGTAATTAACATTTTAAAAGATTCCTATTCAAACTTATATATATATAGCCAGCTGTTGACAAGACTTATTTCCTATGATGGTTCCTACATCTTATGAACTTGTTTACTAACAGATGAACAAATATTTCATTTACACAACATTTATCACTTGTTTTTTTCTTTCATGTCCAGTAACACAAGTGAAACACAATAATTTGTTTTCTTAGTTTGTTCACCTACAGACAGTGATAACACAGTTGAATTGAAAGTAGAATGTCATAATTTGATATGAGGTTATAATTTCACCCCGAACTGTATAAAGCACCACTTTTTATCCACATAAATAAAATGATATTTAATTTCTAAGTCAGTAACCGGCATATTGGGTAAGAGATTTTGTAGCAGGAAAATGAAGTTGGGTATGGAAACACTAGCACTTAACGTACATACAAACGTATGTAAGCTATATTGATTCATATTCACGGGTATTAAGATATAATTACAAAAAATTACTGTACAAAGAATAATTTCGGAGATTCCACCTTGGATACGATAAGCCAATTTACTTTTGTTCGTGTCTATCTGTGCGCTGATGTCGGAAAGGTCAATTTAATCTTGACAAGGTGAAAAATAGTATTATTCACCTATTTCATTTATGTATTTGTCTGTGTTTATTCATAAAAATTTGTTTATACAACAAATTACACAAATGGACGCTTTCAGTATAACATTAATTATAGTGGTAGCAGTATCTTGTTGGAACCCCGAGAAGCCAAACGTCTAGAAATATAAGTAATTGAGACTGACAGTTTCTAGTCTGTATAAAAGCCATACACAGAATAAAAATTAATTTGGTAGTAGTCTTATTATATTTTAAGTAGAATTACTCGATTTATTGAACGAAATAAAACATCTATTACAGGCATAAAGAATAGTTAGTATCCAAGTAACTAAAAAGTGACCCGTTTAGTAAAAGTAGATCAGAGAACAAGGTCGGAGCGACAGATATGACTGACAAAGTTATGAACACATTACTATTTGGTAACCATCGGCAGTCTATAGGAAGACTTAATTTACTCTGGTTTCATGCAAACAGTATCTACACGACTGAGCAAACCGATGTTCTCTGTTGGATCCTAAATCCAGTCACTTTGCCAACAAGTAATAACAGACACAAAACTTGGGTAAATAAAGGTTTTTCGCTGGATAATTCCAATCACTTAACTCTAAAGCGTAATCCGTTCGATGTCGTATCATTTAGATTAGTTAGTGACCAGGCTCCAACTTGTTCGATAGAACTCAATTACCCGTACTTACAAATATGACGCTGGTTACTACTCATTGATAAATTAATATACATCTCTCATTGTTTTTGACAACTGTCAACACAATAACTCAAAATTTACACTTTTGTCTTGAACTTAATAGTCACTAAAATGTTTAGGGAAAATATTTGGATTGCACATTGTAAAGATATTTTTATCTCTCTGTAGTAGGTATTAACCACAATAATCAGCTTACTGGTGTTTGACTTGTGGATGTTCCTTAGCTTTCTGGCTTAGTGTTGCAGACGGTTAAATATTCGCCATGAGACCTTAAGGCCCTGAGTTTGATTCCTTGGTGGAACGAAGTGTGCATATTGCTGAAGAGTCCCATACGAGCACGGATCAGCTATTCAGTGACCCCTTATTTCCAGTGGTGCTCGACCAACATTAATCTGTGACGAACCTAAACAACTAAACAATCAACTTAATGATGCTGCGATTATTAATTCATTTCACTCCATCGAATAAACTTCAAGGTTATCAGGTTCGAATAGTGATCGCTCAGTTCAAAAAAGTGACGAAAACCACATATTTAAACTTGAAATCTATTCACTAAGTTGCCAACCCCCCCCCCACATATATAGCTGTATACTCTATAAAGACTACAGAAGAATGTTGAATTAAACTGCTTTCATCGAAAATTGTAGTTTACATCAAGAACTGGCTATAACTGGAAAATCATTTTAAACTATGAAGCACAGGAGAGATATTCCATCCTAGCAAGGAACTTATTAGTTCATATCCACGACACCACCAAGATAGTAAGTTCTCAAAGTAGGTTTATACATGTTTTGACCACTAATTTAGCATCCAATGGTTTATATGTCTAAATTCAGCTAGTCTTTGATATTACATGACCATCTTGTTATTCCATTAGTGGGTAACTGTTTCACCTCCAACATGCTTGAACTTCATTAATTAAGGTTGATTATTGGAATTCTGAAAATTATTTCTTAGAATAATTTAGTACTCAGTACAATTTATAATTAGCATACGGTTTTTGTGGAGAATAATATAAATATAAATTCGTACTGAGTAACTGTTCGTTTGCCAGTGAGCTAAGGCTAATAAGTTGTGTCCAAAGTTTTCTAATTTTCAGCCTAGGTCTACGAAATGCATTCACGTATGAAATGATAGAATTCAGATGGATGCTTTTGGTAATGTTATGTTTTACGGGGTGGCGATTGCAATTACGAAGCATTCATTACCTTACTGGGTAACGTAAGTATGGTCTATTTCGTGCAAAAGTGAAGAGTTTAGTCATTCTGCAAGTAAGAAATTAGCTCATTCAAATATGCCTTAATTGTACTGGATTGCCTATATTAGTTTTTTTTATTTTTTGTTTCTTTCGACATGTAGAAGTTACCGATATTGTTGCCCTGAACAAAAATGAATACTTTCCAGTCGAAGCACAGCTGAGTTTAGTAAATATAAGGTTGATAGAATTCACTTTTAGAAATCTAAAGAATTTAATTTAAAAAATGAAGTGCTAACAAATTACCTTTGGAAAAATTTTTTGATATGACAGCCAACCTTTTTGGATTTTCGCGGTAATTCACTGGACCAATTCATTATATCTAAGTGATTTAGATGTGGCTGTTGTGGTTGCTGTTGGTTTAATAATGAGGCATTGTCTAATTTCAATTGATTTGTATTGTTTGATTGGCTTACTGATTTATTGTTTGTCATTAAATTCGATTCAACTTGACACTGCCCTAGTTTATTAGGTATGATATGTGAATATGATTCTGAAGAATTCCACGAAGACGAAAGTGATGTTTTTGAGCCCAGTGATGAAGCTAAAGAATTTGTCGAAGGTGAAGATGACAGTGGTTCACCGGCAGATAACGGTGCAACACATTGTTGTGTAATTGAACCACTATTGATTAATTCATTCTGTTTGTTCAATGATAAATGTTCAAAATTTTTTAAATTGTTCAATTCTAGTTTATGCAAATCACCGGATGGATCTGATCGAAATGTAGTTGTACGATCTAGTGAATTGGTATCAATAAATTGGACTTGATCGCGTAAGTGTTTTGGTAGTACTTGAGCATCTGTAAAATTCAGAATTAAAAAAAACTATTTGGATAATAATGGACATTTCTAATTTCCTGTACACAAAAATGTAAATATGTATTATATACCTCTTGAACTCAGTTTGGACAAAATCTGACGACCCTGGGTTCAATTGATGACAGAGTTATGAGTTTTCTATGTTGAGGAGATTCATTCCAAGGAGAAACAGCGATTCACTGTGCTGTTATTCTCACTAGTATTACATCGGATACCAACCCATGAATAATATCGCCTTCAAACTAAACAAACCTCTGGTATCCTCTACATCGAAACTGTATTAAATGTCAATCGTCCCTTCAGTGCTAATTTTTACTGCACTAATTTCATGTAAAAAGTAATTATATATATATATATATATATATATATATATATATATAAACACGCAGGGTTATTTACTAAACGACCGGTCATATTTAATATATGAAGATTAACGAGTATCAGTTGACTGAAGATAGTCAGTAGAAATCAATAATTGACCTAAGTCTTGTGCTAGTTGACACATGTCAGCAAGATGTGTCTGTAAACTTGAAGGAACTGATGTTCAATGTGAGATCCAAACAAGCATAACTTAACTTCATAATCTCGGTTGTCACCACTGACGTACTTTGGATGTGACTGTCGTACTGAAGGACTAAAATATTTACACTTGTCATGATCCAGTGACCAGTCTATGTGAATAATGGCATTGTAATGATGGCGAAACCGCGTGCAAATAATAAAAAAAGAGACTGCAATCCACAACAAAGCATTTACATTTCAAGTAAAAGTATGGAATAGGTGGATATCATTTAAAATTATACTCCAATATTCGTCACAAACCCATTAAATGACCCAAAATGCTGAATTCAACACAACATTGCAAATAATCTCAGACAAAACTACACATCAAACAAAATGTCTAAAAACATGTTTCATCTTGAATTACTGGAGGAGGGAAGAGTGAAAAGTACGAGTTCAGATACTGTAGGTCAGTTACTTTCTCAATCTTTTAAAGGATCATACATAATTTTTCTTCCATAAAACTCCATACATTTCACATATTGCTTACGAGCAAGTGTGTGATTAAGCAAGAGAAATAACATTGTGAAATCACAAACAAAACTATCCGTACATTTATAATTTACAGGTATTGATTACCAATAAAATATCTAGTAGTTATGTTAGAATGGTTAATACAACTAGCATAATAATGTTAAGAGCTTGAAGTTAATCTGAGTTAGTCACCTGACCTATGTGTTGTGAAGTTCAGTACGAATCAGCAAGACGTATCTGAAATCCTGAGGGAACTGGTATTGCATTTTCAGTTCAAACCTATATCACCTAGCTTTACATTATATATATATTACATTATATCACGTTACTATTGAGATAACGAAGCCACAGCGGACCTGTAATACTTAAATAAATACATTGATTAAGGATTAGTGACCAATATCATAGTTGTCTAGTATTGATGATGACAGAATTCCAAGCTCAGAAGCAATCAAGCGAGTAACACCAAATAAACATAGATAAATCCCCCCCCCATTAAAAAGTTATTATTATTATATCGACGAAAGTAGTGTTCATTTCAAGCTCTTTTCATCATCTAATCATTTGTTCACTGGTAGCATAGAAAGCTCTTCAGGAAAGCTGATATTCACTAATAAAATCAATATCAGTTGTCAGTGTCTCCAATGATCAGTGTTAATCATAAATCTGGGTCATAATTAAACTTTTTTTTCTACAATTCGCTTCTATTCCAATCAACTATATGTGGTTATCTGAATGGTATCTAAGCATATGAAATGCAAATTGCAATTATTACATTCACCATAGGTTTACGGTTACTTTCACTTTATGTTAATACCTTAAACTTAACCCCTAAAACTGATAGGAGCTGCCTGGTCACTTTAAATCAGTAGATGTTAAACAGCTTAGATGTTCAACAATATCCTTTATTTATGATTTTATCATTTGGAATAGAAGCTATGTATTAGACAAACCAACATTTTTAATACAAGTTAGTGAATACTCAGCTACTCATTTGCCACGTATGTATATATTTACTCGGCTTTCAGATACCCATAGTGTATTCCAAGCTGATGTCATTACTCGTCTACCCACAACAAAGCTGTTGAAGTACAATTTTCAGCCTTCGGTTTAATGACTAAAAGAGGACTTATCTCCTCACTGACCCACTGTTCCATCAAAGCACACAATAAACACTATGTTCAACTGTTAAGGTGATATTAGCTACCAGTTAATTAGGATTCACGCAACTAAATGAGTACATGAACAATTCAAACTGTTACACTTTCTAGGACAAACCTAGTGTATACCATATCAAAAGTGAGTGCTGCATTTTAAATATTCATACTTTCACTCAATTCATTCACAACTGTTGTTATGGTATTTACTATAAAGTTTTTAAAGTTTAATAGGTGTTTCTGGCCTTCATTAAGCCTATCAATACTATGTACGTGAGTTTTATTTCCATTAGATTTTTCATTTTAAGTGGCTGGGGTTATTAGCAACTGTCTGCTATCAACATATCAGTGTTCACCAACATGATATGCTAGATGAAAAGCACAAGTATAATAAAAATTACTGATTTAAAATGAAAAATTTATGAAGATTACATTCTAATATCTAACGTTTACCTACTAGATGAATAAAAGAAAATGCTCAACAGTAGTGGATACAACACAGTTACAGAACACTAAAAACTTGGCTGATAATCTCAAACGCTTTCTGTCAATCTAGTAAAACAAAATGTTACTTAAGTATGCCAGGCTTAAAATTGAGCGTTGCAGCTACTACTAACGTGATTTCGATCACTATTAAAATTCCAAAAGAAACTGATACATCATTTATATAATGGTTACTCATAGGATTAGAATGTAAACAAAGTTTTTCTTTAAATGTTGACTTGCACACAATTGTTATAATATAGTATTTCCAATCACAGTACAGTAGTTTAATAAATTAAATTTTGTTTAATTAAGTACTCTGTTACCATCATGTGATTGTGCTCAATAAAATTAACCAATCACATAAGATATTATTACAATAATTAGTATTGTGTTTACATGGTGTTATAATTATTTTTTCGATAATGACGACATTGATGCTGTTGACGATTTGGTAAACATCGGTGTGTTTGTAGTTAGGTTACAGTTGTCAAGTGAATAAAAAGACCACAAACTATTGTTGATGATAACTGAAGAGCAGTAATGATGACTGAATCATTACTGATTAATAAACCTCAAATTATACGAATTACAGTTTATGAGAGTGATGATTTCTCAAATAACAATACAACTAACAGTGGTAATATTAAAAATTGTGGATTTAATTTAGGGAGAAATGCTTATTATCTCTTAAAGACAAGAAAATGCAACAATGATGAGTTGGAGAATGAATATATTGATGCAGACTCCGTGACTAACTACGTCATTGAGAAATTATCTAGTCATATAACTACAACTTTAACTATCAAAGATTGGATCTATCGTCTTGTAATAGATCAAAACAATGATTATTCATTCAAGAATACTCTCAGTGATGAGACATACAGTGATTATGAACAATGTAACAGTAGTTTAAGTGATAATGAAAATCTAAAGGAAGATGATGAATGTAGCCTAACCGTTTACAAAATCACCCGGAAATTGAAACATACAAGAATTTATTATAGACAAACTGACAAAAGTGTGATCATTGGTGAAGACGATGATCAGCAACAGCAAAACATAAAGCAGAAGGAAGTAGTTGAAGACGTTGATGAATACGATTATAAAGAAAAATGGTACGATTCAGAGAGAGACGTAATAGACACTGATGATGACGATGAAATTATCGAAGAAGATGTTTACGAAGTAGATTGTTATAAAGAAGAGGAGAACAAACAGGAATGCAACAAATTTTACGCTGTTTACGACAGATTACAGAAGAATAACGTTGTACGTATTGACAATGAATTCGATGTATGCGAAGAGGATAGTGAATGATATTATGCGACTATTATATGAAAGAAATTTGAATGAATAGGAAGTTGTTCAACCGTTTTGAGGATGGACTTATATTTTGCTTGTTCCTGAACAACTAATCAAGTAAATCCCTAAAGGAATATAATATGTATATATTTTTTGTACTACGTAAACTTGATTTGTGATGTTGAATAGACCAGGGGAATTTAATATTTGTTCATAGAATAGCTATAAGGACTTACTTTTGTACTGAATATGTATTAATCACTAACTGTTAGTGGTTAACCAGAATAGATTTCTCAGCCTTTGTTGTATATAAATTCTTTGCATAAGATGTATTTTTACTGTTGTCAAATATATCGGTTCTTCTCATAGCTTCAAATAATAATTTAGTGAGTTAATTCATTTCGTTTATTAACAGCTAATACTCTTCAGTACAGTATACAATCGACTTATTCGTGTATCAAGTGCTGATGTATGTACTCATCTTTGAGCCACAATTAAATTTTATGAGTAAGTGGTAGTACCCGATTGTTCAAACCAAACAGAATAGAATGTGGTTGAAAGTCAACCACTAAACTACCGCACTACATATTTTAGTATGCAAGGTTAAAAGTTTAAAGTGGGTTATTGTTTTGATAAGTAAAAATCTGTTCCAATGATTCTTCATAAAGAAATGTAGTTTAAACATTTCCGAGCAACCCGTAATTCACACTAGGATGGCTATGGAAATTTTTACAACAAATCAGTATAAATACGTGGTACTGGCTTGAAAACTCAAGGATAAAACAGTTCATTAATCTGGTTATCAGTAGTTGTGAAACGAACTTGGAATTATAGACTAGAGTTTTGTCTGATATTCGGTACAATGTCCGATGATGATTGTATAGGTAGGAGAAAAAAACGAAATCTGTTTGTAGTATATAAGGTTCCAAGCTCACTTTGTAATACACTATAATTATTGTTTTTGGGGAAAAGTTCCGCCATATTTACCTTTACTGTTGTCGAGTTTTCATCACTGAAATGTCATCATGTATTAGTCGATTAGTCCGTTTTGTCGAGTGGATCTGATTTCGTATTAGAGATATCTCTTATCTGTTTATCATTTGGGACACTAGTCAAATTATGCAAGCCAAGATATATATGCATTACTAATAGACTAAGAATATATATATATGTAGTATTAAATTTTTCATGTCATTGATTGGTTATCTTGTCAAATTTGTAGTCAAATTCATAGATTGAAGTTTAAGTGTGTCATGCTACATTTCATTACACCGGTTTGAAGATAACGCGCCTGCCATGAGAGATGGAGCTCCTGAATTTGATGTATAGAGTAATTGTAAATAACTGATCAGTCTTAAAATGGAACAAAATTAATTTCTAGTTTTTCACTATTCTCAGAAGTTCTTTAACTGATGTTAAACTGTCACGAATACTAAATCTCTGTAAAAATCAGATCAGTCTTAAAATGGAACAAAATTAATTTCTAGTTTTTCACTATTCTCAGAAGTTCTTTAACTGATGTTAAACTGTCACGAATACTAAATCTCTGTAAAAATCAGATCAGTCTTAAAATGGAACAAAATTAATTTCTAGTTTTTCACTATTCTCAGAAGTTCTTTAACTGATGTTAAACTGTCACGAATACTAAATCTCTGTAAAAATCAGATCAGTCTTAAAATGGAACAAAATTAATTTCTAGTTTTTCACTATTCTCAGAAGTTCTTTAACTGATGTTAAACTGTCACGAATACTAAATCTCTGTAAAAATCAGATCAGTCTTAAAATGGAACAAAATTAATTTCTAGTTTTTCACTATTCTCAGAAGTTCTTTAACTGATGTTAAACTGTCACGAATACTAAATCTCTGTAAAAATCAGATCAGTCTTAAAATGGAACAAAATTAATTTCTAGTTTTTCACTATTCTCAGAAGTTCTTTAACTGATGTTAAACTGTCACGAATACTAAATCTCTGTAAAAATCAGATCAGTCTTAAAATGGAACAAAATTAATTTCTAGTTTTTCACTATTCTCAGAAGTTCTTTAACTGATGTTAAACTGTCACGAATACTAAATCTCTGTAAAAATCAGATCAGTCTTAAAATGGAACAAAATTAATTTCTAGTTTTTCACTATTCTCAGAAGTTCTTTAACTGATGTTAAACTGTCACGAATACTAAATCTCTGTAAAAATCAGATCAGTCTTAAAATGGAACAAAATTAATTTCTAGTTTTTCACTATTCTCAGAAGTTCTTTAACTGATGTTAAACTGTCACGAATACTAAATCTCTGTAAAAATCAGATCAGTCTTAAAATGGAACAAAATTAATTTCTAGTTTTTCACTATTCTCAGAAGTTCTTTAACTGATGTTAAACTGTCACGAATACTAAATCTCTGTAAAAATCAGATCAGTCTTAAAGAAATATAATCTTAAATTAAATACACACAAAAAATCCATTATTAATATCATACAGTAATTTGTTTTAAGTAGACAAATTTAGCTCATTTATAATTATCAACTAATGGTGAGTGAATAATGTGATATCACACACAATCATGCTATTGATTTTGATTCATAACGAATACGTGATACTCCCACTAGGATATATGCATGTGAAATCCTGAATCACATAATTTGAAACTAGAATTAGTCCATTAAGACTCTTTGGAAGCTTGAACTTTTTACAGTGCATAATGCTAGTGTCTAGGTTCCTCAATTGAAGTACAAGAAAAACATGCCTTTCTCTATACAATACTACAATAGCAGGTTCATTTATTTTGGAAAACGATATGACAAGTAAACAAGGTTTTTAATTGTTAAAATAAACTAAATTGATTAATACAGTCATGTTTCTAAGTGATGTCTCACGAGATAGGATTATTCACCGAGTAACTCAATGTAGTAACAAACGAAGTATTGACAGAGTAATAATCGTGATTAGATGTTATAAGCGATATCACTTTTATGGGTCACCTACTCTCCAATGAATTAAGTCAATGTCCATCATATAATTATCAATGTAATATTAAGTTGGATTGAGGCTGGTAGCGAATTCAAGGAGAAGCGCTGCGTACCATTTGGGCTTGTCATTTGGATGTATCTGAATGCGTTTATTTTGACATATAAACAGAAATTCAGTCCATTAGTCTAAAACTTCACCAACTTATCCACTAAGTTCAAACAGCCATTCATTTGTGCAGAGGGGATAAATTTACTTATGAGGGTTTGTACCTCCAACGCTACAAATAGGAGGAAATGTGGGTCCTGAATTCCACCCCTATATTTAGCGATATATCGAGGCAAGCAGCGGACGACATACATATGTCAAAAGTGACTGACCAGTCGTAGCCCTTAACTTTAACAATGGTATGGTACGAACCCTTACAAGCTAATGTATTGTTTAACCCAGGGATTAACCAACAACTGATAAATATTTAACTACTTTGTAGCTATGAGGAAACTAAATTGTATAAATTATTTATAAAAGATCCTTCGAATTAATATAGATAAATAAAAAACCAAACTTACAAACATAATTATCTGGCCATACTTTATTATAATTGTTGTTCAAGTGATTATTGATTAAATTTTGAGAAAAATCAAAAGGCAACGTTTTATTCGATGAAAAATAATCATAGGGTATTAACTCTTCAGTAGTAGAAGTACTATCCGTATGACTAGTTGCACCTTGGTTAGTACGGTAATTATTATTCGTATATGTGGTAGTTGTAGTAGTAGTGATAGTAGTCTTGATGTTAATGTTACTCATTTTATCTAGAGTGTGACTAGCATCTAGTGGTTTCATTGTATGAGAAAATGAATTAGGTGCCGGTAATACACTTGATCTAATACATTTAAAATAATCGCCACTCGAAGTACTTCCATTATAGAGTGTTTGGATCAAATCATTACTAGTATTGTTGTCATTATTGTTACTCAATGAATGACATGCGGTTACAGCATACGGCTAGAATGAAAGGAAAATAGAAATTACAAAATGGTAACAGAAAGTAATATGACCTAAGCTTCTTATTACAAAATGGAACAGGTAAATAAGCATCTTTTTCAACAACGATTATCATTATGAAATTCATGAACTCGACTATATGTTCGTTTATAAGTACATTCTGTTAGAGAGTCTTGAAGAAGAAAGAATTTTCGCTTCCTAACGACTCTTGGTTTCATACCAATTTATGATGAAAAATTTCTTTAAAGTGATGATCAAATTAGGATTGATTCGATTTCATCCAAACGCCACTAACTACTTGAAATTGCCGTAGTCCTTATTAAAGACTATAGAAGGTATCATAATTCGTTAAGAGGAAATTTGGCACTTTATGGTAACCGCTAATACCAAAGAACATACTAATGAGTTTTATTGATCATACATCTATTATTTTACGGTTTGAAAGTTATAGCACGACTGATCACATAAATTGATATAACCCCTACACCCCGCTAATTTTGATCAGCTGGTCTCATTATGACTGTTCAAAATAAGCTTACTCGTGTTACCTGGTTTTCGTCTTTTGCTTAACACGTGGATTGTAATTCGAGTACCCCGGTGTTTGCCGAAGAGTGAATAGAAACATACGAGATTTTGTCTAGAAGTCAGAATAATATTAGAATATCAATCACACAGCGAGCTCGTAAAAGCGCTGCCGCTTACAACATAATAAATTCAACACACGTAATAGTATTATTCGCTAGGTATACCTTTATAAATCTCTGTTAACCAGTAAGGGTACTATTAATGGGAATACCCACTAAAGGCATCAATACTGGTTATAGAATGTTCGACTGAAATCAAACGTTCAAATTAAAACTAGATTCAAAACCGAATAGCCCTAGGATTACACGTCTTTAGTATATCAGGCTTATTAAAGTCCTGGAACTTTAAGTCATGCTCATTTTAGGAAAATAGACATATTAGAAATCTCTTCATTTTGTGAAAATGATAATCTGATCCTGCTTTTTTGACTTTGATCAAATTATACCACATATAATTATGCGGGACTGATCAAATAAGTGGAATACTAAAGATATCTCTATAGCTTAATGAACTAGTCATTATTAGAGTTGGATTATTTACAACGTTTTCATCTCAACAAAGGTCATTTTTCGCTTACTTCATTAGTGCTACATATTACAACATAATTTTCATTGAATATATGTTATTCCAAGCTTTGGCTTCCAATTTATGCGTTTTTCATCTTGTATATTGGGCTGCACTGCACTGAACACTTTCGGAGTGGAGAGTTGATGGTAACTCCGATCATCTTCAGCTTCAGTGTACGTGACAATCAAAGTTAACAATAATTTAAATAATTCAAAATTATTTAATTGATCTTAGAATATTTGGAAGTATTTTCAATAAATTACACTTTCATACATGTTAATATTCATTTCCATTCAACTTACGTTAATATCATCTGTAGAATCTTCCGTCAAAAATTCATTGTAATGACCCTGCTTATTGCTCAATGCACTGACGCTTGAATAAAGATCATTGGCTCCATGTTTGTTTCTTATTGGAAGAGGTGGGGGTGTTGGTTTGTCACTCGTTTTAATTGTCACTGTTGTCACTGGGGTTGCTATTACTACTGCGGTTGTTGTTGTCATTTCTCCTGCTGAAAAATCATTTTGTAGGCTTTTGAAAAACTCATCCATATTTCCTAACGAAGTAGGTGATGATGTGTTCAGTTTTTCATTAGGTAACTTCAGTTGTTGCTGTTGCCAGAAATTGAAAAGGTTTTGTGAATCCATTTTTTTATCTCTACTTAAAAGTGGCGGAGGTATGATTACTGAAGCAGAAGAGGCAGAAACCGAAGAACAACAATTATGACAATCGGAAGCTAAGCGCTCAATCCACAACTGATGTTCAACACTAGAGAATGTTTTACATCGACTACGTGTAGAATCTTTGCGTCTATAATTGTGACGATGTGGATTCCTTGGTTGTGGGTGATTATCAATACTGTCGTTAATGTTAGTATTGTGATTGGCATCAGAGGGATGTTGTAATAAATCATCAAGATTTGATGAGAATGGTGGGTGTAATTTTAATAAATCCGCAATATATGGACCAATCGGTGCGGTATCCCATGGTGGACAAAATACTGTACTTGCTCGACTACTTGCTGCAGGTGATGATGCATTAGACTCAAGTTTCAAGTTTTTATTTTGTTGAGAATCGGATGATAATTGGTGATTATATGAGTATTGTAGTTGCTGCTGACTGTTGGAACTTCTCTTCCAAATATCGGGCTCACAACCTTCAGGGAGCTGTGGCGTCTTTGGTGCTGATAACAAAGTTACTGTTGGACACTCGGAAATGACTGAGTCTGTTACATTTTCAGATCCTTGAAGTTCTGCTGTTGCAAACGTCATTGTAGCAACTGACTTAGTAATGTTGTTTGATTCTAATTAGTAAAGAGAATAATGCGCAACTTTCGAATTAATGGAGTCGAATTTGTTGGTATCAAAAAAGCAATGATTAACATAAGTTATTTCGATGCTAGTTGGTTAGAGTTAATCTGAAAGAATCCATGAAACTAGGTCACGTTCAAGCTGGAATTCATCAACAAAACGTTTTTGGAAACGTCTGAAGCAGGAGTCTATGTCACTTAATTTCAGAATTTGATAGGTTAGATCAGCATTACTTAGCGCTGGCCTGCTGCAAGACTGAATAATGACCACATTGGATCTCGACCATATGGACCAATCGGTGCGGTATCCCATGGTGGACAAAATACTGTACTTGCTCGACTACTTGCTGCAGGTGATGATGCATTAGACTCAAGTTTCAAGTTTTTATTTTGTTGAGAATCGGATGATAATTGGTGATTATATGAGTATTGTAGTTGCTGCTGACTGTTGGAACTTCTCTTCCAAATATCGGGCTCACAACCTTCAGGGAGCTGTGGCGTCTTTGGTGCTGATAACAAAGTTACTGTTGGACACTCGGAAATGACTGAGTCTGTTACATTTTCAGATCCTTGAAGTTCTGCTGTTGCAAACGTCATTGTAGCAACTGACTTAGTAATGTTGTTTGATTCTAATTAGTAAAGAGAATAATGCGCAACTTTCGAATTAATGGAGTCGAATTTGTTGGTATCAAAAAAGCAATGATTAACATAAGTTATTTCGATGCTAGTTGGTTAGAGTTAATCTGAAAGAATCCATGAAACTAGGTCACGTTCAAGCTGGAATTCATCAACAAAACGTTTTTGGAAACGTCTGAAGCAGGAGTCTATGTCACTTAATTTCAGAATTTGATAGGTTAGATCAGCATTACTTAGCGCTGGCCTGCTGCAAGACTGAATAATGACCACATTGGATCTCGATTGAAAAGATTCTATCAGGAAAAAGGTCAAAACAAGCTGGCATTCTTCAATTCTCATTGATTACTCGATGTATGATTGGTTCATCCAAACACCTAGTTTCAGTGGAGATTGGTTCCATGTAATCTGTAGCATCGCAATATATCTATGAAACCATATAGCTTACGTAAATTAAAATAGCACAATTGTGTGACAAATGGGATGATGAAGAGTAAACGTAGTTGGGTAAGAGGTGAAACTGATCACTACCCTCAATTGTTTGTAGCCAAATAAATTGAAGTTACAAGTTGGATAGTGATCACTAATCAAATATTATACCCAATGAACAAGTTGGTCACTATGTTGCACTATGTAGCTCAACGGGCAACAAACTCTGTGGTAATTAAAGTAATATGTTGTGTTAATTGAAAGTACCAACAGTTAGATGAAGGTACATATTCAACTAAGAGCTAATAATATCTCACAGGACTTTACTTCTAACCACTATATTAAATAGGACGTTGTTATAATCATTAAGAACACAATTATTTGTATTGACTGACTCAAGCTGCCTCAAACAATTAGAGAAATCATAAAAAACCGATCACAAGATTAATAGTTAAAATGATCAAAACAAAATTTCAGTGACACTTTTGCTTCAATTGTAAACTGATCAGATCAAATGGTTTACACTACTTAGAAATATAATGATAGCGATAACAACATCAAGTGATCTCATACAGCTCCGATTGGTTGACACGTTATAAAGTATATATATATAAACTCACTTATAATTCCTTCATTCTTTTTAAAACAATTAATATCTGGTTCAGCTTCCGTTTCAGTGAATATTAGATTATCAACAGGTGTCACACCATATTTATTACGATTGTCATAAAGATTTGCAAATGTATCCGTAATATCGGGTTTTTCTGAGTCTAAATGGCTATTGCTATGACTACTATCTCTACTTTTCGAATAAATAATTTGAGTGATTGGTTTACAAGTAGATGATGAATTTTTAATTTGACCCATATTTTGTAATATTGTTGTGGATGATGAGGATAGTTGTGGTGGGAACGATGATGTCGATTGATTAGGTAGATTGTTGGTAAGTGTTTTAATTGGTGTCTGTGCATGTATTGTATTCTCTTCTTTTTGGTCATGTGTTCTAGAAATTTTGTCAATCTATCAATCGAGGAGGAAAATGTATTTTTTAAATGCAACAAGTTAACATATAAAAATGGTAAAAAAAGGTACATATTAAGCAAAATTCAGCCTACATTAGTGATATGTACCTCTCACTGAGATGCTATTTTATACAGAGTTCTCACAAATGATTATATGATAAGTGATAAATTAACCAAACATTTAAAATAAACAAATGAAACAAGTTTTTTTGTCAAAGGGTGGGTGAGTGTAGTTTGAGAAGCGAAAACTGTTGTTCATTGATATATATTTTATTCAACATCCAAGCTTATTGTCAATTCCACTTTACTTTGTATTAGTTTAGACCTACAGTAAATGAATATTGTGTTATCTACAGAGAACTCAACGTTGCATAGAGAATTATTTGATGCTTTTAAATAAAAATGAAGCATATATACATATTTACTGAGTTCCTTTGCAAACTTTTGGAAAAAGGTTTAGATATTGTTAACGGGAGGAAATTGATTGAAGTGACAGCAACAATAACACCAACTAATACGATATAAGTGCAACTGACTGATCAATCCTAAGAATGTACATTTGTATTAGTAGGTTCCTAGGCTCAGTCATTCAACTTTCTCAGGGATTAGTCTTCAACGTAGAGAATCTCCCAATCATTTATATTAAGAATGCAATAAAGTCACATTTGGTGTGAATGCTGTCAAAAGTTAGATTTCAGCAAGTTTCTTGTTTAACGATATTAGGAATGACGATAGTGTGTTTCTTTTCTTTCAAAATGTCGCTTTCTGATTGTTATGAGTCAATGCCAAATGAGAATTAAATGATGAAGTAGCTGACCATAATTATTACCACAATATGGAAGGCATATGTAGGTTGTTAGTATTTAATTACGAGAACATGTACGAGGCATTCCCAGCTACCATCTACCACAATACATAATAATAGTACAGGAGAAGGCCGAAATCATGTGAAGAAGTTAAACGAAAACATGATGTTAATAAACAGAGTCGCTAGCTTTGATGGTGGAGCAATTTTGGCGACTTTTATCCTTAATGGGAGTATATAGGATTTTAGATGACATTCTGGCTGTAGATCACTTGTGTAGTGAAAACATTTTGTTCCCTGTCTTCCTCTATATGTTGAGTATTTAGCATTATCACATATATTCCGTTGCAAAGCAAAGTTGTTTCTTTTAAAACTGTTCTTTGTGTTCAGTTTTACTTAGTTATATCGTTTTAAAAACTCTAGTTCTCATCCCACCAAGATTTCAGATATTCCAGAAGTCATAAAAACAGGTCCAAGATTGTCTAAAGACTACCTCCAACCAAAAAGGTTTCATTTCGTCCGAGTTGTATGTGGTTAATTTACTGCCTTGTAGTCTGGCATAGTATAGCAACTTGAGTCCTTATTTATTAAGCGAGATTTGTTCACCAACTAGGTAACGTCCGTTATGCGCGTTTCGTTCTACTTGGCAGTCACTAGATGAATGCACCTAAATCTCCTTCCTGATGTCCACATTGAGACTCAAATCAACTCTATGGTTTATGTAGCCGAATTTCTGTAGAAACTTGCCATAAATAACAGCTCTACTCAGTTTCTTAGACCAAAGTAGGTGGATTGGGTAGATGGGTTCAAATTAGCAACTCCGTTCAAAGGCTTCAACCACTAAACCCTCTGTTACAGCACCATAATTTCTAAATAATATACGCTGTCCAAGCCATGGAAGAGTTCTTCTTGTTGATGTGTCTAAAAAGCAAATTTAGTTAGGATTGGTTTTAAAGACCTTATAGAGTGACTGCAAAGAGTACAGGATAACTGCTTAACGGCTGTCACATGCGACTTCTTTGGAAAGTGGTTTCTGATGTGTTAGGTCCGTGATCAGAAAAGCCTTTCTACCAGACTGAAATCCATGGAGTAAATTTATGTGTGTATTTTTAGGATCGACCCATTCTATCTCCACTCTTCCTTTGTGGAGAGACTTGATTACTTTTACGACAGTTGTCTGAAGGAAACATCTTACTGCCGCCATACCTCTAAACAGCTGGCAATACGACTTCGCCCTGGGACCTTATGTTTGTAACTTTTAGTATGATTATCATTCTACCAACCAGCCTGGCACAGTAAAACCTTGAGGTAAGATTGCTCTGGCCAGTATATTTCATTTTCTTTATTACGACATGTAAGCTTGATCACGGGGAATAACGTAGGCACATATCAAGAATTTAAGAAGAAAAGTGAAATCCTTTTAACTGTGTAGTAAAATGTATAATTTAGCAGACTGGTCTCAAGTATGAAAAATTCCTGGTGATTTCCCCTTATAGTAAATGGCGTGTTACATTTTCACCATGACTTATCTATATTTGAGTTTGCTATCAAAATTTTGATTTAAGTTGTATGGACTGAAAAACAACATTAAAGAATGTTTTCTTACTTGGCATTATACTACTGAATTATCTTGACAGTAGTCCAATAAGATGCCCACAGGAAAAGAAACTATTCTCGATTCTGGGTGTTTACACAGAATGATTTCGTTTTTTTATGACAATACTTGATAAACAGGTGATTTCGTTTTCATTGTTCTTCCTCAAGATGAAATCTAGGTAGCAGACCCGGTTTTACTAAAACTAAGATTGATCACATTTCATAGTGTAGGTAAATGACTTCATCACTGTGTCTACAAGGTGTGATAATGTAGTTTAAATTGAATTTGCTGATCTAAGCATCAAGGATTTTAAAGCTTCATAAATCTAAGGATCATTCGACATCTTCAGTCACTTTTAGACGAAGCAAGTTTAATGCTTGACCATTCATATCCTTGTGTCACGAATAAAAGAGATAATGCGTTGTGACCAACGACAGAGACTAAGAAATTGAGTGTTGCCCATTTGTCAAAAAATACTTGTCATCTTGCACAAAACAATGTTATAACAATTGGTGAAGTCTAAAAATATGGTTTTGGTTAATGACCAATATCGGGAACGATGAACTACTATTTTATTTCTTCCTTTAACTTTATAACTGTACTAATTCAACAACCTTGGAAGTGTATACGTATGAAAGACCACATATGTATGTTATCGCGTCTCTAGAGTGTGGTTAGTAGTGTAGTTAAAGACACATTTCTCCTTATTTTGGCCTAGATAACTGAATTTATCTAGACCCTATGTACATTGAAAGGAAAGATAATATGGAAGCACCAGCGTAAGTTGTATGCACATCAACAAAGAGATTGATCAAAAATCAATCATGAACACTGAAAACAGGAAAAGATCAACCTTTATGATTGAATTAAATATTGAATTGACTAGTCATTTAGTAATAACTAGTGTCTTTTTTAGTCTTCAGTGTTAACTTAATTCTGTTGATGAATGAAATTATTATTTTGTCCTACAAAAGGTTAATTGCGTGTGAAACCAATGACTTCTTACGCTTTAGACCATGAGGTTGGCTAGCGTTAGCATAAATAATACGGAGAGCATTTGTTTATCAACGATTTAAAGTACGCCTTGTTTCGGACACCAACCAACATAATACCAAGGTCTAGGGTAGAAATTACGTATAAATATGTATATCATACGAATAATCCATAACGATTCGTAGTAATATTTTGCCAGTGACTCCAAATGTTTCTATGCTAACCGACTGGCGCAAACCACTTTTTTCAAAGAAAGTACTACATGTTATCTAAATGTGTAAATAAGAAAGCACTTATAATAAATCAAGAAGTAAATAGTTGGTGTGTAAAAATATTGGAAGGCCACAAAAATTCCTCGTGGAAGTGTTCAGAAGCTGATAAAAATGTTAGCACTACTAAGTTCACCAACGTTCTTTAGAAAAGTACTGAGTTCTATATTGCTATTCTCACTGTGTTGATCTACCTTATTCTTAAAGGCAAGTTTACATTAAAACATAACAGGTGAGATTTACTTTTGTTCAGTCCACATTTAATCTGATCAAGCGGTAATAGATGTGATGAAGCTTTCAAATATTAAGCCTGCCAAGAGGATTGTGAAAAACAACGAATTACAGTCTATGTCTTAACTAGACAATTGCTAATATTGTTACCAATTAAGCAGGTTTCCTAGAAGCTCTAAGAATGTTAAGGCCATCCACAAATTTCCCAGCTTGCGTTTCCAGTGCTTAAACTAACTTTGGAAGTAAAACTTCTTTTCGTACTTATTTCTTACTTAAATCTCAAACATTGGAAATATATGGGGACTAGGATGCTACAAGAAAGTTAGTACGAAGTGCTTCAGAACAATTAGTATCTGGAGGTGATCATTAATCACTTTCCAGATTTTCTAAAACAGTGGTGTGAAAATTGTGTATTGACAAACAACTTATTTTAAAGCACATGATGCTATAAGTCAACAATCGGAGAAGCAACCGTGTAAATGAAAATCTCGGAATTATCAAGTATTTAAAAATAGTAATAATGTCAGTTTACCATGTAAGGACAAAAATTTAACTGAGGTTTTGAACAACGTCTATGTTAAGAGAGGCAGATCTAATCAGTAAGTATTTACTTACATCATGGCATTAAGTATGATTACCCAACAGTTTTTTTCCTCGTAAATTATCTGAGATTCGAAGTTACAACGTAGAACTTGGTATATGCGTACGTCAGTTCAATTTGCCATGCCTCAATTAGCAGATAGAGATAATTTGCCGGATCCAATTCCAGAATAGGGGAGGTAGTAACAGAGTTAGTATTAATGGAAAGGAATAGAGATCGGAGATAAGATTTAAGAAAATATGATTCAGTAAAAAGAAAAATATGATAAGTTCGGAAAATTAGAATTTGGAGGAAGACAAGGAGTGGATGCACCTGCATCTTTGGGAACGATTTTGAGCCATATCACCTAAAGCCTCTAACCACTGGTTACGATCATCACGCGGACCCCAACCAGGTAGTCTGCACATATTAACATGGCTCAGCCCAATTGTCAATGACTTTATGAACTGATGCCATGTTTTGGTTTGGCCGCCCCTAGCTTTCTTCCAGCCTACTCTTACACCAGACAGCATTGCTCATCGAGGTAGGCGGTGGTCAGGCATACGTAACACATGTCCTAACCACCTCGGCTGATGGAGATTTACTACTTCATCAATAGACTTACCGTATCCACCTAGTACTCTATTCCTAACCCACGTACTGCTTACTCGTTGGTCCCAGCAAACACGAGCAATGCTTCGACGACATCTGTGATCGAATACTAGGAAGGAGCCTACGAATATCCTCTATCCTTAATGGCCATGTTCCACATCCATAAAGTAAGACGAATCGAACTACTGCGCAGTAAACGCGTCCTTTGGTCAGTAGTCGGATATCTCGCCTACGCCACAGATGACACAAATTCCCAAAAGCTAATCGGGTCTTATGTATACGCACAGAGACTTCAGCAGACATCAGACCGTCAGGACTGATGAGGCTCCCAAGATAGGTGAAGCGGTCAACACGTTCAAATGCCTCACTCCCTATCACTAACTTCGGTGTCGAATCAAGCCAATCCTGAAGTGCGATTTTTTTTCATTCGGGTGGAGAAAATCGCATCCCAAGCATCTTTACATTCATGTTTAAGGTAGTCAAAAGATTCTGCATTTTATCAGCATCTTCGCCTAAGAGAACTATATCATCTGCATATTCTAAGTCAGTAAGTTTATCTCCTGGAAGGAGGTCAACCCCGGAGAGGTCAGACGACGAAAATGTCAACTCTAAAAGTGTGTCAATGATAAAATTAAATAAGGATGGGGAAAGCGGACAACCTTGACGAACACCACTTGAGGTAATCAGTTCTGATGACAATCCGCCATAAGCTCTGACTCGACATGTGGTGTTCAAGTAGAGCGCTTGTATAAGGTTAATGTACTTCTGTGGTACGCCTTTCAATGACAGACATTGCCACATAACCTGACGATCGCTAGAGTCAAGTGCCGCCTTAAAGTCAAGGAATACAACTATTGTCGGGCGTCTAAAAGTGTGTCTATGTTCGAGAACCTGTCGAAGTGTGAATATTTGGTCTATACAGCCACGTCCAGGTCTGAAACCACCTTAGTTTTCTCAAGTTTACTCTTCACGAACCTTAGTTAGACGTCTAGGTATTATTGTAGCCAATATTTTGGACACTATATTCGTTAAGCTGATTCCTCGGTAATTTCCACAAGAGGACTTCTGTCCTTTCTTATAGATTGGGACGATTAGTGTTTGAGACCAGTCAGATGGGATTACGTCCAGTTTCCCGATTCTAGCCAAGATCCCAGTTAATCTCGCTGCTAAAACTGGACCACCATCCTTAAGTATCTCAGGGGTGGTGCTCTCCCTTGTTTTAGATTCCCTTCTCAACCTCACTAAGACTTGGGGGACCAATACTAATTTGCCATTCAGATTGCTTGTGAACGGTAGGCTACTGGGATGAGGCCGAGGGGCAATTGAACTGTTCCCTAAAGTGTTCTGTACATCGGTCCAACCTTCTGGATTGACAGTGAATGATGGTCCCATCTTTTTCTGAGATTGTTTCACTTACAGTTGGATTTCTGATACCCATTTCCTTAATAAATCTGAACATTTGCCTACTGTTACCTATTGCAGCTGCCTTTTCCATCTCTTTAGCTTTCGCCACCCACCACTGCTCACGATCATTAGGCAAGCTTCTAACCAGCTTGTTTAAGTTGACTCAGAAAGATCACAGTGTACATAGTCGACTAATTGGTTTTCTAGTTGTTCATGAAATGTATTCCTGACTTTTTCATCACTAAGTTGAACTCTGAGGGAGATTCTTGCCGTGGATCTTTGTCGTCCTGTGAGAGGGAGACTAATACGTGCTCGTACTAAAGCATGATCTGAGTCTAAACATGTACTCTAAAATGAGCTGCAGTCTTCTATCGAGCCTCTTCAACGGTGGCATATCTGAGTCTAGTGTTGAGTTGATTGTGAAGGTCGACATGTCAACTGATGTCTTTCCTTATGTTTAAAGTAAGTGCTTACGAAAAACAGACGGTTATCTGAACACAGTTGTAACAAACGATCGTCACTGTCTGTTCGTTCAGCCTCGACACCATAGGATCCACCTAGGTGCCTTTCAAAGACTGAGGTTGTCTACAGTGTGCTCAACTTTCGCTGTATATTGTACCAATTATTTTCCATCATTCTTCAACTAATCTAGTCGGTGAGAGGTTCATATTTAGGACTAATTCTCACTAGAACTATCATTTCAAGCTCTTTTATTATATTTGTACTTCTCATCTGGCAAGTCAGGTTGAACTATAACGATCTGTTCAAGACTTGTCGGAAAGTTAGGAATGAAGTCTTTATTGAAATTTTTACTTTAATAAACAACACTTATTGATTAAACGATCGGAAAAGTGGCTAAAAATGATAGGCAAAACATACTAATTGAAGATTGAATATGCTGCAGAAAACTTTGTTCATGTCATCTGAATCTAGAGCCGCTTATCTGATACTGTTTGTCTGATTCCTAATCTAAATGTTCAGTGTTAACTAGAAGGAAGCATTCACATATCATTCATTAGCTGCAAATCATTCATAAGTTAATAGCAAGATATAATGAAGCTTGACTCCCAAAATAAAAACACATTTTCAAGAAATTCTCAACCAGTAATGTTTAGCCATAAAATTTAACAAGGTCAGATGGAAATAGCATCACTTGAACAATAAACTAACAAAACGTAGTATTATATTTAGAAACACTCACTTCATCTACAGGCAAAATATCGTTACGTAACCATGTTGGACTTTCGCCTAAAAATACTCCATGTCTACGATTATGATAATCTTCATCATTATCACCACAACTCTTGTAAGTTTCACTTAAATTCTGATTGGATAATGACAGTAAATCCGTATATGGTTGTACTCGTTTCGATGTCGACGATGAGTGCTTTTTTGTTGAATAAGCACGTCTTAATTTAGGTTTATTGATTATATTCATGGACTTCGATACACTGTTATTATTATTGGTAAGTTTATCATGTGTATCAGTGATTGTTGTTGTGGTATCGTTTCGACATGATGAAGTTATTGTGATAGTTGTTGTTGATGGTGTGCATTTTGGTGGAATTAAAGAACTAATTGGTTTTGAATTTAATGCAAAATTATACTCATCTATCGGATAAGCAGTAGCTTTCATAACAAATACATGTCCAACTGTTTGTGGGGTTGCTAAATCATTTAGATTCAATGAATACCTGAAAGTTAAACGAGAGACATATATGTGGTAGAGCAATTGTCGATTAGTTAATTAATTTCGAATAAGTCTGTACACATATTGATATACCATGCGAATGTATGCATTATAACACCTTAGATATCCAACATGTAAGTGTAACTGTGTGTGCGTACACATGTGTGATTGTATTGGTTTACCAGTGTTCTTATCCAGGCTTATTGTGCATTTCAATCAAATAGATGTCATTTAATTTTAAAATATTTGAATAGATAAATTACACAGTTTGAAACTGGGGCAATTGAAGTGTTAGCAACAAACACATGTATATCAACTAATCGAAATTTTTAATTCTGTTTTGCAAATCCTAATGTAAATCCAATTGATTATTGATAGTAAAAAATAATTTATTTATTCATACCAGATAAGCGAATGACGTTCGTTTAATCCATCAGTTAATTAAATATTTTTAATAGTTCACACGCATCATTCACAGTTTCATGTTGGTTAGATTGCTAGACTATCATCTCACTCAGTCTCTCTGAGTAATAACAGTATCGATTTCTATCACGGTTTGTCGCGTTTTGTTAGTCATATAAGTTAAGCTTTAATTAAATTATGATGGTAAGTGGCTGATTGTAGTCACTGGAAAACCTTAGTTGGCACTCACCAGGAAGATGTGCCTAAAATCTTAAAGAAACGGATATTCCGTAAAGGGAGCTGGAATATTCTGTTAGAAACTGAATTTCTTTAGAATTTGGGTACTTATATTAACCGATCTTAAAATGATGAATTATAGCATCTTTGATTTAATTATTTAGTTCTGAGCGACTTCTGTCGATTAGTTTGTAAATACATAAAAATGGTTATTACCTAGTGATCAATTAATATCATTAACGTTATATAGTGTTCTTCGGTTTCATTCAGACACTTCCGATGTTAGATCCTAAAACAAATTGATGTTAAATCAACTGTTTAACTAAATATTGTTATACGCTGGTTGAGCACTGTATAGAGACCAGTTTGATGCCCATCAAGTTCTTAATAGTGCTAGCTGAATCCTGTCGATCAAGTTAGGATTTGGTCATTAGTCTAAGTAACCAGGATTGAATAGGGAGGAGGGTATAAGTCCCCACAAAGAGTACAGGTACATTAAAAAAATGAGTGCCAAATAACACAAAACCTAGGTCCAGAATAATTTGCCGACTGCCCCACAAACCATCTTCCATTTCTACGTAGTGGCAGTGACATCTTATTACTAAGACTAGTAGCTACATTACGACTCGACGGACAGAATTCGATCAGCACTACAAATAACTTGAAGAACACTAAGTTGGTCACTACATGGTAGTCAAATAATGCGTACACCTCAATCCTGCAGAGATCCCATCGTGAAGCGAATAGCTCTTTGGTGACGGATGTGGTTTGTGGTATTGGGTGACCCTTTATTTGCTTTAATCAAATGTTCTATGATGAGTAAAGCTACTCACCTTTCAAAATTAAGGAGTAGAACCTCGCCATTTAATAACGTTATCCCTCATACAAACATTTTGATTCAAAGTTGGATATATAAACCTGGAGTTGTTAAAGGAAGTTAAAAAGGGTAGATGATTCCTACTTAATCTTCAGCTAGATTTAGAACTTGCTAACAATATACATTCTTGATTTTGTACAGAAATATTAGAAGGAATATATGACTTTGACTATCAGGAACAAGAGATTTGTTACTACTGTCATTTATTGATAGAATCTAATGGTTAAGATTTTAGAACTTAAGTTACCATACATTGCAAACAGGCAAGCTACATTTTCACTAATCACTTATCGTATCACCTATAAATGTCTTAACAAGACTTAAAAACTGACGTCCCAACTTAATGCAAGTAAACATATACTGGCTAACTTTAAGAAGTATGTTTTATCTGCTTCCGGACTAATCGACTGAAGGTTTCTACATTCGAGTTGATTAACACAGTAAGGACTGGAGTCACTGTTTATCGTTCTGAATACTAGTGAGCTATATTCAGGGTTACTAAGTTATGATAACTAGTAACTTATTCAGTGGGAATTACAAGTTTTAAATTCCGTTGGTGGTCATTATTTAAAAATGACCAACCTATAGAAGTGAGACAGTAACGTATTTGTAAGGAGTCGAATATAGGAACATAGGTTGATGTTCAATACAAACAACGGATAAATAAAAATCATTACAAAGGATAACAAGTAATTTTCATAGACGGAAGCTCCAAACGTTAGCAACATCAGCTAATTAATTGACTAAGACTAAAGTGAAGCTAAAGTACAGAAAAATATTAGTAACTAACCTTGAAGGTTTATAATCACCCATTTCTAGATCAATTAATGCATCATAATGAGATGATGTTTTATCAAGAGAATCAGTTACTTTTCCATCACTCTGGAAACTTTCTCCGTTATTACTATTGCTATTATTGTTAAAATTAGTATCAACTCTCAACTCATTATTGAAATATCCATTTGAATAAACAGTATTAATTGCTGTCTCTTGACAATTCACAGTTGTACTATTATTGTAATCATTAGTATCTGCAATACGTGTAAAGTAATTTGGTAGTTTTAAGTCATTACACATACTAATACCAACATTTTTGTTAACAATATGATTAGCACTGATTGCTGCCGTTGTCGTTCCATGGACAATACTGTTACATACTGTTATGCTGTCAGAGGTTACATTACCCGTAATATTATGTTCTGAATTTATACATACAGGTTGTACAGTTGTTTGACGGGGTTTTTGTATAAACTGTCTACAATATACATCTGTTGTTGTGTGCAATTTCTCACCCGGTAATGAGATTTGATGTTTTAATTGACGCTTTCTATCTTGTGAATTGACAATTTCATGTGGAAAGTTTAAATCGTTACATCGAATGTTATTTCTATGATCGCTATTCGTATTACTGGTTTTTGGTTGATTGCAACAAGCTATGTTGTTTGAACAAAATGTGGAAGTGTATAACTTTCTATGGTGTGGTTTATTAGTGTCAGTATTGGTAGCCGTGCTACTTGTGGCAATAGTAGAAGTAGAAGTAGTGGTAGTAATAGTAGTATCATTATCTCCGGTACCTGGATTTGTTACATGCATAGAATGTTTCGTATTTTGATTTAAATCCCATGAACGCCAAAGTTGAGGCCCAACAGTATGAACTGGATGTAAAGATTTAGCTTGAAGGACAGTTTCCCAGAATTCATTTTCAGCCCCTTCGTATACCTGTAAAGGAAGATGGTTCCCATATGTCAAAAATCAACTTATAAATAAATAGAAAGGCATAATAAAATAAGATACTAAACGAAAGTATGCTAATGTGACTCAAATAACTCTACAATTGAAACTTAACTGTCCATTCTAAACAGACAATTTGTGTCGTAAGTCACGATTATACAAGATTAGCAAAAACTTTGTCTACCGTCTGTGGTAATGAAAGTATGACATAGTGAATTTCTTATTTCTTCTGCATTATGTGATACCTATTACCAATTGAATACGAATGAAAAGGCTTCTCACTTTTAATAGACGAACAAATCAACAAACGACTAGTGATGACCCCGTCCGTGAAATCCTCTTGGATTTCATACCATTTATTTATCTTTATTACTAGAAGCTATGGAGATTATTGAATACAAAGTTCCACATCACGGACTGACTTTAGTTAAATAGATACCGAAAACCTGGAGGCGCTGATCATAACTTCCTTCTTAATATGATCCATATCTTCACCGAAAATTTTTAAGCCCGTCTATCTGTTTTCTTATTTTTCCACTTTTAAAATCGATCTGCAAAGCCGATTGGCTAGATATTATATGACGCTTTCTTCACCCTACACTCCAAGAGCATTGTAAACCTATTCACAATAATTCTTAGTTAAATCAGTCTCTATTGATGCCAAAAATTAACTTTATGCACAAAATTTAACGTGCCTCAATATAGAGTTATGTCACAAATTTTAGTACACTTGGTTCGTGGCTACCAATGTAACACAAGACGAGGATTTCGTCTTGATTGTGATTCGTTAGGAAATCCACTGAGAAAAGACAGAACAATTTCAGTTCTAAATACCAAAAACGAAGAAATGTAAGCTCTTACAAACATATGAATACCGGCTGAAGATGCTAGTGGATATCCCACCTCAGAAACTTAGATGATAACGCGTTGGCGTTTGGATTAGGCACTGGGTGTAAACTTAAGTTTAATAATTAACACTAGGATACGAGAATACTCGGATAACGAATCCGAATTAGGACGAAACTCGTGTCTTGGATTCTACTGCTAACCGTTATCCAATTACATTTAACTGAAACATGTCTACAAATGTCAAATTGTAATGAATGACAGTTGAATTTGACTTAGCATTAATTATAACTTCACTGGTGGCAAGAGAAAGACAAATTTTTAATTGAATAGTAAGAAAATTTATGCCTTATCATCCAACCAACTTTTCAATAAGTACTTCAGTAAAATTATTTTATTGACAAAAGAGAAAGCATATAACGGTCTTGTAATCAATTATCGGAGATTCTACTGTTTATTGAAATGATAAACTGCTCCTTATCTATCTATGTTCATTTTGATATGATTGATAACGGGTGAAAAATGAACTGAATGATCGAGACGCTAATTAGTAGATAAAATGTTAAATATATTGTGTTCAATACTTCAGTTGAAAAGTAGCAAAGAATTTTAATCCTCAGAGTTTGAACATAAACACCTAGTGATTTCATCATTAAGTAGGTGGAAAGAAACGTCAGTAAACTATGCCTGGACCTTGTTTTCTAATAGTTGACGCCAGTCAGTAAGGCGTACTTTATCTTTTAATGAAACCAAGGCGTCTAATCGGATTCGAACACGATTCTCATAATTTCATACTGTGCTATTCAGTCAGTAAGTGACCTATAAGACAAATCTATTTACATTCATAAATCGAATTCGATCACCACTAAGGATTAAACAAGCATGACGTTGTGTTATTTATAGGAGGTGTCATTGAAGTAAGACTGTTCTTAGTTACTTACAGTTGGTTATGAATAGCAACTGATCACTGTTTTGAACTTTCTATATATAATAAAGCGAATACTGTTATAGATAGTATGTATTTGGAGCTTCCCATTGATTCGCCATGGACAAAAGTTGATCAGACTCTGTTACCGTATGTGCATCCTTAGCGGGTTGTCTCGATATAGAGATGATTCACAAGTATTCTTTGATTTGAATTCTGTCTGAAAAGCGGAATCAAGGACTCGCGCTTCGTCCTAACCGGAACTCTTCGACTGGATATACCTGAATCCCAGTGTTGATGTTCACTCCGGGATTCGGCTAGTTTCGTGCCAGACGCCACTGCGTTCACTGCTTGGCCCAAAAAGAGCTGAGTTCGAATTCCGGAGTGAACATCAACACTGGGATTCAGGTACATCCAGCTGAAGAGTTCCAGTTAGGACGAAGCGCGAGTCCTGGATTCCGCTTATCAGCCACAATCCGGAAAAAACGAATACTATTGTCATTATTGTTACTATTGTTATTATATGAAGTGGTAAACCACATCAAATATTTGGAGCATAGTAACGCTATACAACGGACTAAACTAAAGGAATTACACCAGCGAAACTGACTGATTATGCAACCAGTGTTTTACTGTTCAATCAGTTAATTAATGTCCTTTAATCAGAGTAAATAAACTTGATTAGCTTTATGGGTTATTTGTCAATATCATATGATTAGTGATTTGGATAGAATTAATAAAGTACCAATAGTTTTTATGAACAGTTTAAATGAAACATTTCACATGGAATATGACAGCAATACGAATAAACTAAAACTCGAAAAAAAATGACAAGCTGATTGAAAAGCTGACACTTTGGTAAAGGTGATTCGTAATGTTTTTGTCTTTCTTGTTGCTATTGAAACCATAATCAATTTGATTCCCTTAATATTCACTACATAAATTTCCTTTCAATGTGTTAATGTAATATGGTAACTAGGGTTAACATAGATTTATGCCAGGTTTTATAGTGATTATGACTAACTGAAGTTTTACACCAAACTACTACAATACCTAAAAATCATACATTTAGGAGGATAAATTCGTCAAAAAAATGAAGTTATTGCATTCATAAATATTCTACTTAGAATCATCTGTTGTATTCGTTTATTTGGTGAGTAACATTCAGTGGAATGTAGGACAGCGTTTCATCCTATTTTGGATTCATCGGCTGAAAGAAACTTATGCCGTGAACACTACCGCTAGCCAAGTACAGGATACTCATTAATTCCTGTAGGTCTAAACTTTCGATTGTGTATTTGAAGATGAAATTTAAACCCACTCTAGTTTCCTTTCTGAAGATGAAAACAACATTTCCGAGTTTGGCTGTTTATACTTCACTTAGCATCCTTTATGATGTTACTTTATGCTTTAATTTGACATAACACAATAAGCATATATATATATATATATATATTTCTTTCTTGTGATGAACTCAAAAACTAATTTATTAGTAAATAACTGCTTACTCACACAACGACTTTAGCTCAAGAAACTCTAGAAACCGTGAAATATTGTAGGCGGTTGTGATACATTATAAGATCAAACCCGAAACATTGAAAACAGTAGTTACACTTTCTCATTTTCATCCCATACGTAAATTTCCACAAACGACGCATGTATTACGTAAAACCTAACTGACCAAATTAAAATTAGCAGAGAGGACATCAAATCTACAAATCTATCTGCGCCGACTAAATCAAAAGGTAAAATACTTACTAAAACGTATTTGTGCTGTAGATGTAATTTCGAACCAGTCGAACTTCAAGTATTTAATTATCGTACATAAATATCTAACCAATATCACAGTGTGATAATTACTGATTCAAATATATAACGTTTTAACTACTGACCCATCATTACAGAAAGGACAGAGTTGAGACAACAAGATCCGTTCAGATGCATTTGGTTATATTTCGAATTTATGAAGATTTACATATCAGATGAATAATTTTGGTTGTTTACACTGACTTCAGTGGTTTGATTGAGGAACTTCCAGCCTCTTTTTGGATATAATACTGTATAACTAAATTATGTATAAGTGTGCGTTTCAATTATTCTAGAAATGTATTTGCGTTCTTCTAAATTAGGGCGTTGTGGGTACATCCGAGTGATGAGTTTCAAATAAGGCAAAACTCACAAGATTTCAACGCAAGCAGAATGTCAAATCTATAACAAAATGAAGAGTAAATTCTCCTAAATGAAAATTCACACTTCACTCTTTAATCAATAACATTAGTAAAATGGGTACTTTTCGAATACCTTAAAACTTTTCGTTAAAGCATGACTAACTGACAAAGATTTTAGGTAAAAATGAGAAGTTTATTATGCAATGAATAAAACAGCCATCGACTTACCCCATTCTGATGACGTCTGTTTTGATTTAATCGAACTGGACAACATTCCATTGACTCATTTACTTTATTGGCTTTATTTGATGATGATATTTGTTGAGGGACAGTTGATGTCATCTGCTGACAAGCATGCCTTTCTAGAGCTAAGTCATTCATCTTATTATTATAATTCATTTTATGTAAATAATTATTTCTAAAATCCAATCTTTGTTTCATTGTTTCTAATAAATTATTTGTATGGTTCATTTTACTTGTGTTTTTGAGATTTGTAGCATTGATATGTTTTTCAATATCTTTATGCTTTATTTTACTTTCATAATATTGTATTGAACGATCATTTAATGAGCTTGCTCTTCGACGTATACGTGTTGTAGTCGTTGTCACTGGCTTTTTATCCTGATTATTATTATTATTATTATTATTATTATTATTATTATTATTAGCATTATCAATCATATTCATCTGTCTCCAGCGTGGTTGTTCTCGTTGTACTTGTTCTCGTGATAATATCTTCTGATTAGATGGTATATCATCATTATCATTTAGTTGATTTCTTAACATGGATGATTTCATTGAATTATCTATAGTTAATAATTTTGAATTTGTACAGAAATGATTTTTCATCGATGAAAAATATTGATAAGTATCATTATTCCTCCAATTATTGATTGATTTCCAAAATTCTATTTAAATAATAAAAATGTTTAATTTTAAGTAGTTTATTCAAATTTTACATTATACATATTTACAGATATACAATTGAGTTATCTCATTTTAACAAAACATTAATTAGTAGTAGAAGAGTATTTCAATAAACTATAAAATACAATGACTATTTACATGTACATTACATCATCCTATTAGATGAAGGAATAAAAGTGAAACCAGTTTACTATAAATTTAATCAATATTTGACATGATTATCAGGTTATTCATTCATTATCAATTTGTATGACCTTTCATAAGTTAAACACTTGTATATTACACATTATGATTAGTTGGTGGGGCGGGCGGGAGGGAAGGAAGGAGGGAAGAAATTAATCAAGTTTCGAAATAAACACTCGTTACACCTGTTATTGTTTTTGTGTCTATATGAAATGTATTCAATCAATGTGTGAATCATTCATTGGTGAATTCTTTTCTTATGTATACATGACTCATGTAGATGAATTTCAGTTTCTTCTCCCTCTTGTCATGTTCAATAAACAAATTAATAGTAGGTCAAGCAAAAAGAATATGGACCAATCAATCCATTATCAGATTGGGATTGATTATTGTTTTAATAAATAGGGAGGGGGGGGTTACAGGGCACCAATCTTAAATAAACTAGAAGATATAAAATCAATTGAGGGGAACAATAAAATACTATTCAATCATGTTGTTTTTATTAATTTATTTTTATGTATGTAATGATGGTGTGAACCTATGAAATAAATGAATAATAACATATTGAAGGTGAACTAACCAACAAATAGGCAGACGCTCAAGAATGTTACACACACTAAATTGTGTTAGGTGTGTATGTGCTTATGGACAATACAGTAAATTCAAATGAAACTGCCTGTCCTAATCAATTAGGAGGAACTTGTAACTTCCCGTTGATTTGTTATGGTCTGAAGCTGGTCAATCTCTGTATCCATATGTGCATCCTGAACGGATTGTCTTGACATAGCTATTAATTACTAGCACATATAGTAATAGAGACTGGCTAGCTTGGATCTATGACAAATCAACGAGAAGATAGAAGTTCATCCTAATTACATATGCTCCCGTTGCACATGTATGACTGTCTAGACTCATTACTAATGATGAACGCTGTGGCGTTTAGCACCAAACAGACTGAGTTCGAATTCTAACAGGAACATCAACATTTGGATTCAGGTACATCCAGCCGACAGGTCCCAAATAATTCAAAACGTGCGTCCTGGATTCCACTTGTCAGTTACAACCCAACATAAATAATACTATCCTGAGTAATATAAAACTTTCCTATTCAAAAAAGGGTGGGGACTTTAGTTAGCGTTTTTAAACATATAAACACACATGTCATATGAATAGAATGTATTTGTAAATAGTCTCTGCGGATGAAATTCAAGAAAAATTCCAACTTTTCGCCCGGCAATCTGGTCCGAGCTTCTTCAGGAAAATAACCAAGATTAAAATTATCGAATATAAATTTCATCCGCTGAGATTATTTACAAATACATTCTATTCATATGTCTTACATACACTCGGCGCCCAAGTTTTGTAAATATTTTCGTTCTTTGTTGGACGAAAATACCTATAAAATAAACACACATGTGCTTACATTCACGTAACAGACAAGAAGGGAGATTCAAATTATAGTTTACATGAATAAGGTCGGTATTATGAGGTTAAAATTATGTTTTCCACTGGGACTACCGGAGATTGTTGCTTAAAATGACGACGGGTGTTATGTGAAATAAATCTCACCTATCGCATTATCTTCAAAATTTAATCTGTAATAAACAGTTAATCAAGAGAATGTCATTTAATAATTAAGTAGAGTATATTTGGTCATTGATATCAATTACTAGTGGCACTCAAGCGAGTACTGATAACTAATACAATTTCATTCTCTTGGCTGGACAATTTAAAGTTTTTATCGTCTTTCTATACAACATGAAAACAAACTTCAGTTATCAAATGAACTAGTAGAACTTCTTTACAAGCAATTAATCCTAATAGTTTTCTTCCATACCAGATTTGTGCCGATGATGTTGAATAGGAAGACAATAAAAACTCCATGGTTAAACTATCTAAATTCGACTATACAGCGCCGTCATTATTCCCCCCCCCACTGCGTTACAAGTTTGTTAGTTGTAGAGAAATAATTTTTGTAATATTATCTGACGTAACCGATTAAACTAAAGAACATCGGATAGTAATATCTCGTAGTAATTCTAGATTATAAAACAGTACAAACTCATGATAGGAGTTTAATTCGATGTCTTCGGGCGTCAATATAGCACAGTTAGTTGAAATCTGATGAGTCACATTTTCAACTTTCACCACTACCAGGTAACAGACGTTAATTTATTAAAACGCAATAAGGACAAGGCTATTCTCATAGCTTTCAACGTTTTAGCCTTTCATGTATTCACTGTTTTCGACCAATTTCATTTAGTTCATTTAGTTTATAACAGCTGCATATTAGAATACAAACTTCAAAAAAGATTTCGTTTTAAGTAAGTGGGGTAATCATCAGCCGTATGTTATGAACTTGTTTATTATGTTGAAGCATGATATGCCTGATGAAAACCAAAATGTCGTGAAATTGAGGTGGTTTTGTGGAGATTAGTATTAAGTTAAGCTGCTTGGGTTTGCCGCAGATTAATATACGTTGAGTACGACTAATGATTCGGAAACATCAAATAGCTGCTTTGTACGGAACTTTTTAGAGGTTCCTATCATTGATTAGGCAAGGGAATTGGTCTAGGTAACTTCGGGTATCACGGCAGACATGTCGAAGTGCAAGAGCTATCACCAAAGACATTGGATGATCGTCGCACTATATCACAAATTGATGGAAGAAGTCTACCATTGGACACCTGTTCGTAGTGTAGATGGTTAAGCGGAGCCTGGAGGGCCTAGGTTGGATTCTCTGGTAGAGTGGAAGGTGAGCAGTAGTGAGGAGTTCAATACTATGATGAAGCGACTGTCAATTGCTTCCTGATTTTCAGAAATATCTAACCAAAATCGGACAGAAATCAACACGAACAATTAAAAATCTAGTGGTTGCTCAGACATAAAATTAATTTTTCAATGAGTATTATACTATAATGCACAGCAATCACTCATTAAATGAGCGAATATTGACCAAATATGCTTAATATTTCATACTTATTGAACTGTGAAAGCATTGCTGATAACCTCAGACAATAATTATGGTAACAAAGTGAGAATATTCCAATTTCAGTTGTATAAAAGGCTAACTGTTAGGATCTATTGTAGAAAATGAATTATTTTTAGTTAGTCATAATCTAAATCATACTTACACTTAATTTTTAAACTGGCCGTAGTTCATAAAATAGGCTGTTTGATAAATGCTAGATGATATGGCCGTCGCTACACCCCTTAGAGTTCCTGGATTTTATCTAGTAGGAATACAAAGATAAATACAAGTGACTAATCCCAAAACAAATAAAACACATTTATTTCTGGTTCTTGTTAGTTCTCATTAAATTTTCAATCATCATCAGTCGATTATTAAATCAAAATGTTAATGCTGACATCAGTAGAATAGAATAGTACCTAATGCTCGATTTCTAAATTAAATTTAGTCATCAGTTAAACACATCACCTTGTAATTTTACATTACAAACTGACTCTAAGCCTCTGTTAAAAATCAGGAAGCACTAATGAGCAGTTTGATATCAGTATGGGTTTACATGGTAGTGAACACTCACAACCCTTTCGCAGACTGTGTTCATAACCCACAGACGTCAAAGAGTGTGCTTAGCTTTCAAATCTTTGAGCTGACATCCATTAGTTTGCATTCTTAATTCGATTATATTTTCAATGGCATGAAACTATCATTCATATTCATTGGTGAGTAAATGTTTCCCATTCAAAATGGTTAAACCCCAATGGTTATGACTTCATATAAGAACTCCATGAATTATATCTCAGTGCTTGTCCCTAGTAGGTGCATAATGATTATTTAGTACAGTACACTTGTTAAGATTGTTGGATTTTTTAGTTTTACATAATAGATTGACCTAAGTTGCCACTGCTTAACTAGTCAACCTAATGTTCTGCTCATTAAGCCATAGTCGAGAGGCATGAAAGTCCTGAGTTAAATCACTGACGAAATAATGAATGTGAATTGTTAATGAGTAAACGGATATCCAATGCATTTTAGTTATTAATGGTCATCTAGCAATAGTCAGTATGAAATTAGAAACCTTAAATGCAACAATTCCCTAAATCTTTTGCACTAAAAAATAACATCATTTGACAAGTTTATTATTATCTTTAAAATACACTTCGAAGGTAAATAAGATTAATAATAGTTACTAATATGACAGGCTTGTATAGGCTGATCCATTTTGAAAGAGAGTTTACACTACAGACAATCTTTAAGCAGAATAACTACTAAGCAAACGCATTTACCAAGACTTTGAACAATCATACAGTTACACATTTAATGAGTGAGCAGTGATTTATTTTCTTTTGAAAGGATGTGTTTGATAAGGTGTAAACAACATAGACATTTTAGATGAAAGTAGAAAATCAGCTGAATTATTCACTCTTCAAATACCTCTCTTAAATCCCATTCATTTTATTCTTCTAATCGTATACCCTTTTTATTAATATTCCTCTATTTTCTTTTATGTTTTACCGGATTGCTGCAATTATTATTGACTAGTGTGAAATGTCGTAAAGACCGACCATTATATATATAATTATCCTTTGTCTGTCTACCTAATCTATTCCCCTCTTTGTCTATGCAACCAGAGGTTAAGATGTGGGAGAGGATTTGAAGTTTAATATCATGAACTGACCTTGGTAAGGCAGCCAGTGAAAACCAGAAACCAATTGAAATATGTTTTTTTAGTACGTGAGTTTCTAGAAGTTTAGGTCCACAAACTCACAAAGGATGGAACTAAGAATTTTTGAAACTTATCTGTGTAAGTTTAACCTATAGACTAGTGTGTTGACATCCAAAACGTTTTCATTAAAAGAATAACTTCACACTATCATTGTTTTTAATAGGTAAGAGGGTTTTATGTGTTCTATCCACTGATCATTCAAACAGTGTCAACAACCCTGAGGAAAGATGGGGATATATGTAATCGACATTACCGCTGGAGTTTTGAGAGAAGAAAAGTCAAAATGTCACTTCTTTTATTTATATACACAGTTTAAAAAGTGGCTTTGATCGATTTCCATGTCACAATGGCTATACTACACTGTGTTTTTACTGTGTAATTTAGTTTGTGACAGTTATGAATATGAGAACTACAGCTATTAGTGACATTAGGAGCATCATAGTTATCGTCACAGTATATTGCAAAATTAATTGAGGTGTGAACTATACGATTAGCACCTAACCCCGGGGGGGGTTCTTCCACTGTTTAAGCATTCAACACGAGATGAAAAGTCCCTGTGTTGGACTACTTGGTGAAATTACAAATGTACACCACTGAACAGTCCAGTACTATAAGTAGAAAAATGTCTAATTCTCCCTATTTGGATCAAAATACTTTACGATTTAGTTGATTGATTTTTTGTTTACATATTTGCATCTTGGATATTTTGTTGGATTTTGAAAAATGCCTCCTCCTTTTATCATCTCTGAATGTTAAAGTGTCAGTAATTTAATCCAATGCAACGATTAAGTGAGAATTCACTAATGAAAGTGAATATGTTTATTTTTAGTCAATGAACTAGTTAATATTCCTTGTTCAGTTCTATTTTACAGTTATGTATATTAAATACAACAAGATCAGGCTAATAATTATTTGCATTTACTAGATTATGTGTATAAGTTTTTCATAGACGATAACATGTGTTCCCCTTTCATTTACATATCAACTGTTGCTGGGTGTCTAAATTGGTTGTATCTTCTGAAAATGTGATTTCTTACTAAACATACATTCTAATAATGATTATGACAGTTATGCATGAAAATGCATAGATTACATTACAATTTTCCCTAACTGATTACAATTCTACGCCTGTTAACTGTTATCATGTCACATATTCAGAAATAGTTTTACTTTAAAATTGTGAATGCACATTGTCGATGTATGTTATGTAACACAGAACTTAGGTTGTGTTTTCTGTTAACTACCTGTCTTACGAATGAGATCAGATATGTGTCATTAAATCACTTATGATTGGTCGCCTTAACATATTTTAATAATACAATAATAATGTGTTGGTTACATTCAACAATTTATTCGTAGGCGATTGAAAGTAGTCTCCAGGATACCCTGATAAGATGTTTAATACTAGTTGGTACTAGTCAAGGAAGCGTATCTATATGTATAAAGGAATTAGTGTACCTTTAAGGATTCAACCCGATTAGCTGAGTAGTGACACTTCAGATATCAAGCCTGTTTGGTATGCGTTTTTGTTCCTTTACAGACTTACTGTTGTTTCAGGAATAAACTTCAACACCACATGAATTAAGGACAGGGATTATATTAGAACAGCTTATCGAGTATTTTACTAAACTTCAAAGTTTATTCTACCGCGATGGGTTAGTGAATGGCGAAATTCCTGTATGGATTCAGAAGGCTAGTTTAACTTATATTAAAGTTAGGTCACGTATGGCATAGGTAAGATATCTGTTTGCCAAACGAAGTGTGGGTATACTGGCCAAAAGTACGCCCTGCTTTACTATTTGTACATGATACATGGCCTTCAAGTTAAGATAATTTTCATAAGTTGTTATTATTCATTTAGTCAATAAACGTCTTCAAAAGATTGCTTGAGTTTGCTGAAACTATCTAGTGAGCAATACTGAAGTTAGATGCTGATGAATGGAAAAGGATTGCAAGTCATTTGGTACAGTTGTGGATCTTCATTGATTGTGGTGGCTAGCACATGTATCTTGTATGCCGACTGACAATCATTTCTATGTACAGTGGTAACTGGCGTAGGAGTATGACATCAGAAAGCTGGATACGATTAAATTAAAATGTAACATCAGCTCCTCAAGTCTCTGACTGTTGGTCTGAACTGTGTTGTTAGGTGAGGACAACTTACTTGGGTTCTATGCGACTGTCTAAACCGTTGGTTTGAAACTTTGTGTGACGAGAGCAAATCAGCCTTAATGGTATATGCCAGTTCACTCTATGTTGCCTTGAATACCAAGCTTTGAAATTTCTATACACGTTTCTTTCAGCAGATTAATTCCTTCCTTGTTTATTTCAACTGATGGTACTACTACTGTAATTTATTATCAGTTTAAATCTGTGCCTATAAGTAGGTATTTCAAATGTTGCCACTGTTCTTTAACTACATATTCATAAGTTAGAGGTGATAATCACTGGCTAACTGTTGCAAACGTTATCGATTAATATGCTTTTCATTACTAGTGAAGTACTTTATCACCGGGTTAAGCGATCAAATTTTTTTTCCATCTCCTTCTGCTTGAACAGTTAGGGAATATTACTAACCCTCACAAGTTAAATGTGGCTTAAAGTTAAATACATAATTCCGTACAAAGTTACCGAGTCATATTAGCTTTATGGTTAGAACTGTTTAGTAGCCAACTGATTGGTTATATAAACAAAACATAGGTATATGTGAAGGAATACTGAAACTCACAATCTAAAGAATGATAAAGTGTAAATGCATCTTGTATCGATATTCATTTTGGAGTTATATAGGCTAACATCACCAACCGGTGATTGCAGTTTCTCATGCATTACTGATTAGCCGTATACTAAAATGAGTTATTTGTTTATTTCTATCATGCTTTTCAGTGGTTCTCTAAGTAATGTTAATGTGTTAAGATTATTACTTGATGATATATTAAAAACTGTTTTACATTTAATTAATAACTTTTCAGAGCAATGTTGTTTAAAAGTAGTCGTATTCATTTTTTTGTTTCTATGGTTACTTTCGGTTTTGTGTTATTTACTTATATTAGTGCACTAGGTGAAATGCTTCATCTCCGGGTGGTAAATGTAGTCTAATCTATTTTACTGATTTAAATGTGAATACAATAAATAAGTTATCTACCAAAAAGATCATTGTCTTTAGTTAAAAGTACTGCGCTTTATCTGATAGACATTTTTTGTATTTTTTAACACAGTGGAACCAATGGTGATGAGTTTAGAAAGAAATACATTGAAAGCTTATCACAGTTGTTCATTTTGAAAATAGTTTTACTTATTAAAGACTAGAAAACTATTAAGAGCTAGGGAGTACTAGATAACTGTTTCATTATATTTTAAAACTTCGTAGCAGTGTGTAAACTAGGAAGATATCAATGATACAACATACAATTAAATGTTATGATGTCAATTTCTCAAATTTCTTACTAGTTCCACATAGTTCTCTGAAGTTAAACAATGTATATAAAACGGAAGTTCTGAAGTGTGTAAATCTTTTACTAAAGTCATTTTATGAACTAGGAATACATCTGATTATGTTTGACTATGAGCTTCTCGATACGTTAAAAACATAAGCAAGAATTGGTAACAAACTTCTTGATAAAACCATAATTCGTTGTTTATTTTTAAATTCTCCTTTAATTTTTTTAGAAGAAACACTAACTGATCTCAGTTATTATAACATCTCCCTGTTTTGTTGATGACTTTTAATAATCATCTAAATTACTGTTTATTTATCATACATTCGTGCTATTGAAATAGTTTACTCGATGATGATGAACTTCTAGATGGATTCATCAAAATCATAGGTAAGAATTCGTTATTTAAAGATCCAATCATGTCGGAATGACAAAGTGGGAATACACTGACGAAATTGAATGAAACATTAGATTTAGACTCACTGTCCTGAAAGTATGACGCATTTTACTCAACACGTAACGTTTTTGTAAGTGAACTTATCCAAACAGAAATAAGTGTTTAATCTTTGTATGATAAGCATTACATCTATACTTCATTGATACCAATCGTTTATAGGTCGTTTTCCTATTCATAACGAAAAGTAACTTTATGTTATGAAGTTCATTTTGTAGATAAACCAAAAGACAAGTAAACTCAACTATTTTCTTGACTTACATATACTTGTCTATAATTTAACGAAAGTGTTAGACAGGTTTATTTATTCATTTTGTTGATTATAATAAAATACTCTTGTTCTTATTATATTCCTCTTTGAATTAAACAAATCAAATATTGATTCATCGTTGAATCATGCATAATCAGTCTTCCTTCTTTTAGTTCAACCTGTCAAATGAATTGATATTGTAACCAACGTAAATGGATTAATGAGCTAATTAATGGAAAAGTGGATATCACTATTCTCTCCTAAATTATTCACATTTATGTCTTGTAGTATGTTTTCCATAGTGTAATAGTAAATGTTATTTTTACTGTCAGAAATGAATAATAACAGTTGATTATTATTATTATTATTATTATTATTATTATTATTATTGATAGAATGGTATTTGTTATGCAGATTCCCGAATTCCAATAACAAAATCAAGTTAACACAATGGTCAAGAATTATTTTGATTAAGGTACTAATAATGTGTTCAAAGTATGAATAAACTTGAGTGTTATTGGCTACATTACATAAACATCGGCATACTCTAGATGTATTTAATAAATTAATTCAAGAACAATATTTCATTATATTTGAGATCGTTCAGTTAGATCTATCCTTAGCTATTTGTCTATATTATAAACAACTTTGGGTATTATTGGAATGTAAGTACATCAAAACGACGAGTTCCAGATAGGTGGAAACACGTCATATTAAATTCTACTACTACTTCGTTTTAAAATTTATAAACAACCTGTGAACTGCGATAGCAATAATGAAGTTTTCTCTTAAATTTATGAATGTCTTTATTTGAACCTTATAGGATTCTCACTACTCCATATCTAAGTGAAATTATTTCTTATGATAAAGCTTATAGTCAAAATCTTTTGATATTGAGATTATGCTTCCAGACAAAGCCTTTAGAAGAAATGAATACATTTCAATTAAGCGTGAAAGATTGTCCTGAAGACTACGTAAAAGTGCAACATAGGAACCCATCAAGAATATCAAACAGATATCAACTTTATAGTTCATATATAGTAAATATATCAATAAAATATACATAGGAACTGCTGAGTCCTCTATGTAGCGTAGTCCTTCAAAAGTAGTTTTTTATTATTGTAGGGTATTGTAGAAACTGTTGAATTATGTTGTCCACATCACATAAATTGTATAGTTATCAGGAACTAAGAGGCGGTGGCAACAATATAGGACCTCAAGACATAGAATACACACTACTCCATCAAGAATAAAGTTCAGGACATTAAAGTTTAACAGCTAGCGTTTAGCTTTCAGCTTACTGAATTGTGATTAAATGATTCGTACTTTTGATTTCAGTTAATTTACGATATTGCACAACAGCAATCTAAGTGTTTAGCACCAGTCGTAAAGAAAAAAATGTCACACTAACACAAAACACCTATAAAATGTTCTCTGCTTCTTAAATTCAAACCAATTTATGCTTCATCGTACACGTACAAACAGTCTTTATTTGTTTAAGCCACTAGTTTAAGACAGGATAGTACCTGCTCAATCTTTTGTTGAATCACGAAGTACTGCTGATTATCGACTGAAAATGGCATGGTTGACATTTTCTAGCTTAGTTAGCATTTAAAATTCATAGTGTCATTGAAATGTGGTGGTTTTCTGAAGACAGATATTAAATTTAATTGTTTGTAATCGTCATAAATTGATGAAAATGAGACTCTATCATTGAACGCCAACCCACTTGTGCAGGTGATTAATCGTTCGCAGTGAGACGTGAAGCCTCTAGGTTCGATTTCTCAGCTGAATCAAGGAGTTTGTACTGGGAGGGAAGAGCTGTCTAGTGTTTTGAAGCTTTCACTGGTATTCAACTAACATCAATTCGTGGCGATTAAACTTCGTTCAGTGTCAGTTGCGTCAGTTTGTACAACGTTTATTAGAATCTATAATGATAAACTAATTCACATGACATTTCTAAACGAGTTGAATAATCGAAATATTAATTTGCTGTTGATATCACTTGTCTATCAAACAAATGCAATAATTAAACAGACATGAACATCGTACTATGATTACTAAATGTTAAAAGACTTCATTAGTCAGATTTCTAGTACTTGATTTTTGGTGAATATCTAGGTCGAGGTTATCCATTATATTTCTAATGTTCACTGTGCAGTATTTAATATTTGCAGTAATTTTTACATTCATATGGTGGATGAGTGTTGTAAGTTAGTATAATTTTCTTCAAATGTTTCATTTTATGCTTCAACCATCATTGCAATTGTATTTATCACTTGAAATTTCAGAATGCTGTTTCCTAGGATTATTCAGAAAAGACATTTACAGATAATACCATACTTAGACAATGAAATCTTCAATGAAAATTGCATTCTAAATTGTTGTACTCCTCCCCCCATGAAATAAACGAGAAAATGACCGAAATTGATGAGTACAACACATAGTAAACACTGAAACTATTAAACACGACTTCTGTCAAGACCTATCACAGAATTAAAGTACTTAATCTAATTGTGCAAAATATATCCTTCGAGACCTGGACAACTAAATATTGTATTCTTTTGATGCATTTAACTTAATAACAAAAATTCATCATAATCACATACAAAGTATTCAGGTCCTCAATAATGAGAATTTTACTATGCACGAAAAGCATGTATACTAATGTCGTTATTGTCCATCTCAACAGTTACTCAATAGGCAACAGATACAATGTTGTCGAGGAAAAAAGGAAGCAATCGAAAAGGAATCAAGACACTAGTAAGTTGTCATTAACGTAATATTTTCTGTGGAGAATTTATGCTAATCAACAAAATAAAATCTAAATGAAAACGTTTGCGTCATATTTCTGTCCATAAACTAGACAAAGAATGAATTCCAAATTGTCCATTTTAGCCAGATGCTGTCTGAGATATCAGGAGAAAAATATTTTATTTAAATGATGAACTACCTAGATGTGTGTATTTTGAGTGTACGTATTTGTGTATTGTTCGATATTCCCTTGTAGATATGTATCCATTTGTAAGCATTTAAGTTTAGTCTTGACTGGTAAGATTGATAATGGGTTGCAATTATGTAATATGGAAAGGTTCAACAGTAGAAAATATGATTTGAAATGCATTCATAAACGAAGCCAGAAACTTAAAACTATAAATTAATGATATTTGTGTTATTTGTCCTACATGCTAGGCTGCACCATACTTGGCCTACCTATAGTAGACAGTTGAGAATAATTCCATACTCTTACTATGAATTGTTAAATGGAAATTAAACTGCAATGCCCATCATTCACCATCTGAATGAAAAGGGAAATTACAAAAGCTATTGGTACACCACATCTAGCAAACAATCGCACGCCTACTTTCGACTAAGTTGTCATTCTGTACACTACTCTAAAGAGACATCTATTGTTTAACAAAATTGTATGAATCATTGTTTCAACAAAGATAATGACGAGTGACCAAAAATAGAAGGACCGATTGATAGTTTGTGCTGAAATCACCTATAGCATACCCAACTACATCTAATATTGACTCAAAATATTTACAGAAATATGAGTAGGTTAAGAGAAAAATGGAGGCAGAAATACAAGGATGTGACACAAAATCACTAAGTTTTTGATTATTCACTTGAATTATATTGGTAGATGCAGACTATGTAGGTGGAGACGTCGGGTGGTATGTTTCAAAATCATCCATAATGGATTTGATGAATTCGATTATCTAATTTCTTTAGACAACAAATTTAGGTTATTTTATATATTTTATCAGTGGATCGTTTGTTTAACCTTATTTTACTTCTTCTAAGTATGGTATTTTTTTGACTGTCATTGACATTACTGCCACTTCAACTTTTTTGGTATCCATCTCAATGGTTTAATCTAACTGAAAGAATATGGTATTATCCGAAAAATAGAAAACAACAAAGGGCAGCTGAGGGACCTAATTTCACAGGAATTTAAGGGGTATCTTGAATCTTAGAAACGAAGATACGAAGTGTTTATACAAATGGAGGGGATTGACGTAGTGTGACTCTAGTATTTATAGACTCATTTAATGAATTCATTGGACACTACGTATTACTTAAAGCAATAAAAGTTTAATTGATTAAAATCTAGTTTTATGATTTTACAGTCTGATAAATAGACCTTTTCAAGTATCACTTGAACTCAATCACTACTATTTTATAATAACTAAGGGAGTTGAACAACAAAGAGACAAGTAAAGGAAACGATGGAATTACTCTGTAACGGTGATTACTTTTAAACTCATAAATGAATTCAATAATGCTGATTGTAATAGTATAATCCATTGATTATTCACTTAGTATTAAATGAGTCAGAAGTTTGACATTTAAAACAAATAGACAGTCATGATGGACAATGTTGATAAGTAAAAACAATATTGTGTAGAATAAATGTTAACTAAAAACTTATCATGGAATTATATCTATTATGAACTTATAAAGTTTCTAGTATGATGTGTACAATGAGTTAAATGAACAATGTTTTTTATAATTGATATGAAAAGCCAAAGGGATAGTCTACAAGGTAGATTAAAAAGGTTCCATGGCTTCAATCAGAGTTATTGTAGACCTTTCATTTAAGTGAAAGATAAGAAAAACTAAATGATGTGAAGGCATTTTCACTTACAAAGCTCGAACTCATGTTGTTGATTGTAGATAGTTGAGTGTCTCATACTAACTAACACTCGTCAACAGAGAGTATCTGCACACTTGAAGAAAAATATATTCGCTGCCTTACGTAAGTATTGGTCTTACAGGGAGAATCAATACTATGAAGGTTGTAGGAATGTCTTTCTCATAAGTAATAACTAGAACCTGGGTGTCACAGTTGCCTGACGACAACTACCTTTAAGTTATCTTACTTTGTAAGAGGACATTTCAAAGATTGTAAATATTTTTCAGAATATGTAGAAAATCTATATATATCTACATTTGGAAGGTACGCTAGCTCACAAACACGTGACTTACCTTTCTTTTAATCTATGCTAAGTTAAAGGTTAGTGATTATTTTGAGGACATTAATCTGAATGATTTAATTGTGAAACATTCATTTTGATTCCAGACAACACCATCAGAGACTAAACAAGAACTTCTACTTGAATCACTCAACCTGAGCTATAAACTTTTCTCATCATTACACAAATTGTTGACCCGAATATATCCAGTTACATGGATGACTAAACAATGAGATAAGAACATTAATACTGTTATATGTATCGGATGGGGTGTTTGCTGTGATGGATGAAATTGTGTTGAAAGCGGTAACAACGAAATGTCTGAGTTCAGGTTTATGGATGTGATACTACGAGTAAAGCAATATTGTGTAGTTGTAAGCTTTCTATACACATAAACAGCTATGCATGATTTGATTAAATTAAGCAAACTTTTTCGAAAGTTCTCGCTAACGCTTTTATTGTCCACCAGATGCACTGTTTCCTAAACTTTCATACTTCCTTCCGTCCGTTTGTTGGATGAGTGCTTCATTCATCTACTAAATGAATAGCAAAATGGCCAAAACTCCTGGGTATAGTACAATCAGTACCCATTGAGAACGTTCCAGTAGTTTTTACAGACCCATTCAATCAGTTACATTAAAAATGTACAGAAAAATCAACTAAAATATTAAGTTTAGTAGTTTGAATTCGTCACAGAATGTTTTGGTTGGGTACGTCCGAAAACAAGGAAGCGTTGGTCAACTGTTTCATCCTAGTATGGGACTTCTTGACAGTGGTAGCTTTCGACTCCGCGAAGGAATAGGTCCCAGAGCCTTAATGTCTCACACGAGATATGTCGAAAGCTAAACAAACATCACCAAAGGCATTGACTGGTCGTTGCATTATATTGTAAATTAATGAAAGTGAGGAGTCTGTCATCGGTCACCTGCAAATGGTTAGGCATCCGCTGTAAGACAGGAGGCCCTGGGTTGGATTCATTGGCGGAATGGATGGTGTGCACTGGTGAGGATTCCTGTACTAAGATGAAACAGCTATCGATTTCCTTCCCCCCCCCCGATTTTCAGTGGTACCTTGCCATCATGGATTTGTGACGAATACTCACAATTGCATTTACTACATATCTCCATATATCCTCCTTAATTCACCAACCAGCATATATTTTTCAGTTAAAATGTTAAATGCATCATCTTACTAGGACAGAAGTGAAATGGAAACTAGGTTTCGACATGGTGCTTATCAAAAGCCTTTGTTATTACTAACATAAGTAATAATACTACTAATGAGTTTGTATGCATGCAGCATAATTGCAAATACATGTTACTTACCTATTCCTTGTTTATTGAGCTGTTCCAATTCTTTCATTGTTTTTGCTTGACATATCGCCAACGGTAAACGAAGGAATGAGCCACGAGTGCTTTGTAATTAAACAACGAAAGTATTAAGAAGCATAGTGGTGATCGAATTTTCAGTGTGTGAATTATTTGAAACCTATTTCAGTGAATAAATCCTAAGTCTAATCAATTAGTATGAAAATAAACCTATAAAATAAATTTTTAACTTCTCTAATTACACTACTGAATAATGTATATTTATATTAGTTAACAATTGGTAAATGAATAGTACTTTCTACAATTGTCAAGTGCATTACGTAGACCAGTTTTACTTTTGTAGACAGCAGCGAACACAAAAGGACACTGAACAAGTTTAACCATGTCGAGTGTGAGACAAACATCACTAATATCATGGGATTTTAGTGGCACAATATTAGAAACCTCAGAATCCGTTCGCAGTGGGGTAAGGGATAGATGTATTACTGGGTTCTATATATGAACGAAGAAGTTGTTCAGAGTTTTCTGGTGTTTAACAGTTATCTAACTATAATCAAACAATGTTACGAAACCTACTTACTTTAACACTCTACATTGGTTGTCAGTCATTACATTAGTAATTAATTACCAGTAATATACATTTCTAGTGACTTCAAAATTAAGTAGAGGATCTCAGTATATTTCGTCTCCTCATTGTCGGCCACTCAAACAACTAGTCATTCGATCTTGAATAGATGTTGACAAGAAAAAATTCATTTGGATATTAGATTTTTCGAAAAAAGATTTTTTGTCATTAATTGGTAGCAGGTGGAAAATCTTAAAAAACGTAATCACTAAGTAGTTAATTCGTTTTTGATTTTAGTCAAAGCGAAAGCTATCATATCAATTTACTAAGAAAAAAGTTGTAGGTCACTGGGTGAGAATTTCTTCAATTTGTAATGCAACTTGAACACTATTCATTATGTTTAATGATCAGCGGAATGAAAATGCTCAACTTCGTAGTTTGATTCATGTTGTTACGTAATCAAACGAAGCTTGACGAACGGTCGTTAGTGCTGTTGAATCAACTAACACACCGTTTATTCACTTATACATCATAATTTTGCATGGCTTCGAAAATTATATCAAGGATTGCATTCCTACTGAATGTTGATTCTTCAAAGTCAAAGTCGAGGATTAGTCTCTTGATATTTCGTGACCCAATAAAATATAAAATTTGGGCAATTGGGGTGAAGGTAGTAAGTAAAGTTGTTGTAGAATTGTTTATATTCAACACAAATATGTCTCAAACATCGTACAACAATCCTCTCAGTATTTCAATCCTACATTTATTATTCTCATATTATCAGCAGAGTTGTTTAAATAAGTTTTGACTCCCAAGTGGATCGTGTGTAAATTCGTCTTAGAATTATTCTGTGGTGCTTATACTACTAATATTCTGCATAAAATACAACAGATTTATAAAAAAATCTTTTAGTGACAAAATTTAACTGTACATGGACACTGAAATGTGAATAAGATGACAACAAAAAGAATGGATTTATGTTTGTAGAAAACCAGGAAAAAAGCGACGATTATAATATGTCTTTTTGAAAATAAGGTTTTATTGTTTTCATTTGTCGAATAGGAGTTCGTAATTTTAAATTATTACTAATGAAAGTTTTACGGTGATGCTTCCTGATCCACCCCACCAAAAGCAAGTGAAAGTGAATTGGGACACCAATTGTTCATCACAAGACGAGGCGTAGATCTGCTAACTAATTGCCTCCCAATATTATCTTGAAATCAACTCACATCGTAGTATAAACTGACCTGTATATACTGGGATCTATTTATCTGTCATAGTCGTTTAGGAGTCATTTTAATACAAACTATTTAGAGATAAAACTTGAGGGTAATGGGGAACGCAGTTAAATGAAGACAGAATGGAATTTATAGATGCATAGTGAATCTTTCAATGACAGTCACTGACAACCTTTATAGTCACTATATAACTTTTTTCAATTTCACTCTAGTTTCTTGTCCATCACGGCTTTTGTGTAATATATTATACTACTTATTATTTATCAGTAGTTCAACTTATATCTAAACAGTTTTAGGACTTAAGTTCAGTACAGTAATGTTGTATTTCGTCTCGTATTACTTGAATATAGATGTACTTCATTATCCTTTTGCTATTTAGTTTAATTTCTACGAAGCATTCCCTGAAAGCACTGTTTCTAACATTTGTGGACGGACTAAAAGTTGTTAACTTTTATAAAGATAAATAGTCACTGAAACCGATAGGGATCAACATAATTTACTGCTACCGGCTAAAATGAGGTGTTTTATGAAGTATGGTACTAGTTCTAGTTGATTGGATTCGTCACAGGTTGATGTTGGTATAGTACCACTGAAAATCAGGGAGCACTAGACAGTTGTTCTGTCCTAGTACAGGATTCTTGAAGCAGAACACTCCCTCTATTTCACCAGTAGAATTAAACCAGGGGCATTCAAGTAAAAGCCAGATCCACTCCCATCAATTTATGAAGTTCTAGTTACAAATTGTGACTGGCAGAGTCTAAACTTGTTAGGAGTCTGACAGTTATCACTGATGACACTCGATGATCGTTACGAAATATAACCAATCGGTGAAAGTGGGAAATTTACCACTAGATTCCGCCTCAGTGATATATTGGTTTAGACGTCCACCAACCTGGGGACCCTGTGTCAGTATTTCTTGGCTGAATAGAAGGTTAACGTCGCTAAAAGGTCCCATACTAAGATAAAACAGCTATCCAGTGCTCTCTAGTTTACAGTGGTACTCTACCAACATCAATTAGTGAAGAATCCAACCAATTACGAATTAGTTATAAAATCATTACTGTAGGTGGACTGATCATAACCAACCACACATGATTTTTCATCATTATAGTATAAATGTCATTAACCTGATGATAATCGAATTCCGTCTAAATCATCGGTGTATGTAGAAGTTGAAGATTTCATCAAGGAATTTCTTTCGTATTCAACTTTCATACTGCACTTAGTTTTTTAACAAAAAACTAACCAAGTTTTTAGTGAAAGTTTGAAGCTAACGATTAATGTCATAAACACATTACGTGAATTCATAGAAAGATGATTAGATTGTTCATGTTTGCAATGTATTTTGAATGATAATAAATTATAATCAAACACTTGTGATTGTTTGTCTAAATATACCATATTTTCTTTTTGTGACAAATATTACTCTGAGTTTTGATAACAAAATGAGACAGATTGGCAGCGGCAACTGATTGTATCTAACCGTAATGTCTACTACTGGTAGACAGAATTATTGATGAACAATCGCATCTTAACTTAAAAGATAAGAAGTGTGAATGGATCAGTTTATCAGTGACTATTAGTAGTCTTTTGATAAAAATAGTCAGTAATAAACAAAATTAACTTGTAAAGCATGGTAGAAAGCCCTAAAATTTCTTTCCTTATCTCCTGTACGTAAAATTGCCTACTACCCACTAATAAGTAGTATAAATTAACACCAGAAATTTGTAGGAACTTATGCAGTTATGTAAAATCAGAAGTCGGTAAGAGCGAAAGAAAAAGAGTTGTTATGAATATATATTACTTATTTTTTAAAAGTAGGTGAAATTGATTAATTGTAATTAGGAGTTGTGGAGGTTGTTGAATGTTAATTTGATATTATGAACTGATATAAACTAGACAACCATTAACCGCCAGGAAGCAATGAACTGCTATCTCATCATAGTATGGGATTCCTCAGCAGTGCCCATTCACAACATCACCCGGAATCGTACGTAGAATCGTCTGGTGGCGTGGAGCAAGAACTGTCTTAATTTGCTTGCAGATTCCAACTACTGTAAGGACACAGAGATTCCATAGTGTCATTAATCGAGTACAAGAATCGTCTGTGGGATGACGAATGTATATTTATGAAGGATTTTAAGCTTAAAAATCAATGATTCATCAAATGACATTTAATTATTAAAGTGAAAACAGTCCCAAAATGATAAACACTATTTCAACAAATACTAACTCACCTTACTTGGACAAGTAAATAGAATTCAATTAAATGTATTAAACTTTTAAATATTAAACGCATTTTTTTATCACCAGTTAGACAATAACCATCATGTGGAAGTATTTCAATCAAATTATGCTTAATTGGTAAATAACCACTCTGATTGTATTTGATGCTGTTGGGGTTGGCATCGATGTCAGCATTATGATTAAGATGTGAATAATCATGCATTTTATTTGGTGAACGCAATACTGTTGTTGGTGGACATACACGAGTAAGTACCATACTTGAATTCTGTTGATTTACTCGAACAATAAAATTCTGATTGGATGAAGAAAAAAGACAAAATTTACATTAGATATACTTTGTATAAACTTTTATTATGATAAACTTATCTAGTACTATACTGTGAATATTATGATGGTGGTAGATAAAAGTGAAATGGGATGGGGGTACAAACATCATACCTGCCTGATTTCATTTACTATGCCTCAAATAATAAACAATGCAAAGTAAATTACAAGACTATCAATTATCAAATATCTACTAAAATTTTAATAACTTTGCCATAGAAATAGACTTCCATAAGATGATCAACTGAATTCTATTCTTTTGTAGCATAGTAATTAGTTTAGTTATCGAATAGCTGTTGACAATAATTATTCATTAATAGACGTTGTAGTTATAAATGATAATAGAATTTTTTCACATTATAATTCTATGTTATTATATCTTCTTATTAGTAGTCTTAAAATCAACTAGTATTTTATTAGTGTACAGTCTGCAAAAATTTAATATAAAGTACTTGCTTATTTCTGATTCTTTAAGTAGAAGAGGACATCTTGTTTCCACTGGTTCAGTTTACTTACAGTTCTAATGAAAAAATAAGATAATCTATCGACCCAGTTAGGAAAACTCCTCTCTCAGTTAACTCATAATCCTAAAACAGAGAAAATCGAATGACCTGACAACCAATGTGATAATTTTAGGCCTTTGAAATGAAATTTAATTTTTTTCTAATTTGTAATTTCAACTGCTTAGTAATCAATATATCAATATAATGATCAACAATATTTCATTGGTAATGTTTCAGAATGTGTGATTAAGTGATACCGGTTTGCATCCAAAATGAAAAAAAATCCCCCTAAGAATCCAATTTCACCCTGTTCACGAGTACAAAGCAGTACGAAATTTAGGTCAGTCAAGGCTTTTTTATTCTATAACTTGAAACTAACTGATATTAACCAATTTCGTTTGACAAGGTTAAACTTCGCCAGACATAACAATGAAGGCTAATATTGAAACACGGAAAATTTATTCTATAGCGAGTCACTAGTCAGGTAAATCAGTACAGTTATGCTATCACAGTAATTTGGAATTTAAACAATTTAAATATCCACCCAGGTGTCATAATAACTAAAGCATCATAATCTCATAACTTCAAATTACATGATTAAAGTAACCTCACATTCATTCCAACCAGAATTCATGCACCGACTAGATTTATTTCGATCTCATATTTAGTTAGGTAATTACCACTATATTTACAATTAAACACTTTACAATAAGAATGACAACTGAACATTAAATAGTGTCATGTTCAACTTATCACAAAATCAAATTTAGGTGGTTATCAGAAAATATGCACTAAATTCAGTTGGTTAAGTATCACTGAAAACTAGGGAGCACTGAATAGATGTATTATCCCACTATGTGACTTTTCGTCATTACTAACCATAGATTATACCAGTGAATCGAATCCAAGACTTTGAAGTTTCACAGTAAACGCTTGATCATCTGCACTACTGGGCTAGAGTATAGTGTTAGAATTTCCATTTCTATCACTTTGTAATATAGTATGACTATCATTTCAGTGTACACTTAGAATACTTCATTTCTTCACTTTTACTGAACTAACTTTTATTGAACTAACTATTCATTTGAATAATACTTCCCTTCTTTTAAATACATCATCTCCTTTCTTCATTAAGTAAAATACAGAAAATATTCATAACTAGATTTGAAAGCATTCAGACAGTTAATCATAGCGAAATTTATATTTTTATACAGTTTTTTTTTCAGTGAAAACTTTATCATTCGTATTTTACTTGGCATGATTCAATATTTATGTTCGATTATTCATATTTAAAATGAACAAATATCTTTTCACTTGGGATGGTTATTTTTATGGAGATTGGTTATTTATTTTGATTTGATATGTCACAGATTGATGTAGGCAGAGTACCATTGAAAACCAGGGTGCACTGGACAGCTGGTTCAATCTAGTGTGGAGCTCCTCAGCTGTTCACATCATCCTAATTGAACTATAATAATGAGCTCATTAGTGACTAACTCCAGGATGTTTCTGAAGCTCTAGTGAGAAGTCGTGTCTGGTGGAGTTCAGACTTGTCGGGTGAGACAGTTATCACCAATGACAGTGGATGATCTTCGCGCTATATATCACAAACTGCTGGAAATGGGAATTCTACGATTGGATGCCGACTCAGTAGTGCAGATGGTTAGGCGTTCGCCGTCAACCTGAAGCTCCTGTTGCGCAATTTGGGGTGGGCACACCTGAGGAGTCCCGCACTAGAATGAAATAGCTGTTCAGTGCCCCCTGGTTTTTAAGGTTACCCTGCCAACATCAATCTATGACATATTCAATCAAAAAATATCTTTCCATTGCTTTATTTGAAACCATGGTAACCATTTAACAATTCATCATATTAATATGAGCATCTAACTAATTTTTCAATGTATTCAATATTCAATTCGATAAGTACTGCCAATTTTCATGCAGAAGTAATTTTGATGTTTGAATATAAGAATGTTTGAAAAGTGTTGATCAATAATTATTGTTGACAAGAGATACAATACACAGCTGACAAAGAAGAAGTAGAAAAACTAGCATTTTTTTTTTAAATAAGTAGACATTGGTATAGAAAATCAAGTTTACTTTGTGAACTAGATTGTCTTGATTTTATTTTAAAAATGATTATTTACTTAAATGTCAATTTTCAATTATTTGCATTCTTTATTACTTTTACAGTTGTTTCGTTTCTGTGACTGTCCATTAGTAAAATAATCGATGAATAGAATGATGATTATTTGAAGTAGATAGTGAAGTATTAATTGTTGTTGGGAAACACTTCATTAACGCCATCTTTATATCAAAATGAATATTCTAGTTACTCCATAAGCGTTAACTCAGTTCTTCTTGATGTATGTGTTTGAGAATGGTTGCTCTCGGAAATATTTTTTTGACTTAATTTTGTGAGTGAGTGTTATAGTAACTGCGAAATTTAAATGAGATATTATGGATCGGAATTATCTAGAACATCAATGAAAAACAGAAAGCACCGGTGAGTTGTTCTGTTTAAGTATCGGACTTTTCAAGTAGGAAGATTTCTATTTTTGTGTTCTTGTTGATTGTTTTATTCAGTTGTTATTTGACCATATGCTGATAGAACAGAACTATGTGATTGTATCTGCTGATTACTGACTGACCTGGTTCTAGAAATTTCCAAGCATTTTTAGAATTTATTCAACTTAAAAATTCGACACCTCGAATGAAATTCATTTAACTGTTATCTACATACAATCATTTTAATGAAAACATATTACGTCATTTTTCTGATAGTTTGTGTTTGCGTATGCTTAACTGTAGGGGATATGAGAATTTCCCAGTGTAATGTTACTCACCGACAGTGATACATATTTTACAGATGATGTTTCATATGCTACCTTTCAATGTTATTTCCTTTAATCTAAATCTCTCCAATATTCCACAGGAATCTTCCAATAAATGGGGGGGGGTTTATAAGACCACTGAGGACTTATCGGATGCTAAGAAAGATTCTTCACAGTTATGACAATAAAATACCTAGTAGTTAACATGCATAAAGTTCATTTATCTAAAATGTTCAGAGCGATCTGTAAAGACAATAACTTGTTTACTTTGAGTATCGGTGCCACTGTTTTCAGTCCTCCTTTTTACCCAACTTATGTAAACAGAATGGAAGTTCTGCTAAATTCTCTCTTTCCTCCGATAACTAGAACTATTATGGAGTCACTTTACACTATGCACCTGACCTAATTATTCCATTTATTGGATCATCGTTTCCTTTATGGATGTTATTTATTTAGTCAGTTAGTTATCTTCTTTATCAGTAATTTAATCACTACTGCATTAGTACATGCACAGTGATTATATGAAGGAAGTAGAGCTCGTGTAGATAATATAAAACAAAAGATGTTAAGAAGTCCGAATGTAGAGTAAGAATTTACTTGATTCTACAGACATTGTTTTAGGTTATTTAGGAATAGTAAGTAGTTTAAGTAGTAATTGGTGCATACTTATAACTCTTCATAATAATGTGCAAGAGGATTCATTTGCAAACTACTTCTTTTCAATATAAACAAAAGTATGTAGTATACTGTATATGATGCGATAATATTGTCCATGTTTCAACAAATGCAAAAATACATTTTCTTTCTGACAACAGGTTACTAATGTGTTATATAAGTAGTTCAAAATTGATTGGCTTCTTATTAAACGAAATTAGCTGTGCTTATACACCTAATTAGGTCATTTAACTTTTCCAACCAATTAAGGTAAATACTCTTTATCAACATGTAAGAGTTATTTGTTGTAACTACTGAACTGATTTTATAAAAAAGCGTATTTTACCAAACAATGAAATTTATTGAATGAATGTATGCAACAACACGTTGTAGGAAAAAGAATGGATAATGAATGGAGTTTATTCACATGACAGATATTTATATGTCAAAGTTGTTGGTGTTTATTAGAACTTCAGCCAACATGTATATGTACTAACAATAAGTGTTAACTGGATCTGGGTAATATTGAATGTACTAGTTAAATTTAGTAGGTAAGGATAACCTTGAGTTAGTAATTTGACTGAGTTAGAAATATCAACTGTTGGGAGCCGGCCGATTCAGTGGTTTAATCGGTTAAGCTTTTATCGTGAAGCCTAGACGTTGTGGGCTCAATTCCATAGTACAGTCATGGACGTACACCGTCGAAGTATATCATACTGGAATGGTACAATTATTCAATCCTTCTTAATTTCTAAAGGTTGCCTAACTAAACTGAATTAGTGATATCAAATTAAAATAATTTTTTCTTGTTGACATTTAGGAGTGTAAGTGCTGAAATACATACATTTGACGAGTCCATATAGATCGAAACCTGTTGTCTAATTTTCATTGGTAACTACAGTTAAAGTTTGCTGATAGTTGATACATGTCAAGTTATTCAGTTAAATTATTCGTAGTTAAATACTCCTTCCCATATTTTTTTAATAACGATATTCGTCTAGAATTGTTAAACGTTTTATAAAATGTTAATTATTGGATAGATTTACAGTAGACATTTCACTAGGTTCCAGTTATTCGTTTCTTTGAGTATTTCTTAGTTAATTAAGTAATAAAATTAGTAAAATGAACTCCTAAGAAACACTTTAAAATTATTATCTACAAACTTAAATGAATTGACGAACTTCACATGTTACTGACAAGTCCTGAAAAGAATGACGTAGTTAGAGAAGATTTGCTTTTTAAAACTTATCAGGTTACAATGATAATGCTAGATTGTCGGAAGTGATCAATAAGAAACTCTGAATGATCAACAGTTTGGAGAAGCTAATGCATATCAACATGACATACTTATAATCTTGAGAAGTGAGCTATTAAAGGGAGGGAGCAGCCACTGACCACCTGTAGAACTGATATATTTACAGAGATTACCCATTGAGTATTAATCATTGTAACCTATTCCGAATCATCGGCTATGTGTTTGCTCAAGTAGAGTCAATATGCATAATTATGTTTTCCGCCTCTCACCAGCTAGTGTCAAGGCTAATGTCAATCAGTGATGAAAATAAACTTCTATCTGAAAATATTGCTATGCTTGGATATTAGAATGAACTTAGATATCCCCGTTGATTTGTTACGGACTGAAGGTGGTCAGTCTCTGTGCCTGTTGCATAGATGCGGCTGTCTAGACTCAGTAGTCTAGTGGTGAACGCAGTGGCGTTTGACACAAGACGGACTGATTTCGAAGCCCACTGTGAACATTAACATTATGATGCAGGTACATCCAGCCGACGAGTCCCAAATAGAATGAAACGCGCGTTCTGGATTCCACTTACCAGTTACAATCCAACTTAATTATGTTTGAATATGTTTCTCTGGGGGCAGTCTTCATCATTTTCTTTTAACTTCTGTAATCTATCTCTTAAGTATCCTCTCACCATCACCTCTTTTATGATTCATCTATAATTCCTTGTAGTAAAATGTAGGTAAATATATTTTATTGTATTTACTATGTGTTGTTTTTAATAGATAAACAAACAAGAACAACTGTCGTAAACAAGACAGGTGTTTCCAACCTTTATTTTGAAAGCTGTTTTCTTAGTATGAGTAAACTATGAAAAAAATAACATAATTGAAAGTTGGCTAATAATCAAATACGAGACTTACATTTCGTCCTATTTGTAACGTATCACTCGCAACCACACTAACGATCATATTCAAACTAAAACCTGGTAACTATCACTTTACAATGCGAACGCGTTGATCACTGAGCCAGTAAGTTTAGATCTCCAATAGCTTTTTTAATGGGCATAAAGGTATATATAAAAGTCTGTAATTGTCTAATGTTTATATTCACGACCTATGTTGATCAGTCACAAGTGATATGTACAGGTACATCTTATACGGGTTGCTTTAAAGTATCCTTTAATCATATAGTTTCCTATATATACATCCAAAGATAGTGACCAATTTCTGTCCTGAATATCAACAACGGGCAATTTACAATTTCTTAAAACTAATAACCATAATAAAATATCGTTCATTTGCTTTAAACTGCGGACTTGAATCAGGATGAATATAGATAGTTATATGATCGTAATGTTCTGCACTTGGTAACTATCGCTAGTATGAGAGATTTCTATATGAATCATTGAACTAAATACTTAGATGATACTTGATTCTCGGGGGGGGGGAGGGTAATTACCAAAAACCATAGAATCATCTTCTGAGTTATGTAGTAATCGGCAAAACGTGCACTCAAATATGGAACTGGTAACATGGCTTAAAGGTGATTTTTAATTCATTCTCGTCCATAAAATCAAGTTTTTAGATCAATCTTTTAAGATACATTAGTAAATATATCAATTTATTTGACTGCTTTTCTGAACCAAAATTAATTATCACTTATGAAAGGAGGGGAAGGATATCCGACAGATTTCGGAGACAAATATTCAAACCACATAGCAAGTGTAGTTTAATCTAAGGGACTAAAGTTTGTTAGGCAATCACGGAAAACCATAAAGATAGTGGAGAAGATTTGTAGCTTATAGTGGATGGTTTTGATTAGAAGTTATATCATAAATTTATGCATTTAAACCACCCAGGTAAGAGAATTCAATCTCAGCGAAATCACAAAGAACCAGACAACGTTTATGTTTTTGTATGAGACTTTCCAGGAATGTGTATTTAATATCCTATAAAGGATTAAATCTATAACCATCATTCCTCGATGAGACAGCGATTGGTAAATAACAAATATCACTCAGGTTGGTTTAACGTCATGTAACCTTCAGTTGTCAAATTTATAGTAAAGTTCGTTCACGGATTATTCACGAACCGGTAATAGAAATCATAATTGATCATAGCGATCTAAACGCAATAGTATATTTTTTAATGAAATAAAATAGAATATGGTATCTACAATCAAACACAAATGAATTCGACTCTTTACAAATGTGAAGAAAGAAGAATAGTTAATGACTAATTAACTAAGCGAATTGACTACTTATTATAGCCAGGATATAGAATTTGTATAGATAATTCTTACATCGATTTCATATTATATTTCACTTCAGTAAACTACTAGTTAATGAACTGATTCATTATTTACAGCTCATTCTCTAGTGATATAACGGTCAAACTGTTATAACTCTTAGTAACCTTGAAAATGGGATTATATGTGTTTGACCTTATTGTTTTTATGATGTATCTTCTACATTCTAATCTATTCACTATATTAGGCATTTAGAACACAGTGATGTTTTAATTTTATTTGTCAAAAGAAGAGCTAGAATGAAATTCAGTACCGATTGTTTTATACATAATGTATCAGTATCACAGATATATTCTCATAACTTTTGACTAATTATTGAGAAACGGACAAAGCTTATCTATCATTCTGTTTATTTTTTTCTGACATTCTTATTTTTTAACTACTGAAATTACTATATTTCGGAAAAAAATGAACAAATGATGATAGATTTGTGTATGTCATTTAAGATTTGGGTTATGCAGTGTTTCAAATAGATTAAAGTACAGTTATTCTATGACGATTCATTTAAACTAGTTCAATAACACGTATTGCACTATTTAAAAAAAACAGAAAAAAGATAGACATTACATTTATTATTATTCTAAACAACACTGTCAGGGCCTTCTTCAAGTATAAGTACTATGTTTGTTTGTTCAGATGACTTTATCTGTGGATAATTACTTAGATTGAATGACGCATTAGTAACAAAAGGTAAATACAATACTGCCTACAAAATGAATAGCGCCAACTCCAATTAAAATTAAAGCCTTCCTCATACTCATGTATGAACTAAAAGTAGAAGTAAAATGACATAACACCTCTTCAGTTGATCACATCAATCCTAAAGTTTCATATAATGCGGCCAGGAACATCTGTTTCCACCTGACTATAGGGATGTCTAACTTATGAACATGAAATTTAGTCATCAAGTCACTTACTAATTACCGCCAACCATCTATCAAGGAATAATAATGTCTGTTGCTAAAGATCAACAACCTATAGAGTTAGATATATGTATAACTAAAAATTGTCTCCAACCTTAAGCAAAAATTGAATATTTGTCTACTATGACATATCATGAATTTCTACATACCACGAGAAAAGAAAAATACCCCCCACCATTTGGTAATGATTGACACTACATAAATTACAACCTGTGTGGTAACATTAAAAAGTTACGAGACATGGGACTAGGGACAGAAATAAACAATTTAATTTGCGTATTAACCATTCATGTGTGTTAAGCTGAATCTATGTGAATTTTGGAAAGATAACGGGATATGTGGCATGTACCGATGGGCACATTTTATGCGGTGGAACATTTTTTCAATTTCTATGTGTAGATTACCTTATTTAATGTCAAATTATTTAGTGAAAAGTTGTATGACTGGTTTGAATCGCAATTAGTGCGATATAAAGCAGCAATACATCAACTGAATGACCACATTTTGTATACGTTTACCATCAACACGAAGTACTGCAACGAACACCAAAAATTTATCCTAAACTAATTTTTCCTTAGTTTGAGTTTAATTGTAACTGGTAAGCAGAATCCAGGACGCACATTTCGTCCTAAATGGGACTCGTCAACTGGATGGTGGGACTCCAACTCAGTTCGTTTTGTGTCAAACGTCACCGCGTCCATCGTAGCTACATCGAGGCAGTTCGCTCAGGATGCATATATGGCAATAGAAAGTGATCAACTTCAGTTCATGGCAAATCATGCGAAGATCCTAATACATTCTAATTATAGGCTCTTCTTAGCTAAATTTATGTCAGTGGATGCATTTAGTAATGCATTGAAAGAATTTGAAATTAGCGATACTTTTTTATTTTATAGTTCTTGATTCCTGTTTCTATCAGGATCAAAAAAACCTTCAGTAAAATTTTACTATTGACGTCAGTAATCAAACCATGCATATTTCTAAAAGAGGAATCAAGATGTTCGCAATTATTTGCCGTGACTGTTTAAACATGACGGTTACCAGATATTGAGTTTGCAATAATGTGACTTGCTTTTTCTTGCACTAGGGTTTCTAGTATTAAAGACCTTGCCCATCCTAAATTGAAAAAGTAGTAATACAACATAAAACTTTGAAATTGTTGTTTTAATGCTATTCAATATTCATTGTTGGAATTTCAGTAACTTTTAAATAACAAACAATAAGGTAATTTGTAAAGTATTATGTATTTGAATAATGCAATTCAGTATTGATAAATGATCAATTATTTCAGACTAAACAATAATTCGACATAATCCATTGAATATACTCATAAGTAATATATGCATTTCATGGAAGAAATTATATACAGTTAACTTATTTTCATATAAACAATAAAATAGTTTTGTAGATAGTTTGCGTATACAAGAAAAAAAAAGGGGTGATTGACATAAAATATTTATCAGATCTTCAGTGAAAAATGAAACATAAATAAATGGATATCAATGTTTGTTTGTTTGATTGTTCTTCATTAGCTATGAAAGCCGACATAACCAATAAAAAGTATCTGCGAACATTGAAGTTTACGTTGACAATCTTCTTAAGCTGGCTTTGAATATTTATTTGCAATAACAAGCTAACTTCTTTGAATAATATACAGTAAATCTAGTCTTCAATGTCCTGATAACTTAGATTTTTTAAAACTAACTACATTTTGTAAAGTAAATCCGAATGATTTGTTTGTTCTTTTGTATAGTAAAAGCTGTCAGTTTATTCTTACCATAAGCTTACTTTTAAGGTGATGACTTCTCATAGTTCTAATGGGTTACAAATAATATCGCTTGACAGTGTTAAGTATTAAAAGTCATTTCAATGGAAATCCACAACTTAGAATTAGTATTCATTGCCAAAGTGTATTTGCAATCTTAACGAATCTGATGGTCCCTGTGGGATTTGAACTCTCATTAGATAGCTTTCAGTCTAAGACTGATACAACTGGAATTTTGAGGTTAAGGCTGAGAGCCAGCAGAACTGAGACTTACGCACTGATCAATCATTTAGATGTAACTAATGGAGTTCGACTGAAAAAAGAATAAAGTGGATGTAGATGATGACACTAGTTAATCGTCACGTGTTTATAATATTATTGTTCTCGACTTCCCCTCAGATCTGCTCGTACAGATATTAATTTAATTTTACGAATCCACCTGAGTCAGATGACCAGTGGAAACTAGGAAGTACTGGACAATAATTTTGTCCAAGGATGGAACTCCTCAATAATACAAATCCAAGATATCACTAGGAAGTCGAGCCCAGTGCCTTCAGATTTAATATCGACGCCTCAACCATTAGGTTAGGGAGCCAATATCCGGTTTATATCAATAACTTTAAATTGTATGATTTATCCATTACCATCAGTAAGTGACTGGTCCCCACTGTTACCAAATCGGTTGATGAATATCGTTCCGTTGAATCCTACAGTTTTGCTTTATGATTTTCTGAAGAAAATTTCTATTTTCTAACTAGGTATTTAATTATTACCAAAACACGATCGTTGTTGATATTGTAGAACAGTATATCTGTTCGTTTATCGATATGAAAGTTAGTACTATATCGGTTTGCTTAAATTCACAGTTGAATATAATTTTTGTAAGCTTTTGACATTTGCATTGAAGATTCCTTAATTTGGTTATTTTATGTCTTTCTCCTAATTATCGTATTTATGTTCAACCCAACTAGTTAAACAAAATAATGTTTTCATTTTGAAATGCTAATTTTTCGCGTTTTGATATCGTATGAGGTCAATAAAATTGATATTTCCTTGGTCATTTTTACAATTTATTCCATAAGAAGAGTAAAACAGTATTAGATTTCTAAACTGTTATGACGGGAACGTAAGACTAGTGGCTTCATGTGACCTTGTATGCTTCCAATTACAGTGACCAGTGACAAATAAGATAGTCCAGTCAACGCCAAATGTCTACCTGATGCCTATTCAGTCCCAGGTCATGATATGAACCAACTAGACGAATCATACAAGGTTTATAAATATTTGTAAAATCTGACTACACAGGGGACGAATAAGAAGAAGAATATCTATAAAAAAGAAGAATATTAATGATCAATAGCTGAGGGAACGGATATATGGTTCATCTATTATAGTACCCGAGTAACAGATGACATAATAACAGTTCATATGTCTAGTGGGAGGCTAGGACTAGGGGAGCATGACAATATGAGAAATAAAATAATTGATTTAAAAGTACTTAAAATAAATGAAATAGTCCTCTAAAATACACTACTGACATTTAGTCATTCTTGTTTGATCGCCCGCTATAACAAACAGTAGTATTTTTAAGTATTTTTAAGTAAATGCCATCAAAACAAAGAGTAAATTAAAAAGACCATCTTAATATTTGAAGGTAAAGAAGAACCAATAAAATCACATGAATTGAAAGGTAGTCTCAATCCGTTCGTAACAGTACATTGGTTTTTTCTTTTCAATCAACTATCACAACAATTATTCTAATTAGGATGATAAAGTCTCATGGTCATTGATTCATAACATGTTTTGAGCAATACATGAGTGTTTATCATTCATTAGTTGATATAAATAGACATTTAATATTTCTGAAAAATTATCTAATAACCAAACAATACACAATGTGTCATTTTAACAATGAAGACTAAGTATAGTGATTTCAATAATTAGCTGTTTTACTATTTTACTTTGATATCTGTGCCGTTAGTAATAATGTAAGTTATGTAACCATTTAGATCATACAGTGTAAGTAGTTTGAAATCTATTGAACGTCTATTCGATTCGATCGTTTTAATAAATAGTTTTCAAAGTCGATATGAACACTTATAAAGAGTGAAATATGCACATATTTAATGTTTTACATTTTGTAGTTAAAAATGGTTTACGTAATGTTTTGGTGACAGATACAGAAAAATTCAACTCGTTATCAAACCCATGCTAGTATTTTATTTACATCCAAAGAATCAATAAGTGCACAATCATATTAAATTAGATAGATTTATGTCTACTGGATGGCATTTAGCAATGGATACATGCCCAGATATGCAAAGGCTATATCAACTAAAATTATGTAATTAATAAATAACAATAGTAATAAATAGTTTTAAGGCATGATGAGTAAACAAATTGATTTACAAAGTGTACAAATGAAATGATGTAGAATATGAACTGATGTATCATAGAACCGAGTAATTTTGAATCTATCATCACTAGACATATACGTTTAAATCTTTTCAACATCTTTACAATGAGAAACTTAAGAAGTCTGTCGCGATATTGAATAAGGCATTATGGATGTTTATTGCAGTAAGTATCTAGTTTTGATAGCATCCTTAACTTCAGTTATACAATTCTAAATAATGATTTAGTTAATTAACTAAAATTTATTGTATAGTCAGTCATGCTTTTCTCCATATTTATCAACTGGACAATGATTTTTTGAAATATCTATATCGTACCTATTCTCAACAGTTCTTTAAATCGCTACATAATCTACCTGTGACGACTGGTCGCATGCAAGTACTTTGTATAACTTACAAATGTGTTATGTTACCTATCAGAATGAGACAAACGCGTGAATTCTTATTGACTCAATACGATTTGTGATACTTTCTGTAGGGTAGCTAAATTATATATCTGATCCCTCCGATTCTCTATACGATTAATGCGAACGCTTTCTCTGATACTAGTACATCAATCGGATTACGACAACTTTTTCTTCCCAGCCCAAATCTATTTCAAAAGACTACACTCGTAGCAAGATTATATTGTGAAGCGAATATATCAGTATCAGATGAGATTAGCTAACAAATATTTATATGTGTCACATTTGAAATTGAATTAATTGATGAAAGTCTATAATCAATCTTACAAAAAATTAATAAGCATTTTGCTTGCTTTAATGAACGATCGTACTTTTGCGGATTATAAATCCCCAACAAAATGCTACTTCAAAACCTAATTTTCCTTCATTTCATTTTGATAAATTTGTAAAAAAGAATAAAGTAGGGTTACCAGTGCATTCCAGGTCAATACATGTAAAAATAGCAACTACTATAGATATAATTGTAATGCTGAAATAAATGATATCATCAAAGAACAAAAAGATATTTTGCTGAATGTTCTTTAGTTCTTTCCATGTGAATCATATACCTATATTATATTGTCGAGTTGATAAGAATCAACGACTCGTAAAGACATATCCGTGTATTCTTGAGACCAATCTACTTAGTCCATTGCCAAGTTAACTGATGATTATGGTAATCTTGGATCTGTTGAACTTAATATGGTTCACTTAATGTATTACAACTTGGAGAGTTAATGATCTGGTTAAAACGAATCTAAAGAATTATTAGCATATGTTTCGAATGCTTTGTTTGGATTGGTAACCTATCATCATTGCACACTGATAACCTATGATTTGGTAGTAACTATTAATTTGCTTCAATAACAATTTGACCTAGTGGAATGAATACGATTAATGAATCGGATAAGTTAGAGATTTAATAGCCTGATTACTTACAGCGTTAAATAACATATATCTACAACATACATTTTAAGTCTTTCACTACACAATGATGAAAATTTAAGTTAGAAACTATAGTTTTTGTTTCGTCTGAAATTTTCAGTTGAAATAAATTAGTGTCTTGCTTTTCTTCCTTATTATTAGTTTTTGTTTATTCAACTGGTATCCATATGTGTAACAAAATTTATGTAGTGAAAATTAATTACATGTGTATGACTAGTGAATCATTAATGAATCATAAAGGAGATTACTGAAGAGTGGAAAGCTGTAGGTTTGAGAGATAAAATGTAGTGAATAAAATTGAATAAAGAATTTTCAAAGATGATTAAAACACTTCTATTTTATATTTTGTGTACTATGATGACGACGTAAGTGAAAATTTTAGGATATTGTTGTAATTAAGGCAGTTTTTACTAGTATGACCTACGACACAATAACAGGTAGAGATAAACTATTCCCTCTGCTCCCCTCACCCCCCACCAGCTTGGCTAACTACACGAAGAAGTCCGGCGTCAGCAATAAGCATTAATTCCACAGGCAGCCTGTCACATAAATAACAATCACTCAACTCATGTAAATATATACAAAAAGAGAATGTCCTTGGAAGTGTCACAAATAACGTAGTGACATGAACCACAGACCAATGAGATTTAACGTTCTATTAGGCGATAAACACAAACTAAAGATGGAAAGAGGGTATTTTGGTGTGAAAATGAGAAATTTAAATTTCTACAAATGAAACACAAAAGTAAATGGTTTACCCGAAGAATTCTGGGGATCTAACATCCCCAGCAGCTTTGCAAATTTTAACTTTTTCATATAATTGCATTAATAAAAATAGGCTCCAACCAACTGAATAGTCATATGTATTCACCGTTGAAATATCTACTATAGCGATATAGTTATAACAAATGTTTTTCAATATAATATTCCTTGAAGTATGTTTAGGGCGATCTTCAATATTGTGAATGGGATAGGATTATTTGAATGGTAGGATTTAGTGCTTCATTTTAAATTCAGTCAACTAGTAATCGTTTTTGTTATGATCAACTAACGTCAAAACCGACTAAGTTCCTAGAGCTACCAAGAAATTCATCTTATTTAAAAGATGTTCTTATCACATACAATATTCATCTGTACTAGGATGACGATGAAATGCTTAAGGTATATCTAAAATACTCGATGGATCAGTACACAAAATGACGTCTATTGAAACATTGAAATGATACAGTAACTCAAATTCGCAATCAATTCATCCGTAAATTACTTATACTCAAAAATGAATTATAATACTAATGAATATTATTATTTATGACTTTTATATATTTTTTTCAATAGTGTTTAATGAACCATTTCGTATATCAGTGGAATTATGTCAATCATAGTAGTGATGATAATAAACTTTGTGATTGATACATTTGAACATAAAAACAGGATATGTTCCTCCTTCATTGTAATAACTTACTCTGTTGATCCTTTGCATATCCATATCTACTGATAAGTTCAATTTATCCGAGTATATTACTGATATTGAACAGTTAACTATTTACGACAGTTAATAGTTACATATAGGCAGAATTTAATGATATCATGCTTACATAGATTTCTGAAATTCAACTACATACTTAATAACTTATATAGAAAAAGCAGTGGTGCAATCGAACATGTATTGTGATGACGTAATCACTAACTGAGTCAGTGTATATTTTAAAATACGATATTTCCTAATAGTTCTTGAATCATCGTTTAATATTTCAATACCATGTATATACTGTTAAAACATATACATTACTATTCTTGCATTATGAATCGCTTGATTATTAAAAACGTCATAAATGTGTATATATATATTCACGTTTTACAAAGGCAACAATTAGTAAAAGGGAGATTTTCTTTTATCCACTCAGTAGCTATGGAGTTGAATTCAGAGGTTTAGGGTGGATAAAATGTGTTCTACTAAAATACATTTATGCTACATCCAACAATTTCATGAATATGTGCTTCTACTGTTCTGCTTATATTTTTGTCTATGTCGGTTGAATCGAGTAATAACCTCGTTAAGTTCTCACTGAGGTTTCTCTAACGAAAACACATAGGTAGTATATGCATACTAAGATATAAAACTCAAGTTATAACTTATGTACTTGTTAACTGATAACATTAAGAATTCTGCTTTAAATCTGTGAAATGATATTTTTCATTAATCTGGTTAAAATTCTAATTAATAATGAATGTTTAATTCGCTTACCAATTAGAATTCCTATTACTGTAATACATCATGCCATCTTCATTGTCCATTCACCTTATACGTTATCGTTTTCATTAAATTTGACTAGAGGTTGTAATAGTGAATAAGTATGGAAGTTCAATGTGAACAGTGTTTAGTTGAATCATCACAAACGAGTTTCAGTGCGATTTTTGGTCTTTTATTAAAAACCAGTGTTCCCTGGATTTTAATGGTGCCCTATCAACACCATTATGTGATTTCAACAATTGTTTATACTACGGTACTACATAAAGTCATGAATGAGTATAAGTGTTGCTTCGTAGATGTGATTGACTAATTGCCAAATCACAATCTATATGATCATAGTGATATAAAATTTTTAATGTCTACTGGACTGACTATTCTATAGTTATCAAATGTGTGTTTGTGATAGTGTAGAAACTGTGATCGAAGCACTGGGCAACTGGACCAAAAGCACTACAAAAGTCTAATACGACCCTTCTCCGGGATACTATAAAGCTGCACTAATTCAAAATAACTCTCAATAATAAGTCCCAGGCATTTCATGATCTACAGAAAGAAGGCGGAACAATTATGGAGAACAACAGGAAAGAGATTAAGGAAACATTAACTCCAAAATGTCGGATGGCTTTTGGTTGTGAGGAACAACACCATTAGGAGTGAATTTATGTTGGTACTCTGGATAAGATCCAAGAAAGGAGGAGTATGAGGATAGCAATCAATAAACCCCGAACAAGAATAGAGAAAGGCAAGGCACAGACCGAATACATCGAAGTCAACAAGCAAGTAACATGGAGCATTAGGTTGGATAAACGGAAATATGTGAAGGGCCTAGCACCGATGGCGAAAAAAGCTGCGTGAGAAGGAAACATGAGGCACTTATACGATACAGCGAAGAAACTGATTGAAAAATTTAGTAAGCCAGAACTGGCAATCAAGAACAAAGACAGCAAATCAATCACTGAGATGTAAGAACAAACACTTCGACGAAGTCTCAAACAGACCAGCTCCAGTGAACCCATCAGTCATCGAAGCAGCATCTACAGATATTTTTATAAACACCGACCCATCAACAGTCAAAGAAATCAGCATGGCCGCCCGACAAATTAATAGTGGCAAGTCAGCAGGCCCAGATGATATACCACCGGAGGCACTAAAGACAGGTATAGAAGCAACTGCTAAGATACTACACATTTTCTTCAGAAACATTTACAAGGAAGAGCAAATGCCAACAGACTGAAAGAAGGATACATCATCAATGTACTAAAGAAAGAAGATCTTGCAATTACGAGAACTACAGAGGCATCACTTTTTTTCAATACCAGGAAAAGTCTTTTACAGTGTTATTAAACCGAATGAAGTATCCTGTCGACTCCCAACGTCGAGATCAACAGGCCGGATTCCGTAAACACCGATCATGTGCCGAACAAATCGCGACTCTACGGTTCATTGTTAAAAAATCAATTGAATGGAATACGCCATTTTATATCAACTTCGTTGACTACGAGAAACCCATTCGACAGCGTGGATAGGAGAACATTATGGAGCCTACTTCAACATTATGGCGTACCCGAAAAGATAGTTAACATCATACGGGATTCATACGACGGACCACATTTTAAAATGGTGTATGGAGGTCAGCTTACTGATTCATTCGAAGTAAGGCCTGGTGTCACACAAGGCTGCTTACTCTCGCCCTTCCTCTTCCTGCTAATAGTTGACTGGATCATGAAGACCGCAACATCTCATGACACTTTTGGAATAAAATGGACAACATCGATGCAACTGGATGACTTGGATTTTGCAGATGACCTAGCTCTTCTATTTCACACACAGCATCAAGTGCAGATGGAGACGGACAGTGTAGCCGCCTCAACATATACAAAAGAAGAAGCAGCATCCTTAGATACAAACCGACGAATACTAACCCAATTACACTTGACGGAGAAATTCTGGAAGATGTAGAAACCTTTACATACTTGGGCAGCATCATTGACAAACAAGGAGAGTCTAATGCAGATGTGAAGACGAGGATCGCAAAGACAAGGGCAGCATTTCTACAACTGTAAAACATCTGGGACTCAAACCAACTGTCAGTCAATATTAAAGTCAAAATTTTCAGTGCAAATGTGAAAATAGTTCTATTGTATGGAGCTGAAACTTTCATGGAGAACTACGAAAGGCATCATCTAAAAGATACAAGTATTTATAAACAACTGTCTGTGTAAGATACTTCGGATCCGTTGGCCAGATATCATCAAGAACAGCCTTTTGTAGCAGAGGACAAATCAACTTCCAGCCGAGGAATAAATTATGAAAAGTCGCTGGAGGTGGATAGAACACACATTGAAGATATCATCAAACTGTATTATAAGAAGTGCACTAACTTGGAATCCTGAAGGACAAAGGAAAAAAGAAAGACCCAAAAACACATTGTGTCGGGAATTGAAGACAGACATGGAGAGAATGAAGTGCACTTCGGTTATAAAGGCTTTTACTGGTTAGCGTTTTTTTAGCAATGTTGTTGTTTTACAGGATGAGGTCCCTAACCTCACGCCCAACCCTTCTCCTTTTTCCAGGCTTGGAACCGGTAGTAACCCTAGGAGGGCTCCACGGTTCGTGGTACCTGTTTGGTTGTGCCACATGAAAGGGCTGTATTGTATTACTAGTATTCAGGCTGTAAAGAGCCTGGTCACTGTGGTGTTAACCAGTCGACCTCCTGGAAAACTAATTTGAATGAAATTACTCTCATATTGCAGGGTACATTAATAATTGTGTAATCGGTGTGTAATGGTACCCAGCCAATATCAATCTGTGATGAATCCAATCAATTAAATTTTTAATTACTTAACATAAGTAAAAAAATTGAATTCGATCACAGTTTCTACACTATCACAAACACACATTTGATTACTATAGAATAGTCAGTCCAGTAGACATTAAAAATTTTATATCACTATGATCATATAGATTGTGATTTGGCAATTAGTCAATCACATCTACGAAGCAACACTTATACTCATTCATGACTTTATTAAATGCACTAAAATCACCAATGTAATTAACATGAAAACAAAACGTGTAAAAACTTGTTCGCCAATAAAGAGTTACCTCTCCCTCTAGAATATTCTTTTCTTTAAATCTTAGTTATGTCCAGTAGATATAAAGTAAGTAAAATTAGTCAGATATATAGAGGTGATTGAAACAGTGTTCGGCCATTAACACCAACGAATAAGTGAATTTTGTGTCATTTATGACCAATTAATTTATACTGAATGGAAAAAAGATAACCATATTATCAATATCTAGAAAGCTGTATATTAAATGAAAGCTTGGATGCACGTTTGTTTCAGTTCAGGATGCATATTCTTGTGAGCGTCAAGAGTGGAATAATTTCAGCTAAAGCGTTCCAAGTAGATTGAAATATACGTCCTAGATTACACAATTCAAGTATGTTAAAGCTTGTAACAAAAATATATCTTAAAGATAATCCTCTTAGGATTCACATCTATTAATATAACCTGATCATGATTCATTCTTGACATACAACCATACAAATATACCATAAGTTGTTTGAAAATCGTAAGTTGTGTTAGGTTGACTATACATAGTACACATTCAGTGGTGAGGTAAACAATATAACCAAATGATACAACATATTCAATAGTAAAAAGCATTCACTATACTGTTTAAAAATGTCGATATATGGAGACAAATGTGTCGATTCCTGAAGTCATTGACCTATTTTCAGATCAACTGTTTTTACAAAAGTACTGATGTGTTAATTCGGTAGCACTATAGACTAAATAGACCAACTGATAAAGAGTTGATTTTTGTAAAGACAAACACTGGGTTCGAGTCTTAGTTTCAACTTTAACACTGGTTCAATTGGATGCAGTTGACAAACTTTGAATAAAACGTAACTCGGGTCTTCGATTCCACTGTTAGCCCAGGCTCTAGATATATGTAAAACTGATAAAGACTGGTAAATTCGGATATCCCAATTTTCCTGTCTTAAAGAAGTTATGGCCATTATATAACAGACAATAGTAAACACTTTTCAAGCTAACAAATATGCATCATTAAATGCGATGTTTGTTTATAACGTATGTAATACATAGATATGAGCTTCAAGACTTTCTGTATGCCTGTATATTGTTTTGTCTGTCGTTAGCTGATACTGTCGGCTATCTATAAGCGATATATGTATTAGGCATACGATACAAATTTGCATGGACCGAAACTAATTATCTATTTTTGTTTATTGATTATGAACATAGTGAATATAACGTGTGAGAGACGAATAAAGGTTGGAAGATGATGAGATAAAGTTATCCATTACTTAACCAATAATAACAATAACAGTTATTATTATTATTATTATTATTATTATTATTATTATTATGGTAAATTAGGATTATCAAAGTGCACCAGTAGTTTATACCTGTTGGTTACTACACAAAATTTGTAACATGATTATAAAATTGGCCATACAGTTTGTTGGTTTAGGCAATTAAACATTTACTGATAAGATAATGTTAGTACAAATGCACATATAAGTCAAAATATTAAAGAGTGTTGAATCAACCCACTCTAACTAAATAACTTAGTTTATTGGCCTGTACAGAGTGTTTCAATTCTAAATAAAACGTTTACGTCATGATTTGATATCAACGGCAGATGTATTAATAAAATATTAAAGTGTAGTTACTTCGTGAATAAATGAGAGGACGGTAAGCGGACGTCCAGTGGTTGGATCGGACCACGAAGTATTCCAAGCCAACGGAGGACACAGATGCTATGTTCTTGAAAAAACGAATGACATGTGGACACATTTTCATCACTGATGATTCCCTAATTAAATTGATTACTTTAGCATCAACGTTAGGACAGCATTCCAGCCCATGCGTAATTATGGTGATTGTTATTTTATAGGCTAAAGCACCTTGCCATTGTGCAAATACTAACTGACATGAAGTTAGTGAAAAGAGCTCCATATTTTTCATAACATAAAATTCCATCTACCAAAATGTGTAACTTTTACTCATACATGCTTATTTCTTAAACTGAGTACTATCAACAGTTATAGTCAAATTATTATAGTAGTGAATACGTTCAACTATATATGATTGAATATAAACTGCCTAGTAAATTGTATATGGTCTACATTATCAGAATAGTATATTATTATGAGTACTATTCGAGTTATCTTAGTCATTGTGTATTGAAACATTAAGAATGCATACTATAATTTCAGTTTTCTTTAGATCTATTGTATAAATGTTGTAATCAGCTGCCGAAGAAAGTTAATGCACAGTTTATCACTTTCTAAGCCATGTTGGTATATGCAAACTACGTGGTTAGGGTTCACGTGATAATTGTGATGGAGTGTGACATCGGATAATATCGCCTAGAATTGATCAAAGTTGTGCAAGTGTATTCAATCTTTATATTCTACTAGATCCCAAGTTCCTTCATTCTATCGTATTCACGTTTACTTTACTCATTTCTATTGAACTATGATGTTGTATTAATCTTGTAAATTTTGTCTCACTGTGTTAAAGTGGTATAGGCGTTTGGATCTATGAACATATGCGTCGGTTTCTACATTGTTCGTAAATGACTGACTAATTACTATCGTTTAAATAGATTGCTGAAAGAAGTAATTAAAGGTGAATATGTTTAACAGAATCTGAGGAACAAGGTATCTGTTCAATGTAATAATAACAATTACCACTTTTCGTCATTAAGTATCCGTACTAACGATAACTGGAGTGTAAATGAATAGTCTTTCATCATCCTAGACATTATTGGCAAAGAACTAAAACTCACAGACTATAATGAGAAAAACGAAACTAAAGTGAGATAAATCTAATACAACCTTTAGGTAACATGCGCAAAAAATGTAGAAAATACTGACGTAAAAGTGGCAAAAACTGAGGTTTTGTTGCTAAGACAGTAGAAGATAGGTGATTTCTTTTAGTGGTAACAGAGTGATTTCAAAAAGTTATATTCCAAATTCATCTTCTATTGACTTCTTATCAAAAACAACTTGTTGATTTGTCTCTCTAAATAAATATAGCATTAAAGAAAACAAATGTTCTGCAAGGGTTCTCGAATTATGATGACACCTCGGTACCAGCTAACGGACGTATGACTAACGACACAATAACAGGTAGAGATAAACTATTCCCTCTGCTCCCCTCACCCCCCACCAGCTTGGCTAACTACACGAAGAAGTCCGGCGTCATCAATAAGCATTAATTCCACAGGCAGCCTGTCACATAAATAACAGTCACTCAACTCATGTAAATATATACAAAAAGAGAATGTCCTTGGAAGTGTCACAAATAACGTAGTGACATGAACCACAGACCAATGAGATTTAACGTTCTATTAGGCGATAAACACAAACTAAAGATGGAAAGAGGGTATTTTGGTGTGAAAATGAGAAATTCAAATTTCCACAAATAAATCACAAAAGTAAATGGTTTACCTAAAGAATTCTGGGAATCTAGTATCCTCAACGTGTCCATATGCGCTTCCATCGAAACAGTAGAGACGTAGATTTTTAAAATTTAAAAGAATAAAAACGGTAATTCTAACCAATCTAGGGGAAAATGTAGTAGTCTGATATGCACTAAGTTTCTATATATCATGTTTCAACTAAATAAATATACAAGTATTAGAAACAGTATATTAATGGATATATAGGGATTTTTTCATGCATGGTGATGTGAATACCTAATCCTTCTTATTATTTTAGTCAGTATCCAAGTGGCTACATAGATTTGTTATATTAAAGTGCATAGAGTTTTTTCATATGTTTTCATAATAGTTTATCATAAATCTCTAAAAATAAGATAATTACTAAATAGTGATTTGTTTACTACTAAAATGTTTTTTGATAGTAGTATAGTAATTTCACATTATTCGTTTATCATTTAATTAATTTATAATTTCGTTATAGATTCTTGTCTCATGAATATTATACATCATAAAATGTATTCCAATATTAACCGTAATTTGGTATTTTTCTATTTAAAGTACAATTTCACTACGAAACGACACAATAAGTGAAAAAACAGTAAAAATAACAGACCTCCATTTTCGCTTCCTAGTTTAAGACTAATCAGGTGGGATTAAATTCTAGGAAAAAATGAAGTACTATTGAAGAACATGGTCACTTTAAACTGCTGAATTAGATTGCTGACTTCTACGTCCTCTACGTTATTAATTTCTTGATATTACTTGACAATCCCCAATAGTACCTGCTCGTTCCTCATATGATTGAACTTTATATTATTCACTAGAATTTTGAATAGTAGTTTGCGTTTCCAATTGTTTAAAAAACAAAAAAATATACCAGTCATTCATTAAGATATGGGATTAAATTCTTCCATTTAGTGATTTAATAACTTGATGTACGAACTACAGTACTACATATTGTCTAATCATTAACGTCAATAGATAGAAAAACGGTCGTAAAAGAAGATGTTTGCAAAGTGAAACAATAATACTAACATTAATATTTAAAGTTCTTATTACATTGAACCGATATTACAAACTTCTGTGACATCATTGAGTGACATGAATTTTCTTGTTTTAAATCATTCTTAAAGTACTCATCTTACTTGGTAACCATGTGCAATTACATACACCCATAAAGCACTCTACAGACTATCGCTAATGAAATTATTAAAAAATACCATAAAAAAGTATCTATCACCAATGTAGTTGGTGTATTGTAACCTCTCCTCTGTTTCTTTTAGAGAAATTTGGTGCTGGTAGTGGGAGGATGATTTAAATATAGTTCATACATTAAATTTATTCATCAATCAAGACAGACTAATTACATAGAATCAAGGCTGATGATAAACAATTATGAATGAATTATGCATAGTAGTTAACCGCTGTTTAAAACCTGTTCATATCTGTTTCTGTAGGTGTATGTTTTGTGCTGTAATCAAAGATTACGACAATGAATGAATTGAGTATTGTTGTTTATTATAACACTTTATTAGATTTCTCTAACCAGCGGTAAGCTACTAAATTGAACTATGAGCAAAATCATCTATGTGCACCATATGATTTTTCATAATTTAAATATAGTTCACAAAAAAATTAGTAGTAGGTCTGCGTATAATTATCTCATTGTGTATAATTCAATATATCAATGTAGACTTCCTGTCTATGTTTATTATCATTAGGTAACTGATAAATTATCAAGGCATATATAGATTACAATTGATTTGAATCAATGAACAAATATAAACAAGTTTTTAGAAAATCACGTTTATCATCATTATTATCATCACATGATTATGTAAGAGTATAGATTTATAGATAATATAGTTCAATACAATTATGATGAACATTGTACCATACAATACAATGGTTGCATCTAGCTACTAAACTACTTTGTATACAAATGTTGTACGATACATTTACACTTATTTATACTAATTCACATCTTACATTATTTATATTTTATGTATTGTATCATCTTTAACAAACTATTCAACAGAAAAATGACAATGATGTAGATTGAATAGATACTGAATGTTCTAAATGTTAAGTGTTTATCATAAAACCTGAAGGTCCTAGTTCCGATCCACTGTGAAATGTTGAATAAGCACAGTCTATAAATTTCATAACAGGAATAACTAACAAATGCTTTCCAGTTTTCAATAGGTAACCAAATAAAGTCATTATATGGTGTAAAATTAAAAAAAAATAAACTTTAATCAATCACTTAGTAGAAACAAACTAACTGTTCATTAACCTGTATATCAGAGTAAAGTGTATCAATTTAACACTTTGTTAATGATATCTGTTAACATTATTGATAAATATACAAATGAAAACATCATACTTATTAAACGACTAACTTCTTTACATACGTACATTGTAAACATATTCATTGTTCAATAACATATGATTCATTCAATAGTAAGACAAAAAGAAAACAATGAACTTTATATATCAGATACACATGTATATTATAACACAATTGTGTATCTTAAAACAAAATGCGCCAAGTTTAATTTCAATAAGTGTAATAATTAAAAATGATTAAAAGTTGTAATGAACTTGATTGAAAGTATAAAACTGTGCCAATTAATTAATCAATCAATCGATCGATCATTCTTAACACATTTTTTAAACATGAAAATTTAATGGTTACAAATATTAATAGATTTTCTATAGAATAAACTGGATAAGTTAAGAATAATGTAAAAATGGTTTACAATTTAGAAAAAAAACATATACACAATGGAATATTTATTGTAAAACGTGAACAGGTATAAAGTTCTTGTTCAGATGTTCAATTATATCAAATGAATTAGACGTTAAATAGACACTTCTACTGAAATCTACATTAATATATGCATTTGTTTATGGTAATTAAACATTAGAAGTATATTGGTTTATTGACAAATAGTGTGCAAAATTAACTGAAATATGATTTTTGTTTTGAAACAATCTCACTTAGGGAATCTCTAAAATCTATGAAGTAACTTGTCTCCGTAAATAATCAATAAAACCATAACACTGTGCTTAGACTAGTAATTAACTTTATGCATCTATGGATTACTGACTACTGAGAAATATCATGTTAATCTGTTAATTTATGTAAATAACTTAATTAGTAGCAACCGTGTTAATGTCTCATATCGACAGATTGAGTGTTACATATTCGAAACTCATAAACAATATCAGCTCTATAAGAGTAACAGAATGCTTTGGTAACGAGTGCTGACCAGCATAAAAATCAAGTCCAAAGTTTTGATTTGATTATTTCTAACCTTCACACGAATTTGAAAATTTGTGACTAACTAGGGTTTAATATAGCCAAAAACGGAGAAACAGATACCACTGATTATATTGAAGAATGATCGTCTGACGGTATTAAAACAGAATAAGGATGAAAATGAGGGTTATTGGTTTTCCATTCAGTAATAATGCGCTTGCATTTTGACTTCGAATGCAAATATGTTTATGTTTGAAGCAAGATAGGTTAACAGTTTTAGGCGGCTAGTTCCAACTAATGTCTATTTATTTCCCGTCTATTGAAATATTCCAATTAGTTATTTCGTTTTATAATATGAATTATATAATTACTGATACGAGCCGCTTATTTTCATGCAATATTATAGAACCCTTAAAAATATTTCCAATCTTAATAGTTTAACTAGTGAAAACCTCTACAGACGTGGGCAAATAATCCTCTTTGTCTGGCATTTGGTAAAGCACTAGACAAACAAATTGGATTTTAAAAATCTTATATAGAAGGTCGAATAAAGTATTTCTGAAAGTCAAACTGTTCAATGACCTTCTTAATTGAAGATGGGTAGTTAACATTGATTACTATAAGCATTCATAAATAATTGCAGCAGGCTGACTAGTTCCAGATAAGACAAAATGCGTGTCCTGGATTTCGCCTGCTAGCTACAATCTAACTCAAAGCAAGCTTGCAACCTATCCCTGTACTGAGGCAATCCGCTCAGGATACACATTGCAACAAGAACTGATCAATTTCAGTTCATGCCAAAAACAGCGTAAAAATTCAACCTTATCCAAATTATTTACTCAAATAGTTGTACTTAAAATCCACGTTAACCACACGTTCAAAATAATATCACTAAAAATTCTATACTGTAACAAAACATATGGTATGTAGCAATACCTAATTATTTTATTAAATTTAAGTGGATTACTTCGTATGTAACTTTTAGTTGATACACTTAAACGCAAACTACCTGACATTAATCTAAAGTCTACATTGCAAAAGATATATAAATTACATTTTACGTCAAATTAATCTGTACTGTTTGAAGGCTTGTAAAATTTGTTGACTGTTGTAAGTAACACCACAGACTATGTTGCTACACAAGTATTACAGCTATCGATGGATACTTTGTCATAGCATAGAACTCTTCATCAGTAAAAATCTATGACCTCACCACAGATCTGGCCAAATACAATAAGTGCTTAACCTCCAAAACAGCTAAGTTGGCATAGATTGGTTTATAGTTCATACTTCAGCCAATTGGCGATATTGCTTGACCACTATCCAATACCATTAAGGAGGGTGTAACTACCTCACATTTGACTAAGTTGATCTATACTAGTTACCGCTCATCACTAGGAATTGGAAAATTACCTCACTAAAGTGTACATGGTTATTAGCATACAGTGAAGAGGTGAGGGGGGGGGAAAGGGAGGTTGGGAAAATTGTTCATTACACCACACACTTATTTCAGTTAGATTATATTTAATCTGTATTACATTATAGATAATGTTCTATTTATGTTTATATAAAAAAAATTACTAAACTAAATAACTTCTAATAATAATAATAAGATAATTAGTACAACTAGATTTATTATTGGAATGTTTGTTTTTGTTCTTTCTATTTTCACTCTACAAAAAAAATCATTTAATGTTTTATTGAGGCTACTTATTTTGCTAATTATAATGAACATTTATATACTATGATTCTAATCATGTATTAATTCAAAAATGAACAGAATTAAACTGTACTGCTTAGTGATTATTACCAACTGGAAACCAGATAATAATTAAAGTAAACCTATGAATTAATGAATATCAGAAAAATAAGGAACAATTAATTGTTCAAAACTGTATTCATTGATAGTAAGTAACTGTTCAGAATAGTTATATATTTGATTTAAAGGAATATAAATTGTGTATAAGTTACTTACTAGTCAGTGAGATTAAAGTAGCATGATTACTGCATTTAATTGAATATTATTTTATGGAAAAATATTCTAATTCATGATCATTTCATAATCAGTGAAGTTTTTTGGTATTTTATGGAATGACATATCTAAACAATGATATTCATAACAGTACAGTAGATAAGAAGATTTAACAAGTTTAAAATCTAGGTCTATGTTCATTCATCTTAAACGTTTACTTGATGTACTGGTAAACTCATTTATTTTTCTTACAGGCTCAACAATGTAAGAAATAGACATGGATGAATGCTATCAATGCACACAATAAACATAAACTCAATTCTTATTTGTTTATAAACGACTCAATAATCTTCAGTAGTATACTGAAGATTTCAGACTATTGGTTGAATAAACTGAATCAAACTTGTATATTTGATCACAGTCAGCCAATCAAGTTTCCTAATTGTTTCAGAAGTCTTCTTACTCGCTGTAGTAAATGGTGCGTGGCGTTAAGTAATATTATTGTCTGCAGTATAAAACAGAATGTACAATCAAATTGTTCTTAGTCTGCAATTAAAAATGATTCTGAAATGATTGAGTTCTTGTCTGTTATCTTGATCTATATGAATCAAGTACCAATGATTTATAAGTCAAATATCTCATATGTTTATGACTTAAACCCACTACTCGTCGGAGCTGCATTCAGTGATTGAAGAAACAGGCGGATTATCTACATTCAAAATCCAGCTAAAATTATCAGCTAAAATCAGATAGACGTGTTACACTATGTATTTCAAGTAGTGAAAAACAAAACGTTTATTTATAAATTCATGATACATTGGTAATAAAGTTTTTCCAAAATTCTTGAACTGTTGAAGTTAGTCCGGTGTGCACGTTCATCATTAAAGTTATAGGATAACTGTGATATATAATATGATGAAAACATTGCCAACAACTATCACGTGATGTAATTGCGAAACTCATTATGTCACTTGATGACTATTTAGCTATTTCGTAATTTAGATAAACGTCGACCGCACCGAACAATTATTGGAATACGACTTATCTACTAAACAGTCATTCAAACTTAATTTAAAGTACCCTTCAAGATTGATTCGCTGAAGTTTTCATCCTGTACTCACATACAAAATTGCTATGTACTGCTAAACATTCTTATTCAAATTCTAAATGTCTGTGATTTATGTGGCTAATAAAAAGAAACAATGGGACAAACTTGTAACCAATAAACAATGATGCATCAACCAGAAAAACCTTTTGTGGTGAAGGTAGAGGTGGAATGTACTGGAAACTTGATACTCTGAGATCAGATTTGTATTACTCCACTTCTGTATATTTAATAATGTCATTGTGAGACGATAGTAAAATTAGCAAACTAAAAGTGTTAGTGACTATTTAGATAGCATCAAGAATAATTTTACATTAAAATGATAAATTCCAAATTAACCTAGTGAAGATAGATAACTTGCGCTTATCCATGTGATTTTCTAGGCTGTGTAGAGTGAGATTGAAGGCCAAATAAGTAACATATATGATTGGAGTTCACCCAGGTGATGCATTTTACATGAGAACTAAAGAATGTTTATTCATCTGTGTAGGTAATCTAGAGTACTTGTTACTGGTTATAAATTCCTTCTGTTCTAATTTTTACACCAATGTATTTCTGATTAACAACATCCTACTTGGAAAATGCAATCTTTAAAACTTCCTATAGTCAGTGATATATAAAGGCTTAGCTTATAACTTCTACTACGATAATCTGTGATTACTCATGTTCGTAGTATGTTGAAATCAGTCAACTTATCTTCCAGTATTAAAAAAATAACACTCAGACAAATGAAAAACAACGAGAATTGTGGGACACAATTCTCGGATTGTGTAACTGTAGGTCTTTAAAAGCGTATATAGAAACGTAGCTGCCACTTATTTAAGACTTATTGATTTGGAAAGAAAACACATATTGCCTGTTGTCTTTGGCATAATGATTTTTAGAACTTCCATGTAGCATGAATACATGTTCTTTTGTATTCTGTATGAAAGCTAAATGTAATTACTTTTCATTAACTAACCAGAAATAGTCGTCTTCCTACTACTCACAATACTGATAAAAGCATGTCCTTGTCAAATTTTTGTATACTTAGTTCGGTATTCATTCTTTCTTATAAGATCTTATTCCCTACGCTTACACATGTACACGTCCACTGATATTGTTACTATCACTGTCACTTTAGTATTCATTTTGACGCTTTCATCTTTCTGTACTAGTGTCGCGTAACAACTTACATCAGCGTAGATCTATACTAGGTCTTACATTCCTTAAGACTAACTGATATGTTTATTTTTGAAATAATAAAAGATATTTGTAGCTCAGGAGGGTGGTTTTGGTTTAAGTTAGTTCCTTAATCTGAATACTTTAATTATCAACATTTCATCATCATTCCGGACGAATTTACGAGTATAAACTTCTGACTTCTACTTAAGGTTTGAGCCAATGAAATCGTCCAGATTGTCAATAAAAGCATCGATAATTAAAACATCAATCTCAACAACTCACTATTTCTTATTTAGATGTATATTATTCAATAAAAATTATTATTTCACAATGAATATACTCTATAGGATTATCATTATGATTTTATTAAACATAATTACACTTACTCCAATTTCAGCAAATTGTAATAATCTTTCTGATTCAGATCTACTTAAATTTGGTAAACACCATATATTCTGTGTATGTGTTATACGTTCTTTTAAATTAGGCAATTTAAATGAATTAGGTAAATTAATTAATAAATTATTATTATTATTGTACACATTTTGTTGATCTTTTGTTTTGACTGTAAATGTATTTAATGGTTGATAACTGAATTGATGATGTGAGTTGATTTCAGTTGGTATGATAAAGAATAATTCATCGATTTCATCTTGATTAAATGGATTATCATCATCATCATTATCAATATCATTGTCAATATTGTTGACATCATCCTCATAGTCGTCATCGGTTTCATTAAAGTCATTTATTGCATAATTATTATCATTTGATGACATGGTAAGACATGAAACTTTATGTGAAACATCATTTATATTGTTATTATTATTATTATTAGTAGTAGTAGTATTATGATTGACATTTCCCTGTAAAGAACTATTTACCTTTGAATTGAATACAATTTCCGATCGAGACATATTTGAATTGAATACTTGAAAATGATCATTTTTCATAAGTTGATTCGAATGAGGAGATAAATCACACTGTTGGTGTCGATGATAATGTTTAGGCTGTGGAAGATATTGTAGTTGATGTTCATAAATATGACGTGCTGGAACATGAAATGTTGGTGATTTACTTAACATTTTTTAAAAATCTAAAGTTTGATGAAAAAGAAAAACAAGATTTGTAATAATTTTATATTTACAAAGTAAATCACTAGATGTTTCACTGGTTTTACATGTAGTCATTTAAACAATGTTTTAGATAAAAATTAAAACAGAATGAAATCAGCATTACATACGTCGATGATAATGATTAATGAAATCTAAATTTATTACTACGAATTAACTTCAGCTATACAATCTCTAATTTGAGACACTTCATGTTTCCTCACCAATATACCCCACCCCATTGAATTGAGACCATATCTTTTAAACTTGGTAACCAACGCTTAACGTTTTAAAAGACTATGCAATCATCCAGTGACTGACATTTTTTTCATTTTATTTAGATTAGATGTTATTAGTATGTTTAAAAAAACTGACAAAGAGTACGCCTACCTGCTTGACGGTTAATAAATAAAATCAACAGTTTTACTTGGAAAATGTAAATGGATATATCAGGTATAATCTAAAACCAAATTGGAGGCTGATAAACCGGAAGATTCCCGCCTACAAATGAAGCATATGACTTTTTTCCGGTATTTATTTGATGACTATATATGTATATATATTGTCAAAGCAGGTATTGTCATTATTGAATGTTACTATTGGGAAGGGTTTGTTTATACCTATGAGGGCTAACAGCTAACTGTACTCAGTAGATAAGTTGATAACTTTGCATATTTTTAAAGAAATTTTTTTAGTCTCAAATTTTGGTGTGTAGATTAAATCTAACAATCCAGATTCATCAAGCTGATGAGTATTGAAAGAGATGAAACAAATTTATTAAATTCCATTGTTAATTACAATCTATTTGTAATGTAATTTTAACAAATTCTAAACTGGTACTTTATGACTATTGATACCTTGCACTATGGTCCTTCTAGAATTTCTAAGAAACTCTCTGTTATTTGTTTTTACAATATTGAATTCAGTAGTTAATTATATTGTAATTAAACTGTTAAGTCATACTTGATAAAATAAAATAGTTTGTAAAAGTAGTTCACAAGTTGTGATCAATGTTTTGATAAAGTTCTCAATTCAACTTAAAAGATCATTACTAAATTCAGTAGTGTGTTTAAAAAAATTAAGTAGCCGTTTGTTTACTTCACAAATTGATATTAGTTGAGTGCCACTGAGAACCAGGGAGCACTAGACAGAAGTTTCTTCCTGGTATGTGACTCCTAAGCAATGCACACCGTCAATTTCTACATGGATTTAAGTCCAAGGCCTACAGGGTAGTAAACACTTAACTTTCGAGACCACTAGTCACTGATTTTAGAATGTTTTTGAAGTTCTAAGGAGAAGTCATAACTGTTGGAGTTCATATTTGTCAGAGGTTAGACAGTTATCACCAGTGGTAATAGATGGTTGTCGTACTCTATTGCTGATTGATGGAAGTGGAAATTTTACCGCGAGACGCCAACCACTGGAGAAGAGGGAGAAGGGTTCACCAACCTGAAGGAGCTGAATTTGATGGTCTGGGGGTAATTGAGCGTGAGAACTGTCGAAATATGATACCTTTCACCCCTACATAGTGGCAGTAACATCGAGTCACTTAGACTAGTTACCACATTACAACATGATCACTAGAATTCGATGATCATTACAAATGACCTGACGAACATTTGATTGGTCACTACACAGTGACAAATCGATTTATAAATCACAGTCTTACAGTGGGGAGGGGTATATCGCGTCCCAAATAGCTCAGCAGTAATGGTCTTGGACTGGAAAACCAGGTGCCGCGTAATCGAATCTAAAAGGAAACACAAGTTTCTCAGGGATTGCAGGTACGCCTTACTAAGAAGTGCTAACATGTATGAAACCTAGGTCTAGGGTTTCTTGTTTACTATTACGAAACCACTTCCCAGGTCCCTTACTAATTCGAAATGACTTTATGTTCTCCTGTAGTTTCCAGTGATACTTATTACGCGGTTTACTTGCTCGACCTCACACTTTGCCTCCCATTAGAAATAGTTAAACTTTACTGGTCACATCTTGTCACAAGGAGATTTTTCGGTTATGTTATAACTTTTAGACAACTAGACTGATACTCAGTGGTTAAGATTTCCTACTTCAATCAGTTAACAATCCTGTATAATTATCATTATATAACTTAACTTTACTATCTACAGTTTTTTATCAAAAGTTTTGGAATTCGTTTTGCGATCAATCACTGATAGATAATTACTGTACAATTTAAACTCAACAGATATAAACTAAAATGGCACTACTGGGTTATTCTAAGAATAACAATGACACAAATTTAGCTAATTAGAAAATGATATATGTTAACCATAAGTTTATAAAAATCACAAAAAAAATAAAGTGGATATGATAAATTTGGGCAATGAATCAATTTGTTTGGGTTATTGATGGGTTCTGTGCATTTAAATATAAAATAAGTATGATATAGATACTCATCTATATCAGCAAGTAACATTTATCTACGTTATCCACAGTAGACTCTAAAGAACTTTCTCAATTTACTTCACATTCTTTTTACATTGTTCAAATGAACTCCAATCAATAGATTCACAAAGTGACGTTGACGGATCGAAAAACTGATGTTCGTATCTTTGACGTTAAAGGTATCAATATGACTTCTAGTTATCTGTATGCATTGTTGCACAAAGCTAACGAGGTACTTTTCTGTTCAGTACACTCTATGCCATAAGTCCTATATCGAATCCTGAAAATATGCATAAGTTAAAATACGAAGTAAACTTAACAATTCCGTCTTCACAAACCTCATGCGTTTGGACTTCCTATTTCTAATCTCATACCGCTCTCAACCAGATAACTGACATAGCCTATCGATACTATAGTTTTCAGCATTATTTCTGAGTACATATTCCTGCAATATTCATACCACTAAACAGATATAACCTCAGTGATATTATACAGTACCGATACTATTGGCATTTTTACTAACACACTACCAAGTACATAGTTTGTTTTAAAGTTACTTTCCATTTGCTCAAAGATGACTCGTCCCTCCCCACCGATCTAATTTATTTTTTACAACAGTAAACATGATATCTAAAACAAATAAGCATCACGCTTCTCTTCATACATATCATGTTCACATCTACAAAAATATTGTCTTTTGTAGCATTCTATTATTTCGAGAACAGATTATTATTACTACCATTTTATTCAAATTTCAATGTCTGCTCCTTAACATTAAAATATCATCATTTCATTTTTCGCGCCATGACCTTGAAAATTACCAATCGAATTCCATTAGTCTGTTACTATCATTTAGTTCTATCATGAAAATTCTTTTAGACATCAGTTTCTTACAAATGAATAAACATAACTGAATAGTAATCGTAAACACTGAAAATGAAAAAAAAGAAGGAAACTACTGCATCATTCATTATTGATTGATTTTTAATTAATTCAATTTAACAATTGACAATTTAATATGACGATTTCCAACATGTGAATAGGAATTAATCATCATTTCATTTTTTATGTAAAACGATAAAGTTATAAATGCTAATAACTGAGAAATAGTCACATTAGTAACTAAAATTTCTACTAGAAACTAAATTTAAATGTATCAACTGATATATAATAAGTAAACTGTTATATTCAATAAACAGTTTTGTTTAAAACAATAACAATAAAGCAAAATTGTACAGTTTATCAAGGCATACATATATTTAATAAAGCAGTGATCACTTAAATATTGAATTGGAAACAGAATGGAAAGTATTAGAATATGATTTTTGAATAAGATAAGTAATATTAATATTAGTTAATGGTAGGGTATGATTGAAAAACAGGGAGCACTGGATAACTATTCCGTTCTCCTTAGAAGTGCACACCATAGATTCCACTATTCTACGACTGGATGATGGTTCAGTGGCGAGGATGGTTAGGTGGTCACCAATCTGACGTCCAAGTGTCATGATGTGAAATGTGTACTACCGAGGAGTCACATACTTAAACGAAGCAGCTGTCCAGTACTTCCTGGTTTCCAAGGATACCCTGCCAACATCGATCTGTGACAAATTCAATCAACGAGAACTTAATATTGATCTCTATAAACCAATTCAACTTAGTATTAATAACAATAAGAATGATAATGTTGAAGTTTATATCAGACATCTAATTGTTAGTTAAACAAAGAAGAAAAAAATATTAAATATTCAAGTGTCATTTAGTTACATGCAGACGTTTCTATCATTATGTGAAAGTTTGTGTCTGTAAAATACTGAAAAAAATTCATAGACATATCAGTCTATTCTTGTCCAGTTCTTCTCCTAAAATTAGTTTTTTTTTAAGGTGATATTCATGTTTTTCTTTATTAAAACTTCACTTAAACACTTTTTTATTTCTTCTTTTTGTTTTGAATATAATTTCAACGGAATTTTATTTTAAAGAGTTTAGTGTATTTAACGAGTTAAATGTATGCATAGTTAAGAAACATTTATACTGTATGTATATAGTAACTTAGAATTATACTCATGGGTTCTTTCAGTTGAACAGTTACATTCATAATGATCAAGTGTTGTTATTTCTAGCTTTTTTACAATGAGGTTATCCGTAACGTTTTCAGTGTTCAATGCATCCACTATTTTCGATTATGTTTCAATTTATTAAATAAAGAGGTATTGTCTATAAGAGTAGAATTTAAAATAAACACATCACTTCATGTATCTAGAGTTAATAAGAACTATAAAAATGTCTAATATAGTGTAGTCAGATATATCTGATGAAGTACACAAATACGATGAAGATTATGCCATAGAATGGAATCATTAATGGAAACCATACTATAATATACCATACTTATCTATTAAATGAACAACAAAAATAGCTTAAATAAGACAACATCTTGTACATTCAGTGAACAGTGAAGACGATACGGCTAACATTTTATGTTCTCTAATATGAATTGTTCATTTATTTGATGTCTATAGAATTTTGCTAATTTCTCGTTATCATTCTGTCTAAATTACACAGAAAACTACGGCACCGATTGATTTTAATTCTAATGGTAGTTGAATAGAAAATGAATAAAGAATGTTTTAGTATTTTGCTTAAAACAATAAGTCTCTCTTAAATGACTAAATAAGCTATTGATATTTTAGACAATAAGTACATCTTTAGGAAGTTATCCATCACTAATAGACAGTATAACCACTAGCATAGTACAGTATATTTAGTGGTGTTTAAATATTTATTATAAAACTAAAAATTTAAGAGTAATTCCGAAAAAATGATGTAATCGTCATACAAAACGATCGAATGGGTATAGGCTGTTAGTTTATCTTCGTTTAAGACCAAAAGAAGCTTATAATGAATTTAGAAACTATTGAAAATCATGCAGAATATTAATTTAGCCATTTTTTAACAAAAGATTTTTGTTCAATATCATGTATGTTCTCTTTCATTTGTCATTGAAGCAAGTGCAAACCCTCAAAGTTGTGTTTAATGACGACATGACGTTAATTTATCACAAAATTAAAAGTATTCATTGGGCGACAATCGATTTTATTCACTCATTAGTTCGAATTCCAACATAAAATTTGTTATGACAATCAAATTGTTCTATTTAACTTCGTTGTGCCTGTTAATAAAAAAAATACTAGGAATCGTTTTGACTAAAATAAAGAGATAAGAAGGCATGAGGGATATTCAAAAGAAAAAAATCCGTCTCATATACATAGTAGAAATGTAATCAGCACAAATAAATAAACCAAAATTACACTAGTTGCCACTCAGTGATTGACTGGTGAAAAGATGTCAGTTCTATAAAAAGTAGATCGTTGCAAATTGTAAACTATGATACTGGATGATAAAGGTTTTAGTGTCTTTAGCTTCGTCAAGACTGTAAGTACAGCTTTCTGATGAATTTCAACTATCACAAAACCTTGGCTTACAGTTTACCGTAAAAAAATTTATAACCACTTTGTATCAAAGGAAATTATATCAGTGGAATAAAGAGAAAGAGACCTAAATAAATTTAAGACTTGACAATGTTTGCTTCATTTTAGGTTTTTATATTTTACATTGCCACTTCAAATAAAATTAGCTAAACAAACCATAAAATAAATAATTAAAGATAGTGCTGATTATGATACTAGCTGTAACTAATGACAGAGATTTAAAATAAATAGTAAAGTAAACAATCAAATAGTAGACAACAATACAAGGTAATAAAAAGTGATCTGCCTATATCTGAAGTATACCAACCTATTCTTATATCATCCGTTATTATATATCGGGGTAGACGGCAATTAGGGATGTATAACACACGTCGCATCCACCTCGGTCGATGAAGAAATTTAGCCTAATCTATGAACTTGTTCATTTCGATTAGTATCCTGCACATAACTGCAGCGTTCCCCACACAGTATCACCACTATATTATAACCAATGATTTGAAGATATCTACTATAATAGTACTGTCAGCCTACTTATGTCTCGTATTTTCATGGGATAAAGCGAGCAGCCATAGAGTAATACTGTAAGGATTTCTAGCAAGTATAGGTATCCGGTACTCGTTAGGAGATTTTTCCGAATACAAAACGTCTTATCCAATGATGCCACCAAGACAGGTCATTACTTTGCTATACTTTGCCAATAGTCCTTGTTTCGATATGTGTTTCTATTATAATTAGGAGAAGTTTGTATAATCCTGTTAATTTGTAGTGGACTAAAACTGGTTAGTCTCTGTTGCCATATATGCATCCAATGAGTTCCAAATAGAACTAAACTAGCGTCCTGGATTCCGCTTGCCAGTCACAGTCCAACTTGAATATTACTTGTGTTTCCACTATGTTGCAACTTTTGTAAATTGGGGCGCTTGTATAATGACTATGATAACAAATAACTTCAAGGAACGAACAAGACTTGATGACATTGGCCAATACTCAATGTTAAATCAACGTAAGCGGAAAAACTTTAAACGCTAAATTCAAGTATTGTATTTTATCAGAACGACATCTTGTTTTTTGTCAACCAATTCACTAACAAATCCATCTACATCGTTTAAAATGTCAGCTTGTTATTTAGTTGTAAGGAAGCATCAACTTAATAAAGTGTCACAAAGTTTATAAAATGTTTTAGTGCTACAAACAATTATTCAAATTCATCGTTATTTGGTAAGTGCCTTCTAGTAATTGTTTACTAAATAGGCTTGTCATAAATAAACATTTGTCATATTAATCATAACAATGACCTTTCAAAACATATCTGTACCAAACGAGAGTTAGTATTGTTTTTTGGAACATTCTAGAAAGTCATCTATATTGTTTACGCTTAATTATTATCGATTAACAGTTTCTATAAAATGTTTCATTAACTGTGGTCTGCTTACTTATTTTATAATATTCGGCAATGTTTTTTTCTGGGTCACTTTTAGTTGTTTTCGTTACTTCTACTGTATTGGTGTATGTGCTCAGTGTTAAACTGATTATGCTGGCATCAATTCTGACAGTTAAACAGTTTTGCTTAAGCCACTTTGTCAAAATTCAATCTTTTGTACATTAATTTAAATTAAGTAGTAAATAACAACTCTATCGTAGTATATTTTACACATTTTTATATATAATGTGTTGGTACTTTGCTAAAATTGTCTTACGTGCCCAATCACCTGTTTCTTTATGTAATCCACTTAGCAAGTATACGTTTAAACATTTATCTCCAAACCACATTGTTTGTGTAAAAGCTCGTGATAATACACTGACTTTTCACACTTTGGTGGGGAAAAATGGGTTTGTGTCTATCATCTAAATCTTGAGGGTCAGGTGCTTCAACCCTTAGGGTAAAATTCTTCACCAATTGTCGTTTGCAATTGTTGGTAGATGTTAACGAGGTAAAGTTTCAGCGTTGTTTATAGATAATCAGGCCGCAGATATTTTCAAGTTTCAGTAATTAAAGTCTGAAGGTTGAAACGTGGGAAAATACTTTGTTCTACAAACTTAATATTCAATCTGATATACTTTGGATCCAACCTACTATAACCTACACATAAGCGCAACTTTTAATTAGGACTCATATTTTAAAAAGGCTGTATAATGTCAAATAAAGTGTACTGTGCTGTAAAGTACATTCATATATTCGAAACCAAAGTCTACTTGCCTTAAGTAAAACAAATATTAGAACAATCAGTCTGATGAGGGAATTTATCAATTTGTATACTATCTGTAAGTCAGTATAATAAGGTTTATAGAACGAAGTAATTAAAATTAATCAAAGACATTCAGGTTTATAAATTTTTAATGTGTTTATTGGAAGGTATTGCATGCTGAGGTTTTCGAATAAAACTGGACTGATGGATTAAATTTTCATTTGCCTCTGTTTAAAATAACCATAATCATTTCTGGTTTGTTCGTTGTCTGCTATTACTAATTATGATATCCAAATAGTTTCCGTTTATAATCTTTTGTTGTTGTTAAGCCTGCATTTCATTGACAAAACCAGAGGCGTTGTTAATTATAATAAATGGAGTTTGCAACTAAGTAACTATTTAAATAAGTTGTCTACAGGCTTTATTTTGATGTAAAACGTTACAATCTAAACAGTTTTTTAAAGTAACCATAAAACATCACGAAGTTCCAGTTATGTAGATCAATAAATAGACCATGTTACACTGGGCACATTGATTCTTTAAGCACGTCAATGTTTATTGGTGGAATTTTGTATGATCCATGGATTGATGCTAAGGTTGATGTCAGTGGGCCGTTTCAGAACTGCTTGCACCTGTGATTAAGTAAATAATATACAGTCCTAACTTTGCGTTAGTTATTCTACTAAACTTTCAAAAACCAGATGAGTAAGGAACAACATATTCATGTTAGAGAAAACAAATAAGGTATGAAATATACATGTAGATACAATCACATTTTTTGATATAGCTTCAGATCGCCACCTGACTGTTGCTAAAATAAAACTGAAGCTGAAGAAGCAAAGGATAACTGGAGTAAGATTTTTTAGATTTATATATATATATATATATGTTATATAGATATATAACATTTTAGAAAAGTGTCTGATAAAAGTACAAAAGATCGACTTTAGTTGTTATTATTCTACATATGTGATTTCTAGTGAGAAAATTTAAAATAATTACTTCGTTTGATTCAGGTATAGCAAAGTAAACCGTTCATAAAAACGCATTTGGTGAGGGCACGAAGACATTCTTAATTCACTGTCTAATCTATGTACTATAACATTAACAAAGAATGTATCAAGTTAAACGAATTAGACCTTTTCAGATTTTTTTAAACTCTAGTTTTAGGTGAAGTGAACCTAATAGTGAAGAACGATTGGGTTTAATTTGAAAATGTTTTTGATGTGTTTGCTAGGTATTTCAGTAGCAGTAAATCTCTATTCACACAAATTCATTATTCACCAAGGAATAAACAGTGTTTTATAAAACCCAGAAGTTGCTTAAACGGAATTACTTTTAGTTATAGAATCTTAAATGAATGCAGAAGCATATCTGATATGCTCCTATAACGTGAACTGATGTAAAACAGACGTGCTTTCTGATCAAAAGCTTTGTGTGCTTTTGTAAAATGTGAAACGGTTTGGATATTAAACCTCAAAAATAAAAATAACTACTAGGATGGGTTCAGATACTTAGTTAGATACTTATTCATGATGTTACCTATTAAACGTATCCATGGGTTTATTGTTTCCCTGGTATAATTTATTATGGTTACATACATTGCAAACAGGACTGCAACATAACAAAGAGTCATTTAGTTCCATAGTGAAGCAGTAATTTACGTACTATCTGTTATACAACTGTTAGTAATGTTGGCAAATATAGCGGTATAGGGTTTCATTTATTTAGTGCAAAAGATATTACTAGATAAAAGTATGGAATATAAATATTCACCAAGATCACGTGTAAGGAGATATTTTGATATAAGAAAGATTTTGTTCAGTATAGTTATTCAAACAATTGATTATAGACCAAACAGAAAGAATTTATATACTCTAATTAAAAGGTTAGCTAGGTAGATGCACAAAATAAAGCCCACTATTTATTCACATTTTATAATATCCGAGGTGATTTTCTAAAGCACTTAGGTGGACATTTTAGAGTAGTAGGAAACTGCTGTCAGCTAACTTATTAAAGTGGAAAATTTATCGCCAGCACGTTTGTCAACAAAATCACTTACTAACGCAGGAAGATTGATATATTTCATATTCCCTACAAGAAGTCACTGACGATGTATGATTAATAACTTTCTTAACTAATAGGTAAAAAACAAACTCAGTGAAGTTGGAAATATACAAAGTTCTATGAAATGACAAAATGAGCCATTTATTTTTTTTCTCTCAAATTTGAGACAATTAATAGTTAAATTTAATTGAGATCGAACTGTATCTTATAACAAAAACTGACTGACTGTGTTATAAAAACTGAGGAAACACATTAAACAAGCATTTCAGTTCTAGTAAACTCAGAATTATATTATATATTATGGTAAGTGAAAATAAATCAGTTAAATTGTAAATAATCAATTTTGAAAACAACATGCACTCACTCATTAAGTAACACTGAAGATCAAAACTACGGTTTCATTCTTAAGTATTGAAATGCTAAGTTATGATGAAAAACATCATCATTATATTAGATGTGAGCGAAATCTAAAAATTTCTTCAAAGCAAGCGGAATTATTTTCTTTGACCTTCGAATATAGAACTAATGTCATTCAGAATAACTATAACTCAGGACATTGGAACCCAAATTTTTAGAACTCATTACTGTATGTTTGTGTGACGTTTTATTAACCAATCGCCTGTGCCTGTGTTTTTGTTTTGGAGAACTTTTTATCTTTGGTTTGTTGTGGACCTAAAAGAAGAAGCTTCCTACAAACAAACATCGGTTTCTAGCATCAAATACTAACCAGATCTTGAAAGTGGGCTTATATATAGAGAGAATATACCGTGAAAATAGGCATTATAAGTGTTGTATAATTCTACTGAATTCAAGTGTTAAATAACGGAATATATCTTAATAAAGTACACGTAAACTAGTTAATCCTGTTGGAAATTCAGGGGCATTATAACGTCTTTTAGAGAATATCGCATATCTGCCCAGCTAGTTCTTGAGTGTTCCGTCTAAGTTTGGTGTTGGAATCAAGCTTATAAAACAACCGTATTGGATCGCCATATGATATACTTTTAGAGATATTTAAATCGTTATTGCTCATTTCTATTGTATTACAATCACACTCTGTTCCATAATAATACAATTACAATTTCTCTGTAAATTATCGTGCACATTATATTGACTCATGCGCATCCAGAATTCATAGGGTGGTTCTACATATTAAAGGCCAGAAACAATGAGTATAGGAGAATTATATCTCGAATTAACGTAAATCCGACAAGCACGAAATTGTGACAAGCAATAAGAGTAAGTTAAAACAAAACTTTTGTGTTCAGCCATGCTACAACATCCAAACTGTGAAGTAATAGAGGTGCAACCAATGAAACCTATTTATATGCTAGAAGGGAGGGGTATAAGCGCCTGCTACAACATGGAGTTTCTCAAATCTTGCATAATTTCAACAAGCTCGTTTAGACTTGCTGATTGCTGTGTCCACTTCTTGAAGGTGAAGTTTCGTCTTTGCAATTAACCAGATGAAGTCATTGTTGTTGGTAGAATACCCTAGATAGGGTATACTGTCAGCAGGAAGAAGCGTAATTTGATCGGTGTTTTGGCTTTTTGGTTTGCAATCTCATGGGGACTAACTAGTTGTAAACTGTGTGAAATTGGAAGTACTACTGACTTTAACTAGCGGGTTGGAATTCTCATTATTCTGCAAACCGTTATTAAGTCACATATCGTTTGTCTGCAGCTAGATAAGATTAAACCACAGGAGTGTAATTAGACCCCACAAGTTAATAAATTGAGTTCTCTGACTAATTTGTGTCTCATCTCTTGACTTGTACCAGCACGTTTGCTTTTTGTTTGAGGAGATGATGACAGGACATATTGTGTACCTTAAGATATAGTCTGATGTATATCATGCAAGTAACAAAAACAGTTCGAAAGGGAATGACAAGCTGCCTCTAGGCAAAGTGGAACGTAGCGAATGCCTCGGTTATTACTCGATAAAGACGCTAATCTCAATTATTTAAGCTGGTAGAGAGGCAGTTCCCGAAACAACAGTAATTCTTCCTCCCCCTCGCTGAAATACAAAAGTGCATTATTTGGTTTTTTCTATGTTGGATTGCAGGCTACTAATCAAAACACAACTTCGATCTTGTTACATTAAGAAATTTGAATCAAGGTTGTTTAAAGTGAGACGTGTTTGTGTGAGTTATTGTAAGTATGGTTTACGTGACCATCACAGTTTTTTTTTATTTTAAGGTAATTTTATCTTCCAAAGGAGAAAAAAACAACATGATTTCACAGTCTAGGCGATGACGAACAAAATCGCTGAAAACAACATAGATTACAACAGTCAAACTGCTAATACCTCAAGATCGGTGATGAAGTTGTTTTATATCAACTTACCATTTAAAGACTTGTACTCTTGTACACCCTTTTAGTATTGATTAAGGATTAAAATTCCTCAGTTATCAGGATTAGGGATATTAAGGGAAATAACTTACTTCTCTTGTCTTCTCACTGTCATTTCAATGCAAAAGTTTTAATTTTACCCACCTTTAGTTTGGTTTTTTAATATGTTCACTACTTAATTAATTCACTCAACAGCCTGACCATGGAAAAATATTTGTTCTATCAGTTAAGAACTCTTTGGAAAAGTTGAAGGTTATCACTCTATGACATAGCCCTATTGGATGAAAGATATACTGGTCCGACCTCTGTCTGGTAATCACTCTCTAGTCGGTGTTCTCAAGATGATGAAAGCCAGAGACCATCAGACACGGCACACTAGCCACCGTGTCACAGCACTGCACGAGTGTTTGGCAGCTTTATTTAGTCGAATGAAGTGTTGTCCGCGTTCCAAACATCCCATCCAGTCGTTGATCACGAGTTAAATTTAGGACCCAACCAGTAAATTACACTTATGTCCCTTACTCCTCGCTAAGGGGCACAGGCCACTCACCAGTATTCTTCATTGAACTCTGTCCTGAGCAATTCTTTCCAGCTGTTCCCAGTTGCTGTTCATCCTTTTAATATCTGTTTTCAATTCTCAACACAGTGTGTTTTTTGGCCTTCCTCTTTTTTGTTCCCCAACAGGATTCCAAGTGATGCCTCGTGATGCAATCTGATGATTTCCGCAATGTATGTCTTATCCATTTCCAGCGTCTTTTCCTAATTTCTTCTTCGGCTGGAATTTGGTGAGAGTAAGTAACCTTGTCTGACTCCAGTCCTCACTGGGAATGCATCTGTCGGCTGTCTTTCATGCACAATTCTCCACTGCAGTCCGTCGTAAAAATTTCGGATGATGTTAACGAGTTTCTCTGGTACGCCGTAGTGTCGAAGAAGTTTCCAAAGTGTTCTCCTGTCTACACTGTCAAACGCCTTCTCATAGTCAGTGAAGTTAATGTACAGGGACGAGTTTCATTCAGTTGATTGTTCAACGATGATCCGTAGTGTTTCGTTTTGGTTTGTGCACGACTGATCCTTACTGAAACCAGCCTGTTGATCTCGAAGTTGAGCATCCATTCAACAACGCTCTGTTGAAGACTTCCCTCTGTAGTTGTCACATTTGCTCAAATCTCCTTTCCTTGATATCTTGATAAGATGTCCTTTCCAGTCTGCCGGCACTTGTTATTATCCCAGGTCCTTTTAAATAAAAGGTAGAGTATTTTTGCTGTTAGGTCGATAGCTGACTTGAGTGCTTCAGCTGGTATATTGTCAGGTCCTGCTGCTTTCCCACTTTTGATTTGTTTGATGGCCATCTTGATTTCTTCGATCGTTAGTGGAGTGACATCTATCGGAAGATCTTTAGGTGCTGCTTCGATGTCTAGTGAGTTCAGTAGAGCGCGCCTATTCAAGAGTTCCTCAAAGTGCTCTTTGATTCCTTTCTAGTTGTCCACCATAGTAGTTCCTTCTTTTTTCAGTAGATCTTGTAAGGCTTGGAGCCTGTTGTTGAGAGCTATTTTAAATTCCTTGAGTTTGTCAGTGTCTCGGAGAAAGACTGTATTGAACCGTTGTAATGCTGTTACTCCGGTTTTCCATTGCTTCGTTAGCTTCAGTTTCATTTTAGCAACCACAAGGTGGTGGTTTGAAGCTATGTCGGCTCCTCTCCTTGTTCTCACATTCATTGATATTTTGAATTTTTTATTGTTGCATATATGATCGATTTGATTCTCTGTAATATGACCTGGTGAGACTCATGTAGACTTGTGTATGCGTTTGTAGGGGAATATTGCACCACCTATAACCATTTTGTTGAAAGCACATAAATTTGTAAATCCTTCACCATTCTCATCTCTTTCTCCCAGTTCCTGTCGTCCCACGATATCTTCATATCCGGTGTTGTCCACTCGACTTTGGCGTTTAGGTACCGCATCAGGATTGTCAGACCCTTACCTAGATACTTCGCTATAATTGATTGTAGTCTATCATAAACTGATCTTTGTCCTCGTCGTTGCAGTCATTGGTGGGTGCATAACGCTGGATAATATTCATTATGATCCTCTTCTTAATTGTTTTGAAAGATGCCTTGATGATCCTAGGTGCATATGATTCCCATCCTACAAGTTCAGTACGTGCATCTTTGGACAGCATCAGAGCAACTCCTTGGGTGTGAGGAGCATCTTCCTCTTTGTGGCCGGAGTATAGTAGCATCTCTCCCGAAGCCAATGTTTTCTGTCCAGCTTGAGTCCAATGGGTTTCGCTGATTCCCAGTGTTGTCAAGTTGTATCTCTCCATTTCTGCAGCTATCTGATTGGTCTTCCAGCTTTGCCACATTGTCCGAACACTCCATGTATCTATAAAAATTTTTTCTCCGGTTAAAAGTGACATCAGCCTCATGACTTCCGAAGAATCTCGGCTCTCACCATGAGGCGTCATTATCATTCCTTCCACTCCCAGGGCAGAGTTTAAATGGTTTATCTTGTTCAGTCTGGTTAGAGTTTTTTTAGCAAGCTTGGGTTTTACGGGATGGGGTTGCTAGCCCTATGTCCAACCCTCCTCCTTTACCCGGGCTTGGGACCGTCAGTGGCGCTAGGAGGCTATAGGCGGAGTTCAGTAACTTATAACCAATCCGTCTAACCACTGACAGTGGGAGACACTCTTTAGCTAGTCTACAGCTTAGCAATAATGCAGATTGATTCTGTTTTTGATGCGCATTGTCATAGCTGAGTGATGATATCATAACACAATAGGGATCACAATAGGATCAACTTAGCGGAGAACCTCTCCATGCAATCCTTTATGAAGCAATTTAGTTGGGGAAGCACTTAGTACCAGTTTTCTAGATCGAAAGACTGGATATTCCGAGATCCATCCATCCAATGGATTAGCAAACATAACCCCACGTTTACACCATATTTAACAGAAATGCTTACTTTCTGAATACGATGTATCGTCTGAGGCTTCCGAACTCATGGTTAATTTACAGTCAACAAGCAGAAATCGTATGCACATCCGGTGACTGTCGCTAATATAACGAATACATTGACCAAAACTTAATTACGAAAATGTGCCCGACCCTCTATCCACACTTCATGCGTTTAGGATACATGATTATGTAAGAAACTGGGGCTATAAATCGAGAATATGAATTAAGGTCATTCATATTTTCTAGTGTTCATTAAAAAAAAACAAGGCTCATAGTTCAAACGTTAAATACCTGTTTATTTGTCACCAGACTGTTTAAGTTAGTTATATTAAAAGGTAATTTATTAACCAAAATAAGACAGTAAAATATTTGGAATTTATACAAGAAAATCGTTTCGGTAATAGGAAATATGCAATACAACTTAAAAATCATTCATCGATTCTATATTGTTTCTCTATGTATGGCCAAATATGTTGTTTCACAAAATCTGCTATTGATTTCAGTTCATCAGTACAGAACTGATGACATGGTAAATCCAAATACGGGTCACAAATACACATAAAGTTGTCCTTCCTAGTAATAGAAGCAGTAATAACAGCAATTAAAAAAATAGGAAGATTCAGTAAAATACAGAAGTGCATAGTGTACACAAAAACTTTCCTTTCAGAGTAAATTAAGTAATAGGCAAACATGTAAGCTAAATTAACGTAACGCATTATTGTCTTATATCCACCACCATCCGAAATTATGTAAGTAGTCCTTTATATACAATCATTATACACTAACTAATTAATAAGTTGGGAACAGCTTGAAAAGTTGCCTTGTTTTTTCACTTTTCATCTTTATACTTGACTTCCACGTTTACAATCTTTTATGCAGTAAATGCTAACTGCATTAAGTGCCATATAATATACCCTACTGAAGTTTGACTTTGAAATATCTACTTACATAATCTATCAATGATAACAATAAAACAGACTGATGTAAGATAAAGTAGTAAACTCTCACTGAGATAGTATTTATTGATCAGTCAATCATTTCTATCCATTTAATGTTCTTGGTCACAGAAAGTACGTGATAAAGTGTATTTTACTGTACTTACAGTCACATTTTACCTCTATGGATGTCAGTGGTATAAAATTGAAGTGTACCCTGTACACGAACAAGTTGCGCTTGTAATATATCCAGAGTAGCTTCTAATGATTATATTCATACGCACTGATAAGGCAGAAACTATTTACCTCTACTAAATAAAATGAATTGAGTTAGTCAAAATGGGTGTTGTGGTTCTTACTCAATCAACTCTACTACTTATATCATATAAAATTGGTGCTATATCGCAGATAATGCTTAGTTATCAGTAATATAACAATAAACCAATATTTCAATGTTGTACTATTTATTGGTATCTTGAATCGAAATGTAAAATAAATCAACAAAACAAAGATAATAGAGTAAATCGTTACTGATAATTAGCCGAATACCCGTGGCTCAAGAAACTAATTAACTTCTGAATCTGATTGAGTAACTAGAACGTCTCTTCGTCTCTTTTCCGTGCACACAAATGATAACGAATATTCTAGTCATAAGAAAATATGCGCTAATTAAAGGCAGGGACAGATTTATTCTTGTTTATTACTAACTACAACGCTAATAAATATGAACAAGAGTTTGCAGGGAAGCGTGATCACTTCCAAGGAAAAAAATTATAAGTTATATCAATCGGTAGGTGTATATTAAGTTTTATAGGTACCTGTACTCTACTGACCTAAACTATCTAACGCCTAGTTAAGAGATCACATGATGAGTGATTATTCACAAACATCGACTGAGAAGTAAGCCTTTAATATACTCACTGTAGTAGTCATTATTAAGCGGATAATATTTATACCAAACCAGTTAAACGCAAACATATAGATATATCTGTAAGTCATTCTGTAAGTCCCCCCCCTGGAGAAGATATGATAAATTAAGTAATAAAGACGTAGTGAGATATTGAGAATTCGCTGCCTTGATTCAATGTGAATCGTAAAGAATTCCATTAAGAACGATTGTGTAACTCTTGATAGGAAGGTTACTTATATTAGTATAGAGAAGATAGTTAATATCGAAGGGAGATTGGAATCATATGTAAATTAGATTACTGAATTTGTAAGTCATAGAGCGCCATTATTAAATCTGTGACAATGAGGGTTACTTTCCTTCTGATTATTATGATAATGCATAACCAAGCGTTATTGGGAAATACTAATAATTTAGTGGTAACAATATACAGAGTGTGATACTAAGTGCCATAGGTTCGAATCCGATGGACAGCACCCGTTCGCTCAAGATAGCAGCTACGCCTCGGTGAAGAGTACTAACTACCACGAAGGAAGTACGCAGTTTTGGACCAACTACTTTCATCCGCTTAACATAGGAACATATGTGCGATTTGTCATCCAGAATAGTGGTCACGTTACAACTTGATAGGTGGAATGAGATCAGTGCTAAAGTGACAAATAAACACAACATTGGTCATCATTCATAGGTCAATCGATGTAAACTATGCGTTGTTTCATACAAAACGGACCACTTTTATACTACACCCATCACTAGTTTGTACATGTATGACTTTATAACGATTAGAGAAAGAGGAAAAAAAGCAAACGAATATGAGTAACTATTGTTTAGCAGGATAGTTTGTATTTATCTAAGGATGCTTGTAACTTATGCAAATAGTCCGAATCGTCAGTCTTACTTGACTTAGTAGTGGTTGCCATATCTTTTACGGTTCATAAACGAAAACTAGGCTATAAATCCATTACCTTTCTGTCAAAATTGTTCTAGTTAAAAGAAATGGGTTCGCTTGACTAGACGATATGGGTTTCTATTTATTTGGAATGTATGAGTCTAAAATATTGTATGCCAAATAGATGAGTCATTCTATCTTGATTGGTTAGTTTGTACATAATCAAATAACTAGTTTTTAAACCATAACTACGTATACTTCATATATAAGTATCTGTTGGTCTGTCTGGTTGTGTGGATTAGTTAGTTGATGCATTCGTATTCTATTGCTCTCTGTATAACTGTTAGGATGACTAGAGGCGTGAATTTAAATCAAGTACTAGTAACATACTTATTCAGTTTCGGTTGTTATTAGAAAACCAAGAAGTACTGGATAATCGTTTCGTTCTAATATTCAACTCCTCAATAATATCTGCTCACAACCACGTCATGAATTGGAACTAAGGTATTCAAAAATTGTGTTGGCATCCAAAACTACACTTTTAGCTCTATTTAAGCGGTTATCCAGTAACAGCCAGTCTTCGAGGTAAATCATAAAACGTAATAATCCCTGTAATTACCATATACTAATAATAATCATAGGGTCGCTAATGGTATGGTCTTGGGCACACACTGTTAGAGAGTCTAATAATACGACAAAACAGTTCCCTGGTTTTTAACTGCTGTCTAGGAAAATAGCCAACTGATGAAGAAAAATTACAAAATGACTAATTTAATTTACCACAAGTTTTTGAAGATACATAAAAATAAAATTACTCAGGTGAGCAGGGAAAAATGCCAACTTACTCCGTTCTCATGTCTTTAAATAAAGTTACGCGAACAATAGTCTCATAAGTTTGTGTCATAAACAATAGGGCTTCATAACATGGATCCAAATCATTAGTTGAAACTGGATTTGTTATATTATCATTCTTCAACATTAAATGATGAATAGGTGGAATGTACTTAGGATCCATAAATAATATAGAACAATCCACGGGTAAAGATTTACCTTCTATTCCATAAACTGAAGTAGAATATTACGAAAAAAAGTGTATGCTATAAAACGTGAATTGTAAAAACCTATATCGTCAACATGCATATATGGCACACGTATGTCACGTCTTTTTAATAAGCAAAAAGTTGTTTGGATCAGTTAGTTTACTCCTCTACGCGTGATTAATCTCCACTGCAAACTTCATTTGCCAAACTGAGAAGCATCAGTTGCACAATTGGCCATTCACAAGACAATACAGTTGACCAATAATATGGTTAGCACAATAACTGCGTGCTGCTTAATTTTGATTGGTTGATTGACTTTGGAGTGTAAGATGACCAATCACAAAAGTATTTGAGTGAAAAACTATTGGTCAAAAATCGAATTAAGTGACAATCGTACATGTCTGTGTATACTTGAAATCAGGGTAACAAAAAGAAAGGGAGGATAAAACAGGTGGCTAGGCCAAATGAAGTATATCGTGGGGAATATTCCTCTACTTACCTAGCTAGTTGAGAAACCACTCAAATGTACTGAGTAGAGAAAGTGTGGATTCTAGCTCAAGTGATTTGCAATATTTAAATCACGTGGTGAGATGACAGATAATCAAGGCTAAAAATACTGGGTTGAATAGAAAGTGATAATTATGCTGGCTTTAAGGAAACGGCACGATGGTCATTTAAACACAATTAGAATTTACTCGAGTTGAAATCCAGACTTTCCAGACTAAATGCACTCGAACAGGCTAGTAGCAAACCGAATATTCTAAAGGTCAGCTAAAGGCATTGTCGGGTAGAACTAAATCACAGTGATACTTTTGGGCGATTCCTTAAGTGGCTTTGACTTGTCACATTTCTGCTGGCATCTGATTTCATCCGTTTGAAGCCTGAAACTCCAAGATATTGCCCTACGAAGTGCTGCCTAATCTCAAAGGTATACTATAGACAAATACATCCAAGTTGGAAAGTATATTCATAAGGTCGTAAGAATTATTCCGACTGTCCACCGTGACCTTGGAATTTAGGACAGAAATCTGACTGACTTGGCACTATAGCTAATTCCTACCCATTATCTTGGTACTTAATAAAACCACTGATAGGCATCTGTGGAATAAGCTTTCGTCGTAACTCATTTAACACTTCTTATTATCGCAACTGATTGCATGAAGATTTTGAATCAGATTACCCACTGCTACCAAGCTTATTTCTTAAAGAATGCTAACTGCAATTTAGATTTTGTTGAAATGCTTGCTAAAAAAAACGCTAACTTGATTAAACAAGCTAAACTATCTAAATTCTGCCCTGGGAGTGGAAGGAATGATAATGACGCCTCATGGTGAAAGCCGAGATTCTTCGGAAGTCATGAGGCTGATGTCACTTTTAACCGGAGAAAAAATTTTTATAGATACATGGAGTGTTCGGACAATGTGGCAAAGCTGGAAGACCAATCAGATAGCTGCAGAAATGGAGAGATACAACTTGACAACACTGGGAATCAGCGAAACCCATTGGACTCAAGCTGGACAGAAAACATTGGCTTCGGGAGAGATGCTACTATACTCCGGCCACAAAGAGGAAGATGCTCCTCACACCCAAGGAGTTGCTCTGATGCTGTCCAAAGATGCACGTACTGAACTTGTAGGATGGGAATCATATGCACCTAGGATCATCAAGGCATCTTTCAAAACAATTAAGAAGAGGATCATAATGAATATTATCCAGCGTTATGCACCCACCAATGACTGCAACGACGAGGACAAAGATCAGTTTATGATAGACTACAATCAATTATAGCGAAGTATCTAGGTAAGGGTCTGACAATCCTGATGCGGTACCTAAACGCCAAAGTCGAGTGGACAACACCGGATATGAAGATATCGTGGGACGACAGGAACTGGGAGAAAGAGATGAGAATGGTGAAGGATTTACAAATTTATGTGCTTTCAACAAAATGGTTATAGGTGGTGCAATATTCCCCTACAAACGCATACACAAGTCTACATGAGTCTCACCAGGTCATATTACAGAGAATCAAATCGATCATATATGCAACAATAAAAAATTCAAAATATCAATGAATGTGAGAACAAGGAGAGGAGCCGACATAGCTTCAAACCACCACCTTGTGGTTGCTAAAATGAAACTGAAGCTAACGAAGCAATGGAAAACCGGAGTAACAGCATTACAACGGTTCAATACAGTCTTTCTCCGAGACACTGACAAACTCAAGGAATTTAAAATAGCTCTCAACAACAGGCTCCAAGCCTTACAAGATCTACTGAAAAAAGAAGGAACTACTATGGTGGACAACTAGAAAGGAATCAAAGAGCACTTTGAGGAACTCTTGAATAGGCGCGCTCTACTGAACTCACTAGACATCGAAGCAGCACCTAAAGATCTTCCGATAGATGTCACTCCACTAACGATCGAAGAAATCAAGATGGCCATCAAACAAATCAAAAGTGGGAAAGCAGCAGGACCTGACAATATACCAGCTGAAGCACTCAAGTCAGCTATCGACCTAACAGCAAAAATACTCTACCTTTTATTTAAAAGGACCTGGGATAATAACAAGTGCCGGCAGACTGGAAAGGACATCTTATCAAGATATCAAGGAAAGGAGATTTGAGCAAATGTGACAACTACAGAGGGAAGTCTTCAACAGAGCGTTGTTGAATGGATGCTCAACTTCGAGATCAACAGGCTGGTTTCAGTAAGGATCAGTCGTGCACAAACCAAAACGAAACACTACGGATCATCGTTGAACAATCAACTGAATGAAACTCGTCCCTGTACATTAACTTCACTGACTATGAGAAGGCGTTTGACAGTGTAGACAGGAGAACACTTTGGAAACTTCTTCGACACTACGGCGTACCAGAGAAACTCGTTAACATCATCCGAAATTTTTACGACGGACTGCAGTGGAGAATTGTGCATGAAAGACAGCCGACAGATGCATTCCCAGTGAGGACTGGAGTCAGACAAGGTTACTTACTCTCACCAAATTCCAGCCGAAGAAGAAATTAGGAAAAGACGCTGGAAATGGATAAGACATACATTGCGGAAATCATCAGATTGCATCACGAGGCATCACTTGGAATCCTGTTGGGGAACAAAAAAGAGGAAGGCCAAAAAACACACTGTGTTGAGAATTGAAAACAGATATTAAAAGGATGAACAGCAACTGGGAACAGCTGGAAAGAATTGCTCAGGACAGAGTTCAATGAAGAATACTGGTGAGCGGCTTATGCTACTCTGTGAGGGGTAACGAGCGTAAGTAAGCATGATTTTTAAAGTTGCCTAACATGTTTTTGCTGAACTCTACAGCTAACTAACAACGACTGGAACAAATACCTGTAAAATACCTGAGGTAACACGGGAAAACTCATTAAAAGATTTCTTATTTTCATAGTAGTTACTCAAGATTGCTGCGGATATTCAGCTGGTTGTCAAACAATTGAAATACAGGTAAAATTCCGGCTCACAATCCGAACGTTTTGCATATTCAGCAAGTTATTATGCAAATCAGATGTACTGAGTTGAGTATCTGAATTCTAGTTCAGGTGAATTTTAATTGTCATTAAATTTCCCTGAAATATGCCAGATATTCAAAGCCTCGAAGAAAAATAAGCTATCAAATGTGTGCACAGAAATCTATTTATCAGTCAATCACGGACAACATATAACCAACCACACGCGCATAAGTCCAAGATGCCATACCACATTAGCACGACGAAATCAAATCTTCAAGAAACGCACGAGAACAGAATACAACAGTAAGGGATAAAGGAGAGGTGAGTAAGAAGGAATGATGGAGCTCGAGATCTAGAACAACATGAAAAGTGGATACATCAGTGTCACTGTGACCGATTTTAAGCTATGTCAAGCTGTGTCTCACGATTATCACATAAGGACCTTAACCAGATAGTCTGCATCTACCAACATGGCTTAGACCAATATCCAAAGACTTCATGGACTGGCATCATGTTTTGGTTTAGTTGTCTGTACCCTTCATCCATCCTATTCTTTCCCCAGTCAACATCGAGAGACAAGGCACACGATGATAAGACATATACAACACATGTCCCAAACATCTCAGTTTTTTACCATGATTTAGCCTATCTATTTAGGCGTTGAAATTCCTTGTGATGGGTATTATTATCTGAGCGTTACGCTTTCTGAAGGTTAAATCATATCTTGAAGGATTCGTTTTTTGATCTAACCTAGCTGCAGTCAGTGGGAACATAGGCAAGACGATGGAAAGGCATCAAAGTCTGTCCCTGTCATTCCGAGTGCTTACTGTACCCTTTAGACGAACAACACAGTGCTCAAGGACAACTTCTTGAAGTCGGCCGTACACACCCTCTCGAGAGGTTCTTCTACTAGCTCCGTGCTTGAAAAGATTTCACCAGTGAAGACTGAAACTCATGAAGGTGAGGCATACGTTTTCAGAGCCGATACATCCTAATTTTACTTTTTTTGTGGGAAGACAGCATCACCATCATGGTGGTTATCTGAGAGAAACACCTTATTACCCTCTGAACAGTCAACAGTATGACTTTGCCCTCGAAAATTAGGTTTTCTGCCTTTAGTCTTAACGCTCTTTAACAGACAGGCGTGGCACAATAGGGCCTTAAGGAATGATTACTTCATCACGATAGGCAAGCCAACCACTACGTCGTCAAGGTAGCAGCGACGGTCGGGTGTATAAAGTGGTTAAAAAAGTGGAAGCTTAAACAGGCCTAAATGCTTGTATAAAATTGTTAAAAAAGCGAAAACTACTCTAATAGACCCTAGAACTGATAATAACCAATATCACCGTAATTTCTACACTGACCTTGCTATTGTGCGATTAGTTACTGTTACTTTTAGTTCGGTAGTCCTACTGTCTGTTATAAGGTCACTTTTGTTACCACAAGATTATGATAATATAAATCTGACCTTCTTGGCAAACCAAGCTTCTTGCAGTCTCGACTTCTTATTTAGACTCGAGGGGCAATCTATTAATGTATCACTATGTTACTGGGTGGTAGTATCCTATTCGTTTGAGAGATCCCATTTTTCCATGTTAGTGAAATCTCAAGTCGTGAGAATCTTGGGCGAAACCAAGAATATAACAAAATCAGAATACAGTAAAATCATAGACGACAATGATTAATTGAAACTAGCCCGACCGTGCTGCTACCTTGACGTGGTGGTCGGGCTTGCCTATCGTGATGACTCAATCGGGCTATACTGGCTGGAACAATCGTTCCTCTAGGTCCTACCATGCCAGGCAGGTCGGTTGAAGAGCAGTGAGACCAAAAGCAGCAAATATAAGGTCCGAGGACGAAGTCGTACTGCCGGCTGTACAGAGGTGTGACGGCAGTAAGGTGTTTTCTCCGGACAACTAGCATAGAAGCGATGCTGCCTTCCCACAAAGGAAGGGCGGGGTTAGAAAAGGTCGACCCTAAAAATGCACACCTCACCTTACTCCACGGATTTCCGTCTCCGGCAGTAAGGCCTCAACAAGTACGGAGCTACAACAACAACGAAAACCTCTCTCAAAAAGGCCGTGTGTGACCGACCTCAAGCAGTTGTTCCTTGGGCACTGCGGTCACGCTCCCAGGTCTTTCAGGCCAACCCTAACCCATTTTATTTTTCAGGTACATCAAGAAGAACCCTTGCACAGCGTGGGCAACTGGGAAGAGATAACCGCCCTCATACCTTTAACGACACACATGATCACCGCCATTTTAATCAAACTCCTTCTTCTATTCCTAATGTTTATCCTGCCCCCACCTTCAAGCCTAAATCCTTATCTTCAACTTCCTCCTGTGTCATTAGTGCTAACGATTCCGGCCCACAAAATAACGTTCCTAGCATACTAAGACCACGCTCCAAACTTCACATTGGTGCATTCAATGTACGAACCCTGTGTCAAATAGGGCAACAAGCCTCCCTAGCTAGGACATTAGGATCCCGCGCTATTGATGTATGTTGTGTCTCCGAAACATGCATACAGGATCCTAGCGTGGTCATTCACTTGACCTCAACTAGTCAGAATGAACAACCTTCGCGATACACTCTTCGTTTATCTGGCGATTCAACAGCAACTTCTCGTGGGCTCGCCGGTGTAGGTATTGCGTTAAGTATGAAAGCAGAACAGGCGCTTCTTGAATGGATTCCTGTCGACAGTCGCCTATGTGCCGTCCGACTAAATGGTTCAGTAAGAACTCGGAAAGATAGGGACACACGCCGTTGTCTTTTCGTTGTTTCTGCCTACGCTCCCACCGACTGCAGCCTGAATGAAGTGAAAGATGAATTTTACAGAAAACTTTCTGAACTACTTCATAGGGCCAAACACTCAAATTTGGTAATCTTGGCTGGTGATTTTAACGCCCAAATAGGAAGCTTGAACCAATCTGAAAGACATTTAGGTGGATGCTTTAGTGTTCCAGCTTAGAGAACGGATAACGGCGATCGTCTGCTGCAGCTTTGCTCAGATAATCGGTTATTTCTAGCCAACACAAACTTTAAGCATAAGGTGCGGCATCGTTTAACATGGAGACCTCCTGGCCCTACTCAACGGTGGACTCAAATAGACCATACAGCTACTAGTCACCGTTGGAGAGGCTCGATAGAAGACTGCCGATCTTTCTGGAGTACATGTTTGGACTCTGACCACGCTCTAGTGAGAGCACGCGTTTGCTTGCGTCTTACCGGGCGAAGAAAAACTACCACAGGAAAACCTTTTAGATTTCATTTTAGTAATGAAACAGCCAAGATTAAATTCCAGGAACAACTGAGGAATCACTTGGGCAATTATAAAGATGCGTCCCAAATAGATACTGCTTGGCAAGATGTTCAAGCAGCTGTGGCATCTACAATGATATCTATCAAGGACTTAAATCAACATGTCAAGAAAAATCAATGGATCTCAATGGCTTATGTTGATTTAATAGACTCCCGAAGACTTATCCCATCAGGCTCCGAACACGATTATGAGCGACGAGTAATCGGGCATAAACTGACGAAAAGTCTGCGAAACGACCGTGAGCAGTGGTGGGTAACGAAAGCAAAGGAAATGGAAAAGGCAGCGGCGATAGGTAACACTAGACAACTTTTCAAGTTGATAAAAGAAACTGGGGTTAAAAAGTCCAGCGTTAGTGAGACGATTTCCGAAAAAGATGGAACGCTTATTAGCTCTCAGTCTAGACGTTTAGAACGGTGGGCTGAACACTTCAAGGAACAGTTTAGTTGGCCTTCCGCTACTCTAAAACTTCCCACTATTTCGAGACAGCCAGAATGGAAAGTCGACTTAGGTCCCCCGACTCTTATCGAAGTAGAAAAAGCTATAGCCAATCTAAGGCGAGGCAAAGCAGCGGGTCCAGACGGATTATCCGCAGAGGTCTTTAAGGATGGTGGTCCAACATTGACAACCAGACTGACTGATATTTTGACTAAGGTTTGGGAACTTGACATAATTCCGTCTGACTGGTGTCGATCGTTAATCGTCCCAGTATATAAGAAATGGTCAAAATCGTCCTGTAATAACCATAGAGGAATTAGTTTGACTAATATAGTGTCTAAAATACTAGCTTCTATAATTATCAGACGCTTAACCACAACTCGTGATCTCCAAATACGAGAAAATCAGGCTGGTTTCAGACCTGGTCGCGGTTGTATGGACCAGATATTCACTGTTCGTCAGATCCTAGAATACAGACATACTTTTCGGCGGCCGACAATAGTGGTTTTCCTCGACTTGAAAGCAGCATTTGACTCCGTAGACCGTGAAGTTCTATGGCAGTGTCTTTCATTGAAAGGCGTGCCACAAAAGTACATAAAACTTGTTAAGGCTCTTTACTCAAGCACTATTAGTCGTGTCAGAGCATATGGCGAACTGTCATCTGAACTCGTAACCTCAAGTGGTGTCCGTCAAGGCTGCCCACTTTCCCCATTTTTGTTTAATTTCATAGTTGACATACTGTTGGAAATTACACTTTCATCGTCTGACTTTTCAGGAATCGATCTCCTACCAGGAGATCCACTTATTGACTTAGAATATGCTGACGATATAGTCCTGTTCGGCGAAGACGCTGATACGATGCAGAAGCTTTTAACAGCAATAAGCTCGAATGCAAGCATTTTCGGAATGCGTTTCTCCCCCTCTAAATGCAAACTATTGCTCCAGGACTGGTTTTCGTCAACCCCTGAACTAAAGATAGGGAGTAAAGTAGTTGAGCACGTCGACCACTTCACTTATCTTGGAAGTCTGATTAGCCCTAATGGCTTGGTCTCTGACGAAATCTCAGTACGAATTCAAAAAGCTCGTTTGGCTTTTGCCAACTTACGTCACCTATGGCGTAGACGAGATATTCGTCTCTCAACGAAAGGGAGAGTGTACTGTGCAACAGTTCGCTCTGTCTTACTGTATGGGTGTGAGACGTGGCCATTAAGGGTAGATGACACTCGAAGGTTATTAGTTTTTGACCATCGATGTCTACGAAACATCGCTCGCGTTAGCTGGGATCACCGAGTAAGTAATAACGAGGTTAGACGACGGGTGTTAGGCAAATGTGGTAAATCAGTCAATGAGGTTGTGAATCTCCATCGGCTGAGATGGTTGGGACATGTGTTGCGTATGCCCAACCACCGTCCGCCTCGACGCGCAATGCTGGTTGATATAGGAATAGGATGGAAGAGAGTTAGGGGTGGCCAAACTAAAACATGGCATCAGTCCATGAAGTCACTGACTGCCGGTTTAAGTCGTGTCGGTAGCTGCAGACTACCTGGATGGGGTCCTCGCGATTACCGTAACCAGTGGCTAAAACACTGAGTGACATGGCCCAGAATCGGTCACAATGGCGCAGATGTATTCACTCATTGTCCTCCCTTAAATCATGAGCTTTAAATTATTCCATTACTTTCTTTCAACGCCTCCTGAACCATATTCTATATGTTCACATTTCTTGTTACTATTATTATTTTATTTTATTGAAGTGATTTCTACCAGTGGTGGTGGTGTTAATCTTGCGGTGCCATGGTGGTATGGCAACTTGAACCGATGCACACATGTGCCAGGTTCTATGTTGATTGTACATACATACATACAATTGAAACTAGACTAATAGTATTAACTGCAGTCATTGTCCTGACGATTTTGATCGCATCAATGAGCTTAGTTTTATCAAGGCAGAAAAGAAACTTCTTGTATATCTACGACGAAAGTTGTAGTCGATTTTAGTAGTATACTAGTTCTTTCACTAACAAAAGTCGGGCTAACGTTCTGAATCCATGTCGTGATCTTATCACATGCCAACCTAGCGGGGCTGATGAGGATTCTAGTACAAATGAAGTATGTTGACAACTTCATTTATTTCAGAAATCTCACCGGCCGTCGTGCAATGGTGTTTAACAGAATCTCGATGTGTATTTAAACAGCCTGCTTGATATTTAGTATCGCAACAACTAAAAACCCAATCGTCCATGAAATTAATTAAATCTGATGTATCAATATCACAATGCAGGACTGTTCTATTGGTTATCACATAAGTAAGGAATGCACAACAAAGTAAACTTATTATCAAGTAAAAAAGATCTAAAAAGCAGATTACTACCACTAAGAATACACAGAATCGTACTAATCGATTTCGCATGTAAACAATTCTAGTCAGCAGGACGATATAAATAAGTAATTAAATGACTTTATAAATATTTCATATTCAAGTAATATGTGAATGTTACGGTTGTTATATCTCTTAGCAAAAAAGAAGCCAATCATCTCTTTTGGTCATTTAAATATTCCGTTTAAATGCATGCAGAAGTTTTGAGTAATTAATGTACAATACACTAAGAATTTTGATGATTGAATATGCTTTGTCTGTTTTCCTACCTTCCTGTTTTGTGCGCATTTTTGAATTAAAAAGCCCTCTTTTTTAGTAGTCTTTCCCCCACTTGCATGTCTATACTTGATAACCCAAGAAAATAATTTTGACCTTATGAGTCCCTACTATATTTAGTTTATCTTGTGATCGCTTATCTTCTGTTTGAACGTAACTATATCCAGAACAACTTGCTATATTTCGAACATACTTTTGAAATTTAGAATTATCTAGCTCTGGATTTCCTACATATTCGTTCAAACTCAGTGCTTATCTCCAAACGGGTCTAGGTGATGTATTTGACAGTGACAATTCAGTCTCTATATGTTATGTTCACTAATGACTTAAGAGATAAATTATTTTATCTGGCAACTCTCATAGAACTAGATATAGAAGTCATCTGTCACGTTGTCCCATCCAGGAGGTTACAACAACTGTGTGGTTGGAGAGAAGAAGCAATCGGTCCATACAAAGTCCTATCAAGGAACACCTTATAAAGATGAGTTATTCGATAAAAACAAACTCAACGTTCAGCGTTATCAACATAGTAAATCTAAGCCTGAAAAAGACGATTGGCCCCAACCTCTCTATCAATGTAGATGGATTTACTATACATATACAAAAGACATAACTATATATTCAAAATAAACTTACTCAATTTCCTCAATTACTACTCTCCTCCTCTTCTTGTCTACAAACCTTTTTACCTCCCAATTACTGACTTAATTTTGTCTAATCCTCCATTATTGCAACCATTGTTGGTTTGGTATTAATCTAGCAGTGTCGACATTGTGTGGAAATGTGGACAAGTGCATATATGGTTCAGGTTACACGATGCCTACGACTGACTGATGAATGCAATAATTAAGCAAATTGACCATTATTTAAAAATTGATGTAGATTTTTTAAAATGTGTGTATTGTTATTAACTCATTTATCAGCAAGTCACTCACTTCGATTCATCCGAATCCACTGCCAAATAAAATGCCAAGGTTCATAGAAAATCGTCGAAGGTAATGGTGTGGAAATGACATGTAGTCTGGATACATTATTAGCTACAGAAAAATAATAAGTAAATAAATTAGGAGAGACATTTAGTCAAAAACACAACGGAAAATCAATATTATTTCTGTAGATAATAAGAATATGGTTATAGTGTTATGTTGCTGTGAGCTGTATTGTGATAATTCGATTATCTTTTCAACAAGAAGTGATCTATCTGAATCCCCCCCTGACAACTGATCAGAATCTCGTTCTCTTTACCTGGAATCCCATCAACTGATGACTAAAAATGAACCACCGTTGTTTACACGTATACTTTAGTTAGCCTCCCTCTCAATCCGATATTTCATTTTGTCGTTGTTTAACCTTTATTCTATACTGACAGACTGAATCAACTTCTATCTGTCTACTAAATACTAGGTTTTCGAAAATTTTCCGATTTTCTCTGTCTGATATTGAAACGAAGGTAATGCATGTCCACTGTAGAGGGACCATATACTAAAACGAAACAACTATTCCTGATTTTTCAGGGTTGTTTAAGGTCAATCTAAAAATGGAACAATAATAATATTGATTATGGTAAAAATATTTTAACACGGGGTACATATTTTGAGATTAAAGATCACGAATGAAAGCTCCTGAATACGATGAGGAGCGAAGGGAACTTAAACACAAACTGGTTAAAAGCTTACGGAATGATGGAAAAGGCAGTGGCAATAGGTAACAGTAGGCAACTGTTCAGACTTATTAAGGAAACGGGTATCAGAAATCCACCTGTAAGTGAAACTATCTCATAAAAAGATGGGACCATCATTCACTGTCAATCCAGAAGGTTGGACCGATGGGCAGAACACTTTAGGGAACAGTTCAATTGGCCCTCGGCCTCATCCCAGTAGCCTACCGTTCACAAGCAATCTGAATGGCAAATTAGTATTGGTCCCCCAAGTCTTAGTGAGGTTGAGAAGGCTATAGGAAACTTAAAGCGAGGGAGAGCAGCAGGACCCGATGGGTTAACCCCTGAGATATCTAAGGATGGTGGTCCAGTTTTAGCAGCGAGATTAACAGGGATCCTGTCTAGAATCTGGGAATTTGGCGTAATCCCATCTGACTGGTCTCAAACACTAATCGTCCCAATCTATAAGAAAGGACAGAAGTCCTCTTGTGAAAATTACCGAGGAATCAGCTTAACAAATATAGTGTCCAAAATATTGGCTACAATAATACTTAGACGTCTAACTAAGGTTCGTGAAGAGTAAACTTGAGAAAACTAAGGGGGTTTCAGACCTGGATGTGGCTGTATATAGACCAAATATTCACACTTAGGCAGGTTCTCGATCATAGACACTTTTAGACGCCCGACAATAGTTGTTTTCCTTGACCTTAAAGTGGCATTTGACTCTATCGATAGTAAGGTTATGTGGTAATGTTTGTCATTGAAAGGCGTACCACAGAAGTACATTAACCTTATACAAGCTCTCTACTTGAACACCACATGTCGAGTCAGAGCTTATGGCGGATTGTTATCAGAACTGATTACCTCAAGTGGTGTTCGTCAAGGTTGTCCGCTTTCCCCATCCTTATTTAATTTTATCATTGACACACTTTTAGAGTTGACATTTTCGTCGTCTGACCTCTCCGGAGTTGACCTCCTTCCAGGAGATAAACTTACTGACTTAGAATATGCAGATGACATAGTTCTCTTAGGCGAAGATGCTGATAAAATGCAGAATCTTTTGACTACCTTAAACATGAATGTAAGGATGTTTGGGATGCGATTCTCTCCACCCGAATGCAAAATGGCACTTCAGGATTGGCTTGATTCAACACCGAAGTTAGTGACAGGGAGTGAGGCAGTTGAATGTGTTGACCGCTTCACTTATATTGGCAGCCTCATCGGTCCTGACGGTCTGGTGTCTGCTGAAATCTCTGCGCGTATACATAAAGCCCGATTAGCTTTCGGGAATTTGCGTCATCTGTGGCGTAGGCGAGACATCCGACTACTGACCAAAGGACGCGTTTACTGCGCAGCAGTTCGATCCGTTCTACTTTATGGATGTGAAACATGGCCGTTAAGGATAGAGGATATTCGTAGGTTCCTAGTATTCGATCACCGATGTCTTCGAAGGATTGCTCGTGTTTTCTGGGTCCACCAAGTAAGCAATACATGGGTTAAGAATAGAGTACTAGGTAAATATGGTAAACAGACTGATGAATTAGTAAATCCTTATCAGCAAAGGTGGTTAGGACATGTGTTACGTATGCCTGACCACCGCCTACCTCGACGAGCAATGCTGTCTGGTGTAGGAGTAGGCTAGAAGAAAACTAGGGGCAGCCAAACCAAAACATGGCACCAGTCCATGAAGCCATTGACAGTTGGGCTGAGCCATGTTAAGAGGTGCAGACTATCTGGCTGGGGTCCGCTTGACGCTCGTAATAAATGGTTAGATACCTTGGGTGATATGGCTCAAAATCGTTGGCGATGGTGTAAGTGCATCCACTCCTTGTCTTCCTCCAAATTCTAATTTTCTGAACTTATCATAATTTTCTCTTTATCTAATCATATTTTCTTAAGTCTTATCTCCGATCTCTATTTCCTTCCATTAATACTAACTCTGTTACTACCTCCCCTACTCTGGGATTTGATTCGACAATTTAGTCTCTATCTGCTAATTGAGGCATGGCAACTTGAACTGACGTACGCATGTACCAAGTTCTACGTTGTAACTGTCTGTCTGTCTATGTTAAAACTATTGATTTGAAGTTTTCTTCAACAACATTGCATTCAGTATTCACACAAACAAACCAATTAAAAACAAACGAAAAATTTAATTCTACAAAAAGAACAAGACAGAATTATCGGGCGGTAACAATTATATGTCAATAAAAGTGAGCTGTTGAATCTAATTGAAAATACTCTTAGATGCAAAATGAGTTAAGGATTTATGTGTTTAGTATGTCTAAGAATAGGTAGTGTTAGCACTTTTATAAATCAATTATAAATTGGTGAATAGGAATGAATACAACTACTAGTTATCAATTAAATATGTTACTTTCTAGTAGCTTTACATCGAGTACTAACCTCAGTGAGACAACAGGCGGAAACTACGATACACTAAACATCTATTTTGTCCTTGAATAGAACTTCTCAGAGCTGAACGTCAGCAACTGCAACAAAGACCGAACTCGGAACTTAATTTCTAATCGTGAGTGATAAATCTTCGTTGGTCTACATTTCTGATTTCAGTGAATTCGAGATACTAAGTGACGATCATTGGTGATGCGAAATTACAAAATTTACCAACCGCCACAGCCCAATATTATTAACCAACACATGATTAGTTGTTTGCGTTCTTCACGGATTTAACTCGATTAGGTATCACTGAAACACAGGGGGCACTAGACAAAATCTCCATTCCAGGACGAGGCTACATAGTGACAGCCAAACTGAGTATCGAGTTGGGGACCCACAGGTCTTACAGTAAAGACAAAACTACCAGTATCACTAGGATGGCGTCCATTGATAGGATCCTCACTTCAATCAATTTGTGGCATAGAGCGACAAATGTAGATAACAAACGAAAACCAATCTCCACAAAGCCACTTCAGTCTAGTAATGATAATTAGCTCACTAGTAACCTACTTCAAGAATTTCAAAATTCTAGAGAGTTCTGACCAGTACAGCTTAGACAAGTTGGGAGTGAGACGGTTAGGGTCAATCATATTGGTTGTTAGTTGCCCCACATCACGAATTGAAGTGGAAATGGCACAACTGGACGCTGATCTGGCGGTACTGATAATTAAGTGTCCGCAGTGGCACCTGAGTGGCGTCGCGAGTGCTCACTGCTACAGAAGGGCCTCACATTTGGGAGCTCGCTAGGTTTTGATGATACTCATGTGAGTCGGATCTGTAACGAATGCCACCGACAAGTGAAAATCGACACACATGGAACCACTGAAGTTTAATATATGGAAGTGTGTGAGGAGAATAAGATGAATTCATTTTTAAAAAAATTCGGTTCTTTTCAACTAGTTACAACCCATATTGGCTTCTTCTTATTGCAAGAAATTCATTATTTTAATTGCGTGTTGTGAAGATTGCTAAAAACTAATTTGATACCACGAACTGGTTTGATATAGACAAAAATTGACAGCAATCATTATTGTCGTGAGAGCCACAGTCTTATAGTGTTAGGGTTTGAGAATGTATTACCTTAGCCGGTTGTTCAACGTCGAAACGGTACATCGTTATTCAAGTGAAGTTTAAAATGTAAGCTATTAGTGACGTGAGGCATAATGCACACCTTCATAATGTGCTATATCCTCACCAAACACAAACACAAAACAGCTTGACAGAATAATGTTAGTGCTTACTTACACAGATTAACATGGTCATCAAATGATTGTGGTGTTGGTGATATGGGATATGAATTCGTCAATTTCGAATCGGATGAACGAAGAGAGTGTAATTTCAATTCCAAATAAGATTCTATAACATCCTAAAAGAAAGATTATATAGAACGATGAAAAAAACTAATCCACAGGGATAGATTTCTAAATCTCAAGTAAGGAATTTCAATTGTACATTTAACATTTGAATACGTAGTCCATAGTTGAGCATGCCAACAAAAACCCAAACAATTAATTACAAGCAAAGTGGAATCTGGCATACATAAGAATCTGTTCAAGTTGGCACACCAAATCGATAGTGTATTATAAAATTATCATATTACATATCAAAGTAAAAGCAGGAACAGAGGTAGTATAAATGATAAGGAATTCAAAACATGGATTCAGAAGAATGAATTCGTGGAAAGCAAATAATCCTGAAATAGAGGATCTAGGCTAACAGAAAAACAGAAGCATCTTAGTTAACATAAAACTGCAAAGTCCCCGTGAATGAAATTGCTAGATTTCTTTTTCACGGGTCGAAATATTTATGTCAACAACTAAGAATAATTCAAGCCAATGTAATTAGACATTTTGTTATCAATAATGTATACTTACAAGTTTTGGATGGGATAATACTTACCTAACATGCATAAGGAAAACTTATCCAACCATTACTATCAGTCGATTAACTATGGGCAGATTACTGGCTCAAGTCCCGCCTTACCTGTTTAGGTTCGAACAAGCAAGTAGTATCATTGTAGCCTTAAATTTGAGTATCCGAATCAGTACTTAGTGAGTTGAATGGTGATAGAGGCTATCTAAGTGTTGCATTGTGTATTACACACGAAAGCCACTTAGTCATAATAAATAAGCTTCTTTGACACAGTAAAAAACGACATACTACTTTCTTTCCATTTAAATGTGAACAAATTAGCTGTTATTGCGCACAACATCACCCGATTGGGCATCTCAACTATTTCTTTCAATATATCGTTCAAGATTATTTCTGATGTATTTAAAGTTATATGCTCACTAAAAAGTACATAATATAACATAAAAACATTAGTTATAGTAACCGCATTACTCAGTACCGTACAAAAACAAAGTAGACTTAAATAAATAAGATATCTGAGAAGACAAAGACTAATAACAAATCCAGGACACGAAAAGTGAGGAATGGATGCTTATGACTTTGACCTAGCATATACAGGTACAAACCCCTTCTCTATATAAATTGATTTAAATGTTTTAATTCGCTTACTTGATGCACATTTCTATAGGTGGTGTCATGCCACACCTTCAGTGTAAGGGATAATGATGCCTGACTGCCCAAACCAAAGTAGAAGAGACGGAGTTCGGATCTAAGATTTAGTCGCTGCCAATCAGAGTACTCAACTGATAAGCCACCGCCCCAACTTTTAAGAAGCAATTGATCGTAGTAATATTCACGTGATATGTTTGTTTATATTCATTAAGCTTGCTCTATTTTATCGAGTTCCCTATAAACGTTGGGTGCTGGATACTCGACGGTACATCTATTACTGCAGTTTATGTTGATAATTATTTAGTTATGTAGTCAGTGGAGATTTATTTAGTCAGACATGAATATAAAACCTAGGTGTCAGCTGCCGTACCGTATTAAAATGACAAAATCAGCACACAACAAGCAGGAATAAGATGAAAGTATGTGAGAGATAAATGGAACTTAAGATCTAGAAGAGGATGAGCGTCCATTGGTGGAATTCACGCTTCCATCAATTTGTGATATGGCGGTTACCCATTGTCAATCTGTAACGAATGCAATTAACTAGAGTTAATACTAATCTCCACAAAACACTTTAACTCAATGTGATAATTGTGCCTCAACACAAGATTAAACCCTAATAGTCACTACTTCCTACTAGTATGTTGGGGTTTTATCCAGAAAGTAATCAATGACAAGTGCACAAGCATAGATAAACTATGAATTTACACTATTCGGGTATGATTTAAAAAATCAATCATAGCACCAGTCACCGATAATTATAACTGCTAACGATGGGGAAAGTTATGGCATCATTAATCAACCTTTTTGAGCAAATCTCATTAAACCACTCAAGTAATACATACTGATAGTAATTGAATGAAATACTGAAGAGTATGTTTGACGGTCATATACAGAAGAGACCGACGGTTGATTGGTTGGGACTTGTGAACAAATGTTCGTGCTTTCATATTTTTAGTTATTTGAAAGTCAATCCCGTTTCATGTTACATAAAGAAGTACATCCAATCAAATCTGTGCTTTTCCGCCTACTGGAAAGATTATCATAAAATTAATCCCTTCAGTGAACGAAAGTACCTAAGACGATAACCAAATGCTTACAAAGTGCATAGGATTCAAAGGTAAACATGAATGCAAATGATCAATCGCTAGAGATTACCAACAAATTCATTTACTGTCTCACTGACAAGCCTGTTAATCCCAACAAGGTAGTCTGCACCTACTTATGTGGTATATGCCGACACTAAGACTTAATGGACCAGCACATTTTATTTAGGAACCTCATCTCTCCAAATCCCACACACTGAGGCAACAGGCTATGTATAGCTAACTCACCAGTAGTGGGAAATATTGTTCTATGACTCCATAGTGCTACCCAGCCAACCATTTTCTAATTTAGTACTACTAAACCACTAAGAGACAGGACATCTAGTTGACCAGTAGACAGTACAGAGAGCTTATACAATGTAAGCTAACTTTATTACCCATCCTTATATTTTGTCACAATTTAAGAAAAAGAACATTAGCAAAACTAATACGTAGTCCAATCACATGGCTTAAATCAATAACTTCATATCACTAGCTATCCGATACTCTCGTCAACACCCGACATTATTTTAATACTAAGATGATAATCTGGAAGTACAGAATTGCCGTTCGACTAAGACGTCCATTCGAACTGTTAGAGCAAGACACTTGGAAGAGAGAAGCGGATTATGAAGTCAGTCAGTACAACATAGAACTTGGTACATGCTTACATTAGTCCAAGTTGCCATGCCTTAACATGATGTAGAAGAAAGGTGTGGTGAATGTACTGGAAGGTCAAGTGGTATGTCTACATGAAGGAATTGACGTGCTGAAATCATGATAGTTTGGAGTCACAGTAAAAATTATAGTAGTGTCCCAAATGGGTAAATATAAGCAAACTGAAACATTGCTCCAAATTCAGATGAAGCAGCATTTTTAAGCAAACATGATGTCACATATAACCAGAATATAAAAACGACGAACTACATACCATATTATTTATTACGAGCAATGAGAAAGCGACGTAAAAGTATGAAAGCCAATAAATGTAACAATAAAAACATGAGGAAAACAATTATTGATAACACTGTCATTTTAACGCAAGAAATGCTTGGTATGTAACAGCAGTAATGCAACCATTCAAGTCTAAATGGTAAGAACAATAAACCTATAGCGAATAAAAATTAGAAAAGAGAAGACTAGAGATATTTCTCAGTTAATATATACATATACATATATCATTATGGGTCAGTATACAAAAGGTAACAGACAAACAAATCTTCAAATAATTTTATTCACATAAATCACGGATCATGAATTAAAACAGCTGTTTGGAAGGTTATATGAGGGCTAAACCAAAGGAAAGAAGTGAGTAGAAGAGAATGTCACACACTTTATCTAACAGAAAGATAAATGAACGAGATCGATCCAAATGCGAACGTGAAAATATCAACAAGTTGACCTAACTGCTAGGACCGTTCTCAAATTAGACACTGGAGTAAAATCCACTTTGCTTGTTTATTATATACATGAATAAAAGTGATCAGAAGTAGGTAACTTATTTGACTCCAATTAAGAAAGCTATCTTTTACAATATGGACAGTAGTAGGTTTCTACATTTGCATCACTTGGTTTTAATCCCACACATACTTGATGATACCATAAAGTACAACGGTCACATTGGATCCAATCAATTGCTATGTCCTGAGGTTGTTTACAAGGTCTAGCTGAACACTCTTCGCTATCATAATGAAACATATCACCCCCACCAGTATCATCTTCGGCATCGAAACTTCCCGATTTGTTAGATTTCCCAGAACGGCGCTTTTCCTTGTTATGTATATGACCAAGTTTCGCTCCACCAGATTTACGCGAAACCGAATTAGAATGAGATTTTTTAACTTTATCCGTACCATTTGAACGTTTTTTGATCGTTTTCGAACCGCCAGAACTCAATCTCTTGCTGTTTGAATTATCATCAAGATCATCATTGCTATCTCCATCATCCTCCTCTACTTTGTGACGATTTGAGCTAGCAGGCTTCTTAAATTTCTGTCGACTAGCTGTGCGTGATGCACTAATTGTATTGCTTTTAGGCCGTTTGGCTTCAGCGGACTCATTATCACTGGATCCAATCGAATCATCTTCGTTATCAGAACGCTGAGTGGAGGATACTGTTGAACCTGGCTGCGCAGGATAAGATTTGCGTTTCTTGGCTGTTCCGGTTACATTTTCTTTAGCTGGAGAATCGTTTAGCTCGACCTGATAAAGACAGAATACGGATAACAAACTGGTAAATATGAGTTCAATAACGGGAAGCAGTATTTTACAGGTTGACAAAAAAACATAATACCCCTGGTATATGGTCACTCGTAGGTCGAATAAGTAATCACTTATCATAAGTGCCGACCTGCACGTGTGTATTAGTCCTGGCATCTCAGTTGTGTTATGTTTATGGCTCCAGAAAACGCAGAAACAAAAAAAACATTGATATCAAGAGTTTTGTAGACAAATGCTGTTAACAAATACGATGACGCCAGTGATGCGTCGTCCACAATTGTTAAATAAGAAATCAACTGACTGATTTCCATCGTGAAGCTAGAAAATAACGGTTGCATGAAACAGGCTTAACAGAATACTTCATTACTCAGAAATCATGGTAAATTTAATGCTAACGAATCAAACGACATACAACGCAGTAATATAAGTATCAAATTACTGAGATGGGAATATGCAGTACCTCCTTATCTATAAGCGTAGTGACAGGCTAGAGTATTACGATGACTATTACGGCGATCAACGTAGTGAATCAATTTACTAGGTGCCAAATCTGGATCCAACTAGCTTACTTTTGCTCAGGTAGCTACGAAGCATCACTAACATCACAATCCCTCCAATACCAAGCGGTGTGAGTTACACCAAATTATCTAAATAATTCCTGTTGAAATATGGTCAGAATTTATCCCTAACTCCACGAATCGGGTTTACATTTTAGGCTGGCAGTATTGCTGTTTGGCAGCATACTAGCAATAACAAAGTTAAAGCTCTGAGCGACGTTTGCCAACTCACTAACACATCCAAAATAACAAAGATATGCTGACCTGGGTCAATATGCGCAGACTACGAGTAACAAGAGAAAGCATAAATATTACAACAAAAGTCCAAACTGCAGTTGTAACCATAAAACGATGCTTAATTGCTATAAATCGCATTAAAACATTACTAGTCTTCTTCAGCATACCAATTACGGGAGCTAATAACGAAAATGAAGTACAATAATGAGTTAGTTACAGCAAGGCTGGGAACGCCAAGGGAGAAAAATGATATTTTAAATTGTACTAACATTTCACACATGATTTTATCTAAAAAGGAGAACGAGACGCATACGATGATTACTATTTTAGGCAACCGATACTAGGACTGAAAGTATGCCAAACCTGTTTGCTATTCTAATTTTTGCAACTGGAAAAAAGTCATTACTGTTTATCATACATAACCACTACAGTAATGGTTGCGACAATGCAAAATTCACATAAATGTTAAGCAATCAGCCACAAGCAACCCGATATCTACAAACTTATAATCCATTCTCGATTTGAAGGTATCTACACAGGCTTAAACTAGATTTACTCATACAAGGCATCACCAGCTTACATAAAAATTGAACGCATGTTGGCCAAGCAGTGAACATTACCTGCGTCAACACAATCTGGACGTCACCATAACGGAGTGGGAATGAAAACTGGGGGCAAAACTTACTTTCATAACCACGTACAGAAAATGAGTAATAACTAGCGACCAATGTCCTCAAATAATGCGTGCTAAAGGTTACTTTTCCAAAACCTACTTTGGTTACTTACCAACTATCTAGCCAGACGTCTTAGGTACACAGTGCATGCAGTGTACACTTAGACACGCATTTATTCCAGTATCATGAAACAATCAAGGTTATCTCAAACTGCACATCGGTAAGACCCACAGCTACGCACAAGAGTTACAGTTAGCGGACTGACGTAGTTCGGCAAATATACGACGCCATTACTAAATGGGTGATATCAAAATCCGAGATTAATAAATAATGACATCAGATGCAGTAACCTGCAACTGTAGGTTACATACCAAACAAAATGGAGAAAAACCGAGGCTCGTGTAGAGAAAACAGAGTGGTTTAGTGAACCTACTCGATATTTCAAATCAGAATAGAAGAGAGCTACTGGCTCCCCTGGTTTAAGATTTGCCCCGTTCAAGTGACCAAAGCATACAATATCCCCATGTTTAAGCGTTACTCCACCCAGAACTCTCGTATAGTTGACATAAGTACCATTCATACTATGATCGTAAAGAATCGAACCGCCTTTTGCAGAGCGTTCTATGGTAGCATGATTTCGTGAAATCATTCGACTATTGATGCAACTTTCAATAGGATAATCAGGAGGAATCTTTGTGTTGATACGTCCAATGCGGATTTCTTTTTGTCCAGGTTTTAGTTCTATCTTTTTTGGACGGTATTGGTCACTTGACGAGCTGACACATCCAGCTTGTTCACGTTTGTCTTGGTCCAAATCGCCTATCCACCTTAGAGTAACAGTACTCATTATGGGAAAAACATGCGAGAACCAATTCGCTAGTGAGAACAACGAAGCCTATCTTGATATCATTCACTTAAAATGTCTGCCAGTAAGATTTCATGAAGCCAATTCTAACAATGATCGATGTATAATAACTAAGTACATAAGTTTCAATCAGACCTCTTGAGCCTTTCCAAGTGAAATAATATCAAATTTTAAAAATTCCTTTTAATATGTAGATTTCTAAAAGTAATCGATCAGTTTTTAAATGTTCCAAGTCTAATGAGGTGCAATGCAGTCGTGGGAACTGTGTATGAGTTCTAGGTGACGGCCTTCATTCTAATTCATCAATGGTCCCTAAAGCTAAACCTTGAATTCATTGTGGGAGTTATAATAGACAACGCCTAATGCAGACTTGCTCATAACTGCACTTCTAGACTTTGACCGGTAGAATTTGCGTATATTTTGTTCCTTGAAATCTAAGTGTAGGTTGTAAGAGACTGTTATTGATCATAGTGAGTACAGTACTTGTTGTGCCCTTTCTGAAAGTTAGGACTAAGCAGATCAATTATCAGTCATTGATAGGAGCAACTGTGGAGTTAATCCGATATTACTATCCCTCAGTATCTGCAGAGGTTAGGTAGACATAGAGCCGTCTTTTGAACTATCCAGCAAAAGTTCTTATTACTGAGACTTTACGTAAGCTTTCACAGTTTGTTTATTCTTACCACAGCGACGTTGGCACACATTTTTGTAACAGTACCGTAATACTTTATCCTCTAAGGTTGGCCTCATAGCTCTAATTTGGGGCATGATTTTACAAGCATTTTGACAGGGTGAAAAGGATTATGAGCAACTGATACATAAGAGCCACATAATTCTAAACCCTTCCATATTGCTACCTTAATGACGTAAATCGAGCTGAGTAATGTTTTAGCTTAGTTTTGAACGCGTTCTAGAGAAGCGAAATGTTTCTTAAGGAAAGGAGAAAAGATGTTAGGGTCATTTTTATGATGTAGTTATAGAAAGGTGGCATAAATAGTAACAAATAACCAAAATCGAGCTTGCTAAAGTCCTGGAGACAAGCTTTAAGATAGAGTAGGCCTTATTTGCTGTAGAATGGTAATGGGATTAGACATATTGTTAATCATGATCAGTTACTACAAAGTCCATTTCAATATCAAAAATTGGATATTGAACCTCTAAAGCCCATTGACAGAGGCCGTATTACCCTTAAACATCATCAACATCTTGTATTTACTAGTACAAAATAGGAGATTTGTTGGTACTCCAGTAGTCTATCCTATTTAAGTACTCTTAGGGAGTCGGAATGTGAGGGGGGGGAACGTATCATCTCCTTTCAAATATTGAGATCTCCAGAGTAATCATAGGAGATTTCGCGACTCTATAGTCTGGGATAGGTCATTTATAAACAGGAAGGAGAGAAGTGGTCGAAGAATGAACCCTTAGGCACCTCCACAGTGACTGTAAGCCACTTACACGGAACAGAGTTAAATTTGACTACCAGAGATCTTATATCTGATCAATCATCTGACTTTTCCATTAGACATAACTAGTACCTGCTAAATTATTATTATAATAAATGTAACTGTCGGTAAACAACTAAGTGACTATCTCGATCCAGTGCCTCGAATAAATTTAGATGGCGAGGCTATGGGGTCAAGATAATATTTACCCGAGCAGTCAACAGGGTAATGACGAAATGCTTTGTGACATACATATCAAAGAAGCTACCTACGAGATCATGAATTCTGCATCACAGCAAATAACATGAGGCCCAAATAAAGGATAGTGCTGTCAGCGGTATCACATATAGATATTCCTAGTTTCCCATAACTGCCATGTTATGTTATTCTTCCTCCTTAAATGATTGCCACCAGCCCTCTTACATCATTCTGACCAAAATTCTAGACGCCAACAATCACTATTAGAAGGGTCTAACTAAAGCCAGTGCAATTTTCCACCTCACTTAGAGACAGACGGGTGTGCTAACCCTCGAATTCACCATCTCACTCCGCTAGGCATACCAGTCCCCATCTTAAAATTCATAATGTCCCCATATCTCTTTCCCTCAGATAGGATTCTGATGCCCTTGAAAACAGTACAGAAACAGTGAAGTTGGTCCTAAAATTTCTGCACAAATTGTAGATGGATTGATTATTTACCATTGATTTATTCCCGTTTACCTATACAAAAACTTGAGTGGTTCCCACAACAAGACATAATAATGGTAATAATAATCTGTTCTGAAATACCTGACATAAATGAAGCTAGTTTACAAACCTTGTCGTATTGGTACAAAAAAATTTTAATAAATATAAATTGTAGAGAAATAAGTACACGGATAAAAGTTAATTTACAAAACAATAAGGTTTAAATCGGATTGGCATGCACCGTCTTAACAATAGTAATGTGTTTTTATAATTTCGCGAAAGGCACGTCAATATACTAGTGATAATAATGATAATATGTCCTAACATTAAATACAGGCCATACCAATTTACAGATTAGCTTAGGTTGTTGAAAAAAGGTTAGTGTACATAGTTCTCACGGAAGAATATCTTTTATAACTTCGCCGGAGTGTTAGATTCATATTTGTCAAAAATTTGCGGAGGATAAAGATGTTAGTCGAATATAAAAACGCCAGAGGTGGTGAAATAATAATCGTATAATTATTACTTCCAAAGATAACGTTTAAGTGGATGGTTGTCTGTAATAAAGAGTGCACGGAGGCCGAGATTTACATGAGGAGGAAGTAGCAGAAATATGTGATGGCAAGTGTTTTCTAATTAGCTACATTTCGCAGGGCACAAAACATTGCGTTTACAAGCAAGTTAGTATGCCATAATGCGAAGAATAAGAATAAACAATGTTTTACAAGTGGGTTCCACATTCGCCCTGTGCATGGTCGTCTGTAGCTAGAACGAAGACAAGACAGAGGGAACGAACAACGGCAAAAGTTTCCAAGGAACAATAAAATGAATGAGCAGAGCTAGTTTTCACTCGCGTACTACGAAATACGACATACCACACATGCTTGTAATAGGACTGAGAAGAAAGAACTTTGTAGTAAAACTAAGTTTGGTAGGTGTGTTGAGTGATGCTCATACATTCAGATTACCTAATGTTGCGCTACTGGAGCAAGAAATAATGGTATAGTTTAAACAGGCACCTCCACGGAATGTCCAGTCCTAACTTAGCCTATCTAAATTTATAACCCGAGGTAAAAATAATCTCAAGAATACACAGGATAAAGTAACTTTGGGCAAATACCAGTCCGAATTTACTGTAAATGAAAAGATTATTGAGAATGAAAGTGAAGTATTCTAGTCATGGTCGGACAAGTACTTTGTGAAGTAGAATACGTAAATAATTGCTATGAGAGTTAAGCAGCATGTAATTCAGATGTCGGTGTGGCTCGAGTGTCCGCTGAGTAACCTGCTCTGAAAATGATAGATTCGAAGTATATTTCAGTACTAAGTCTACTGCCAACTAAAACCCTAATAGCTTATTACCGTATTTTCGCGAGATTGAAATCATCCGGGTGTATCACCGAAATACATCCAATTACACTTAAAAGTACTGATCCGTAATTCCCATTTCTAGAGTCATACAGCAACCTTGTTACGTTCTTCATTGACATTACTTAGTATGTGGGTTGGGAAACGAATACGAAATTTGAGGATCACCAGCCTATAGAAAGGATTCATCAAAGCTACAACTTTTGCGTGTGTCATTTATGCAAACTATAAAAACACTAGGTCCAAAACACTACTTTGTATAATACCGCTTGTGACCGGTTTAGCATTCGATGGAGAGAAGTTGAGTTCAATAACTTGATATTGACGACTGGGAAAAGGATTTGGCCAACCATATCAGCTGTATCAATAACTTTAGATATGTCTGGGTACAACATTAGTACCAGGGACTTAAAATGAAAATACTTTAAAACTACTTGTCACATAAAGCCAATTCTTGAAAAAACCGCGTTGGGAATTGGAGACAAGCTTTTAGGAAAGTAGAAATCTCGACAAATCGTTGCATGCTATCTTTAGAACAACTCTGGAGGTAAGCGAGGTGACATATGTAAGCCTATAGTTGCGCAAGCTGACCATGTCTCCTGATTTGAATTGTCAACTTTTACATCAAGCTTACCGTCTGTTAGAATAAGTGCCTATTCTCAGAGATCAAACAATTTCAGAAGGAATAATGGGGAATCGGTCCACTAAATTTGAAGTCATGTCCATCTGTAAGATTGTTAGACAAAAGATGGTCTTAGTTAGAACATCTTAGAAGGGTGTGTAGGGGGTTCTAGTTCTCATTTTCGCGACCCCGATAGTGTCTTGTCATTCGTCATATAAAACTACTAGAGCGGATGGAAGTAAAAGGCGAAATACATAGAATTGTATTGTAGTCACCACTCTCGAGCTCTTTGACAACTTAGATTGACAGAAGGGTGACATTTTAGCGCCTAGGTATATCCCAATCTAGTGACAGAAGAAACCAGACTATTATGGGAATGGGTCTTTATTCAATAGCGTGGGCAGGAGACAGTGGAGCGCGGTTCTGGTTATTCGAACACACAAGTACCTCCCAACGTTCAATATAAGCTAATAGGGAATATAATCCCTATGCAGAATAAGGAAGTAAATGAATACTGGAGCTTAATTGTTTTGTCGTATGCTTAAGGTTTGAAGTGAACTTTTAACTAGTCAAGCTAAGCTGTCACAACATCATGGCAGAAAACTAGGTCAGGCGTGTCTATATGCCTTGTCGGAATGTGCTTGTTTAATACTTCAAGGAGGCAATTTTCTGTTTATGACTGGTTCCTTGTAACAATTTTGTCTATCTTAGAGAAGAATGTACCAAATCAATAATAATAATTGTAGAGACCAAAAATACCGATAACGTCCGAAAGCTAACATCTTTTCACCATGGGGCCAACTGATTCATGAGTTACGCACTAATCCATAATAGGATATCCAGTAACACAATTTATTGGTACAAAACGTGGCACTATATCTAACAATTTACACAAATTTAGCACACAAACCTCAACGATCCCTTTTGCTTACACAGCCATAGAGATTCGAACAAATTATGCAAGTAATCTATAATACAAGAAAGCAAGTAGTAAAGAGACACCAAATTAGTTGCTTGTCCAAGGAGAAGTGTTGTTAATAAATAAACCAAGTGATGTTTGCAATCAACCAAGTGAGTCAAATCACTCAGACATAGATAGGAAAAGTGTCAACCCAATACGGCTTTAAACAAAACCTTGACAAGCGAAATGGATTTAAGGATAAGGTTGCTTACAATTGCGAAAGTGACAGGCGTTCTGTATATACATCCCAAAAGTGAACTACGAATAAGTGTCGAATGTTAAAAAAATCCAAACAGACCCCGCTACTTTACTACGGCTAGTGTCATCAGTTTTATCGATTGAAAAGTAAGGACTGAGTTATATCAAACAACCGCCAATCTATTTATACACCCTATTATGGCAACAAGGTGCATGATTTTAAATGTCGGTCAGTGGAGAAGAACACTATGTTTCTGCGACAAAAATAAAAGGATATTTATCTAATGGATAGAGAACCTTCGTCATCACGTCAGTGATAAATAATAGGCGGCTGTTTCCACCGGCTACGGTTGCCGCTAACGCGTGCCGGCGGGGTAGTTTCCCGATGCGTCAACAATCGGTTTATGTCTAGGGAAACAACAGGGTTCTCTACATTTCTTGGAAACATTGCCATAGGTGTTGTGGTACCAACACCAATGTGAGTTTTCGCTTCGTCGAGGTCGAGACAACGACCTTCTCCGTGACGTACTTCGTCGACGAGAATCGTTGGGTCGATGTCTTTCTTTTAGGTCCAGAAAACGAGAAAGAGTATTACATAATTTCGTCACGTCGTCTTCGGTGGCATGAGGTTTTTCGGTAATGGAATAAACCTGCATGTCGCGAGTTCTGGTGATCTCCAGAATTCGATCAGCAGATGAGGCTAGTTCATCTACTGGGTTGTTATTAAATGTTACCAGAACTGCTTGTACTTGTTGTGACAGTTTTGATAAGAAGAGTTGACGGAAAAGACCTTCGTCGAAAGTGCGTTGACCAATCACTTCTCGCATGCGCGATAACATTTCCATTGCTGAACCACTACCTAGCTCGATGGTGTGGAACAATTCATCAAGACGTTGTCTGTCAGATAAGTCTCCGCGTTTGAGAATTGATCTTTTGAGCTGGTCGTAAGGTTCTAGGCAGTCGGAGCTGAAAAAGAAATGGGTGACATACCTGTTTAATTCACGCGGGATTGACCTTACAACGGCAAGGAATTGAGCACGTGGGTCTGTCACAGAGTGGTCTCGAAACTCGGCTTCTGCGTAGCAGAACCAAGCTTCTATGTTTTCTGTCCAGAAAGGAATGAGCTGAAAGTTTGGGGGTGTGGGAGTTTTAATCTTAATGAACTTAGGAGTCTGATCAGTCATCATATATATGCAATATATGCAAATACAAAAATAAATGAAATGAAAATGTGCAAAAAAATGGTAATCACACCAAAAATGCTGCTAAAAACTATAGACAGAAACAAACTCCAGAACACGTCGTGCTCACCAATGAAGTGCACCCGATATATGACCAAGTTACGTTTGCGGTATTACCAGGGCAACTTCTAACGTTTGAACCCACTCTCACGAATGAGAATAAATCAGAAGGCAATAAAGGATGGAAAGGAAGTTATATTTGATCGTGAATAGAGCGATAATGGAAGAGCAACGTCTAGGCTAGCAAACTAGAGAGAGAGCCGCTTTCCACGATGCGGCGTGACGTGATCTGCTGGTGATGCGTGACCGAGCGCCTTCAATTAGTAGTGTCCGCTAAAACAAACATGGTCAGCATCAATGTCGAGGACCTATGTAACTATTTATTTTGGGGATTATTTACTGCTACATGCATGCCATATGTAACTAGATATTAATTTGAGAGGGCAGTCTGACCGTTTAAGGTAATTTTTGACTAACCTGTAGTGCACGCAGGATAAGTGATTGCCACATTCCAAAAATTATCATAGAGATCAAAATTATAACGATGCTCAGAGAAGTTTAAGTTAGGCGATATGTCGTTGCGCGAAAGGTGAGAGATTTCCTTGCAGCCTATCATGGATATATTTCGGATATGGTAAAGTGGAACGAAAAATTTTTGCGGAATCGGAGTATGATCGGTGTGACACAGGATTATCAGGGCTTAGGACATGCTGGTGCTGAATAGGCGCTATAGAATTTCTCACGAGGTTACCTATGCCAGGGTAATAAATGTGCCGTGTTCAGGTGCACTACGTAGTGGATTAATCTCCGAGAGATTGCCTGTGAGTACTGATGACTTTGAATATGACGGAGTCGATTACATTTATTAAATAGGGCCTTGTTACGGCCCTTACAATATAATGATGTAATAGGCACAGTGATAGGATGAATTTGTTCCGTAGATGAAGTCATAAAACGTTTCTTAGGGTTTTCATTAAGTTTTTAATTATTTTCTTGTTTCATGTTTCATCTTATTTAACTCGTTTGGTAGGCTGACCGCAGCCGTACTATTATCATTGGGAATGCGTTTGTGCTACGAACGTTGCACTGGAGGCCCATTGGTATACTCTAATGAACAAAATGCTACGTGAAAATAAAAGCTATTATATTGGAGGTTAAGTGATTCAAATCTACGTTGCATAAGAAGTGGTCACCGGAAGTCTGAATTAAAATGTGTGCTGTTTGTGGTGTGACGCCCGTTTGCTGTTAACTAGTACCTTCACAGTATCCCGTGGCAGTACTAAGTGGTATAGCTAGACATTTTACGTTAGTGGTGTTACGTTTAGCATTATTTAGGCTTGGAGTTTCATATGTCTTTCATATGTCTTTGGATAGTAATCTTATCCTGTGACACACGAGCATATCTGTACTTGATAGATGCAGGTTTTAACTGCCCTGACCATTTTAACTAAGTCAGAAGGGGATACAGTACAAGTGCTTTTAATATTTCTTGTTAAGGTGAAGACATTGACCACAACTATCTGAGAAATTGGTTGCTTTTAGTGTGGATTACCTAATGGACCTCCACAGTGCTTCATCAGCATAATGAAGATAGTGACGCTCTGTCGAGAAATCATGCTCTTAGTTACTTATGCAACAATACAATCAATCACGGCTCCCACCTTCTTAATACTCTTATGACAGGTAAACATTCACCCTGTGGTCAGTAACCATTTAAAGGTGGACAAAGCACTAACTTCTTGTTTGGCATCAAGTAATGCAGCTCAAAATGCTTCCATTTAGACAGACATCGAACTTCTGTATTGCCCTATATTTTGAAGATTACTTAAACTCCACACGTCTATTTAGTGATCTGGTGATAAAGGATTATAATTAAAAGAGATTAACAGTTGTCATTAATTAAAACGTTAAACATTTTAAAGCACACCATTTAAAATTAGAACCAGTAACATGCCTTATCACTAGGTAATTGTTAACTGGACAAGAAGGCTCACAGTTAAGAATAGAAAGTATCTTATAAAATATATACTTTCCTAATACATACAATTTATTGTACGCCACGCAGTATATAGTGTTGGATTCACTTAACTTTGCGTTGGATTTGATTCGAATAATGCACTCGAAGCCGAAAAAGTCAAAAGATTGTCTTTAGTTTTCGAAATATTTGTGTTGGACCAAATATATGAATACCTGATGTAGTTCTGCAGCAAATAGTTATTAGGTGACAATAGCAACAGAAACAACGAAACAGTTACGACAAACTGCATCTTATGCACACAAGCGTAAAAATGCGATAACAAACAACAAACTGGCTGGACAGACAATGTTCCAACCAATAAAAAACGCCATGATAGTTCGGTTATAATTGACCAGCGAAATGCAGGTTACAAATTACAAGTTAAGCACTCAAATACTCATGAGTAGTATGACAATTACAGCTAAATCTAACATATATTAAGATATGAAGTGTACCTCGTGTTCGACGAAGTTACGTTTGTAGTACAACCACAGCAACTTCTAACCATTGAACCCACACATACGAATAATAACAAGTCCTAAGGCAGTGACGGATGGAGGTAAAGTTATATTTGATTGCTAGTGGAGAGCTAATGGAATAGGTGGCTAACTAGAGAGCGAGTTGTTTCCTACGTTGTATCGTGTCGTGATCTGGTCGTGATACTTGGCCAAGCGCTTTGAACTAGTCGTGTCCTATAAAACAAACATGGTCAGCATCAACTACTTATTTAGGCATTATTTAATGCTACAGAAACATGCAGTGTTTCGCACCTTCATTTGGGAATTTCATCAAGCTCAATTGGTTGCTAAAAATTTTGGTAAGTATTGTAAATATTTTTGGAAATTTTGAGTATTTTATTTTAATGAAACAGCTGATTAGTGCTTCCTGGTTTTTACTAGTAAGCTGCTAATATCAGTCTGAGATGTATTCAATCAGATAAATATGATATCAGTCTCCACAAATCATATCAATTCAATTACAATGATCACCTTACTAATCACTAACTTCAGAATATTCCTGGAGCTCTAGTGAGTTGTGACTGGTGGAATTCAGACTTATCGGGAGTAAAACAGTCATCATCAGTGATAATGGTTGATCATCGCATTATATATCACAAATGATGGAAGTGGTAATTCTAGGATTGGGTGCCGGCTAGTTCAATGATGCAGATGGTTAGTTGCTCACCAACCTGAATCTCCTGGCTTGGAATCAACGTTGTGCATCGCTACGGAGTCCCACACTAGAGTGAAACGCCTGTCTAGTGGTCCTTGGTTTTCAGTGAAACCCTGCCAACATCAATCTGTGACGTATTCAGTCAAATAATATTTTACCATCAGCTTCACAAATATATCAACAAAATTCCATGAAAATAATTGTATTTTATTGAAATTTAGGTAATGTTGGATATATTTGACATAGACTATTTTTACGTTAATTACCTAATTTAGTATGGAGGCATGCACTTGTAGGTAGAATGTAACCTATACGATATTGCTTGAAATGTAACCAATTTAGAATAAACCGTTTATATATTGTTTATATCGTCCAAATTTTGGTTATTCATTGAAAGGCATCTGATGAAGATTGATTATCTCCGAGTGCTATTTATCTGTAGACGATTTCAGCATTAATTTCACTCGGTCATGTTTCATTCAAAGTATAACTATATAATCGTATTCACAAGCCATTTATAACTGTACTGGCTGGATTAATATCCTTCTTGTTCTTTTTACTTGGGTCGTAGATTTTGATGTAAGAATACAAATTATACGTAACAAAGAGTATATATGGAAAACATTCTTCATAAAACATAATAACAGTGGTTCGGCACACACTTATCTTTATCAATTTCAAGTGCAAACTGTTACTTTTCATTACATCAAAGACTACTAAGTAACTTGTGTTTGAAAACTAAAGATACGTGATTAGTGTTGTTATCTACAGATAAACAGAATCACTGATCAGTTAATGAAATATACGATGCAACTAAAGCTGTCATACATATACAAAGTACTTGATTAAAACGAGATGATGATATTTATTTTTAAATAACGGATTAGTAACAAAATGTGTAAATGAAGGTTACAAAACGAACAATGAAACTACTCTTGCAGATTTTTTTCTATACTGATCGAACTAAATGGTAAACAGTTTAAAAACCTAGTGAAGTCTGTAGCGGTAAATAATCCCCAAAATAAATAGTTACATAGGTTTCGACATTGATGCTGACGATGTTTGTTTTAGCGGAGACTACTAAGTTGAATGCGCTCGGTCACGCATCACGACCAGATCTCGCCACGCCGTACCGAAACAAGCAACCCTCTCTAGTTTGCCAGCCTAGACGTTGCTAACCCATTGTCGCTCGATTCCCGATCAAATATAACTTCTCTTCCATCCTTCATTGCCTTCTGATTTCTTCTCATTCGTAAGAGTGGGTTCAATCGTTGGGAGTTGCTCTGGTAATAATCCAAACGTAACTTGGTCATATACCGGGTGCAACTTCATTGGTGAGCCCGACGTGATCTGGACACGTTCATAACTGTGAGTTCGTTTCTGTTTGTAGTTTTTAACAGTATTTTTGGTGTGATTATCATTTTTTTTGCACGTTTTGATCGCATTTATTTTTATATTTTTATATATTGCATATATAGCATGACTGATCAGACTCCTAAGTTCATTAAGATTAAAATTCCCACACCCCCGAACTTCCAGCTCATTCCTTTCTGGACAGAAAACATAGAAGCTTGGTTCTGCTACTCAGAAGCCGAGTTTCGAGACCACTCTGTGACAGATCCACGTGTTCAATTCCTTGCCGTCGTAAGGTCACTTCCGCGTGAATTGAACAGGTACGTCACCCCCTTCTTTTTCAGCCCAGACTGCCTAGAACCTTATGACCAACTCAAAAGATCGATTCTCAAACGCGGAGACTTGTCCGATAGACAACGTCTTGATGAGTTGTTCCACACCATCGAGCTAGGTAGTGGTTCAGCAACGGAAATGTTGGCGCGCATGCGAGAGGTAATTGGTCAACGCACTTTCGACGAAGGTCTTTTCCGTCAACTCTTCTTATCAAAACTGCCACAACAAGTGCAAGCAGTTCTGGTAACGTTTAATAACAACCCAGTAGATGAACTAGCCTCATCTGCTGATCGAATTCTGGAGATCACCAGAACTCGCGACATGCAGGTTTATTCCATTACCGAAAAACCTCATGCCACCGAAGACGACGTGACGAAATTGTGTAATGCTCTTTCTCGTTTTCTTGACCTAAAGGAAAGACATCGACCCAACGATTCTCGTCGACGAAGTACGTCACGGAGAAGGTCGTCGTCTCGACCTCGACGAAACGAAAATTCACATTGGTGTTGGTACCACAACACCTATGGAAAATATTCCAAGAAATGTAGAGACCCCTGTTGTTTCCCTAGACATAAACCGATTGTTGACGCATCGGGAAACTACCCCGCCGGCACGCGTTAGCGGCAACCGTAGCCGGTGGAAGCAGCCGCCTGTTATTTATCACTGATGTGATAACGAAGGTTCGCTACCTCGTCGATTCTGGCGCAGACGTTAGCGTTCTTCCTGCAGCTCCATCTGATCGCCATCACGAAGCTGCGTTCGATTTACAGGCAGCCGATGGAAAACACATAGCTACGTATGGCAAACGATACGTCTACTTAAACGTGGGTTTACGAAAACCCATACACTGAATTTTCACCATCGCCGATGTGAAAATACCCATCATAGGCATGGATTTACTTAGCCACCACAACTTGCTTGTGGACCCTAGTAAAAAGAGATTAGTGGATAGTAACACAAATCTATACGTTCGTGGAACCGTGGCTACAGGTTGTAGCTTATGTCCTCTTCGTTTTAAACATTTAATTAACCCTTATTTTCAGCCGATACTCGATAAGTATCCAGATCTAAATAAGGCGTCATCGAAATTATCATGTGTAACCAGCAATGTTACACATCACATCACGACTACAGGTCAACCTGTATTCTCCAAAGCACGCCGACTCGCGCCTGAGAAACTAAGGATTGCGAAAAACGAATTTGATCATATGATTGACTTGGGAATAATTCGACCTTCCAGTAGTCCATGGTCATCTCCACTACATATGGTTCCGAAGAAAGATAGCAATGACTGGCGTCCCACCGGTGATTACCGACGTCTTAACGCCCAAACTACGCCTGATCGTTACCCTTTACCGCATATCCACGATTTAACGGCCACTCTGAAGGGAATGACAATATTTTCAAAACTCGACTTGGTAAAGGCGTACAACCAAATACCGATGTCTGAAAATGATATCCCGAAAACCGCTATCGTAACTCCATTTGGCCTTTACGAATTCCTCCGAATGCCTTTTGGGTTGAGGAACGCAGCACAAACATTCCAACGCTTCATTGATGACGTGTTCCGCGGGCTTGACTATGTCCATGCATACGTCGACGACTGCCTGATAGCAAGTCCAGACGAGGTAACACATATGAAACACTTGGACACAGTCTTTAGTAGACTGCAACAATATGGAGTAACCATAAACATACAGAAATGCCAAATCGGAACAACCTCGTTGGACTTCCTGGGGCATACTATAAATGCGAATGGTATACAACCCCAAAAACACAAGGTGGCGGCTATTCTGGAATACCCGGAACCAACCACCATCAAGCAGTTGCGAGCTTTCAATGGATTGGTAAGTTTCTACAGACGGTTTATACCGAACTGTGCATCTGTCATAAAACCACTAACGGATCAGCTTCGTGGAAATAAAAAAGTGGTCACAATGGATGCAGACTCAAAGAAAGCCTTTACTGCGACTAAAGAAGCAATGGCCAATGTGACTATGCTGGCACATCACAATACCGAAGCCCCTGTCAGCATCGCGGTTGACGCATCTGACTCAGCGATTGGCGCAGTTCTGCAACAATGGATTGGCCAAGTTTGGCAACCTTTAGCATTCTTCTCAAGACGACTAAACGATACCGAATCAAGATACAGCACTTTTGGTCGTGAACTGCTAGCCATGTACTGTGCTGTGCGACATTTTCAATATTCCATCGAAGGCCGGGAATTTACAATATTCACCGAACATAAACCACTGACGTTTTCTATGAGGTCATCTTCAGATAAGTACTCTCCGCGAGAGTCGCGTCATCTAGACTACATTTCCCAGTTCTCTACTGATATACGACATATATCTGGGGCTAACAATGTAGTTGCCGACGCCTTATCACGAATACATGCCTTGAATCGTATCCAAGGAATCGACCTTGTTGAACTAGCTCGACTTCAAAATGAAGACAATGATCTTCATCACGAGTTATCCACAACAACGCTTAAACTCCAAACAAAGACGATTGGAAAAGGTAAGAACACTTTAATTTGTGATTATTCTACAGGTACAGCCCGTCCAATCGTTCCCAAGAGTTATCGACGAATCATCTTCGACACATTGCACAACCTCTCTCATCCTGGAGTTCGTGCTACGTCTAAACTAATTGCTCAGAGATTCTGCTGGCCAAAGATGAATAAAGACATCAAAGAATGGGCACGCTCCTGTGCAGCATGCCAAAAGAGCAAAGTAATTCAGCACAAATGTCCTCTAGGCACTTTTCCAACTCCCGACGCTCGATTCAACCACGTCCACCTTGATTTGGTAGGACCCTTACCTGAATCAAATGGATTTTCTTATCTTTTGACATGCGTGGACCGTTTTACACGCTGGCCAGAAGCGATTCCCTTAAAAGACATCACTACTGAAACGATTGCTCGCGCTTTCGTCGAACGATTGATAGCGAACTTTGGTTGTCCATCTACAATAACGACAGACCGTGGACGTCAGTTTGAATCTGGATTGTTCCACTCTCTGACAAAACTTCTTGGAGCGACGCGCTTCCGAACAACAGCCTACCATCCACAATCTAACGGTTTGGTAGAAAGATTTCATCGACAGCTGAAAGCATCACTTTCAGCTACAAACATGCCGCAGTGGACAGAGGCTTTGCCACTAGTCTTACTCGGTATCCGAAGCATGGTAAAAGAAGATGTCGGGTGCAGCGTGTCTGAGCTAGTTTACAGGACGACTCTTCGATTACCAGGTGAGTTTGTGGAAACCGCTTCCACCTCGACAAACTTGGATATAAATTCTTACGTGAACCGGCTTACAAATGCTATGCGTTCAGTTAAGCCAGTTCAAACTCGACGACAATCGACAGACACTTTCATCCAACCCGCCTTAAAATATAGTACACACGTTTTTGTACGTCGTGACGCTCTACGCCGACCTCTTGACGCGACTTACGAAGGACCATACAAGGTCTTGAAACGTGAAACAAAGTACTATACGATCGATAAGAATGGACACGAGGAGAACGTCAGCATTGACCGCCTCAAGGCAGCTTACCTAGAAGGTAAACCCTTCGATGTCCAACTCGCCACAACACCGCCGAAACTCGACATGAGCAAAGTCGCCATGCCTCAAGCAACAACCAACGAGCAAGTGGAAATTCAGAAGAGCTCCATAACGCCGAGAGCTACACGTTCTGGTAGAAATGTACGATTTCCAGAACACTTAAATGAATATTACGTCTATTAATTTCTTTTTCTAATTTTCCACTGTGTGTATTGTGAATATCTATATATACAAAATAAAAAAAATTGAATAAAATATTTTGTTTTTACTTTAAGGTATGCATTTTTGTCTACACATTTTCGTATGTTTAAAAAAAAATATATCAAAAAAAACCTTTTTTATTTATTCATGTTAGCGTTGCCGACATTTTATGCGTTTTTGTAGCTGTATTTAGCCGCCAAATTGCTTTTAAATATATATACATATATATATATATATTAATGAAATGCATATATTTAAATTTTTTTTTCTTTTGGTTTTCCAGGACGCCTGGAAACGACCAGAAGAAAACGGAAGAGAACGATAACATTTTGTACATTTTTTTTATGTAACGACTCCCTAGCATAGGCACTGACGCCCAGAAGCTGCACAACATCCAAGCTATCAAAGGAACGTTTACCAATGTTTAACGCATTGGGTTTTATCCTTTGGCTGGTACGTCATAGGGTCCTCACGAACCCATTAGGGGGGGGGAGTGAGCTGTAGCGGTAAATAATCCCCAAAATAAATAGTTACATAGGTTTCGACATTGATGCTGACGATGTTTGTTTTAGCGGAGACTACTAAGTTGAATGCGCTCGGTCACGCATCACGACCAGATCTCGCCACGCCGTACCGAAACAAGCAACCCTCTCTAGTTTGCCAGCCTAGACGTTGCTAACCCATTGTCGCTCGATTCCCGATCAAATATAACTTCTCTTCCATCCTTCATTGCCTTCTGATTTCTTCTCATTCGTAAGAGTGGGTTCAATCGTTGGGAGTTGCTCTGGTAATAATCCAAACGTAACTTGGTCATATCTTTGGTCAAATCTTTAAAGTGGAGAGTTCCACGAAAAATAAACTACTACTTCTAGCCGGAAAACAGAATAGATGAATGCATTAGATTATGTGATACTATTAATATATATGGTAAAATATGTTTTTTAATCACAATCAGCTCAAATTTTCTACTAAAAACCTTCATTAGTAAAACCACTACTTAAAATATCAGTTTATATAACAAGAATACGTAGTTGGCACAGAATAAGGTGTTCACATATACATTTTCTGTTTGGTCAATATTAATGGAGGCATACCAGTGATAATTGTTGTTACTAAACAGAACTATATTGAAAAATGTTCATCGTCTTTTAAACAAATTTGCTTGGCTGATCACATCGTACTGACCAATTAAGTGTTTGCCAAGTCCTTTATAGTATTGATCTAATTCTATCGATTTAGTTTTAGTGTGACCACTAGTCTAAGTGATTTGATATCACTGGCACTATAAAGAAATGGAAGGAGTTTTGGGTGTAATCTGTAAGAAACTATGGGCCATTACGTTAGTCGCGACCCGAATAGACCGACGGTGGCAGTTGGAGACTGTAAAATGTGGTGACCAGGAATCAAATCCGCACGGGAGCATAAGTCCACTCAAAGAATACAAGTACATCTTACCGAAAAGTGCCAAGTAACACGAAAACCAGGACCAGGATTTCTTGCCGACTATCCCCAAATTTGTTTAAAATCGAATAGAACAGTCAATGGTTTAAAATATGAGAACACTAACTGTAAACATTGGTGAATTCATAAATCATGTAACAACACTATAAAAGTCTTCGATTCATCACATTTTCATCAATGAACCTTGAATAGAAGATTGTTCCTGGTCACTTGTATATCATCCAAACTTGGAATTACAGTATACTTTACCCAGATGTTCACAAAACAAATCATATATTATGGTTATAAATCAGATTAGTATGTTTAACGTAATGTCCATAGTGTGATATATGACATAAAAATATAAAGTAACTCGTGTACGATTAATATACAACGCTTTTACAGCAGAATAACCATTGATTGTATAAAACTCATATGTAAAAGATTTCAGTCAACCGATAAAATATAAAACAGACGAGAAATTTATCTCTATGTTTTTAAGAAAAATCTGAATTCTTCTCTTCTCCTCAAATATTCAGTCATGTAATGTGCAAACTGATTGTAAAAGTAACTCTGCACAAAATCAGGCATGTTCTTTATTGGGCGTATATGAAGTTAACGGTAAATATGAATTAAAAATAAATTACATTTCGAAGGCTGTTCACTAAATTGAAAGGTTATTTTAACATATAGGAAGATATTGGACATCTGTTTTGTTATAGTATGGGACTCTTCAGTAGTGTATACCCTTGATTACGCCCCGAGGGATTCAGGTTGGTGAACACCTGATCCTCTGCACCACTGAGACGTCATATAATGGTAGAATTCCCACTTCCATCAATTTATGATATAGCGCGATGGTCATCCATTGTCATCAGTAATAACTGTCTCCCTCAGGCTTTCTGTAATCTGCAGCCCCTGTGGCGGAACCAACGGTGCACACTGATGAGTTCCATGCTAGGACGAAACGGATATCCAGTTTTCCATGGTCTTCAGTGGTACCCTGTAAACATCAGTCTACGACAAAGTCAATCAACTAAAACTTAATACCAATCTCCACAAACCATCTCAATTCAATTACATCGGAATATAATTATTCCCTATCAAATATTAGAACTTGATGGAGAACAACTGAACACCATTAGACAATGTATCACTATCTAGTTTAAGTTTACAACACTTGATTATCGGTAGTTAAAAAGTGAAATGGAATAAAATCTAAGGAAGATGATATCAGCATACTGCAACCAATCAACCAAACGAATGAATGCATGTAAATTAATTTAGATTATTAGTTATTGTTGAGTCACATAAGTTAACTAATATTTTATTTATTTGACTGAATATGTCACAGATTGATGTTGGTAGAGTACTATTGAAAACCAGGGAGCACCGGACAGCTGTTTGTTCTAGTGTGGAACTCCCTAGGTGTTCGCCGTCAACCTGAAGCCCCTGGTGCGGAATCTGGGGTGCGCACTGCTGAGGAGTTCCACACTAGAACGAAACAGCTGCCCAGTGCTCCCTGGTTTTCAATGGTACTCTGCCGACATCAATCTGTGACATATTCAATCAAATAAATAACCAATCTCCACAAAAATACCTATCCTATTATTTTATTTATTAAATATTCCAATTAAGTCATTAATAATATAATCAAAGCGAAGAAATCTCTTATCAATCATCTTCTCATCATATCTTAACATTCATTAGCATAGTTTTAGAATACGAAATCAAAAGATATCACTTGATGGTGAGTTAATTATCAAAGGTAACATAAAATGGTCAGAATACATAAGAATTGAACAAAACATAAAGGAATAATCAACTGTTTTTATGGCTTACGAATTAATAGAATAAGAGAATGTAACGTTAAATTTAGAAATTAGTTAGTTACACAATTTAATTACCCAGAGATAAGAATGACAAATAAGTTTTAAAACACATGTTGACTGTTAACAATAATCGATAACAATAAAATGGAATGAAAACAGAAGTAAGGTATAGATTATGAGCAGAGTGTAACAGCTGAAATTAGTTTGTTGATCAAGGCTAAGATAGTGATCGCATGAAGGCATAGAATGGGTCTATATCATTTGTATCAATGTTTCAAGTTAACTTCGCTTTATAACAATCATATATCACTTTAATTTCAGTTTATTATCTCATTTTTAAAAAAATTGGCTTTAATGTAGATTGCTGGCCAAACTTAACTTGCATGACATTACTTCATTATGTAATCACTTATGATTACTTAGCAACTAAACTGACTGATTTTCTAGAACTATTTTTTCGATTTTATGTTTACTTGTAATACTTTATTTAACTTTCATTATGCATTTTGCAAAATATGATAAGAGATTTTCGTGTTAAATTTTAATTAGATTAACTTTATTTAAAATGATGATTTTAAAATATTACAAGTTAATTGCAACTGATGAGAACTGAACATAACGTAAATGAATCCACCTTATTCTATTCTAACACGTATTTACATTTTCCTTCAACTAAATAAAGGGAACAATGCATGTTAAGATTCATTAAACACGGGTCCTGATATTTCATAGTTGGAACTTCAGTTAACTTTATAATAAATGTCAATGATTATTGAATACCAATGATTATGTCATTCGATTAGTTGGAAAATCATCAACTACAAACTACTTAAATAAATCATCATTAAAAGACATTGAATTTAATGTTCATATGTAGTAGTCTCATTATAGCTCTTATTTAAGCTTTAGTGAGAAAATCCAAAATGAAATATTTATCACAAATCAGCTGGTCGTCAAGTGATCGAACTAACGTGGTTAGCTTATATTCCTCGTCTACTTGATTTGTTTCATGATGTACACATTAATTTAAACTCGGTGGATTAATTAAGTGACTAAATATTCAAGAAGATAATATGTTATTTGAGATTTTTCGTTTTCTTTAAGTGACTTAAGATTATGACATAAAAGAGTAACAATTATAGAACAAATCACATAAATGAAAATAAATGAGGATGAAAACAGCGAACCTATTAAGTAACTGACGATCAAAAAACTTAGAATACAAAACCACCACTACGACTTCTATCTATTCTGAAGTTTAAAAGCTTCATAAAATTAACAGTCAACAAGTTTAAAAAGGAGTACAACAATGTGCACATAACATTGATCTTGCATGCTTAAAACCATTAGACGCTACACTGAGATTTTGTATTGTTATGAAGCAAAGAGAATTTGGTTGGATTATCGAACGCCAATGAAGTGTGCCTAGTTGATAAATGCACGTCTGCCCTATGCCCACTTACGTCAAAGCCGAAGATAGAAAAACCAACCAGACAGAATCAGAATCCGAGTCAGAATCGGAAATATATTGTATTTTAATCATGCCTTTATGTATACACAAAGTTAGACTACACAGTAAACCAACCACATATCTAACATTGATACAAAGCAAAGGAAAGAGTGGCAGTGGATGGGTACAACGTGTACACGATTAAGTAGCCCTAGTTCATAGTAAATAACAATATACTAAGAGTAAATATACTAAACGGGAGGATCGGGTAAGGGGAATGTAACAGTCATAGAAATGAATTGATTACAATATCCACAGTTAGAATAATTGAAATAATGTTCTAAAGTACAATTCTCGAAGATAATCAATCTTCTTCAGTTGCCTGGTATATCACGTATTCATTCAATCGTATTTAAAATATCTATTAATAACTTTAGTATTTTATTTGAAATCTCTTAATAACAAATGAATTAGTTCGTTTTTATTCAAATGGTTCTTTGTTTGTATTTTTGTTATTTTGTTATATTGAATTGATACTTAACTCAATAGTCAATTTTGTATTGTTACTATAAGTAAATTGTTTATTCTTTTAATTCTTCTGTTTGTTTTAATTGTTTAAATGTTACCAAAGTTGTACAATAATTAAAATGAATAGTTAAGTTAATGTATAAGCTACTTAAATAACTACTACTACTACTTAAATAACTACTTAAATAACGGTTATGGTATTAATAAGCAAACAGAAATGACTGGATAACTTAAAAAAATCAATAAATAATCACTAGATGAAGTGTTTCAGTGCCAATTAAATTACAAATATAAATTACTTGAGAAACTATCAGGATGATATATAAAAATAGCATGATCCATGTGAGATTTGATGATTCTAGGTTTAATCCCTAGAAGACTGATGAATGTACATCAATGAGACGTATTATATGCGATAAAAATAGCTGTCTAGTACTCATACTTGTCAATACATGATTTTATTATGTTGTTAATTAACTGGATCTGGAAACGTGTACCACAAGACATTTTTTAGAGGCTGACTGATACAGAACGCTTTGAATAAATGCCAGTAGATTCGGGTTTGATACTGTGAACTGTCATAGTTGTATAATACTGTTTATGAGTTCTAAACAAAGATTATGAAATAATATGCTTTATTCCGATATTCATCAGTATTTTTAATAATATTTGCTTGTAAGGAAAACCTAATTGACCTGATCTTTATAGCCCCATTTAATTAGAAATGAAGTTATCGCCTCTATAGTTAGTCCATGAAGTTACTGTTTGTGAAAGTGAGTAATGTACTTGATATACGAATCAAAAAAGTCAACGGATAATGTTTTATGCTTGTAATGGTGATAAAAATACACTTCTGAGAAATTTAAGGCAAATCTTCGGTGATTACAACTGGTTTAAATTAACACGTAATCAGAATCAGTCATCTATCTCAATGAGAAAGGATTGAGAAATTCATGAATTTACATCACATAGAGACCAGGGAGTATTGTAGATCTGTTTCGTGAAAGTATAAGACTCTTTAGTAAATTGCATTGAAAAGTATGAATTGGTTAAAAAAATACATAACAAAAAATGTCTAAGGTGGATTGGCAAGCGGAATCCAGAATGCGCGTCTCGTCCTATTTGCGACTCATCGTCTGGGTGTACCTGCATCCCAATCTTGATGTTCATACTGAGATTCGAACTCAGTCCACTTCGTGCCAAATGCCACTGCGTCCACCACTAAGCTGCTGACTCAGGACAGTCACGCTTGTGTAACGAGTATATAATTAATTAAAATGAACTTGTATCTTCCCATCGACTAGTCATGGACTGAAACTGGTCAGCGTATGTTGCCATATGTGGACGCAGTGGCGTTTGGCACATAGCAGATTGAGTTTAAATACCAGTTTGAATATCAACATTGGAATGCAGGTACATTCGGTCGATGAGTACCAAACAGGACGGAACGCACGTCCTGGATTCCGCTTGCCAATCATAATCTAACTTAAACGTTACTTGCGTTTTATAGCTATGTCGAGGCAATCCTCTCAAGATGCACATATGGCAACAAAGGTTGACTAGTTCTAGTCCATAACTAATCAACGGGAAGATACAAACTGATCCTAATTAAATTCACAACAACGTTAGTCTGGAAAATTCTATCACAATTTTTGTTGAAGTTGCAGACAAGTATTCGTCGATCAACTTACATAAAAGTTATTTTACTAGAATGATTTTCATACATTTAGTTAATATTAATAATGTATATTAATAAACTATTCAACAGTGAATTAGTGTAAATGATATGATGTACTATAAAAAAAACAAAAAAACTAACGTTTCTTTTCAAAAATATTCATTTTCACTTAACAAACCGAACTGGTAATAAATCCTGTAGTACGCTTTAAACGAATTTTGAATATATTTCGTACTTATTGAAGTTGGATTATGGCTGTTAAGTAGAAGTTAGGAGGCTTGTTTCATCTTGTTTGGGATGAGTCAGCTGGATGTATCGGTGCTGATGTTAAAGCTATACTTAGGACTCAATTTGTTTATCTTAAACTCCAAAGTGTTCACCACTAACCTACTAAGTCAAATATGTATATATATTTGAATATGTATTTGAGTGTATATATATTTTTAAAGCAATTGTATCTTTCAGTTAACCTTGTTATAGAATGAAATTAATCATTCTCTTTTACTAGATAGGCATCCTGACCTTGTTAGGCAGATCAGTTTCAGTCTACGATAATAACAACGCTAATATACAAATACTTTCAAATTCTAAACTGGTTTATCAGATTAATCCATTCGGTCTAGAAATAAACAATTCAGTTTTCCACTGATAAAGTTGAATTATCCAATAATTTTTGTTCTGTTATGAAATTTTATTTCTCTGATAAATCATATTTTTTGCCTAATGAGTTAAATGTACTAAATTGTCATTTGAGCTGATATTTACATATTCAACGTAACTCAGCGTTAACGTATTGATGAATGAACTATGTTTAGTGAATGATACATTCACTAACAGTATAGTCATGATTTAGACTTACAATAAGCAATGATATTCTTGATGTCATTACTACTTTTAAAAATTATTCAACTAATCTACTATCCATTCATGTAAACATCAAATGATCAATTCACTCACCTTGAGATGAAGGTCAACAAAGTAACACATGATTATTAATCAAGCGGTTATTTTCATTTTAAAAATTTAAATTATTATGATTAATTTCATCAAATGAAATGAATGAACTAGTCACTATTAATATATTCACTAAAGATAATCAGTTGCTTCATGTAGGACAAAACAAACTTGGAATAAGAAGAAAATAAAGGATAGAATTAATCAACTCAACAACAAAATACTTGATTGAAAAGTTAATTTAAAGGAAAAAATATATATGAAAATGAATTTCCTTCTTTTAGGAATGATAAATAATACTGAATAGAAAATAGTTTGTTTATATGATGAATTTTCAAAGTGGAAACAAGCACTAAATAGTGTGTGTAAATAATTGTAGTACTTATAAATATTTAATAAAATGACAACATGATATATTACTATAGATAAACGGAACATAATAGCTGGATAATATTGGTAAGTAACAAGGAATTAAGTAAATAGGAACAATGAAGTGCTATAATGTGACTATTCTTAAGTCATAGATTTTTGGGATCATTGGTGTTAAAATGTGTCTCTCAGTACAGAAACTTCATATTTCATGTGAATATTTAAGTATTGAGTTAAAAATTATAAGATATTTTATATAAAAATTCAATCACGATATAATATATGATGCTCAATGTTCAATATCATTAGTAATTAAACTAAACAAGTTTATTTATTCAGGAAGATGAAGAAGTATCAACACAATCCTCATTCAATACACTGTAATAAATACACATCTTGAAAATGTATCTGAATTGTAATTATTTAAGCATATTTGAATTAATGCATATAACATTCAACACTCACTATACATATTCAATGTTGAAGGGTCTCGTACCAATATGTTCATTACAATTATTCTCCCCATTCATCATGCAAATAACTCTGCCTGGAATGCCCCTAGGGTTACTGTCAGTCCCAAACCCTGATAAAGGAGGAAGGTTGAGCAATGGGCTTGCACCCCATCCCGTATGAAAAAATCTTGCTAAGAAAATGCTGATCGGAAAAAGCCATTTAGACCATTTTAACTCTGCCCTAGGAGTTTTCATTTCAAAGAATTATGACGCCTCATGGTAATAGCCGAGATTTTTTGGAAGCCACTAGGCTGATGCTCCTTCTGACAACCAGAGCAACAATTAATATAGGTACATGGAATGCTCTCACGATGTAGGAGACAGAGAGGAGCATCGAAATAGCTGAGGAAATGATTAGTACAACCTGAAGATACTTGGACTAAGCGAAACCGATTGGTTACGAGCTGGACGGCAAAGATTAACCTCAGGAGTTCTTCATACTGCGACCACGAAGAAGAAAACGCCTCACACACACAAGAAGTGGCACTAATGTTGTCTCCAGAGGCATGGGGGCTCTTATAAGATGAGAACCTCATGGACCTAGGATCATTAAAGCATTCTTCAAGACACGAAGATGACAAAGACAAGTTCTATGCCAGGCTGCAATCAGTCATCAAGAAATGCTTAGCCAAGGACCTAACCATTCTTATGGGAGACCTAAACGCCGAGGTTGGAATAGATAACACCGGATATGAAGACATCATGGGATGACATGGACTGGTAGAAAAGAACGAAAACGGTGAGAGGTTTACAAACTAAGGTGCCTTCAACAAAATGCTTTTAGGTGGCACCCTATTCTCCCACAAACGTACATACAAAGCTACATGGGTTTTACCAGACCACAATACCAAGGACCAAATCGACCACATCTGTATCAGTAAGAAGCTCAGAAGAACCACGGACAATAAGAGAAGCTGGTATGGCTTCAGTTCACCATTTGGAGGTGTCCAAAATGAAACTGAAGCTGAAGAAGCACTGGGCAACTGGACCAAAAGCACTACAAAAGTCTAATACGACCCTTCTCCGGGATACTATAAAGCTGCACTAATTCAAAATAAATCTCAATAATAAGTTCCAGGCATTTCATGATCTACAGAAAGAAGACAGAACTATTATGAAGAACAACAGGAAAGAGATTTAGGAAACATTAACTCCAAAATGTCGGATGGCTTTTGGTTGTGAGGAACAACACCATAAGGAGTGAATTGGTACTCTGGATAAGATCCAAGAAAGGAGGAGTATGAGGATAGCAATCAATAAACCCCGAACAAGAACAGAGAAAGGCAAGGCACAGACCGAATACATCGAAGTCAACAAGCAAGTGACATGGAGCATTAGGTTGGATAAACGGAAATATGTGAAGGGCCTAGCACCGACGGCGAAAAAAGCTGCGTGAGAAGGAAACATGAGGCACTTATACGATACAGCGAAGAAACTGACTGAAAAATTTAGTAAGCCAGAACTGGCAATCAAGAACAAAGACAGCAAATCAATCACTGAGATGTAAGAACAAACACTTCGACGAAGTCTCAAACAGACCAGCTCCAGTGAACCCATCAGTCATCGAAGCAGCATCTACAGATATTTTTATAAACACCGACCCATCAACAGTCAAAGAAATCAGCATGGCCGTCCGACAAATTAATAGTGGCAAGTCAGCAGGCCCAGATGATATACCACCGGAGGCACTGAAGACAGATATAGAAACAACTGCAAAGATACTCCACATTCTCTTCAGGAAGATTTAGAAGGAAGAACAAGTGCCAACATACTGGAAAGAATGGCACATCATCAAGATAATAAAGAAGAGAGATCATAACAACTGCGAGAACTACAGAGACATCACTCTTGTTTCAATTCCAGGAAAAGTCTTCAACATAGTGTTATTGAACCAAATGAACGAACCAGTTGACTCCCAACATTGAGATCAACAGGCCGGATTCCGTAAACACAGATCGTGTACCGAACAAATCGCTACCCTACGGTTCATTGTTGAACAATCAATTGAATGGAATTCACTTTACATCAACTTCCTCGATTAGGAAAAAGCATTCGACAGAGTGGATGGGAGAATATTATAGAGCCTTCTATGGCGTACTCGAAAAGATAGTCAACATCATACGGAATTGTTACGATGGACTACATTGTAAATTCGTGTATGGAGGTTAGCTCACAAAATCATTCGAATTGAAGACTGGTGTTAAACAAGGCTGCTTACTCTCGCCCTTCCTCTTTCTGTTGCTTTGATTGCTGAAAACCACAAGATCTCAAGGAAATCAGGGAATACAGTGGACAAAATGGATGCAACTAGACGACTTGTACCTTGTAGACAATCTAGCTCATCTACCCCACACTCAGCATCAAATGCAGGTGAAGACAAACAAGGTAGCAGCAGCCTCTGTAGCAGTAAGCCCAAACATACATAAAGGAAAAAGCAATATCCTTAGATGCAAAACAACGAATACTAACCCAATTACACTTGACGGAGAAATTCTGGAAGATGTAGAAACCTTTACATACTTGGGCAGCATCATCGACAAACAAAGAGAGTCTAATGCAGATGTGAAGACGAGGATCGAAAAGACAAGGGCAGCATTTCTACAACTGTAAAACATCTGGGACTCAAGCCAACTGCCAGTCAATATTAAAGTCAAAATTTTCAGTGCAAATGTGAAAATAGTTCTATTGTATGGAGCTGAAACTTGCATGGAGAACTACGAAAAGCATCATCTAAAAGATACAAGTATTTATAAACAACTGTCTGTGTAAGATACTTCGAATCCGTTGGCCAGATATCATCAAGAACAGCCTTTTGTAGCAGAGGACAAATCAACTTCCAGCCGAGGAATAAATTATGAAAAGTCGCTGGAGGTGGATAGAACACATATTGAAGATATCATCAAACTGTATTATAAGGAAAGCACTAACTTGGAATCTTGAAGGACAAAGGAAAAAAGAAAGACCCCAAAACACATTGTGTCGGGAATTGAAGACAGACATGGAGAGAATGATGAACAACTTACGAAGAGCTGGAAAGAAATCCCAGGACGGAGTTGGCTGGAGAATGCTAGTTGCTGGCCTATGTTCTACATAGGGAAACATGCATTGATTGACCATCATACACATGAGACAAGAATTTCAACTTATTCATCTGTCATCTATTCAAATGATACAAAATGACAATAATGTATCAAGTATAACAGTGTTTCCATTGCATTCATACACTAATTGACAATGAAGTGTTTTGCTTATGCATTTATACAATGATTATTCTTCATTTATAACAAATCTAAAGCAAGAATGCTGATTGTTATGTTTCCACAATTGACAAACACACCATTGAAATTGTCTCCTCACTTTCACCATCACAGATTGTCACTAATTAAAACTTCTTATATAGCAATATTAAATATTATAATCGTAACAACCTGTTACTAACTGGTACACTATACTGATTCATTTTGTGAACATTAATTCAGTTTAAAGATAATTCAAATCAAATATAATAAACCAGTGAAAATTAATTTCACCCAGTTACACACCTATTTAGTCAATACACCAATAAACACCAATCATCATCTCAATGTTAATCAATAGGATGTTGTGTCATGTGATCAGTATAATGTGTTAATCACCTTGATGTATACAGTTTGATTAAAACAGGGGGATTGAGTATTTGTTATCAAACTACGAGACTATCGTCATGTTTACTCTCTTCAATTCGTTGAAACACTTTACGAAATGTATTTCACTTGGAATTTATTTGATCCATTGGTTTTGTTTTGTACCGTTTTGAAAATTGATTATTTTTCTTTCTATTTTCATTTTTTTTAAAATGTGTTTTCTGTTGATTTTTCAATCCAAATATTTTAGTGAATATTATTCTTTCTTTAATAACAATCACTGTATCACCAGGAGAACAAACTACAATAATGGAACATTATAAAACTCGACGCTACCATTAAAATCATATAATACTGAGCATTGTTATATTTGGCATACTTGTTACGTATATACATCGGATTATCATTGATATCTATACACTTTTATTAAATATAAACCATGAATGCTATGTATAACAAGTGTTCAGTTGAAAAATGGGTGATCCAAGTGTTTGCTCAGCGTTCTTTCTTTTTGAAAAGTAATAAATAAAATTGCTTAGTCTCTATTAACAGTGGTACATCCAAGTGTACTTTGTGAAATTCGTCATAAGTTCTTAGTACAGTGTGATTGCAGTTGGCAGTGGAACTCTGGATGTAGTGTTCGCAAAAATTATATACTCCAATACAGACTGAGCGATTTCAGACCTTACTTACTTATGCCCGTTACCCTCACAGAAGAGCATAGGCCGCTCACCACTATTCTTCATTGAACTCTGTCCTGAGAAATCCTCTCCAGATGTTTCCAGTTGCAGTTCATTCTTTTATTATCTGCTTCCATTTCTGGACCCAGTGTGTTCTTTGGCCTTTCTCATTTCCGTTTCACAACAGGATTCCATGTTAATGCTTGTCTCGTGATGCAGTCTGATGATTTCAGCAATATATGTCCTCTCTATTTCCAGCGTCTTTTCCTAATTTACTCCGGCTGGAATTCGATTTGTTCTCTCCCATTGCAAGTTGTTGCTGATGGTTTCCGGCCAACGGACATTCAGTATCTTTCGTAGGCAGTTGTTTATAAATACTTGTACCCTTCTGATGATGTTTGCAGTAATTCTCCACGTTTAAGCTCCATATAGCAGAAAGGTCTCCGGACGTTCGAATTGAAGAGTCTAACTTTATGGTTGGTTGACAAATGTTTTGAGTCTCGTATGTTCTTCAACTGTAGGAGTGCTACCCTTGCTTTACCAATCCTTGCCTTTACATTTGCATTAGGTCTTCCTTGTTCATCGATGATGCTTCCCAGGTACATGAAAGTATCCAATTCTTCCGGAGTTTCTCCATGAAGTTCAATTGGGTTGGTGCTTCATGTGCTGTATTTGAGGATCTTACTCTTTCCCTTATGTATGTTCACCCTGACCAGATTTCAGACCCTATTATTAATAATTTATTAGAAAATGCAATCATTCACAAGTATTTTCATACTTGATGAATGCGTAATTTTCTGTCTGGAATTAGTAACTTCAGTGACAATTTATTAGCGAGGGAAACACTCTCCACTTGCTTCGAATTTTAGTGTGAACATCAACAATGAGATTCCAATTCTACTATTAGCCGTAATTTAATATTATTAAAATCAGTTTTGAATTTCTGTCAGAAGTTTCAAGATGATATGATGTCGTCATCTAAACTTGGTGTGTAAAATGCATGTAATTATTTCCAGCAACTTTATTAAATCCAATAATAAGTAAAATACTTACGCATACATGTATATATCAATTGTCTAAACTACTCACCACCCACTCACTAATTTAATGTTAGATTTTTGTTGCTATACTGAAGTAAATCTACCAATCTATGTATGTGTTATAAAACGTAAATTTAGAAAGAAAACAATATATGTTGCAATTATACTGTCACATGTTTTCCTGCATTTCTATACTAAAGCTTATTTACATGAATCAAATGAGTATCTTTGTAACATTAATTTCTAAGATGATTGTTCGATTATACTAATTATATTCCATACAGTTTAATGTCACGAACCACTGATTACAATAAACATGCAGACCCTAATTAAGTAGTCCGTATCTTCCAAAAAAATTTGAACTAACATACATTGATTTCACCAATTAATGCCAACCCGTAATTTGTACGTTTCTTAGTTTCCACCTAACCTACTTCACGGTAGCTAGTAGATGATAAGTTATATTCATCCCAACAGCCTCGATTGGTGGAAATTCACAATTTCTTAAACCGATTTTCTACGTTTCCATAATACCACACGTCTGACCGGTACAAAAACAAAACCAATGGATCAAATAAATTCCAAGTGAAATACATTTCGTAAAGTGTTTCAACGAATTGAAGAGAGTAAACATGACGATAGTCTCGTAGTTTGATAACAAATACTCAATCCCCCTGTTTTAATCAAACTGTATACATCAAGGTGATTAACACATTATACTGATCACATGACACAACATCCTATTGATTAACATTGAGATGATGATTGGTGTTTATTGGTGTATTGACTAAATAGGTGTGTAACTGGGTGAAATTAATTTTCACTGGTTTATTATATTTGATTTGAATTATCTTTAAACTGAATTAATGTACACAAAATGAATCAGATTGATGTTGGCAGGGTACCATTGAAAAGCAAGGACCACTGGACAGCTGTTTCGTTCTAGTGTGGAACTCCTTAGCAGTGCTCACCCCAGATTCCGCACCAGGGGCTTCAGGTTGATGGAAGAGTCTAACCACCTGCACCACTGGGTCTGCATCCAATGGTAGAATTTCCACTTCTATCAATTTGTGAAACATAGTGCGACTATCATCCATTGTGATTGATGATAACTGTCTCACACCCGACAAGTCTGAACTCCACTAGTCACGACTTCCCACTAGAGCTTCAGGAACATCCTGGAATTATAAATATCTTGAAAAAATGCAAAAACCCAAAGGCGACAGAGGAACTTTTTACATTTTTACGTTACACCATCAAGCTTGTGTTGGCGAAATTGGAATTAACATTCTTCCAAAGTTGTACTGAAATAAATGATTAACCTAAATGTTTCTTTAAAGCTCTTCTACAAAATCACATATATCTTGATAATATAACACTTAAACATCAGGCATTAAACCGTAGAAAACCAATTAGATCTCGATTGCCATAGTTTGAAGGGAATATATAAGTAAGGAGTTATTCACTACGTGCACAACCATCTGTCGGATACAAACATTTGTAAGAGACTGTCATAATTACCGCCAATAAACAACTTCGGAAAGTTTATTCAACGCATTTCCAAAGACTAAAACCAACAGTAAGTGATAACAAATCTCGGAAAAATTTTGAGAAATATGTTTTTTAACCATATTCCAATCACTCTATCACCTATTCAACCACAGGCTTTATTTCTGGGTCCGAAATTCTGCATCACCTCCTTTAAATCAAGCTAGCTTTCTACTTACGTATAATTTGAAAATTTAATCAACCGAATTCACCGTCTTGTTCTTAACTGTTCTGAATAATTGCAATACTTTAAAGCCAATCTGTTTGATTGAGGTTATCGATACATTTGCATAATACAAATTCATAACACGTTATAGACAGAAAATTATACTGTACAGATTAACTTGTTGTGGAAACATAATCTTATAATCATATGCAAACCTGACAAACGGACCGGTATGGTGGTATTAAACCACGAAAATTATGTCAATAAATTACTGTCGATTTTAATGGCTATTATTAAATTTTCCAGATCTAATGGAGAAAAAGATAATACACTACTGATTGAAAAGCAGCTCACTGATAATTCAAAACATTTTAAGGATAACACGGTTATAGCACTGAGGTTATATGATCATTTATGTTCTATTGGTTTAACAACATCTCGTTTATATGAGTTACCTAAAATACATGAACCTGCATTGCCACTGCACCAGGTTCTTGTTGTGTTAAACTCGCCATATCATCGAACCGCCCAGTGGGTTGCAAACATGTTAGAATCGGTGAGAAGATTAGTGTCACATTTTTCGGTTCAAGATACATCTAATTTTATTAATAATGTTTAAAATGTTAACATTACTGAAAAAAGTACGTTCTCGCTTGATGTTAACCCGTTGTTCACCAACGTACCATTGACAGAAACGATATGCTATATTTGTGAATATATTGATCCGCACAACATAGATATCAGCTTTCCAACTGAGCACTTGATAGGTCTATTGTTACAATGCACATTAATTGCGAAATTCATTTGCAATAATGAGTTTTATCGAAAAATAGATGGGATTGCAAAAAGATCTTTATTAGGCCCAATTTTGACAGATTTCTTAGATTAAACTTGAGAATAGTCGATTGATTTTAGCTATAAAATGATTAAACGTGTAAAAAGGATATATGAATGATGTGTTTATCATATGTGACGAGAATATTAACCAGCAAGACATCCTACATTCCTTTAATACTTACAGCCCATCCCTAAAATTCTTCATAGAAAATGAGTCAAATTCATTAGTCGCATTTCTTGATGTACTTTGATAAAAAGGAGTGACGGAAAACTGAAAAAAATCCATGTACAGAAAACCAACCTGGAATGGCCAGCTAATCAACTTCCATAGGTGGGTTCAATTGGGAGGAGAAGGAAGAATTGCATCGGATCGTTATGCCATCGCATAAGAAAAATATGCAGTGATGACTGTATTGATAAAGAACTTAAATTCATCAGGAAAATGCTGGTAAAGAATGGATATTCAACACATTTTGTGGATAAGGTCATGAAAGAATCTAAGAATAAAACGTCCATCAACTCTGTCCATACGAAGTATCTGTTGATGAATTTGGAATTTAAAGGAAACCACATTTTCAAAATCCTTTGAATCCGTCCGTTGACAGCAGTAAACAGAACGTTTTAGGCTGTGAAACTACGTCTAACTCTTACCAACGGGAAAATGCTCTCAATATCTTTAAAAGATAAGCTCTCATGCTGGGTTGCCTTGATGTGTATTTGTCAGTTCACCTGCTTCTGCGGAGCACTGTACATTTGTGGTAGCCAGTGTTTACTTTTAACACGGATAGGTGTATGCGTCCCAGTCTGGGTCTGTATGAGTGAAAGAAAAGTAGTTAGAAGTTCTGTTCTTGAACGTCTAATTAATTTTGATCATACAGCTAATCCGCAGGTCAATTTTAACGTTGTTCACGGACTCCATTTCAGTCTACCGACATTTCTTCACATTCAATTTCTTATGAAAGTATAAGCCTTGGTTATTCACGATATAAAGGCTGAACTTCGCACACAAAAGAAGTATATCTTATCTTTGTCTTTACCTTGACCTTAGTCTCAGTTCTAATGTTATTATGATGATTGATATTAGTAGTAGTACTATTGATGAAATGTTTCCCTCTCCTTCATTCTTTAATTTACTGATGATTTCCCACACCCTGTACCTAGGACTTTCACTCATAAGTAGTATTTCATTTATTCATCTTAATTATTTCTTAAATCATTAACATTTTAATTATCTTCAGGTATATAGTTTAGCTTATTACTTCGTTAAATGTTTCTAATTTTTTCATGTTCATTCATTGTTAATATGTTCCTCATAAAACTATTTTGTGAAAATTTCATTTAAAAGCTGTGTACTATTGTACAGCCTGTTCATGTATCTGTTGATAAGAGATCTCTATTGGAATTTACTTTTTGATAAAGTTACACTAGTAACCATTTTTTTGGATGACATATATGATATAGGTTATACCTATAGAATATACTGTCAAGTTTGATATCACGGATTGATGTGAATCAGACAACAATTCATCACCTGGAAGCACTGGACAGGTGTTTCGTCCTAGTATGGGACTCCTCAGCAGTGGAAATATCAACCGTTCGAAACCAACTCCGTGGTCCAATAGTAAAGCTTTCGCATCGGAGCTAGAAGCTCCCCGAAGTGGTTGTGGATGAGCACTGCTGAGGAGTCCCACACTAGGACGAAACAGTTGTCCAGTGCTTCCAGGTGGTCACTGGTTGTCTGATTCAGATCAATTCTTAATATCAGAATTGACAGTTAACTATCTTTACAACCTCCCCTCCCCAAATGTATAGAATATACGTCCTATTTTGGTTTGACGCTTCTAATTAATGGTTTCATATATGGCGGTAAAACACTAGTCTCTTTATTATATCTTTCATCGAATATTGAGAATTATATTCGAAGTGTACATTTATGAGCTACTAAACGTCTACATTTAGATTGTTTATTTATTTATCAACAAGAATTTGTATAGCCTAATCATTAGAATAAGAATGTAACATAAATGTTTTGATTAACAAGATAATTGACTGAATTACTCAATAAGATATGAAAGTGAAATATGTACTCAAGTGTTCTTACAGATATACAGAAACAGGTAAATAGAAATTTAATTAGTTGTTAGAAAATAAAGCTTAAAATAGATAATTGACTTCATTGATGATTTCATCAAAGCATACAGATTGAATACATGATTTAGATATACTTGAGTCAATAGAATTAGATTGAGATAGGTTGTGAAGATTGCTATTAAATGTATTTGGTTGAATTTATCTCAGACTGATGTTGACAGGGTACCATTTAAAACATGGAAATACTGGAAAGCCGTCTCGTCAAGTTTGGAACTCCTCAGCAGTGTGTATTGTAGAGTCCACCACACGATCTTCAGATTGAAGAACGCCTAACCATTTGAAACAGTAGACTAGCCGGCTTCCAACCCTAGAATTATCATTTCCATCAATTTGTGGTATATAATACGATGATCATCTATTATCATTAGTGATAACTGTCTGACTCCCGATAAGTCTGAACTCCACCAATCACAACTTCTCACTAGAGTTTCAAGATGTTCCTGAAGCTCTAGTGACTAGTATGGTGATTGTTGCAAAGAAATTGAGACAGTTACCTCTGTGGAGACTGGAATCTAGTGTACGCATTGCTGAAGAATTTCATAATAGAGTAAAACAGCTATTCAGACCAACCTAGTCTTTAATGGTGCCATGTCAACATCAATCTGTAACAAATTCAGTCAAATAAACATAATATCAATCTCTACAAACTATATCAATATAATTACAATGATTACCTAACTAGTGACTAACTTCAGGATATTCCTGAAGCCCTAATAAGAAGTTGTGACTGGTGGAGTTCAGACTCACCGGGAGTGTGACAGTTATCACTAATGAAAGTAGGTGATCATCGCACTATATTATCACAAACTGATGGAAGTGGTAATTCTAGGATTGGGTACAGGCTGATCTAGTTTTGCAGATGGTTAGGTGTTTGCCAACCTGAAGCTCCTGTGGTGGAATGTAGCGTTCACACTGCTGAGGAGTCCCATACTAGTAAAAGAATTGCATGGTAAATTTCCGTTCAGTTTGTTACATCAAGTTAACTAAACAGGCGTTGACAGATGAAATCCAAAATTAAGATTAATAACATAATACTAATTTTTTGTCAGACAACACAGTATCTGACTACATAGGTTGATCATTGTGTAGTGACCAGTTCCTATGTTCATCAACTCCTTTCTGGTACTGATCGAACTTTGTCGATTTAATTACAATATGGCCTCTAGTCTAAGCGACTCGATGTCACTGGCATTATGTCGAGGTGGAAGGTGATTTGGAAGTAGTCGACAGGTAACCCTAGACCTAGGTTCCGTGTATTTTGGCGCTCGTTAGCAAGGCATATCTGCGATCTTTAAAGGAGCTTATACACCCTTGCAGATTCGATCTTTGATTACCCAGTTTCACAGTCTGCAAACCGTTGTCACTTGGCTGTTCGGGCTAATATTTACGTCTGAAAATTGCTGACAGTTTCAGAATTGTTGAGATAAAAATGAAAATATAAATCTTTCACACTATGTCATATGTAAATTTGTATTACTAAGTTTAATTATTAGTAACGAATCAATAATGAATGAGAGAGAGATTTCACTGTCACTGGGCAAACATTAAAAATAATGATAATGACACTTGAAATTCACCAATATCGAATCAAACAGATTTAAAGTGATTTCTCTCCCATTTTTCTTCTAATTTTAGATTATGATAATGAATTAGTCGAACTCTATTAAGACTTATGCAAGATTTATTAATATTTAGAGTGCTCAATATTGATAAATAAGGCTAAAGAATACAGATGAACTTGAAAAATTCTTCAGTAAACAATCGGAAAGTAATTCGTTTTTATAGGAAATATGGTAGAAAACCATTAAAACTGAATTGAATGTAAAAATGTAACATAAATTATGTGATTTTCTAGATAATTTGAAAGTTTACGGTACTACAGGATTAAGATTTTCTTTTTCTTCATCAGTCTTTTGATTTGCCTCTCTGGGAGTTTCGGGGTATATACTTCAAATAAATAATTGGCAGATAGCATGTGGTAGCTATTACTCAAGCCTAATACTATCACTTCTATTAGGGAGCTCTTAACTTCTAGGCCGCTGAGTTTGTATTTAACGTCAATGGTAGATAATTGCCTGAATCCCTGTATGATTGAGTTTTATTGATTATGGCGTCATACTAGAGCCCCTATGAATTACTTCTTAAAGTTAATTATTAATAATGGATCCTGTTTTAAGGCAAAACGGCTGTCAAGTGATTCACGGTTTGCTTGATTGTTTAAGGTTAGTCCAATTCTTTATGATAGTATTCAATAATTCTTCAATAGGTAATTCATATTGTCTTTTTGTCCACATTCATTAATATCTTAAGGTTCAACATAAACTAGTATGTTGTTTAAATACATATTAACCTTTATTGTCAAGCGTACCATATTTATAAATAGGATAAAATAGAGATTAAATGAAATTTGATTGATTATCGAATACGGTAATAGGGGGGGAGGGGGGTTAATATTTGTATATACAAGGTTATTGAATGTCATTCTCAACCCTTACCTCGTCACTTGAGACAGATTATTTGTCATTCAAAACTCCCCTGAGATTCATGATACTCTGATCTGTTTAGAAGATTAGTTGGTATAATCACCAATTTGTTCTATTAAAATACCAAAATGTAATTTACTATGGCATATAAAGAGTAAAAAGTAATTATGAACATGTTTTATTCCTATTTAGTATTCATTAGCTTGATGTTAATAATGACTACTGCTTGTTTTTTTTTCAAATTCTGTATCTTCAGTTACAATATACTAGTTTGTGGACAAAAGTATGAGATACTACAGTGCAGTTCTTACTTTAACTCGTGAATTTTCGAAATACTTATATACAAAGTTTTAAATAGTGCTTAGTAGCCATACACATTAGTTGATCTTCCCCTCCCCCTCCACCCAATGTAATCGTCTAATTGTATAATAATCACTACTCGTTTCTTCAAAGAACAAAGGAGAAGAAGAAAAATATGTTAACAACTCTGGTGGTATTTCTTGAATTTCACGGTAGGCTATAAATATTATGTGGAAACGTATAAATACCGGAGACTAACAGATATAGTTAGTCAATTAAAAGAAATCAATAATAAAGAAATTTATAGCAACAGATGCATGTTAGAAAAAGATAGTGCTTCAAGAATTTAAGCTTTCCTACATATACCTGTTTGCTAATATTGATATTCTAATTGAAACTTAACTAGAAGTAACCACTAGGGTTTTGTCTACTACAGGAACAATCAATAAAAGCTAAGTAGCATAACATGTGAAGCAGATAACTAATTTCAGTGAATACAATGTAAACTGTTATAGCCACTAAATTTATATCAATCGTTATATTTTTTGGTAGTGAAATAAATTTTAATAAGTTTCATTTTAACCATTGGCATCGGAAAGATCTTTAGCTAAAAACAATTTGATCCTTGGTACAGAAGAAGCAATATTCCAATTCATGATTTTCGTCTATCTAGTATGCGAGCACTTCGTCAGATGAGACAATGCGATTTCAGAGATGCTTAAAGTTACCCAGATTTTAAGCATTACATTAGATGAATTATTTACCCGGGAGGTTAAACTGTAAGAACAATTTTTGCAAAATATGAAACATGCCTACTGGTGTCAGTAGTTCACAGTACATATTTACCAAGATAAATGTTAATGTAGCAGTTTTCATGAATATCATAATTACCCAAATGAAGGGCATGAAAATTTAATAAAATTGTCTGATGAGTCATATTAAGAAACGACAAATATGTTTAGAACCTACGTCAAACAGATAAAACGTTACTGGTTCAAATCATCACAGTTTTGCTATATGCTGGCGACGAATCTGGACAGCTTTAGGAGCCATAACGGCGTACGAGAGATTACGCGTAGTGATCTAGTCTCACATGCCATAGAGCTATTATCCAGCACGTGTGGTAAAATTGAGCTAAGTGTTGACTTTATCTGACTCTTTTTAAACTACGCAGGAAGATCTTCACTCATTCGTTTGTCTGGTGATACGTTCGATATGACCTCCTATACAAGGGTAGATGAACTGGTAAATTTTTATTGTGATAACAAAATCAGGTAACTTATCATTGGTTTGATTGAACATCACTAACCGACTACAAAACAACAGATAAATGTTAAGTGCGTAAACACTTTTTCTAACTTCTCTCAATAGTCTATTAGTTGTTACAGTTGTATTCTCCTGTTTGTATTAGTTAAGATTTGAATATACCAAGTCTATGTATATTTGAATATTATCTCATTATGGACAATGTACCTTAAAACAATTGATGAAAAACTTTAAGTGTGAATGACAACAATTGAAAAATGGAACTAAAAGCCAACAAACAACGTGTACCGATTACAACTAGTGAATCGATAACTTTGACTTATTTCGTTTAATGTAATCTAACCAACTGTATAAACATGATGATTGTCTATATTCAAGTTCGATTGTGACTGGCAAGCGAAATCCAGGAAGCGCGTTTCGTCCTATTTGGGACTCATCTGCTGCATGTACGCGGTGGCGTTTGGCACTAAGCGGACTGAGTTTGAATCCCAGTGTGAACATTAACATTGGGATGCAGTTACATCCAGCCGATGAGTCCCAAATAGGACGAAATGTTCGTCTTGGATTTCTCTTGCTAGTCACAATCCAACTTAAATATATAACTTGTGTAATATCGCTATATCGAGGCAATCCGCTCAGGATGCACGTATGGCAACAGAGACTGACCAGTTTTAGTCTATTACGAAATCAACTGGAAAATACAAGTTTATACTAATTACATGAGGACTGTCTGTTTACTTCTTCATTAGGTAATCACTGCAATAAATTCAGAGACTTCATGAATCACTTCTCAAGATATCTCATGAGAAAATATGAATTTAATAGGAGACTATATGAAATATTAAAAAAAGTTTTCAATAATTAACAAAACAAATAGATGGTAGAATAAATTAGTGGAAAATAAAGATTGTTAACTATTATTAAATATCAGATTAGAATGTGATATTAGAAGTGATGTAATTTATAGATTTTATCTAGAAAATCAATAAAATTCGAGGAACACTATATAAGTGTTTGGCTAAATTATTCTTATTCTAGTGAACATCTACGAGTATATCATGCAAAGGATACAATACTTGTTAGCCTTGTTGTATTCCTCTTTTGGAATAATCTATTGATATTTAATATATGAAGAAAATGATTTCAGTCAACTGAAGATATTGAACAACTGACAATTGAAAGTTTTATATTTTCGACAGTGGTATAGTATTCTGAACGGTAGGGATGAACTGAAGGCAATTCAATAACACATCAATAGTTCAATAACAATAAATTCACTCTGGATTCAAGATGATAATATGCATGTTACAATATAAAAAAAAACATAGTACATGATATTAATTAATGAGATGAACGAAATACTTGAATAAGAACTGGATTTCACTTGAGCTCATAATAATATGGACTGATTGTAACTGTTAGTAATTGGTGTTACCAGTTACATGGTCAAACATGATTAAATAATCTTAAAAATTATTAGCATTCCCTTTAAAAATTACTCAAAGACCCAGAGATAGTGTGAATATTATAGACACACAATCAATCACGTGAAATATTGATCTATAATTATATGATAACATGAAGAACTAGCCGAGTATCTAGTCAAATCTAAAGTTAATTTTAATCATGAACCGATATTACTAGGTAAATTAATTACTTCGTCCCAAAATGAAATCTACTCAGTACAGTAGTCACTAGTTTTATCCAGTTTTCTGTCAATGATCATATTCTGTTGATCAGATTAAAGTGAAATGATATAATGTATACCATATTTTGATACAAGGTGATTAACCGTGGTCAGCAACAAACCTTACGTTACTTAGATCTTATACAAGTGAACACTTGTCAGAATGTAGTACTTATAATTTTTACAGGGTGGAATCGATGCTCACTGTAGTCATACATCAAATAGTTCATTGATAGCGTCTGTGAACTTGAAGCTGTGAGATATGGGCCCAAATCACAGACGCATCATCGTTTCTTTGGAAATTCACATTATGTCTGCCTGGCAGGTACCAACTAGTACAAAACTTCGTCCAATGTTTCTTATTGATTGCCCCGAACAACTTGACATCTAGAAAAGTGAAGACAAATTGAGAATTCGAAATATGATGTAATAAAAATAGCCTATAGAACGATATCATCGAATAACTAATATTTGTACATACATTGGTGCATAAATTTGTTTTCTTATTTGTTATCACTGAATGTCCTGAACATGGAAAATATGAAGACATGCATAATACAAGGACATATTACGACAGGTATGTAAATCGGTGTTGTGTGGATAGTTGAATGTTAATTTGAGATCAAGAACTTGTTTGAATTCAACGACCATTGATCACCAGGAAGCACTGGACAACTATTTCGTCCTAATATATGACTCTTCAGGAGTGCGCATTCGCGACTCCATCACAGGCAAGTTTGTTAATTATGAGGTAGTCACCCACCGACATCAATAGATAACGTCATGCAAAAATATCGTGAATTGGCTTAATTAGCAGTATCAATCATTGGGAGCCAACTCAGAAATCTAATGGTATTCCTTTCGTAGTGGACAAAAATGGTCCTGGGTTCAATTTCTAATAAAGTTGTGGATGTGCATTGCTGGAGAGTCCCATACTAGGACGAAACAGCTATCCAGTGCCCCCCTGGTGATCAAAGGTTGTTTAAATACGATCGTCTCGTGATACGAAATTAACATTATAATAGGTAGTCTGTATAGATGAAACAAACTGCATGTAAATGTGGATAGACTTTACACTTAAAAGCCTGGACATTACCCGCCAAACCATTTGCTAATCCATCACCCTCTGGATGCGCATGAAAATAATTTGTATTTTTATAGAATCCTCTTGAAAGTTTTTATAAAATGTTTATTGGTTAAAGTAATTTTAGAATTATGTCTTCGGAAAGAATTTCCAAAGAATTATCAATGGTTCTCAACAAGCAGTAAGTACATCAGTAAAAATCTCTTCTTTTCTCACTATGAAATATGAAGGTCAAATAAGAGTATATGTAAATATACCAGTTACAGTATTGTTAAATCGACGAAGGAATTCACGGAAACTATCATTTATATCAGTGAATACGTGAAACTGAGTTCTCTTTGTTGCAGTAATCATTATCATGTTTCGACAATCTTTTAACACTGATTAAATTCTATCGTTAAAGTTGCAATATAGACATTAAATATGAATAATTCAACATCATATGTACTAGATTATTGATGTCATCTGGCTAGAGTGTAGTCAACAGGAAATTCTAATCATTTGTTTTATGACAACTGAGATTCTTCATCAACGCACCTATGTATAATCGTTAGGGAAAAGGATATTCTTTATGATGTTTAATTCTCTTTCTTGTTAGAAATTCCTATTGATTTCAACCTAGTGTACTTTAACATGCATAAAATCAGTATTAAAATACCATTTCTTTGATTATAAACATTATTCCCACTCACAGAATTTCTCTCTAAACAACTTACTCCATTCATCCAGACACCCAAATATCCATTTGAAATGTATAATTTAACCAGTAACCTATTACTCATTTATCTTAATTAGTCATTTATAACTGATATAATAAACAGATCAATTTTCATTTGAGTATTTACAAGAGAATATCATTTAGAACTAGACCACATTGACAGTTATATAACGTAAACACTATCATTTAATAAAGAGATACAATTTAACCAGTTTGTTTACTTGTAACTGCTGTTTGTAGACAATATAGTGTGTGTGTATGTGCCTTATATATATATATATATATATATATATATATATATATATATATATATGATTGTCTATTTAAGGAATAATCATGGTAATAATTTTTCGACAAACAATAACCAACCAACCAACTAGACATTTATTCATTTACATAATCGTTTACGAAAAACATAACGATTATATTTATATCCAGGGATATTTTGATTAATCTATGCTAATGTATAATACATCGACACTGGGATTATTGTCTTGACTGCAAAATAAAATTTTTTTATCAAATAAAAAAAAGCAATTCATTAATTTTATTTTGAATAGTGTTCAACTGAATACGTTTTGCCTCTTGGATACATTTCTATCTAATAACGAATACAGTGAATATTTAGTTGATTGAATTTGTCACAGATTGATGTTAACAGGGTACTATTGAAAACCAAGGAGTACTGGGTACTATTTATCGTCCTAGTATGGAATTCATGGTTTTCAGTGGTACCATGTCAACATCAAACTGTAACAAATTCAGTTAAATATATGCAATACCAGTCTGCACAAACTATCTCAATTTAATTAAAATGATCACCTCACTAGTTACTAACTTCAGCATGTTCCTGAAGCTTTAGTGAGAAATTGTGACTGGTGGGGTTCAGACTTATCGGAAGTGAGACAGTTATCACCAGTTATAATGGATGATCATCGCACTATATATCACAAATTGATGGGAGTGGTAATTCCAGGACTGAATGTCGGCTGGTCTGGTGTTGCGGATGGTTAGGTGTTCACCAACCTATGGTGCAATGTAGCGTGCACACTGGCAAAAATGCCGACAGTTCAAAATAAATACATTTTTATGAACTGTGTTTTAACGAGATATCGCTGCAGTGATTCTGAAAAGTGACTTTAGTAAACCAGCCAAAAACGTTATTTATTGCCCAACTACGTATTGCTTTTCTAGTAGGACCTTGAATGACGATCATGTTAAAGGTAAGCTACTGCTTTGGGCCACATCAATGTGTATATATAAGTTCAGTTGTTGCTGTGGAGCAAGTTACATTAGCCGCACAAAGCGTTCACTGTCAAAACGATTTTCTGAACGCTGCCCTATTTGACTGTCAAAAAAAGTATAGAGATCTATCAATAGCTCTGTCGTCGAACACTTTGTGACCTCTAGTCATGTCGCCCCACCAAAAACATCCCCCCCCACATTATTTATAAAGTTAAATAAATTGGTTAAAAAACAATACAATTCAGAAACCTACGTACAGTGGAAGCCTCAGCCATTCATCAATCCAAAACAGCACTCTGCATACTGATAAAACACATTCAAACGCCTATGTACCTTGGCCTCAATCTTCTTCTCCATAATTAATTTTCAATTCTCCTATACATAATAATTATCTGTTACTTCATCATTCACCTATTATCGTATTTATATTCCTCAAGTGGACAATTATTATAATTTTGTCTTTCAAAGAAACTTTCATCAGTTACTAGGACTATTACGTAACCTATTTCTGTCTTCTTATCTTTATAACCATTGTATAACTCCTGATTGATACTTGAAACCATTAAAATACCTTCTCAAGTGACTTTGACAACTTGTATTTTTACGTAACACTCCCATTTTAGTATGGACTATTAAGTTTCTAATTTCTCTAGATAGGTAAATGACATCGTCAAAAAACATCACTGATTATTTTACATTCTTTATACGATGAGGCAATCGGTTTCTTTAATTTATAAAAGTAGATTTTCTGAAAATAAATGTTTGCATACACAAATATAGAAGAATATACGACGTTGCGGAAAGTTAAGAGTATTTGTATCTACTCATTAATTTGTTATGGACTAATACTGATCGTCTCTGTTGCCATATGTACATATGATGAACTCGACTGTTACTGCTACTTTAAAGTGGGAGAGGTAAGGCTTGTCTGTTGTGATGAAGTAATCGAGCTATACTGTCAGAAACAATCATTCCTTAAGGTCCTACCACTACAAACGACCAGTTGAGTAGGGTGCATGTGTATAGGGGAGTGGGGTAAAGCTAAAAGCCGCCGACGTAAGATCACAGGACGAAGTCATTCTGCCGACTGTAAATAGATGTGACTTCAGTAGGGTGTTTCCCTTAAACGACTAGCAAAATATGGATACTACCTTCCTACAAAGATAGGGGGGGGTTAGAATGGGTCGCACACACCTAATTCCAAGGATTTTCGTCTTTGATATCACGATCAGAAACCACTCGTAGAAAGGTCGTATATAACAGTCCCAAAACAGTTTCTACTTGAACACTGTGGTCACACTGTCGGCTGGTAAAGACCGCCTTTAATCCAGCTTCCTTTTTCAGGTATCTCAAATGCAGGACGAAAGATTCTATGGTGTGGGAAACCCATGGGTGATAGCCTCCGTTCATGTCGGCAGTAGCATTCAAGAACACCGTCTGCGTAATATAATTCCTCCTTTAGTCACTAACATTCCTTATACCCTGACCATTAGTTCTTAATTCCTGACTTCGAATTCCACCTCATGTGCCGCCGATACCAAAGATTCTGGTTTACAAAATACTATCCTAGGTAATTCAAAACCACGCTTTAAATTCATATTAAAACCTTCAATATGAGAACCTACCATTGAATCGGACAGCATATTCTTCTGGATAACACATTAGAACTTCGTATGTATACAGGATCCTAGCCTAATCATTCACTTGACCTCACCAAGTCGTTATGGAAGACATCTGCGACATACTTTTCGTTTATCTAGCAACTCGACAGCCACTTCTCTGGACCGGTGTAGATATAGAGCTACGTACGTGAACCGAATAACTGCTTATGTAGTCGACAGTTTATTATATGCTGGTCGTTTAAATGGTTTAATAAGAATTTGGGATGGCCGGAATATAAAGCTACCTTTTCGTTTTTTCTGCCTACGCTCTCACTGAATGCAGGTTGAATGAGACGAAAATTAATTTTACAGAAAACTTTCTGAACTTCTTCATAAGAATAAACACTCAGATTTTGTGCTCATAGCAGGTTATCTTGATGCCAAAGTAAATAGCTTAAATCAAACTAAAAAATATTTAGACAAATATCCCAGTGTTCCAGCTAAGAGAACGGATACTAATGACCATCTGCTGCACTTGCCTACCGATTAAATTATAAAAACGAGACTAATTTAGATGTTGTTCGGTAGGATTTACAAATACTTATGGGATCAGCTTCAGGCCTACCAGCAATTGGAACCAAAAGGTTAAGGAAAATCAGCACTTCTCAGCAACGTCTGTTAAATTGATGAACTCCAATAAACTTACTTTATCAGGCTCCGAACGCGAGAAAAAAAGACAAATCAGACGTAGATTGGCAGAACGATAGTGAGTAGTGATGGATAACTAAAGCAAAAGCGGTTGAATATTTAGCGCCAGTAGGTAACATAGGCAACTGTTCAGACTAATAAAGGAAAGTGAGATTAGACAGTCAAGTGTTAGTGAAACAACGACAGGTTCTATGTCAGTATCTATCATTAAAAGGCGTACATTGGAAGTGAAGGCTATTTACTCAAATACTGTTAGTCCAGTCGAAGCTTATGGTAAACTGTAACCTGAGTTTGTAACCTCTAGTAGTGTCCACCAAGTCTGTCCATTATTTCCATTTTTGCTTGATTTCACAATAGAATTACCGCTCTAGTCGTCTAAAATTCCCAGGAACTGGTCTTCTACTAGGTTCGTTGAATGATTTAGAATAAGCAAATGACATAGTTCTGTTGGATGAAGACGCTGATAGAATTCTGAGACTTTTAATAGCATTGAACAACAATATAAGCATGTTCGGCATTTTTTTCTCCCCTATAAATGCAACTTATTGTCCTAGGATTAGTCTACGTCAGAAAGTGAGTTTAGTAGATGTACTGGTTGACCACTTCATTTATCTTGAAAATTTGATCAGCCCTTATGTTTTTTTGTCTGGCAAAATCTTGGTATGAACTCAGAATGATCGTTTGGCTTTTACCAACTTACGTCGCATATGGTGTAGGGACAATATCCATCTATTAATTAAAGAAAAATTATATTGAGCAACAGACCATTATGTATTAATGTGTAGATGTGAAACATGGCTAACAAAAGTAATTGAGATTAGTAGGTTACTGCTATTTTGATAGTCGGTGTCTTCCAAAATCCACCTGTGTTTGATGGGATCACCGGGTAATTAATAATGAAGTTAGATGCCGAGCATTAGGGAAAGACGGTAAATCAGTTGATGAGCTTGTGAGTCTTCATTAACTAAGGTATTTGAAATATATATTACGTATATCTAACAACTGCCTACCTCGACGCGATGCTGACTGATACTGGGGTAGGATGAAAGAAAGATCGAAGCTGCCAAGCCAAAATATAGCACCAGCCCATTAGATCACTGACTGCTGCTCTGAGCCATGTTAGTAGATTCTGAGTACCTGGTTGGGGCCTGGGTGATAATCGTTATCAAAGGATAGGGATACTGGGTGACATGCTCCAGAACCGGTTATATTGGTATGGATGCATTTACTCTTTGTCTTCCCTTAAATTATGAACTTGAAATTATTTTAAACCTTTCTGCAATAGAATTCATTCTAATTGAACTATATTCTATATGTCCACACTTTTTCCTTACTGGCATTGAAGTAACTTCTTGCTATGCTTCTGAGGTGTGGTAGCTTGAACCGATGCACATATGTACTATTGTAGATACGTTTAAACATATGTGCATCATGAGCGGACTGCCCTGATAAAGTGGTAATTAATAGTTATGAACTAACTTGAATCATGGTTAGAAAGTAGAATTCAGGACACTAGTTTCATCTTGTTTGGGACTCACCAGCCGAAAGTGGCTTCATTTCAATGTTGATATTCACAATGAAACTCAAACCAACAGGAAGCAACAGCTGTCCGCGTCAAGTGGCTTATTAGCGAACGCGGTGGAGTTTACACAAAACGGACTAACTTCGAGTCCCCATGGAAATATTAACATGAATACAGGTATACCCAAATAATGAATTTCAGATGAGCCGAAACGTGCCTATTGGTTTTTACTTTCCAGCTACAATCCAATTTACTTCACACTTGCGAGGTTGTTGAATTAGAGGCTTTACATTGAAGGCTGAGTTTAATTAGACAATCAAGAAGTATTGGGCATCTGTTTCGTTTAACTACGATCAATGCTTGATAAAATTGCCATCCTGCATATATGCAAAGAGATACTACTATTTCTTCATGACAAAAAACCACCATTTTTCCTGTTTTCACATAAGCACAAATAAACGGTAATAACAGGATCGTTTATATGAAATATGTACTTTCTTGTTTGGTTAGTTACATTTATATTTCCTGGATCCATAAGTATCAATACTTGTCACCCTTGATTTGCACAATATATACAATAACTTCGCTTGCAAAGAACCTAAGGAATTTATAAAGTTTCTGGGGTCTGTTGAAGCAGTAAATACAAAAAGAAGATTATCTTTTCAATTGAAATAAGTTTACCAATCAGCGTCATGATGTTAAGTTGTCTGTTGATCTTCTGTAATTGTCAGTCACTTTTATTTCCTTGTAGTAAATCTACAATTCAGGGGATTTCTAATAAATTGAGTTTAGAAAAATCATCTGTGCACACTATCATAACAGAAAGTTTGAGATTGAGGAAAATACTGAACAGGAGGAAGTTGGTAAACATAACTACTAAGGACTCCAGAAATGTGTTGAATAAAGCACATGAAACAAATAGACTGTCTTAGATAAAGAATACTTTCAAATCAATTACATTCATGTACACTATATTTTGCTAAACATAATTTCGGCTGATCTAGTTTACATATTTGTCGGCTAATGTACCTAAGACATAGAATACTGTCTGAGAAATTTGTAAGACGAAACCTCTCACTATGAAAGTGGCAGTTATCTAGTTTTATTCATATAAAACATTTGTTCTAGGTGACTTTATCTACACAACTTTACATATGTAAGTATGTATGAACAATTATGGTACGGTGTCATTGTATTATATGTCTATTATTATACATAATAACAAACAGAAATAGTAAATGAATAAACGTTTTTACGGTGCTTTAGGTCATTGTTTTAAGTTTTATAATTGTAATATTACCAATTATTATTATTATTATTTCCGTTTTAAATCTGATAGTAGTAACATTTGTTTGTACTTTTATTTTATTGCTATTCTCTTTGCTTAATGTTTACTAAACGATAATTACTGGGATAAGTGTTCTAGATTGTCATTATGAAAACTAAGATATTCATAATTTCAGTTGACTAGACATAATCAAAATACGATCTGATGCTATTGTGTATCAGCTCAAGTAATCATACCATATAATTATAGTGGGATGAAGTTAATAAGTTGACGTGATAACAGTAGTATCATTATAGAAATAAAAGAGATTAAGCTTAAAGAATCTGGAAAATGAAACAAACTTAGGGAATGAAATTATGAAATATGTTTATAAATTATTATCTACAGGGAAGATAAAGAATGAATGCCTCTACTTCATTGTAACTGGTTTTGAGCCTTGTTATCCAGTGTTTCTATTAGCTAATCACTATTATGTATACAATCTTAATCAAATAGTTTGAATCTACCAGGTATTTCCCGATTGTAAAGTCGCTACCTTCGTTAACTGATGCAAGTTTTGGCTTGATGGCTCCTTGATTTTTTTCAACTTTCACCAGCTAGGAATCTTCAATTGATCGTCTTAGAATACGTAACACATATTTAAGACATCCCCACCGCGTCCTCTTTCTGTTTACAAATTTGCCAGCTTATCTTGATAGTTAAATGTATAATAGACCAGTTATTAGGATTTTACTGCTCTATTAAACTAAATAGAACTTTTTATTCAATATTTATGAATGTATTGCTACTCCCAAACATCTGAGAAATTTTTTCCATTTAGATGAAAGCAGTGAAATGAAAATCAACTATAAAAGTTCATCTTATTCAACAATAACTAAATACAGGAATAAGGAATGTATTTCTTGAAAAAATCTGCATGAGGTAATCAGTAGGAAAGTATGAAATTAAGTTTCATAAAAGTCCGCACCTTTGGTACACATGGAATCAAAATGCAACTGATTGTTAATATGGGACTTAATTACATACCACCTAACTTCACAGTTTGAAACAGTATTATCGAGATGTTTGTATGGACAATGAACTTGTCTTGGACCAAGGTATTTACATCAGAATGTCACATGAAGAATTAGTTCCTTTAAGATTTTAGGTACATTTTACTAACAGTCTAGATCACAGAGTGGTTGGTTACGACTTAAGTACTAGCCAAACACAATATTAGTTATTAACTTTTAATCAATCGACAGAAAACTTATTTATGGAGTATTACTTTTTCTTGCTTATATATGTGTAAATATTCCACCTAATAGTCATTCTTGGATAGACTAGTCACCATAACCAACAAAGAAAAACAAAAGACTCAAGTATGCAGGTAACCACCTTACACCGATCAAATTCTTAATTACAACAGTAAAAATCCAACGACCCACAAAACCAAATGTGTGCAAACTCTATTTCAAAGGGTGAAAACACAGTGCAATATATCACACGACGAAATGAAAAAAAAATTCAATAACCAGCTTTCAAAAGAACGGCTATCCACTCAACTTCATCATGAAATGCCTCTCAAGAGCACCAATAGACTCAAAACCAAAAGTCGAAATCAGTAAACGGATCATTCTACCATATATTCAAGAGATATCTGAAATTACTACTAGACTATTGAGGTCGTCAGAAATAAATGTCGCATGCAAGTTCACTACAGTCAATTCTGTGTAAAATAAAGTACAACATAACAAAATAAGGCCAACCAAATGTTGTCTACAAAACTAACTGCTTCAACTGTGATAAACACTATGTTGGACAAAACAACCAACCTTCCTACTTCAGCATTCATGAACACCAGTTATCCGTAAAGCACTACGTTGTATTGTTTCTCAATCCATTACATACAGACAGTTATGGACACAAGTTTGATTATGACAATAGTAATTTTAGACAGAGAATGTACGTAGAAAACTAGAGGATTTTTAGGAGCTTTTTCATTCAAGCCAATCAGCAGTTAATAAACATATTGATATAGACGAAATTTATGAAGCTATTAAAAGATTAATAAACAATTACAATACTGTAGGTTTGGTCAAGGAAAAGAATCGCAACAAACGGGCAAAACGTAACAGAGCAAGTGTCAATAACAATTAATCGAATTCACGGCCAACCGAACAAGCTGCTAGTCACTTGTGGAAAAATTTGTATAGCTAACTTCTATCAGAAGTTTGAGTCGATAAAATCATCCAGAGTGGCGATGAATGCTCCGCAATTAAATCGTCCAACTGGGAGATCTCAATCAAACCAAAACACCTAATAGCTAGTTTGATAATATACAAACACAGTAAACAAAATAAGTACTTTCAGTATAATATAAGTAAATTTTTCATAAACTGTACGTCTCCAATAAAAAGATGTTTTCATATTACTTCGGTCAATTAGTATTCTTTAGAGACTTTCAAGACAATTCCAGAAAGCAACTGACTATATATTCTACATTCTTATTGAACATTTATTGATTTAATTGCAAAATTTGGAAAAAGGGGGGCTCAAAACATTTTAGAATCTAAAATTATTTTTCATAAACTAAAAATGTAAGTAAATCTCTTTTCATATTTTCTCACTTTCAGCCTTCTATCAGGAAATCAAGAACAGAGAATTTCTGTGGTTTGATATCCAGTGTCTAGGCGTTCGAGTAAGAGGAATGAATAATTTTGTTGTTGTACTCTTTACAGAATGATCTCATTTGAGTACCAGCGAAAACTAGAGTGAAAGCACTGGACAGTTGTTTCTTTCTAGTATGGGACTCCTCAGAAGCACACATCTCCAATTCTGTAAATGAAACAAAAATAAGACCTTCGAGTTTCGTGGCTAACGTTTAACTATTTGGACCATTGGTCCTGCTTCTAATCATAGGATTTTCACTTTCATCAGTTTGTGATATGGGGCGACAATCAGTAGATACTTTTGGTGATGATTGTCTCACTCTCGACATTTCTGAAGTCTATCACTCATGACTTTGCACTAAGACTTTAGAAACGTAATGCAGTTAATCACCAATAAGCTGATTATTTTAGTTAAATTGATCTAGTTTTGTGAAGATTGGCAGTTACTAGGACAAACAAGCTGTCTAGTCCAAATTTCTTTGAACTAGTACCCAACCTCCATCACTTTGTAACAAATACAGACAACAATACTATTTAGAAATCTACACAAATCACTTCAGCTAAACTAAAAGATGTGTCGTATACTTGTATATGATTCGTCAGTGAATAACAAACAATGAGTGTACTATTCAAATCGTAAAATTCGCCTATTTCAGTTACCTGTCAGTAAAACGTAGGTGGTGAATTCAACTTCCGGACAATTTAGTTTCCAATCATATAAAATGCATCTCAATAATATTAAACTTAGTAATTTATCATATTAGACATTTTTTAGTCTGTATTTAATGTATGCAATCATTTCTTCAATCTATACACATTAATATGAATATAGAAACTGAATAATATTTCCTTTCAAGTTCATGAAGCAACTACTTTCTAAAAAAAAACAATAAAGATATTAAAATTTAATTAACGCGGAATATTGTTTTCAATGATCAAGTTGTATTCAAAGAATTGGAACTGATACTTTTATATAGTTATTACTATTATTGCATTTTCTATAGACATATACATCTTTTTAATACTGTGAACATTCAGTTCCAGTTTTAGATTTGCAATTGAATAACACCAACCGGTATAGTGTTCTTAAGTTGAAGTTATCAACAACTTTTTCAATATCCAACAAATGCGTTGTAGATGACTGAGTTTCTCAGAGACTGTTGGTAACAGAGTACCATTTGAAACTAGAGAGCACAGAAAGCTATTTTGTCCTAACATAGGACTCCCCAGCAGTGCGCACTATGAATCCCCCTGGAGGCAGAAACGAACTCAGAGCCTTCATGTTGGTCAACACATCCCTTTGCACTACTAGGAAGATATCCACTGGTAAAATTCCACTTTTATCAATTTTTGATATAGCGTGACGATTATCCGTCGCCATCGGCGATGACTGTCTCCATCCCACTACAAGTCTAAACTCCGCCATTTAAGATTGTTCACTAGAACTTTAGGAACATACTGAATTTAGTCACTAATGGTGCAAGGGGTTAAGTGTTCTCAGAGCCGAAAGCCCTGAATTCAGTTCATCTGTGGAATGGAGAGTGAGCACTAGTAAAGAGTCCAATACTCTGGTGAGACGGCTGTCCAGTGCTCCCCGGTTTCCAATGGCGCTCTAGCAGTATCAGTCTGTGAGGGATTTAAGTAACTAAACTTATGACCAGTCTCCACAAAACCACATCAAATCAAATGTGTTATATTTAAAGTTTCTAGTCATTTTTCACTCATTCAGTACATAATCTTCATTTCAACTAATTATATTTGCTTGGATCTGTTTTCTATGAACGCACTCAGCTATACGAAAACCTATTCATTAGATTACTAATGTAAGTACAATAAGTATTATGCCTTGAAATGTGATTTTTGATGAAAATTACTCTCTAATATCCAGTAGTCAACGGTTAAATATGCTGAAATTAACTAAAGGTTTAATAAAAAAATTGTAGTTTTTGAATACTGTAAATGTTAAAGATAACCACAGTCAAATGATAGCAATCAACAGCTATCTCATCCTTTTATCAGAATTCACAACAATATATAACTACGACTTCATAATGACTCGAACCGATTACATACATTCAGGACTCTATTCCGAGTGGATTATAGATAAAGGGGTATTATGGAAAGTTACGTACATGTGCGCTATGGGGATCATCCAATAAAGCTGGATATATATGTACTGATCTTTACATAAGTTTTTAGCAAATCATCTGATCCAAAATGAGAAACATATCTAGTTCCATCCTATTTTCCTATTCATATTAACTAAAATAATTCAAGGACAATGATCTTAGCAGAAATATATGAATCCATTCAGTTAGTGAACACTCTATAGCTGTTTATAACCTGGAGATAGGTGTTAGTTATACAAAAAATAGTGCTCATCAATAAAGATTGTTTAAGTCATCAATATGAATGATAAAAATGAGTGACTCGTTCAGAGAGTCTAAGTAATGGTAGTTACATACAATGAACTGATTATAAGGTCAACATGGGCAAAGCCTAGATAAGACTTAGAAACAAAAAGATTTATGAACTAGAATATAACATGAACCATTTAAGAATTAAGTGTTGTAAATTCCGTATCATTAGAGCTGTACATTTATCAGATTTAAGCACATTAACATCTTCGGTAATTTTAAATTTGCTTGTTTATTTAACTAAAGTTAATTTGTGATACCAAATTTCAAACTCAACAATCTATGTAACACGTTAAAACAAAAATTAGCCCATGTATTGTTGTCCGATGATTCTCAGATTCCTAATGATGAGAAACGACCAATGACATTCGAATATATCACCGGCTATTTATTAACGGGATTGAATAAAGTTGTACAGTACGATATATGTAAACCAAAAGAAGCTGTGATAGTGTTTTGAATACTGATTGTTGTCCTTGTTTTCCATGAACATGTTAAAATAGATTATTCATAATTTCGATGCTATTTATATGTTACCATGTTGTATTGTGTTGAATAAGTCGGCTTACTAATGTTCTGTATTTAACATTGTAAATTTTCAATCTCTCAGTTATAGGTTATATGTTTATTAACAGTTTCGGTAAAACTAAATTTTGCCGACGAATTTGAGAAGGCCAATCAGAATCAAGGTATTTGTTTTAAGATCACACGGTCATTCTAGTTCAAAATGATTACTTTAGATTGGCTGTTTAGAATTTTCAGTAAAAGCGTTATTATTTGTAATCTACAAGCTCTCGTATTACTTCGTAGAGGGTTGATTTGTGATTGTGGGCTCAATATGGCTCCAGTACAATCCACAGATAGTCGAGATGAAGTAATCTTTCGTCGTGATGGTTGTTGGCGAAAGAAATCAATAAGAATAGGCAGTTTTTTAAGCAAGTCTAGACTGATACTAAGGCAAATCTGCATTTTAGTTATATTATGGGTTATGCGGTAGCCTGTTACGCTGGCATCGTCTCTTACAGATATAAGCAAAATATCAGCAGTGCTCAGAAATGCTTGGAAATCATGTTACGTTTAAATCTGTCGCTGGGAGGCGTCGCAAGAATTGTTGAAATAGATGAAACAGCCATTAGAAAGCGAAAATATAATAGAGGAACATCTGTAAAGACCGAATGGATAAGTAATAATTGCTTTAATATTACTGGTAGGTTCTTGGAATTTACGACCGAACATTAAAAAAGGGACATTTCCAGTATGTCCCAAATCGAGCTGCAAGTGTATAATGTGTAATTCTTTTCTAAAATTTCACCGTTTTTCTTAATAAAAAATGATTTTATCTACCAGTGCATTCTCATTGGCTAAAAGATGCCTCAAGTTCGTCGGTAGAGTTTAGTTTCACCACAGTTTCAGTTGTCTTATAATTGAAATTAATATTATTCACTGTCTTATTTGTACATTGACATTTTGACCAGAAGGTAGTATACATCTACCTTACTAATAAGCTACCAAAGTAAATTTTCTTAAAACTAACATTCTGATAGTAAAAAGAAACGAATAAACTCATCTAAAAGCATAGCAACACAATGTAACTTATGTAAATAAGTTTCCATGGATATCTCATTCATTACATCTCTAAACTACCTAACAACATATGCAAAAACAATGTTAAACTCTATTCACCAATCTATTTCATATCATCAATAATATTTTATTAAGTTAACTAGTGAGAAATATTATTCAATAATGAGTTAGTGAACAGCTACCAATTAGTTAAGGTAATACAAAAGATATTTTAGATAACCTTGGAATTAACCAACTATTAATAGATTCATATTTTATGAACATTCAATACATAAAGATTGAATCATTAAAGGTTATTTAATTATTTAATTATTGGACATTGAATATTTGTCCATTATTACATGTAAAAACGATAGAATATTTTAATCAGTTGAAAATACTTATTATAATATATGTTAATATTTAGTTTAAATTAAGCATAATTACGTACAATGTCCAAGAATAGAGGATTGTTTTAACATTTTCAAAGCTACTGTTTAACAAATCAGAAATAAGATTAACAGCATACCTTAGGTTTCATACAGTTTGATAAAAAAAAATATGAGGTAATAGGTTAAAGAAAACAGTGAAATCTGTAGAATGTTTTAAGTCGATTCCATTTCAAGAGTTTGCACCAACTGAAAACAACTTAGAATTACAAGCAATAGCATAAGAGTATCGCGAAATGGCTGAATTTGAAATATCAACCGTTTGTGGTTTTATGATAATTCGTTCATCACAGAGCCAGAAGGTTCTGAATTTGATCACTGATGGGGTTGTAGATGTACATTGCCGAAGTGCCCATACTAGGACGAAACGGCTGTTCAGAGCTTCCTGGTAATCACTGGTTGTCTAATTCAGACCAATTCGTGACCTTAGATTAATAATTACATTTTTCGGTGTGAAATACATATTGCCAATTTTAAGATGGTTTGTTAATGTGGAACCAAATTATTATGGAAATCTCTTAAATTGTAGGAACTTTTGATAACTGTATAGTGAAATTTTACATCATTCAAAGGATGTATCACCAAGGTTTTATTGATTTAGTACATAGTAATTACAAATCAGTATAATCTGGATTGATTATCATATTTGCTGACATAAAAATATTTTGAATATACAACACTCTCGAATAAAAAAACTTCAAAAATGAATATCACAGTGACAAATCACAAATGAATCAATAGTAATAAATGAGTTAATACATTAAACTAAAAATCAGTCAATCCATGACTGTTACCACACGTGGAGAATAAGCCTCCAACCAGCATTCTCCAACCAATTCTGTCCTGGGGCAATATTCAGTCATAGTACAATATAATCTAGTTTGTTTTCTGATGGTTATTTTTTAACCTCTTAATCGATTCAGTCCAATATCAAATATCTATAACGAGAAAATTTCACGAAGTCATTTCTGAGACAGTGATAACATACCTATAAACCGACAATGTTTAGTTTACAGTATTAACCGTTTGATTTTTCGAGCCATTATGCATACTTGATGCTGATAATGAGGGAGTGTCAAGTAAATTCGAACCAGACTTATTTCTAGTTATTTCCAAACTTAAAAAAAGACATGAAAGATAGAAAATAGTTTTCTCAGATTCTTGAGAAATTCTCGAAAATTTGTTAGGTTATGTTATATGCCATCCGAAACCCCTGCGGCGGAATCTAGGGTGCACACTTATCAGGAATCTGATACTAAGACGAAACAGCTGTTCATTGTTCCCTGGTTTTCAGTGGTACCCTACTAACATCAATCTATGACGTACTCAGTTAAGTAAAACTGAATAATTACCAAAGAATAGTGAGGAAGATGTGAGACAATTCGTTGAAGAAAACGTCCTTTTTTTAGAATTAGTTCACAGAAGCTGAACATTCGTATTTATTGTGATTTATTAGTCATATCACTCTATTGAAAAAAATAGAAAGGTTAATTGCATTATGGAGCATTTGGAAAATGTGTCGAATAAAAACGAAAAGTCATTTAATAAATTATTCGATAAACAGAACTACTCCTACGATACGCCTTTAGTGTACAGTTTATATTTAACAATGAGCTCCATAGACAAACAGACAGGGTAGCCATGAGCTCGTCTTTCGATGTTCTTTTTATTGACTGCTTCATGATGAAAGTAGAAAATACGATACTCAGATCAATAATTTATAATTTTCATTTATATAAAGAATATATCATCTGCGATAAAGATAGTGACTTCAAAATTGTTTTAGATAAATTTAATAACTGTCATCATGAAGTTAAGTTCAGGATTAGAATCTGATAAAAATTCATAACTTCATCTCCTCAATATCTTATTGAAAGCCGCATATATACGGAGCCTTCTTGGAGTGCCTTATAAACTAACGAAGCTGGATTTCTCTGAGAAGAAAAGGAAACTAAATCCACTTCATTCTACAGTATTGCTTCGGCTTCTATAAACCCTCATCAAGATTTGTTGCAAACCTGGTTTTGTAGATAGAAATATGAAACCATAGCCACAACTTGAAGAAGTTTTAATATTCAAAGAAACTCTATAAATGAAACTCGCTGGTCGTTTGATGTCAGCTAGAAATCGCCTATTGGATTAAATAAACAAACCAAAAGGGAGCACAAATTATCAACTTATACACTTTAAAGATATTATCCATCAATAGTCTCTAAACCGAATTTGTGTATGCGCAAAATCGGTAAGTACAACCCCTCATTTTACTATGACCGTAAGACAAAAATGTTCTTTGGATGTAATATGTTCTCCTAATTCCTAGTTTCTTTTACACAATCTAAAGTCGTTAGTTACTTATCACCTTTCTAATAATCACATAACGTTATTTCTCATCGTTTTCACACTTGTCAACTGAACTGTTAATTTCATGTCAATATTACTCATTAACTATGAATTTGTTACATAACCGTTCATTTCTTTTACTTGACATACTAAACACTTCATGTTCTATAAATAGAATGTATTTAGATTTTCCTGTTGATATGTTATGGACTAAAATTGATCAGTCTCTGTTGTTGTGTTTGTATCCTGAACAAATCGCTTCTATACAGTGATAGAAAACAAGTATTATTTGAATTGGAATCGTTATCTAATTGACTTTCTATTTTTTCCATTAGAATGATGTAGCTAATTAACTACCATAAATAAGAATGTTTGGCTTCAGTAAACGAATTTGTCACGAAGAAAAGTTTCTTTGCTGAAATGTCTTATATCATTTCATTTGTTATCCAAAGCATAGTAATTATGAATATCCATGTTTTATATATTTAATCTCGTTCCATACTTCCACTCTATAACCTCCACATGGAGATTCCGGTGTACGAGAACCAAAGTACTAAGATACAATTTGAAGTTCAGATATAAGCGTCCAATTATCCAACATATCATGATCATTAAAATTTTTGCAGCAATAATGTTATCTTGAAGGATGATAAATTTATCACAAATAAATTACTGATCACATCGGTTATATAGAAATTGTCCTTAAGAGTTACACATCGGCGATGTTTTAGTTATTCTATTTATGAAATTTTATTTTTTATAAAACTCACAACACTCTCCAAACATGTGTAGATTATTAGTTTTAAATTTCTAGTATTCATTAGTAGTTCAATAAATCCATTTTACGTAGTTCCGGCCTTACCCTCCTGGAACCCTTTAATTTAATTAAGGTGGAATGTGGAGATTGGTATTAAATTTTAATTGATGAATTCATCACAGATTAATGTTAGTAGGGTACGGTTAGAGACTAGATAACACTGGACAGCTTTTTTATCCTAGTATAGGTGTAAGTTCTTGATTTTGCCCAAGGGGGCCTCATTTTAGTGAACGTCTAAGCCCCTGCACAACTGGGACGTCATTCAACAGTAGAATACACACTTCTATCAATTTGAGATACAGCGCGACGAACATCCGTTGTGATTACTGACAGCTGTCTCATTCACGACAAGTCTAAACTTCACCAGTTATGACTTTTGACTATACCCTCAGAGACATCCTGAATGCTAAAGTTATTACCGATGACAATAAATGATTGCCGCGATATATCATAAATTAATAGGTAATAATTCTACGACTGGATGCCGGCTGGACTAGTGGTGCAGAGATTTAAGCATTAGCCAACCTGAGGCCCCTAAGGGGGGCTAAAGGGCACACACTACTGAAGAGTTTCGCACTAGGACGAAACAGCTGTCCAGTGATTCTTAGTTTCCAATTGTACCCTGCCAACATCAATCTGTGACGACTCCATCAACTGAAACGCCTTTTAATTACTTATAAATAAAATGTTATTTCATGTCACAACATATGTGGTTTGTAATTATTTATTATTCTAATCTGGGAAAAAAAGTTACGCCGTATTATCTGATTCTGAAATTTGTATGTTGAACAAAACCATGCTTAAATAGATTTCATACCTGAAGTCAAATCTATAATTTTGGTGAAGTTTGGAAACGAAATAAACGATTTTAATGCACACTGTATATGATGCACTCAACAGTTTATATGTTTGATTACTGCATATTATAATAAATCTATTAATTCAAGCTTCAAGTTCCATAATGTTTATCTTTTACATGCGACACATTTAATTGCATTACACTAACTTGTTTAGAAAAAGACAGCCTCTTTGAATGAAGTGTTTATTGACAGTTATACTGGAATTTGAAACATTCATCCATGAAGTGAATAGATAAAATGATCAAAAATAATAGAGTCATCATACTTAGAGAACACTGTAGATTTTACGGATCAGTTCAACTAAAAGCTGTTTTTGTTTCACTGTATGCATTCATTTGATTACATAAATACTTCATTTCGTAAAGATTACTTCATAATTAACTATAATAATCATTTTAAGACCTTCAGTAACAATTTATTCGAAGTTTATCTAGTTAGGTTCATTGTAGTGGTTAGTTTATTGTAAGAGGTTTTTTAATCAAGAACTGATGTGAGTTAATGAACCAATAAAAATAACAACAGCTCAATCATTTAAAGAATGAAATATTTGAAATGAATAATGTTCAGTGACTGTTGAATTATCTTGTGAAATTGACTGAAGTTAGAAAAAACGTGGATATCAAACATTCGATGCAAAATTGGAAGGTACTGGGTTCAATACCTAGAGAATCACAGACTTGAATAAAACAATCGCATAAGGGCTTTTCGTTCTCAAAGATTACAGTTCATAATAACTGCTAACCTTGGAATAAGCTTGGGTATAGCCTTAGAAAATAAACCCTGAATAACGATGTAATCGCATAGTGATCTAAAGTTGTAGGAAATAAATTATTAGCTGATCAACTAGCAATCGGTAGTGTACGCCAATAAGTGAATAAACCCCAATCAGAATTTAGTCACCTTCATAGACCAACATATAAGGGATACATTCTAAGAAGATGTTTCTTCTTCATGACGACTAATTATTTATATTTAAAAGTGTTCAGGAGACCAACGAGTTTTTCGTTACGTCATTCATTCATTCATTTTATTTATTTATGAGATGTCTTGCTCTTTTAATCTTATTCAGTGTATTTCATTTCATTGCCTACACTAACTTTTGTCCAAAAGAACTAGTTTATCATCAATTCTCATAATCTACTGAATAAAATATACTGTTTAAATGGAAATAAATGAAAATAGTGAATGATGAAACATCCAAACTGTAAAATGAGGAAAAGAAGGAAATGCATTTCTTCTAATGACAAGAATAAGCATAAAACAAAACATTTTCTTATTGTATGGAGGACGGGAGGGGGGAATAAGTCAAAATATAAATGAAGCTTGTTGAATATGCAATACATACACTTCTTTGTAGGCAATATCATCTCTAACGATATAAGGGTTTTATGTTGTCTAATCGATATATGCAAATATAAAATGTAGTTGCTTTTAAAAATTCGGTCTTAAAATTAATGAGAAAGGTTGCTTTTTAACGTTTAAGATACTCATTGTATTTCACTCATCAGTTTCAATCATTTTTAAAGCCATTTCATGAGTAAAAGATGCTTATTAGGGTGTAAATTTTTTATAAAACATCCAACTTTAATAGTCTAGTTACCCATAACTATCATTTATATACCAGTGTAGCTCAGCCAATATGCTGTTTCGCAATAAATTACACAGCAACACTCAAGCTCAAGATGAAACATCCAGTGAAAGTATATTATGTTATGCAGCATTCACTTATTAAAATGATAATAAATAGTCTTGATAATTCTGAGAACGAAGAATGAAACAGATCAGAACAAATCTAAACTATTTTGGTTTAGTTATAATCAGCTGGTTATAACCTGCAATGTTCTAAAATCATTATTCTAAATTTGAATGTGATTAATGTCTAACTACATCTTGATGGATCAAAGATTTAAATAAAGGTAACAGAAGTGAATAATAACTGTTGCAAGTAGACTGAATTAGTAAGGAAAAATAGTGCAAATCGTGGAACAGAAAGAACTGCCTATGATTTCATCACATCACACTGATCAGCTTTTGGGCATTTGATTGTTATGGTTTAAATAAAATTTTGTAGAGTTGAGCTCGTTTATTTCCTCGAAAAATTATAAACAATGAACCAAGTGCGTTGTATCAAGGATATGATTTCGAACAGAACTACTGAAAACTTTCAGTTCGTTTAACTGAGAGGTTTTCGAGATATGTTCTTAAAATTAAATAACAGTCTTTCTTTCTACTCTATAAATGTAAGTTCTGTTGTGAATGAATAAAAATTTGTAAATGCAGTTGACGGCAGTCTAAAAGAAGCGATCAAACTGCAATTTTTTGAAAGATTGTTTTATTTTAAATAAAAATTTAGCTGGGCTGCAAATTACGTTCTGGTCAATGTATTCCTATGATTTCAATGGAGTTGCTTCGGAGAGGTCGGTTTTTAGTTTTGTTATTTATATTCGTCACAGAATAAGTTTTTTGGGTACCATAGAAAGCTATGGAATAGGATAAATGTCTAACCTTTCACAATTTTCAATGGTATTACTGATACTGAAACTTATCGGGTTCAACAGTAATTGAATTAAAATGTTTCTTCTTAACTTTAGGTTTTTTCCAGCTTATTGTCTTAAATTTCATTATATTTGTCAATACATTTTTGCAGTTGCTTATTAATTTTTATACGCTTTCTAACTTTCTTTAATTCAAAAGGTTATATCTATCTTTGTGATTATGCAAGTAACTTCACCAATCTCTTCTTGCTTCAAACTGTATGAAAGCAAATAGGCTAAAATCCAAGTATTAAAACAATCCAAATACTTCCACAAGCCAACATGTTATTTTATTGTAAAATGAATTAATCATTGAACAAGTATGCTACTTTGGAAGTCTTATTTATGAATCTTTCATAGACCAAACAAATAAAGAAGGCAACTTCTTCTAAATTTCACAGTATTGTATATAAACGTGTTTTCTAGAAATTAAGGCAATTTATTCTCATTTTATGTATTGGCAATGATTTGGAGTTTTCTTAATTTTAAATAATCAAAACTTTTATTAATCAGCCTTACTTACCATTTGAGGATCTTAAGCAAATTTCATCGATAGGATGTTTAACCAGAGGCTTTGCCATATATGGTATATAGTTCAAGAAGAAGATATTTAGTGGATTACACATTGAAAGGATGTATTATATATATTTCTGTCGAGTGTTCGAACAGAGGATAGAATTGAGAAGGAATCAATGAAAATGAAACATTTAGTAATAATTGTTATCCGCGAAAGTTCATAAGAAAACTTGAGAAGACTATGGTATAGGAAGTTAAGTACGACAAGATTGAAAACCTTGTCATTGTAAAGCTAGACTTCGGAGTAGTTGAAATAAACTGAAAAAGAGACCACAATATAAAGACCATACTGAAGTAAACTTACCCAGCTGCTCAACTTATATCTCTCTATCGAACTAATTATTCTTTATGACAAAAATATTCGAACAAATGCTCAACTTTCGTTGCTTCCAACTGTGTATATCAAAAGTGTATACATTGGAGACGGGTCATTATCCGCATTTCTGAACATATACCGTATAAATTGACTTTAAATGGACAGCGCACTTCAACCTGTTCAACTGTTTGTCATTTGTTTGATACTAGTATCAATATTTTTTTAAAAAAAGTCAGTAAACAGTAAAATCCTATCCAAATCTTTAGCTTTACTTCAGTAATTGTCTTGAAATAACTTAAACCAGCTTATATGTAAAAAGACCGTAGTAAACCACTGATTCGCTTTAGTGGTTTAATTTTTCTAAACGTCGGTGACATTTTTGACGCCAATTTTTATCTCTTCATATCTGAGTTTTACTCAGTCACTATTTTTATTTGCTTTTATTATCACACAACTTATGTTAATTATCTTCTTCACTATGTGTCCATGCTTAGCTCAGTTTCATTAGGTGTACTAAAAATAAACAAACGTGTTAATGATTCAGGTTAAATTGCACCTGGCAAGTGGGACTCGTCGGCTGGATGTACTTGCATCCCAATGTTGATATTCAAAGTGCATTCAGCTTCAATCCATATCAAGTTCATCTTAATTACGTGTTAATGAAGTTTTAATTCTGTGTCTTGTGTTCTTCCAATTGATTCACATCATGTCGATTTAAATTTATTCAAGTTATTCTAATTCAACGTATTTATACCCGTTCTACGATTTAATGATTATAATAAATTGTATCCAACTGATGATGAACTTCAAAACAAAATGAATTCATAATTTATTCTGCTACAATCGTTTGTAAGCTGAGCTGAATTGGTGTTATTCATATGTATTCGGTCAGCAACTGATTGAAGCGATAATGGGACTAGAGGTGAACAGTCTACAAGAATAAAAAAAGAAAACATAACACCTGTGAGTAAAAGCCCAGTAAGATTATCTAGAATTACTAACGTAGAAAATCTAATTTGGCGCCCATATGTATCATGTAAGTCTTACTAAAACATATAAAGGAGTGGAACTGTCTAAAATACAATACATTTATTAAACATTTATAAAACACTCCAAATAATCTAAGTCAATAATCAATGTTGAATAGATTCAATAGTCATCACCAGTCAGTAATTAAAACTTGGCATAAAATTGTTGCTAATGATAATCACAGAAAACTTTATTACCTCACCTTTTTTTATTCATGAAAACAAAATTTGTAACTTTTACAATTTACATTATTATTATTATTATTTTAACAGATTTTTTTTTACTTTATACAAAAGTTGATTGATTAATAACCAATAGATAAAGATATAGAATATAATTTATAAGTCATAAAATTATATTACTGGACAAACAGTTGCGTATAACCTGTATTTTTCTAGTTTTGTTAACTTCATTAGTTGTATCTGTGAATAGATTTCTATTATTGATTGATTAAATATGTTGATGAAAACTACTGAAATTTAATGAAAAGTAGTAATTGTTTTTACTAGTATGTTATAGTTATTATTTTCTGTTTAAAATAATGAAGAGTAGCTTGTTAAATTCTATTCAGCGTGATTTAACAAAGTGAATTTAACTAGATAATGATGGAAGAGTAAAAAGTGTTGGACAATTGTTTAACTCTGGTATGTAGCTTCTCATTTATGAGAGTCCATGACTCCATTATGAATCAAACATTAGATTTGCTGGCATCCTAATAACTTTTCTTTAGCATTAAACAGTTTACATTTCTAACTCTTACCACTCCGTAATATTGTGTGATTATTATCCAATGTCATTTATGACAGGCGTTTGAACTCATTTGGTCACATCTTTTTACTAGGATCATAGACATTATCTGCAGAAGGTTGTCGCTGGTGTGTTGATGGTGATTGTAATTAGGCGTTGTGGAGTTTGTTTAATTTGAATTTAATACCACTAAGTAATGTCATTTAAAACTAAGAAGCAATGAACAATCGTTCCGTAATTGCATGGGTTCCTCAGTAGTGTATGTCCACGACTACACCGGGGAGTGAACAGTGAAGTCGAACTATGACGGGTGTGAGGCAATTACCAGCCGATGGCAAACGATAAAGTCGTGCATATTTATCGCAAATTGACTAGAGCTAGAAATATCAACCATTGAGGCCTCCCGACTTAGTAGTCTAGTGGTTGAGGGTTCTCTATAAAGCTTGAAGATCCTAAGCTCGATCCAATAATGGGTGATGTCTACATCTGGCGAGTTCCATAGCACAACGAAAAAGCTGTATAGTGCCAGTTCCTGGTTGTCGGCGGTTGTTCTACTAAAACTGAATGGTGATATAAAATTCAAATTCAGAAATATCCATAACACCTAATTGCAAACCGTTAAATTGTTAAAAGAGCTTCATAGAAAACCTTCTAGTGTTATTTATTATTGACTATTCAAGTGTCGTTGTAATACTAAGAAAACTGTTTTCACCCCTTAGTAACTTCTAATTTACTTCGAATACCAATTTATCTATCAGAAAGTTTCAATTTAGGCTATTTGGCTGGATGCCAAATTACTGTAGTTTACACTAATTAGTTATAGATTATCTTTAACTAGAAATTAGATTTAATCCTCAGCAATCAATACAACTCCACTTCAATTACAATTTTAGAAGTTATTAAAAGCCTCACAGATTTAAGCTACTACTTAGTAATTATTGTTTTAACCGATGGTTGCATCATTAAAAATGATAGACAATTTGTTTACAACATAAATAAATGACATCTGTACAGGTGAAGTTACATGTTTTATATTTTTATATTTGCATTGAAAGTATTACTGATATTTTGCTTAGATGGGAACCATTGTATACATCAGAAATCCATTGATTTCCAAATGAATAGATGGATTTTTATAGGTTAAGTTTTTCGTCTTATTGATTGGTATTATTATGATATTTCATTACGTAATCGTTGATGAACAATTTAGTGGATTATAACAATTTCTCATTATACAACAGGATTTGGAATACTTTAAATTCTTATTAGTAGATAGTAACGTGATATTCATATACTCACTACTTTATCTTTATATTAGTAACAGTTTCCACGAAGTACGTGTTACCTGGGAAATGCCAAGGAGTTTAAGTTATTACACATATTTTCAAGATATAGGCTACACATTTCTAATTAGGGGTTATTAGAACAATTATACTGTCATCGGAATACCTTGGTATTATTAATATTGCATACACTATATAATCACTATGTAATGCGTTTATGTACTGAAATTGTAACATGAAGATCTACTAGTGTAAAAGGAATTTAATCGTCAAATCTATGCATGTATTTTTACTAGATATGGTTTGTATTTTGGAAGTATGAAGAAGTAATAGCTATGCTGCGGTTTGAATTTGGCATCACATACTTTACTGGGTTAAACAACAATTAAAAACCACAAAATCTGCTCTGGAAAGCCATTTCCTTTCGATGTTGTTCTATTCAGCAGTGTACATTTACAATTCCACCAGCGAATCGAACTCACAACCTTTATGTTTGGTACTGGAAGCTTACCTGTTAGACTACTTAGCCGGCCGGAATCAAACAGTTGATATTTTAACTATAGTAAATTTTTGACATATTTATACTACATCATCCATCTGTTGGATGGCTCACTTGAATTTTATGAGTTCGGTTCCCCAATGAGATTTCGAATACACACTGCTGAGTTTTAGACTACGACGAAACAGCTACTAAGTACCACCTGGTTTATGATGGTTATTTAATCCACATTATCTTATGATATTGAATTCAAAGTAAACAATCTTCACAAAGCCCGAATGCAATATGAAATCATCCTTTTATTCTTATAACGGAAATATAATGTTGAATAATCACTATCAGTGAGACGAGTCATACATACGCTTGCACCTTACGAATAACCAAACAACCACACGCTTTTATAAATGACAACAAAACAAACACCAAGTCTTATTTCTTCTTTTCGTTTAGATTATTATGATAGACAATGTTTTAGTTAAGGAATGAGTTTGTCTAAGCCATTTGTATATAGTTAATCAAGTTCCTAATCAATAGTACGAGAGACCTTGTGTTTATTATAAAAATTAAATAAAGACAAGAATGAGAAGCGAAAAACATATTACTAACTGCCTGGTAGGTTTTCAGTTTTCTCTTAATGATGAATAGACAAACCCTAGAGATATAAGATAAATTAAAGACTTATTTGTGATAGAGAAACAAGACGAGTGTCTGAAAATTAGGTTATTATTAGGTGATGTGGAAATTAACACATCCGACATTTCACACCATGAACTACTGACTTTACTTGCACAACTACTGAAAACCAGAAGACATTAAACAACTCTTTTATCAAAATCAATTCGTGAAAGAAGTATCAGTTTCATCAAGATTGCAAGTACGTCACCATGACGGGTTTTACATGGCGCAAAACCACGATCGGACAATGTCTCTAGCCGATCCTCATCAAAACTTGGGGTACTCATTGTCACGTAATTACTACAAATGGATTTATCAAACTTAGTATTGGCTAGTAATCAGTGACTGATCAAATTTTACTGACTCTACTAGTCAGAACACATACAGAAATCGTTATCAAACTGGTTATAGGTAAATTCATGATATTTTAGTTCAAAGTTCCAATGGCTATAAATCAATCAGATAGGAAGATAATCAGTTTTCACTAATTAGAATGAATTTGTATCTTCCTGTTGATTTGTTACTGGATAAAACTGGTCAGTCTCCGTTGCCTATATATGCATCCGGAGTAGAATGTCTCGATATGGCGATAAATCACATGTGTATGTGAGTTAGATTATGACTAGCAAGTGGAATTCAAGACGCGCGTTTCGTGCCGACTGGTACGAAACGTAATGAGTTCAAATCCCGGTGGGAACATCAATATTGGGATGCAGGTATATCCAGCTAATGAGTCCCAAACAAAACAAAACGCGCGTCTTGAATTCCGCTTGCCAGTTGCAATCCCACTTAAACAGTTTTCATCAATGAGATTTAGTCGGAGTTAGTCATTACTGAGAATTGCAATGCATACCTTTTGCTAGATTGATAATTAAGATTAAATAAATCAATAACTGAACAGGTTATCAACAAGTTACATCACAATTTAGAATATCGAAACACCACCATGTGTCCTAATAAGTGAAACGGTAGAATACAATATTAGAAGATTTAAAAATTAACCTAAATTCAGTTCTATATGTCAACATTCCAAAAATACTATCGTATAGGAAGAAAAATAATACCTATAGCACAAATTAGTGGCGCTATGAACTCACCAGATCTACAGCTGTTGGCTAAAATACTATCATAAACATTGATACTGACGAAGATGAAGCAACTGGACGAATTCAAATAGGATCCAATATGTCATTACTAACTACAACCCACACTTCAAGGAAAATGTTATACTGAAATGTCCACTTAGGATGCACATTTCTCAACATAATCTATTCAAGTATCAGTCTTGTATATCTACAAAAATGACAACATATGCTCTTACATATGATCTTGATATGTTAATTTTTTTTCTCTAAAAAGTTCGTTAAATGTCTTGCTACGACTTTGTATACTACTAAAATATATCTGTAATGAGTTTATTTTAAATATGACGAAATCCATTTCAAGAACTAGATTCATTGATATTGATAAAAATATGATCTGACAGTAATTGTTTGCCTCTGCAGTACGGTAAATCATTGAATTTAGTTGACCTAATTCGTCAGAGATTGATGTTGACAGGGTACCATTGAAAACCGGGGAGCACGGCTCTTTCCTTTCAGCATAAAACTTCTTAGTAGTACACACAATAGATCCTATTCTATGAGCTTCAGGTTGGCGAACGTTTAACCCTCTACATCACTGGGTTGGCATCCAATCATAGAATTACCATTTCCATTAATTTGTTACATAGCGCGAAGAACATCCATTGTCACTGGTGATAACTGTAGCACTACCAACAAGTCTGAACACCACCAGTCACGATTTCTAACTAGAGATGTTCAGTGCTTCTTCCTTTTCAATCGTACTCTGTCAACATCAATCTGTGAGGAAAGCAATCAAGTAAACTTAACAATAATCTCCAGAAACCATCCCAGTTTGAAGCATTGAAATGTTGAGGTTCTCTCAGTCTATTATTATTTTATTTTAATAACAATGACATGGTGAGGAAGAGTAAGTCATACATTTTTAAGAGTTAAAGATAACAATCAATAGTGTTATAATATGAAGCCCAAAGAGTTCTTGTCATAAATGATGAATGTTTTTCTGTTCCACAGAATGTTGTGACGCTATCAAACTTCCCTAGAAGAAACCAAGTTTTGATTAACATAATGTATCGTTATGAGATTTTACTAAAAGTAACCTGTCCCCCCCGTCGCTTCAAATCTAATGGAAGATATATATGTATACATGTAAACAGTAAAAGTAGAACCCGATATAGTGGTGGGAAGAGGAAGAAGTAAGAGGATTAAACAAGTAAACAATCAGTACAACAGGTTATAATCAGTAGTTTGTTTACTAAACATTCTAAAAAGAATACTTATTATTATTTATGACAGAATTACATAAATGTAATCAATAGGTAACTGTAATGGATCATTAAAATGAATATGATGAGATTGAAGGTTGATCGAGGTGGGGTGAGGTGGGAAATATGGAGTGTGAGATATGGTGGTGGTGGTGGTGGGGGAGCGATATTGAAGATAACATCACTATCGTAACAGGTAGATACTGATTAGTTATATAAGTAAATGAAAACTACTTAAAGAAAAACTTCTAGAAAAAATGTACATTCAACAGTATAAATAAATTGAATGTTTACATATTAGAAAATCTAAATAATTTTTATCAGTTTTATTGTTAAATATAAAATCAGAAATCTTAAACAGAGTTTACAATCACTGATATGAGTTAATGTATACAGTAGAACTTAGATTGTAATAACAAATATAAAAGACTGATAGTTATACTGGCATTAGTTATATATAGTCAAAGTGTTAACAGAATCAAGTAAATTGTTTTTATATTATTATATAACCAGATAGTGAATCACTAGAGTCAACTTTAAATGGTAGAAGTCAGTTAGCAGGAACTCTTAAATCGTGGATTAGTGTTATTTAAAAGTTTTCAGAAAGGTGCATCTTCGATCATGGGGTAAATGATACTTTTTAAAGAATATGAACTCTGATCTTATAACTTTACAATATAAAGCTTTACTATTGAATTAGTTTAAACCATAACAGACTTTATATAGGTATAAAATATTTACGTTAATTGATCATTGAGTAATAAACAATATTAATACTTTTCCAAATTTGTATCAATTACGAATTAGCTACTGTTAACAGATTATTCAATGTAAATTGTAGTCAAACATAAACACCTTTGAACGTATTATGTAAGAGTTCGGTAGTCATCATCTTAGCTGTATCCAAAGAGTTAACACATTACAATATTAAATAGTTTACAAATTTCTAACTCACACAGATGGTTATGTAAATTTATTGCAATTTTGTTAACATAGAAATTAATCGTAATAACAGTTTACATTTAAATGGCACCAGACCTATTAATCATGACTAAAACATTTGATTGAGACTATCCAAATGTTCAGTGTGTGTTTTTTGCTGATAACGTTCTATCAGTTTTCTGTTTATTTATGAAATGAATAGTGCAAATTGATGTAATTTTCACCAAAGATTTCATTTCAAATATCTTCAGCTATCAACTAATACCTTGTTGTAATCATGTCAGGTTAACGTAATCTGATGTATCAAAAGCAGAATACAAATATAGTAAAATTTTAAAATTTAAATGAAAGAAACAATCAAAATTATGTGTACAAAAATTTATGTACAATATAGAACCTGCTAACATGTATGCATCGGTTCAAGTTATTACGATTCAGTAGAGCAGCAACATTAGCATCATATTCCCAGAAGTAGTTGTTACTTCACTGTGGATACGTAAAACGTGGATACATAATGTGTAGCATCGGTTTGTGGAAAAGAAGGGATGAAATAACTTTAAGCTCACGATTTAAGGAAAAACTAAGAGTGAATTCACTTTAACAAGTAACAATCACCGATTATGTGAATAATCAAATAGCCTAAAAGTACCAGCTACTACATACTTCGCAAAAATTGAACGGATAATCTTAACTGTTAACTTCCTTTTTATCGTTTGCTTTAGTCAACTTTAGTGAATCAAAAAGTCTATTCTTCACGATAAGGTTTAAATATGTGTAGATACAGGGATGCACATTTCACTGCTTATTGTTTTTTGAAGGACTGCTTCTATTGCATACTACGATAATATGAAAACTACACATGTATTCCTAATATCCGTGTAGACGTGTGGACCACTTGAGTATTATTACTGCGTCATCGAATACTTTCTTGAATGCTTTTCTGCGTTAATTTGACCGTTTACGTATGTACACATAAAGATATAGGTAGGTAAAAAAACAGCCTAGTGGTAGTCAAACACTAAAAATTGTGTTCACAGTTCAGATTTGATTAACCAATCATACCGATTGTTTTCAACCTACAATACTAAATGTTTTCTAAATTAATCAACAGTAGATCATTGCTCCTTTGACGTCACTGCCGACTGTGCTTATGAAGTCGCATGTAATCGTGATATAAAGTATATCGAAAAGACTGAAAGACGTCCACAAAGTTTATTGAACATATTCCTCACAAGCTATACCTGAAGGAAAGGAAAGTTATTACAAGTGCAACAACTAGGCACTTAGTCGAAAGTGGGTATGTATTGAATATGATTAGAGTGTTTAGAATAATTGTTAGACAGAGAATATCACTTTTACTACACTTTGCAGCAGTAATCGCCATCAAAAACTTTCTACGTGAACTTTGAACACAGAAAGAGAGCGTGAGAGATTTCTCTGTGTCATGGTATTACAATTACGTAATTATCATTATTTATTGTGTATTATACACTTTCAATCTAATGCTAGTGACGTTCGTTAAAGAAAATTTAGTTTAATTAATTGAACTGACTGAGTATTACACATTAGTTAGTGTTATACTACCTTAGCTATACGGAAGTTCAACTCCCCCCCGCCACCCTTGTATGTTCATGAACAAATTGTACTTTCGCTCAATGCACCTTGGTAGAGTGTGATTTACATTGTTCCTTGTTTACTTAGTTTATGCTCTTATAATTTTCTAGTGACCGTTTCTTTTATATATAAATGCCTTAAAAAGTATATGTGTGATCAGATTGTTTGAAATGTGTTGAGCAAGTGTATTATATAGCTTTGATAAACCTCGTCTTCTTATTGTATTATAAAAAAATTTGTACTACCTTGTTTTACTGTTTGTATCCATGACATCATCCACTCATCCCCTTCTTTATGGGCCATTTACAAAATATATCTTAAATACTACGCTAAATGTAATTGCTTTTCGTTTAGTTTTCTTCAGCTGCTTTATATATGCCTCCTAAGATAAGTATATTGGCCAGACACAAAGAAAAGTTTCTCTTCGATTTTTTGAACACATCTCAAAAACTCTTTCTTCAAGTTTACGAAAAACCTTGAACTATTTGTATCGAAACGACTGTTGGACATAAATTTGAGACTTTGAAATCTTTCAAGGTGATTAGTTTCAATAAATCACCATTTTGCAGTTTGCTTAAGTGCATGTTATAAGATATGATTAAGCAACATGATAAGTCTGAACTCCGCCAGTCACAATTTCCTACTAGAGCTTCAGGAACATAGTGCAGTTATTCACAAGTGAGCTGATTATTGTAACCTGAATCCCTTGTGGTGGAATCTAGGGTGCACACTACTGAGGAGTCCGATGCCAAGATGAAACAACTGTCCATTGGTTCCTGGTTTCCAATGGTACCCTACGAACATCAGTCTGTGACGAATTAAGTGAAATAAGCTTAATACCTATTTCCACAAACCATATCAACAATAATCAGCTAAGTAGTCACAAACTTTAAGGTGATCCTAAAGTTCCAGTGAGAAGACGTGACTGGTGGAGTTCAGACTTATTGGTAGTGAGACAAATATCACCAATAACAGTGAAATCAATAAATTACGAAGTTTTGAATGCCTTCTTAGGAGTAAGTTCAAGACTATTCGGTAGCAAAATTATTCTCAGAACATAAAAATCTCATTGAGTTTTTCTGGATGAATTTTCTTTTGTTTTAAATAGAAGATGTGGCCATAGAATTTAGGGAAGTCAAAAGTAGTGATATTAGATAAAATTTACGATATCTTAAACATTGACTGAAGGTGAACATGTAAACCTATGAAGTTTGATTTACTGTGTACAAAGTACACGTTATTTGTTAGAAGTAAAGTTCTTGAGAATGAATGATTATCAATACTCCATAAGAAGAGTGGAGGCGGGGGGGGGGGTGGTGTTGAACTTACTGTATGCTAAACCATTAAACACTTATTATTTTTAGTGATCGTTATCGATATTAACCCAACTGTATTTTAGACTAGATTGATGTGATCTCTGAAAAACATGTTAAACTAAGCATGAATGATTAGAATTATTATAAAAATCAGTTATTATTCAGTAATTATTTAGTTAAATAATATAATTAGGGAAATTAATAACACTTTTACTCATTAATGATATCCATGTTCTTGTCAATAGGTACCAGTAATTGAAACAAACAGATTAATCAATTATGTCTAACTTTTTCACCAGTTTACTCTGAAATAATCAGTATTTTTTGTAAACTATCAAACAGGAATTTGTAGTGTTTTATTGACAAATTCAAAATAAGTTAATGATTAAGATGTTGCCTATCAGTAAGGCTTTTTAAGTTTAAGTCAAGTATATCTTGTATTTCTTTAATTTCTCGTCGAACTACATGAATGGTTCTATGTTTGATACATAATTCACTATTCTTTCCACTGAATTCATAAACCTTTTCTGTAATTATCATTATTGCTTTATTATGATGTATACTACCACTATTAACAAATTGTCCTGTGCAAGTATGCAGTCTAACATTCATTTTCAATATTGTTGATCCACATATCTAGTATACTAATGAAGTATGACTATTTTAAAGGCAGTTTTAGTCGTCTTCACAAAATGTAGCTTTATAATATTCGAGCCTAACCGATAAGACTAATGCTCATGAATAAATACTAATACGGTTAACACTTATTAGTCCCTAAAATTTTTCGCATCCCCATCATGCAATCATATTATAAAGCGAAGAACACAAATGACAAAGTATATCAATGACGAGACCACAATAAAACTACAACTAGTGCAATAGCTGATCAAATAGTATAACATTACTTAACTGCGACTTACATTATGATAAAATGGAAGTTTACCTACATGGGAATATATATATGATAATCCTTCAAAAAATAGTTTCGAAAGTTCCTCTTTATAACCAGCAGCTTAGTTACTGATTTAATAAATGATAACAATAACTAAACTTGCAGTGAGGTGAAATAGAAGTTCATAATAGTACAAAAATTGCGTTTGAGTTGGATTGTGGCTGACAAGTAGGATCCAGGATGCAGTGTTTCATCGTATTTAGGATTCATCAGATGGAGGTATCTACATTCCAGCGTTGATATTCACACCATGACTCTAATTTAGTTCGTTTCTTGTCAAACGCCACTGCGTTTACCACTAGGCTACTGAATCCAGACACCTACATTTGTGCAACGGGTATATATACATTATCAACGCTGGAATGTAGGTGCATCCAGCCGATGAGTCTCAAATAGGATATAACATGTGTCATGAATTCCGCTTGTTAGTCACACTCCAACTAAAATACTGCTTGTGAATTATCGTTATATTGAGGCACTCCAGTCAGGATGGACATATAGCAACACAGACTGATTAACTTTATTCCATAACAAATCAACTGGAATATCCAAATACATTCTTATTACAATTATGGGATTTTTTATAACGAATCTTTGAATACAGCTCATGAACAGATCAGTGACTTACTGTCTTATTCTCGTAATTATTAATTTTTTTTCATCCTCTGAATTTATTAAATTACTAATCTGATTGATTTCAGTTTATTCCCATGTTACTGTTATACAGTAGCACTGTTGTATTGTTACTGTGTTGGTGTGTAGGTGTGAATTCTTATGTTTTTTTTTTGCCAATTTTAAATTTACTTGCCTACAAATAATTTGCATAAATTGACAAATAAAACAAATTCATTAACTTCTATGCTTATATCTCTATATATCTAATGAATAGGTTATATCGGTTTACTTAGAAACAAAGTAATAAGAACAGTGTATATGTTTCTTTTTTTTTGTTATCTATAAGAATAACAGAGATGAAATTATACGGTTCTGTAGTTCTACTTTAAAAATTTTATTCTTCTTAATTATTTCTATTTAACAAAGAGTGTAGATAAGTTAAGGAACAGTAACAGATCATAGTGATATTTTCTCAGATATTTTAGCTTTTTTTATTTTCAAGAAAGAAACATAGTTAAGGAAATATGGATTTATTCATATGGTAACAAAGAATGAAAACTGTTATTCTGTATAGATGATCTATTTTGAAGAAGAAAACATAATTCAATAGGTTTGACAATGATTAAGCAGTACAGAAGAAAAGTAGAATAATGAACTTGAACATTATTATGCTATCTAATAGAAATTTTTTAACTATATGAAGAGTAATGGTGAAAAAGTTTGACTTTAGAAGGTATTTCTATTGGTTATGCATACTAATACCTTGAATTACATAGAACAATAATAGTAGTAGTTATTATAATGTTAGTATTACCTGAGGTTAAGATATTAATAGTAACGATATATTACTGTTACTGGTAGCGGTAGCAATAACATTATTCTCAAATAACAATCAATGATCTATTCTATAAGACTGGCGTTTAAGTCATCTAATTTATCATAGATAAAAACTTAAAGAATTACTATTAAACGGCTTCTATGCTTGACTGTATACATCAGCATCATTTCATTTGACACTTCTATGTTAAATTGAAAATTGAATTTCGTGATAGATTAACCAATTTAGTCAAGAACAGGAAGTTAGGTACTCTTCAGATAGATATACCTTCTTCTCTATTAGTGATACAAATACGAAGACTGAAGTTTAGTACCTACAGCATGATATATTCAATAGCGTATTCACTAATCTACTACAGCATATTAATAGTTGACATTAGGCTTTTTAAGTTGTCTTTTCAAGTAATTTAACAGTTTATACCAGAAAATTACATCGAACAATATTCAGTAATAATTGCTTTTATATAGTAATTTCAGTATTATGTGATTTATTCTTCGGGAACTGATAGATTGAACGTACTTTCCCCTCTCATGAATCCATCCTGTAAACACCTGGAAGTGAAAATTTATCACAAAGCTGAACAAATGAAAAGCCAATGAGATACAGTGGAGAGTTTGCATTTTCATTTTCTACCGATAATGTTTTATTGATTAAGTATCAGCTGCTGATGAGAAATACGGGCCATTTATCAGAGTGTTTGTTTATTGCTAAAGGTTTTCCTGTATTAGACTTGGTTGATTAACTAATCATATCCGTTAAGCGTATATTTATTAAATATTTACATCGAACTTACAGTAAACCTACATACTAAATAACTGTTAAAGAACAGCTGTGACTTTTGGCTCGGTTTTGTACTCTTCTATTGCTATTTTTGGAAAAAAGGAGAGAATTACTGAAGATTTCATTCACAGTGAACAGTTATGTAATAGATTAAATGAGTTTGATATGTCGTATATCTTCAAACCTTCTCTTTATTGGTTTCTTGTTGCTGATAGTCTGTCTGTGAGACATTATGAATCTTTATGTTTAGTCACTTAATAGATTAGAGTGATTAATACTACTAAATTACAAAATCATCCGTTTAATGATGCTTTTGTGGGAGTAGTATTTGGAAGTGCTCAGCTTTACTGGTATGTACTCTTATGAAATCTGTCCATATTATAGTAGGCTAGAATGATAGTAAAATTGTACAGAGATATTACGTTTTCATATGTATAGAAAAAATGACGATGTATGCAATAACTGGTCTTTCTAACCAAACTTAACATATAAGAATTACTTTCAGAAAATTTCTGAAATAGCTAGGTCTATTCATGGAGATATTTCTTTAAAGAAACATTTTTTTTTCAGCTATACTAAGCATTTCAAAATAGACTAGATTGACAAACGATTACATAATTTCACAGTTTGTTTCCTAAGCATTTCTGAAAATGTTTTGCATAATTTAACTGGAGAATGGTTGCGTGTTGCTACAAAAATCAAACTGTTTTTTTTTAAAGAACAATATACTCCCAATTTTCTTGAAATAAATTTTCTAAGACTTCAGCAAAAGCAGTTTTCAGACAGATTACTTAACATATCAATTCCCAGAATTGTTTGCATATAAGATAAACGAGAAAAATACTCTCCTGCTATCCACTCTGATCGGTTAAATTTATCTTTATCAATGATTATTAGATAAAGTAAATACTACAACTTAAAAGAAATTAATTATTTTGTTCTTTAAAATTAAAGATAATTTTACTGAATCATTTTTAAAAAAGACATAGGTATACTGAATACACAGAAAAAAGAATTTGGCACATTCATCACTTTTATATTTGATACAAAAATATTCCTCCTTGAATTGTGATTGGTTACCGAAAGTTGGATTCTGATTGGTTGCTTAAACATGAATTTTTATTTAACTAAATCATTATTTCTAATAATCATAATAATAATAGTAGGATATATAAATTAGTTGAAAAAAAACAAAACAAATTATTTTAGAAATACTCTACAAAATAATATGGAATTCATTTTTGAATTGATTAAAAAATTGATAAACAATTTAATTAGAATTAATTAGGTCAGTTTAAGTCATTTTGTCACATATGGAGTATACAGTTAAAATGAATGAATGAAATATATACGTATACATGGAACTATATTCATTAATGATACATTTTGTCTAACCATAATAAAACATTTATATTATAGTGTACAATAAACATGAACTTATCTAAAAGAAACTAATGGATCTTTTCTATTAATCATACATTAAATGAAATATAAAGCATCTTGAATAAATTAAGTAGAACTACGTAAGTATGAAGTATTTGTATTGAATCTGTGTATTTCATGTAATGTCATCTTTAATGATTTTTTAACTTTATTATTTAGTAATACTATAAATTTCTTGATAATTAATAAATTCGTTAATTTTATAAAAATGTATATAAAGAATTATAAGATGGATTGTGACTGGCAAGTGGAATCCAGGACTCATGTTTCGTCCTATTTGGGACTTATCGGCTGGATGTACCTGCATCCCAATGTTGATGTTCACACTGGGATTCGAACTCAGTCCGTTTCGTGTCGGACGCCACCGCATTCACCACTAGACTACGAAACGCGCGTCCTGGATTCCACTTTCCAGTCACAATCCAACTTATAATACTTGTGAAAAATTCGCTATATCAAGGCAATTCGCTCAGGATGCACATATAGCAACAATGACTGACCAGCTTCAGTCTATAACAAATCAACGGGAATATACAAGTTTATCCTAATAGTATATAAAGAATGTTAATTTGATATCATTAATTAAACTGAATTAGGTAATGATTGATCACCAGGAAGAACTGAACAGTTGTTTTTATTAGTTTATATTTGTAGAATATTTTTAATCACTAAGATTTTCTACGAGTTCAAATGCTACAGTTATTGTAAAAAGAGTTATCTGTCAACAATGGATAGATTTCTATTTATGTTTTGCATTAATTAGCATTATTATACCTTTTAAAACATTATGAAATACCGGTTGGGTACATACGATTAGCGTTTATGAAGTTGAAGTAAACATAAAACAAATAAGTTAATTGTATAAATTGAACAGGTCGAAAAATAGGTGACCTGATGACTGACGAAGCAGCTCCTTCAGAATGATATATAACAAATGATATACAACAAAAGTCGATACATAATAACTGAAGTGACTTCAGATTTTTCAAAAAATGTTCATAGACGTATGAGTGCCTGGGTAAGTATTGAACTTGTAACACACTATGCTTGTCACTTTGATTATTTATCAGATAAATAGAAATTTGACAAAGAAATTACTTAAAATTTTGCTTCAATTTAATTAGGTCTTTCAGTGAGTTGTATTTCCAAGGAAAGTCAATGAAATTAACAAGAATTTGTCTTTAGGCAACTAGACATTTGACAGTAGTATCATCAATGAATCGGCTGTTTTACTTCTTTGAGATCATAACATATGATGACAACTGATTGTAAGTAAAGTGCAGAGATTTCTAAGCTAAGAAATAGGAAAAAATTTTATAGGATTTAATTGTGTACTTGAAGTCATGAATCTTTTAATATCTAGTGATGGATAATTAAATATAAACAATAACTTAATTGTAACTTGTTTAATGCTTGGATTTAGTGTTAAGAAGATTGTTGAATTTAAACTTAATTTCATAAATTGACGTAGGTTAGACAATCACTGAAAATTAAGGAGCAGTGAATATCTGTTTTTCATTAATTTGGGAAGTCTAAGCAGTACACACTCACGTCTCCAACAACAATCTACCCTAGAGTTTGCTAATCTCACGTTTGTCTAGTCCATTTGTGTTGACTGATTTCTATTTGTCAATATGCAGTTAAAATAGTAGATTGAAGGATTCAAGATAGCATCTGGAATGTTCAGATATAATAATGATTAAATTTCGTTGGGCACAGCTACTTAGATTTTGTTTATCAAGATTAGTAACCGATTATTGACTGCTTCACAATATTCTACCATTCACGAAACTCACTACTACCTGTCAAAGCACATGCAACGGAAGGACAGAAAGAACGGTTAGTATCTGCGTCTCTTAGGATGTTTTACAAAATTTGAAATAAAATAAGCAAATCATTTTAACTGCACAATATATCGCTATTTGCTTTATAGCGAACACAATGCTGATATTTCAAAGCAACAAATAAACGAAAGAATCTGAATTTCCTATTGTTATATGTAGAGATCGTTAAATTTGTATTCAGTATCATGAACAGGTAAGAGTCGCAAAACCACTGAAAACCAGAAAGTGACAATTAGCGGCTACTTTGTCCTAGTATGAAACTAATCAGGAGTTCTCGCTCACGACACTACAAGGGAGTCGATCTCTTGATTTAAATGTTAGATCACTGAACTGACAGGTATTGAACGGTTAATATTTCTAACATAGGTCAATTTGTTATATATTTGCTTAACCTCGTCCATAGTTATTATTCTGACAGCCAACATCAGACATATTTATGACACAAAGTTTGTATACCTGCTTTGTTTTCTAGTGATTAATTTAACCGTCTATAGGTTAAAAGCAGATAATACGAAACTCCAAATTAAATTATATTTATATCAATCAATTAAAGCTGTCGTTCACTTACTGAAACAACGTGCTTCCTGTTTTGAAACGCATCTTATTGGGTTTCAATTCATCAAACAGTTAATTGTATCATAAAGTGTATAATGTTGTTACATTCATATATAATAGATATTATGCATCATCCAATTACTAATTATTGATAGATTTGACGTTTATCAAGTCCTTAATAATACTGATCGAGTTCAGTCTACAGAGTTGCAATGTCCTCACTGGTCTAAATGAATCAGACACGAAAGACGGTTTGGGAGTAGTCGACAACAAACTCTGGACCTAGGTTACCTGCTATTGATCACTTGTCATCAAGGCTTAACTTTAATATTTGTGGGGGGGAGGTGAACTTGTGCTTCATTGCGGATTCTACTCCGGATTACAGGGGAGCAGTTGTGGCCCAAATAGCTCAGTGGTAATGGCCGCAGACTGTGAAACTTAGTGATCACGGATCGGGTCGACAGAGGAACATAAGTCTTGTCGAAGATATACCTTGCTAACAAGTGTGTAAACTGGGCTCAGGGTTTCTTGTCCACTACCTCTTAAACCGCCATCCATTTACGTAATAATTTGTTATTACTAAATCAGTATTCATCAGTCTAAAAGTCTGTTTCCTTCCCAATAGTAGCCGGAAAAACATTTGAGTAATGGGCAATTTTAGACATCTGATCGGGACTAACATTAAGCTTTCCAGTAGAACAATGTGAATACATCGGTGTAATAAGAATCTTGTTTAAAATTGCCAAAGTTGTGAAATGAGTGATACACTTTGTGTCTTCATTTATGATTGCTTCCCACCATTTCGACTATCAAATTATTAACTTTATATGTTTTATCAAACTGGTTATGTGTATTTACCAGTTTCAAAAGTCAAAACGGTTATGTCAATTAAAGATAAGACTAAAAAAATAAGAATGTCATGCGTAAGTCTAACAACCAACCTACATAACATTTTGGATTGTAAAGATAAGTTTCCGGAGATTCGGTTTACAAAATGGGAATCCAACTTAATGAGACTAAGTTATCCACAAAATTCTGAGTGTTCACTAAATATGTTTAATTCTGAGGTCGCAATAAGTTTCTTGTTGCTAGATTTCTTCCAGTTGATTTGTCATAGACTGAAATCGATCAATCTCCGTTGATAAATATGTATACTGAATGAGTGACCTCGATATCACAATAATTTACAAGCATTGTTTCAGTTGATTTGTGACTGATGAGCGAAATCCGGGACACACGTTTCACCCTATTTGAGACTCATCTGATGGATGTGCCTGCAACCTAGTGTTGACATTCACAGCAGAACTCGAACTCAGTTCGTTCCGTGTCAAACGCCACCACATTCATCACTAGACTACTGAGTTGAGACAGTCACATTTGTGCAACGGGTATGTATGTGTAACTAGAATGAATTTGAACACTCCCATTGAAATGACATGGACTGGAATTGATCAGTGTCTTTTGACATATGAGCACCCTGAACGGAATGCCTCCATATGGCGATGGTGAACGTGGTGGCTTTTGGCAAGGAACGAATTGAGATTGAGTCACGATGTGAACATCAACACATGGATTTAGGTACAACTAGCTGTCAAGTCTCATATAGGACGAAACACGGCTCCTGGATTTCTCTTGTCTGTCATAACTAAGTTTCTTTTTGATTCATTGGCTGGATAGAGAATATCATAGTGTAATTGACATTAAACATTTTATTTCAAACATCTGCACAATTATTGTTATCGATAACGTCCAGTGTACTACAGATCGACAAATTCCACGAAAATTACAATTATGGTTCCAGTTAGGGTTAAAAATGAAATTTCTAATAGAGGTTACTCTATGTTACGCAGAACGCCATATGAATTTAGTGGATACAATAATAAAAATGTCATGAATAACTTAAGCCAATATAAAACTAATAGAATTCTGAATTTGATCTGTAGATTAACATGAATTTGTAACTTTAAACAGGCTGTTTAAATAGTTATTGGATGACAGGAATAAATACAAGCAATTATTTTTGAATACAATATTCTTGGAACTAATTTTTTTCAATCGTGGAACTTTCATTATCTTTCTATTCAACAAATTCTTAAGTTAAATTGTGATGATCTACTACAAGATTTTCTTACAATCAACTAATAAATTTTTTCCATTTACGATATCACAAATTGGTTTGAATTAGACAACCAATAATCTCCTGGAAGCACTACACAACTGTTTCGTTCTAACAAGGGACCCTTTAGCAGTGCGCATCCATGACCCCATCGTGGATTCAACCTATGACCCTCTGGCTCTGAGGCGCACGCCTTGCCACTGGACCACTGAGTCGACTTCGTGTCGATCCCTGATATGTTTGCTCGACCTCATTCATGCCGTCGGTGGGTAACTGACTCACAGACTACACGGTTGGACTTCACTGGTCACGTCTTTACACTAGAACTTCAAGAACTACCTCGAAGAGCTAGTCACTAGTTATCTGATATTAGTTACAATTGCAGGAGGGGTAGGAAATAGATATTTAACAATCATCACAACCCTTCACCCCACCAATTGCAACTTTTTTTATTAGTATGTAATATGACTGATTCTTGTTTAAAGTTGAATCAGTAGTATTTGTGTATTTCTCTTAAAATGATGTAATAAAATGAAATATCATTGAACTTATTGCCGTAGGCAACAAATCTTCACTAACAATTTTTCATATGATTTGAGTGAATATCAAATAAGTAATATGAAGCATGTAGATGCTTTGAGTTTAATAATTTAGAGAAATATTGATTAAAGGAAGAAAAAAAGTATTCCCGTAAAATACTTACTTACAAGTGTTTTTCCTGTTACTATAATAAAAAATAGACTATAAATAACTATGAAGTAATTCTAGTTAAGTTAACAGTAAGCTACTGATCTATTCAAATTCGTAGTTGACATTTCAAGAGTAAATCTAAATTGATTTCTACTATTATCTAATATTGAAAGAATAATTTTCCGAGATCGATTGATGAACAAGCCTAATGAAAGTACTTTATTTGAATACCACAACAAAAGTATGCATAACTGATGAGAAAATTTGTAAAAATAGATTTTTATGTAACCACAGAAGTTATTGAAGTTATATATTTTTAAGAGTAAGGAAACGTTCAGTTAGACAATTGTATGTATATTTTGATATCACGAACTGATCGGAATTAGATAACCACTGGTTACCTGGAATCACTGGACAGCTGACTCGTTCTAATGTGGGACTCTTTAGCGGTGAGCATAGTGGATAGGACCCATGATGCTCTGGCTCCACGGCGGACGCTTTGCCATTTAACAACAAAATCGACTCCAAAAGGTTGATATTTCTGATTCAGTCAATTCGTGATAGGCTTGCACTACTTCATCCATCGCCATCGGTGAGTGACTGCCTCACATCCGACATGGCTGAACTCCACTGGTGACGCCTGGTGGAAACTGGGTTCGATCTCCGGTGAGGTCATGGATGCGCACAGATGAATAGTCATACTAGGACGAAACAGATGTGCAATGCTTGCAGGTGATCAATGGTTGTCTAATTCAGATCAATTCGTGACATGAAAATTGACAGTCAACTATCTCCACAACACCGAATTATAGTTCTAGGTATACTAACTTTTGATGAGGTAATAAATTCTTTTTAGCTCACTCAATACGTAACAAACTGAAGTTGGCAAGGTACCATTGAGAACCAGAGAGAACTAAATAGTTTCTTCATCTTAGTATGGAATTTCTGAGCAGTGAGCACCGTGAATCCCGCCCCACGAGCTTCAGGCTGGCGAACTCCTAACCATCTACAACACTGCACCATCCAACATCTAATCCTAGAATTACCACTTCCATTAACTTGTGATAGATAGCGCAACGATCATCCATTTTCATTGGTGACAACTGTCTCACTCCTGATAAGTCTGAACTCCACCAGTCACGACTTTCACTAGAGCCTGAGGTACATCGTGTGATTAATTACTGGTGAACTGATTTTTGTAACTAAATTAAGATGGTTTGTTCTTCACTTCTTATTTCTTTTTGCTTCATATTATAGGACATTATCATGACACCCGTCTTTCGACTGACACGAAACTGGCTTTAATATATTAATTCCATACGAGAACTACTCTTAAATTTGGCAGTGAGCCTTAGTTAAACCACATATTTTAATTCATAAACCGTTTCTTATTTAAATATTTTTGGAATTGAAATAATTCGTAATACGAGCTTCCGTTTGCAACCGGAAGTCCTATTCTATGTATATAATTAGACTAATAATTATACATGAGATTTCTTTCGTGTATGAAACTTTTCAACGGTGAACTTTCACGATTTCATTAAAAAATCTTCAGCCATCACAGTTAGTATTTAAAATTTAGATCATGAGACTGATCTCAACAGTAACTTATCAGGAAGGTGTAATCTGTGATAAGCATACACCCGGTCAAGCTATCATATACCCCATTAGTTTAACAAACAAAGGTGGTTGTACAGGTAATAAATTACATCATTAATTGATGTCACGTAGATAAAAGTTTAAGTTAATTTATAAGTGTATATTAACTCATCACCGAAAATAGCTACTGTCATGTTTGTCGAGTTCTTATTGTTAATGATCGCTTTCTATCGACAAAGTTGTAATGTATCTACTACTCTAAATGACTTAACATCGTATGCACTCTGTGTTTATATAAGGTGATTGAAGATGATTGAAAGAAATTTTCAAACCTTGATTTCATACTAGTTGACCTAGTCGGTAAACTGTGACTAAAATCTGAGAGGGGAGGGAGTGAAAATTCTTGTGAGATCATCCAACTGTACAACGGAAAACAATAACATTCATTTATTTGAGTTGAATCATGCTAAGCAGAATTAACCAACTCTATAAAATGTCTCCTATTTATGCATAAATGAAAGTAACATTTCATAATATAGAAAGGAAGCATATAAAAGTAATCGGACTAAATAATCGTCTCCGAATGAACGAAATATGTAAAAGAATCATTTATAGATCAATTACGGGTAATAGGAAAATTCCATTAAAGGATAATTGAAAATTATTGGAATAATTGAATTATGACATTTAAATGTTAGTTTTTCTTAAAACCTGTCATTTTGATTACTGGTTAATAAATGTAAGCTATAGTTATCCGCAACGCCTTTCAAATTGACTGGATAAATACAACTCAACACTTTCGACTATTCATCTGTCTATTCATTGTAAGACTGCTATATATCAGAGTGTAATTTACATTGAAAATTTCACTTCAAGAGCTAACTTTCATTAGTCTTATGTCTTTTTTTCAAGATATTGGCTGCGATACACGGATAAGTTCAGATTAGAAATTTATCGTTAAGATATGCTCTAATAACCAATACTGACTAAACAAACAGAAAAGTGTCTGAAAATGCCAGATAATACACATCTGTTGAACATTGGAAGTATTTTCGATAATCTTACATTACTATTATCTAACTACACAATTTCATACAACCTATCAAGCTTATGTAAACGTCTTATCAACTGTTTCAACCTTGTATGGGATTATTCAGCATCCCGTAATTACGGCCCATACGCGAATCGGGTTTAGGATCTTTAGGTTTCCCGACGAATGCTTTATTATTTAACTGTGGACCTGCTTGGCACCGAACGATTGTGATTTCTAACTCCTGTTAAATCACGATAAATTTGGGCAACCTTATCGATTACCATCGGCGAGTAACTGCCTCAGATCTTATATGCGTGAGCTCCACTGGTCTCGTCTTCTCTCTAAAAATTTGCAACCTATCACCTGAAACTAATCACTAAACTGATATTGATCGAATTGACTGAAGTTATCCATATCAACTGTTCAATGTCAGTCTAGTAATCTGAGGGTGAAAAGTTTGTCACTCAACTGTAGGCTTTGATTTCAATAGATAATCAAAACTGTTATTCAACAAAATAATAAAGTAGTAGTAGTACTTGTGAAATTGTGCTCAACTATGTAGTTTCACATATCATCTACAAACTAAAATTAGATGACTATTAAAGACTCAGTAGGTAATGAACAGCTATTTCATTTATTTTGAAACAGTCCTATACTAGGACATAAAAGCTTCCCTTTGGATTCTGATTTCCGCTTATCAGTCATAACCCAACTGAAACATTACACTTATGAATTATTGCTATATCAAGGTAATCCACTCAGGATACACATATGACAACAGAAACTAATCAATTTTAGTCCATGATAAATCAACAGAAAGATTTAAATGTATTCTAAGTATAAATTTCATCAGATTATGAAATCAAGTAACTCTACGGCGTAGTACTACCTAACATCTTTATATCAACTTTATAATAATACATGAAAAAATGTTATTAGTTTATATAAATTCATTATGACGAATAAATTTAATCTCTTCTCTTACTTCTAGAAAAGATTCATTAAACTGTCTTCTTAAACTTAAAATGGTTAAACTTTTAAGCAATTAAACTGTAACAGACCGTTTGTTTAGAAGACATGATCATTTCATCAGATTATAATTGGGTTTAATTGAGATAGTTAGATGTGAATTTCATGTAATAAAGTGATCTGGGTTAGATGAATGTTTAAATCGACAAAGTAATGAACAGATTTTTACGGATTATGTAGTACATAATCGTATCCCTATCACAGATCAAAACCAAAACCTTCAGGCTTCGTTGCAAACTCATATGCCATAGACAACTGAACTCAACGAATGTCTCAAATTCTGTTATTTTGGTTATGTATATAATTCTACTTATGTCTTAAGTTCACCAATAATACAACACTAATTTAGAGAGAAAATATGACTGACAGTTTCTCGTATCAATGTCTCATTTGGGAAAGTCCAAATAAATGTAAATATATACATTGAATTCTTGGAGAAGTTCTTAATGTTGTCTTTATTGAGTTAAATAATCTAACCATAAAGTTTTAATTATCATTCTGGACGAAACCATCTATACCTCATTTACTCAAAAGTGAAGTATATCGTTATTCCACATGTGTTATACCAGTTATGTTATACCAGTTCGTTCCTGTGTGTCATTGCCTTCATTTATTTTTATATCCCTGTTGAATATGTATTGAATTTGGTCTCGGGTGATATGACTGAGTGATCTCATTTGTATGGTTCCAAGATTGAATCTACATCAATGTGTTTACTTACAACTGATTTACCTGAATCCCATTCTTACAGAAATTCTCCGGCGATTTTAGAATTTCTACTGTCCTAAGTTTTGACGCTTCGCTAAGTGAATGTCCTTGGTTAGTTGCGTGCATAGGTATTAGTAAAAACGTCAAAATGATCGATTATGAAAAAGTTAAGAACATTCGAGGACTTTGAAGAGTGCGGCATTAAGATCGTTTAGTAATCACTAAGCATATTCACACAAATTCAATCTATGAACATATAAGGGAGAGGTATATCAAGTAATCGGAAAACTCGGAGTAATCAGGGAAACAAATAAAAATCAACGACGACAGCAACTAAGGAGAAAACTAGTTATAAATAAGGCAATTAGAATAAATTAGTATAACACGTGTGAGTAACGAACTAGTTTACTCCTAGGTGAAACAGAGACTGGTAACATCCTTCAGAACTACAGCTAAAGCTATGAAATCTAACACCACAATACTTTTGGATATTTGTATTTGTAAATAAATGATTATGCAATAACAATTCACTGATCATTTGATTTGTTTTTCGCAAAATAGGAAGTCACATACAGTACAGGTTGACTGTTTGGGTCATCTATTTTTGGTAATTTGCAATTAATGTTCCTCTTTTAGATTTGCTAAGAATCAATAACTATGAATGTTATTTGTATACAAGCACCACCATATACACTTACTAGGGAACTAAAACGGAAACATTGCAGATGAAGGAATATTTCACCACCCCCTCCCTTCGGTATCTAACTATTGAAAAACTACTAGTGAAAACCATTTACAAAACCAACTTTTATCAAAAACTACAGTTTCAATACGAGTCAAACAGAAATGTGTTGCAATAGTCTCAAATTGGTTGTGAAGGTTCTGACTGCAACAAAATTCGTGGTAACGAACATATTTGATGGCTCGGAAACTTCTAGATAGAAGTCAAAGAAACTAAAGGAGCACTGAAACCTGTTTAACTTAAAGAAGATAGGTTAGAAACTTTTAAAAGCGTCTGGACAATCGATGCGTCATTGCGCAATCAGAAAATTATAAGTTACCAGATATACAACATTTTAATAAAATGATTTCTACACTCACTACAACGAATGGTTTTATATCTAAAATGGGTTATGATAAATACAGCTTTTGTTTTCACTTATCGATTTTCTTAATCCACAAGGGATTCCAGCTGAAAGTAGAATGAATAGCTATGAAAATCTTCAAGTCATTGTTAGGTGCTGTACAACACAACACTTAGAAACAAGTCTATTGTTATTACATACAACTGAGTAATGTTTTCCAGGTTAACCATAAGTCTTTTGAAATAATTTTAAAATGTTTGTACTAGCGGAAAATTCTGATGTCTGTACTAAACAGACTTACGTTTTTAGTGATTGAATACGTCACAGACCGATGTTGGTAGTACACCATTGAAAAGCAGGGAGGACTGAACAGCTGTATTATTCTAATTTGGAACGCCTCAGTAGCGCGCACTCCATATCCCGTCCCACGGGCTTCAGTTTGGCAATCACCTAACCATCTGCAACACTGCACCAGCACTTACATTAATTTGTAATAGATAGCGCGACGACTATTCATTATCATTGGTGACAACAAGTTTTAACTCTACCACTCACGACTTCTCACTAATGATACATGAGCATTCTGAAGTTAGGTGTCCGCCAACCTGAAGCCACCTAGTCGGAGCCTGATGTGCGCACTTCTGAGGAGTTTCACACTGTGACGAAACAGCCGTCCAGTGCTTCCTAGTTTAAAATTGTGTCCTGCCAACATCAATCTGTGACGTATTCAACCAATTAATAATACCAATCTTCTCAATTCAAACTTCCGTTTAATAATATATGAAATATTTGATAAAGGGAAAACTGAATAAAAAAATATTCTTAAATTCTCATTTCATATGGTGATTACGTAAGAATTGTCCGAAAATAACTTAAGCGAAAAGTTTTATTCATGAATTGATTTCTATGTTGAAAGAGATCAATTAAGTGTATAACTGAAATAAATGAAATTTTCAACTTTTTGGATCTTTATTAAAACTTATATAAGAAGATCCGTGTTAATTAGACAACCATAGAAAGAACTGGATATTTGTTTCTTTTTAGTATTGAATTCTCCATTAGTACTCATTTGTAACCGCACCACTGATTAAACATCAGATACTCACGTTGTGTGGTGATTAATTAGTTATCATCTAATGATTTATACTCCCTACTTCAGTCAGCTCAATATTGTACAACTTCATCAAATGTCATTAAACAGTAACTATACTACTCTTAACAGAGATGAACTCTACTTCCCATTTCTTCTAAGTAAAATTTTGAGATTGTAGTGTATATTAACAGATTTTGTGAGAACTGTTCAATGTGTAGCTTCATATCCCCCGTTTCATTACAAAAGTGTATCTTTCACTGGTTATTTACCTAAAGTCAGACCGTAATGTGGGACTCTGAAGTCAGCATTCTTAATAATACTCATTAGTAATAATTATATTCCTATAAAATGCGTTTAGGATCAATAGATCAACAAATAGTCCCATACTTTTCTCCGTTTCTAAAATATGAAACTGTTGTATTTCAAATGGAAACGAGTTGTTCTATTATGTGCTAGTTATAAGTAAATTAGAAATAAAGTGATTATTGGGGGGTTTGTGGAGAATGTTAACTGTCAATTTTGATATCCACAAACCCCTCAATTGTAACTAATATCAGCTCATTAGTGACAAGCTCCTTGAGGTAATTCTTAGAGATCTAGTGTGAAAACGTGACCAGTGGAGTTCAACCGTGTAGGCTGTGGAGCAATCACCGACCGATGGCATAGATGAGGTCGCACAACGTATCGCGAATTGACTGAATTGGGAATATCAGCCGTTAGGAGCCGACTCGGTGGTCCAGTGGCAAGACCTTAGCCTCGGAGCCAGAGGGTCCTGGATTGGATTCCCTATGGGGTAGTGGATATGCACTCCTGAAGGGTCCCCATACCATGAGGTAACAGCTGTCTAAGGTTATCTGATTCAGATCAATTCGTGATATCAAAATTGACAATAAAGTCATTAACAGTTTCTCCTCATTCTCCCCTACACACATACCATGACGTTCTTAACAGATACTTCGTTGCTTTACGCTACATTTTTCTTCCTTCTCTAACTACCTTCTCAAAATAGTTGGAAAGATTGTGTAAGTAAGTTACTGGATTGAATGTAATTGATTTTCAATTGGGATACAGTTTTACTGTGCATCACCTACGTGGTTTACTAGACCATCTTAGTAATGACTTTTTAATCTCAATAACTATATGTATTATGATGTATACTAAGATATATTAATCTTCAATGAAATTAAAATACTGAAACACCTTGGAGTATGTAAATGAAGTGATTTATTAAAAAATACAAATACTGTAGTCTCGATCGACCAATTACTACGGTGAAAATAAATGCTCATTTTACTTGGAGTTAAGTATTGACTCGGGCATGTCGTAGGAAATATTAAATTTAAAACTTTAGACCATCATCTGAAATTAATTAGATAACTAATGAAAACAAGGAATATTTCCAATGGTCTAAAAATTTAGAAATGCAAACCATTAGATGTTAGTTTAATAGTCTAGAGTTTCAGCATTCACTATGAAGACTTTGGATGCTTTGTTCGTTACTCACAATCAAGTATGAAAAAGGAATCTCATACTTAAGTTAACTGACTATACATTGTTTCTTTATTTATATTGGTTGTCTAACGAATGTCATTCAGTGATGGGGAACTAACAATTGATAGTTTTAAATGTAGCTCAGTGTTAAATGTACACAAATTAACTTCAGTTGTTTGTATTGAATTAGATTTACATTAGAGAATGCTTCTTTTAAAATTCGTGTTGATATCACTGATTTTCATATCACGCATGATTTATTAAAAAAAACATAAAGATACACATACTTTCTTACACTTTGTGGAAGTAGTTCCCAATAATGACTCAGTATCATATATAAACCTAAATAATGTGATTTTTACTAATAGTTAACTACAATATTAACCGGTGTCAACTGGAGACACTAGTATTAAGATGTCTCCGGGTTTTACACCCACAACTTTCTATGAAATAGATTCCACAATCATTAATGACCGTAAATAAAAATGTTTAACATATTTAACTATATCTAATGTAATTCAGTTTCATCTGGCATTTTTTCACTACAATATAACTGTTCAAATCACTAATAGTGATATTTCTCACAGAACCATAGCTACCTGTGTAAAATCCTTCTTTAGATTTTTAGAAATAAGTATAATAGTTACCACCATAGATTGATTATGATGTAAAGCACAAAATTTGACATTCGTTACAAATACCCTCCCCCCCCACACACACACGCTTCGTATACTAATACTGCATTCTAGTAACTTAATTCGAGGGGGAAGGAGATAGTTCTAATGAGGTGTAGTGATCAATTAATTATCTTTTAATTATTTAAAATTATAAATGGAAACCAATAGATATTAACTAAATAGTAGTATCATGGATACACACCACTGATGAATCCTCTACTTAGACGAAATTATTGTTTAATTTATCTTAGTTTATATTAGTTACCTAAACTAATAATAACTATGACAAAGTTGAAGTAATAGTAACCTAAATAAATGTATCTGTACATTCATAAATGATTGTTTATCACATGATGAACAATTTGATCAGTTGACATACATTAATGTTTATGTAGATATACAACATAAAAAAAAATTGCTAAGATTTATGTAACCAAAAACATGTTTGAAGTCAATAAAAGTAAATTAAATACAATGAAGTTTTTTTTTTCAAAATATTAAATAGATTTATTCTTTCAAGTTGGATTATGAATGGTAAGTGAAATCCAGGAATAGCGTTTCGTTCTATTTGGGACTTATCGGTTAGATGTACCTGCATTGTAATGTTGTTGTTCCCACTAGAGTTCGAACCCAGTCCGCCTTCACCACTAGGCTACTATGCCCAGACAGTCACACTTGTGCTCTTTCTAAAGACTTATTCTTAATTTGTGTGTATGCTTATCTGACTAAATCATTGAGTTGTATTGAACTTAATGTAAAAATATTGGATCACAGATTTAACTTATTGATACTCGAACCATAGTAATATTTGATGTAGTTCTCAGCAGTCTTCTACTCATCAAGCCAGAAATGAAATAAAAAAGGTGATATGTCTAGGCTGGGCTATATATTGAAGGTTAGAAAACAAGAGTATTTGTAATATCATTTATGAACTGACTATTGTAGTAGCTTTTGAAAAATATACTAAGTAGGATAAAAGAGAGTTAATGAATAATCCTTTTTAATGGATCACTGGGTGTACTACATCGAAATCGAACTAGCATTCGACAGCCGATCCCAGATTTAATCACAATTATTGATTAGTTTTCAATCAAATGTACTGAAGTTTTAATCAGATTTTATGGCCTATGGGATCCTATAAATTCACACCAAGTTCGGTGGGTGATTCCTGAAGTTCTAGCAAAGTAGTTTGATTAACGGATTCCGACAATGTTTAGTGTAAGTTAGACGCCATCAGTTGTAATGAATGATGGATGTGAATCGACTAAAGTTAGAAGTGTAAGCCATTATATGACATCGCAATGCTTTCAAGGCTAAGCGCTTGCTTTGGAGTGGAGCCGCGTAAAAGCATCAGAGATAAATTCCTTCATGGAGGGAAACATTTCTTCACTATATGACGGCCTCTAGCCTTTTTTATAACTGAAGTTAATCCGTCACATAAAACTACATGTTTCAACTGTATCAGTAGTAGAACAGGTGACATTATTAAAAGGATAAAATTGCAGAGAAATTCCTCTTTAAAGAGTGCTTAACTGGATAATTTTCAAAGATAATATATCGAATATCTCTAAATAGTAGTTAGTTGCTATACACATACTTTCATAAATGTTCATGATTACTTTTGTTCTAATAACATCTCTTTCCATTCCCGTTTATATGTGATGAATGATTTGCATAGTGATCCATCATTTCTCTAAAGGAAAAGAAAAAAATATATGAATCATCATGGTGGTAAGTGCTAAGGTTCAGAGAAATTCAGATGGAAACAATTTGAAAAACTTTTAAAAAAGCATGAAAGATGAAATGACCTTCTTTAATATTTTTTGGAAAAAAACTAGTCAATGAAAGTAGAATTACAACAGTGACCTAATAGACTCGGAAAAAAGGTTGTTTTTTGGTACTATGCCTGAGTAACCATAGTCTACTTCACATGTATGAATAGAGAGAACAAATACTGATGAATGAGAAATAGGACTAAATGGTTTAACGACTGGAAACAATCGCTTTTGCATATCATCTAGTGAACCAATCACTGATAGAAAATATATAATTCATTAAAGACTGGACTAGAGGATAATGACGTAAAATAAGATTAAAATAATTACAGAGGAAAAATAGATATGACAACAGCTAACGAGTTTAAGAAAAGTTTACAACTTATACAATGAGTGTTCAACAAATACAGTTTAGCAGTAGGAAACCCGATATCGTGAAGAATAGTTTATGATTTAGATTATTTCCTATGATATAAAAAATTAGTAAACGTTTGGTAGATACAAAAGACATTCAATAGACGTAATAAGTGCACACTGTATAAATTACTTGAAGCTAAGAAGTTTGAAAGGGTAGTACACTATTATGTGCTAACTCAGATTTACATTACTGAACCAACAACATAATATATATACCATTTTGAAGTTTCTAAAACAACACCAAAAAAGAGTTTCAAATCGATGATGTTGTATCATAGTGTTAACGATATTGAATCCGTAAAGTTACATTAATTCTAAATAAATAAACAAGCCATCTAATTTATGTTGATTTCTTCTGTAAACTTGATCTGTTTAATTGGCATTACAATCAAATAGTTTAAGTTAAGCTAATTACATCTAATTAGAAATTACTCCCATTTCAATTCCATAACATTTAATTCTATTAATTTATTCAATGTCCTTTTTTTTTCTATCATTCATGTTGTTGTTTATTCAAATGATGATTCACTTGAATAAGTCATTACTGTAATTAATTGATATGGAAATACATCAAAATAAAAAGAAACAACAGTCTTGATTGGTATCACTTGACTGTTTGCTTCATTATTCTAATATTCATTCTTCTTTGATGTATAGTTAAGTATTAAAGGAGAATAAGTTAAATATCATGCATTTCCTAGTTATGTACTAAGGTTTTGGTATCTGTTAACTAAGTGGAATTTATAAGTCAGAACTCGGTTAATGCCTAGGAAATAATACACAGATATGTAGTTTAACATGATGTCTATCTCATCTAGTACAAGTTTGCTATGAGATCTTTTTAATAAATTCTCCAGCGTAATTGGATATTATAGAAAATGTTAGGTGTTAGTTTGATATCAAGAAATGGTCTGAATTAAAAAATCACTACTAACCAGGAAGCATGGGAGAGTTATTTCGTTCTAGTACCTAGATCTCCTGAAATATGTATCCACGACCCTACCGGTTATCGAACCCAGGAACCTCTGGTCCTGCGGTGAGCTCATCACCGGTGGCAATGGATAGGATAGCGCAAATATATCACTAATTGACTGAGCTAGAGATATCAACCGTTTGGGGTCGGCTTCATGGTCTAGTGTTAGAGCGTTCGCCACTGTGTCGGAGGTTTCTCTGTTCGATATCCGCTGAGGTCATGAGTGCACATTTCTAGAGATTCCCATACTAGAACGAGGCAACTATCCAGTGCTTTCTGGTAACCGATAATTTTTTAACTCAGACCAATTCACAATTTCAAATGAAAATTCCTTAATGTTTAGTCTGCAATATTATCCTAGTGATTAATTTATTCTTTTGAATTCTTTCAATATTTTTTATGAAATGTATAACTAACATGTGATATTTACTTTGTCATGAACTTACATATTGACGAATCATAGTTTACTTTTTATTGTACACCCTATCAACATAAAGTTCCTTAATTGTAGCTACTTGAAATATTTACACATATAGACATAAAACAAATCTAACGTATATTTGTCGACATCTAATTGATTTTCATGTGAATAACTTTTAAGTAAGTTAGTCAAGGATCAACAATATGATTTAAAGTCAACTTGAAATTTCACTTGAAGAATATAACAAGTGTGAGAATATGATAGGATTACAAATAGGTAACGGATAGAGAAATAAGAGAGGATTAAATGAGAGTAGTAGTGGAAAGTGTATGAAAAAAGATGCTTATTGTAGATGATTGATTATTAAGTATAAAAATAGATGTAAAAGCATAATTTAAGTTGAACTGTGACTGAAAAGCGGAATGCAGGAAGAGTGCTTCGTTCTCTCTGGAACTTGTCAGTTGGAAGTACAAGCATCCCACTAGTGATGTTCACACCATAACTCGGATTCAATTCATTTAGTGTTAAACGCTACAGCGTTTACACCCAAGCTTGTGTAGTGGACATGTTTATATAATTTACAAGTATTTTAATCTTTCTGTTAATCTGATATGGACTGCAACTGATAAAAACAGAGATTGGTTAATTTCAATCCACATCAAATCAACAGGAGGATTCAAATACCCTCAAATTATAAACAAAAAAGTGTTCTGCAAATGATTTTTGTCTCAATCTGACATCAGAAGAAGATGGTAGTGAAAAATAGTAAATACTGGACAACAGTTCAGTTCTATTGTAAGATACTTTAGCTGTTCGACTGTTTCGGTTATCAAATATTTAAGAATTGCTGATCATACATGATATCAAATAATCATTACTGCATATCTTGAATTGATTCACTTTGGATAAATATACCATTGAATATCAACCGAATAGTCTAAATTTTATTGCATATTTGAAAGTTCTAAGTTGACTTATGGTAAGGTCGTGAGTGTATAGTGCAAAGAAATTTCATACTATGCTGGGACACCTATTCGGTTCCCCCCATGCTTTCTAAATGATATCTTTGAGTGGAATCTGATGCATATCATCCAAAATTGTGTTTAAATTGGACCCGTCATTAGCATGACTAACGTTTACTGTACCATTTGTCATGTTTGGTGTATAATATCCAGTTATCTTTTTCATTTACAAAATGAGTAACTTATATTATGGTGCAATTCTTATTAAAGATTCTATGTTAAGCTATTTGAGGTATTTACACTTATCTGTTATGAATATGTCAGTTCAGCGGAGACCCATAATTCGGATGGAAACTCTAATATCATAGTGAAAGCTGGGTGAGGGGGTCATGGATGGTTGATATGCAATGTCTAACGTAAATTATACTGTAATAAACAACAGTCACCCACGAAATGAACATAAAAATTACCAAAATTACTGAATACAATAAACTTTATTGCTAATAACCTTAGTTATTATAATCAAGAAATTTTGCTAGAACTTTATTTACTTAACACGGATCTTGTGATTTGAACATTGACAATAATCGCCATAGATAGGCTATTTATGTCATACTTTGCAATTATTACATACAAAATTATGTATACCTTTTAGTTGTATATTGTGTCCTTACGTAACCATAAACTGAAATATTCGTTAAACATTTACATTTTTGAGGTCAATCACTTACTACTAATAATCCAGTCAATTAACAATGTGAAGAAAACACTCCAAGTTTATCTAACTACACTTGAACACACTGATTACAATTTTAACATGAAGGTAATACACTTAAAATTGCATTAGAAACATGACAATGTACTAAATAGTGTTATTCATTGAACAAATGGATTGTGTCCTACATTCTGTTAACTTGGCTAGTTATTGCTATGTAGTGTTAGTTTACTTATCTATATTACTATGCAAGTAAAGTTGAGGGTTTGGATAGAATAATCGTGTGTATGTTTGTATGTATACATGGTTGTTTCATACAGAAAGATAGTATTAGTGGGTAGGAATTGTTAAAGTTAGTAGACTTTTAGTATTGTTTTGTGCAAGTGTGGAAAAGAAGAATTATAACTTTCAATTATGAATTAAAGTCATGATGAATTAGATAGGTGTTTCGTCTTAGTATAGACCTTATTTTTTCACTGACGATTTACGATCCTATCAACAATCAAATTCAGGATCTTATAATTTCGTAAGAAATACTTAACTTTCGGAACACTGAGTCGATTGTCAATGATTCAATTCTGTATTTTTAGTCAATATAAAAATATATTATTTATTAACTTCATAATCGATATTGATAAAAGTAGTATGAATACTCCTGATATTTACTCCTTGATATTTAAGAAGTGGAAATTAAAAATCAGATGAAGTATTCATTTCCGGTTTCTATTGATTAGAGCTGTTCAACAAATGCAGACTATTGAACAATAGTTAGAATACTATTGGAAGGTCACCATAACAAGTACAAGTGGAACAAATATAATTAATGAACAATAAGAGTAATAGTTGATTGAATCCGTCACAGATTGATGATTACAAAGTACTAAGGAGCATTAGACAACTATATCGTTCTAGTATGGAACTCCTCAACACACCCTAGATTTTACCACAAGGGCTTCAACTTGGCAAGTGCCTAACCCTCTGTAATACTTGACCAGCCGGCATCTAGACGTCATATTTCCACTTCCATAAATTTGTGATGTAGCGCGATAATCATCCACTGTCATTGGTGATAACTGTCTTACTCTTGATATGTCTGAACTTCACGAAAGCTTCAACAGAGCTTCAAGAAGACATTGAGGTTAGAGACTAGTGGGCTGATTATTGTAACTGAATTGAGATGGCTAGTGTAGATTGGAATCTAGGGTGTGCACTGCTAAGGAGTTCCATATTTGAACTAAACGGCTGTCCAATGCTTCCTGATTTTCAGTGGTACCCTACCAACATCAATCTGTGACATATTCAATCAATGATTCTTAAAATACTTTTCTGACTTCACCATCAGTTTACACACGAATCATTAAAAATATCCCCCCACCTTTCCCTTTATATTTTTTCAACATTTTGGTGTACTCGAAACCAGTCTGTGTTTCTATGTATGGAATTCATTACATTTACTCTTACAGATCTATTCTTGATATTCTATTCCTTATAAAAACATTTTATCTGTTAAGTATAGCTGGTTGGATTTGTTACAGGTTAATGTTGGCAGGGTGCAACTAAATCCGAGGAGCACTGGACCGCTGTTTTGTCCTAGTATGGGACTTGTCAGTGGCACACACTCTCAGTATCACCAATAGAATTCGACCTGCAGCCTTTAGGCCGGCGAAAGCCTTATCTCCACCAATAGAGAGGTTTCAGGTAGTAGGATTCTCATTTTTATCAATTTGTGACATAGCACGACGACTTTGATATTACGTAATAGGCTAATCTTACATCAACATATACCTATTCATTCATCTATGGTTTGACCCTTCATCAGTAGTCACTTTGTCTGCCCTATCATTCTGTTGATCATATACAATTATCTTCATGAACACATTAGTACTTTATTATACAATACATCACCACCACCACTTGATTAGTATCGATTTTTTATTTACTGTAAACATGTTAATAGATCTTAGGATAAACTTGTATAATCCCGTTGATTTGTTATAGACTGAAGCTGGTCAGTCATTGTTGCTATATGTACATCCTGAGCGAATTGCCTTGATATAGCGAATTTTTCACAAGTATTTTATAAGTTGACTGACCAGCTTCAGTCTATAACAAATTAATGGGAATATACAAGTTCATACTAATACCAATGTGCCAACTGCACAAATGTGACTGTCTGGACTCAGTAGTCTAGTGATGAACGCGGTGGCGTTCTACACAAAACGGACTGAGTTCGAATCCCAGTGTGAACATCAACATTGGGATGCAGGTACATCCAGCCGATGAGTCCCAAATAGGACGAAATGCGCGTCCTGGATTCCACTTGCCAGTCACAATCCAACTTATATGTTAATAGATCTATTAGAGTTACCAAGATAAATTGATTGAAAAGAAATTTTTTCATTCATTTGTTATTTTCACTAAATGTTTTCATAAGATTTTTGATCTTGGTAAAAGGATAAGCATAAAAGCCACTTCAAAAAGTGAAAAACACTTATAACCATGTAAACAATGTGAACAAAAACAACGAGAAGATAATTAAAAGTATACGCTAAATATACGCCAAATTTATTTTGGACAATTGTTTTGTATTCTAAATAACAATAATAATAATAATAATAATAATAGTTGGCACTATTCATCACATACTGATATACACCAAGAAATACTGGAAAGCTGTGTTCTCCTATTACGAGAATCTACAGTGATGATCATACATGATTTCATCAGACAAACGACCGGGAATTCTATCATTGGACACCAGCCTACCCATTAGTACAGGTGGTTAAGCTTTCATTGTGAGGGTTCTGGATTGTATTTCCCGGCGGAGACAAGGATGAGCACTGTTGACGGATGCAATACTGGAACTAAACAGCTGTCAAGTGACCCTGGCCTTCAATGATACTAAACTGATATCAATCTGTAACGAAAACAATCAACTAAACTTAATACCTATCTCTTCAAAATCACCTCCATTTAATAACAACATTTGTTAATAGTATATAATTTAATATCATGATAAGAGAGTTTAGTTAGCTAATGACACGTTCAACAAGTTCACTGGATTCAACAGCTTGCCACAATTCATATATTTTGGATTTTATTTACGAATGACTATAGAAACTATTCTTCACATATATCAATAAAAGCTTATCAGTTATTTTTCATTGACATGAAAGATTTTATGTCGATTATCTTGTACTACCGATATTGCGGTAGTTTTCATCAGTTATTTTCTACCTCATACTGAAATTGTACCTTACAAATGTAATGATTTTTATCCCTATTATATGAAAAACTGAAGCTGGTTCTCTATGTTAGTCAATTCATAATGAATGGTAGACTTTCATAGACTTCACAAATACACTTTATCCTTATCTTCATTGCATGCAATATCTTGAAAGTGTAATTTTTTGTCGAAGATACAACCTACATCAGAAGTAGTAAGCAGGTCTTGGATATTAGTTTATGTATTATGTTTGATTAACTACATGGGTGCACAAATGATAAGTTTTAAACATTTAAAGGATTAAGTATAGATAAGTTTAACTTGATATCGAACAAGATGTCAGCTATATTTCAACGTGTTTAGAAATTTGGACAGAAATCGAATAGTTTAATTTATCTTTAAATTAGAGCTTTTCAACTGACTGATCTGCTTTTAGTTACTGAGCTGTTAGAACATAGAATTTATCGGGTAATTGTCTCAGGACTATTTTGGATATCTAGATAGATGTCTCCAAATGGTTACAAATATCACCGAACTCACAACATTCTAAGTTTACAGTGTTATGTAATTTGATCACTGAGTACAGATTAGTGTATCCAGCTTTAAAAAGAACTTTGTGTTAGGGCTAACGATACACGTTGATTACTAAGACTGAGTATCTGGAGCAGGCATCAAACATTGACCCAGTCCACTCGTTCAGTTACACGTAAACATTTGATATTATACATCACATATATCACATTTGATATTACCTAATCTCCATTCAGTATCACTGACAGGCATCTATTAACGTTTCCGAGTTTACTGGATCTACAAATCAATTTCATTGTATTAAAATTCGGAAAAAATGCCTAAAATGTATTATTAATGACGTACGAATTGTATATTCATTCAAATTGTTTCCTTTTTTGAAACAACAAGTTCACAATTAATTTGCATTACGGGTACACACCGTAATTGTGAAATCATACCACCGCTTTATTAATGCTAAACAATCATGCCTTCTTACTATCAGTTTAGTAATGAGAGTATATCTGATGCAATCAGTAATCTTAAAATTCTGTTGGTCAATAACTTTTATATTCGTTGGAGTATTCTAAATCTACTTTTGATTATAAGCAAAGAATATCTTTCGTTTATGTTGCATTAGTTCATAATACTAAACATCTTACTTAATCGATTCATTAGTGGAGGGATTGTGATTGTTGCCTTTTTAAGTTTTGCAATACAGACTGACTATATATATATAATCAGGCAATTAATGTGAAGCCGGAATTCCCTAAATGTCTGTTTCATTTTAGTTTGGGAATCATCCGTGTGGAGTGGCTGATACACATAAGCAACCCAACAGGGTACTGAAACCAAAATATTTGGATCTTACAAAATTCACTTAATGTTCGGATTACTACAATGGCATTTAAAATGCTAAAATTCTAGTAAATATTGAAACTTTCATGATGGTTGTAGATATTATCGTTTAAAAATTCCAACATTTATCATGACGAAAACGTTTTGAAAAAAGGAATCGTTACTCATCAGGTTCTACAATTATGAATTCAAAATTAATAGTTACACAATAGCTAATTCTAGGGGAAGATACATCATTTAGATACCAATAATAAGTGGATCTAAATTTTCCAGGTTATTTGTTAAGTACGCATGTTACTGGTGGAATAATAATCATCATATACCATATTAAACTTAAACGACAACTGAAATAAACAAGTATTATTTAAGTTGGATTCCACTTGCCGGTCACAATCCAACTTAAATTATACTTGTGAATAATTCGCTATACTGAGGTAATCCTCTAAGGATGCACATATGGCAGCAGAGACTGACCATATTCAATCCATAACAAATCAACGGGAATATACAAGTTCATCCTAATGAAATAGACGAGATTATTAACCAAATATATAGGTATATTTATCACTGTATATATGGGTGACATAAGAGATGGAATGGAGTGTAAAAATCCAATTAGATCATGTGTTAGTAGTCAACGCCTGAATTCCACTTAAAATGAAATCGATTAGGTAAGACTTTATAAAATGAAGAAAGTGATAATTAACATTCGTCACATTGTAATAATAATAATGGGCGAAAGAATCAGCTCATTTGTTTAGTTTTAAATAGGTTACGAATCGAATAGGAATTAGAAGAGTGGATCTATGATATCCAAATTTACTCTGTGCATACTTGATCAATATTAATAATGTAGAGATTTATTAATAAAGAAAGTAGTATTTGAATATGATAAATTCAAGTTATGGGAACATACTTAAAGCGAGAAGCTACATGTATATTACTACCATTAAGTTGTCGTATGAATAAGGTGAAGATTGGCTTAATCAATCTTGAGTAGAACATGACAGGAGAAGAGGTTAAACGTATTTCTATTGTATGGACAGTTCTAGTACCCTTGATTCATATAGCTATCGCCTCTGCCCTTTTAAGGTCCTTGAGTTTAACTGGTCTTGGCAGATAACTATTTACATGATATTTTATTGTAAATGATTGATTTATACTAACCATATGGCCTGTTTGAATTAAGTGAGCTAATATTGAACTGTTGATGCATTTAACGACACCCATGTTTAACCACAATTGAGGATGCCTACAAGCACAGAGGAGCTAATTCCTTGATCAGCTGTCAATGTAACTTGTTCCGCAGGAAAATTTGAACTGATAGGTGCATAATGAGGTAAGAAGCTTATATAATTTATCCTCCATTCTTAGTGTCACTATGAGGAGGGTAGAAAACATTAGTCGTAGTTTTCTTCAGTTGAATATTCTTCAGATGGATCTGCATAACCTCTCTGCGCGTATACATAAGGCCCGATCAGCGTTTGGGAATTCGCGTCATCTGTGGCGTAGGCGAGACATCCGACTACTGACCAAAGGACGCGTTTACTGCGCAGTAGTTTGGTCCGTCTTACTTTATGGATGTGAAACATGGCCATTAAGGATAGAGGATATTCGTAGGCTCCTGGTATTCGGTCATAGATATCTTCGAAGCATTGCTCGTGTTTTCTGGGACCACCGACTAAGCAATACGTGGGTTAGGAATAGATTACTAGGTAGATACAGTAAGTCTATTGATGAAATAGTAAATCTTCATCAGCTAAGGTGCTTAGGACATGTGTTACGTATGCACATCCACCACCTACCTCGACGAGCAATGCTGTCTAGTGTAGGAGTAGGCTGGAAGAAAGCTAGGGGCGGCCAAACCAAAACATGGCACCAGTCCATGAAGTCATTGAAAGTTGGGCTGAGCCATGTTAATAGGTGCAGACTATCTGGTTGGGGTCCGCTTGACGCTCGTAATAAATGGTTAGAGACTTTGGGTGATATGGCTCAAAATCGTTGGCAATGGCGCAGGTGCATCCACTCCTTGTCTTCCTCCAAATTCTAAGCTTCTGAACTTATCGTAATTTTCTCTTTACTGAATCATATTTTCTTAAATGTTCTCGGTCTCTATTCCCTTCCATGAATATTAACTCTGCTACTACCTTCCCCACTCTGGGATTTGATTCGACAATTTAATCTCCATCTGCTAATTGAGGCATGGCAACTTGAACTGACGTACGCATGTACCAAGTTCTACGTTGTAACTGTCTGTCTGTCTGTCTGTCTGCATAACCTCAATACTAGCGCGTCAGTCGTACAGTAATCGGCTTTGTATCTACAGTCTGAATCACCTTTGTATATGCATACATGATAGTGCATCGATTTTTTCGATTTTACGAAATATCTCCTTTCCTTAAGATTTTTACTCAATACTTTCTTTTCTTCATTGACCACATTAGAACAAGTAAAATATTCATATCCAATTATCTTTAATATCTAAATGAAGTATATGCCTAAGAATTAGCTATTTCTATAATCATTAATTTTGACCTCATAATTGTTTACTTTAGCAACTAATCTATGTGGAACGTAATAGCAGGGTACCATTTGAAATTTTAAGTTCTTGTTTTTTTTTTCGTCATCAAAGAATGAATATACGTATACGCTCATTTATATGCAGAAATACGATGAAATGATAAAGTTATTTACAAATACACCAAGTAAGTACCAATAATCATGAAAATCGACAATTCTTCATGAGTACATCGACTTGCATACAAATGAACAATTTATCATTTGTTGACATAATGCTTGTATTCAATAATTAATCAAAACATTCAAAAAAATCTTCTTTTACCTTTTTTCTTCCTTGAATACTTGTTTACTATTATTATTAATATTATTATTGTAAAGATAGGCTGAGTTACTGAAATAATTATAGTAGTAGTAGTATAATTCTGTACTACTATTTTCACTATTAGTAGTATTTATAAATTTGTCTTTTATATAGATTTATCTAGATATTTCACACTAGTTGTTAGTATAAGTAGTATCGATGAGACTGTCAAAACACCGATGATCAATGAAGAATAAATAAATGCGAAACAAAATTGTTACCAACCATCAACTAAATTTCATCTAAATTATTTAATCGGATCAAAATTTTATGCGTTGTCTGTTCAAAACCAAGTAAAATAAGCATAAAACCGTCCTCTTTTTTTTATTAGTCTTCTGCTTTCCATATAAAGAGACAGTGAAAGAGTAGGACATTGATGATGAGATATATAACTGCCATTTTTAATAACTTTTTAGCATACTACTTTTATTTGTCTTTTCCAATATCAGTATTCTACATTCTTTTAAGTTAGATTAATGAAAAATACATAAAACGCAATTTCCTCTTGCATATATCTGTGTGTGGGTGTATTTGCCTAAGAATAGACTATCATTCTTTCCTCTCTCTCCTACTCTACTTGTCTATACCGTCAACACTATCTAGCACTCTACACTTAAGCAAGTTATATATAATTCAATATGAACTGTCACTTATATAATAGTAATGTCTTAGGTGATAATTTGTTAACAATATATCCCTCGTTCGTTGTATACATAAATGTTTGGTTTACTTTTCTAATGTTTATAAATAAACCATAGAAATCAATTGTTTTTCATTATGCACACAACGTGAATACAATTAGTAAAGTACTTTATGGTCTGTTTAGTAGGTTATGCGTTTGACATACTTCTTAGTCTATAAGGAAATTCACATAGATGAACCACAAGCAAAGATAAATAGAAGATATGAAATATTAAGTAAGAAGTTTTGCATCTACCGCGAGAATCACGGTTGTTCATGGTAGTTGTACCTTGATAATCTTCTAGTTGGAATATGATACATCTTTTGTCCACAGGTTTCTAGGGTTACTAATTATACAAGTTATTGATAGTACTTAGTATTTGACAATATTTCTGACAAGTTCCTGTAGAATATCAACACATTCTTATGTGATGAAGAACAGAGAATACATTGCAAGGCGAAATTGCAAATTCTAAGATAATTAATACGTTTGTATTAGTTTTTATGCTGAGATGTGATATTCATAAAGGTTCGTTTTCTCGTATACTGATATCTCTGTTGAAGAATTACTGTAACATTTTTAAGATGAGCGGATAAAACAAATACTAGGATACTACAAACGTAAGTGTACAAACAGTTAAGATTGAAATGAGTCAAATATCAATTAGAAATTGGATTAACATGACAAAGTAGAAGAAGAAGTGTGCATAGATTTTATTTAGAAAGGCTATAACTTACTGCAGTACCGATTTTTATCTTCAGTAAAAAATAAATTACCTTATAAACTTCAGTAAATAGTGTCTTGCGAATTGATAACGTCATAGTAAAATCCACTCTGATAACTAAAATGCAAACATGTTTATTAGATGTGACATAAATATCTCGGAAATAATTTCGAGAATTTTAAAACTGTTTGGAATCAATTCTGCTAAAAAAAACCCACAATAATTTTATTTCACTTTATGTAAACTAAAAGATACTACACGAATTCAGTATTGTTTACAGAGTAAGTTCCACAAACTGCAAGGAACATAACATTCCATAAGGGGAAAATCTGATTCATCTAAAAAAAAACATAAAGAGAGATTGTCTGTAAAGCGGAGTGATGTGACCTGATATTCATTCACTAAAATTAATATGGACGTGGATTCAACTGGGAAAACATTAAAATCTCGGACGGTAAACATCTGACACTTCTCCGAAAACTTCTAAAAGCTTAGCATTTAGATCGACTGGCAATCAACAGTTATGCCAACACAAATTTCTTCCGGTTGATCTATGATCAATGATCGACTAAATACGACAGTCGACATAGATGTACGGACAAATGATGACATCGAAATCTGAAATTATAACTAATTGTGGACAATATTGTTACAATATACTGATTAACTACTTATGGAGTAGTTAAACAGTCTACTTCTAAGCGGAAAATGAAATTCAAAGTAACAATGAAATCTTTAAACGTAAAACTAACCATCATAGGAATCTGAATAAGCTGAAAGTATCCGTGATGTAACTTCACAGGTGTTTCATTTCACTTTCTAATGTCTTTACAGCATTTACCAATGATTCAACTTGCAACTAGATCCTGTAACATCATGGTACCACGTAGACATTAATCTGATGTTAAATCGTCTAAACTTAATAATTGTCACTTATGAATATCTCACCCAGTTTCACCGAAGCTGTTTAACTTAACAAGTGATTGCTTCCTACTAGGTTTAAGATGGAGGCAATCACAATCATGCAACACCATTTTAAGTCTTCTATTACAGTATCCACTTGATTTATAATATATAATCCATTGATTGCTACAATCTCACTATTCTGAAACTTGTGACTCAATACTAATGTCAAAATACTCCGCTCAGTGATGTACATATTATAGGGAGAAATTATAAAACTTTACAAATATCATCGTGGGAGCTACTTAAGTTTGTTACTATCTGAACTCTTAACTTAATGAATACCGGATCAGCTGTTGAAACTGTTGGTGCTGGATATGAATTTCAATGTGAAGACCAACACCATAATATTAGTACATTCAGATAGCAAATACCGAATTCAACAAAACATACACCCAGCATACCATTGGTGGCCATAAACTAGTGTTACTAGTAATTATATAAGTTGATAATTTGAAATAACATTTTCGGTGAATCTGTACAACCTAGGAGAAAAGAACCTTACTACTAATATCAATACTATAGTGAGTACTACTTGAGAAATTTCATTTAAGTAGTAGGTAGTGAAAAGTTGTCTACAGTAGTAAGTCAACAGCTGACAAGAGAAAAAGCAAACAGTTATACACAAAATGTAGAAAATAAGATATGCAAACAAAAACAGTATGGAAACAACTTGGTATTAAAAAGACAACAATGTCCAAATATACAATTGAAGATAGAGAAAATACGATTTATTACTTTCTGTAATTTCTTCCGTTCAATCACTTGTTCTTCACAGTACTATGACTATCACTAGTATCGTGATTATCATTTGAATAGATAAAAATTAAAGTTTACAGTAAACACTTAGTATCTAATAGTTACTATAACAATAAATAATGAAATGATCTAGGGGTATACATGAACACATAGATACACACATATAAACCATACAGTACTCATTGCAAAATATTATTACTTCTTATTCATGAAGTAAACAGGTTAACATAGAAACATTTCACAACAAACAAACTAGACAATAAATGTCAGAAAAAGAATTTTCATAATAGAAATTTTTTGTTGTTGAAGTTTTTTCTAATCATGAAATGAAAATAATCAATACACTAAAAGTTCATTTTATTTAATGTTAATCATTACTATTGAAAGATTCATAACATTAAAGTGCTTGTAAGTGACAATAAAGATCCATTAAATCATTGATTCTACTTTATGTAATAGACTTAGAATATTGTTTCAGATTCAGCTAAAGAAATCAAAAGGTGTTTGCTTTACTTTACTTTAGATAAATGAAACCATAGCTATCCACAATCGTAAGCTTTACTTAAGATCACTGAAGTTGTATTGTGACTGGCAAGTGGAATCTAGGACGCGTGTTTCGTCCCATTTAGCGCTCGTCGGCTGGATGTACCTGCATCTGAATGTTCATGTTCACAGTGGAATCCCAACTCAGTCCATCTCGTGTCGAACGCCACCGAGTTCACCACTAGACTACTGAGTTCACACGATCACATTTGTTTAACGGACGTATATGTATTAGGATGACTGAGTTCGAACCCCGGTGTGAACATCAACACTGGGATGCAGGTGCGTCTAGCCAACGAGTTCTAAATGGGACGAAACACGCGTCCTGGATTCCACATGCCAGTCACAATCCAACTTAAATTATACTTGTTAATAATCGTTATATCGAGGCAATATGCTCAAGATGCACATATAGCAACAGAGACTGACCAGCTTCAGTCTATAACAAATCAACGAGAATATACAAGTTTATCCTAATACCAATGTGCCAACTGCACAAGTGTGACTGTCTGGACTCAGTAGTCTCGTGGTGAACACTGTAGCGGTCTACACAAAACGGACTGAGTTCGAATCCCAGTGTGAACATCAACATTGGGATGCAGGTACATCCAGCCGATGAGTCCCAAATAGGACGAAATGCGCGTCCTGGATTCCACTTGCCAGTCACAATCCAACTTATGTAAAGATCATTCTATTTGATAACATCAAATCATACGAAAATCGATTATTCAAGATTCGGGAGTATGCACTTTACAATTATCGCCAATTGTGTCTATTTCTTTTACAGATATTTATGTATATAAGAAAGGGACCGGAAGTGTAGATGAATAAAGAACGAAAGATGATTTCATAAATCTAATTACATGAGAATTCTAAAAATAGATTTTTTAGCATTGTTTAACCGATTCACTTCATATAAACAAAGTAAAATAATAATTGTTACTAAGGATAGTAGTAAGTGAAGTAATAGTATAACTATAATAAATAAGATGTTTTGAATAAATCAATTAAATGTTTATTGGAATGCGATTCATGAAAGTTAAGTTTAATTTCTATAGTACTTTACAACATCTACTGAACATCAAAGGGAACTGATCAATTATTTCTGTTGGTATAGAATTTTATAATGTTACCATGAATCTAACTTAGAATCTATGCAAGCTTCTCAGAGACCATACGTACACTCATTAATTACATCTGACTACTGGTATTGTATTAATTCACTTTTATTAAAATGTCTATAAAAATTTTTACTACGTTGAATTAATCTTTTTCTATTCGGCTGTCTTTTGGAAAAGAAAACCGTCAGTTAGACGGTCACTACAGAGTTGATAGTTGCAATAAATTCAGCGATGAAAGAGAGAAGTCATAAGTGTACACTGAATATCACTGAAAACTAATCATTTTGTTTTTTACATATTTTTACATTTATGAGAATTCTTTACCGTAGTAGAATACATATTACTGAATAATGTCAGTATTTTCTGTAATATTACTGTCCTATAAACAGATGAGTTAAAATCAAATGTATTAATTTATCTCAATACTGAATTGTTTACAGTCCACTGAATCTATCTTATAAGCAGATACTATGTTAGTAATACTAGTATACTAATGTTTCGCACACTGATTCATTCAGGACTAATTGATATCATAAAATGATTTGAATAAGACAACCATTGATCGCCTGGAAGGATTGGACAGCTGTTGCGTCCTAGTATGTAACTCTTTAGTAGTGGGGTTAAACTGTGTCGGCTGTGAGGTTGTTACCCACCGATGACAATGAATGAGGTCGCGAAAACGTATCACGAATGAACTGAATTAGAAATATCAACCTCTGGGATCCGACTCAGTGGTCTAATGGTAAAACGTTCGCCGTGTAGCAGGAGGGTCTTGGGTACGATACCTGATGGAGTCGTGGATGCGAAGTCCCGTACTAGGACGAAACAACTGTTTAGTGATTCCAGGTGACCAATCGTTGCCTAGTTCAGACCAATTCGTGATATCAAATTGACATTCAACAATCTTCACAACACCCTATTAGAATGTTAATGAGTTTAAAGGAATAGATAAACGGATAAATCACTGATACAGGTAGTAACTTGTGATCTGAATAATTCAGTGATAACATCTTATAATGTGAAACTGCACTACCTGTGTTTAAATCTTATGAGAAACATCATCTGTCTCAAATTTGAAGATACATCTTGATAACAGATGATAACTAGTATAAATTCAAAGGTCATCCAGGGATTTCTATCGATCACGTCTAGTGACACAATGAGTTTTATCGAAGTTTTTTCAATGATTAATCTTCTTAATTTTAGAATAAATTTTCATATTTAACTATGCTAGTGTTAACAGCCTTTATGCTTGAAACCGATTCATAAATTTACTGTCCATTGAATAACAATATTTTTTCCTTATGTACAGTAATTTGACGTTAGTCAGTAAACAGTAATTAGAGTCTACTGAAAATATTAAAGTAGTTAATTCAGTGAATAACATTTAATTATGTTTCTAACAAATTATAAGATTTGGTTATCTAGCAAGTTGTCAAGTATTGCAAACATTAAGAAAGTTCGATTGGTTCAGGATTCGAATACTGTCTAATCAATGCAGTACAATAGCTTAGCAACGTGACTGATAATCAAGACCAAAATGTTCAATCATAGTGCTAGAAGATGTGCTTAACATAATTTGTTTGTGTGTCCGACTAAAATAAAAGAAACCTTTAAGTACTCATTTATGAATACGGTAGTACATTTTCAAGTGTTCACTTCATAGCACTAAAATAAATAAATGATTATTTGAGTTGAGATGATTTCATGAAGATTGATAACTAACTCCGTTGTTTGTCTTCATCACAGACTGATGTAATTTAGGGACCACTAAAAATCAGAACGAACTTAACAGCTGTGCCATCCACATATCAAACTGCTTAACAGTGAGCAGCATAGATTCCATCTTCGTCTCGTTGCGAATGCTTATAAAAAGTGGGATAGTTATCACTATTGATATTAACCGGTCGTTGAGATATATCACAAACTGATTAAAGTGACCATTCTACCGTTTCGTGCAGGCTCATCAGTACTAATGGTTAGACGACATCCATATTATCTGAAAATCTTATGCTTAAGTCTTTAGTAAAATAGACAACATGATTATTGAGGAGTTCTATACTTGAACGAAACGGCTATCTAATGTTCACCAATATTTAACAACATCCACTCATGATCAATTTGTAATGATTGTTAATATAAAAATAATTAATTACTGTTATTTTCTCTTCTAAATATAATAAATGAGGTTTTTAAATCAACCTCGTTGTATACACCTTTACAATTCAATGAAACAATCATAACAGGAAGGAAATTCATATTCATTGAAGTTTTATTCCATAATCTCCCTTTAGTATATTTTCTTTTTTTTTTTTCATTATTTATAGATTATAATTTTGGAAGTAGAAGTTTATCTTTATCTTCTTATTCAGTTAGTTAGTTAAGATTAATTAACCGGATATAGTTGATTCTTATTGAATTGTTTCATATTTCATTATGTTAAATTTTAAGTGAATGTAAACATTAGTAAAATGATATAAATTTGAAGGTCTATATAACGTAAAATATTAGCTAAAGTTTTCTGTTGCTAACATAAATTAATATTATAGTTTAGTGTAATCTGATATACTGAATGCAAAACACATGCATATATATATATATATAGTTATGTAATAGTGAACATTTTAATAGTGTTTAATTAACTTCTTACATAGTCAAGTAATTTGTTGTTTGGGAATTTATTTAATGATTTACTTGATTATGTACCCTATCTAACTAACTTTATATGAAGCATTGTGTTTAAAAAAAAGCATATTAATAAGACGATTGTAGGAAGTTTGTCTATGTATCTACTCACAATTAAAGAGTAATTGACTGTATAACTTAGTTACAGAAAACGTCTGCATCGAGATTTACTTATTCAGTATCCGATTAGTATTATCTTTTAAGAATGGAAATTTTTGAAAACGCTGGTGTCATGTAGACTGTCATAATTATGAATTGTCTTGGTTTTCATCATATTTATGTTGATGGATTTCACAGGATACTTGTTCTCACTTAGGGAGTTGCGGATGTTCCTAAGTTCATCCTTGATTATTCCATCTCAACAAATGTAACTGACACGAGATAATAAACATTTTGCCAGGTTTCTTTGGTATATTAGTTTACAAAACAATGAAAATGTTTATATTAGATAGGTGAAATTAATTTTCTGTATATATCCCACTTTAATGTTTTGTTTGATCTTCGGATTAAGAAGACGTCTAAGAATGAGGCAATGTCACAACATTGTTTGCTTAAGGTAAATGTAATTAAATGACATTGAGAAATATTTGCCCACTACTAGCAAATCTAAAAATAAGCTTTAAGACTGCTTAATGTTCAGTGGAAAATGACTAAAACTAGAAATCAAGCATACTTCTACATAACTGATAAGCTCTTCAAGTTTTTATGTTTTTTTGCTCTTTCTCTTTCTCTCTCTCTGTTCACGTCTTGTTTGGTGCTCCATTTATTTATCTTCCAAATATTTTCCATATTGGGATGATAGATAAGCATAACCAGTTATTGTAATCACATTCACATAACCTTACTGCTGTTATCGTTGTTATACACATAAATTCTACGTACCTTTTCAAACAAATATTTCGTTATGATATCTATAATAGCTATAGTTTGTGTAAATGAGAACACTACTTAATAAAAAGGAATGAAAATAAATGACTTTCTATTGATGACTTTCTGAAAATATCCCTTCCGTAAATTTCTCTCCCATATTCCGTAGATCTACTAGTTAACCAGTCCACCTTCACATCTCTTTCTAACATTACACCTTCTTTATATGAAATTCGATTTTCCTTAACAGTCCAACTTAATTATAGTGTCATTACTAAATTTAGCTAGTGTTAGATAGATAATCCTTATCTACTTATTTGACCTATACATTCTGACGTCGAAATCTACTCATAAATTTATCAGTACTCATGAAAAACTTACAAAGTTAAGTAAAATATTCCATTCATATTGTATATAAGCGTAGAAGTAGTTACCAACGTTGCTACTATTTGTTTATAGTCAACTATTTGATCTAGTTCAATAGTTATAGGTGAATAAGTTCAATACAGAATTCTTGAAGATTAACTGATTAAATGTATTTAATAATTTGTTTGTATTGTAATCAGTATACCATATTCTTGGCTTAAGTTATTTACTAGGTATTTAGTTTGAAAAACTAAGCAATTCTTAAAAGTTAAATGAATATGAGAGTATATAAGTAGTGTGTTTACATATATTTGTTGCTGAATTGGTCTAGACAACCATTATGATCATGAAAAGACAAATGATTCACTTATTCAAAGTAAGCCTACTGTGTTTATGTATCACGTGTATACATATGATAGCATTGTGATCTGTCTGGACTTTTCTTAATGTATTGTAAAATATCCTTTTTTTCACTTGAAATTCATAAGGAAATCATAAAATTACAAAACGTTCTACTGGTCGAAGTAAACAGACATGAAGATTCTAGGAAACATCAGTCAATTTACTTAAATTTAATCGAAAAATATATGTGCTTAACTTTATGTATTAATGGGCAATACAAATACAATACTATTTAAGTTTGGAAAGGTACTTATAACAATCTTCTATAACGATTTCTAATACTATGATGTAGGTAGTAGTGAATATCTTCATTCATATACTTGGGAGCATCTTCTAGTTCTTATTATGATCCCAACACAATTCAAACACTGGAATGGACTCAAAAGTTCCATATTTCTGACTTCTAACAATTTGTAAAACACTACGATTCTCATTCAATATCATTAGTAGAAACTTTTGATAACCCCACTTACTATGACTTCCAGTTTGAAACAATCGAAAATTCATCTTGAAGGTAATCAGCAAGATATATTGTCAGGTGGATTCTACAGACCGACAGTAGTGTAAACTAGTTACCCACCAATGACAACTGCTGAGTAATATATATCAAAAGTTAAGCATTTTATAAAGCACCGCTTTATACTATACTAGTTTAGAATTCCAAACTAGGAAAAAACAGCTGTTTAGTGCTTCTTGGTTTAAAATTATTACGTAGTTGCGGTCACTTCATGAACTTCATGGGGTCACTTCATGAACTAGAATTCACAGTCACTTAAATCCCAAGTCAACTTCCTTCATATATATATATATATATATATATATATATATATGTATATATATATATACTATGCATGTAGGTAGTTGTGTTACAGTATTTTAAACCACACTCTGTACGCATTAACTGTTACCGTTTGAGGAATACATACGTAATCAAGGAAAGTTCTGAACAATAGTGTTGTAGGATATTTTCAAATCGCCTACAGTCTGTTTTGATGACCTATCATGGTACTTTATCTACGTGTCTAGCTACCAAAACACACCCTTTAGATAACTGTGTCATAATCTAGTAAACAATAAAGTGGAACGAATTAGGATAAACTTGCATATTCCCGATGATTTGTTATAGACTGAAGCTGGTCAGTCATTGTTGCTATATGTGCATCCTGAGCAGATTGCCTCGATATACCGAATTTTTTCACAAGTATTATATAAGTTGGATTGTGACTGGCAAGTGGAATCCAACTTATATAAAAGTAGAACGAGGATATCTTCAATTATCGCCTGATTTAGCAGTCAATTTCTTACAAATGTCACGTGTGGTAACTATTTCAGCTGATTATGAACTGAAAGTTATTATATTTAAGTTGAATTGTGACTGGCAAGCGGAATCCACGAGCGTTTCTCACATTTAGGACTCATCAGCTGGATGCACCGGCATTCCAATGTTGATGTTCATACTGGGATTCGAACTCAGTCCGCCTCGTGCCAAACGCCACCGCGCTTACCACTAGGCAACAGTGTTCAGACAGTTACACTTGTGCAACGGGTAAATATTTATGTACACGCTTATTCTAACATAAAGTTGTTATGTTTTAAATGCAAGTAGTAGAATGTTTGTAAAGGTAATCCCTTACATCCATGTTAGTAATTTTTTTATATTTACTAAAGTAAAGATAAGAAATAAGCTAGAAATGTTTATCTTGTTATCGATAAACACATGTTCATGTGTTATGGATGCTCAAATGTCAAGATGGTGTAAACTTTTCTTCTTTTTTTTTTTTTCAAATAAACAATGTCTACAATTTACCATCATGTCTAGTAGACAAAGAGTATTTCGGAATAATAATCCAGTTTCAATTAAATACATTTAAATATCGTCGTACTTCTAATAGATCAGAAATAGATAAACAGATAGATCAGGGATATATAAACATAAATCAGGGTTAAATAAAACAAAGATAGATAGATTATAATTGACATTTGATTGATTTATTTAAAGGAACTACTTTGTTTTCATTTTTTTCCAATTCATTTTTCAAAATAATAATTATTGATGTAGATTTTTGTTAAGTAACCACATGACCGTTAATCTTACTGAAATATCAGTAGTCACATAGGCATAGTAACCAAATAACAAGAAGAAAAAGAAGAAGAGATATACATATATACGATAACAAAACTTTTGTTTTCATATTTTACTTGTCGATTGTCAACATAACAACATAGAAGGAATAAAGATTATTCAAGAAAGACGGAGTATGTAGTAGACAGTTAATCGTAGACAGTGTATGTATGAGAAATAATGATTTCATGATAATATGGCATTTGTACATCAATCAACATGATACATGTTGCTTTCTTTTAAAATACACCTAGATTTTTAGGCTTATGCAAAAACACATAAAAAACATGGTGAGGGGGGAGGAGCAAAACTAGCCTATACAAAAGGTATATACACATTTGTATAGAAATACATCAAATGAATAGAAAGAAAGAGTGATCTTTTTTATTCTCAGCTCAAAACATCAATAACAATAATAAAGAGCAGAATTCTACGCATGAATAAAGCACGTACAACAAAATATTGTCTACATTGTAGAATGTGAACTTCTGACAGGAAAAAACATGTTTTTGTCTGATTTTCACTTAAAGTTCAACAATATCCTCATCATCATCATCTTATGTTGTTCTATGAAACTTAAAATCATAAGAAGATAAGAAAGCATATAGAGAAAGAAAAGAAAGAATTGACTTGCAGTTAGTTGGCTGGAGGTGGCCAGTAGTACAAACCTGCTTGATATTAGTATCATGCTAGCTGTTACACGTCAATAAGAAGTACCGGAAATCTTAAGAGAAGAATCGATATCGGCTAGATTATAATTTGGAGCCATTCAGTTTCATAATTCGAGATGTTATCTGTGATCTATTTACTTTATGAATGACTAGACATAAATCTCTTTAACTGCCTCGAAGTGATTAGTAAATGCATAGACTTAGTTGTTATTTTGAAAAATTTAAATGTGATGCGTATGTATATTTATGTACCCGGATAATGACAATGATGATCATGATGATAGTGGTGCGTCTTTAAGTTAACAATGAATACACTTTAATGAGTTGTCACTTCAAAAACTTAGCCAGTAAAAGACACTTATACGTCTTGGGTTTGCATTTTTACTAAATAGGAATCGAAAATCTGTCCAAAAGTATACTAGTAGCTAAGATTGGATAAGATCTTTTAAGAAACATCTATTGAATACAATAAAATACATGGAAGAAATCACAATAATATTGATAGGTTGGTAGTTACGTCTATGGTACTACCATTTCATCGCTGAAAAAATGACAGAATTACATAACTGTCAATTTTTGATATCACGAATTGATCTGAATCAGACAACCATTGACCACCTGGAAGCACTGGACAGCTGTTTCGTCCTAGTATGGGACTCCTCAGTAGTGCATAATTTAGCCGACTGGTAGTATTATGTTACTCTAGTATGATTAAACATGTAAGTTAACGCATACAACTTTAGTTAAGATATCTCAACTATTGATTGAGAACCAGTTAACAAAGCTACTTTATTCACATTATGATATAAGATAGTTTGTAATAACACTGATGTTAAGCACCCCTTACTTACTGAAATGATTAATTGAATTCAATCAACCAAATTATTAGGTGACCACTATTGTAAGTGACATTATTCTTTACTTAATGATCAATCAGCTTAAGTATCTCTGTCCTAAAGATAATCAATCATAAGTATTATATAAGTTGGATTGTGACTGACAAGTGGAATCCAGGACCCGCATTTCGTCCTATTTGGGACTCATTGACTGGATGTACCTGCATCCTAAGTTCATCCTAATAGTAATTAATCATAGTTTAAATAGCTTAATAGTAAAATCTTAGAAGATGAAAATATATGACACATCAATACCTTGAAGATTAAAACTACATTCCTCTGATGAATATTGAATATAATAAAACTCAATTAAAAACATATTTTGTTCTCATCTACTTTTAATTATATAACGTTAATTGTGTAATTCTTTTTAGATTATGATAATTTCTAAATAGACTTACTATCTTGCCAAATTTACATTTATTTAAAGTATTATACAATCTATGTTGATTCATTACAGTATGTAATGTTCAGATTGCATAATATTTTTTTACAAACAGTATAAACCAGATTAAAAGTACATTCCATTTTGATTGTCTGTTTTCTACTAGACAAAGGAAAATGTATCTAACTATATTTGGCTTGAAAATTATCTGATGAAAACAGTCAACAACATAGTAAAACATAACATAAATTATCACTATTACTATTATTGTTTTAACTGACTTGAAGTGAATTGTGGAGACCAGTATTTAATTATGCTTGATACTCATTATATGCTGATGTCGGTTAAGTACCAGTGAAAATTGTTGAGAACTAGACAGTTATTTCGTCCCACTGTAGGGCTCCTCCGAAGAGTTTGCCATTAACTCCACTAGAGAGACGAACCAAAGACCTTCGGGTGTTGTGTAATATGTTTAACCATTGACACCATTAAGCCAACTTTCAATGGTAGAATTCCCACATGAATCAGTTTGTGATACAGAGCGACTATCATTCACTATGATTGATGATTACTGTCTCACTCACGATAAGTCTAAACTTCACCAGTCACTCTATTTCTTAACAAAACTATACGAATATCCTGAAGCCAGTTACTAATGAGCTGTTTATTTTAATCGAGCTGAGTTGATTTCGTAGAGATCAACAATCACTACTACGAAATAGCTATCTTCCAACCGTTTGTTTAGAATAATACCCAACTGCGACCGTTCTCCAATGAATACAAAAAAAATCAATATTATCAGTATTATTTAATCATTTCACTAGAAATGTTTTACGTAACATATAATAAGTCACGTGTTAGTAAATCTATAAATAGATATTTTTAATGTACATCATCCTAATAAAATTAATTATTGATTTTTTAATGTTTCGTCTTTTTCAATCTCATCAAGCTAAGTTATCGATTTTCTTCTATAAATCAAAAAAGAAAAACAAATAAAATAAAATCACTAGAATGACAGTGGAATAAATAAAAATAAACGAATAAAAAGAAAATAATAAGCCATCAGACAACTATCATAAATGTAATATACAAATGTAGCAACAAAAAAATAATAAGAAAGTTGTCTGTACTGTATTTATTAGTTAATAAGTAGTATATTGTATATGATGCAATTATATTATGCATTATTATAAAGAGCTTAGTTACTAGAATAGTTAAGTGTTGAGGCGATGAATGTATGTAGATGTGTTTGTGTGTATGTGTGTGTGAGAGCGAGAGCATGCTCCCTCGCTTATCTATAACCTCTTGACTATTAATTCTACATAATTGTATTTAATGATTGTATAGGTTCAAATGATGTTATTCAAAGATAGATACAAATAATAATATTAAATAATAAATCTGTTTTATAGGAATTTTGTCTAAAAAAAGAACGAAAATATTTACAAAACTTAGGCACCAAGTGTATTTTAAGACATATGAATAGAATGTTATTGTGAATAATTTCAACGGATGAAATAAAAGAAACTTTCAACGTTTCTTTAAGCAAACTGGTTCAAGCTTCTTCAGGGAAGCTTTTAATCTTAGTTATTTCCCTGAAGAATCTCGGACCAATTTATCCGGTGTAATGTTGAAAGTTTCTTTCATTTCATCCGTTGAAATTATTCACATATACATTGTATTCATAATAAATGTATTATTTATATATGAAGAGTATAAGACTATTAGAACTATAAAGTATAAAAGCAATTAGGATAAACTTGTATATTCCCGTTGATTCGTTAAAGACTGAAGCTGGTCAGTCATTGTTGCCATATGTGCATCCTGAGCGGATTGCCTCGATATACCGAATTTTCACAAGTATTATATAAGTTGGATTGTGACTGGCAAGTGGAATCCAGGACGCGCGTTTCGTCCTATTTGGGACTCATCGGCTGGATGTACCTGCATCCCAATGTTGATGTTCACACTGGGATTCGAACTCAGTCCGTTTTGTGTAGACCGCTACAGTGTTCACCACTAGACTACTGAGTCCAGACAGTCACACTTGTGCAGTTGGCACATTGGTATTAGGATAAACTTGTATATTGCCGTTGATTTGTTATAGACTGAAGCTGGTCAGTCTATATTATAAATAGTCTATCTATAACAATTTTCTAAAGTGATTGATAATCAACTGCTTTCTGTTGTTTAAAACTGTTTACGTTTTTCATTTAAGAAAAAATAATTAATTGAAATTAATATCATGAATTAGCATGAGTTAAACAATCATTGAAAACTATGAACTAGCATTAGATGGGTATTTCTTCCCAGTACGCGAGTGCTTTGTAATGCATATCCATTAATCCACAAATGAATCGTGATTATAACTTAAATTTCTTGAGAACATCTAACCGTTAGATCACTAAGTGGGTATCAAACGATTCGCTTGATATTTGTGTGGTTTGATATAACAAATAAAAATTGTTGGAAACTGGCTCTGTAATCCAACAGTTAAGCACCCGCCATCAAGCTTAATCTTGTAGGTCACTATTTTCTGATGAAGTAATTTATGTTTTGCTTCTAAAGAGTTCTATACTACAAAGAAGAAGCTAATCATTGCTAATTTCTGGCTTACACTGGTTGTCTATCTCATGTGAACTCGTGATATTTAATATAAATTCAGCAATCTCTATAACTTTTAATTACGGTTTAAACTTTATATTTGGAAAAGAATTTTGTAACTAAGAGATAAATCTAAACAACTTTACTGGTGATATTATCAGTTTTTATTGATTTGCTTACAATTTTGGACTAAAAGTAGCCGAGGTCGTCTACAACGTTTAAAATGTTCACCAGTTGTATTATATTCAATATCGCCAGTTATTTAGGGGGTGACTACCGCATATTAGAATACTATTCCTAACTTGAATAATTTTTCATCTAAAATGTAGAATTTTGCTTAACTAGACGTATTCATAACAGTAAGTTGAAAAGAGTAAGAATAAGCACTTAAACAGAATAAGATGGAGATTCATTTCATTTTGTTTGGTTCACTACAACTACTCCTTACAAGCCCTATAATGTTTCAAAAAACAACATACATACAGAAAAAAGTTTGGCTAGAGATTGTTGTTGACATTTGACATTGGCATGATGTAACAGAGAAGTAAATAAAGTTATGTGACAAAATAAAACATTGTAATTAAATGTCATGTGTTGAAGAAGGTTCTAAAAAGCTGAATAGATAACAGAGATCAGAGCATCGAAAAAAGTTGACTACACAATAAACAAACTTTATTGATAAAAATGAATAGGAACAATCGAGTAAAGCCTAGTTAGTCAATAATGAAGATTGGTGAAGTCAAGCAACAAATGGAATAACCATGTAATAACCAGAAGGAGTTGGAAGAAATCTTTCTAGGTACATCTTTTACAATAAGAAAAAATAACTATAAGTTTCCAGAGCAAAGAAGGGCTTACAACTGTTTCCTCTTAAACGCCCAATTCCGGTTTTTGATGTATGATGGCAACTTCAGCAAATTCCAAGAAAATTAGAACTTAGTTGTTTATTAATCACTTTGATAGGTTTCAGTGTCAAGCTGATATTTTGAGTCCAAGAGATGTCTTAATATAAGCATCGTAGACTTAGAATAACTGTAAAAAACGCTTGAAAATTACACTTTACGATTCAACATTCATCTAATAAATAATGTTAAAAATAACTGGAAATCCTGGATAGAAGCATATACACATTCAATGCATAGTATCACTTTAATTATAAAAATATTGAAATGGAAGTTTCAAATTCCTATTTTGCTTTAACAAATTAGAACTATGGACGCTTTATTCATAGGTGATACTGCTAAATAGATCTTGAGAAATAGGCTTACTAGATCTTAAAAGAAAACCTTCCATTCAGCCGAACTCTGCATCACCTCTAGCCGAAAAATGATTTAAGGTTAAGTGAAAAATCTTTTGCTTAGGGCCAGATTAATGTGTATCTACAAATTTTATATGCTCCTGAGGTGCTAAATATACGACAGACATTTAACGTAACCTATTAGAACGCATTGCTTAGGACTGCCGTAACTGGTTATCTAAAAGATTGCATAAATTTATTAACGGCTCAATACTAGAGTATCTTATTAACTGTGAGCATATTGCTACACCATGGTCCTCTTTCAAAGACATCTATTTAGTCAAACAGAATAGTTTAAAGGTTTTCATAAATTATACGACTATGTACAGCAGATGCTTCAGCAATTCACATTTTTGAGCTTATTCTCTGCGTGTAAAAGCATTACTATTAGTCCCACATTCTACCATGGCCTTAACTCTCTATGACTTCTCTATAGTTGATTATTTTCACTCGGTATTTTATTTCTTCTTGATTATTATTGACAATTAACCATTACAACAATAATTATTATGCATCATTATTCTCTTTAATAATCTGTCCATTACATAACATCATCTTCATAACTTGATCTTTTTAAATAACATTTTTCACTGCATAACCTTAACACAGTTGTTGTTTCTAAACCAATTTTGAAGTGATACCACTTTGTTTTCAGTACACATGTTGAACTAACATGTGATAATATATGGATTTACTTGTTCATTGATGTAACTCATGTCTCTATTTCATAGGAAATTATTCTAAATTCTGATTATACAAGTTTAGTAAATGACATCGTCGAGAAGGGAGTTTTCTACACTGAACACTTCTTGTTTTCTTTACCCAATAAATTATGCACATTGACAACATCATGAGAATTATGCTCTTACAAATAATCAATCCTCACTGTACTGAATCTTATTAAACTCATAAAAAACGTCTACCCACCTGGTTAGTAATTACAGTATAGTTAAGTAAAAAGGTTTGAAGTTAAAGATAATTCACATGTAAAACTTTTCTTTGGAAAAAATTAAGTTCAACTATGCTATACAATTTAGTTGAAACAGAACCAAGAGAGTAGCTATTGACTTAAGGCATGAAATTCAAATCCTCAGGTTAGATATTATCATAGTACTGCTTGATATATGTTTATTTACACTAACCTCTTGTTTCTTTTTTTTCGGTATAGACATTAACAGTAGCATAAAGTCATAAGTTTGTGTATGCTTTACACTTATCCAAAATACATTTCAAGTAAGATTGCGGAATTCTCACATGTTATGAGACAGTTATCATCAGTAGTAGTGATTACTTGTTACACTATGTTACAAACTGAATAAGGTAGAATTCCTATCATTGGATTCATATCAAGTAGTATCGATGATCAACTGGTGGTAGCAGGATCCAAAGACCTTGGTTTTGATTCCACGATGAGTTCAAAGATGTGTATTTCTTCGGAATTCCATATTAGGACGAAACGAATGTTCAGAATTACCTGGTTTTCGATCGTTCTTAACCGATATCACAAATACAAATATCAAAGTAGATTACGCAATTGTTGTATAAAATGGTTTTGAAAAGTGCCTAAAATCACAAGGAATCTCACTGAAACTTTTCATAGATCATTTATTGTTTCAGGTAGCTATTACATTGAGAACATAATTTGAAACAATTAATCAGTTTCAATCTATTGAATATTCCCATCAAGATAAAAATCATACAAGATAATCAAGGAAAGATTGTTTTTCCATGTTAGTGCTATTTGTAAAGTAGTTGATAAAATGCTTTCAAGGAAAATTAGATAATTAAATTACCAAAACAAATTATGTAAGCATAAAGCAAATTCAAGATTACGTAATCGTAAATTATGGAGTATTACCAGATTATTCAAATTTCACTCAAAGTATTTTAATTTGAAACTCTGTTCTTACATAATCTGAAATTTATTCTAATTGCTATTTATATCCCTACATAATCTGTTCCAGTAATTTTTATATAAACAACGGATGAATTAAATCATCTAGTTAGTAATATTTACAGGAAAAACAATAACCAACAACTATTCTTTATTTCAAAGAATAAATGTCTAACTACTAATGAGTAGGCAAACTAAATTAACCCAATATTTGCCCTTCTCGATTTGAAGTGATTTTGTTGAGATTAGAACTTAATTTAGTTTTTTTCTACATGTATTCGTTGTATATTGATTTCGGCCGGGTACCGCTTCAAATCAGGAAGTAGTAAACAGCCACTTCGCCCTAGTATAGGATTCTTAAACTGTATGCATCAAAGATGTCGGGAATGAGACATCCCCCAATGACAATGAATAATCGTCGAGTTACATCAAAGATTGATCGGAATGTAAATTCTGCCAGTGGAAGCCAACGCATGAATATTGGTGATCAAGTGTTTACTACGAGACATACATAATTCGAATTCGATTGCCTGGTGAAATCGAGGATGATCACTTTTTAGGAGTCCAATAATAGAAAGTAACAATTGTTCAGTTCTCGCTGCTCATTATAGTACGAAATCGGAATCAGTCTATGACGATTACAAACGGCGAAATAAAAATTACATGATTTACTAGTTAAATTATTTCCATAGCCATTTATTTCAAGCTAGTTCTGTTTTAATATAATTTTATTTGTTACTTACAAACTTTATTTGAACTATAAAATACGACATTTTTGAATATTTCTGGGATAGGTGTGGTAGAACAAATACATTGCAGCAGGTTCACTTTTCCTTAAACCTAACTTAGAATGGTTTCATATCATGACGAACAACGCGATTGGCAAACAAAGAAAGCTAATTATTACTGATCACTTTCTAAGTGTTGAAGGTGGAAAGTATATGGAATGGAAATAGATTTCCTTTGGTAATTGGTTGTATATTTAAGTTCACAACAACTTTGACTGTCTTAAGAAACGTTGTTCACTGGTAACAGTATTCATATTACAAATGACTAACGTCAAGAAGCTTTTCTAATTATTAATAGGAAGTGCAGTTTAACTAAGACACGTATTACTGAAAGTAGTGGATAATCATTAGGAGTTCAGTCATAAGTTTTACGCTGAAGAGGTCAACATAAGACCTAGGGATGCTGGATTTAGCCCACTGCAATTCCTGCCGTAAATACTGCTTAGCCGTTCTGTATTACGAGAAAGCAACAGCTTATTGCCTTGTGCTAACCATCGATAGCCTAATTAAGTATGCCTGTGATGTAAACTGTACAGTTAATAGGGGTTAGTTAACAATCAAGTTGATTTTCTAAATCATTCTCATTACTGCTGTTATTTTTATATTGACTTATCATTTATTTGTTCTATGATGAAAAATATTGATATTTCTTTTTAGTATTCAGTCCAAATGTACATTGAATCCTCAGGTGGTTATGGTAAAAGATGGGGTGGTCGTAGTCACACATCTACATCTTATTACACAGATACTACAGGAAATCAATGGTCCGGTGCTTCATTAAAAAATAAAACACGTAAAACTCTTGTAAATCAACCACAATCCGTACCACAATTATCGCCAATTACATATTTATCACAACAGCAACAACAACAGTTAGATTTTTGTTCATTGAATGGTTCATTATCATTAACTAATCATCCATCATTAAAACATGCTGCATCATTTGCTTGTAGTGGTCATAGACAAGAACTCATGGTTGGGGGAGGTGAATGGACTGATGATTTACAAGGGAAATCAATTACTGAAATACAAACTGCTCAAACATCACTTGATTTACTTTATATGCCACATTTATCTACTAGAACTACTATAAATAGTAATAATAACACTATAACTAATACTACCACTACTACAACTGCTGTTGATTCTACTTATAATAATAATTATAGTAGTATAAATACAGTATGTTGTTATAATGGACCAAAAGAATCAAATAGTTTATCAAAAGATATTGCATATAAAATAAAAGAGAAATTTGATCAACGTGCATTAAAACACTTATCTAAATCAAAACAAAAAACAAATTCAAACAATTACACTTATACATCACAATATCATTTACTTGCTGTATTTCTAGTTAATAAAGGTCATGTAGAAGCATGGTATGCATATGCACCTATGCCGAATACATTCAATAATAATGAATTTGGACATACACGTTTATTAGAGTTAACACAACGTCGATTACGTTTATTACAACGTTATTATTCTGATTCAAGACAATATGTTGTATTATATGTGAATAATAATAATTCAGAGCATTATTTACCAATGGGATTAGTAAATGATACAAATAAACAACATAGAAACTATCATTTATCACTAAGTAATGAATTGTTTAATGATAGAAATGGAACAATTTGTAGATTTATCAATTCATTATTACCAAATACTATGAAATTTATCAATACTAATAAGAATAATAATGGACAAACATTATTAGTTAATAAACAAGTTAATAATACTAATCCTAAAGATATAAATGAGAAATTAATAAATAACACAGATGAGAATCATAAATTACATAATCAACAACAGAAAAGAAGACAAGAACAACAACAACAACAACAATCAGTAGATAATCAGAATGAAACGAAACAATTATGTAAAACAATGAATTCAACTATACATCGACCGAATATATTGAAAAGGATATTTGGACGTTTAACGCATCATCATCATCATCATCACCATTCCAGTGGTAACAATACTAATAATAGTAATAATAATGTTATTAATATTGATAAAGAGAAATGTACAGAAATCACCAATAAATTATGTAATTTAAATTATTACGAAACACACTTGACAATTGATAAGTGTCTAATGAGAACAAATTCACATCAACAATCAATAACTACTGGTTATGTAAAGAAAGATGAAACGAAAGAAGAATCAATAACATCACAACAGACAACTACAATGAAATTAGATATTCCAACAAGTACTTGTACAAATAATTCATATACTAATCCAGATAATAATAATAATCAAAATATAGTAAATAAAGATTGTTTTACTGCATCAATTCCAATGAAAACAATAACAGATGACATGTCGAATAGGCAAAAAGTTTGTTGTAACAACAGGTTATGTCATATTAATGATGACAATGATGATGATAATGAGAAATGTAAATTTGAACAAATGAATAAATCATCAATTTATGAAGAGATTTGGTTGCCTAAATCATTTGATTTATAAATTTACTAATGAATACAAGTAATGACCAATAGAAAATAGTAAGTATGCATTGTAGTCTAATTTGGAAGTAATTTATCTTGGTACTATAATGAATACACTTACAAGAATCCTAGTTTGAATAAGGTCAATAGTAAATGGTAGTTTAGAGTTGCAGCTAACTAAGATAACATTCTTGAAGTTGTATCAAATGACCACAAAGCATAATTAGTTAACATGGTTTATTGTAATATTGAAGTATAAATAAAAATTTGATTTTACGTGGTTTTTGTGAAGATACTTATTGAATTTTTTGTTTGTAGTCTCACTGATTAATCTTAGTTGGGTACCGCAAAAAACCAAAGAGCACACTTACTTTAATCTATGGTATAGCACGACGACCATCGATTGTCGTTGGTAATAACTGACTAACTCGTGACAAATCTGAACTCCATCAGTTATGACTTCTCACTAAAACTCAGGAGTATCCTAAAATAAGTCACTAGTAAAAAGACTGTTATAGTTGATTTAAGTTGGTTTATGCAGAGATTGGTATTTAATTTGTTATTGATGAAAGTGTAAATTCTACCACTGGAGGCCGGCCGATCCAGTGGTACAGACAGTTAAGAGTTCGCCAAGTTGAAGACCTTGGGCTAGATTCCTTAGGGGAATCAGGGAGTACACACTGCTGATGAGTTTCAAAGAAGGAGACAATTGTCCAAAGCTACTTAGTTTTCAGTGGTACCTGAAAAATATTAATCTGCGACGAATATAAACAATAAATGCATACTATACAAAATACGGCAGAAATACCATCTTCATACTAAACAACTAATAAATTGTTCCAAACAAATCAATAATGCAACAAATACATACTAAACAGACACAAAACCTAATAACCTTTCAAGAAGAAATGGTGCTCATAACAACGGACAACGACATTCTATTTGACAATAAATCAAATAAAATGATCAGCTCAAGTGCAGACACAATCAACTTGAACAAGCCAAAATGTCTCCAAAAAGACTTTGTCGTTAGACAAAACAGAATCAAAGACAATCATGGGAAATATCACATAATACTGAAAATACAACTGAAGAATCGAAATGAAAGCGAAGCCTAAGCTTAGCTACAAGCTATGAATTTATAGCATGATGAATTACCGGCGGGTTATCAGATGGCTGACAGAACAAATATGTACATAACTATTTTACCCTAGTTAATTAAAAGACTAGAGAGAACAAGCGCCAAAAGACTGCAAAGAAGGGTACCTAATCAACATACCAAAGAAAGGAGATATTAGTAATTGCAAGAACTACAGAGGTATCGCTTTACTTTTGGTATCACGAAAAGTCTTCAACAGAGTGTTATGAATCAAATGAAAGATCCAGTCGACGCCGAACTTCGAGCTCAACAGGCCGGATCCCATAAAGACCGATTGTGTAGCTACTAAATCTCGACTCTATGGTTCATTGTTAAACAATCAATTGAATGGAATTCACCACTTTGCATCAATTTCCTCGGCTAAGAGAAAGCATCCGACGGCACAGACAAGAGCCTTCTTCGACATTATGGCGTTCCCGAAAAGATAGTCAACATCATACGGAATTCTTACGACGGACTACACTGTAAAGTCGTGCATAGAGGTTAGCTTACAGATTCATCCAAAATAGAGACCGTTGTCAGACAGGGCTGCTTACTCTCGCCATTCGTCGTTCTACTGGTGGTTGACTGGATAATGTAAACCGCAACATCTCAAGTCAATCTCGGAGTACAGTGGACAACATGGATGCAGCTAGACGACTTGGACATTGCAGACGACTTAGCTCCTCTACCCCACACATAGCAACAAATGGGGGTGAAGACAAACAAGGTAGCAGCAGCCTCGGCAGCAGTAGGCCTCAAGATACACAAAGGTAGAAACAACATCCTTAGATACAAAACAACGAGCACTAGCCCAATTACATTTGACGGAGAAATTCTGGAAGATGTAGAAACCTTTACATACTTAGGCAGCATCACCGATAAACAAGAGTCTGATGCAGATGTGAAGACGCGGATCGGAAAGGATAAGGGACAGCATTTTTACAACTGAAAAACATCCGGAAGTCAAACCAACTGTCAGTCAACATTAAAGTCAAAATTTTCAATACAAATGTGGAGATAGTTCTGTTGTATGGAGCTAAAACTTGGAGAACTACGAAAGGCATCATCAAAAAGATACCTCCGATCCGTTCACCAGATACCATCAACAACAGCCTTTTGTGGTAGAGGACAAATCAACTTCCAGCCGAGGAATAAATTATGAAAAGTCGCTGGAGGTGGATAGGGCACACATTGAAGATATCATCAAACTGTATTACAAGAAAAGCACTAACTTGGAATTGTGAAGGCTAAAGGAAAAGATGAAGACACAAGAAGACATAGCTGTAGGAATTGGAGACAGGCATGAAGACAACAAAGAGCACTTGGGAAGAGCTGGAAAGAAAGCCCAGGACGGAGTTGGTTGAAAAATGCTGCTCGGCGGCCTATGCTCTACGTGGGATGACAAGCATTGACTGATTGATTGAATGAATTAAAAGATTAATGACTCTTATTCCGAAACGTATAAAATACACAGTAGCTTTATCAGAACGATTAAAGATTCTTGATATCACCATAAGATAAAAATGATAGTGAAAAACGTAGTGTCTTTAAGTGGAATTTACTGTTAAAGTCTGATAATGAACAGTCACTATTGCAAGATGCACAACGTTAATATTCAAGTATTCTTAAAGTTGGATTGTCGATAACATATGAACGCAGGCATGTCAAGCTGACGAGTCGTAAGCAGGGCAAGATAAACTTCTCTATCTTTTTTTGTCAGCTACAATCCAACTTTAATAATTGGTCATGTTTATTTATTTCTACGTAAAACACCTTTCACGGTATAAACAGCATTTATGAAGAATTCACTAGTCGAACTACAAAAGTTTTAGGAAAGAAAAGATATTCCGAATTATACATCTAAATTTACTTCATCTAGACGTTTATATTGCTTTATAAGTACTATTTAGTATAAAGAGAAATAGATTTCCCTTGTTGAGAGGCAGGAATAGGATTAAATAGACACTAGTTACTATCTAGTAGTTTTGATAGGATATGCTATTCAATTCATTCGTCTGTTTAATTAATGCACATTGATAAGGTAAGAATAAATTTAAGATTCAAGTCTTATATCATTTACTTGAAATAATTCATGTCATTAAAATAACCAGGAGAAATGTACCAGTAATTTTTTCTACTTTTATCAGTTTGTTACCTTTGCTGTATGAAATATATATCCCTCCCCTCCAGTTAGTACTTTATTTATAGTTCCACTAATTCATATGATAAGATCTTCTCTATCGACATGTTTGATTATAGTTGAAATTATTTGTAATGCAGATCGCTTAGAAAGTACAGATTTAATTACTACAGTTCTAGTCATACAATTTTCGTGCTGAACGTTAATAATAGATTGTCTAAATCAGAGTTTAAACATGTAAGCAAAGGTTAAAATCCGTGGGGTGTAATCCCGCTGCTTGTGTTATCGGATAGATAAATTGAGTAATCAGAGCCCTAATCCTACAGGGAGCATCATCCTAACACGATTGCATGCCTGAAGCGCCAAGCATAAAATCTACATTCAGGATCCCCTGTAAACTACTTCAAATCAATTAAAATCACATTCATTTAAGTAGACGAATAGCTTAGTGGTACAATTATGAAATACCAGACTGAAGGTTCGATTCATATTTAGTATACACTCGTCTAAGTAACTGGACAGAACCACTGCCCTTCACATATAAAGTTAGGCTCAAAGTCAAGTATATTAATTAGAAAAGTTGTATCATCATAAACCGTAATAAACTGTTATTCTTTCTGTTTTTTTTTTAAAAAAAGAGGATTTCAACAGATAGTATCTATTTCATCCCCCCCCCCGAAGTATAAAAAGCAAGGAATCCTAATACAATGAAAAGCAAATTTCTAAGAAGAGGACAGGAAGAGCAGATAAAATCAGTAGTCAAGAGAATTTACTTTAAACAACATATTCTAATCTAATAAAACTGTGATTAGTTGATAAAAAGTAAATGATAAGAGTAACGAATTTGTAATAAATCATTATTTTACCTAATAATACTATTACTATTGCTCAAACATTGTGAATAGAAACCATATTTTTAAGTAATGTTTTCTTTATACTTCCTTTATATTATATTCCGTTAACTGTGAAAGCAGATGAACACAGAACGTATCTTTTCTACTCTGGTATTTAGTTTAAAGGTATTTTACCCAAATTTTGACATAATAAAATTTCTTTCAATGTTCATAGTTATCGTACAGAAAGGTAGTATTGTACTAAATGAGTACAAAGTGAAGTTGAATTATGCAGATATACAGAAAAAAATAACACTGATACTAAATGCTGGTGGTACACCATAATTAAACAACTCAAACTGTAAACACAGAACATCATTATTTCATCTAAGTGTGGACGCTCAGTGATGAGTCCCAAACTAAGATGAAATAATTATTTAGTACTCCTTTTTCTTAAATGTTATCTGAAGGAAGTCAAACTGTAACGAGTACAAACAACAAATTAAGACGAATCTCCTTAAAACCACTTCGACATTAATATGATGACCAATTCATTAGTGACTTACTTTAAAACTCTTTATTCTAAACAGAAATCGTGATTAGTAGAGCATGTACAAGCCAGGGGTGCTACAGATATCGCGATTGTCATTGGATGATTATCGCGCTACGTAAGTTAACCGAAATGAAATTCCTACTATTAAACATCGATTCCACTGCATTGATAGATAAGGGGTCTCCGCAGGACCCGAAGGACTCGCGTTAGTTTCTGATACGAACACTGATAAGTCTCATACTAAGGTGAAATTTCTGTCCAGTATTTCTTTGTTTTCAATGGTACCCAGCCAAGTTTAATCTGTGACAAATACAAATAATAATTTAACAAACTAATACAACTGTAAGCGATCAACGGAAATATTTTTTATTTTAACAATAAAGAATGACAATCAAACTGTACATAACGGTAGTAGTTAACCGTAATTATAAAAGGAGACAGAAAACGAATGTGAGAACAGCATATTTACACAGACAAAATATCTTATCACTTCGTTTTAATGGATATTAAGTGTAATGACAATCTATGTCTATGGTAAACAATGCATGTCTCCACCCCATCAATAAAAAAGGTATTTTAAAAAAAATGAGGATATTAATTTCTTTTATGTACTAGTTAATTCGTTCATTTGTAGATACAAACATATGAAAATTAATACAATCTAATTACACTGTAGTACATTAAGTTATGTAAAGCATAGATTGTACAATATATGACAAAAGACGAGAATAGTGTACGTCTATTCATTAACTGTGGAATCATCTGAAGGTTGATGTTCTTTACGTTGTTGTTGATGGTAATGATGTTTTCGTTCAGCTCTCAATTGTTTATATTTAATTGCTTCTTCCTCTAAACGTTTCTAAATTACAAAAGTAAATATATTTTTTGGGAAAAAAAGAAAGATCAGCTATCATTTTTAGTAAAGAGAAGCGTATTAACGGAAAAGTGGGAAGTAAAATATAATGGTACTTGGTTGTAGTTAGTCTCTGGGATACTCCAGTTGATCTAGACCTCATGCTAATATTCATGTCCTAGAAAAGCGTACATGACATTTCTTATGAGATTCGAAACCGCATCCTTTTAGGAAAGATATCAGGCAAATAAAGAAAAAAGACACTACTTTCAAATTCAAAACTAAAAGCAGATAATATAACAATAAAAACATTTTTGTAAATACTATGAAATCTAATGTTGTTACAGATATAAAGACAGTTTTTACTTCCTGGTTACTCCTTCCTAATGTACCGGTAAACGAAACTGAGTTAGAGGTAGTCTCGGAGATTTACATATGTGACCCAGGTGCTTAAGAGATAACTACTCCTGGTCGATGGCATACCACCAGTGACGAAAATCTATGGGACAAGAAAAACACTTTACTATCATCAAATACTAGTATAGTCAACAGTAAAACTTAATTCATGTTCTTAAGGTTTACTTCTGTTGTTCACAATAGTATCCAGCCGACCTGCCTAGCATAAGAGGATAAAAAGAAACGAGAGCAGCAGGCAACGTAACTCAAGTGGATAATCAGAAAATACAAGCCAAAAGATTACATCAATGTAGCAGCTATAGTCGAGCATACACCTCGAATGAAATGAAAACAATTTTCTGATTTCATTAGAAACAAAGTGCTTTCATTTGTGTGAGTAGTTTATTATATATATATATATATATATATATATATATATATATATATATATATATAATTAACTTACCCTATCTGCTTCCAATTTGTTTAAATCTACTGGGCGTTTTGGACGACTAACAGTAGTAGTAGTCGTTGTAACTGAAACAGATTTTGAAATTTCATTTTTTCCATAACTAGTAGTTAACTGACCTTCCTCCTTACGTTCAGTTTCATGCCAGCGTTTTAAGCTAGTTACAGAGTCAATACGTGAAGCAGGTAGTATAGGTGGCTCACTGTCATCTTCATCATAACAATAACGTTCGTTATGTTCTTCATATGAAAAATTTGTATCATCATCATTATCACTGCCACCATCGGTTTTTCCACCGGTAGAGCCTCCAGATTGATGAATTCGTGAGGTTGATGATGAATAAATGGCAGCATCTCGTTCAGTGATTGGATCTATGGAGAGTAAAATAAAAGGAATAAATAGAAAGCAAACAGTCGGTGAATAGTATATATATATATATATATCTATATCTATATCTATATCTATATCTATATCTATATCTATATCTATATCTATATATATATATATATATATATATATATATATATTAAGAATGCCAAAGAATTGCCAGAAGAATGGCATTCATAATAACTGGCAATCAACAAACAGACGAACTCATTGACTAACAGAGAAAATTTTAACCGATTAAATAGGCATAAGCTGATTGACAAGGATAGTCAACATGACGACATAATACAGAAGGACCATTAATTATAAACAATTTCATCAGAACGAATTAATTTAATACTTATGGTATAACTGAATAGCTTGCTTCGATATTAACTAAGCGCTGTCAATACTGTGTCGAACAATAAACAAAGGTTTACAAATAAACCATCCAGCTCAAGTAACTTAGCAACACTATCAAAAAAGTATTTATCTGATCTGGAGATATTCAGAATAAAATATGATTGAGGGACAGTTTTAAAATCAAACGCCCCTCGCTGTTATAGAGAGTAAACAACAACAATATGAACAGTGCTGCTCTGTTTGTGACACCAGGTTCTTTAAAAATTTCAGCTACAATGTTGAAACATAGTTGTCTCCAAATGGTAGAAAAAATTGATGGCAATACCATGTTAACAACGATGAGATTCAACAATGTGCAATCGAATTCAGTGATAATTCAGTAAGTGCCACCGTCTTAAAACACTAGCTTCGGTTGCTTGGTTGTGGTGTGTGCATATAATTCTAGTGGCAAACACATAGTGTATTATTTGCCGATATTTGGATTGAGTAGAAAAAGTGAAGAAGAAGACACTTCTGGTGCCCCACTGTATCTGAATATTGAATTGACATGCTCATAGTAGATAGTTAAGAATAATTCCAGATGCTTGAAACTAAATCTCCAATGGGAACCGCATTCTAGCATACACTACTCACTCACTAAGTGTATGGGAAAATGATCGAAGATAAGTGATGTAACACATTTACTGGATTCTGTAAACGTTACGGATAACATAAACTTAATAGTAACAGAATCAACACTAAACTAACCGGAATTTTCTTCAAAATCTAATGGATCATTTTCAATCTCTTGTAGTACAATTGACGATTTCGGTTTAGTATTTTTATTTAACTGATGTGATACATCCATTGTGATTTGTGGTGGTGAATGATTCACTGTATCATATTCATCAACGAAACTTTCATGTGTTGATAATGGTTGTTGTTGACAATCGGCTTCAAACAAATCTTCCATAGTTGGATCCATATCAGAATCACCAGGTATATCATTAGCATTAGCTTCATCAACTTTAGTTGAATCCAATGGTAAATTTTGTTGTTTAACCAATGATGATACAGCTGATGATGACAAGTTCGAGGAAGCGGATGTTTGTTGCAGTGGTAAATGAAGATTCGATTGACCGGAAACAGAGCTAAATGATCCTATCGATTGTTGTATAGAGTTGGATGTAAATGAATGAATCTCATATTGATTATCAGCTGCTGATTCTCTTGAAGATGCCATCATATCAGAAGTTGTATGTTGTTGAGCGAACATTGCAGCAACCATAAATGGCGCTTCAAAATGAGGTAGTTCATCACGTGTTGGTGTGCCCGGACCAGATGAGGCGGGACTGTGAGCTGGTGATACACTTTTACCTTGTTCTTGCGTTTCTAAATCACCGTCAGTTTTAGGGTGAACTTCAGGTGTTGGTACACGAGGAGGGGTGGGGACACGTTCTAAAACTTCAACAATAGCTTTAGATATATGAATACGCTGTAATAAAGAAAACATAAGCGTAATTAAAAAACCATTACTTCGAATACGCTACTTCATTTGAACGTAATAAATTATGCAAACATACGATCTGCATTAATATACTGAAATAAATACGCTAAAATAGTCAAGTAATTTCTAAAGCACCCTAATCTCATACACACTATAAGTGAAGTTACCCTGATATTACACAAGCGACTCAAGCATAATTCATCGATTTCCCTATATGTATATTTACTACTTACTTGAGCTGAAGAGAAATTCTCCACATAACGTCTCACTTGACCACGCATAGCCGGCTCCCACTGAAATACAGCTTCTAATCGATCAGGTGGTAATTGTAACAGAACTTGATAACTTTGTGGTCTAGTTTTTACACAACATCTAATAAATCCATCCCACAGCTTCTCACTTTTCCATACCTGTTTAACAAATAATTAACAAATAGATGTGATGAATCAAAAGACTTTTGAAAAAAGTAAGCACCATGGCTTAGAGCCACATTGTTAACATGAGAATGATTTAATGGTTACGGAGTTCAACTATAGGTTGGAATACCGCCTCAACTATTTTGATTTTGACACTTAAGTGACATCACTAGTCTTCATTCTTAATGTAGCTCTAAGCCTAGCAAATGAATATATAAATAGTAACTGCCTAGTGTATAAAATTATAAATATGAATTAAGAAATTTGAAATGCAAAACTCAATTATAGTGGTAGAAAGCAAATGCAATATACTACTAATAAATGTTAAAAAGTAGTTAATACAAAGTATTCAGAAATGGAAGATGTGTATGGCTACAGATAAACAAACTGATAATTATCTGTAGGTTAGTCATTTCCAATTGTAACTAATACGTATAAACACAAATCAAACACTCTATCTATCACGATTTAGTCAGCCAGTTATGTTTTATTTGTTTCAAACACCCTCAGATCAAAAGGTACTAGATCAGAAGGACCAGTGTAAAAATATAAGTTTGAACACTCCTTTAAAATCCAATTAAACTGCTGAAAAATCAATCTATCTGCTACAGTGATTAGGTGTTAATAAAGAAGTTCCATCGTAATTACTCATTAATATACTTGTGAGTGGATTGGGATATTGACTGGACGTCTACAGGTCTAAGCTACAAGGCAACGTTAGTAAATGCAGACTAAAATAGGCTTGTGTTCCATTTATTCCCGAAGTATCTTAAATCCCATGTAAACTATTAGTTTGGATTCGAAGTTTCAAAAACCTACTAAGTGGATCCTCTATATCAATTAAACTGGTTTTAAGTACTGGTAGTACACTCTCAAAGCTCTCACAAAAAATTTCCAAGCTACGTGAGGTTAGTAAGACATCTCTGGCAGATATGAGTGATCATATGAGAGTATGTCGAGAAAAACGAACCCTTCTCACCACCTGGTCAGTGATAAGGACACTTGGAAGCTATTCGATCAAAACCTATGAGGAAAGGGTTGGGTAATTATGTGACTTGAGATGAACTAAGTGAGACATCCAACAGAAATGCAGTGATAAATAAAGCTGAAAAACATACGAAAACCAGTCATAGACAATGTCAACAGTATGGGCTGACTTTACAATTGCGGGATAACTGCACTTCTCAATTCTACATGAGATGAACTCTGATGGAACGACAACAAAATCAACCCAGTGACTATAGGGAACACAAAACAGCTAAAGTAACTAATAAGAATCAATCAACATACCTGTTTACGAATTAGTCGAACCAACACATTGATTACATAACCAGCTAGACGAGGATGCAGTGCTAACGCTTGCATAACAGTACGCATAAATAAAGTAGGAAGAATGGGTTGTTCTAACAACTGACCAATTGCAACAGATAAGCGTTCCTGTGTAAACAAACGCCGTTCAGCGAAACAAACACGACATGCATGAAGTATAGACTGGAGGTTAACATAAGCCTTTGTTACTTTACCTATACATACAAATGGAAAATAAAAGTAGGCAAAGTGAATAATAAAGGGTTGCGACAAAATGACGAGATACATAACCCCAGTAAACGTGTTACAGCCGACCTTATGTGTCCATTGAAATTTATGTGAATTATAAATGATACTAGTCACTATACAGTGATCAATCAGTATAAATACCTCAGTCATACAGGTGATTAGTAGTGGTCAAAATAAACCAGTAGGAACATCTAGGACTATGAAACTGAGTGACACAAGTACGAGTCTCACAGGGAGCATCACTTCTATCAGGAACGTAGAAACGCTCTGCTGATGAATGCTAACCACCACGAAACCTAGGTCAATCAGGATTTTTTGTACACTGCCTCCAACCATCCTAAATAAAAGCAATACAAGGGACATCAGATCACATCAGCTAGTTGACTCTACTACGATATGATAAATAGAACTTGATCAGAGATAAAACTAAACAAGCACAATAAAACTCACTACTCGGTGACCAATCAGTTTAATTATAATGCCAAAAAAAAGAAATTCACTATCTCAAAATAACAAAGAAGCTAAATCAACAAGAACGGTAACATCAAAACAACTCACTTTCATTTGATGGTGGTGCAGAAGGATCTTTGGCGAATTCTAACAAATGAACAGCGACTAATAATTCTTCAGGTTTTAAAGGGCCGAGCGGTGCAGGTTGGTCATTTACGTTGAATGGAATATTTTTGACGCCTGTAATCTGCGGAGCATACTGAGTAGATACACTTGCTAACAAAGGAAGAGGGAGAAAATTATATATATATATATATATATATATATATATATATATATATATATATCGCGGTTTCAAAGACTTAGACTGTAGGAACGTAGAAATACTTAGATAGTTAAAGTATACCTTCAATCAGCCAAAAGCGCTGTAGAAACTAACATATATGTGCTGCAGTCCAGGTCGCAACACCACGAGAGCATAGTAAAATGGATAACAAAGTAGTAAAAATATCAGTGGTAGAATAAGATTGTGAATAAAGAATATAACTCGACAGTAATTGAATCGTAGTATCCAAAGTAGACAGTCTTGAAATTTGGGACATAAAGGAAGACAAAGAGGAAATGCATCAGCGCCATTCTAAAGGATTCGTACCACCCAACGACTCCTATCAATGAACTCTAAAACCCTAACTAGAGAGTCTTCACCTACCGACATGGTTCAGACTAGCAGTCAATGCATTTACAGACTGATGTCACGTTCCAGTTAAGTGGTATTGAGCCTTTTTCCAACCTACTCCTAATCTAGCCAGCATAATGCGTAGAGGTACGCGGTAATTAGACATAAGTAATAAATACCACAGACCGCTTCAGTTATATGGGGACTGTACTGAGACAAAATACATAAAATTACTCGAAACATAATCAATCTAACATTTTTGAACTTCCAGGTAAAAGATAGGTAAATTGTCAAGAATGAGAAGTATCTCGTAAAGGATACAATGTAAAATGAAGTACTTAAAAACCTATTTGGTGTATTTATTGAACTGAATGGTTATTTTGAGAAACAAATGTGTAACATGTAACAATACAATTTCTCACCATGAAGAAGTCGAGTTAGCACTTCTTTTACAACTTTTTCATTTAACTGTATTAGTTTCGGCAATGCATTTATCACTTGCTGCTTCGATAAACCAACAATCACAGGAATGAGACAACGGACATCATGTACACGTTCTTCATAAAGTTTATAGACTCTTTCAACTAATGAAGGTGGCGGCATAATTACAGATAGTCCAGTGGATAGACATCCTGTTTGATTAAAAGTGTTACCAGGACTAAGAGGTGTTGCATGTGCTTTAGTTGGAGTGGAATGTGAAACAGATGTACTGGTATTTACATTTAATGAAGTAGCAGCCGCAGCAGATGGCCAATCGGTAAGAATGTGTATCATACGTGTTACAAGAGTTTCTGAACCATTTGGGCATTCACTAACTAAATTATGAAGATCCACTGAATAAATGCCGATATCACGAATCTAGACATACAAAAAAAATAGCAAGTGTTATGAAAATGATTAAATGACTTATTTCTCGAAAGGAAAATAACAGGAAATCAACTACTGCCCTTATTATCAAGAATAACTTAATTACCAAGTTCATTTAGTTTGGAATTGCAACCTAGCTGTCAAGAATAGTGGTAATGTTAGATTGCTGCCTAAAACGCTTAAGAGCGTTGGAGGAAATTTGAGTTGCTTAATCATTGAGCCATTGGGAAACAACTTAGTGAAATTCAATGATCAGGTAATGGTTTGTACACAAGGCTGTGGGTTACATCATATTCCTTGTAATAACTGATAATATTGCACAATTGGTCACAGTAGAAAGTAATTTAAATCAAAACCTAGGTTAAATTTGAAAACTTCTTCGTACAGTTTATCGTAATATTGGTCTTTAAATAATATGAATGCTAGCACGAACTAGATCATGAAAGGATCAATCAATGCCTGTTACCCAACGAAGATTATATGTCGCCAACCAACATTCTATAACCAAATCTGTCCTGGACTTTCATTAACTCTGCCTGGAGTTTCCCCTAGGGTTAGGGCCGGTCCCAAGCTTGAACAAAAGGAGGAAGGTTGGGCATGGGGTTAGCAACCTCATCCCGTAAAAAACAACCTCGCTAAAAAAATGCTAACAATAAAAAACTATTTAAACTCTAACCTGGGAGTTATAAGATCTATATTTCTAAGAGTTATGACGCCTCATGATGAAAGTCATGAAATGAACTGAAATAATATTATTATCATTGATGAACTTTCACCTCAATTGAAGCCAAAGAGGAAGTTTTACTTTTCACGAAAGGGAGTTGATAAACAGGACGAATGCAAAGATGTCAAGTTATTGCTGTACTATCATAAGTAGCCATAAGTATACATGTACAATTTCGATTTATTCACTATGAAATCATAATGAACACTTAACAAATTTCTAGCCGTACGTTCATAAAATTGACAATGACTCATAGAAATGAATGAGAGCTAGTGATGCAACCTGAATGCATAAACAGAACTAGATTATTTAACTAAAAACACCGATTACTCTGCTATAAATTTCTTAAAATTATTATTAATACGTCTTCATAAACAAACATAATAAGCAATCATAATAATGATAAGATATTTAAACTAACTGGTGTATCGACCATTCTAAGTAAGCATCGTTTTATATTTGGACTAGCTTGAGTATAGACTTCAGCTAATCTAAAGAAAAAAACAATCATATATAAGTCTATATTTGAATATACGAGTCCCAAGAGTAAATGATTTCAAAAATAGTGATAAGCAGAGTGTACAAAAACGCACGTTTTGTCTTGCTTTAGGGCCTTCATAGAAATTCTGGACAAAGTAGTGAATGACCTCAATACGAAGAAGGGGACAATTAAAGCTTCACAGCTAAACTATAGCACTTCGAATACAAAACAACCACCAAAAATGAAAAAAATTCAGTTGTCAATAGGAATCCACAGAATTATGTGTATATATAGCACACATCCCTTGAACAGGATAAAATCCAACGTGTACGCATGCGTTATTACGGTAAATGAACTGATAAATAGAATGAGGAAAAACGGAATAAAGTTAACCACAGGTTTCGATGATTAACCCATATATATATATATATATATATATATATATATATATATATATATATATATATATAGAGAGAGAGAGAGAGAGAGAGAGAGAGAAAGAAAGAGAGTTGTAAAACCAAAGAGGTACTACTGAAACATAACTTCAAATCATTACTGAAACAAAAACGTACTTATGCATGAGTGTGGGACTTTGCGGCATCAAACCAAGAAATAAATGCGCACAAGCTTGACATGCTTCATCTGTCCAGTTTGAGGGTATCGATGACTGATTAAGAAACGGAAAAATATCTGAACTTGGACGCGGTTGCAACAGCTTCTTAAGCATTTGTACAGCAAATACCTGCATAGGGCGAGAGAAAACAAGAAAAAAAAGCAATAATACATGTAAAATTCATTTTCAGAAACACACAAGACCATACAATGTATTTTTATATGAGACATACTACTACTACTACTACTACTACTACTACTACTACTACTATGATAAGCATGTAATTCTTAAACAGTCTTGCATTTAGTAGTACTCAACAGTTATGTGTATTAACAAACTTAAGGGATCATACACACCAATCAAAAAACAATACATAGTCTTTCCTTATTTTTGAGAAAAAACTCATCAGAAATAAATGTCAACTAATTTCAGAAATGTTGTACTATACGCTAACGAATATTGTCACTTGTAACCACATTGGGACTAGAGCTAACTCATACCACGTTATAACGACAGGATTAACACAGGAATATAGTTCAATAGGAAGGAATACAAATTCACGTCTGAAGAAACAATGAAATTCAGCATCTAAAAAGAAGTAAAAAAATGAATATGCATGAGCTACTGACAGTCATTCCATCCGATGTTTCCAACCACTGACCACACATAGCCACAAAAGAATTCTGAATCTACTAACAAAGGTCAAATAAACTACCAATGACTACATGTATTGACTCCACGTCCTAGTTTGTCCCGCCATAGCCTTCTTTAAACTTACTTCTATACTAACCAGCGTCGTGCGTCGCTGTAGGCGGCGGTTGGTCAAATGTAATACGCAACCAAACCACTTCAAATGATGAAAATTCACCAACCGACTCAACATATTTACTTAAAACTCTGTTCCTAACCACGGTATTCCATTGTTCGAGAATGCACGAACGACGTTTGGAAGACAACTATGATCAAAGACCTGAAGCCGATGCATGTTTCCTACTTTCACAGTTCATACTTCACAGCCAGCACTTTGGAAAATGTGAATTTCGCCTAAGCTATGAACAACTACTAAAGAAGGTAATGTTCAATATTTATTCCCTTCGGCAACTGATAATCATATATGTAAAAGTATGTAAGGATGTATGCAATTTTAAGATGTCTTGAGAATAAGAATTTTATGGTGATTGATTGGGCATTTGTAGTGGATACTGTTTAAAAACTCGAAATAATGATTAATAGAAAACACTTTGACTAATTCAAGTCGAACCTTTGAGAAACAATGTAGTCTGCAACACACACAACAAAAAAACGTGCAAAACAATCCATTACCTCTATATGATCTCTCCATCTTGGATCTGAAGAGGCTAATTCTCTTGTAGCAGTTAATGCCGCTTTACGAACTTCTACTCCATCCACCGAGCAAAAATGTAATAACATATTTAGCAGATCTTCTCTCTGACTAACTGGACGTGTTTCAATCAGTGTACGTAGTATCTAATCGAACATTATTATAAAAATAAGTATAAAAGAATATGTTAGTTAAGAGTACAAGTGTGATAGTCTTACTTCATGTATGTTTGAAAATACTGCGTGACTATTAAAGAACGTAATATTTACTTGTGAGTGAAACAGTCATATCGTATAGTACAATAAGCAGAAAACTTAATGAACTGCCTCAATTGCTAATGTTATCTTGAACACTTAACTTGATGGTTTTTTTGCAACCCAGTAACATGTAGTTTTAGATTCGACCTCCAGCTGCACTACGAATTTGAGTTTGAAATCGATCAGTTGAAACGTTCACGAACTGAAAGAAATTGGTTAGCAAAGTGGTATAGATAAATCTACTTTTTGTCATCTAAGTCTTTTTAGAACAAACCATGAAAAGTGACCTACGGGGCTAGCAAATCGGAATTCAAACATACAGTACGATTGATTTACGGTTAGGAAGTCGTATCAATGCTTATAACGCACATAGGGGATTTTATGGAGCTGCAACTCACTGCTTAAGGAGTTCGATTTTCAACCACAGAGTCGTCAGTCCGGACTCCACTCAAGATACTTCGGTTCTTGTTAACCAAGTAGTATCACTGACTCTCACACTTATAGTGCAGTTTCAAACCAAATGTAAAAATCTGTACTTAGTAAATGAGTTAGAATGATAAAAAATATGTAGAATCTAGAGATATTCATAAAAGACAACAAGTTAATTAATATTAGCGTTAAAAATAAAAAGGGACAAGACAGAAAAAGTTTTCAATAAAAACGAAAAAAACACATTCGAAAGTTCCAGCGACCAACCTCAAAGCCATATGTTGCTTGACTTGGCGATGAACAATAACGTTTCAACTCATTAATTGCACCAGGAGTTAATAGAGGCGCTTCAATCAGGAATCTGCTAAAATAACTAAATAAAAAAATAAAACTAAATCTTTAAGAAAAAACGTATTACAAATGATAGCGCTAATGTATTAGGTTATTTCATCTCTTTTGATTTTTACAGATAATCTCTCTTCACAACGTGTTATCCGACGGTGGCTGCTATCATAACTTGGTGAAATATCACGACGGCCAGATGGAACATATTGGGAGGAATATACCTATCTTACTATGTTAAGCAAGATGGTTAGAGTGTATTAAAACTAAGAGCAGCAACTCAAGATTCGAGGGTGAAGCCGTAATGCTGACTGTACTGGGTTGTGACGTCTGTTCCCTTCACACAACCACCATCTCTAGAGACGGTGTCTTGTTATAATGAAAGGGTATCAATAAATATCAGTCCTAAAAGTAGTACAACCCACTTTTTCCAGTGAATTTCTTTCGCGAACGATAAGGCCTAAATGATAGGGAGCTAACATACCTAGGATTACTGAAAAGGCTATATGTGACCTATACCAAGTAGTTGCTCGTAAATCTACGAAGTCACTCTCTCCGATCGACGAGATTCAATTTTCCGTTTTAGGTACCTCGAGAAGCATCCTTCGATATAGGCAACTAGAAAATGATAACCACCCTCATACCTCCACTTCAGTAACGAGAATACAATTACTCGTCATATTTAACTAAGTTGTGGACTTCAATATTGCTTTGTAATTCATTCCTAAAATTCCTCCAGTCATTTCGAACTACATCATCAAACATTTAGTCCTCCTCATTACCAATGATACTACTCTTATTTTAACCCTTTTTTGATTCTGCATGTTAACTTCACTTCGTGGTACTGGGGTAGAATAGAAAAAAGAGGTTATTTAAAGTGGCTGGAGTTATCTGCAACTGCCTGCCATGAACATATACAGTGTACTGCAGACCGATATGTCAAGGGAGAAACCTAAATATAGTAAGAGTTAAAACTTGAAATATAACCGTTAAATGATTCTACGCTCTAGTATGAAGTATTCACTTATTAAGTGAACAGAAAAATGACTGAAAGTGCTGGTTACGACATACTTAGTGAACAATGAATACGTTGCGATTAAACGTAGTCATAAGACGACATTGCATTTAATGAAAAAAATTCCTGTTAGATTTTAGTAATGTCACTAGAATGCAGTGGTAATCATAACAACCTTAAATGTACTTTTATGCACCGCTCACGAAAACGCACATTAATGTCCAGTTTATATATATATATATATATATATATATATATATATATATATATATATATATATAATTTGTATTAAATGACCAGTTTCGTATAATTTCCAGCGTCAGATAGGCGGAATGCAATCGCACATACTTATTAACCTAATTATCACGTACAAATTTATGTATTTGGCTTTAGGATACATTTTAAACGCGATACTACTCAGTTTTTTGAACTAAAATAGGTAGAGTGGGATACGAGCCTGAAACTCAACGGCTGAAAGCTAACGCCTTAGCAGCTAATTCGTCGCTCCAGGCATCTCCAATGATGGACCAACTGTAGATAAAAACATAAACTATTGAGTGACAATAACTCAACGGTCTAGAAGTAATAAGCTCATCGTAGTCCTAAGCTCTTACCCTGATGCAAGGTGTGCATTTCTGAGGAATCCCACATACTTAGACGAAACAGCTGTTTAATACCTCTCGATTTTCAACTATTGTCAAGGTAAGGTTAGTGCGTGATGTAATCAAATGTATCTAAAGGGTAATAAACTGAAAAAATATTCATTATTATCTACTTACTGTTGACGTAGATCTGGATTAGATAATTTTTGGAGGATTGCAATCAGTAAACAATCATAAAATGATAAACAGCCCAAATCATCTGGTGGGGCCAATGGCACTTTCAATACACTTAATTTGTCTTTAGTCGACTTCATATCCCTAGCATTTTTTAGTCGTTTTAAGTTAGATTTAGCATCAACTTCTTGTCCCGTTTCCTCCTCGTCCTCTTCTTGTCCTCCTTCTGCTTCCAATACTTCCTCATCTTCATCTCTATTGTCTTTTTTATCACCGATCTCATGCTTTACTTTCCTCTCAGAATTGTTCGGATTTAAACCATCTGAAATGTTCTTGTCGTCGTTAGATATATGATCAGTAGACTCCTTATCTTTTGTATCATGAGCAACATCGTCAGTCTTTTTGGGATCAACAAGTGTTGACTTGACAGGAATGGCACTGCCCTCTAAATTAGATAATTCAAACCGTTTACGAATTTGTTCACGGATTAAGGATAATTGATGACGACGAGTTTCTAAGAATGGACCGAAACCGATTAGTTGAAAACCACGATAACGACAATATTCTTGAGCTAATAACTTTGATAATAATTCAAAGCCGTAACGAAGATTTTGAATGGCATGATCAATGAGTACTAGAAGTAAATAAAAATGAACAAAAAAGGAGTGATCTTCCATTGTAAAAAAGAGGAGGTACCTTTATAAGTCACTAGGTAATGAACCTTTATAAGTCACTAGGTAATGAAAAACATCTTAAAAACAATTTAGCATAAATAACCAGTGTTTCCTAACATACAGTCATATGTTTCATCTCATTTACCAGGTATAAATTAGTGTGATTGGCTAACGGCCACATTCCAATTGTGAGGGTTGATGATATCGGTTGTCTAAACGGAAGTAGGTGGAGCGAGGTTTGAGACTTACGTCGTGGCTAAAAATTAAACGTCGTGATCACTGAAAACAAGCAGAGGTATGATGTTTCCTAGAATTCCGACCAGAATCAAGGGAAACACAATTACCGTAGATCATTTCAAACTGATAAATCAAGGATTTTGAAACTCATATCCCTAGTAGCTGATTCGCAAGTGAAATTTGGAATCACATGCATATCTATTTACATTGTGACACAAATAAAGCGTTTAGAGATGCGGACAAAGGAATGACAATCAGTAATTCCATAAAAACAAGCAATGAAATTATGAAGGGTAGGTAATTTGACTCAGTGGTGAGTGCTTATTGCTTATTTCTATACCTATTATTATTATTATTATTAGTATTATTATTATTATTATTAGTATTATTATTATTATTATATTATTATTATTAGTATTATTATTATTAGTATTATTATTATTAGTATTATTATTATTATATTATTATTATTACAATAATGATATTAATAATAACAACAATAATAATAGCTTTATGCACTGGCCTTGTTGTACTACAGTAAGAGACTATAGCACCAGATATGCATTTCAACAAACTTGTATCTGACAAAGTGATACTGCAATTTCCAGGAATACATTTTGTAAATATTTTTTATTCAGCATCTGTCACTCATCTTCAGTTGTTACAACTATTTTACCCATCCATTATGCATAAGATGCATAAGTTCCAATCTATAAATCTGTTTTCTTTTTAATGAAAAACATCTTAAAAACAATTTAGCATAAATAACCAGTGTTTCCTAACATACAGTCATATGTTTCATCTCATTTACCAGGTATAAATTAGTGTGATTGGCTAACGGCCACATTCCAATTGTGAGGGTTGATGATATCGGTTGTCTAAACGGAAGTAGGTGGAGCGAGGTTTGAGACTTACGTCGTGGCTAAAAATTAAACGTCGTGATCACTGAAAACAAGCAGAGGTATGATGTTTCCTAGAATTCCGACCAGAATCAAGGGAAACACAATTACCGTAGATCATTTCAAACTGATAAATCAAGGATTTTGAAACTCATATCCCTAGTAGCTGATTCGCAAGTGAAATTTGGAATCACATGCATATCTATTTACATTGTGACACAAATAAAGCGTTTAGAGATGCGGACAAAGGAATGACAATCAGTAATTCCATAAAAACAAGCAATGAAATTATGAAGGGTAGGTAATTTGACTCAGTGGTGAGTGCTTATTGCTTATTTCTATACCTATTATTATTATTATTATTATTATTATTATTATTATTATTATTATTATTATTATTATTACAATAATGATATTAATAATAACAACAATAATAATAGCTTTATGCACTGGCCTTGTTGTACTACAGTAAGAGACTATAGCACCAGATATGCATTTCAACAAACTTGTATCTGACAAAGTGATACTGCAATTTCCAGGAATACATTTTGTAAATATTTTTTATTCAGCATCTGTCACTCATCTTCAGTTGTTACAACTATTTTACCCATCCATTATGCATAAGATGCATAAGTTCCAATCTATAAATCTGTTTTCTTTTTAATGAAAAACAAGGAAGAAAATGGACCAGCAACTGAATTGTTCTCACAAAAGTTCTCCAGTATTTATCATTACAACAATTTCTAAGCTTCACTGTAATAATACATGAGTGGTTACAACAGTCAGTACTCAGAATTATTCCTTTCAAACAAATCTAAAACACAAAGACTAATGGTAATATTCGTAAATCTGAAAAACAGATAGCCTAATTGTGTAAGCCGGTCGCTATTTTTAACAATCAGTATCCTTACCACACGAGTTGGTAGTTATATCCCAATCCTAGGTCGAGATAGTCAATAATTCAAAGTACAATTTCAGTTATCATTCAGTGATTCTTTAGTAGAATCTTAAAGGACACAAACACTGTATAAGTGATATACTTATTTTGTATCCTGTGCGCCGTGCACAAAGATCTATTTGAATTGTATGTTACGAATTAAACTGGGTTGGACAACCAATGTAAACCAACAAGCATTGAAAAGCTGTTTTGTCCTAGTACATGGCTCCCCACTAGTGGGCATCAGAAGTCGAACCGAAGACCCTCGACATTAATTCTCCAAAACACTCGGCTTACGTTTCTAACTTCAGTCAGACGCGACATCAAGCTCATCGCTAGCGGCAATCGAGGAAGCTGAGAAATATTGGAAGCACCCGTCATTGAATGCTAGTCCCGTGGTCGAAGGATTAAGCACTCACCGCGAAGCGTGCGGCTTCGATCCCAGTCAGGATATAAGTGGGTATTGCTGAAGTTCCACGCAAAGATGAAACACGCCCAGTACTTTCTAATACTTAATAGTTGTCTAAGGTCAATTTGTGATAAAAAATCAAAATTCAATACCCCCCACCTATAATACCCAGTTATATTAGGTGCGCGTTATTGTAAGTCACTCATTTTAAATTCACTAGCCGGTCAGGAAAAGAAAAGAGAATACACTGTATTTCGGCGCAGTGACAAACAATAATACTTTAATTTCTAGAAAACAGTTCACAGGATAGAGAAAGGAAACCTTCGATAAAAAAAAACAAATACAAGAAAAAAAGGATATTCTCCATACGAACTAACTAAACTTTAAAAGAAAACTTACTATTATAAAACTCATTACCACCGAATCGACGTGTTGTTAAACGAGTTAATAACTTCATTCTATTTACATCATATTGCCCTGAAAGTAAATCTGTTGTCCCAGGTGTATGAACAACTGTTCCGTCAGTAAGGGATTGACGACGAGTGAATGAATTCTCTAAACCCTCTAGAATACGCATAAATGCATCACGAGCAAGCTGTCGTTGGACATCCCGACTTAGAAAGGTCGTAACAGCATCCAACGAGAATGGACGGACAGGAGTTGGGGCTTGATAAAGTGAAAAAGTAATAATGATAATAAATCTTCTGTATCCAATGGTAATCTAACAAAGGAAAACTCTGATTGATGAGAAAATAATGATGATAAAAATGACTATAGTAAATAAGACACAAAAATTAAGGGATATTCTGTATTCAAATAGGTACAAAGCACACTAAAGTTAAAAAACGTGTACGGTTAGGTGTTAAGTCACTACCATAGACTTCAGTTTTGATAATCGGGTAATATTTCTAGTACATCAACTCAGTAGCAACAAAAACTAGAACACCATAACATTAACTATTTACTACGTATAACGAAACAAGACATTTGAGTTAATAAACCTAATAATGTACACACTCATAAACTCATCTGCTAGGAACTGATATGTGTGGTAGACTTTAAGCCTCAATTTAAATGTGAGGACTAGTGGTACTACGTGACTGTCTACATCGAAGTATGTGGAGTGGGATTTAAACTTGCTATATGGTGGTTGAAAGCCAAACGCCTCAGCTACTGAGCCACAGCCTCGCAATATATACACAATAACGACAACAGGTTAAAGAATAAATAATCCATTGGATGAAAATGATTTCCATTCATAATATTACTGTTATGACGTCAGAAAAGGACTGTTATGATTGATGTACATTACCAATTAGTTGATGAGACCTTGTGCAAGTGACGTTATGGAAGTAAGAGCCAATGAGAGTTCCTAGCCGGCCACTGCACGTCTGCCAATGCCTACCTAGTCCCAAGCCGGAAATAAGAAAACAAGATCAGTTAGTCAGTCAGTTACAATGGAAAACACAAGACTGATAAACAACGCAGATAGAACTGCATTATATTTCAGGCATGCCTTTATATGTGCATAAAATCAGACCACACAGTCAACCAATTGAGAATTTAACATTAATACGAAACAAAGGAGATAGTGGTAGTGAATAGGGGTAACTTGTATACAATTAACTAACTATAGTTCATAATAAAGGACAATATACTAACAGTAAATATACTGAACGGGAGGAAAGAGTATAAGGAATGTAACAACGATAAAAATGAAATATCTACATTAGCCACAACTAAAATAATTGTAATAGTCACCTAAAGCATAGTTCTAAAAGTCTGTTACTCCTCTGTAGTCGTTCAACATAAAAATTACTATAGAGGTAACGGCAATACAAGGATATAAAACAAATTAAAGTGGAGGAATTATCTTATCTGATTACTTACAATCAAAAGTAACCACTAATCAAATAAGTCATACAAATATAGGGCTGATTGTAAAAACATATCAATAACAGCTTTAATTAAAGGACTTGCAATAATTTTTGTTAAGGTTGATATTTTAAACTTTCATCATATTAATTTATTTCAATATTCAAGAGTATATTCTATGATATTTATTTGTATTAATTAATTCTATGAAGTGTTATAGTTAATTTTGATGAAATAATCTCCCATGATAATTTTGAAAAAAATTATTCCAGTTGGTGATTACGTTTAAATAATAGTCACTCGAATTAAATTAATATAAAAGTGAATGCACTCAAACGAATAGTTCGTCTTGTCTCATCTTCATAATATAATCTTCCTACATGCTTCGTCCTTAAGATCAGCTCTGGGTTGGGGAAGGAACAAAGCCGTGGTATCCTGTCTGAAGATTAATTATCAGGGATAAACGTTCGTAGTAACTGTAATGAGTATCATGGGTACTAAATATATAATCGGGCCACTCTAGATCTGTTAGCTGCATTTCTATTGCAAACCATAAAAAATCATAATAACCCGATAGTTTTCTACAAGAATGTGCCAGTTATATTATGACATTCGGCCTATTGTTGATTACCACTTGTATTTTTTAATTAATAAACCATTGATTTAGGGCGAATAGGTATGACTTAATAAAGGGTCATGAACAGCCAAAGAAATTAAGGTAATACTCTCGTTATTGCAACAGAATGCAAGAACGTGAATTAATATTGTGATAACTGATGACTCACCATTTAAATCGGGCTGAGTTATTGTATTTAAAGGTATAGACAGAGATGAATTTGTATACTGATTGAAAGGGGTAGATAGATTAGGAGGACCAGTTACACCTCCCAATCCAGCTTGAGCTTGCGATGGTGTTGGAACAATCGCCGGCATCATCATCATAGGCAGCAATGGCGGTGGTGGCTGGGATGGATTAAAATTAGGAACGATCATATTCGGTACCGTTGGAGGCATAGTGGTCATTGCGTTATTAACAGTTAAAGAAGTTGGTGGAGGAAACATTGACATAAGGCCAGTTAAACCAGGTGGAGGTATATTAAGATCTATTGATTCATTGGCCATCTGTTGAGTATTATAACCAACAAGGGTAGATATATTCATGGTTTGAGTACTATGCATTTTTCTCGCTGCATTAGCACGAATTAAAGCATCCTCAGCTTCAGCATCATTTTCAGCAGAGGTCTGGTCACTTTTTAGAAGCTTTAATTGTAAAAATAACAAATGAATATATCCTGATGTAATAAATTAGAAGACACGAACACACGATATAAATGTGATTAATTTATTACATACATGCTTACATACTCGACTTTGAGGCCCACTTTTACGGCTAGTGATACTACGTGCCTATCTTAAGTAGCCTTCATACTAAGCTAAGTGACAGATAGCAGTTTGTAGCACAAAACTTTCGATTTCAAGCTAAACTATCCGTGCACTTTTAATTGAAATTTGCTTGAAAATTAGACACATCAATCAGTATCACTGTATCTAATGTTTCTGAAAGTAGCAACTTTTCTCACAGCTATTTAACGTCATCGAGACCTACTTCATTATAAGTCAAACAAATAGTTACACGTAAAACATTAGTTAAAAACCGGATAATAATCTAACATGTGGTATATGAAAGCTAAACAACTTACCATACGCCTCTTTTTTGACTTCCCAGATTCCTTCTGAATATCACCACCTTGTTCAACAGTAGTAGTACGCGACTCAGACTTTAAAGCACGTTTACGGTTTATTTGGTTATTATTATCATCATCAACTGGAAGTAACAATAATTCTAATTGACTTATCCTATCTAAAACATCATAATGCCCACCTTCACGAGCCCAAACAGTTAATTGTACAGCGAGCATACGTGCTAAATGACGAATTTGCGCTGATGTCCCTGCTGCTGCTATTGGCGTATAGGTTGCGTGAAATGAAGCAGGCATTTGATCAGGTAAAGTAACCATGCTGTAAAGTAGAGTGTATGAAAACACTATTGAATGAACTCTGGCATAAGTCATATAAACGTGAATGATATCCGTCAGTCAATCATGCGTAACTCTGAACTTAGCACATATCTGCATCGATCCAAGTTGCAACATGACATAAGCACGGTAAAAGTAGTATTATTAGTGACAACAAAAAATACTAAAAACACAGGACATGATTTCGGGAGAAATTCAGATCTCAGGGTTCAAAGAGGAGATAAGTTGTACCTGTACAACGACTGTACAAATATCATGCTAGCCATGAATGAAAGCTAGGAATAAAGTTTGACTAATAAACTGAAACTTAGACTTAATCAGTAATCAACTGATACAATGACAAACAAAGTCTCGACGGCAATTTACAATTCGGAATTAACAAAAGTAGCGATTTAAAAGTGTTAGTTACAGAATAAGAGTATAAGAAACGCTGGATATCTCTAACTACATGGTTCTTTCTTGTTTGTCTAAGTCGTGTTGATGAATGCAGAATACTTGGTTGGAAGCAGCGTGGTTGTCGTAACCGATGGTTGGAAACTCTCGGTGATAAGACTCGGTGGCGTATGTATTCTCTATTTTATCTTCCCTTAAATCCAGAGTTCAAAATTATTTTGTACCTCTAAGTGTGTAGGCTAATGACACTCTTAAGTTGCCTAAATCAAAGGTGGAGAGGGGTCCGAATTCGCAACTTGGTGATTTGCATGTAGATTAAAGTCTAAGGAGACACAGTGACATCTACAGGATAAATAAACTTTTAAATGAAATATCTTAACACTAATGTGCAAAACGAGCTTACCTAAGTAAAACGAGATCGGCAACATTAGCTGTTGTTAACTTTGGCACTACTCGTGTTGTAATCAAATCAATTTCTGGGATGGCATATGTTTGACCTTTGCAATCATTAGAACTACCTTTTAATGATGTAAGCTTAGTACCTCCACTAGTCATTGCACTACCGGAGAGACGTGCTCTCTTTTTCAACCGTCTAGATGAACGTGGTATTTGAATATCTTCGTCGTCTTCATCATCATCGTCATCATCATCAAATCTGAGAGCTGCTTCCGCCTTAAAGAAACAAAATGAATTAATAAAAATTTAAATGTCAATTATGTTGGATACCAACTCAATAGTCTGAAAGTTAAGCTCCCACTTGGAGGCCTGAAGGTCTTGGGTTTGGTCGCCGATGGCGTCATGGATATGCACAGTTGAGGAAAACCGTTATATGATGTTAGGTGGTTTTCAGTAGTTGTCTAACCAAAATCAGTCTGTGATGTGGAACTCAAAATTCAATCATATCCAACACTCTATGGAACTACGAAATCAAAGAAGCTAAAGCAGTAAGGAAAGATTACTTTTACAGGATGGAAAAGCTATATTAAATAATCATAATTATCATAAATACAAAACTAATACAACCTGCTAGGATTCAAAGTGTGAGAAAGACAGTTATCCTGGGAGGTTACGGTTGGAATTTTTAACATAAAGCACTGAATAATAAAAAATTGAAGTTACATCAAAAGGTGACTCCTCACTGTAGGTAGTGACTAGCTAATAAGTATACTACCTTTTTTCTACTAAAGTCACGAAGACCATGGATACTAAATCGAATCTCCAAACCCTATTACTTTATTTCGTAATTTACATTATGGACTAACTTTAGCCACTCAATCACTGAAAACAAGGGGTCATTATTATCTTATTATTTTGCCCTAGTATTAAACTACTCAACAATACTCATACACGACTCCACTACAGATTAAACCGAGGACCTATAAAATCCATGTATATACTATTATTTTAATTCATTTTCCAAATAATTATTCATGTACTTAGCTTGAGTTATACCTCATACATAGCGGCTAGTAATATAAGCCGGTCGTTCAAGCCAAAGTAAGTGGAGGGGATCTTTTAACTGTAACGTAGAAGGTGAAATTCAACTAACCTAATCACTGGACCACCACTCCACTACATAGAATTTGAGTCATTATATAAGTGGTTGTAAATCGCGGATTGATCAAAGTGACCAGGCTGTGCGCGTTACACACTTTATTTCACGTATAATTGAAATCGTAATTTAACGTAAATTGAAATCGTAAAGGCTAAAAACTTATAAATGTGTTAAGTTTGTCTAACGTTTGACTGAATTATCAGGGAGAAGTTTACAAAATATTGAAATACGGATGGTTGTTGATTTTAGGTTACACACACTTGTTTGCATCTGCAAAACGTGCATTGGTGCACTAATGTTCAGTCTATGCATCTGAATAATAGGTACAATCAACCAAGGAAAAATCATAGTTACCATTTAAATATGAGAAAGGCATGAAGGAAACACATTAAGATTTACCTCCGCTAACGTGAAACCACTGGAAGTTATGGGAGGATTTTGTTGAACAGATGTTGAAGTAGTACTTGAAACTGCTGGTATTGTTGAAACCGGTATTTGAAATTCTCCCTGCAGGTTCTCGGGATTTAAAACTGTAGTAGACACAGAGGATGCTAGTGTAGTTTTCGGTGATGCCGAAGTTGTTTGTGCATGAGTACTAAATTGTGATTTTTCATCAGATGAAGATAGATTACAAGAAGCTGAAGAAACGGGAGGTTGAGACTGTGTCAAAGGAGGCGTAATAAGTTGTTGCTGTTGTCTCATATCCACGTCACCATGATCGATAGAATCTGGATCAGAACGATTCGGCATAAATGTGCTTGGATCTGGATAAAGGCGTGCACGAGACAATTCTGTATGGCTTTGCAATGCTTGCAGGACCTTAAGGACAAATTTTTAAATGATTAGCATGGTAGCATGATACAGTGACACAACGATCCAAGTCAATTAGATAGTGCAAATCTATGCATATGTATCTGTTATAATTTTAGAATGATTCAACGACACTTATTTAATATGTGTATATTTCTGCATACAGGAGAAAATAGTTGACTATTTCTTACATCGTGGCTGATTATTTTTATTCTATTATTACTAATTTATTTATCATATACAGATTCATGAATTCGGACTCGATGTAAACTCTAAGTATTAGTCCCAGTGATACTAATCCGTTACAAAAAACCGCTGCTTTCTAATTTTAACGATATAGATACAGAGATGAGTCAGTATTCAATTTGGTGGCAGTTAATTGATAGGTCAAATATACACTCAGCTACCACAGATCACCAAATCAACAAATTAATTGGATACGGAAAACATTCAGAAGTTTATTTCGAAAGTAACGTAACAAAAACCTGAAGGATGCTGAGGAGACATAATATTGAGGAATTCAAATTAGGAAGAATAGTTTCCTAATGAACCTCTGAGTTTGGTAAGGGTCTTTAGAGCAATCATCCTCTATGTTTGTGGAATCTGGTCTCTCTGAGCCGGGGATGCTCAGAGTCCTTCTGTGCTTGATCATCGTTGTATCCTGAGAAATGGTGACACCAGAGGACAGTAACATTTTTGTAACTCTGAGTCTGAGCAATATGCATTCGACAGCAAAGGTGATAATTCGAATGGTCTTGGTCCTGGTCATGTGTTACGAATGTCATCCAGGCGGCTTCAGATCGTGGATTACTTGTAGACGCTGAGACTAGCCGGAAGTAGAGACGGTCGGTTTATGACAGGACATCACAGAATCAAGCAAAGCTATATAGAACTAGTCTAAGTCAGTTCATGTATATTTCCTGCTTGGGATCCTAAAGATGGACAACTCAATGAGTTGAGACCTTATCAGATATGGACTAGAATAGAAGCCAGTGGTGATCATGCTGGAGATTTCTATTAAGCTCTTTATAAAAGTGAGATAACTTCTCTCAATGGAATGCAGTCTTTCTTGATTGTGTTTTTATCCGAATTATATTTACTACCTTATAATTTCCTTGTCTTATTGAATTTTACTTATTTGATTATTATCGCCGTCCTGCTTTCATTTCCTTACAATATTGTTTTTTTTTTAATTGTATTGTGCATACATTTTTAGTGCCCACCTGTAACAAAATTTGTGTTTAACAAATCTAGACGAAAATCTGTTGTTAGATGGTGGAACTGATGTCTTGAAAATTTAATTCCACTATCACATTAATATATATTAACTAATCTACAGACTTTTAGACGTTCATATAATTAACTTTATGCTTATGGTAGCAATACTTGTACACATATGAGACGAAAAGCATTAATCAATTAATATAAAGCACATTTGAGAAATTTGATAGATTCAAAAATGAAATCAAAATGAACGCACTTCTGCTTGAGTAGCTCCAAGATCAGTAAGCAATATAGTAATTCGACCCTGAAAGTCTGATACAGCAGCAGGGTGTCTAAGTAATTGTAGCAGACCATTTTTCAACTTTTTCCTCACTGAGCTAACTTGATTATCCGAGAAATGAGGTGGTAATGTTACTAAATGAATTATAATGTAAGAAAAAAGATACCAAAAGATTGGTTTGGTACTAGTAAAGTACATCAATAGACAGAATGAGGTGAACAAGTGAGTAAAGTAACCAGAGAGACAGTAAAAGAAATTACTACGCTACATATTCCTCGTTACCAGTAGAATTTTACTGAGCAAGAACGTATATTGTTATCTTTATGTTAAGTGGTTTGATGCTATGATGTTTAGTATTTGTTAGATAGTCTAAAGAAGACTGTGAGGACACTATACATTCATTTTATCATTTATATGCATTAGTAAGATGAATCTAAAATTCGTGTTCAGCAAAGTAATAACTAATGGTAGACATGTAATGTGATTAAAAAACCACCATTTTTCGTTTACATCCCATCAACTAGATTTACTATAACACTAGTAAATGTTGCTTCGTCTGTGAACATAACATACCTCCGATTGTCTTGAACACTAGACTTAAGCTACAGGTTACTAATAAATTACGATAACTAACCCTTAAATTAAAAAACATTAATGTCAGTAGGGCCTGTTTAGTTTACACAAATAAATCGATGAGTGTAAAATAGAATGAAACACGAATTCTAAATTAAAACGAAGCATTTGTCAAGATTCTAACATAAAAAAGGGATCAACGTAGAGTGGCAAAATCGACAGGACAGCCTAATCGCAAAGTAATGTAGCCAGAGAAGTGAGAGTAAGGGCGAAATATAACCCACCATGAACTGTTTCAAATGCTTGAACAACACGATCCATAAACTGAGGTCTTTGCTTTGCAATGTTCACCAATGAATCCATTACTGATTCAAGAACAGGACATGTGACTGAACCAGAAGACATGTTAGGCTTTCCGCGTACTGGCCAACTTGACAATCCTATGAATAAACGTTCAGCTTCTTCAGCCAGTCTATGAGGTCGAACTAAACAAACGCCTGGGAGAAGTGTGGCTGAAGATGCTGCTGTACTAGCCTCTAGTATAGCTTGAAGTTGGGTGTTAGTAAGTGCTGGGATTTGATCCAAAGATATGTCACCTTCATTTGCACGTGGTATTTCAGAATTAGGCAACCGACGTGAGTGTAGAATAATTACACACTAAAGGAAAATAAAGCAGTCATTATTGTGCTCTTTGAATTAATAGACAACGAGCTTACTTTGTACACAGATTTCAAAATATATTTTTACTTGTGGAATCCGATAAGTAAGTGTTAGAGGTGTGAATACATTAGTAAAAACCTATAGGCCAGTATAAACAACTCAATTATCAAGTACAGATAAATGCACTCGAGCTAAACTTTATATATGAAGACAGGTTATACAAACCAGTTGTTCGAACCGGCGTATAAGCTGTACCTGCAACCTATGGGCTAAGTTAAACATTAATTAATGAGCCATTGCTCAAATAAAGGAACAACTATATAATATACTCTGAACTCTTAAAACTGCTACGAAGTCATTGCTGACTGTTATTATGACTGAATAGTATGAGTTATAGGTGTTTAACCACTGCATTACCGGTTTAACGACCACTTCGATTACTTTTGATTTACCATTAAAGCTAGCTTAAATGATTAATGTATGAACTTAGTCACTGAGTTACGTTAATGAATTCTTCTAGTTCGCTAGTGAAGAGCTTAAAATCAAGAGATGATATGAATCATAATACAGTAAAAAACTAAGTGACAAGCCTTTAAAAAATAACCACCTACATTAAACAGAAGAGATTTGGACTTAAACATCCACTTAGTTTTAACTAACTACGGATAAAGAAATAAAACATGTTTAAACTGTGCGACAAAACATTTGCACCCGTTACGAAGAAAACTGCGATTTCTAATAAAATCTAGAATCATAAGATAAACTAACTTCAATAAGACCGATTGCCTGGATTCTTATAGAATCATTAAATACTGAAGGATGATATTGGCCAAAAACTGATGTCCCAGAAACTTCTGATGGAAGCATAAACCGAATGATCTCATCCTTAAGTCCAGCAACACTACGAAATGTTTCTAAAGCTATATCAGCAGTTGAATTAGCGAGTATTCCGCCTCCGCCACCCATGGACACACCAGAATCAATTATTCCAACTTTGATAGCACGAGATAACGCAATTCGATAAATTGGTATCATCGCCCCAGTAAGACATCGTAGTAAACTAACAGATGGTGGGTCATGTTGTATAGCCGTCGAGAAAAGGTAGAAAAGAGATCCCACTGCTCTTTTTAAGAGACCCGTATCAACACGACTATAAAATAAAATTCAATCATTTAGTCGTGACAAATACGTAAATGCAAATTGTATAGAGAGTGAAATATAAATGACTTTAAAAGGGCAATCATATGGATTCATTTATGGGTGATAAGCACCAATTCTAAATTTATCGCATCAAACGTTTTTAGCAAGACAGTGCGTGAACTCATTGTAAAAGAACCAGTTCATTCATCAATGAGTACAAAAGAAGACGTAAGAACACACATGACTCCACAACCAATTATTTTAAAAACGTATGAATAATAATGAGAAACATAGCTCACCAACAGTTATGACTAATATAATGGAAAGAAAACAAACGAATGTTGTCACCTCTTAATCATTAACTCAGCAAACGAAAATAGGCACTTGCTTGTTAGTTACTGTACTTAAGTGTAAAGCACCTTTAGTACAACAAGCTGTCACTGTTAGTCCGAATAATTGAAGCTACATCTATGTTATAAGGTCACTTACATCATCCGATGTTTTTTGGCAAGCTCCTCTTAAAAAAGACTTTCTACTACACATTAGTGAACAGTAACGGAGTTTATAAAATTGTCGAACATCGAAGAATTACAGATCAAACATAAAATTCCATAAGGCAACATGAAGAATCAAGTATATAAGTGTAAAAACAGTAGAACAATGATACAGGATGGAGAAAACAAAACTATCTGGAGATAAACAGTTGTCAAGTAATGTTTATGCAATCGTAGTAGGCATATGTATTATGTAGCGACTATGTTGCCAACATCTATAGTCAGGGAAAGTACAATTGGCTTTACTCCTATTTTTAATCTTGTTACAAATGGAGCTTATGATGAGAGATAGCAACTAATGATATATGCTACAACTTTCGACAAAACAGCAACTTTAGTTAATATGAACGATCCGGGAGAGCGAACCAACCTGGAAGCTTAATATATTGGTGCGACATAAATGCAAGGTAAAGGGTAATAACACACTTTACTGAGAAAATATAAGGAATATTTAGTGGGAGAACTTCTTTCTGATTATGTCGTTTACTATAGCTATACAATTGTAATTTGTAGTTAATGTTTTACACAAAATGGTGTATTTATTCTCATTACACATTCCAAACGAACTTGAGATACTTTTTGATTAATTTGCTTGGTGACAAAACACACCTTTGTTTTACAATAAATCATTTTGTGTAGAAAGAAAAGAGGTTAACTACAAGCTAAAACCATACAACCATAGTAAATGACATCATCAAAAGTAAAATTCCCCTTACTGAACACCTCAATGACTGACTGATACAATTCATTACGCTGAATACTACTTTCAAAATACCAATTAAGATAATCGAATCTTCGGAAGCTATGATTCGATCAAGAGTTAAGGTGATAATAGGCGTCAAACAGCTAGACCACTTGGAATGAAAACCTACAAAAGTTCACATTATTTTCTCGATGTGTGATGTCAATACGAAGAAAAACGCGATGTCTACCTGTGACGAAAGGTACTAATTTTCAATTAGCGGGTCCATAATGTTCCCAGGTGACTGTGATAACTGTGAAATCTGTGATAACGCCATTTATCCATACACTGGTAAATTTTAAAAAGCTGAAATATTACCCGACAGTTTCTTAAATTACAAAGTTTGTGATGTTATGCCTATAAGCCCATGTCAAATCAACCACTATTCGTAGTAGTTGTTAGGTCTCTTTGTTATGGTACGAAAGGTCTCAAAACTCTTTATTATGCTGTCGTCTGCTCAACACACGTTAAATTCAAGAGGTTAATGAAGTAGAGAGCCAGAGACATGTTGACATAATACACGGACAAGTATGGTGACTATGAATTGCGAAACTGCCTAAGCTACCACTTGAAAATACGTAAGTGCCTTGTGAAGTTTTCTCTTATCTTTCTAACACTAAATTTTTTCTATAATACATTAATCAAAGAATTACATGAATCGAAAAGTTGGCTTTATAAATTGACTTACCAAGCATCTTCAATAAAACCAACAACTGCTTTCCTGACTTCAATGTTCGTATCATGTTGGAACTTAACGACTTCCTAAGACAGGTATGATTATAAGAACAGTTGGTACCTCAAAAAAGTTATCCAGTAGAGAGCACTCGCGGTGAATAAGTAGCTCCTTCACCTGAAGTAAATTAGACACCTTGGAACTAGCTACTGACGCCAGAGATGCCTCGTTTATGAGAGCCACAATCTATAAAGGATGAACTCCCAAAAATTAATGACAATCCTACCCTGTCGAACAAGGATATAGGCATCGTAACGCAGGATATTGAATAGGGGGTCCAATATCCAATATATACAATACATTGGTGATTAACTAATATAAACCAGACGTTTTTATAGCAACTGTATCTTGATACTTTGGTGGTGATTCTTGGTCATTTTAGTAAGGAACTGTGAGGTTTTTTTAATATACATGCTTCAGAAGCTTAAGCGATTTTTTGCACTTAGTTAAAAGTACGGGAGCAACTAAAGGCACACTTATATCGATTGACTGTACTTAATATATGCGTGCTGAACCAAGTTCACTAATCAATTTAAAATGTCTTCAGGAGAGTACAACGATATTTAAGAAAGGGTCTTCACCTCTAAAAAAGAAGCAGTTAAAAGTTGTTTATTTATTTACCGTGAAGTGCACCCGGTATATGACCGCGTTACGTTTGTCGTTTAACCAGAGCAACTTCTCACGATTGAACCCACTCTTACGAATAAAAATAATTCACAGGGCAGTGAAGGATGGAAGAGAAATTATATTTGATTGTAAATAGAGCGTCAATGGGACAGTAACATCCAGGCTGGCAAACCAGAGAGAGAGACGCTTCCCTCAGTACGTCGTGTCGTGATCTGGTGGTGATGCGTGACAGAGCACCTTCAACTAGTCGTGTCCGCTGAAACAGGCATAGTCAGCATCAATATCGAGAGCCTATGCAACTATTTATTTTGGGGATTATTTATAGCTACAGCTCACCCTAAGACGTATCAGCTAAAGGATAAAAATCAATGCGTTATATATTGGTAAACATTCCTTTGATAGCTTGCAATGTTGTGCAGCTTCTGGACGTCAATGCCTACGCTAGGGTGTCGCTATATAAAACATTCGTGGAAAACATATTCTTTTTCTTCTTAGTTCTTCTGTTCGTTTCCAAACGGACTGAAAATGCAAAAAAATTTAAATCTGTGCATTCCATGTACAAAAAGTAATCAATTTAGTAGATCAATTCGGCTACAAAAGAGTGTAAGATATCGATAACACTTATTTTAATAAATAAACATTTTTCAACATTTCTAAACATACGGAAATGTATAAAATGCATACCGTAAAGTATAAAAAACAAGTTTATTACTTTTTTTTCTTTTTTTAAAAACACTATACAATACGTAGGGAGCGGGAAATTAGGAGAAAATTAATAGACATAATATTGGTTAAGTGTTTTGGTAATGGTACGTCTCTACCAGAACGCGTAGCTCTCGGTATTATGGAGCTCTTCGAAATTTCCGCCTGTTTGTTTGTCGCTGCTTGAGACGTGGCGTCTTCATTCATGTCAAGTTTCGAGGGTGTTGTGGCGAGTTCGACATTAAAAGGTTTGCTTTCTAGGTAGGCTGCTTTGAGGCAGTCAATGATGACGTCCTCCTCGTGGCCGTTCTTGTCGATCGTACAGTACTTTGTTTCTCTTTTGTGGGTGGTAGGCTGTTGTTCTGATGCGTATAGTTTCAAGGAGTCTGGTCAGAGAGTGGAACAATCCAGATTCAAACTGACGTCCACGGTCTGTCGTTATTGTGCATGGACAACTAAAGTTTGTTATCCATCGTTCGACGAAAGAGCATGCAATCGTTTCTGTAGTTATGTTCTTCAGTGAAATTGCTCCTGGCCAGCGTGTGAAACGGTCCTCGCATGTCAGAAGACAATAGAATCTGTTTGATTCTGGTAAAGGTCCTAACAAATCATGGTGGACGTGGTCGAATCGAGAGTCATGGGTTTGAAAAGTACCAAAAGAGCACTTGTTATGTTGAATTACTTTATTCTTTTGTCAGGCCACACATGAGCGTGCCCATTTTTTGATGTCATTAGCCATCTTCAGCCTGCATAATATCTGAGTAACCAGCGTAGTAGTACCACGAACTCCAAGGTGAGAGAGGTTGTGCAATGTGTCAAAGATGATGCGTTAATAACTTTTGGGAACGATTGGACGGGCTGTACTTGTAGAAGAATCACAAATTAAAGTGTTCTTACATTTTCCAATAGTTTTTGTTTTGAGTTCGAGCGTTGTTGTAGACAACTTGTGATAAAGATCATTGTCTTCATTTTGAAGTCGGGCTAGTCCAACAAGGTCGATTCCACTGATACAATTCAGAGAATGTATTCACGATAAGGCATCGGCAACTAAATCGTTAACTCCAGTTGTATTACGTATATCAGTAGAGAACTGAGAAATGTAGTCTAGATGACGCGACTTTCATAGAGAGTACTTATCTGAAAATGACTTCACAGAAAACGTCAGTGGTTTATGGTCGGTGAATATTGTAAATTCCCGGCCTTCGATGGAATGTTGAAAATGTTGTACAGCACAGTATATGGCTTTTTATCCTTTAGCTGGTACGTCTTAGCTTCCTCACAAACCTATTAGGGGGGGTGATCTGTATCGGTAAACAGCCCCCTAAATATATAGTTGTACAGGCTTTCGTCACCGATGCTGACCATGTTTGTTTTAGTAGGCACGACTAGCTGAAGATGCTCTATCATGCATCACCATCAGATTACAACACGACTCAACGTGGAAATTAACTGGTCCACTAGTTAGCCAGCCGAGACTTTGCTTTTTCGTAAACGTTCTACTTATGACCAAATATGTCATTTTCTTCTCCGATCATCATTACCTCTTGACTTATTCTTATTTGTACATTTGGGTTTAATTATTAGAACCTACTCCGATTATACGACTGACGTAACTTGGTCGTATATATGGTTTCCTTCAAATATTAACTAGCCAAAATTAATTATGACAAGTAAAAAATAGCGTCAAATAATTGAGTCTGGATCTTTAGGTCCATTATGCGTCTATTCTAGTTTCTCCCCTTGACGCCTTTAACGGTACACCATTTACACTCCCTACTAAGGGTAAAATGCATCCTATGTAATACACTGATAAGAAGTGTTACAAATGCCCTTATGCTATCAACAAATTTCCTACCTAGGACTTTCTCGATGCTATTTTACTTGAGAAAGCCTAAAAATATGTTATGAGACACGACAATGCACTCATAGAAAGTATGGACTTGCTGAAAACCAAGTTGGAAACTTATTACAGAAACATCCTCCTACAAAGTTAGCCAGATACTAGTAAATGAAACTTATTAACATTGATGATAATTTTTCGGTTGGTAAACTCATCTCAATATAGGAACTATATGCCGCCTAAGGTATAGGTCGAGATATACTAACGGCTATCAACAGTTAGCATATTTATGGATAAAAGTCAACATATAGAAAGACGTCTGATATAAATGTCTATAGCTTTTGACGATGGTGATAAGCAAACTGGTAGGTACTTTTCGCCAACATGAACTCAGTCATGATCACTAGTTTAGGACGATGTAAAGAGTGAAATATATGGGGAACTCATCGTTCTGTATAGTTTAGATGATATCTAATGTAAGAGAAAAATTTCATGTTGCGCTACAAGTTTTGTGGGGCAATGTTTAGTAAATTTTTTCCTTCATTACAAAACATCTTTCGTGTTATGGTAGAAAATTTATCTCATTTCATCATCTTTTTCATTTAAAATAGTTTTCATGGCTTTCAGCTAAAGCACTTTTATAGTGTCTCTTTTGATGGTTACACAAAGATGTACTATTTAGACCAGTAAGTTCAAAATTGTCTTAAATCGTTTAAAGTCCTTAATGTACTTAGTTAACCCATGCTGTGTCCTAATAACCGAAACTTGGCGCACTTCCTATATTTCAGACCTCACACTTGAAGTTGGTAATGAAGTTAGACACCGCAAAGATCGAAATTCAGGAAAAGGTGGAGAGTGTATAATATATAGTCCATATTGTATCTCATATTTTCAATAATGTTACTAGACTATGGGTTCGGCTCAGATGTTATATGACACTTTTATCATTATCAAAAAGACATCTCTGAGAAATTTCTCAAAATGAATTAACACCTTGTCTCAGCATATCAAATCCACTTCAGAAAGTGGAGATGGACATAGATAGTTGCCATTTTTAGACCGCCTAGTCAGAAAAAATTTGAATGGAACTCTGAGAATTTATCGCAAATCCACACATTCAAACCGATACATCGATCTGAATTCACCACATCCATTTAGTGCAAAATATCCCTGGCTCTAGACTTATTCAGAAGAGTCACTAAACTCACTACATCAGCTGACGAGAAATCTGAATACAAAAATATAATCAGCATACTACAGTTTAATAATTTTTCGATAAATATTATTAAAAATTTACAAAAACGGAGCGACCTATTACTAACTAATGGTAAACCGATTAAAGTATCATGGATTGGTATAGCCGTTCTCTCTTGCAGCCATGACAACGATGTGGAATCCGAACATTTTACAAGGCTACCAAAAATATTCGAGGTTCTTTAGTTAAAATAAAGGACTAGATCACTTTCACATCTACACAGAATTTTGTCTACTGGATTGGTTGTGTTGATTGTAATGCTTTACACATTGTAAAGTCTTTTCGAGAAGTCAAAACTTGTGCCAAAGAACATGCAAGCTACACTAAACGACCTCCTAACAATCCTGTTGAACTTGAAAATTTACAGATCAAATCAACAATAGCCGTATATGCTATCTACCACAACTATAAAATCGATATTAAATATACCCAAATTATTCGAAAAAGTTTTTCCAATTGTAAGGAAAGACGAGTAGCTGAGGCGCTTCATATTTTGTTAAATCCAACTGCACTTGATAAAAGGGAAGGTCTTTCTATTCACTCAAAATGGACTTTCTATCCAACCGACCACAACTAAAGTATATCAAATTTTAGTCATGTGAACTTATATACAGTTTTATCCTCATTTCACATATTTTCCTTTTACATCACACTAACATATGCATATATGTCTCACTTCAAATCACCTTAACCCAAATAAGTTGACATGATGCGATCAAACTCGCATTTTAATTGTACGAGTTTATTTTCTACTGATTGGAATTTCGCGGTTATATATCACCCAATTTTATAAACGGTCTGTCAAGTGCTCAATTTATTTGAAATTATAAAATTAAACCTTGGTAACCATATATATGTTCCATCCGATTTTTCATCATCGCTTATCGTCTTGGGAGGTAGTGAACTTTTAAATGACGCTATATTTGTCCCTATCACCAGTTGTTGATAGGTTGTATTTGTAAACCGCCTAATGCCACTGATACCTGTAACCAATAATTAAGTCATTTATTCGCATCACTAGGATTACTGCCTGTAACCGAATCAATAGGAGACTTCAATATGCTTCCTGTTAATTGGAACCCCTTACATGGAACTTCAAACTTTAATAAATTCTTTGGAAAACCTGAAAGTAATACATGGACTCAAGTGGTACATAGAGCTACACACAAGCCCAATTTGTTAGACTTCATCTCTTTTCATAATGTCCCCAACCATTCAGAGAATACTAGACTTGAATTTCCTGGGAGCGATCAGAATGTTGTCACCTGCTAGTTAATTGTCATTGAATGTTCATGTACTAAGAGTGGAACAAAACATCCCGTTAAATCTAAAAACAAACAAAGAAAGTTACGAAAGCGATTATTAATTCAACATAAATTTTCTGTAATTTTTAGTGCTCATTTAGTATTCATGAATATAGCAAGTTACTGCTAAACGAGAGGATTAGAAGCCGAACAAATGCGTCTGAAATTACCTGACAAGATAACCTATTTAGCAGCCACCCTCAAAACGAAACGTTAAGCCTAATCTAGTCTTCCTGTTATCCTGAATGACAAAAATAAGATGACTAGTAACGCTATGGAGATGTGTGAAATGTTTACTGAATCCTTTGCATATTCTTTTACCAGAAACAGTCCATATACAGGAACGATCAGCAATTTCAACCACCATACATTAACTAGCTTGGAGTTTACAATCAGTAGTGTTAGAGATGCTATAAGATCACCAAAACCTTCATTTAGTAGTGGAGAGGATGAAATACCGGTTAATATGATCAAATGCAATAGCTCAGCCTTCCCATTACTGCTCACCAAAATATTCAATCCCCCCTTTAGAAAATAAAATTTCTCCCAGACCGTGGAAGACTACATATATAATTCCTCACTTCCAGAAAGGCTTTTACGGAGTACACTATTCATATCTGTCATGTAAATTAAAAGTTTTAGAAATAGCGGGTAAATAGCATGATTAGACAGCTTTATTTTTGGAAGATCGCACTCGATTAGTAAAACTAGGACATCTCTCACGTCCTCAAAATATCAATAGTAGTGTCTTCCAGGGTTCAATCATGGGACTTTTATTACTTATTATGTATGTTAATGACATATCCGCTGTTTTCAAGCGAGTAAAACTTTTATGTTTGAGGACGACCTCAAAGTTTTCTATACATTCTACGCAGATGAAAGTCGAAATGTTAACAACATAATGCAGAGAGATCTCAATGAACTTAGTGAATGGTGTAATATATGGTTTCTTCTTCTAAACACACTAAAGAAAGTTACGAAAGCGATTATTAATTCAACATAAATTTTCTGTAATTTTTAGTGCTCATTTAGTATTCATGAATATAGCAAGTTACTGCTAAACGAGAGGATTAGAAGCCGAACAAATGCGTCTGAAATTACCTGACAAGATAACCTATTTAGCAGCCACCCTCAAAACGAAACGTTAAGCCTAATCTAGTCTTCCTGTTATCCTGAATGACAAAAATAAGATGACTAGTAACGCTATGGAGATGTGTGAAATGTTTACTGAATCCTTTGCATATTCTTTTACCAGAAACAGTCCATATACAGGAACGATCAGCAATTTCAACCACCATACATTAACTAGCTTGGAGTTTACAATCAGTAGTGTTAGAGATGCTATAAGATCACCAAAACCTTCATTTAGTAGTGGAGAGGATGAAATACCGGTTAATATGATCAAATGCAATAGCTCAGCCTTCCCATTACTGCTCACCAAAATATTCAATCCCCCCTTTAGAAAATAAAATTTCTCCCAGACCGTGGAAGACTACATATATAATTCCTCACTTCCAGAAAGGCTTTTACGGAGTACACTATTCATATCTGTCATGTAAATTAAAAGTTTTAGAAATAGCGGGTAAATAGCATGATTAGACAGCTTTATTTTTGGAAGATCGCACTCGATTAGTAAAACTAGGACATCTCTCACGTCCTCAAAATATCAATAGTAGTGTCTTCCAGGGTTCAATCATGGGACTTTTATTACTTATTATGTATGTTAATGACATATCCGCTGTTTTCAAGCGAGTAAAACTTTTATGTTTGAGGACGACCTCAAAGTTTTCTATACATTCTACGCAGATGAAAGTCGAAATGTTAACAACATAATGCAGAGAGATCTCAATGAACTTAGTGAATGGTGTAATATATGGTTTCTTCTTCTAAACACACTAAAGTCAGGTACCCCGAGATCAACCAACACCTTAACAAACAAGAATTTCGTTAACTTAGTATCTGTGATTTAGAAGTAAGGTATTCACAAAAGTTATCCTCTAACTAGCATGCTTCATCATAAGTCACTAAAGCTAACTGAATTATCGGTTCTATTCATCGTGGCTATCATCTTAACGAATTAAAGTTATTCTTTATAAAACCTGTGTTAGACCTCTGCTTGAGTACTGCCCAATTATATATAATTTTAGGCGCTCACTAGATCAACAGAAAATAGAGAAGATGGATGCTGTGCTTTAAAATAAAACCCTTCATGGGTCAGAAGGTTCAAACTTTATGGAATTCTTCATAACGAAGCTATAACAGATTGTACTGCATTGACCAATGCTTGAAAACGTATGACTTGCGGAACCGAAATTCCCTGGTAAGAGTGCAGAAAGCTACTAGTAAATTTAAATCCTCCTTTGTTGCACGTTATACCAACCTCTGTAACCGGTCACCAGAGAGCATACGACAATATTGTCTCACACCATAGGTTCCACTGCAAGCAGCTGTACAATAATTGGTCATTCGTGTCCTTTCGTTCTTCTGCTTGTTCTTTTTTTCAGTTTCCAACTGCCATGTCATGCTGAAATTATCTGCTGGAATCTACGCTGAAGATGGAAGCACAACTTTGTAGTCTATCCATGATACCTTACTATGACACTTCGGATCTTCATCGTTGTATTACGAGTTGCTGTTTACACAAAGCCATGGTCGTACTTGATGCTACAATTGTCTGTCTCAAACAACTATCTATTATCCGAATTTCCCTAGTGTCACGTTCATAACACTCCTCACTCGAACTAGTTGCATATATTAATAAGTGTTCTGTACTCATGTCTCCATGAACACCCAGGATTACAAAGTTCCTTCCACCTGATGGTTGAAGCATTTTTAGTCACGTTTAGTCTCCTTGCACTAAAATCTAGTGTACTGTAAATGTTATTGCTATTCAAGCACTTATTTCTGTGATAACTATAACCCCCAGTAGTTTTCTGAAACTATAGTGCTACCGATTAGGATCTCCTATCCTCGTCAGTCAGAATGAACTCTGTACTTTGCAACTGATGATCTCCAACTTGCTATGAGTATCTTCTACACAAATCGTGGCATTTATCTTGATGTACTTGTTCCTCCAAAGTAGCTTATATGGCGAGGAATTGACAAGAATTTCATCCCGCCACACTTTCAGCATAAGCTACAATCCCTCTGCTAAAGGCTTTTTATCCATCATGACTTCTGTGGATTGGGTCCTATTATTGATACATACACCTTGATTTTCTCTTATCATGACAACAAGGCTAGGAGGGACAAACTTATGGCACTTTCTGGTCCTCCCAAGTAGCGTGTCATGACACTTCTTTTATGAAGAGCGACTTGAAAACACTGGGCGTACTGTTCTTCTTCTTGTCCATAATGATAAGACGTATAGCAGTCCTGATGATGTCTCTGAATTATTCAACGAAACATTCCCTCCTAACTATTTTCAGTATCATAATCGGAACGATTATGATACGCAACTTACCAATACTGAACAACATTTTAACTCATTTTTGAGTATCATTAGCAACGTTAAATTTTACCGTGACAGCAGTGGCAGAGCCATTAAAGCACTAAAATACTCCCAGGGTTCTAGTGTAGATAGCATAAATTCTTATATACTGAAACATGGTGGGCATGCTATCTTAACTATTCTACTTAAAATTTTCACTATCTGATTAAAGTCATCCACTTGCCCGGACGTCTGAAAAACCTCTATTACCATTCCTAGGCATTAATCAGGCCCTATGTCCGACGTTGGCAACTATCGGCCAATCAATATTACTCTTGTCGTTCCCAGAGTTATGGGAAAAATAACCAATCAAAGTATGCTTAAGCACTTAATGTCCCAGAGGCTAATTACGCCTAGCCAAATATGGTTTCCTACTGTTGGGGACTCATAATCTTCGAAGATACAATGGTTGATTTAGTCAAGCGAAAGGGGTTGTACTGAATTTTTGTTAGTTTGATTTGTAGACTTTCATAACATTAATTTAGATTTAATGAATCATACTCCTGAGTACAGGTTGATAGCATTAATTATATTAATAAAATGTTGATGATTTTACTTGATGAATAATAAATGTAAATTGACTGACATAAAAATCGATGCATTTATGTAGACGTTGTTCTCCAGTCTTACCATTGTTTTTGCTCCACAATACAAGTCTTTCTACAAATATAGTCTTTTGGAATAGCTGTGGGCTGGTAAAAAATAAGTTGTGATATTCGACGGAAGCACAAGTAACAGTGAGCGTATCTACCATCGGAGAGATCAGATATATGATTCTGCTAGCCCTAGAGATCGTATTGCAAACCTCGTTAAGCTAATAAGAATCCACGCGTTTGTCTCATCTGACTGGAAAACATAACACCTACAATCCCCATCGTATATGACTTGTCACTTGGTCTTCCTCATCTATATAACTAGTAACCGGGATAAAAGCAATGCAGTTCTCGTCGTATACTTTGACATTTTCATAGCGTTTGACTACGTTAACCACTTGTTATTAATAAGAAAACTTGAGACATACAATATTTCTTGCCCTCTGTTAGACTGGATCAAGTCCTTTCTCAGTGGTCACACACAAACGGCTAAATTTGACTCGACGCTTTCATATCCAAAACCTATAGCCTCCGAAGTTATTCAAGGTGGCGTTCTTGGTACTTTTCTGCTTCACTCTATATTTTAGTGATGTATGCTATAGTTTCCATAATGGTAAGTCTTTTGTGTTTGCTAATCTCAAAGTTGTACATTCTTTTCCACCTGATGAACTTACCCAGGTTTTTAGCTAAAAAAGGAATGACTTGTTTGAGTTAGCTAGTGACTGGCAAGTGGAATTCAGGGCACGAGTTTCGTTATATTTGGGACTCGTCGGCTGGATGTATACAAGTACATCTTAATACCCGTTGCACAAGTGTGACCGTCTGGACTCAGCAGTCTAGTGGTGAATGCAGTAGCGTTTGACACGAAACAAACTGAGTTCGAATCCCACTGTGAACATCAACATTAGGATACAGATACATCCAGCCGATGGTGTCCCAAACAGGACGAAACATACGCCCTGGATTTCACTTATCAGTCACAATTCAACTTAATGCACACGAATAATCGCCATATCGAGGCGATCCGCTCAGAATTCACATGCAGTAACAAGGATCGACCATCTTCAGTCTATAACAAATCAACGGGAATATACAAGTTCCTTTTATTATGAATGACTTTTGTTTGTAAGTGATTGGAAACTGCGGTTTAACTCCGGCTAAGGTGACTGGATGTGATTTAGCAAACCACATACTAGTCTACAATTGACCCTCCGCTCCATGATTTTACCTAGGTTACATAGTGTTACTGATCCTGGCTTATCATATTCCGATGGCCTCTCTTCCTCCGAATACGTTACAGCACTGATTCATTGATCACTAAGGCTTTTAGGTTATACTCTTAGCAATTCCCGTTATAAAGAAGCCAGGATAATGTTGTACGCCGATTTTAGGATATTGCCCGTTTGTTTCCAGCTGCCTGCGCGTAGGGGAGGCACCTCACTTACTATATACTAAGAAACACCAAGGAACAGAAATACCCGGCAAGACGTCAGATACGTGATCTTCCTCTCCTCGACGTATTAAAATTACTCTTTTCCTTTACAAATTACTCCACAAGTTAGCATCCTCTACCTGCGACGAAATTCAGTCTAAGCAAAACTTTCTTGTAATCTACGTGATCATATATCTAGCATTATGGTTGGCACATTTACAACCACTCTTAGAGCTAATTTTTTCTTGGTTGAATGTACCCAAACATGGAACACATTACCAGCGGACATTAGGACTTCCAAGTCCCTTCCACGTTTTGTTAACTTGCTCCACAAATCTGTCTCTTCTGGCGAGCTAATTAGCGATTGCTCAACAACAGCGAACCGTAGTCATGTGCTCCAGATCCTAGGTTCCCTCGACGTATAGATCGTTCATGCCTCCTGCTACACTTCTTTTTTCTTTTGTTCCGTTCTCTTATACATCTGTAGACACATTAGTACGTTGGAGATTATACGTTATTCAACTCGTGCCGCGGAATGATTACCTATTTATCTTCCACTACGGCTGTTCTTTACTTTTTAAGCGTCATACCAGACATACTGCAGTCTGTATGCACAATTTTGTTGCCTCCTGAAATTTGGAATATCATATTTTACTTCCACAAATTTTCATTGTCTCAATCTAGTTTACTTGCAGGTGTCACCGTTGAACTTGTTTGATTTATACTACTGTATGTAACTGTTCTGTTATACACAACTATTATTATTATTACACATAAGTATTGTTATCTTGAACTTTATACTAAACTGCTTACAAAATTTAGCAAGTGTTTGTCATAGTATTAGAACTTTATCTCGAAAAGTTCACTAGATGTCATTATGCTATGTTTTGTGCATCCAATTGATTACGCTTGTAAAACGGGTGTGTACCTGTTTCAGGAATAAATCATTATTATTATATCATACAACCTGTTCTCTTCATAAGTTTGAATAGTTCAAGAGCAACAACATTTACAGAATACTTTGAATTCAGTGTATTTTATTGCATTCTCATCAGACCAAAGGTATAGACTTTTCTGACCCACTGCCCATGAGGAACTGGAACTATTGACAAAACCAAGAATTTTACGCCGGAGTAAACGGAGTACGAACAACGTAGGGTAAAGTGTAGCGGTAAATAATCCCCATAATAAATAGTTACATAGGTCCTCGACATTGATGCTGACCATGTTTGTTTTGGCGGACACTACTAAGTTGAAGGCGCTCGGTCACGCATCACGACCAGATCACGACACATCGTGCCGTAACAAGCAACCACCTCTCTAGTTTGCCAGCCTAGACGTTGCCATCCCATTGCCGCTCCATTCACGATCAAATATAACTTATCTTCCATCCTTCATTGCCTTCTGATTTCTTCTCATTCGTAAGAGTGGGTTCGATCGTTAGAAGTTGCTCTGGTAATAATCCAAACGTAACTTGGTCATTTACCAGGTGCACCTTTAAAAGCATTGTCAGGAGTCTTGCACGGGGGGGGGAATCTTGCGGTCCTTGGTTTTACTTCTTGTGATCAACGACCTTCCCAATAGACTAACGTCGTCACTACTAGTTTATACAAACGGTGTGAAGCTATGAAGAATCATACGCAGAGACATGGACATGCAGACACTACAACATGGCTCGAACACTTGTTGAGGTTATACATGGCGAAATACCACGTCGTGTTCCCACACACTCGTGGATCAGAAGCGACACTACTTACTCTGTGGAGACCGCCTCTCCGTCAGCTAAACAGAAAAAGACCTAAATCTTGCTCTGATCAACGTACCTGACACTAACGATAACTACCAGGAGGACCCTGTTGAATCCTACGCCACCTCGTTAGGGATACTCACCCCTGACCTCTTCCTCGTCTTCTACAAAATTTATATCTGACCGTATCTCGAGGCACACAACATAATCTATCTCCCCTCTCCTAGAACATGGCTATAACCTGTTGAAAAATTGCAGAAATGGACTACGAAGTGAGTCACATGACTCATTCCCTAAATTAATTCTCTCCTTTGTCAATGAAGAACTAGAGGTAACTTAGGAACGGTCCACAAAGTCCCAAAAATTCAGCCCACCAGACTAAGGCGATATTACCTTGAAATCTCTTGTAGCCTGGCAACCGAAGACCAGCAAACTTACCTCAGCGTCAAGAATCAAGCACAAAGAAATTACATGGTTCAAAATAGCTCGTCCGAAAAGTAATCATTGTTAGAAGCCAACCTTATTAATATTGTCAAAAGCTTTTGTTAAGGTTTGTACTCCTATATGTTTAAAAACAATCTTACAAAGTTAAAATACAGTTTATTTTGAAATGAATTGGTTTTACTAATCTACATATAAAAATTGTTGTTAGGACACTTTACAAATTTGTTGATGGCGGAATTACATTGTTTTGGACAGATTTTGTGCGCATATGGATTCCCTGAGAAGGATTTGTTCTGCAAATGGGGCCTGAAGGCTGGTATGAGTTTGAATTTATTATAGCTTCTTAAGGTTCTGCATGGAGGCTCCTAGAAGGTGTAGCTGAAGGAGAAACACAAGTTGACTGCCCGGTGGTTGGTGAAAAGGCCTACTTTTGTCACCCAATTGACCTTCACTTTGCAACTAAAGGCTTGCAAGGTATCAGTTACATCTTATATTTTACTAACAGGTTGGCCTAAGCTTCACTTTCAGGTATGGCATCATGATTGGGTTGGAAAGAATGAATTATATGGGTATGGTTTCTGTCACATTCCAACATCTCCTGGAAATAATCAGGTTAATTGTCATTTTAAATAACACTTAAAAGGTGACGGTTCCAACATGGAGACCTGTTGGCTCTGTTTTGGAGACCTTAATATCAAGACTGGTTGGAGGGGGTCCACAGCTTCGCAGACCAGATGTCGTCTATGACCCAGCTGATAGATTTTTGCTTCAGACAGAGAGCATGGGTTACGTGGCTCTGGATTTAAATGTAGTACTGAGAAATTTCGATAAGTTTGGAGTTGAAACCTAGGTCAATATGCTATTTTTGAAAAGATCCATAACAAAATGTTACCTCTATGAAACCACCTTAACTGTACATATTTTAATATGTCGTTAAAATTTTGTGCGAACAATTTCTGCAGTAGAGAATAAAAGTAATAAAACTAGCAAGTAATCCAACAGCTTCAAGGTAATATCTAATCCAGTATCTTTGTGATAATTTGGTATAAATCAGTCGATGCCTCTAAGATTGTCTCTTGACATTAAAGTGTGGTACAGGATCTTCGTTAGCCTCTTGTTAGTAACTAGAAGGGGATAAATTTACTTATAAACATTAAGCTGCTGAAAATATTACCTAGTAAAAGTTGGTGATACAATTACGCAGCGTAAAAGCTATGATTTCCGTCTTTATTAGGTTTTCTTGAAAATATCAATATGCAGCTAACTAAGTCTTCTTGCTTATTTACAGACTATTAGGTAGGGAAGTTATTTTGAGTTGTTTGAGAAATTATCTGTTATTATTTGTTAAATGTATGTTTCCTCAAGCATTCAGTGTAGATAACTTCCTTGATGCGACCAGAGACTTGCAACAGGGTGGTAATACACGGCTAAACAGTACAAACTATTTTTGAAGGACTATTTAAGAGCATATGAATTTCTTTAGCTTGTAATATGAGTTTGTATAGACAAGTCAGAGTTACTTTGCATGAAAATGCTCACATTTAAAATTTAGCTCATTTAACAAATATGCTTAATATATTGTACATCCTTAATAGAAATCATTAATAAAACAGCTTATTTTCCAGAGTGTTACAAATATATGTCTAGAAAGGTAGTAAATCGTAGCACACATGTAAGATACTTTCTCACAGATCAAAACGTTGTTAGGTAATCAACCTTTATATCAACGTTGTTAGTTTTGTTAGGACTGGCTATTTTACAAAGTTAGTTCACTCATATACGCAATTCTTCAGGATCCGTTGTATAAAAGAAATTTGGAGTAGTTTTCTCCTCTACCTATATATCATACCAGTACACTGTATTATCTCATATATTATGCAGAATGTAACAGTTACGTAGGCATAGTATATATGCCAAAGTTTGGTAAAGGAAACGAAAAAAATAAATGCTGGGTGTGTTGCGTTTGTGTCGGTCGCTGAGGCTCATACTTTGCGTTTTTGGAAAAGCCAATCAGATATGTAGTTTTTTACACTGGTAACTAATGAGTAAATAACAGTAAGATTAGTGCACAATCCTAAATCGCTCAGTATAAGCCATCATATAACTGGAACGTGTTTGATAACACAAAAATAGACAACAAGACAATTGTTTTAGAATAGACATAAACTAGTAGTGATAATTATTTCACAATAAACGTTACCAAACGTTCACAGTTTCCGTTACAGATGCAAAATATAAATGTGGTTTTATGAATAGAGTTTAATAAGAAATAATCGATTGTAAGGTAGGTTTCTCATTTAAAATGACCTACCCCTTTAGTAAACTCATAATTATGAATGAAATGAACTGTTTATTAAGTTAACCAAACGCCTTCTAATTTAAAATTAAAGGAAGGAATTATATGTACATCGCAAATAGTATTTACACTTCTGGAAGTACTTGAAAGACTTGATATTCAATAGTGCTTAATTCCCTATCTGTGTAACTATGTTTTATTTAAGTGTTAACTGATATGAATTTGTCATTTTGGACAATAATTCGATAAATAAACCCAGATTTGTTGTATTTCTTTGAGAGATTGACTATAGACAGACTCAAAAAGTATCTAAAGATTCTGAAAATTATGGTTTTAATTCTGTTGCGGCTTTTGACCATTCACTTCTCATCACCGACAAACGAATACTTTTGGTTGTCCTTCATGGTGTAATTTATACTTTTTCTGGTAAATATTAAGCGCAATTAACAGTTATTATGGAAATATCATGCTTTCCATTTTGCGTATTAGTTATTTGGAGGCTTGTTTACCTTTCTCTATTGAAGTTCCTTGAATCATTATAAGCATTTTTCAAAACCTCTTCTGTTTTCCTCTTTAAACTGTCCGATAAGCTACATATCAAAAGTATAGGTGGGTTCAAATATTACAACAGTACTGTGGAAAAGATATATCTTTGACAAAGAAGTGACCTTAATAGCCTTTAACTATACAATCCTTCCAGCCTCTCTAGATCATTTAGACCTGCCATTTGCTGAGTCAATTATCTCAAATACAAAGAATTTTATCTCAATTAATTACACAAACGAAATCAGAAAACCTTAGAATTGTTGAGATTTGCTTAAATAAGTTAATCATTGAGAAGCATATCTCATGAAGTTGGTCAAGAGCTTTAGCGATGGCCAAGAAAGCTTCAAAAATCATACAAGACCAGGGCAACTATTCGACCTTGTATGATATAACAAAGGGATTAAATAATTATTAAATAGCACTGACTATATATAACCGTAAAATACAATACTTTTAAGCGAAATGTTGTGTTGTTGTCAGCATTTAGAATAGTCAAGTCATCGATGAGTACTTTTACTGTAACCGTTGAGTCATATTAATACCAGTAAATGATACTTTGTGGTATAAGGTATTTTTCGTGATCACAGTTTTCTTGTAGATGGGGTTCACCTGTCTTCGGTAGCCATTGGATAGTTTGACTAGAAAAATAATTGTTATAAATAATTTGTGGTAGTGGAGGCTACACTGTCTGTCCTCTTAAAGACTTTCAAAAAGCGCTGTAGGTCCCTTCATCTGCATGATTTTGACATTAACTTTACACTTTAGTCTTGGGTTTGATAATTATTCCTGGATGAAGTCCCTTGGTAACTATTTATCCTATACACAAAAGATACTTTCTGACTGCAAAAATAAATTATCCTTTATACCAACACTAATAAGTCTTTAAATTGGATGATCTCACTTTAGTACGTGACCAATAAATGCACAATCTCAAATTATAACGAGGTATTCTTTATACTTGTTAGTCTGCCTAGATCTTTCTAGCATCAGTCGAAGAAAAAGAATAGATGATGTCCAGTTCACTTCATTACAAACTAGGTACTGACATTGTCCAGTAAGACAATGAAAGCCTTACGATCAAATCATACAGCGTAGAGAATACGACATTTTCAAAGAGCTTCGAATTTGTTTTCCTGTTGGTGTAAACAAAACAAGAAAATTGCATCGGTCGCTTAGATTTTTAGTTACATTTCTAATTTCCGTTCGATTATTCAGTCAGAATATCATTCAGTACGATAACATTGTAAGATAACATATATCACATGAGTATTTATTCTCGTTGATGTATATCACTATATCGTATTCTGTTCGTCTCATTCTTGGAAATTTGTTAACACTATGTACAACATAGAATGTTGAGCATTATGACAGTGATGCTTATTTGAAAAACTTGCAAACTCTGATTTTAATTTGTTATTTTCTTCAGCAGGGTAAAAATATTGTCTATCTCTAGTAATCAGATTTTCATTAATGATCGGAGAACATCTATGAAGTTATAGAAAAGAAGAAAGTATTTCAAAGAAGAAATCGCCTTATGACAGTTTTAATCTCAAAGCTATACAGTAGCATGAATATGCATACATAGGTTGTCAATCATTTGGTGAGATTATTGTTTGTCTGAGTAGAACTACTAAGGCAAGGGCGGGGTAGAAAATTAGCATACTGAATAACCAAACGTGTACCCCTTGTAACACTGTATCAGAATCCTGTTCAGTTGGCAACACAGTTTAAAGACGAATTTGCCCTAAATTAATGGCGGTTAATGAGAAGATTCGCCGTAACTGCATGTCAAATCCAGTCACTGGTGAATTTCGTAATTTTACAGGATAGTGTTCCAAGACTCATTTTCACAAAATGCACACCAAACGTCGATTATTTCTTAAGATACGTGAGTGATTTGATTGATGCTTGTGAACAAGTGTCGACGTGAAAACACTATTCTCATAGTTTCTGTAAAGAATCTTTTTTAATGGTGTTCACTATCCTTTTCAACAAGATGTAGGCAGGTGGGTTGTCGCTGGATTTAAGAAATATTTAGAGTACCTACTCGAGTAATTAAACTTCAGATTTTCAGAGAGATTTCAGTTTCATGTTTTTATCTACAAATCGTTACGAGGGAGCACTTCTAATCAGTTTTTGCTGAGAAGAGTTAATTCTTTCTCAATGACATCGGAGCTGGTTAAATTTGTAGAATAATTGTTACTGACACAGTTAGAGATCGTAAAAACTGCTACATACTGTTTCTTATAACCATTAGATTTTATGGAGCCTGGAGCCCCCACAGGGTTGCTGCCAGTCCCAAGCCCAGATAAAGGAGGAGGGTTGGGTATGGGGTTAGCAACCTCATTCCGTAAACAACTACCATGCCAAAAACACAGCTTACGAGTAATAACCTCTATAACCTTTCTAACTCTGCCCTGGGAGTTGGAAGGCTTGATACGACGCTTCATGGTGAAAGCCGAGTTCCTTCGGAAGCCATGAGGCCGATGCCCCCACTTCTGACAACCGGAGCAACAGTTAGTATAGGTGACCAACCTCAAACAGCTGTCCCCTGGGCACTACGGTCACACTCTCGGGTCATCACGACCCCCCCAATCCTCGTTCTCTTTCAGGTTCCTCAAGAATGACCCACGGTATGGGCAACCTGGAAGTGATAACCGCCCTCATACCTCTAATAGCACTCGAGCTCACCTTGTTCATGATCAAACATGTTCTCCCTCTCTGGTTTCTACTTGTAACACTTCTTCTACTACATTTTCTATGCATACCACTAGTACTGGTTACCCGAGTTCCCCAAATGTCATACCAGGTCTCCTGAAGCCACGCTCTAAACTTTATGTTGGAGCTTCTAATGTGCGTACGCTGTGCCAAATCAGTCAGCAAGCTGTCTTAGCTAAAACACTAGAATCTCTTGCAATCGATGTATGCTGTTTCTTCGAAACACGCATACAGGATCCCAGCATGGTTATCCGTTTGACCTCACCTAGTCAATGCAACGGAACAGCACACTTCACTCTTCGTTTATCTTGAGACCCAATAGCAAGCTCACGTGGCCGTGCTGGTGTAGACATAGCACTGAGCTTACGGGCAGAACAGGCACTTCTCGAGTGGATCCCTGTAGACAGTCGTCTATGTGCTGTCCGTCTAAATGGCACAGTACGAACTCGGAAAGATAGGGACACACGCCGATGCCTTTTTGTCGTCTCTGCTTATGCCCCCACTGACTCCAGCACAGATGAAGTGAAAGACAACTTCTATATGAAGTTCTCTAGCCTCCTTCAGAAAGCTAAGCACTCAGACATAGTAATTATAGCAGGAGATTTTAATGCTCAAGTAGGTAGATTAAATCAGGCTGAAAAGCACTTAGGTAGGTTACTGGGCGTCCCAGCCCAGAGAACAGACAACAGCGATCGTCTGTTGCAGTTATGCTCAGACTACCGTCTATTTCTAGCTAGCACAAACCTTAAGCATAAGGTGAGACATTGTTTAACCTGGCGACTCCCAACATCTACATAACGATGGACACAAATTGATCACATCGACATCAGCTACCGCTGGAGAGGCTGTATAGAGGACTGCTGCTCTTTCTGGGGCACGTGTCTAGATTCTGACCACGCCCTAGTGAGAGCACGTACCTCTATGCGTTTTGCTGGTCGCAGAAAGGTTACATCAGGCAAACCCTTTAGATATCACTTCCAGACTGAGAACGCTAAGATTGCATTTAGGAACGGTTTGGCTAAGCATTTAGTCGCCCATGACCAACAGGTTTCCTCCGAAGTAGCTTGGAATGATTTTAAAGCAGGTGTATACGCAGCAGCGCTATCTGCATCTAACCTCAATCCAATGGTTATGAAAGACCAGTGGATCTCTAGAACTTCTAGTCAACTGATGGAGGCTCGAAAACTCGTTCCAGCAAGCTCGGAGTACGATGAAGAGCGACGACAACTGAAACGTAGACTGACAAAGAGTCTGCGTAAAGATCGTGAACAGTGGTGGGCAACAAAAGCAAAAGCGATAGAAACATCGGTGGCAGCGGGCAATAGTAGACAGCTGTTCCGACTTATTAAGGACACCGGTATTAAGAAATTGGCAGTTAGTGAAATCATCTCTGAAAAAGATGGATCGATGATTTACTCTCAATCTCGAGGATTAGAACGATGGGCAAAACACTTTCAGGAACAGTTCAATTGGCCCCCCAGCCACTCTTAGCTTACCCACAATCCCCAAGCTACCCGAATGGAAAACTGACACAGGTCCCCCAACTCTCAGTGAAGTTGAAAACGCCATAAGTAAATTGAAACGAGGGAAAGCAGCAGGACCTGATATGTTGTCTACCGACATGTTTAAGGATGGTGGTCTAGTTTTAGCCTGCAGGTTGACTGATATATTAGCCAAAGTCTGGGAACTAAACACCATCCCATCTGACTGATCTCAATTGCTGATCGTTCTAATCTACAAAAAGGGACAGAAATCCTCTTGTGATAACCACAGAGGAATCAGTTTGACTAATATAGTATCTAAAATATTAGCCACTATAATCATTCGGCGTTTATCCAACACTAGAGAACAGCAGACTCGAGAAAACCAGGCTGGTTTCAGACCTGGACGAGAGTGCATTGATTAAATATTCACCTTGAGCAAGCTTCTCGAACATAGACATCTGTACCAACGTCCAACTATAGTTGTATTTCTTGACTTGAAAGCAGCGTTCGACTCTGTAGACTGTGAAGTCTTGTGGCAATGTTTGTGATTAAAAGGCGTGCCTCAAAAGTACATTAACTTTATAAAAGCCCTCTACTCGGTCACCACTGGTCGAGTCACAGCATATGGCGAATTGTCACGAGAAATTTCATCCTCAAGTAGAGTCCGTCAGGGTTGCCCCTTATCCCCTTTTTTATTTAATTTCACCATAGATGTACTCTTAGAAATCTCACTCACTTCTTTTAACTCCTCAGAAATCAATCTCCTTCCAGGAGGCTCTCTTGTCGACTTCGAATATGCAGATGATATAGTCATATTTGGTGAAGACGCGCACAGCATTCAGGGATGCGCTTCTTCCCTCCCAAATGGCAAATGTTACTCCAGGACTGGTCTGCTTCTTCTCCTAAATTAGTTATAGGGAGTGAAGTAATTGAATGCGTTGATCGCTTCACTTATCTCGGAAGTCTCATCACCCCTGGTGGGTCGGTGTCTGACGAGATCTCAGCACGGATTCAGAAGGCCTGAATAGCATTTGCCAATTTTACGCACTTGTGGCACAGACGAGATATCCGTGACTCAACGAAAGGCCGGGTGTACTGCGCAGCAGTCCGCGCCATTTTAACATATGGCTGCGAAACGTGGGCCATGAAAACTCAAGATATGCGTCGACCCCAGATATTTGACCATAGGAATCTTCGTAACATCGCTCGTATATCATGGAATAGCCGAATTAGTAATAGTGAGATTAGAAAAAAGGTTCTTGGGAAACACGGTAAATCAGTCGAAGAGGTCATTAACCTTCATCGACTGAGATGGCTGGGACATGTATTGCGCATGCCCGACCACCGTCTACCACGTCGTGGGATGTTGGCTAGGGCTGAAGTAGGATGGAAGAAGGGTAGGGGTGGCCAAACCAAAACATGGCATCAATCCATGAAGACCTTGACTACTGGTCTAAGCCATGTTGGTAGATGTAGATCACCTGGTTGGGGTCCGCGTGATGATCGCAATAAATGGCTGGAGACACTAGGCGATATGGCTCAGAATCGGTCACAGTGGCGCAAGTGTATTCACTCTTTAACCTCATCTAGATCTTGAATTCTATTGTTATTTTCTGGACATCTTTACTTTACTCTTCCCTCTTGTATTCTGTTTATACGTTACCTCAATAATCTCGTAGTGCTAATGTGGTATGGCAACTTGAACCTACGGGCGTTTATGCCCGGTTCTACGTTGCTGATGATGATGATGATGATGATCAAGATTTTCTCAGGCATCTATGATATGAAGTGAAGGCATATGATCCTACTTGATTTGTTAGAATGTTTTTATGTCAAATATTTTAGTATCTAGAATTTAAAATGCTAAATGACTCTCGATCTTAAGTATTTACACAACAAGTTTTTTTTTCAATTCACAGAGTAGTCCGTAATATGATCAAGTGATCAAGTGTCGTGAAGATTATTGTTTTTGATTTTAATATCATGATCTAATTTAGAAATCTACTGAAAACAAGAGGTCATCAAGGCACTTCATCAGTACATACCTATATCCCTATTCTAGTTTGAGCTCATGACCTTTAGGCTTTACTGTAAACATTTGACCATTAGATCACTGAACTAATATCTATTTGTCTTTATTTAGTTTAAATGATTTTGTTATGTAAATATGTCAAAATTGTCAATTGACTGAATTAGAGCGCATAAAATCCAATTTTATAGCTTTAAACGGTTTTCCGAGAAAACATATTTCTAACAGACTGCATACCAATAAAAAAGAGATAGTGGATTAAAAGACTGTTTTTACCATATGGGTTGCTAATAATAGAAATTAACACAATCCTATTAAATTAGGTTTGAAAACAATTTAAATGTTTGCATGCAACAAAATTAAAATTAACAAATAAATATATTGAGCCTAAATTAGTTTCTGATACTCTACAATAGTTTCAATATGGTATTGTCATAATTATTAGAGTTATTTAATACTCATATTATGTAATGATTATTTATTTGCTTGTTATTGCTGATATTTCATCTCTATCAGTTAGTAACAAAGACGAAATTGATAAGAATTTAAGGAACTCAAACAACTGAAAAGGGACAGAGATGACAATAGAACAAGCAAACAATAAGAAAAGACAGAATGCTAACAATATCCCTTAACAGGATACTAAGTTTCATGTATGTATCATACATTTAGATCTCCTTTATGCTCTCCACATGAAAATGCTTAGTTTATTTAGAAAGGGATCATTTCTAACATTTTATCGACGAAAGGAAGAGTTAAATATTAAAGATGTAATAGTAGCATCCTGAATGTATGTTAGCTTATGAGTAATTTGTTGTATTTTTTGAAAAAAAGTAGGACATTTATGCGGGTATTATTAAGCATTGAAAGCATAACGAAAGTTAAAAGAGGGAATTTATATTGTCAAATAAGTTGCTGGACTTTTCAGTTAGAACTTTCGTCTAGTATACAAGTATCGTTATTTATTTCGGTTGTAATTCTTCTTCGTATTGTTTTCTAAAACAATCACCAATTGGAAAGAAATCCCAACATCTCTGCTGATATAATTCCCAAACATATGTTTCCTACCAAAAACAATCAAAAAAGTAGTTATTACAAGGTAGATTTTGTTTCTTAAAAAGTCATATCAGGAATAAGGCTATTATAAATCAATGGTGTTTGATGATACACGCACAATTCTATGAGTTTATTAAAATTAGAAATATAAATTACTGATTGTTAACTCTATAGTCTGACATTATGTAAGTTGGATTGTAACTGGCAAGTGGAATCCAGGACTTGCGTCTCGTCTCACTTGAGACTCGTCAGCTGAATGTACCTGCATTTCAATGTTGATGTTCACAGTGGGATTCGAACTCAGTCTGTTTCGTATCAAGAGCTACAACGTTCACCACTAGACAACTGAGTCCGGACGGTTAGACTTGCGCAACCAGAGTATATGTAATTAGGATTAACTTGTATCCAACTTAAACAATACTTGTGATTAACAGCTATATTGAGGCAACCCTCTCAGGATGCACACATAACAACAGAGACTGATCAGCTTCGGTCCAAAACAAATCAACGGGAATATACAAGTTCATTCTATAATCCGACAGTTAACCATACTCCACGAGGTTTGAACGTTATAGTTGTACGGCATTAAGGAACAAATGTCAAGTGCTTTTTCACTTTCAGTTGTCGTCTTTTAGGATTGTGGATTAGGAGCAGAAAATGAATCCTGATAATATTTGTTTCAAGTAGCCACAATTAGTATGTATGTAATACTGAGGATTCTTTGTTGTAACTGTGATGAGTTCCCATAATGAGTTCATATAAATTTGAACAATCATATGACTTAGTCTACCTTATTTCTCTGTGTTTTAATGAACGTGATTACCGTGTGCTATCGTTAATATATCTCTTTATATGTGTGATTATATGTTTGCTTGCTCATTCTTCCTATTCAGTTAATCATAAACAACGTAGAAACTAGCACACAAGTGCATAGGTCCAAGTTACTATGACACACTATCATGACGAGATGAAATTTATATGATTAACACCACAATACAATTCACAATGAAAGAATGAAGCAAAGGTGCATTATCCTTATTACATTACTCTGGTGTATTACGCTCCTTAATCATCATTCGTTCTTTTAATCATCGCTTCTTAAGCTCACTCATATTTTAAACAACCCTATTTACACAAATGACGATATATTCCTGCCCTTTCCGTGAGACTGTATAGATTTCTACCACTAATTGACTCAATACAATTCCTCTTCATTGAAGACTGTTTCTACTGTGTTACATCAGTTTTGACTACTGGTAGTCTTAGCATTACAATTACCAGTTACAATAAGAACATCACAGGAACCTGATTTTTAGTGTTGAATAAAGTTGTTGTTTATTTATTTATTTACTAAAAAATTACAGATTGACACTGACCAGATTGATAATAAAAGCCCTAAAATTAAACCAATTGGCTTGTGTATCCAAAAACTACTAAATAAGACAAATTCTTGATTCATCCTAGGGTAAAATATGAGACCAATCCATGAATTCTCCTGAGATCACCATCAGAGAAATAAATAATTAGTTACTAACTAACAAATAAGTAATGTAATGGTACTGACCTATAAGTCAGACGAACTTGTCATGTTCCTGAACTAGAAAGTCAAGTCAAAGCTTTTGAAACGGTTTTTATATGAAGATAAACAGTCGGAAAAAGACTAAAATGTAACCATTCTTAACTTTCATCTAAGTAGTTAGAAGCAACTCATATCTCTGAGAAACTTCCTGAACATTAATGAATCTTATTTATGGTTATAATAATCACAATTCCTGTTTACTTTCGACTGTCAGAACCAACATTTTCAGATAAAATTATTATGAATTTATTACTTTTTCTCAACGTTGTAATTCGATCGGAGTTAGTGTGAATACACTGAACCCTAACGAAGTTACATTGTACATATTGGTCACTGGACGTTGAATAAAGTATTCCAACTCCTCGGGGCCAATATTATTCACCTAAACAATTAACACCCGAAGAGAATACGTCATTTGGTGCGGCATGGTCATAACCAACTTTTTGTAACCCCCACTCTACATCTCCCCTAAATATATTCTCTCTCATAAGATTGTCTCTTATATAAGAAGTATAATGAAAGCATGAAAGCCTGGTCACCATGGTTAGGGTGGGCCGGGCTACGGAGTTATTGAGTGGTGAGGCTTCAGCACAAGTCCACTTGAGTTAGGCAGCTACATTACCTTGATCGAATCAAGTAGAGTTGCACTACTAGTTGACGTCAGTCTAGAATCTACAAGACCAGTATTACATGCATGTATGTCATGTTATTCAGCATGTTTCTGTATCTAAGCCTTATTATTCCATAAGACTTAGAGAGACTTGTTATACTGTACATAGTTAATAGTTTACTTTGTTCTATCTTGATGATAATGAACCGAAAGACTATTTACGTTAAAGGAACATTTAACAAACAATGGATGGTTTGCAGTATTTAGAAATGGGTTTACTTTTAAAATATTTTTCTATAAATTTAGAACAAATGATAGTTATTGGTCATAATCATAGCTGTTTAGTCCTAGTTTAGAATTTATCAGTTATGCGGAGTTATAACAGTTAATGAGACTAAACTCACTATATTTAGATTTCGTAGTGAGGAGGATATCTTTATATTTCTGAGTTGTAATTAGTAAGTTCCTATCATCATGGAGAGGATGTTTATTAGCAGTACTGAATTCTCGTCATAATAAGTTAATAATTGACTTAAGTTAAGAACTTGAACCACTCCATTCCGACTCAATGGTTCAGAGACAGTAGTCGCAATATTGAGTGAAATTGTCAGTAGGCACTAATGAAAAACTTAGACTGGGATGAAGCGTCTTTTAAAGACTGTCAGGTTTTCAATAAATAACCCAAAAACTATCTTATATACAAATCAAACAACTTCAAAGTCATCAAATTATCTTTATGAGAAAAAGAATGTTAAACAAGTTTACTAACCTGACCAGTGTATTCTGTATCTGGTTTATTAATTATATGCATTAAGAAATACCTGTAAAATGAAACAGATATCTAGGATAACAAAAAGAAATCTGATGATTTGATTTACAAACCATTAGTACATATAGTATGAATAACTGTTTTCCATCATAAAAAATTGACAGTCAACTGGTCAAGTATAAATTCAAAAGCCTTATAATGCTGCTCAATTTCTTATTTGAACAGTTAAAGCCGCCATTATCTAATGGATTTTAATAATTCAGTAACTAATATCAGTCTATGGTAAAAATCACTATCAATTTAAATAAATTTGAATGTTGTTTATTGGTATGTCCTTAAGTTGAGCATTTATAGAATTATGACTTTTCTTAATCAATGACAAAAGTGACCTTCCATTGACCGGAATAAATGCAATGACGAAAATAAACATTTGTTATTCTTTACCCCTGTAAGTTTGCTGTGATTTATCTAGCTCCATTCGACGAGTAGAAGTGAATAAAGCTAGCAACTAGTCCAGAATACAGATCACATAATGATCCAACTGAAGCAATTAGATCAATACGAAAACGTATTGATGATAGCGGGTAGCGTGTACATAATTAGTTCTACTTCGTGAGATTGAAGTGGATAAGTAACAATTGCTGGGCAAGATGAGAGGTTACAGCAAAGCAATGAAAATAATAGAAGGAAAATGTTTAATAATGATTCACTAAAAGCATCCTAAAAATAGTTCTGGAAAATCTGTCATTCCACTTTATTCCTCCTTGGAAAGAATTACGATATCAAACTTACTATATTTTTTCTAAAAGGAACGAAAGGCGTTTTAGACTTTCAGAAATATTGTTAAAAACGGCGAAAAAATGCTATCGAATATAGTACATATTTTACAGTGAACTGTCTATTTCGCCATAAATCTTAGCTTGGGACTATCGGATATTTGCATCTTTTAGAGTAGACACACTATGAAATCGAACTGATGATTTCTTTAAATTTAAGTTAATGTGTATCAGATATTCAGCATTTCATGGTGTTTTAATTAATTTTTTGTTTCAATGTAAGTGTTAGATCCTGATGCATGCAATGATACAATAAATTAGGAGAATTTTGTCATTTGTTGCAGTATGAAAGGAAGCTTACAATGTTTCCATACCCAAATGCCTTTAATAGTGTTAATTTTTTTGAGATAAACGATTCAATAGAGAAGCTCGTTTCAAATACATTATTAGAGATTAGTTCAAGTAGAAGTTCAAATTCACCTGAACTAAAAAGCATCCTCATCTTTTCAAAATCTGGATGTATCTAATGTATGGAATCATTTCTAGTTAAACCAAAACATATTCCATCTTCAGTGAGTTGAAAAACATATAAAGCAAAAATATCAATAATTTACACTGACTGTAGATTAAACTGGTTCCAGAAGGTGGAAATTGTTTCTCAGTTAATTAACTGACGTATTTTTTGTATGAAATATGCATTCACTACTATATCAAGTAGAAAACACTGTCTTAAAGCTATTTGCACCTAAAAATTTAATGCTGAACTCATAAGTTCGTGTACAGTGGCTTCATAACGTTTATCAGTGAAGTCCAATAACGGGAAGTTGTGGAATTCACGTGAAACTAAGTATTCTTTAAATGAGGGAGTAACACACGAAGCCTGGAATCTAACTTATTACAAATGACATAATCAAAACGGTGGTTGGATCTCAAGAGGACTGATAACACGTTTCTAAGGTGACACATTTAGCGATTTGTTTTCTCGATCCGATTACAAGCTGTTACCAACATCACTTTTGCACAAAATGCAACATTTAGAAAAACTAATTGAGAAGAAATCTCTTCGTTCCTCTAGTCCTTTCTTAATGCCTAAATGGGAATTTTTTCATTACATTTAAAATAGTATATAGACATGTTGTAAGCCAATGATCACTTGAAACTGGGAAATCAAAATTTATAGCACACATACCAGAATATTCATTAAAAATTTAGGCAGGTTAAAATAGCAAGTAACGTTCAGGAACTGTTTGCCTTATGATGGTAATGTAAAGCCTACTAATCGAGGCATAGGAATGAAATGTGCAAAACTATGTAATCATCCATCTGCCTACTAATAATTAGTTCAAATCTTACATACTAAACAACTGTGCAGTCTTTTCCGTAGACATCGAAAATTCAGAGAATTATTGCTATGACTATTGTATATTTTATGGTACAACAACAGCAAATAAATGGCGTCTGCTATTTAATTCTACTTAAATTCATTTTCTGAATTTTATTCACTTACATATAGTTTGCAAAATTATGCTCTTTTTCCACATGTTGTTCAAAACCATGCGGTATTTTATCAAAATATTCTTTACCGATACCACATATGAAACATTTCGATTCCAAGTCTTCTTTCACCTGTTCTAATTGATCTCTCAAGTCACCGAAAGCGTCAATGATAAGACCTAGATATACATATGAAAAAAGAAAAGAGGATTTCATTTAAAACAATGTATTTGACAAAATGCATGCATCGAAGTTTCCAGAGTTCAAATTTCGTCATAACAGTTATTCTAGAAAATACAAGATCTATCAAATTGATGCTATCGCCTAAGGATTTTTTAGTCGCTAAGCTATTTCCGAACTCCATATACTGCTGAATAAAGTACTAGGAACAAACGTTCAAACGAAAGCCTTTAGACAATATATTATATTGCTTCGCATTAGCGAGTATAACAACGAAGACTCTTCTATGGTGGTCAAAGACTAAATATAAGACTTAAAACCTTAGTGGTGCCTTTGTCACTAAGAATACATTGCTGTGTGTTCTGTATTGTGGCTTGTATAGTATAAGTTTGTCGTGTTTTCCTAATGCTGGTGAATTAAACATATTAAACGAATTTACTTAGTATTTATATTATTCCTTAAAGTACCAACCCCTGTCTCTACCTCACTATATTGTCATTACAATTCAGTGTATACAAACGTCTTTTCTCCTACCGGATACATCATAATGGTTGTCAAAACCTAACTAAATTTTACAATAGACCATAAAAAGGAAATAATGTCCATTGAATGCTACATCAAACCAGTAAGTCTTTTGTTACAATAGCACACTTGCGTAATACGTCTATTTTCTCAAACAACATATTATTATGATTAAAAGATATGTAGTATTTAGTTTAACGAGTAACCAATTTTCGTTATGGATTAGTGTCGACTGGTAACCAGATCGCACTGAACGGCTTTTTTCTTAGTTTGAAAATACTTAGTAATGAGTAACCGTGATATTACCAGAAACAGAATCAGCAACGTCTGCACCTCCAGAACTGACCGGAGTTGCATACAGAGAAACAATGGATACCACACTAAATGGTGCATAGGTTATTCTCTCGGTATTTGTCCTGAAAGTCCCAGGTCTAATCCTTAAAGTTGATTTCTGAATATACATTATAAAGGAGTCAAGTAATGTCCCCTAATTTCAAGTGGTTGTCTGCCTAAAGTTAGACCGCGATGAACCACTTACCAAATGAATAATCTTCTTAATTATTGTAAACAAACACAAACTAACCACATAAAGAATAAATATACACCCAACGTCGTTACGGAAAAAAACTATCAACGATTTTTCCCTATTTCAGTTACCTTGAATAATAGCCAGAAGAATAATGATAACAAAGAAGAAAAAGGTCAAATCGAACAAGATTCGATAACTTTCCGACTCGTCACCATCAGGTGCTTCAATTTCATCACCAATCCCACCGCCAGCCCTTAGTCCAGTATGTAAATGGAATATGAAACACTAAAATATAAAGAAAAAACATTGTCTAAATATGTGTAAATGTATATTATTTTTCAATCATGGCCAAACAATGCATACTTATCTGTGTAGAACTTATTTTGAATCGTATTACATGTATTACAGTTCAACGGTGTTACAAAATATTAACTTCTATTTAATTGCTGTCAGTAAAAGATGACTAAATTCATGATTACACTATCAGGTTTAAACACTAAAACATAGTGAACTATTACAAAAGTAAAGGGGACACTTAGTTTGTCTATTAACAAACTAATAACTTGAAGCCATGACAAATGAAGATACGTACCTTGCGATAAGATTAAGCGCATTAAATGCAAAGCTTTTGCCAAGTGGATTGTGTAAATCAACACCAATTCTTACTCTAAACACTAAAGCTCTAATCGAAATGACTAATCGCTTACCTAGAAAAGTAGAAGATGGATGTTATACAGTTATATTAATAATAAATTAATACTAGCAAAGCCACGCATCCCTTTACGACTGACTAATTAACGCACACCCATGAAGATGTTGATATAAATTCTCATGAAAATTATCAAAAAACAATAGAACACCTGATAGGTTCATGCAAATTCCCAATAAATATGTGACACAATTTCTCGATGAGACTGAAGGTATTCATTCTCACCGTCACGTCGAATTGGTGGAATTCTTTGACATCAAAGCACTATTTATCTGAAGTAAATTAAACTACTATTGGCTACTAGCCTAAAATAAGTGGAACATGTGAAGTGACTAACTAGTTTTAACAACCAGTCATTGTGTTCTACACTGTAGCCTAACTTTCTGTTTATGATAGACGCCAGCTTGTGATTACAGTGTCTAATAAGTCTTAGTGATTCAGGTAGTTTGTTTTTTCAACCAGATTCACATTGTTCATCTCTCGCAATTATATAGTGTTCTTATTGATAATTTTCTACGATTATCGACTATCACACAGATATACCTTGCTACATGTCACTATAGTGTGTTCACTGAAGTGTGATTAATCACATACATTTGTACCTTCAAACCGATATAAACCGTATGTCATATCTAATTGTCATGTGATTTACTATTTGATTAGTTGCATGTGTTACATTTTCTTTTGAAACATCTCCAAACGCTTATCAGTGAACACATTTTAGTGAGAGAGTGGATAAAACCGTTACTTTCTTTAGTAGTACTACTAAATATAATTAAATACGTATGTGAATATTTTACAAACTCGGTAGTTACTGATTCAAAACGTGATAATAAACTGATGTGTTGCCTGCGTACTACTAGACAATCAAATTGACGACTAGTCAAAATACTTTTAGAGTGGTGAATGAAGTTCTTATGTTGATTGTTCACTATCATCTATAACTACCAGTCAACAAATAGGAATGAAGCTACTCAACTGTAAGATTGTTGTTTCTGTCGGTTGCGGCCAGTTTTATTGGAGATATGATTACGATGCATTAATAATGACGCTATGAATAAAATAAAGTGATTACACAATGCATTCTGTGAACAGGCTCATTTGTGAGATGATTAGTGTTGTCAGCATTCTAGTAAGATTTATGGAAGTGTAGCAAGATGTAAGTAGCAAGATCCACATAAAATTTGTCCATCTGACGTCCAAATATAACTATCTAATAACCACTAAGTGAGTAAAATGCAATCTGTATGAGCATTTCTTTAGTGTAAATCATAATAGTCAACATTTAGCATCAAATTATTTTCTCTTTGATATCATATTTTGTAGTGATCACATCTGATTAGTATTGGCTAGCGATTGACATCTGGTTCAGCCACTAATAATCTCAGTGTTCTCGGTCAGATTATTGCACTAACACCCTCAAATACATTTGTTCTGATCGTGCGTCGTTGTTACAATACTTAGTCAATATTGCAATGCTTGATTAACATGAAAATAGCTGCTCTTTTTACTGCATTATCTCCACTAATAGTCCCTCAATATTCCTCGAATTTATCAGAGTTATCTCGATAGTTTTCAACGAATCTCAGTCTGCATATTTACTGAATAGATCATTTGTGGCAAAATATCTTCATATTCACAATGATTGTCAACAACCACAATATTAGTCTTGACGGCCGTATAAACTAATAATAACAATTGAGGTAATAACTGTATGATCAACTCAAACTTACAGTTTTCATATCATTACATTTTGGATCCGGCACACCGTCATTATCTTTCACGTAGAATTTACGGAAGAAATTAAAAGCAACCACAGTGTATAAATAAATGACAATCGATGTCAACATGACAGTTAATACAAGCTATAGATTTATTAGGGAGGGAAAAAGATACATAAAACAAAACATAAGACAGTATTTTAATATCAGACAGTACACACAGAACAATACGTATTCCCTTTTTCCTCAAATCAAATAATTTACAACTGACTACAGGCATTCACTATTCCAAATTCAGTATCTTATTGTTATTAATTATCATCATTCACTAAATAGTGAAAGTTATTGTCAGTTTTACATGGTCAACAATCATTGAAACTAGAGAAGCAGTGGACAACTGTTTCGATATTGGGTGACAGTTCATGGTAGTTTATATTCACAGCCTCACCACAGATCGAAATTGAATCCTTCAGGTCTCTACATAAGCACTTAACCTTCACATAACTGAGTTGGTATTCAATACTTCACATTTATAACTTTATACCATTTTTTGATAATAAAGGATAATCAGCAACTATCTTTGACGATATGGTCGGGGTATTATTTTTGTTAACTGACATGAACGTAACATGATGTAACGTTTTAGATGTTCATTATTTTCTAACTATCAAAACGGATGGTATATTTTTAATACAAAAAACATGTCTAGATGTGCAGGTGTACTTTGACAATAATATTACTCTCTAACTAGATTCGTTTATTAATGCTGGTTTAGTTCGTTATGTTGTACAGGATTAGTTTGATCACACAGAGTAATTGAATTTATCTAAATGGGCAACACTGCTTGACTCGAATTTCGCACTATCTGACACTAGTCAGCGTAGCGTAACTGCAAAATCAAGAAAACTCACACTCCCTGGGAAGTGGGAGGGGGGGTATTCGAAGCTTTGTTATCCGGTTCCACAGTTCACGACGTTATCTCTACTGAGCTTTACAGGTTAGGCACCGGTCTTCTGCTTATTCACTATTCAACGGCCGATCAGTGTAAGTTAGTTCTAGTCAACTATTTCCATATTTCGCTATCGCCACAATGAAGTCGATTTATAGTTTTTATTAAATACTTGTAAATAGTCAGTAATAATGTGATCTATTCAGTACGGATAAACAACAAGTAATTTCTGCCTTTATTTTGTGCATAGTACCCGAATGTGACTTACAGGTGAGAAGCCTACATACTTCTCAACGGAAACTTATGTATATAATGTTTGTATTAGACGCAGACTGGTCTCGTTTCTGTACCACTGAAGACTAATAAGAAGTAAACATCTGTCTAGTACAAATATGCGACCTCTAAATTGTCCGATCAACAACACTAGGACAAAATAGTTGTCCATTGCTCCGTGGTTTTCACTAGTGTTCAGTGAAGACCTATCTAAGATAATAACAAGCAGTATGCTTTATCTAATCTACAACAGACCACTTCAAATTATATGTATAAATAGTCTGAACATGTAACCAACATTGTTGAAGTTTATAGAGATTTTAATTTGCATTTAAACTTGATATACATTAATAGGGAAGTATTTGTACGACTTACACTAAGTTCTATGGGCAGTGCATAGTTCTAACACAAAGAGTTTATACTTGGCGATGACTTAATAATTCTGAATGCTAACAGTACAACATTTCTATATAAAATATTGTCCTTTACGGTTATATCTAGTTAGCGTCATTTACATATTATTTAAACAATCTATTACAACCATCTGAAGGTGATAAGAGGAGGATGACATATACGAACCATCATAGAAGTACATTGATTTTCTAAACATTCAGTTACGTGATGGAGTGTAATCATTTCATACTGACAATAAATTGATATTTGTAAAAATGGTGGCCTACAAGTTTCAGCAAACTGTCGTGTATATAATAGTGGATAAATATAAACTTACTTGTTTTCCATTGTGTGTAACCGATTGAATTATTGTTCTTAGAGTTTTAAATGAGACAGCTACATCCAGTAAATGACAAGCATATAGGAAATAATTTAAATTTCCAAAAGCTGATGCAGCAAAATAAACCGCCAAATAAAGGAAAGACTGTCAAAAATGTAAAGAATTATTTTTTAAAAATTAAATGTATAAATTACCAATCAATTTTCAACAATAATAAGATAAGCTAAAACAGATGATAACATTACATCAGAAATTCGCATATATGTACAGGAGCTACAAAGTAACCGAAAGTACATTTTACATAGAAACACATAAATTCTGCCAGTTTGATCTCATTTGAAAGTGTGTTGAAAAGCATCGCATGAAGTGATCTTCCGACTGACTTCATTCAGTAAGTTAAAGGTTATTTAAATGTTTTAATTAGCATTTTTATTTTACTGCAGAAATCTTGAAATACACAGATCACTACAAGATTGCAGGTTTGTAGGATAGATGACGGGTATCAATCAACAGCAGTTGATCATTCCTAGTTTTAAGCATTAGTCTTTATACCATTTGATTAAGTTATTAGCTATCTTAACTAGGCAGCTTGGTGGGTTTTATGCGGAAGATATGGGAAAGTGACTGAATAGAGTCCTCTCTCAGCAAATTGATTTTCAGGGCCGTTCAATTACAACTATATGCACTTTTTAAGACAATACATCTACAATTAAATTTACTTCGAAGAGAATTCCTTGTTGAACCATGTTTCATTGATCTGATGTGAATTTTAAATAAATCTACATGCATGTATATATTTTAAAACTTACAATATCTGTGAAAACAACTCCCCATTTCCAAACCAAATATTGTATATCAATACCACCGAAACTAACAAACATTAAGAAAATAAATAAACAATTATAAATGTACATAACTGAATACAAGATTCATTTAACGCATAATAGTCAAAGAGAAAGAAAATGGAAATATTGTATAGTAATACAACCCCTGAATGAACTAAGCAGTTCATTTAATGATAAAAAAATTTAGTACTTAACATTGAGTACTATGAAATGTTCTAACTCAATTGATTTAACTAGAGACAAAAGGGTATCTGGATACAGGGATACAAATTTATTGTAATTTGTTATTCAAATAAACAAGTAAACATAAAATAAAATTGAAAACATACTCATATTTCGAGTGAGAATGGTGCTGCAGTATTTTTAATTAACTGAAGATAAAATGCAAACCATTGAATGTCAACTCAGTAAGAGCCCACAACGAGAGGTTCTATGTAAATATCAATATCTTACAGGAGGTCAGTCGCAGTTAGAATGTTTCAGTGATAACGTCTCAGACTGTAAAACATAGTGACGTAGGTCCAAATCTTAAAGGGAGTACCAGTCCCTTCAAGAATGTAAGTAAGCGGTGCCCGTAAGTCCTATTTATCACGAAAAATACGTTAAGCAAGATTTCTTAACCGTTACCTTCAACTACTTTACTACACAGTACCGATTATATCTAGCCACGAATACGATCACATATTAGACAAACCTCGAAATTAGCAAGCAGATCAAGTACTACAGTTTTATTAATCAATAATAATATAAAATAAGATTGTTTGTGATAGTATTTCTTCAAAACGAGGAACTTACAATTTCGATAGACCAACTCGACCTGTTTCCATATCGGAATTCATTTTATCCATACCTAACAGTGTAGTGATTTCATCATGATCATATTGAATGGAATATTTATTACGAACTTTCTTTTTAACAAATTTATCCCAATACATTTGTGGGAATGATGGTGTTGATAACACTAATTTATCCCAGTGTGCGCGTAAATTATCTTCCGCTGGTTGAGAAGAAATCCACATACCTTCAAATTCAAGCATTCTGCATATTTCTTTTTCACGTTTAAATATTACTAATGGAACCTGGGAGAATTACATATAAAGAGAGTAACAAATTAAAATGACATATTTTCATGCTAAATAACCGTGTCAAATCTTAGAAACATCTTTAATAACGATTATAAAGCATGCATGAAGTACCTTGCGAGTGATAACTTATTGTATAGACTATAATGAAGACATAATAAACTGGTCTGGATGGTAATAAAACTCTTGTTCGAGGCTGCTTGATCTATCAGCTACTTACCTGTAAAATATGCTGTTTATCTTGTAAATACAGGAAGTGAAACTGTAAAATCTATCTTCAAAATGCTATATCTTGTTTAAAAAAGCTTATCTTAGTTCTGTTTTTATCATTCAAAAGATTCTTGCAAGTCGTAAATTGTTAAGCTCCTCCGCTGTCATTTCATTTCATATAGTAAATTTAATCCTTAACATTTTCTTAATTTCGTGTTCACTGACAGTCTCAAATTTAATGTATCAATAATAATCAGGATAACAAACTGATAACCAGGAAGTATAACAGATTTTACAAGTTCAGAGTTTTTTATTAACACAGGTCAAATGGTCGTCCTAGCATTGCATCACAGTTGAAGCTTAATCAACTTGATCAACTATTGAATAAATGTTTTTTCAGCCCCAAGTTTGAGTATTCAATGAGCATACCATGTGTGACACTTAAAATAGATTCGTGCACACTTTTTGTTTAAAACTATGCGAGTGATAATAATTCAGTATGATCAACAGATCATCATGACAAATTTTTGCATAAATGCACAACGGGACAAAGCACTGACGAAATACTGTATGATAAGAGGATGTGGATGTACCTTATGGTTTTTATAAGTGACAATTTTCATTGCAAGCAGACTATTAAATGACCACTTTTGGAATCTATGTTCCTCAAGATTTAAGTAATTACGAGGTAACTAGTAATGTTTGCATATACGCCGAATAAAAGTTTACAACAAATGAGAAATTGGGTTGATATTAATTTGTATATGTATACTTTCTATATTTGTATAGCTAAAGAAAAAGGGGTTTTCGAAATCAATTTAATTGCTAGGTGATTTTAGTTGTAAACTGACATCAGATGAGTCACCACTAAAATCAAGAAGACTTAGTTTAAAACTTATTAGTAATAATGACCTTACATTCGATGTAACCGAATTCCATCAGTCACGAGTTCTCATTGGAACATTAAGAACTCATTTTGAAGTAAGTTACCAAATTATACACGATTCTAGTATTGAAGAAATCAGTTTGCGTAGAACAACTTTTTGTGGGTAACTGTTGTCACTGGTTGCCAATAATACGACTGTACCATTATCATATGATGTAAGAGACAAGTTATAATACTTAGAACTGGTATATGATTATTAATACAATTCTGTTTTGGATATTTATATTTCTGCCTATTCCTTGACTCAAGTGATTTTTTACACATCAAATGTGAACGAAAACAGAAGGAAGAGATGTGGAAGAAGTGTAATTTTCATAGTCATTCCTGGTACAAAAAACGAAGGTATTACATAAGTTTTGAAGGCTAAAGGTATCCAACCGTGAAATGAACAATAAATTATGAGTGTCATTTTATACAACAGATTACTAGGCAGATTTATAGACAAGTAATTTTTCCGTTTCGAAAAGTGATGTGAAGTTTTTTCATACTTTACAAGTTGCTCTTTAAGTATTACTGACTATCTGCATCAAAAATCCATAGACGTTGAGTAATAATTTAAAGCCATCTTGTAAAGTGTGATAAAAAGCTCGCATCACAATCCTTGTCTTTTCAAATAGTGACTACAATTACTAATCTATGCTCTGCCTACTAATAGGTAGTATAAAGTAACATTCAAAATCTGCTATATCTTTTATAGTTGGTTACCGTCAGGTGTTTTAAGCAGCTTCAGGAATTTGTAGGAAAGGAACTGAAAATGGTAATATATTTGGCTCATAACTATCTAAAAGTTCCCTTTGGCATTTTGTAGGATTTCTAAAAAAATTATGAGCAATTGTAAATGTTTCCAAACGTCAGCTAAGTGTATTATACATATTATACATATATAGTCTCAACATCTAATAAATTACCTTTAAATAATAATATGCCACAAGAGTACTGAATGATAGGATAGAATGAACGAAAGCAAGTGTAGCTATAAGTGGACCAATATATGATGAAGTGTCACCTGATGTAATCCACTCAACTAATTCGTTATCACTGTTGTCACTATCACCACCTATGTTAACGTCGCCAGTTAATTTATTTTCATTATCATTATCTGCATCACCTAAACCATTTTGGTTAATTTGATTTACCTGAAAAAGACGAACAGAAATAATGAAGATGTTTTAAGACCTGAATTTAGGGTAGATGAAATACGTCAACTAGATATATCTGCAATTTTAATGAAGTTGATGGAATTCCTGAGATATGAATTCGTAACAGTGTCACTGTCAGAAATGTTGTCACTGTGTATTCATGCAGCTACTGACCTTCAATAAAAATAAGATGTAATAAAAACTGGATAATTTGATATTGGTAAGTGCTTACAGACTAAATTGTGCAAATATTTTGACGTAATTAGCTGGCCCTCACGGTTACTTTCAAAAGCGATATCAAAAGTAATTAACAAGTAGATTGTATTTGACTTTAAGGTACTGCAAATACATATTAAATGCAGCAAAATTATTGATAACTTATGACTGTTTCAAAGCAAATTAAAAAATAACATAATTATGTAGGCTTTCTGGAGGCAACCAAATTTCTTTAAAGGCACTGAATGAGCGTATGTACTATGTGCATTTCTAAATATTTTTTTCAAGGTTCAATTGTAGATAATCCGTGACATTTCCTGACCTTGCTTATTACAAACCATTATCATATATTCCGCTGAAAGTTATCAATTTAGTTACATTGTTTCTTTACATAAATCTAAAAATCAATAGTTTCCATCAAAGAGTTGAGCACATACAAAGAAGGTGGTTATTGACTATTTTATATATTATAAAAAATGCTAATGACATTGATTTAGTAAAAACTTTTACTGTCATTCATCATTTCTAAATGCAACCATAAAAATGGAAAAACTGTATTTGATAAAGAACAGCAATACAACATTTTTATTACCTTAGAGAATAATAATAGGAAATTGATAACAAATGCCAGTATAAGTGCACTAATTTTGAAACGATAGAAGTTACTAGCGAATAATGAAATGACATAATTTCTTGTATTGAAATTTGCTTTGCCTTCTTCACATCCTTCTGGTTGCTTTTGATTAGATATTGGCGATGACGGTGATGATGAGGGAGTATTCGTAACACTCGTAGAAAAACGAGTTACAGGTGAAACAATAAATGATGATGACGTTTTCTTCAGGTATGGACTGTTTGGAAAATTCGGTGAAGCAATGTTGCTGTTGATACTTTTCAAAGTAGTTGAAAGTTTGGCTAGTTCAAAAGAAAAAGAATTTATTTAGCATAAGTCTGATCTAATGTCTTAAAATGTTTTAAAATGTAGTGAATATTTAAGTTGAAAAGTCTGTCTGATAAGTACTCAACTAGACGTCGTGAAAGTTACATTTTGCAAAATGTGAGGTCAATCATTCCTAATCAGCTAAAAAATATCCCTTCCATTTTAACACGATACTTTTTTCCTAGCCACATCTACCGTTCAAAGCAATCGTAAAAGCTCTAAGTAACCAGACTTTTCAGTTGTTTTTTGCTTAACATTTTACAGTCTTCAATTTAAACGAAAACCACCTCCTATGCAACCGTTTTGCATCCCGAGATAGATTTTAATCAGTAAACAGGGAAATTTAGCTTGATAATCAAATAATGTGTCGGAAAGTTGTGGCAAATTGTTAATGAATTTGTAAGTATGTTTTCATTATGCGTTGATATTACCATACTACAGCCCTCAAAATCAAACATTCCATCCATTGTCATTTTAGGCAAGCAGACACCACTAAAAATTTCACTTAAATTTTGTCAAAAACTCAATAAATAAATAGTTTTTATTCTCATGTATCATTGTGTACATGAGGGCATGCCAGTTTACAGGCATGATCAGAATGATATGAGTTTACATTTATACAGATATTTTGACAGTGTCATCACATAAAGTCAGTTGAATTGAAAACCAAACCATTTGCAACAGTGATTTCAGTACTAGGACTCAAAATATATGCATTGTAGCACGGTTCATAAATTACAAAGAGATGCGCGTTCCATGACCAGAGCGTTACAATCTCGAAAAAAGTACTGCTGAGGTTGCGGAATGGATGAAATGCAGGATAAGACTAGGAGTCCTCAGTAGCCATATTCCTGGTTCGGCGGACATCTATCGTGAGACCATGTATTGCTAAATTATATTCGAGACAGACAGACAGTTACAACGTAGAACTTGGTACATGCGTACGTCAGTTCAAGTTGCCATGCCTCAATTAGTAGATAGAGACTAATTTGCCGAATCGAATCCCAGAGTGGGGAACATAGTAACAGAGTTAGTATTCATGGAAGGGAATAGAAATCGGAGATAAGACTTAAGAAAATATGATTGGATAAAGAGAAAATTATGATAAGTTCGGAAGCTTAGAATTTGGAGGAAGACAAGGAGTGGATGCACCTGCACCATTACCAACGATTTTGAGCCATATCACCCAAAGTCTCTAACCATTTATTACGAGCGTCAAGCGGACCCCAACCAGGTAGTCTGCACCTATTAACATGGCTCAGCCCAATTGTCAATGACTTCATGGACTGGAGCCATGTTTTGGTTTGGCTGCCCCTAGCTTTCTTCCAGCCTACTCCTACACCAGACACCATTGCTCGTCGAGGTAGGCGGTGGTCAGGCATACGTATCACATGTCCTAACCACCTCGGCTGATGAAGATTTACAACTTCATCAATAGACTTACTTTATCTACCTAGTACACTATTCCTAACCCACGTATTGCTTACTCGTTGGTCCCAGAAAACACGAGCAATGCTTCGAAGACATCTATGATCGAATACTAAGAGCCTACGAATATCCTCTATCCTTAATGGTCATGTTTCATATCCATAAAGTAAAACGGATCGAACTGTTGTGCAGTAAGCGCGTCCTTTGGTCAGAAGACAGATGTCTCGCCTACGCCACAACTAACGCAAGATTCTGCATTTTATCAGCATCTTCGCCTAAGAGAACTATATCATCTGCATATTCTAAGTCAGCAAGTTTATCTCCTGGAAGAAGGTCAACCCCGCCGAAGTCAGACGATGAAAATGTCAACTCTAAAAGTGTGTCAATGATAAAATTAAATAAAAATGGGGAAAGCAGACAACCTTGACGAACACCACTTGAGGTAATCAGTTCTGACGACAATCCGCCATAAGCTCTAACTCGACATGTGGTGTTCAAGTAGAGAGCTTGTATAAGGTTAATGTACTTTTGTGGTACGCCTTTTAATGACAGAGATTGCCACAAAACCTTACGATCGATAGAGTCAAATGCCGCTTTAAGGTCAAGGAATACAACTATTGTTGGGCGTCTAAAAGTGTGTCTATGTTCGAGAACCTGTCGAAGTGTGAATATTTGGTCTACACAACCACGTCTAGGTCTGAAACCACCTTGGTTTTCTCGAGTTTGCTCTTCACGAGCTTTAGTTAGACGTCGGAGTATGATTGAAGCCAATATTTTGGACACTATATTCGTTAAGCTGATTCCTCGGTAATTTTCACAAGAGGACTTCTGTCCTTTCTTAAAGATTGGGACGATTAGTGTTTGAGACCAGTCAGATGGGATTACGCCCAATTCCCAGATTCTAGACAGGATCCCTGTTAATCTCGCTGCTAAAACTGGACCACCATCCCTAAATATCTCAGGAGTCAACCCATTAGGTCCTGCTGCTCTCCCTCACTTTAGGTTTCCTATAGCCTTCTCAATCTCACTAAGACTTGGAGGACCAATACTAATTCGTCATTCAGATTGCTTGTGAACGGTAGGCAACTGGGATGAGGCCGAGGGCTAATTGAACTGTTCCCCAAAGTGTCCTGCCCATCGGTCTAACCTTCTGGATTGACAGTGAATGATGGTTCCATCCTTTTTTGAGATAGTTTCACTTACAGTTGGATTTCTGATACCCGTTTCCTTAATAAGTCTAAACAGTTGCCTACTGTTACCTATTGCCACTGTCTTTTCCATCTCTTTAGCTTTCGCCACCCACCACTGTTCACGATCATTCCGTAAGCTTTTAACCAGTTTGTGTTTAAGTTGCCTTCGCTCCTCATCGTATTCAGAACTAGACGGGATGTGTTGCCTACCATCTATCAGTTCAGTAGGTGAAGCTGAAATCCACTGAGTTTTCCTAACTTTTGGCTTCAGTTTACTAGTAGATATTACTGCTGTTTCGACAGCTTTTTGGTTATCATTCCAAGCTGACTCGGGATGGGTATCGCTTACACAGTTGACTAGTTGGTTTTTTAGTTGTTCCTGAAATATATTCTTGACTTTTTCACCATTAAGTTGGATTCTTATGGGAATCTTTGCTGTGGGTCTTTTAAGTCCAGTGAGGCGCAGACTAATACGCGCATGTACTAAAGCGTGGCCTGAGTCTAAACATATACTCCAAAATGAGCGGCAGTCTTCTATCGAGCCTCTCCAACGGTGGCTGATAGCAATGTGGTCTATTTGAGTCCAACGTTGAGTTGACTGTGGGGCCGACATGTCAATTGATGTCTTTCCTTATGTTTAAAGTTAGTGCTTGCGAGAAATAGACGGTTATCTGAGCACAGTTGTAATAAACGGTCGCCATTATCTGTTCGTTGGGCCTCGACACCATAGGATCCACCTAGGTGCCTTTCGGTTTCGTCTAATCTACCTACTTGGGCATTAAAGTCACCAGCCATAATCACTACATCAGTACGCTTAGCTTTACGAAGGAGGTCTGAAAGCTTTCTGTAAAATTCATCTTTTACTTCATCTGAGCTGCAATCAGTAGGAGCATAGGCAGAGACAACAAAGAGGCAACGGCGCGTGTCCCTATCTTTCCGAGTTCTTACTGTCCCGTTTAGACGGACAGCGCATAAGCGACTGTCTATGGGAATCCAGTCAAGCAGAGCCCTTTCAGCTTTTGGACTTAGTGCTATACTTACACCAGCAAGGCCACGAGTGGTAGCAGTGGGTAGCAGTGGAAACACGAAGGGTGAACCGGACCGCTTCTTTATCTTTACAAGGTGAGGTCAAACGAATGATTGTACTTGGATCCTGTATATGAGTTTCGGAGACGCAACAGACATCGATGGAACGAGAATCTAGGGTCATAGCTAGAGAGGCTTGTTGTCCTATTTGGCCTAGGGTTCGAACGTTAAAAGCTCCGATATGTAGTTTAGTGCGAGGTTTCAGGACACCAGGAATAACGTTTCGTGAGGCGTGAGGTGATAAAGTTAGGCTAGACGGGTTAATCGTGGGAATAAGGAAGTTATTCAAAGTTAAGGGTGGGATTTGACCTCGAATAAAATGATCTCTTGTGTTGTTAGAGGTATGAGGGCGGTTTTCACTTCCTGGCTGCCCACACCATGAAAGGGTATTACCTCTTGAGGTACATGAAAAGGAAACTGGATTAGTATTGGTCATAGTGACCTGAAAGCGCTATCGCAGAGCCCAAGGGGCAACTGCTTGAGGCCGATCACGCACAACCTTGTTATGGGATGTTTTCGAAGTGTTAGCTCCGTTCTTTAAAAGGCCTTAATGCCGGAGACGGGAATCCGTGGAGTAAGGTGAGGTGTGACATTTTTAGGGTCGACCTTTTCTAACCCCTTCCTTCCTTTGTGAGAAGGCAGCATCGCTGCAGATGCTGGTTATCCGAGGGAAACACCTTACTGCTGTCACACCCCGATGCAGCCAGCAGTACGACTCCGCCCTTAGATCTTAGGTTGCTGCCTTTAGTGTTACCTCTCTCCAACAGACCTTCTTGGCATGGTAGGACTTGGAGGAACAAGCGTTCCAGCCAATATAGCCCGGTTGGGTCATCACGATAGGCAAGCCCGACCACCACGTCAAGGTAGCAGCTACAGTCTGGCATTATGCTCGATGTTATTTAAATTAGACACTTGATAGTGAACAGAACTTTCATTTGACCAAGATTCTTTTATCGAGACAGTTGAATGAGGTTAAGCAATTTTCTCCGTTATCCTTCTGTTATAAAATAAATAATGTGAAATTACTGTTACTATGATTAGTAATTCATTGAATTACTCCGAATATCTTACTTTCTAAATTCTAGTCTCTTACTTTAATACATTCATTTTCAAATATTGAAATATATAATATTTCGTAAGGACTACAACTAGTGGGACAGTATTTCAAAATACATACCCAAACACGAATCAATCTGAAAGCAGATGGATATTCGTATTTTCAGGCTACTCAACTACTCTCTACTATTCCATTTATGTGATCGTATTATTATCGCAGTAATGCATACACCATACTTATCCATAGATAGGCTATCTTAGGAAGTCAATTTAGTCATTATCCTGATGCGAAAAAGGTGTCAATATATATAGTCCTTTTAGTGTTGTGGTTGTTCAGCCACACATTAGATTGTACAGCATTACATAACGACGACTAATAATTAAACCAAACAATATCACGATACTTTTCCTTAAAATTCAGCTTTAGCATCATTATCCAAAGACTTACGAGATATATCATTTCCAACCTTTGTGGTTTCATGTGAAATATTTGAAGATGCTGCAGAATTCATCATTGCATACTCTTCTTCTATAGTAGCTAAATGTACTGGATCTGCGCGTTCAATTAATAATTGCTGATCTTCTGATAATAACCACCATGGTTGTTCCTAAAACACACAAATGGGAAAATAAAATCACAAATTGTATTTTAATGAAAATGTTATCTGCTTACAAATTGTTTACACAAAGTAGAAAGATTAACTCCGTCTAAACAGTAATGACCAATCCGGTAAACTATGTGTAGTAAATAATTATTGGTGTACACTGAACAATCCTGCATTAATTGCTTATGTTTGAATCAAGTTTTGTGATCCATCCCAAAACATATTATTAAAATATAGTTATCCTTTCTACCAAATGGACTTCTGCGAAGAAATGTTAATTTACACAAAACAGGCCTATCTTGTATGTATATTGGTTGATAACTGCGTAGTGACCAACTTGATGTTTATCAAGCTTTTTATAAACTGATAGAATTCTATAGACTGAGTCGTAATGTAGCCACTAGTTTAAGTGACTCGACATCACTACCACTACATAAGGATAATAAGTGGTTTGAGGGAAGGGGTAGTCAGTAGGAAACCCAGACTCACTATAAAGGACTTGATGAACATCAAATTGGTCACTACTCATTTATCAACCAATATATACATCATAGTCTTGCGTTGGGGTGGGTTACGAATCAAATAAATCAGTGAAACCGATCGTAGATTGGGTGACATTCTTAGTGACTGACTAACAAAATTGTTATTTAATTAAAAACCCAACACTTTATTAACTTTTATGATAAACATAAAATTATAATGTAAAAATGAATTAGTATTTTATGCTGACTGGTCGAACGTAAAAGTGTATTTTTCACTAAATTTATGCAGACTACGTAGTGATAAGGTCAAATTTTTTTAACCTCATTGACTAAAGGTATATAAAGGTGATTTATAGTCCTGCCATTTCCTATTATTGAACTTAAACTGCCAACGTGCGTTTCATAAAACATGATCGCTGTATAAACCTAAACAAAACAAGAATCCATATATATTTCATAGCTTTTCATTATCATTCCATATTATAACTAGCATTTATGTACCATATACGTTATTTCTTAGTTCGAAACCGGATATGAAATCGCTTAAACAGGAAAATAACATAAAATGTATAATATAGTGGTAAGATTGAGGAGTATTTATATGTTAAGAAGGAAACTGCATAGACAGGATGTAATGAAATAAACACTAAATGGGAAAAAAAATAATCATTAAGTGCATGATTACACGGTTAAGTCGAATAATTGGGACGAAAGTAAAATTAACGTCACGATATCAATAGAACGAAATGAAATGTTTAACCAAGAGACACGTTTCACTGCTGATACGCATTTTACCATGGCAATGAGATTAACCACACTTTCTTTGTATACAGAGGTCGAAACTTGTTTATAGCAGTCGCTTCTGTAAAACGAAATAAAAGTGTTCTTCTCCTGCTAACTATTTTTGACGCTTTTGTAACTTCTACTACATGTCCATTGTGCACTTAGTATCTGATTATTGCGCTTACTAAAACTTATCTTAATTTCATTCAAATGTCTAGAGGAATATTTTAAAAAAACTTAGTAAAGGTACTACTCTTATTCCTTCCTACGTATTTGCTGTTACAAGTATACATAAATCAATAAAAAACATTTAAAGGTAATTCCGTAGAGTATTTATCCAATTCTCTTTGGTTTAGAGGGCGTTTCAAATTATATTCTATAATTTATTGAACTATGGGACAGTTCTTCTTCAGTGCTATTGTAATGTTTTATCAATCCTCCTTGAAATCTCATCTCATTTGAACAGAATGCAAATAACAGCAGACTTTTTTGGATATTCATTTTTAGCAGATATTTTTCAATGCGTATCAACTAGTCCATCATTTTGTTAGATGAACACAACTTCTTAACTCCATTAAATAGAGACTGAACTAAACACGATTAGTTACTAACTGGAAAGCAATTTTTAATATTATTCTATCCATTTCTATTTTCGGAATTATTGTTGGTCAGTAAAATAAAAAATAAAACAGATATTACAATACAGACTTTGTAGCTGAATAAATAAATATAGATGTTATATTATGTATAACTCAGACTACTGTATGCTATTTTAAACAAGAAAAGATATAACTAACGAATGCTAAAATAATTAATGAATAGTTTGTATTTACGAACTAAACTAATTAATCTTCCGTAATTATTCATAAACATAAAAGTAGAACAAATTATCACGAGGCAATTCCAAGATCCTCACCCTATCTATTTCACTGATATGTGGTATGACTGAAGGAGTTGCTGCCACTTTTAAATAAGAACTTCGATCAACTGACCATGGCATCAACGCACGTGCAGGTAAATGATGATGCGTTAAAGATCTCTTTTGACTAAAATCCGATGCTAGTGCAACAATAATATACCATAATAAATGAAGTATATGTGATCCAATTCGTCCAACACAGATTATTAGACCAATAATTACACCGAGTAGAGTCAATAGAATATCCGGTATAGTCATTTGACGTAATGCATGCCATGTAGCACATATTTGAGATGGTCGTATACTATGAAAGATAACGGATAGCACATGTCCAATGAAAGCTAGATGTGTTATTTCCAGAAAGCGATTAAACGCAGCAACCTTGAATAAAAGAAAGTGCAACAGAAATTAGATATTTTCGAGAAATTACTCACCACACAATCACGAAGAATACAATGTCTCAATTACATAAATATCCATCATCAATAACTCTAGTAGTAATGTGTAATATTAACTACGCCTGTAGCTCTCCTAAGGTGACTGCCGGTCCCAAGCCCGGGTAAAGGAGGAGGGTTGGACATGGAGCTAGCATTTCCATCCCGTAAAACCCAAGCTTGCTAAAAAAACGCTAACCATATTAAACAAGATAAACCATTTAAACTGTGCCCTGGGAGTAAAAGGATTGTGTTATGACGCCTCATGATGAAAGCCGAAATTCTTCGGAAGTCATGAGGCCGATGCCACTTATAACAATCAGAGCAAATATTTTTATAGGTACATGGAATGTTCGAACAATGTGGGAGAGCAGGTAGACAAATCAGACAGCTGCAGAAATGAAGAGATACAACTTGACAATACTCGGAATCAGCGAAACCCATTGGACTCAAGCTGGACAGAAAACATTGGCTTCGGGAAAGATGCTACTATACTCCGGCCACGAAGAGGAAAATGCTCCTCACACCCAAGGAGTTGCTCTGATGCTGTCCAAAAAAGCACGTAATGCACATGTCGGATGTGAACCACATAGACCCAGGATCATCAAAGCATCTTTCAAAACAATGAAGAAAGGGATTACAATGTATATTATCCAATGTTATGCACCAACCAACGACGGCAACGACGAAGACAAAGATCAGTTTTACGATAGACTGAAATCAATTATAGGAAAGTGCCGAGGTAAAGATCTGACAATCCTGATGGGGGACCTCAACGCCAAAGTCGGAATGGACAACACTGGATATGAAGAGATCATGGGACGACAGAGAGTGGGAAGATAGAAATCAACAACAGCCGAACAAGAGCAGAGAAAATCAAGGCACAAGCTGAATACACAGAAGCAAATAAGCAGGTAAAGAAGAGCATTAGAGCCGACAAACGAAAATACATCGAACACTTTGAGAAACTCCTAAATAAGGCAGCTCCACTGAACCCACCGGACATCTAAGCAGTACCGACAGACCTCCCGATAGATGTCACTCCACCAACGATGGAAGAAATCAAGATGGCCTTCAGACAAATCAAAAGTGGGAAAGCAGCAGGACCTGACAATATACCAGCTGAAGCACTCAAATCAGATATCGACCTAACAGCAAGGATACTCCACCTTTTATTCAAAAAGATCTGGGAGGAAGAACAAGTGCCGGCAGACTGGAAAGAACGACATCTTATCAAGATACCAAAGAAAGAAAATTTGAGCAAATGCGAAAACTACAGAGGGATCACGCCATTACTGTCGGTACCAAGGAAAGTCTTCAACAGAGTATTGTTGAACAGAATGAAAGATTCAGTGGATACTCAACTTCGAGATCAACAAGCTGGTTTTCGTAAGGATCCGTCGTGCACATACCAAACAGCAACACTACGGATCATCGTTGAACAATCATTTGAATGGAACTCGTCACTGTACATCAACTTCATTGATTATGAGAAGGCGTTTAACAGTGTAGATAGGAGAACACTATGGAAACTTCTTCGACACTACGGCGTACCAGAGAAACTCGTCAACATCATCCGGAACTCTTACGACGGAACGCAGTGCAAAATTGTTCATGGAGGACAACTGACAAATGCATTCACAGTGAGGACCGGAGTCAGACAAGGTTGCCTACTCTCACCATTTCTCTTCCTCCTAGTCGTTGACTGGATCATGAAGACCTCTACATCTGAGGGGATGCACGGAATTCAATGGACGAGTAGGATGCAACTCGATGATTTGGACATTGCAGATGATCTAGCTCTTTTAACACACACACACACCAACAGATGCAAGCAAAGACAACCAGTGTAGTAGCAACTTCAGTATCAGTAAGCCTGAACATACACAAGGGAAAGATCAAGATTCTCAAACACAACACAGGGAGCACCAACCCAATTCAACTTGATGGAGAAACTCTGGAAGAAGTGGATACTTTCACATATCTGGGGAGCATCATCGATGAACAAGGAGGGTCCAATGCAGATGTAAAGGCAAGGATTGGTAAAGCCAGGGCAGCATTCTTACAGTTGAAAAACTTATGGGACTCAAAACAAATATCAACTAACCTCAAAGTCAGACTCTTCAATTCGAACGTGAAGACAGTCCTGCTGTATGGAGCTGAAACTTGGAGAATTACTGCAAACATCATTAGACGGGTACAAGTATTTATAAACAACTGTCTGCGCAAGATACTAAATGTCCGTTGGCCGGAAACCATCAGAAACAACTTACTATGGGAGAGAACAAACCAACTTCCAACCGAAGAGGAAATTAGAAAAAGACGTTGGAAATGGATAGGACATACATTACGCAAACCATCAGACTGCATCACGAGACAAGCATTAACATGGAATCCTGTTGGGAAACGGGAAAGAGGAAGGCCAAATAACACGCTGTGTCGAGAATTCGAAGCAGACATTAAAAGGATGAACAGCAACTGAAAACAGCTGGAAAGGATTGCTCAAGACAGAGTTCAATAGAGAATCCTGGTAAGCGGCCTATGCTCCTCAGTGAGGAGTAACGGGCATAAGTAAGTAATGTGTAATATTGTATGTTATGTTGTAGATTTGTACCGTTACCACTACTTGTTATTCCTTTTTAAAAATTTGATTTACCATCTGATAATTTTTACTTTAAATGATAAATAGATTCATTTTTTATGGATTTACAGACATATTTCTGAAATATCTGGTTTATAATGATATTTCTAAGTGATTCAATTCGGCGGTCTGCTCAAAAGTCTAGGATACCAATTTTCTAAACATGTATTTATGCCCACAAACCACTCATGTTTAGGTTTTTCTTAACTCAGTAGTTATATTTATCAACTGCGTACATTTACGCAACTTCATAAAATATTTACAACATGTCGAGTATCTAATCCCTCAGAAACTCAAAGAGTAAGATGACTTGTCAACACATCATACTTTAACTATATACTAAGAGGAAATGAAAGTCCATCGCAATAAGATTCATAAATAAAATAAATTGGCCAATGGAAACTAATTAATATATATATATATATATATATATATATATATATATATATATATATATAGAGAGAGAGAGAGAGAGAGTGAGAGAGTATTCACAAGTTAAATGCATTCAAAGCAGAATTTATTGTAATATTCAATACTTCGTAATGAAAATTCACTGATGTATTTAAACACGTAGTAGTGAATAAAGAAGGCACTTTTCTAATGATATCAACAGCACATTTATAATATAATACTCTCCGAATAAATATGTTTTTAAAGTTGATATGGGTAATCTTCATTTACTTAAATTCCTGCTGAGTATAATTATTCTGTTTGACATTCGTATGATAAATAATTTATGACGTATGATGTTGACAAGTTAATGGTGAGCAAAATTTCAACTATAAATCATTCTTTAATCAGCTCTGTTCTTTTGAGTCATGTGGCCAGACATAGTTTAACTAAGTAAATCAATTAAATAAGCATTAATAGGCTTAGATCTAAAAAACAAGAAAAATAGTTTGTCTGTACTCACGTTGCTGCAAAATGACCGGAAGAATATTATTATTATTATTATTATTATTATTATTATTATTATTATTATTATTATGAATAAATCATTTGGAAAAGTAAATCAAAGTTTGTGTATACCAGACAATATGAAGGTTATAGCATAAGTTGATAACATGATATTAGTATTCGTAGTAAAAATAGTAAAGTTCAAACAAACAAACAACCTACCCTATTTAAGGTCATATCAGCTTCATCTCCGTTAATTGACTGAGCGTGTTGCATCTCAAATATCGTATCTTCACAGAAATTTACAAAACACTCCAATTTCTCTTTGTCGCCACTTTCACCAACTACAGAATGCAAAAATGATCTTTTAGACTCTTTAATCTGTGGTGCTTCCCATTGATCAATATGCTGCTGACGTATTTCAAAGTAGACGCGTTCAATTCGACCATTTGAACCTGTAATTTCTATTCGACCTAAATGTGGTTCGAAGACATCCAGTACCCCACGTGCTTTTCCAATAAGTCTTTCCAATCTAAAATGAATAAACAACACAAAAAAGCAGAAAAGATGGGCGGTTTAAGATAAACTTGGTACATAAAATAAATCGGATGAATATGATCACAGCCTATTTTATGCATCTTAAGCAGCTTATTTGTTTGTGATTTATTTAATGATTACTTTGTCTGATTGTTTATTGTATTCCGATAGGATACCCTGATATAGCCACTTCATTATTGGCTTCACTATACTTTAATTGTGACTAACAGTGAAATGAGGTAATGGAATTTCAGCCTAGAATATCGAAAATGAGATAACGCAAGCTTCTGTTAAATACATTTAACTGTATCTGCACCCAGTAACTCAGCAGGAAACGAATTGTCATTTAAAGAGATAAGTAGGGAACTCAAGCCGCTACCTCTATCTCTCTCAATAGTGACCTTAAAATTGAAATGGGGTGGGTACATTTATCTGATGAAGACGAAACACTTATCGTAGATTCCACTACTCACCAAAATCTAAATACACGAACGAATAGGATGTATATCAAATAAACAAACTCCGTGTAAGTAGCATATTATAGTACATCCGGTAACAGTTGTAACTATTTCATTTTTAATAGTGTCTTCATGCTACGTATACAAAAATAAAAATTACTTTGAATAATTATTATTATCGAAATCTCAGAATAAATGAAAATAAATTAAAAATGTAATAATGACAGCATACCTTGGATCAGATGGTACATGTTCTGATAAATTAGTTAACAGCAAAGCTAAATTGAAACCAATATCTTCAGCTGGATTATAGAAACGTTCGGTGAATTCCTTGAAATCAACTCTCCCATCTGCATTATTATCAACGCATGCAATGATATAATTGATTTCTTCACTAGTAAAAAACAAAATCAGGTAATATCGTAATGAACTGTAGAGTAAAGACAATTGTTATTAATAAGTTTATAATGTTACGTAAAGTATAGCACAATGGAAAATGTTGGAATTATCAATTACATTCCAATTGAAGAGATTATTCTAAATATAATTTTTACATCATATGTCTTCTGTGTATTTAGCTGGTAATTTCTGTCTCTTTATTTAAACTTTGGTGAATATTCATATAAGACGATAGATTGTTTAAATACAAAGTCTACCTGTAAATTTGAACAAGTACCATTCAGTATTTACATAAGAATGCATCAAAATGAAACTGAGGGCCCAACTGTATAGTGTTGTCATGTAAATACTTTCAAACATGCAATTCACTAAAACAACTGACGTGTTCATTTTAGTAACTTTGCACTGAGGCTAAAATGATAAATCGATTTATTATCTGGACCAAAATGTGATGGTTTTGTTTTGAACACTGTAATCAAATGAGAATAATGGTATTTGAAGAAAGCACGAACCAAAAGAATTCTTATTAGTTAATATCGATGAACAATTCTGATTATCTTTTACTTAAAACGTTATTGTCAAGTGGTAATGAAAGTACTATTGTCCAGTCCTCAATGTTAATCGAACTTATGAGAACCAGACTGAGTGACTTGACATAAAGTAGAATATCTGATGATATCAGGCGGTTAGAAGTGATTAACAGGAATCTTCGGGTTTATGCTCCATGTTCATTGACTCTAGTCAGCATGACGAATCTGAGACCGTAAAGACTAGATATATATGACATTAGTTTCTTCCTATTAACAATTTAGTGAAAATAGTGTGGCTGTAGAAAATATCAGTCGCATTCTGAAAGGCCTAACGGTAAAGTCTCCAACAGTGAAACGGAATAACCCTAGTCTAAATCTCAAGAGATTTCAGATACGTTTACCTGTGGAGTGCTAACTAACACAAAATGAAGTTCTTGGGAATTCTTAGGGTTGATCTACCCCCACCCAACAACAACAACTTACAGATTAACTTATGAGGTATATAAATGTGAAATTAATGATATTCAACCGAATAAAATATTTTTGATTTGATAACCAACATGACAATAATTTCATAAACTCAAGAACTAATAACATATACTACTTCATTATGCACTGTATGAATGTCAAAATAATCTAAATTGCTTACGTTGAGTAAGTTTTTTGCTGTTCTAAAGCTAGTCGAAATTCTTTGTTAGAAATCCAGCCATCACCATTTACATCGAAAGCCTATACATGGTTAACAAAAAAGTAAGGAACAGATATAATTGAGAAATAATTAGTTGATTAACTACAGCATATGAGTTGAGCACATTATTGTGATTAAATTGTATTAAAATACTTTTGAAGAAGAAATAAGTGTAGATAGTTTGAACCCAATTTTTACAACATCAACTGATGTTGAAAGATGAACTATTGGAAATAACCAAGATCATATATGTTACAACGGAAGTAAGGATTGTATTGAATATATTGATTGTAAGTTAAAGTGATAGAATATCCTGACTTGATTGTATTCGAATAATAACCACTCGCAAATCTTACTGATTGGTATAAACTCCCTCCCCCCCCCTCCTATACAGTTAACTAATATCAGAAAAAGCAATAACCTGTCCAAAAAATATGAGTCGTTTTATATAATAAAATATCACACTTATATGCCAAACAATTTACATAAAACAAATATGATCAAAATATGATCACCAGTGTTTACTAGACATTGATCCCGTATATCTTGAATGAACCAATGAAATTAAGACATAAATATCAGGAATACTTATTTGACGGTCAAATTACCACATACCGTAGATTAGGAATAAATGGTACTGTTCAAAGTAGTAAGTAGTAGACGAACTATTACTTAAAAACTTGTTTATGTTGCGTTATGGAAGCTTCATAGAGATTGGTATAATTTTGTTACTTGTATTTATCACAATATTATTATCACTGAAAACCAGCGAGCACTGAACAACCGTTTGAGGCTCACCATCGGGAATTAAGCCCAAAACTCGCAGGTCGAGCGGCTAACAATTAACCATCAACACTGCTAAGGTGGTCTCCAATGACAGAACTCAAAGATATGCTGAGGGGGATTGAGTGTTTGTTTCAAGGCTGGATTTGACTCCAAACAGAGTCATATGTAAACAATACTGAACGACGAGACAGATGTTCAATGCTCACTGGTTTTCACTGGTAACCAGCCGAGATCAATCTGTAACAGACATAAGCAACAATTTGTTCGTGAGTTAGATAACAAAAATAAGAAAGCCAGTATGAAATCACAACTAAGAATAAGGAAAAGGGAAACAAAGTTATAAGGAGACACTTACTAGGAACGCTTCAGAAGTAGTGATTACTTTCATTCGAAGGAAAATATCGAAAAATCTGAGAATCATCTAAAAAATGGACAGTAAAATTAATCTTCATTAGAATACATGTCTAGTTGAATCGGTGTCATTCATTTTTGTGCTGATACACGAACTAAAGCTAATAACAAAAAATGTGAAAAGACTTCATGAATCACTAATTGAAATCGGATTGATGGAAAAAGTTTAACTAACAGAGAGATTGATGTTACTGTTCCATGATTTATTCCATGTTTTATCACGTGCACAGGTAGACAAAAGATAGTAGTTGATTATCCTTCCTATCTATAATTATATAATAAGTAGAAACATATATCCTTGTATATACAACAAACAACTGTCAACTAAGCTATAAACAGCGAAAATATTAAACTTTATAGAGTCATATCACATAGCATAATAAACTGTTTGGTAAAATATACGGAATGCTAATATGAAATATTCACTGTTAATAGGATAATGAGAATATTGTAAGACGAAAAAAAGTCTATTTATTGCCTACTTTTACTTATTTCTAGACGCCTAAATGGAGATATTTATAGAATATACAATAATTCTTGAATGAAAGGCTATGAAATTTATATAGATTGGTAGATAAATGTAATCATGTAATAAGTATTTTGGATTACGCAATAATAACAAAGACAATTTAGCAATAACAGCATAGTGTTGCTGAATGAAACTAGTTTAGACCTCAGAGTGAATAAGTGAGTAAAAGCCAAAGTTCATATAAATCTGCTGAAATTCTATCCTATTAAATAATGACTAGGATTCGAAGTTAATTTTCATTGATAACTTGTTATCATATCAAAATATATTTTAGAAATCATTTTGATCGTTGATTAATGAATACAGATTACTTTTAGTAATGTCAAATTCTTTAAGCAGGATAGGTTAATTGTGGATATTTCGTTTTTATTTAGATGTAAGCACAAAGAATGTTGTCCAGAACGCCACCAACACCTTTGTAATTTGTTGGGAATTCAAAATCCCCAAAAATACAATCGTACATTTAATCGGACGAAAGGCGTTGTATTGATTTTTATGTAAGATTGATTTGTAAACTTTCATCAATTAAATTCAACTTCAAATGTGAGGTATATAAACGTTGTTTACTAGTCTCGTCTGATATACTTTTGTTCTACAATATGATTTACTTACAAGTCTAGTCTTTTGGAGTAGCTGTAGGTTGGGAAGGAACAAATCGTGGTATCCGATTGAAGTACAAGCATTAGAGATAACGATTCGCACTAACCGTACCGACTCTCGAAGAAATCAGACATAGAATCCGGCTACCCTAGATAATTTAGCTGTATTGTATCGTGGACAGTACTAAATCAATAAGAACTCATGTATTTGTCTCATCTGAGAGAAAACATGTTAGCGGCAACGGGGTAAAACAAACAGACTTCATTACAACCGAAAACATAATATAATTAAATTATCATGCTGAGTGAAGTCACCACAAAACAACATCTGAAATACAAATCTTCATCATTTCGTAATACAAAGTATATAATACATATATCGATGAACTAAAATTTATCGAAGTAAGTTGTAATATAAACCTACCTCAACATTAGCGGATGATTCGGTTAATGTATCAACCATTTGTTTAGCTATCGGCCCATTCACAACATTTCCTTCAAGCATTGATAATAACATAATCATTAATTCTTTTTGTAAATTAAGAAATTCACGTAATAAATCTAGTTGATCTGGATCACGACTTAACTTATCTTGCATTTGTGCAGAAACATAAATGAACCCAGCAACAGCATCCCATAAACGACTGTGTGCTAAGGCTAGTTGATTTCCAATACATGGACCCTTTAAATATTTACAAAAGTCGGAAATAATAAAACACTAAATTGAGGTAGTTGTTTGTACACATAAAGTGTCACGTTTTCAGATAACAATAGTGAATATACTTGTCTTCTGATTACTGCTACAGCATTAAATTATAGCTGGATGGATCAATCGATGTTATCAAATATAGTTTATTCTTATTGAAATTATCAGACAAACTATTATGCATGCATGGAATATGTCCAGTTAAAGCCATGTATAAAAGTAGTAGTTAACATTAAACATAGAATTAAGCAGATAACAATTGAAAACAAAATACAAAAATAGCTTGTTGTAAAATTTGAAGGTCCTGGGTTCGATTTCCGTCAGAGCCTTCGTTGTGCATTTATGAGACTCCTCATATTAGAACAAACTAATTAATCGATGATCTCTGTTTTCTAATGGTTTTCTAGCTAAAATTAGTCAATCCACTTAACTACAAATATATAGAAATGACTTGTCGGAATTGGAATAAGTTAGCAGGTTATATAATACTAAATAATTATAGTGAAGATGCAATTAGTCAAATATTCGATCATTAAGCAAAATTTTAATTCCATGGCATTTAATGGGTAACTATGTAAAATAACTATACATAAATTTAATGTCCATCGTGAAACAGGCATGCATGCTGGTAACTTGGTTGTTGTCCTAATACATACTTCGTTTAGTTATATGTTCAGAAGTGATTTGACAAAGATTTATATTCATAAACTTGATACTTAACCAATTCGATTATTTTACACGGTTTGTTTGGGCCTGACCATAAAACAAATTTTAACACGTAAACATTTAATACTTTTATCTGTTTGTTTCATTCCATCTTTGAATAAGATAAATATATCTTTAGAATAGATAGGTTTTAACAAAAGCAGGTCGGGACCACAATAGCCAATTTTTCCTATTCTAGAGTTGTAAGATAAATGTGCGTTCATCACAATGTTGGTGTTCACATTGAGATTCAAATCAAGTAAATTAAAATACACAAACAGACAGTCGGTTACTCTCTGAACACGAAACGCGTTATCCATTGAGCTACTGCCTCAAGGTAGCTAATATGTCTATAAAAAAGTAATCCGCTCAGAAAGCGTACATGCAAAATTCAGTTGTGAATATCGATAAGTGAATGACTCAAACTCTTACTAGTAATAATGCGAATATCTATAAGTAATTAAAGAAGACATACTTGTATGTATTCAGTTAGACTACGAAATACTTGTTTACCAATTTTGATAGCACGAATAAAACTACTTTTGCCGGATTCATCAATTGTATCTTTATTGGAATAATGCCAATAGAAATCCATAATAGATTCTTGTAAACGTAGTAAATAATCCACCGTAGATATAATCAGATTCACTGATACTGTATTACCAGCCTGTGTACGTAGATAATCCTGAAATGCTATACAGAGAAAATATAAAAAAAGATATTTGAGGTGTGAATTAACAATTATAGCACTACAGTTTTGTTGAAAGTTTTTTGAAGATTGGTTCAATTTGTAAGTTGTGATAAGCCACTAACTGGAAAGTTAGGAAGTCGTAGTGGGTGCAACTCAGACATTTCGGGAGGGAAACAGTTGCAACTAAGGTCGTTGGCTATAACCATTATACTATATCATTAATTGATTATATTAAAATTATATTATTAGACGCCAACACAGTGGTTCAATGGGTTGAGCTTGCATTGAGTGTCGTTAATATACTGGGTCTAATCCCATATGTGCAAAAGCTGTGAAGGGGGTTATCACAAATTGGAATGAAATAACTCTCCTTATCCTCCACAGTTTACAATTATAATATGACTGAAGTTAACTGAAATTAATACCTGCAAATATTCATTTACAACATAGAAATTCTTACTTAATATATTCATTATTTTGAAAATGCTTACCTAAGTTATGTCCTTCACATAGTAATTGTAAAAATCGAAATATTTTACAAGTGAAATCAGCATCATACAAATTGGTTATTCCTTCCATGTCGGATAGACCGACAGCTAATCCTTCAGCTTTATTACATCTAAGCAGTAAATTGTTAGTGAAAAAAAAACATTAAATAGAATAAAAATTAATAGCAGAAGTTAAAAATTGAAGAAAATTGTTATATGCTGTTTCTCTGGACAATTGAGAGAGAGAGCATACTAGAGTAACTCTTTAGACAACGATACAGCGTGATCTACGGTTGAACTTTACAGACAGAGTCAATCACTTCAAGAGTGTGGATATCCAATTTTTACAAAAGTCATATGACCCAAAATCTGTTGACCATCTCTAATTACTTACCAACAAGGCGTGCCTGAAATCTTGAGGATGGGCATGCTTCTTGTGGGATTAGAATCAGCATCATTCAGTTTAACAGTCTAATGTTACCATTGAATTATTATTAACCAAACTATTAATAACAACGCATAAAATCTACTTCATTCACCTTTCAAATGTGTCCAAATCTAAAACGGAACATTTTTGTGTTAGTCCAGTTAAACTTGTGAAAAAACCAGATAATTTCTTTCTCATTAGATAATCTAACATTCTTCCTTGCACATCAATATTGCCACCAAGTAATAAAGCAATGCCTAACTCAATGCTTGCTTGAGCGACTGGAGTTGATTCACCTTTAAAATAAGACAATTATAAATTGTATTAATGATATTGTTAATTAAATGTAAATACAAATGTGAGTGGGAGAGTGAGTGAGCAAGTTAAAATACATTTAGTGTTGATTAGTAGTTAGTCCACTGTATATTAGATAATGTCAGTATTCGTTTAGAAGTCAAAAGATGATTCTGTGACTAAGGCGTTCGACTTGTCTCCTCTAGGTAACACTTTCGTATCATGTTCTACCTATCCAGACTTTAGTAGCCTTATTGTATCACCAAACAACTCAAATAAAGTTTGACTCGAAGTCGAATACACAAATTTGTGCCTAATAAATTAGTTACGTTGTTTCTTGCAAATGTAACGAAACGATTGGAAATGATGTTCATAATTGTCAACGTGAATATGAATAGGAAAAGAGCTTACCAGCGTATATCATGATACACAGAGTGCAATTTCATCAGCTGAGATGTGATATTGATTATTACAACGTAAGATATCGTTAGAATAGGTGTAGATAGAAAATCAACCTCAAAGCTGAAGGCAAAGATATATAGAGGGTGAATATTCTTTTCGATAAATTCCCTTCAACTAATATGATAATGAGTCCCAAATTAATTACGAAAACACTTTGTTCACACACATTTACTTAATAAATATGAAAATCAGAAAGCTACATTTTAGATTAATTATGACTATTTCTATGATTTAAAACAGATAATGTTTTTCTCTGTGGGCCTGTAAAAAGCAAAAATAAAGACAGGTGTAACGTTCTTGTTGATGCTAAAACAACTCTAATCAAATAATCATGGTATAGACACCATATCTTTCTGCGTTTACTCTCAAATGTTATATGCTTCAATTCCGTTCTCAAATGTCACAAATTAATCTCAATGTGTGGATTAAAAATGAAGCAGCTTAAATCAAGTCTTAAGGAATAACTACATTCGCTTTCATACTGCTTTATTGTGACTAATATAAGCCGTAACAAAAACACTGAAATCAGTTCACGAAGTCATTAGTTTATAGTCTAAGCTTTGTTGTGAGGTTTAGATGGTACTTATCAGAACCGGTTCCAATGGAGAAGATACACTTACACTTTGTGTTTCCTGTAGATTCTAAGTTTCAGGATTGTTTTCCACCTTTTAAGTCAAATAATTCATCCATTTTTCTTGAACCATCCTCCCATGTCTAATGTGTTTATTACCATGCATACTATAAATACTTCTACTACGCAATTCATCTTCGTAGTCTCACCTTTGTTGATGCCACGTAGAAACTTGGACAGATAAAGATGTATCAGGTTTTACGTAGCTTATGACTAAACGACTAACTACAAACTTGCTTTAACTAATTAAATCAGTTATTTAAAGTTCATAGTGAGTATACTTATAACCGAATTATTTATATAAAAATAAACGAATTCGCAATAATCGGGGTACGAAATATCTACTTATGTATACATACTTAAACTATTTGATGAATTTACCTTTGGATGCAGCCAATTGTAATAGGACCATTTCAGCAGCTCCACGTTCTGCAAGACGATTTTGTTCACTTAATAACTGTTGTTTCTGTTCCTCTTGTTCCTACATCATAGTTTTGAATTATAGAATAAGACGAGATAATAAAGTATATATATATATATATAGATATTCATAGTCTAAGCTTTGTTGTGAGGTTTAGATGGTACTTATCAGAACCGGTTCCAATGGAGAAGATACACTTACACTTTGTGTTTCCTGTAGATTCTAAGTTTCAGGATTGTTTTCCACCTTTTAAGTCAATAATTCATCCATTTTTCTTGAACCATCCTCCCATGTCTAATGTGTTTATTACCATGCATACTATAAATACTTCTACTACGCAATTCATCTTCGTAGTCTCACCTTTGTTGATGCCACGTAGAAACTTGGACAGATAAAGATGTATCAGGTTTTACGTAGCTTATGACTAAACGACTAACTACAAACTTGCTTTAACTAATTAAATCAGTTATTTAAAGTTCATAGTGAGTTATACTTAATATATAGATATATATATGGGTTGCTTGCTTTAATGACCCTGTGAACTGAATTCAGCTAGATATCGAATGAAAGACACAGAGAACTGTGTGGGACTAATTAGTGGTTTGCAGTGGTTGCCGACAGTTTCCAATAATTGTTTAGCCCAGAAGTCAGTGAGTGATATGAAATTGTTATGACGTGATAAAAAGAAAGACGAGATGATGGATGATGAAGTTAGTTGGTGGACGCGAATACCAATAAGATGCGTGCCTAGTTAAGAATATGCGATTGACCTAAGCCCATTCACCCCCCTAGGCCGACAATAGGACAACCAGAATTGAGAACAGGAAGACTGAGAGAGCGAGAACCAAGAACCGGAGAACCAGACCAAGGTCCAAGGTCGGTATTATATTTTAATCATGCATTTTTATATACATAAAACCAGACCACACAGTAAGCCAATCGGAAATCTAACATTGATACAGAACAAGAGAAATAGTGGTAGTGAATGGGGAGAACTTGTACACAAATAAGTAGACGTAGTCCGTAATAATAAACAATACATAAAGAATCAATACACGAAATGAGAGAACCGGGCAAGGGGAACGTAACAGTCATAAAAATAAAATGTTAACACTGTCCACAGTTATAATAAATGAAATAATGTTATAAATCACAGTTCCCGAAGATAGCCAAATCTTCATTAGGTGCCCGGCATATCAGAAATGTCGTCAAACTTATGGTAAATTGTTTTCGAAAATAGATAAAATCAATAAATTAAGTATCCTATAGAAACAAATAACGAAAAGAAAATGTATACAAATGCTGAAATACCGGATATTGAAAAGTCGATCTATTTTAGTCTTCCCAGCAAATAAACTCATTTCGATTGAAGGTAGTGAAAAAAGATACTTAACTATATACAAGTCCTATAAAGGTTCAGTAAAAAGTAAATGTTTTTCGAAGTGGGTTTTGCTGTAGAGTTCGATGGCAAGACGAATTACTTCTCTGTAGTATATAACTGAGATAATATTGCGATAAATACAAACATTGAATCCAAAATAAAAATACTAAAATACAAATTTTGGTACATCTGGGAATCCTTATTAGTCAGTGAACATTCACCTTACTGTTATTATTTATGTCAAACTGTGAATTATCTTGTATGGGTATTTATGGTTAGACATTTAAAAACGCAAAATGAACACATGTTCGCTTTTACAATTATTTTTACCAGAAGCTGCTTGAGTCCTTGATTGGGACCATATCTAGGATTGCTAAAATATGTCCATTCTTTAAAGTAATAAAGCACCAATTGAAAACTACCGACTTATTTCTAAGAACGAAACAAAATAAATTCGTTCGTCCGAGCAAAATATACCTGAAAACTAGGACCTTCTTCGTTACTGTTCTCCTCTTCCTCCTCTTCATCTTCACCACTGCAACTCTAAAATAAAGTTTAAATAAAAATAGTAAGACATTTGGTAAAAGTGAAGTGGTTGTATCTTTTGTAAAATTAATATTGTCAGTAAACAGAAATACAAATATTGAGATTATTTTAGTAAAGTGAGATTGTGGCTAATAGTGGAATCCATGTTCTAAGTTTCATAATATTTTGAGCTTTTCAGTTTTTGATGCACTTGGTGCTAATACATAGTGTTGAACGCAGCACACTTTGCTACAAACACCAGCCTCCTATTCACTGAACAGCTGAGTGAATATAGGCACTAATTCGCCCATAATAAATAAACTAGTGACAAAATAGTTTTATTGAGTCAACTCGCACAAGATGTACACAATCCAATATAGAGCAATCATTCCTAGTAAATAACATCAACAATGGGCAATAAGAATCCTAACATATGTGCACATCAGTTTATTAATATATTCATGGCGTAAACATAGTTCTCATTAAAATGCATAAAAATAGACCAATAGTCTTCTGTTGATGATTATGACAATGATTACAAAATAATATTCTACTAGTTATCGACAAAGTTTTAATTAGAACAGGTCTACTTTTAGAACGAATTCATGAGATATATTATTGAAGTCACTAAACTTTTCCCTACATTCATCAATTATTGAAATGTAAGGATGGGATAATCATGAAATAATATTCACTTACTCTATCAATAAAATACTGTGATTCACTAGAAACAGTAATTTAGTGGATGATTCGGTGGCGTATATCTTAGACAGACAAAGTTTAAGACATAGTATAAACACTAACTCCAATGTTAGCATATCCAGGTGAAGAAACTGGTTTTTAGGACTCCACTAGAACATACATCTATAAGACGATTTACTAATCAGTAAAGGATTTCTATTCCTTTCATAGTTACTGAATTGTGTCTATCTAATTCCAGTATGACTGACTGATAAATGCAAAACAGACATATTTAGATACACTTGGTAGGAGTGAGTACTTATACTCAAATTCTTTCACTTTTGTTTCGGTTCAAACTATTTCCACTGTTTTCACTTATGAGACAGCTTTGTGATTACTTTTAAAACAATATAATTGTATTTGTATCTAGTTTACATAAAAACGTCTGATGTTTGAGTACCTAAGTATCAGGTGATCTAGTCTCGCCATCAAAACAGAACTATATTCTTTCGCGTTACTTTACTAACGGATAACTAGATTATTAAGAGAAACACCAATACTCTTTACTTACTTTGCTCATAATTTTAGCATAAGCTAAATAAAGTGGATCATCTGGAGCTTGATCCGATGCTGAACGACATAATGCTATCAATAATTGTGTCAGTGGGTCAGGTTTAGATGTTGGTGAATCTTGTCTGTATGCAAATTGACTTGAAGAATTATCAGATGTTTGTGAAGAGCCAGTTTGTTGTAAACTGGCTGATTTACTAGGATCTGTACTTATAGGCAATCCAGGATCGTTGGTAAGACTTGACAGATCCAAATCTAAAGTTGAATCCATCATATCTAAATCTTGGTTAGTGCCGGTTTCAGCTTTAATAGAAAATAGAAAATTGAATCAAAAGATCCCGAATGTGGAAATATCCTAAATGTAACAATTTTGATGCTTTTTCACAATGATACAAAAATCGAAGTTAGTAATTGAGTGTTAGATGACTTTTAGACAAGTGAATCCAATGCATTTTATTATATTTGGTAAATGGCTAGTAGTGGAATTTAAAACAAAGGTTCCGTTCAAGTTAGGATTCACCAACTGGATTTACGTTGATGTGAGTCAAACAAGAGTACACTTCCGACAGACCAACCCCAAAGCCAACACATTATCTACTAAGCTATTAGCTGCGGCTAGTTGTTAACTAGTACTACAGTTATAGCTGAATTAATCTATTAAACCTTATTGCAATATGTTCATCTTGACTTACCGACTAAATATCGTCCAACTTGATTTTAAATTCACATTGCTTATTTGACTACCATTTCGTCATTCAATTACCTTTTTGTGTATCCTTCAGGCTACTTACTATTATTAAGTAGTATATTTCTCATGAATTTCATAACAAGGGTAAATTGGTTAGACGTTGATTTCTCAATTTCCAGGGCACATTTTGACGTATATAGGGATCGCCAATTTGATGTGCTTGCATCTCAAGATGCATATAAGGCAATATAAACGACGAGATGCAAACTGTTATGACTCGAGAAATTTGGTCGGTTGACCGAACGCCAATGAGGTGTGCCTGGTCGATAAATGCGCGTCTGCACTATGCCCACCGTGACCTAAGTCGGAGATAGAACACAAGCCGATAGACCAACCAGACAGAATCATACCATATCTCATACATTCCTTTTATATAAACACAACACTAGACCACACCGTTAACCAACTAGGAAACTAACATTATGTTGGGGATGTCAGATCCCCAGAATTCTCTTGGTAAACCTGTTATTTTTATGATTTGTGTAAATTTAAATTTCTCGTTTTCGCGCTAAAAATTTCCCTTTTCACCTTCAGTTCGTGTTACCCACTTAGTGAGACGCTAAATCTTATTGGTTCGTTGTTTATTTTAGTACGCTATTCGTAACATTTCAAGGGCGCTCTCCCTTTTGTATATATACGCATGAGATGTGTGGTTGTCATTCCGTTTGCCGGGCTGCCTGTGGAATTAAACGCTTCTGCTGACTTTGGACTTCTCCCTCTAGTCAGCTGGGCTAAGGTGCTGTGAATAGCTTAGCTTACTTGTTATTGTGTCGCTGGTCATACATTCGCTAGCAGGTATCGAGGTGTTTATTTAATTCGCGAGAACCATAGCACATTAATACAAAACAAAAGAGATACTAGCAGTGGATAGGGACAAGTTCTATTCAACCAATTAACTGTAGTTCACAGTAAGAAACAATGTACTAACAGTAAATGTACTAAACGGGAGGATAAATTAAGAGTAACATAACAATCATAGAAACGAAATGTTTACATTACACACAGTCAGAATAATTGAAATAATGTTCTAAGAGTTCTGAGAGTTCGTTACAATTCTTTAATCGCCCAACATAACACAAATACTTTAGATCTACTTTGTAACATAACTTATAACCGTTCCTTATAAAATTCTAAGCTATTTTAAAGTATTTACAAATAGTCATGAAGCATAATGTGTTTTACCAATGAAATCGTATACTTTTACTTTTCAACATCTATCTGACCTCGTTTATATGCGTCTCTTGGATATTTATGCATTCACATTACTTCCCAACTTTTGTGCTTATAGTTCTAGTTTGCTTTACTGTTCTCCATACAGACTTTACTAAGAGACTTCTTGTGACCTAGCATATACGGCTTACCATTTCTTTACGTAGCTGTTGTAGAAAGCATTTAATATTTAATACTACCGTAACGTTTATGAATGTCTAGGGACCTCGAAAAACTAGGTTAGTAAGTCTTATGTTTTGTTTTATTCTTGCTAATAGTACTATGTTCATAGAAAAATTCTTGTTTCGATTCGTGATTACATGAATATCTATATGTTTTCGTCCAAATCCTCTAGTGGATATAACACTGAAGGGCGAATAAGAAGAATCTATCACAAACGATTTGCACATATAACAAATACTTACTTTCTGCACTTTTCTGAACACCATCGATTGCATGCGCAGTACTAGGCGCATTATCGTTCCCGCCACCGGTTGACAATAATTCATTTGATTTTAATAGATCTTTCAATAATGCACCACTTGTTACATCTTCAATTAATTTCACACCTAACGATTCTTCATAATCTAACCATTCAGTAATATAGCCCTTTAAGAATAAGTTCATAACACGATGTGTTGGCATTGCATACAATGGTACCATACGAAAACATGCCATTACAGCACGTTTACGTTGCGATGATACTAATTTCTTCCATGCACCTTTGCTAATTGTCTGTGGATGATCAACCTGAGTTTAGCAAAAAGATAATAGAACATATCCAAACGCGATGGAAGTTTACTTAAAGAAAAGACACATGAAACCGTAGCTAAGTATCATTAGTAGAATCATTCATGACTTCATATGAAATCCTTCGTTAATGATTTTCACTCACATGAATTTACCACAAGCAGGAAAATATTTCAGGTGGATGAGGTTGTATGTTAGTGAGTTGATTTATGCAAAAGTTAGACAGACCAAATATTACAAGGTTATAACGTAAATAAAATACTAATCAAGAATATCATTAGTGTAATTGAATTGCTCAAAGTTAGCCAAGGTTAAAGCTTGAGTCAAGAGAGACATAAATACGAGGTTATGCTTTCAGCACAATAATATTCAGCTTTACTATTAAACATTACATTCTAAAGTCTTCATATTATGTATATTGGGTCTGGTCAATAGTTGGGAATCATGGACTGTAAATGGATCAAGTAGCATGTCATAAAAGTTTACGTAGCCAATCCATTTTTATGAAATTTACTGGAAATGCCTTTGAGTGAACCAGACAAAAATATTGAGCTTGAAGAAAGTATTAATGAACAACAGTGAAGAACCAATCGATCAAAAGTAAACAAGAACGTATGTATTGACCTCCTAATTTAAATTAAACAAATTTAGCAGCAGGTTTATGTATTTGGCTTTAAGATGATAATTTTGTGTCAGATAGTGTAAATAGAATTAGATGGAGCTTTAGGTTTGGATCTTCCAGTCAATGGTGAAATATCGACTACAGTGATCACTAAATTAACACTTATTCAGTGCATAACCTAACTATAAAATAACGAATTTAGTATTGTTGAAAATGTAATTGGTAGGTTCTTTGAATCCATTCAACTAACGTTTTATCTAATGTTAGATAAACACGTTGTATAAAACAACAGGTAACAGAGTGAACAAAATATTTACTTGTGCAAATCTCCTAACGTTACCAATCATTGCAAATGATATTGTTTATGATAGCTAATAAAATAAAATTTCTGTACATACGTTATTTGTAGTGGCCTATCTTTATTTATCTGCTTATCAATTAAAGTTATAATTCACTTATGTGTGGATATTACTTCTTTATAATTCGCTGTTGTTGTAAGTTCGGCATGTGAGTAAATACCAAAGGTCCGAAAATTCAGTCATGGTTATATACGTGCTTCTAACAATTAATTTAACCACTACGCTGGATATTTCATTCTTAATCGTAATACTAAGCGATCTCGATACTTCCTTTGCTTATAAAATATTCATATAGGACACCATCAGAAGTTTTAAAGACCATTTAATTCAAGATCCTGAATTCTTAAGACATTGAGGAGTGTTTTGTATGTTGGAAATGTGGGTGAAATAAGTGCACTGCTACACATGGCTATTACATTGAATGAAATAAGAATGAAGTACTCTAAAGTTTACGTAGCAAAGTCTCTGACTTACGCGCATATTTATTGGACTCACAAAAATATATACATAATCCGATTCAAGTTCAGCACTTACCATGTAAAGACCATGCATTACTTTAGATAAAATTAAAATCTTGTCGACTACTTCTTTCCTAGTTGAAATCACAAGTTCAGCATGTCGACCAGTTAGAGCAATTGTTTGATCAATTTTTTTGTACAATAATTTCTGCCATTTTTGAGTTCGATGATCAAGCTGGAGAAAATATGACAGATTATTAAAATATAGTAATGTGATTGATCTAGAATGATTCTTAAAATGATCGTATTATGAAATCACTTATCAGCCAATGAACAAGCTAATGTGAAATAGAAATGATAGATTCTGTTAGATTTTAGTAGTCTTCGGAAGTTTACTGGTTTTCCATGGTTTATTATTATTTTTTCGAACTTATTATTTTAAAGCTAACTTTATATAACCTCATGCATCTAAGCCCGAATATATTCATACTGAATCTTTCCTATGGTTGTAGAAAAATTTATAGAAATCTATTATTGCTTATAAAATCTTTATTAACATGTTTTAAATTTAATGTCAAAAGAGTACTGGGAAGAATTGTTCTGTTGATATATAGAGACATGATTATCGTCATTAAGTCCCATGTAAACAATCTGTAAATAATCATAAATTATGAACGGTTACTTTTTGATTACTTTTGGCTGTTACAAATAATCATGACCATACTGATAATAATTGTAGCTGCTGAATAATGTAATAAAAACTCACACAAATTACTCAAACTCAAACTTTGCTCCCCTACGATCATCCACTTTATCACTACTAGGAAATTGTTACTATTATTCTGCGTTAGCTATGTTTGTTTCTTCAGCTGTAAACAATGATAAATATATATTTGACATAGGTGGAATCGCTGCGAACTGCAATGTTTACTTTTTCTTTAAGAAAGAAAATAATGAATGGGTTTTCTTATTAGTGAAAGACTAATTCAAAATTGTTGCATTCGATGAAGCATTGACTATTTCAAAACGCTCTTGATAACGTACTTCTACTATTAGGTGAACTTTAAATTGCCTACATTATTTACTAAAGAAAATTACGTGCTTACAGAATTATTTCAGATAACAATAATTAGTTAATCACTATACATTCATCTATGATTGCACATTTTAAAAACTTATCCTCTGCAGTTTTGACAATCTTGAATTTAACGTCCCACCGTAATCATTAACAATAGGCGTCTTTTCGAATAATGTTCCTTAACTTTCTAAAATCTGAAAACATCTGAAAATCGGTGTAAATTCCGTAATTAATTACTAAATGTATTATTACTGTTATATCTGACTGAGCAACATAACTCAGCATTTTACATAGTTAAGCTGTGAACTATCTATGATAGTAAAATTCAAAAATATGCAGACTGTTATCATTTTTAAGTCTAAACTATTACCAATTAAAGAATAGAAACTTTTACATTATTATCTGTAAGATCTAATGTTAAAAATCGGATATAAAAGATCATCAAAACACAACTCTTATAGGGAAGGAATAAAGTAAATTACTGAAAATTTAAACTGTTATACACATTTTGCCTTCATCTAGCAATTTTGTTACCATTTCTTTATATCCTTCTTGTTCCAAGTCTATATCTAAATTGCCAAGTATTATTATTATATCGTTTATAGTACACAAACTAGGATCAATTATTCACGTATTTATTGCGCGAACTTCGGATCATTAATACCTTTGTTTTGTATTGACGAGATTTCCCAAAATGCGTTGCTGTGTGGTCCGTAATTATATGTGCTTATTTAAAAGACTTTGAAATGAACAATTCACAATTCTGGATTGGTTGACAGTTGTTTTTGTTGATTGTTTGGGGGGAAAGGCGAGGTAGTTAGGCAAAAAATATATTGGTCCTTAAACTGTGGTCGTCGCATTGTTCATCAATAAAGTTTTCATTCCTATTGTTAACTAGTCAAACTAATTACTCTTACTCTCTCTTAGCGAAATGAAAGACATAGCAATAACTCAGATTATTTCTACTAGTTTTGTAAAAAGAACAGAAGCATTTATCAATTCCTACAGTTGCGGGGTCAAACAACATCAATGCATAGTCTATTCTGTTGATGAGCTAATCAGCACAAACCATTTAATTAATTCTCATTGTGATTTTGTATTGTATATAAAGGGGATATTTTGTCTTCATATAAATTCTTTGCAATCATAGACTGGGTTTTATCATGTGGTATTCGGTGGTTTAGTAGGACAAAAAGTTTGTGTTTTAAATCATTCCGATTATCATATCAAAATTCGCTCCATAATATTAAGTCTATAACGAAGAGAATAAATCTCTTCGACAGACTCATGTTCCTTGCAAAATTATTTATTCTAACTATGCTGTTCAGTCAACCACTACTATTCATATATCTTACAAACAATAGCCTGTTATGAGCAATACATGTGAAGTCACTGTGAATAGTTTACAAACATGATATGCTTTCAAGAACAATAGTTCACATGCATTATTTAAATTGGATTTTAACTGGAAAGTGGAATCCAGGACGCGCGTTTCGTCCTATTTGGAATTCCTCTTGCCAGTCACAATCCAACTTAAATAATACTTGTGAATAACCGCTATATCGAGGCGATCCCCTCAGGATGCACATATAGCAACAGAGACTGACAAGCTTTAGTCCATAACAAATCAACAGGAATATACAAGTTCATCCTAATAAATCACATGTTATTATACATGTAAATCAAAAAATGTAATTATGCCTTCATAGACACAACATAGGACAAAGACCGACTTACATCGCCCTCTTGATCCAAAGCATTATTGAGATAGGCTTCAATAATAGCGTCACTTTCTCGCTGCATATATATACACATATGTCATTATTTGGTGGATATGGTAAGTGGTGATGTAAGACATTGTAAATGATTGTTTTTTTAGGTGCGAAGTAGAAAAAAGAGAAAATATGAACAAAAGGATAAGTATCACGTTGAAAAAACTGATATATCCAGTTATTATATTTTTAAACATTAAGAATTCATAGAATCCGGTTGCTGACATTTTCCAAAAGCACCATTTATAATAATAACACAAACAACAACAACCATACATATTTACGACAAGGGAGGTGGAGTAGGTTAAATATTTAATTTGTATAGGGAATGGTTTTCACGGAGCTAAACAAGACCACAGCATTATTTTGTAAGTTCCTTACAATAGGAAGGTACATATCAAAAGAGGAGAGAAAATTAGATCACATTCAGAATATTAACAGGTTAGGAGGTAGCGGATACAATTATAATTTGTTGGGTAACATTGAACAATTAAGATGTGCTGTACAAAAAATGATTTATTCATGCTGTCAAAAAATCGATACAGACAATACACAAGAATGTATACAGTTATTGGCACATAACATGGACATATATTTCAGTGTACATATCCATACACGAAAATTTAACGAACTTTAAAAATATTGAAAATATATACTTAACAGTAATGAATATCAAGGTGAACATCAACACCTGGTACATCTAGATAACGAGTATCTAGGAAAGCGAAACCTAAGTCCTGGATCCTACTGTTTCCAACAATCCATCATGATTGGTAACCTGTCTTGTATTACCTAATTCATCTGATCATTATGCAGACTAGTGTGAATCGAATACTTGTTCCTTGATTTTCAATACCTTATTTCTTCCTTGAGTTAGAACAAACAGGGCACAAAAACATAGAATCTAGGCATTGACACGATGTACAACAAGTAAGCCTAATAATCAGGACTTAATTTCATAGGTTTGTGATAACCTGATTATTAATGCTATAAATAAACTATAAACTTGTTTATTAAATTTTAGATAGGTGTGAAGCCATGTTGAATAAAACAATTAAAATTTACTAACCAGTTATTCTGTTATTAGAGTCTGTTTATTTATTCGGGCTTGTGAGTAATTTTAATGCAGCCGCAAAAAATTCCGACGATCGATCGTAAAATTAATCCAACCCTCACTTCAAGATATTTGCAAGGCTTCCTCATACAGACATCATACCTGTTACCATTTATCATTAATGTGTACTGACTGACGGAAATTTTAAAAATTACAATATGGTTTCGAGGTATTTTCCACAGCATATTAAGTGTAGTATATAGTTCCATTAATGTAGACTATATTTTTCTGAGGAAAATAAGAACCATATTAGGATGATTCTAATCTTTTTACATAACATAAACTATGTTGCTGTAAGACATTTACAGTAGACTGAGTGAAGTGCATATTAATAACAAAATTGATAGCAATTAGCTTAACGGTATTAAGGGCTTTGTGTAAATGACTGAAACAATTTATTTTACATTCTACTAAGCCATCAACTTATTGGGATTTATTAAATAAATTCCATTGATAATAAACTTCTGTAATAATTACAATATGAAACACATGAATGCACTGTGTTATAATAGACTTGATTGATGTACCAACGTACATACACATAAACACATGCATATTTGTGGTTAATCAAGTCTATGCTTGTTTATTTTTACCCTTTCAAGTAATAATGTGGAAGTCGTTTCAGAAAAAAATGGTAAACCAAATATGTGCTTTGTCATTTCCAACTATCAATTTCGATACACTGAAAAGTTCGGAATGTTTACATACTTCGAAAATATTACTATTTTAATAAAATGCGTTTATCTGTGCTGCTTAATAAGTTGTAATTGAGAACTGTGGAGATTATTGAATATTATCTTAATATCCATGAAGACGTGATCAGTGAAGCTCAACCATGTCGGGTGTGAAGTACATACCCATCAATGATAATGAATGAAGTCGCGCAAATGTATTGTGAATTGAGTGAGTTAGAAATGTTAACCGTTAGCAGCAGACTCAGTAGTCTAATGGTAAAGCGTTCGACATGGAGTTGGAAGGCCCTGGATTTGATCCCTGGTAAGATCTTAGGTACGCACGGCTGAAGAATGCCATGCTAGGTCGAAAAAGCTGTCCAGTGCTTTCTGGTGGTCAATCGTTGTCTGATTCAACCAATTCATGATATCAAATTAACTTTAAATAAACTCACTGGCATACTAAATGTTGTCATTTTGTGTAAAAATATATACATTTATTCATACAAGTTATAAAAAGAATGAATTTAAATTTTATATGAAGTCATAGATGTTGATGTGTTAAACAATTTGTAAAGTAGTAACGTATTAACCAATTATTTGTCAAATTTTTCTGTTCAATCTATTTTCTTTGTTAAATTTTCTATTCCTATACTAAGAAAGAATTTTTCACTTCTAAGAGGTCTTCAATAAAAAAACTTGATGGTTAAAAGAGAAAATCGACTATCATAAGAAACAAGTAGTTTTTGAAACTAATATAAAGTTTCATCAAAATAACTTACTAATGATAAGGTAATTATAATAGTTAATAGTTACTAAAAAAAAGTGCATACTAAGGAAAGTTATGGAAAGTAAGTAACATGAAGTATCAATAACAGTTCGAAACATCTCAAAAGTAATATGCATTAAAGTATTATCGTAGTCTATACTTCTACATACATAATTCTTGCAAATGAGTGTAGTGTCAGTTATTATTATTATTATTCACTGGACATTTATTAATAATAATCTACAATGTGAATCAGTGTGTGCAAATGTATGCAAATTCATATGTAACAATTTAAGATGAATTCATTGCCAATACAAAAATGGTGCAATTAGACAGAAGCATTCAAACAGGTATGCGGCAGTTGGAAAAATGCAAACAATCAGACATACACATCAACAAATTCCGACACATATAAGCATGTATACAATGTTAGGAATATAGATACCTGCATTGAATGCTCCAAACATCTATCACCTGTCAAACTAAGTGTTTCCTTTTAATGATAACAATAATAATAATGTTAATAATAATAGTAATAACTGAATTACGGATAAAATAATGTGAATTGGTGGAAAAAGCAGGTGTAAACAGTAAGATAATATTTTACTACAGACACTAGCTAGATGACCATTATAAACCATGGAAGTACTTTGTCTTAATATGGAACTATTCATCAATGAATAACCATACTCAGACGAAAAATGTCGTCCAGTCCTTCCTGATATTCAAGGATTGTCTACAAAGCGTGACAATTATAATAACATTATAAAAACTGTATATAAAGCCAAAGAAACAAAACTATTTAAAAGTAAATAACCACATATGAAGTTAGCGCAAGTCTCTAATACTAACATATTCAAACTTATAGTTACAACTATACATATACATACGATTTTTGTATTCTCTAAATTATATGCTTCTATTTGATTTATCAACTATTACAATACTTTTCACGTCCTCAGTTTTCTGCACACAAATCGTCCAAACTTGAATACTTTTTTGATATTCAATTTGTGTTGTCTATATTTTGTTCTATATGAAAGCTTACATTTGACTCGATGGCTGTTGATGCAGAATTTCGTGTGTAAATTATGTTGGTTTAATCCTGCACCTACTACTTAATTTATGTACTATTAACGCCATAGTACTGTACGGATGGTGATTACTTATTTATAATGATAAACAGTCTTGCAGTTTACATTATTATTTATATAAGTTTTTGAGTGGTAGATATTGGATTACTAATACAAGCTTTTATCCACGTCTTCTGGTTTTGAGCAGTTGGAGACAAGAATTTGGATGAACAAGCAGAAATTTTAATATCAGGTCATTGTTTTAAAGGACGTTGTGCTGTTTAGCTTTTTGAAGAAAATTTTGTTATCAGGCGGATCAAGATTATTCCATTGGTAGATACCTAAGGTCAACTGACCTAGCCAAGAATGCAGATAAGTGAACAGACGAAGAACTTCGAAAAGGCCTGAATGTTGGTAAATAGCTGAATGCACAAAATGATATAGGCAGATCATGCTTATTGACTGATTGCCTTGGCTATAAAATGCGAAAACCAATACAAATCCAATGCATTTCTAACTTTTCAAAAAATATAATATGTTAATTTTGATTATTCGGTTTTTAGCGTACTAACCTAGAAATTCTGTAGTTATGGTCCAGATATAATGTAGCTATGCGGTAATGTGGTCTTACTTCCCTATATATCCACAGTAAATTAGTTAATGCAGTGCAAACATACAAACCACCTAATAGTGGAATAGTTCAAATTCTAAACTTCGGAAGGTAGCCACCCAGAAAGTCGTAGGGAAATTAGCATGTAACACGGTATTACCCATGGAATTTTTTTCACAATACATATTATTTACCAAATTATGTGCATATTGACTGATAAACTCTTTCAGAACTTCATTAAATCAAATTACTTATTATTAATTAATCCTCATTTTTAAATCACACAGGCTGTGTAAGTCTTTAAAATGTTATCGGGTTTTCGGAAACTCTAAGTCAGTGCTATGAAGATCTAAAGGCGATCAGCTGATAACTAACCACAACGCAGTGGTCGTAATTGACAAGCCTATTTAAATTTCCCTTCATAAATGTCATTAATTCATAATGCATCTCAGTAAATTTAGTCTGTAACTTAATGTGTTCGTTTGTTTGACTCATGGTTGGAGCACATTGCTGTGGTCTACAAGAGTATGAAGACAAAAATAGTGATAAGATAAAGAATTGTACCTGTATTCTATTAACATTTTCTGTTAAACAAAACAAATTTAGGTAAACATATAGCCAGACACTTCAGATAAGTATCAGAATACATAGACTATGACTAATAGTAAGATTAAGAATATGCTTTTCATTCAACGTGGAACTCGTCAATTAAACCTATCCATACATATAGATCTTGATATCCACAATAAGAAACGAGCTCATTTTCCGATGCTTGAGATAACTAACGCATAAATTAATACATTACTGAGTCTACATAGTCACTAATTTATTCAAAATACAAAATATTGTATATTCTGGAATATTAACAACGGGATAATTATAAACTCAACTGGCGATGAAATTTAAATAGTGTGCTTTACAATTCCATTTACCCGTTTTAGTTCACTTGCCAACATTATTACCAAATGCTATCAAAAATACAACACTGTAGAAAACACATTTAAGTGACATACTTTAATTAATTTTCGTTTTGCACACAACACGAGTTCCTGTTCACGTCCACCAAGTTGACTTAAACCTATTGAGTGATTTTGAGAAAAATCAATCCAAATTTTTTTAAAAAATACAAGATCGATTTGCCCGATAAAAATTGAAATTACCTCAGCAACCGAAAGACTCATTAGATGAATAATTAATTGAAAGCAATGACTTACACTCAAGACTGGTGAGTAAGATCAAGGTCATCCCTTATATATATCTTTGTTTAGACTGGAAAGTAACTTATATGTTTATTGATAAAAACTTTTGAAAATTATTAGTCACGTCACTCTCCATCCTAGTTACGCGTCGAGTACAATATTCTATGACTGAATCTGACAAAAGACTACAAGCCTAATACAAAACAAACAGTCGTAAAGTAGAGCTTGAAACATTTTTTTTCTATAGTTGTACCAACATAAATTCGAAGCGAGGCTAAATCATGGTGTGATATACACAGTTAGGGAATAGTTGATAATGTAGGTGTGCCGAAGTAAGCAGTTAAATTTGTTAGTTATAAATTATCTAATGACGCGAGTATACAAAATTCTAAATTATGGCATAGTTTCTGATATGATAAACTGAATCATAGCATGCCACCAATAAGCATTTCGAATGATCATGGTAGGGTACTACAAATGTGCTACAAACTAGTAGATAATATTAGTGACTTGATTCTTTATTTTAAAAATTACAGCTGCATCGTTTGTTTCAACAAACAACTATACATAATATTTCGTGAGCGCTTCTATATTGTTTGTACTCATATTCACTTGGACAAATTACGGCGACTTCTCCTATCTGCGATAACTTGTCAACATATTCTGTCAAATAAGTGGAGTAAAGATGATAGAAAGTTGAAGATTGAAGCAAATTTTAATCAACCTGCATCTAACAGTGATACTGATAACAATATGTGATTAGTAATAAGCTGATTTTCTGACAGGTAAATTTCAATATGACTCCGAGTCGTCGACAATCGTAATACTTCACTGTGCAACTTTCTTCAGTACTTTCTTAAAAATGAAACGATTACATTGCATTGTGACCCTTAACTAAATTGGAATATATTCGCACACTCTTCATACACAATCACATATATGTACTCCCCCCCCCCATCTAACTCCAACATCAAAATTAATGGATAAACCAACTGATCGACTTATTATTCACAAATGAAGACGATTTCCTATTGTCCATTTCAACAAACACGTGGATGACTCACTACGAAAAGACATATCATAACTTATATTTGTTTGATAAAACCAGATATTCTATTTCCTATTAAGTCTCTACGTAGTATCTAATTCTATAGTACAGATTAACACCAACGTCGCATTTATTGACTAATATTTACCCACATTTCGTTCCAACAACTATCGAATATGAGGTACATAAGTAACTCAAGAATAGCAGACAGACAGACAGATAGACAGTTACAACGTAGAACTTGGTACATGTGTACGTCAGTTCAAGTTGCCATGCCTCAATTAGCAGATAGAGATTAAATTGTCGAATCAAATCCCAGAGTGGGGAACATAGTAACAGAGTTAGTATTCATGGAAGGGAATAGAGACCGAGGACATTTAAGAAAATATGATTCAGTAAAGAGAAAATTATGATAAGTTCAGAAGCTTAGGATTTGGAGGAATACAAGAATAGCAAAACACTCAAAATCGCGATATGGAAGTGAGTGTGTTTGTACATTATCTCTAGTTTCTGTGGTTGTTTACGTAATATCCTACTTTAATTTTCCACATAAATACATCGATAGCATGGCCAGTTTTATTCGAACTAATTCAGTGAACGAGACTTCGTAGGACAGCTTAGTGTGTGAATTACGTTGAGTTAGTGTGACGTATTTTATTTTACGGATATCACCGGTGCACTTCATATAATTCTTGCCAACTATGTCACATGAATCCATCGCACCATACACAACTAGTACTCATCAAACGCCTACCCCTCTTACAGAATTACGCTGAAACTTGTCTTATTATTTACACTGAGTATATTCTTCTTTGGACACTTACTGCCCAAACAAATCGAAAATTCCAACTATTCTGACAAAGGTTTGTGACTGCATGATTATAAGCGGTAATCTATCGAATGTGTCAAATTTAATAAATCATTTATTAACGAGTAAACCATCATAGGCTAAACGACACTGTTAGAGGTAATCATCTTTCGCTGCATTTTCGGGAAGTTTGTGAGTACAGTAATGATCATGGTCACAGTAGTAACCAATACCAAAACGACGACGTTGAAGAAACATGTAGTTCAAGATTAATACTGAACGTCATAATCGCAACTGCACTAATGGTCAAAATCGTTCTTCTAGTCGTTATCAAAATCGTTATTATAGGAATGGCTATGAACTCTGGTATATAAGTAGTTATCGTTTAAGTATTAGTACTGATGCCAGTTTGAACCACATGATGTACATTCGTGATTCATTCCATGCATAAACTCATAAATTATCACCAATTGCTACAATTTGCTATTTCAATTATAACTATTTGTATGTGCACGATTCGTTTAACTTTTAAATAAATGTAAATTATTTATCTCATTTTTCTTAATTTATGTTGCTACTTCTGTCACATTAACACACTGAGTGTGAAGAAATTCGAGTTATTTCCGTCTACGGTTTTAGTTTTATTTTAATAAACAACTTTTCCATATCATATATTCAAGATAAAGTAAACGTTTTTAGTTTTCACCTGTTTCATTTTACTTTATATGGTTTACTTATTTAAGAAGAATCAATCTAGAATCCTGGAATATCATTCTCAATACAAAATTCTTAATACAAAATGACTAAGAATAACATAATTATGAAGCTAACTTACCAACTGGTAAAAGACGCTTGATACACGCAACCGTTAAACTTGTATGTGGACCAGTTTTAGCTTTTTTAACTGTATTGATTAAAGGTAAAAATGTGTGTGAAAGAAAGGAGAAAAATAAAGGGACTCTTCACAGAATGGTCTTCGTGAAAGGAACTCAAACATTATATACCGACATCTCAAAGTAATTGTTTATCTGCTTTTTGTAAATCAGTTTATATCTTCTACATAGAAAATTTTTAACCCATGTTGTCAAGTGGTGGACAAAATTGATAGAGTTGAGAAGAACTATTATATTGTATTAAAGAGGAGGAAGATTAAAAACAGAAGGAAAAACTTGGAGAAGTGGAGAAGGACGGGGACGGAGTAAAGGAGGGAGTGGTGAGAGGGAGGAGATTAAGAAAGAAACGAGGAACTGATGGAGGAAGCAATCAGGAAAGAAAAACAAATGACGAAGTTGACTGTCTGAAAGTGAATTCTCCACACTAAGTCGATATTATTGTGATTTAGAATTTTGAAGGTTTGAACGATTGAAGATCATTCAGTGAAAACACGAGATAGTGGTCGATAAGTGAAATAGAACGAAAATATGTGACCACTTGATAACCACTCATGAGTTACGATTGATAAATCAGACCCCCCGCATAAATGAAAAAAACAAGACCATAAACAAATAAAAGTTACTTTTGATTAATAACTGATATTCAAGAGAGGCCTATTTCGATTACATGTGAAATGACCAACTTTATTTGCATGATATTATTTATCAAGCGCAGACATGCGTTATCACTTTATAGCTATACTACTTGTGTCAAGCATAATAGATACTATATGGTTATCTAAACCTCAATTGGCGTTACGGGTTTCAAGCCTGCAACTTATGTTATAGCTTCCACGTTAACGCTTTACAGTGTATTTACTCATAATAGCTTTGATAGTGATCAATCTGCACTGTCACATTAGCTCTAAAGCGAATAAATCAATATTTCTCCCTTTAAGTAACAAATTTGTACCAGACTGACTAAGATAGCTGAAAAATGTATTACTTATTCCATCTCGAAGCACAATTCTAGCCAGCGTAAACTTAGGCTCAATAAAAGTTTGGAGCAGCCAGAGGAAAACATAATTTCAACTCACGAAGTCACCGATTATTGCTTTAGGCCTTTGGCAGATACACATTAATCTATCGGCGCAAAAATCATAATCAGTGGCTAAGGTGAACTCCTCCTTTGTCCCTTTATGGGTTTCGGGTGTCAGTAATGCTTAATGCATCATCATGACATGAATGTGTCAAAAACAATTTTTTTTGAACAAAATATATTGTTTGCTAATTTATTAGTAATGAAACATACCATTTTTTAAATTACTTGATTCAGTACGTCCATTTGTTTGAGTGCGACTGCGATTCATACCTGGTGTTAAATTCCCTCCACTTGGTACAATCAACGACAAACGATCAATTTCATGTGCACTAACGAAATTCTCTTCTTCACGTTTAAATTTCTATAAAGTTAATTATTAAATGGTAAGAACACTGGTTATTTAAGCTTATTGAGTTGTTTAATAAATGTATCATTGTTTTTAAGTGAGTTTACAGTTTCATCAGGAATAATTCTATATGGTTAAACAAAAAGTGAACAATAAAATGACTTAATGTAAATGGTTATCGCAACTTAAATGCATACTGTTTATTCTTAAGTATTTTCTTCTTGCTGTTAACTACCTTTTTCTTTTACTGTATAAACTCCAGAAGTGTAAGCAAGTATCCTCAGTCAAATTTAGCTCTTCAGAAGTAAACCCACCACTTTTCAAAGTTTTGTCCATCTAGAACAGCTTGACAGAGTTGGGAATATAGTAAATAATTTACTTTTGTTAATCTTAGATATCGCGATATCACAAGATGTGATTTGTAAAGTGAGCTGTGATTCTATTCTTTTTCAGTTATCTAAAGGATACGCTCTATTATGATTTCACCCAGAGTAACCAGGTATTTTATATCTTATCTCTTTTTGTACATATCATTACCAAGGTTAACTTTAGTGATTTCAAATAAATTGAGCATTGGATAGATTGTTTATAAAATAAGTGATATATATTTGTAAAATTCCAATGAGTAGAAATTAAAATTTCTAACGTTTCGCAGCTTTGTGCAAGTCGCTTCTTCAGAGAAATGAATAACCGAATTTAATTAACACAACATTAAATAATACAATGGAACAAATCAAAAAACAAAATAAACTTGTACAATCAAAATGCGAGTTTGATCGTGTTATGGTGTCAAGTTATATAGGTCAAGGTGGTTTGAGATGAGACATGTATGTAAATGTTAGTGTGATGTGTGAGGGAAATATGTGAAAATAAAATTGTATGTATGTTCATGTGTATGAAATTCGATGTACTTTAATTGTGGGTAGTTGGATAGAAAGTCCATGTTGAGTGGATAGAAAGGCCTTCCCTTTTGTTAAGTGCAGTTGGATTTAACAAAATGTAAAGCGCCTCAGCTATTCGTCTCTCCTTGTAATTGGAGAAACCTTTTTGAATAATTCGGATATTTTTAATATCGATTTTATGGTTGTGATAGGTTGCATGCTCAGCTTTTGGTGATTTAATTTGCAATTTTTCAAGTTCAACAGGATTATTAGGAGGTCGTTTAGTGTAGCTTTCATGTTCCTTGGCACGAGTTTTGATTTCTGGTGAAGACTCTCCAATATAGAAAGCATTACAGTCGACACACCCTAGCCTGTAGACACAATTCTGTGTAGAGGTGAAAGGGATCTTGTCCTTTATTTTAACCAATGCACTTCGAACAGTGTTGGTAGTTTTGTAGAAAGTTTGAATTCCGTGTTGTTTTAGAATTCTTTGTAATTCATTTGTGTCTTGGCGGTAAGGTAGAACCACTTGACACCATAACACGATCAAACTCGCATTTTGATTGTACAAGTTTATTTTGTTTTTTGATTTGTTCCATTGTATTATTTAATGTTGTGTTAATTAAATTCGGTTATTCATTTCTCTGAAGAAGCGACTTGCACAAAGCTGCGAAACGTCAGAAATTTTAATTTCTACTCATTGGAATTTTACAAATATATATCACTTATTTTATCTTATTTCTTTTATTTTACAAGACATTAAATAGACGGCATACATTTTCAAATCAAGCTTTATAAATCTTTAAATAATTAATTATTTCGCTACGTAATGTGCCAGTTGATCTGTTTTTAAATGTTTTCCTAACTAAGGTCAGTCCATGATATCAAATTTCAATCCAACAGTCTCCCTGACAAACAATTATATTCAGTCACAATGAAGGTCACAGGCCAGTCTCCTAAATGGGATTGTGAGTGCTGATTAGTGCCAAACCAGGACAAAACAATAGTGTATTGCTTGATCTTTAGTAGTTAGTATTCAACGTACTGCGCCTGCATAATTTATGGTTATTTCTTCATATACATAATAGGTAAGAATATTCAATAAGTATTTCTTGTTTACGTAGAGAAAATAGCAGGTATGTTAATATGAAGGTAATGAATAGAAAAGAAATTAATTTTATAATAACTCAAAAATCAAATGAATGTCATATTCAAACATCGGGTGTCTGATATAATTTAATACTAGGAAGCGATATAATCACAGAAACTGTTAAGTTGCTGTTCACTATTTTACTTCGTTTCTCTTTGATTAGCACTTTTTGTTAAATTATGCAATTTTTTACCAATCAGTATTTTGGTTTCGTCCAATTTTTTTTATGGAATATCAGTAATCCTGAGAGAAGTGCTCATTACTTGATAAGAACGTGCCTTCTATATTTATTGATGAGAGCAAACTAGCACGAAATTTATATCTACAGTTTCCTTTAAATCCCACCAACTACAGTGTGTAAACTAGTTTTCAAAATTTTGTGCGCTCTGAATCTAAAATCAAAACATATAGTTTGTTGCTGTACATCTTGATATCCTCATTCAACTCACACATCTTGTGATGTCAAAAAACTTTGTGATCTTTTAGTTTATTTTTTGCAATTACTTGCTTTGAATGAAGTCTTTGTTAACTAGGTTAATTTCGATTGAGCGCTAGATGGTATCGTGACCTAGTCATCTATTACCTGTGATTCGATAAGTTGCTTTTACATTCAAGTAGTACATACGTACTACATCGATGGCTCTACCATAAATCACCTTCAATATTTCAAAAGTAAATCTGTACAAGTTATTATCCTGAAAAGACGTCGTGTTCACAATTAATTGATATATGCTTTAGAATGAAATACTACCCTACGTGTTTCCACTAAAATGCACAATATTATTTGTTCAACTTACCGTTGCTCTAGCCCATACTAAAAACATTCTTGCAACAGCTGAAAATAAACGTTGTGTTTCATAGGTAGGTTTTTTCAACCATGAACTACGATGACGATCAACAAATTTAATAAGGAGAGGATAGAATGCAAACAAATTTCGAACTAATATTTCAACTAAACGTGATAATTCTTCTTCACGTTCACCGACATTTTCAGAACCTGAGAAAGTGAAGGAAGAAGGAAGAGAAAAATAAAGTAGCAAATATTTGCATCACTGGAGCTGAAATGGCTTCCGACCACCACCTGGTGGTTGCCAAAATGAAACTGAAGCTGATGAAACAATCGAAAACAAAAGTGGCAGCAGTACAACGGTTCAATACAGGCTTTCTCCTAGACACTGACAGACTCAATGAATTCAAAATATCTCTCAACAACAGGTTCCAAGCCTTACAAGATCTACTGAAAGAAGAAGAAACCACTACAGAGAACAACTGGAAAGGAATCAAAGAAGCACTAACGTCAACGTGTCAGGAGGTTCTAGGCCGCAAGAAGCACCATTGTAAGGAATGGATCTCCACTGAGACATTGAGCACAAATTCAACAAAGGAAGAACGAGAAGACAGAAATCAACAACAGCCGAACAAGGGCAGAGAAAATCAAGGCACAAACTGAATACACAGGAGCAAATAAGCAGGTAAAGAAGAGCATTATGGCTGACAAACGGAAATACATCAAGGGCCTTGCAACAACGGCGGAGAAAGCTGCAAGAGAAGGTAATATGAAACAGCTATACGACACAACAAAGGAACTGGCAGATAAACATGGTAAACCAGAGCGACGGTCAAGAACAAAGAAGGCAAGACACTCACTGAGATTCAAGAACAAAAGAATAGATGGGTAGAACACTTAGTAGAACTGTTGAATAGGTCAGCTCCACTGAACCCACCGGACATCTAAGCAGTACCGACAGACCTCCCGATAGATGTCACTCCACCAACGATGGAAGAAATCAAGATGGCCTTCAGACAAATCAAAAGTGGGAAAGCAGCAGGACCGGACAATAAACCAGCTGAAGCACTCAAATCAGATATCGACCTAACAGCAAGGATACTCCACCTTTTATTCAAAAAGATCTGGGAGGAAGAACAAGTGCCGGCAGACTGGAAAGAACGACATCTTATCAAGATACCAAAGAAAGGAGATTTGAGCAAATGTGACAACTACAGAGGGATCACTCTACTGTCGGTACCAGGAAAGTCTTCAACAGTGTTGCTGAACAGAATGAAAGATTCGGTGGATACTCAACTTCGAGATCAACAAGCTGGTTTTCGTAAGGATCAGTCGTGCACAGACCAAATCGAAACACTACGGATCATCGTTGAACAATCCTTTAAATGGAACTCGTCACTGTACATCAACTTCATTGATTATGAGAAGGCGTTTAACAGTGTAGATAGGAGAACACTATGGAAACTTCTTCGACACTACGGCGTACCAGAGAAACTCGTCAACATCATCCGGAACTCTTACGACGGAACGCAGTGCAAAATTGTTCATGGAGGACAACTGACAAATGCATTCACAGTGAGGACCGGAGTCAGACAAGGTTGCCTACTCTCACCATTTCTCTTCCTCCTAGTCGTTGACTGGATCATGAAGACCTCTACATCTGAGGGGATGCACGGAATTCAATGGACGAGTAGGATGCAACTCGATGATTTGGACATTGCAGATGATCTAGCTCTTTTAACACACACACACCAACAGATGCAAGCAAAGACAACCAGTGTAGTAGCAACTTCAGTATCAGTAAGCCTGAACATACACAAGGGAAAGATCAAGATTCTCAAACACAACACAGGGAGCACCAACCCAATTCAACTTGATGGAGAAACTCTGGAAGAAGTGGATACTTTCACATATCTGGGGAGCATCATCGATGAAAAAGGAGGGTCCGATGCAGATGTAAAGGCAAGGATTAGTAAAGCCAGGGCAGCATTCTTACAGTTGAAAAACTTATGGGACTCAAAACAAATATCAACTAACCTCAAAGTCAGACTCTTCAATTCGAACGTGAAGACAGTCCTGCTGTATGGAGCAGAAACTTGGAGAATTACTGCAAACATCATTAGACGGGTACAAGTATTTATAAACAACTGTCTACGCAAAATACTAAATGTCCGTTGGCCGGAAACCATCAGAAACAACTTACTATGGGAGAGAACAAACCAACTTCCAACCGAAGAGGAAATTAGAAAAAGACGTTGGAAATGGATAGGACATACATTACGCAAACCATCAGACTGCATCACGAGACAAGCATTAACATGGAATCCTGTTGGGAAACGGAAAAGAGGAAGGCCAAAAAACACACTGTGTTGAGAATTGAAAGCAGATATTAAAAGGATGAACAGCAACTGGAAACAGCTGGAAAGGATTGCTCAAGACAGAGTTCAATGGAGAATCCTGGTGAGCGGCCTATGCTCCTCAGTGAGGAGTAACGGGCGTAAGTAAGTAATTTGCATCAATGATATTATTTGGATGATTGTGGAAAATAATACAGTTCTTGGTATTTTTTCTTATTTTAACTTTCCAGACGCATAACTAACACTGAAACGTCTTTACGTTGAACTAATGATCCTCAAACTTTGATATGATGAAATTGGATGTTATTAAAGTAGAGTAACAAATCGACTGTTATTACTGGAATCGATCAAAGTTGACTTTGCCTTTTTAAACAATAAGTGACAGTATACTATGAGGTCACTAAATTTAGAGATATTCAAAAAGGTAAACATTGGATGTAGTTTGAACACAAATGTATTCAAATCAATTTTAAGAAAACGCATATATACACTTTTGAAAGAAACACTTCATAAGAGCTGGTGCGAATTCTGTTTGATTTTATCTTCATTAGCCACTCAATAGATTCTTTTTGTGTATTCCGTTTAATTTTTTATTGCTATTCAGTAAACTGCTTGTTTGTCGATCAATTCATGAACAAAGAACCCATGACGATGCTAGCGTAAGGTATGAAATTCTGGGATTGCATACAAAATTGTGAAATTTAACTCATTTCGTTTTTAATACCATAAAAATCGTTTGCTCTTAATGTTTATCGTTCGCTTGCATATATTCCTTGAATCTTTGTTTATCTTCATTAAATTCCATGATTTACGTCCATACTCCTCTCTCTTATCTTCCTGTGTTAATATGATACAGCTACCTCCTGTCACTAATTTCTAGTAGGTTTACTACCTGGTTTTCATGTAACTAATGTACTACTATTTAGCATAAATAATGGGTGTACACACTCATGAACCAAAGTTTGAAATTTGCTTGTAAGGTGTTTTCATCAACATTACAGCATTTTAGACAAGTCAGTGTTCTTGATTCAAGATAATATGTGTCACTTAATTGTTTAGTCTTACACTCTAGTAAAAATGTAATAGCAAGAAAGTTACGTAATATTCTCAAACTGCCTGAAGGTAAGTAGCATTATAATATAAGTTTTGGATTGTTTAGTTAGTGTCAGCTAAAATAAGAGTACCAATATTGACTTTCATTATTTAAATATGTTCCATACATAATATCATCAGGCAAATACTATTATTACTAAACAGTAAGCACTGGATGATAGTTGCTCAGAATTACTTCCTTCTGTCTTGTTCCAATAACAATCAAAGAAATATTCAAAGTGATGAGATATGATTTAAGAGGAATGACATTTTGAAATTATATAGTCTTCATATTATTATTTATTTTTTTACCAGTAATTATTTGTGCAATTTTTTCTCACAATTTTTGCATACCTGCACGTTTTTCCGCTCGATAAGCTTCTTCTACCCTTTCAACAATTAAAGCGTGTTCAAGTAATCGTTCCGATACTGGTAAGAAATATTGACCAAGCATATCCGCTGTAGAATGTGCTACAATAGGCTGTGTGCGTGCTATAGATAAGAAAACAGCATTCGTGTACAATAAGATACCTGATAATGTACGTTCATATTTACTCTTAGCTTCATTATTTACGTAAAAGTATAAAATACATTTTGAAATTTCACGGAGGAAAACCACTGAGTAAATTATCAAGTTCATGATAATATTACACATTAAGGCAGTGGGATATAATATAGTGCACATCATTAATGGTCAACATAAAAATTTCCATGGTCAACAAATAGTTCCAATTCGTATTAAGTGAATTCATGAAGTGATTTAGTTCTTGTTGTAAAATAATTTACCATTTCTTGAATTATTTCACCAATTATCGTAAACGAATAAATCACATATTCAATCTGACTTACACCATACATAGCGCTAACTAATTAAATCTATCACTAACATATGCAGTCATTTGTTACACAAATGAATGCAAAGATCGGTTTTGACATTACAATCGGATTATGTGAGATAATGAAATCCACGACTCGCGTTTCGTCCCATCTAGGACTCATCCAATAGACGTACAAGTATCGCACCACTCATTTCAGAGCAATCTATTTCTACGTGAGACAATCCATTTCATCATGTTTTATCATTATCACAAGATTGTGATTCATAATTATCAAAATTATATATTGTGTAAGTAATAAAAGATGTTAGATTACTTTTCTTTAGGATACGCTTTGATGTTACTATTACTACTTGCTACTTATTATTCCAATTAACATTACTTCTAGTCAATAGTACAGTTATCATTTTAGCATAAATACAAAATGCACATAAAACATTCTATCCCATGAAAAAGTATTAATTGCCGATTACAATATGATTTTCATAATTAACTGGTATGATATTAAATAGGGCACTTAAAAGAAAAAACATTTACAATAAAAAAACTTCAGAAGTATTTTCAATTGTTTGTAAGATAGCAATAAAAATACAATCACCTTGGAGGTAATGTGTTCTCTTAGCTAAATAGTTTAACTATTATGCTTCCATGATAAATTCTAAACGACATCATCGGGACGTACTTCAAACAGGAGCTTTTATATAAACAGTATAAAAGAGTACATTCTGAAGTAAGAGGCTAATGATGTTTTCTATAAAGTTTATGAAAGCTTCACGACCAATCTAACGACCCTAAGAAATACATTTCAAAAATCTCTCTTTTGAGCTTCAGATCTTCTTTTATTAAGTCTACTACATGAAAAACACAATAAATTGAATCTGTTGAGTAAGAATCCCTTCCTAGTTATCATGTCGAGAATGATATATTCCTTGTACAAGTAAATAACCTTCCAATACCAAAATTAATTTTAAGATCAAATAAATACATACTAGCAATTCTTGTCATCCAAGGAGCATGCTGTGAATCGATATTTGTTTGAATTAATTGCAACACACTACCAAGAACTCGATTCATCAGGTCTGCTGTAACGGTTGTTAACGGTCCAGTTGCTCCAGCTAGAAAATTATTCTCTTTAGTTTTTGGTAGTAAATTCCCAGTTGGATTATCTTGTCCTACTCCACCTTCATTCGAACCGTCGCTACATGAAGTCATATTCATACATTCAGGTCCTTTACGCCACCAATGAGGTAGATAAGAACAAAGCATAGGTAAAGTAACTTCAATAAGATACGGAGCATCAGAAGCACCAGTAGCACCAGCTTCAGCTAAAAGTTCTACTTGTTTAATGATACTTTGTAGATCACCGGTTGTTTTAGAAAGTTCTTCAAGTACATCTGAAAATGGAGAGATGTTAAAAAAAAATATGTTACCACATGTTTGTAGTACTGTTTCAAATATGGTGAGTACATTTAGGTGTTTGGATTACAACTCAAGATTTTTAGCCACTCTGAGATTGCATAACAGTATATAGTATAGTGTTTCTGCACATAACTCATTGGTTTTCAATGATTCTTACAATGAGTTCCGGAGAAAAAAGTAGCCTTATAAAATGTATTATTATGATGAAAACTAAGGGTGTTATCGATGAGGTCTATTGTAAGATACAGAGTACATGACATCACTGAAAGACCGAACACGTAATTTGGAATGCGATTTCATGAAATTAAGAGTAATACTTTACAAATTTACATCGTTACCGCCATAATGATGTTTCATATAAATGAGCTATGATAAGGCTGTGCTGATAACGTTATCTAGAAAGACATTGAAAGCTTCAAAACTAAGCCATCCAGTTTTTCTTCTTTTAAGATATAAATCTTATGAACATACGGTTAACAAAACTAGGATAAGTAAATGTAACTAAATCAAGACACAAGCAAAGTGATGCAATAATTTAATGTGCACATATAAACTCATGTTCATCATAGGCATAAGATTTATTTAATGTAATGAAACCACTAACCTCTAGCTTCGAGACTATAATCACCACCACGATTATTAAATGTAATTGAAAGTGGATTATTAGAATTTAAATTAGCTTCCAGAAAAGCTACAGGAAATGCAGATGCAAGTGCAGCAAGACATTCACCAATTAAAGCTCTATGTCTAATGAAATAAAAAAAGAGAAAATAAAAGTAAAACAACAACAACAATGAAATAAATATGAAGTAAATGTTCAATATGATATAATAAACGTAGACAAACATGGTAAGTTTTTTTCTGTAGATGCAAAGTAGTTGACTCCCACAATACTAAGAGACTACAGCGTATAACATGGAAGCTAATTAATATTTGATAACTGTTTGTGAACGTTAGGCAATATAGAAAATGCTAGAAATTACTCAACTACTAATATAATAATTATATTGTTATCATACAAAATTTTCCAAGTAAAGGCTGCTTTAAGTTACACACTGAAATGAAATTTGTATTCTATCAAAATAGATAGGAGACATTCATGCTCTTCGCTACACTGCCTTTTTGATGATTGGGTGGCCGTTCAGTAGTAGTTTAGATTTTTGACATCAGTGAATTCATAATATTGCGAAAGCTCATTCATGGCCAATGACGGCTAACTACCTTACACCAGATATGGCTGAACTACACTGACCACATCTTTTCACTTACAGATTACTTAGGATCAGTAACTATGAGTACATGTTGAGTGTTACTACTTAGTGTCCTTCCTATTCAGCGCTTCTTGAATGTCAGTGGTTGTCTAGCTAGGGTCAATCGGTGGCATGAAAATTCCATCTTAGTGTGCCGTGATTCTCGCCTCGGTTGTTGCTGTCTATTGTTTATTTGGCACGGCTAATTTGAGCCGATTAGATTACTACGAATTTTGTTTATAATTACTTCGTATAACTGATACAAAATGTATCTATTTGTTTATTTAAAAATACAAAATTTGGCACAAAGTGGAACAAAAAATATATGCGCCATACATTTACAAAAGTAAAATTGTGAAGAGAAAACACGGAACGAGGATAATCAAGGGGAGAATGTAAAATTTAATAGAGCAACAAGAGAATCGCAAGCCAGGAGATACAGTCAGTCAGCAATAACATGGAACTTCGTACGTGCGTACATCAGTTCAAGTTGCCATGCCTCAACTAGCAGATAGAGATGAAATTATCGAGCCATATCCCAGAGTAGTGGAGGTAGTAACAGAGTTAGTCTTAATGGGAAGGACTAGAGATAGAAGATAAGATTTAAAAAATATATACATAATTCAATAAACAGAAAATTATGATGAATTCAGAAGCTAAGACTTTGGAGGAGGACAAGAAATGGATGCACCTACTCCACTGTGAATGATTTTGAGTCATGTTAACCAAAGTCTCTAACAATGGGCTACGATCATCAGAAGGACCTCAACTAGGCAGCTTCCATTTAGTAACATGACTCAGCCCAATTGTCAATGACTTCAAAGACTGGTGTTATATTTTAGTTTGGCGGCCCCTAGCTATTTTTCAGCCTACTCCTACACCAGACAGCATTGCTCATAGAGGCAGGCGGTGGTCCGGCATACGTAACACAAGTCCTAACCACCTTAGATGATGAAGATTCACTACTTTATCAATCGATTTACCATATTTACCTAGTACTCTATTCCTGACCCAAGTATTGTCACGACACCATAGCATACACCTAAGTGTTTTACAGTTTCGTTCAGTTTACCTACTTGGGCATTAAAATCATCAGCCACTATTACTACATCAGTTCGTTTAGCTTTGCCAAGTAGGTCGGAAAGCTTTCTGAAAATTTGGCACAAAGTGGAACAAAAAATATATGCGCCATACATTTACAAAAGTAAAATTGTGAAGAGGAAAACACGGAACGAGGATAATCAAGGGGAGAATGTAAAATTTAATAGAGCAACAAGAGAATCGCAAGCCAGGAGATACAGTCAGTCAGCAATAACATGGAACTTCGTACGTGCGTACATCAGTTCAAGTTGCCATGCCTCAACTAGCAGATAGAGATGAAATTATCGAGCCATATCCCAGAGTAGTGGAGGTAGTAACAGAGTTAGTCTTAATGGGAAGGACTAGAGATAGAAGATAAGATTTAAAAAATATATACATAATTCAATAAACAGAAAATTATGATGAATTCAGAAGCTAAGACTTTGGAGGAGGACAAGAAATGGATGCACCTACTCCACTGTGAATGATTTTGAGTCATGTTAACCAAAGTCTCTAACAATGGGCTACGATCATCAGAAGGACCTCAACTAGGCAGCTTCCATTTAGTAACATGACTCAGCCCAATTGTCAATGACTTCAAAGACTGGTGTTATATTTTAGTTTGGCGGCCCCTAGCTATTTTTCAGCCTACTCCTACACCAGACAGCATTGCTCATAGAGGCAGGCGGTGGTCCGGCATACGTAACACAAGTCCTAACCACCTTAGATGATGAAGATTCACTACTTTATCAATCGATTTACCATATTTACCTAGTACTCTATTCCTGACCCAAGTATTGTCACGACACCATAGCATACACCTAAGTGTTTTACAGTTTCGTTCAGTTTACCTACTTGGGCATTAAAATCATCAGCCACTATTACTACATCAGTTCGTTTAGCTTTGCCAAGTAGGTCGGAAAGCTTTCTGTAAAATTCATCTTTCACTTCAACTTAGCTGCAATCAGTAGGAGCGTAGGCAGAGACAACGAAGAGGGAACGGTGTGTGTCCCTATCTTCCCGAGTTATTACTGGCCCGTTTAGACGGACAGCGCAAAGGTGACTGTCTACTGGGATCCAGTCAATGATAGCCTGTTTGGCTTTTGAATTTGGCGCTATACCTACACCAGCAAGGCCTTGAGTAGTAGCAGTGGGTGAATCCAGCCGGTCCTTCATTTTGAAAAGGTGAGATCTCGTGAATAATTGTACTTGGATCGTGTATACAGACAGACAGACAGACAGTTGCAACGTAGAACTTGGTACATGCGTACGTCAGTTCAAGTTGCCATGCCTCAATTAGCAGATAGAGATTAAATTGTCGAATCAAATCCCAGAGTGGGGAACATAGTAACAGAGTTAGTATTCATGGAAGGGAATAGAGACCGAGAACATTTAAGAAAATATGATCCAGTAAAGAGAAAATTATGATAAGTTCAGAAACTTAGGATTTGGAGGAAGACAAGGAATGGATGCACCTGCGCCATTGCCAACGATTTTGAGCCATATCACCCAAAGTCTCTAACCATTTATTACGAGCGTCACGCGGACCCCAACCAGGTAGTCTGCACCTATTAACATGGCTCAGCCCAATTGTCAATGACTTCATGGACTGGTGCCATGTTTTGGTTTGGCCGCCCCTAGCTTTCTTCCAGCCTACTCCTACACCAGACAGCATTGCTCGTCGAGGTAGGCGGTGGTCAGGCATACGTAACACATGTCCTAACCACCTTAGCTGATGAAGATTTACTACTTCATCAATAGACTTACCGTATCTACCTAGTACTCTATTCCTAACCCACGTATTGCTTACTCGTTGGTCCCAGAAAACACGAGCAATGCTTCGAAGACATCTATGATCGAATACCAGGAGCCTACGAATATCCTCTATCCTTAGTGGCCATGTTTCGCAACCATAAAGTAAGACAGACCGAACTACTGCGCAGTAAACGCATCCTTTGGTCAGTAGTTGGATGTCTCGCCTATGCCACAGATGACGCAAATTCCAAAAAGCTAATCGGGCCTTATGTATACGCGCAGAGACTTCAGCAGACATCAGACCGTCAGGGCTGATGAGGCTGCCAAGATAAGTGAAGCGGTCAACACATTCAACTGCCTCACTCCCTATCACTTCGGTGTCGAATCAATCCAATCCTGAAGTAACATTTTGCATTTGGGTGGAGAGAATCGCATCCCAAACATCCTTACATTCTTGTTTAAGGTAGTCAAAAGATTCTGCATTTTATCAGCATCTTCGCCTAAGAGAACTATATCATCTGCATATTCTAAGTCAGCTAGTTTATCTCCTGGAAGGAGGTGTATACGCGTTTCAGTGACGCAGCAAACATCAATGGAGCGGAATTCTAGAGTTATAGCTGAGATTTGTTGTCCTATTCGGCACAATGTTCGAGCATTAAAAGCTCTGATATGTAGTTTAGCTCAGTTTCAAGAGACTAGGAATAATAATTCGCGAACTCGAATCATCAGCATAAGAGGCGTGGGATGACAAAGTTATGCGAGCAGGGTAAGTCGCAGGGATAGCACAGTAATTAAGAGTTGAGGGTGGGATCTGATATTGAACAAGGTGATCTTGTATACTGTTATAGGTATGAGAGTGGTGTTCACTTCCTGGCTGCCCACAGCATGGAAGGATATTACTTCATGAGGTACGTGAAAAGGAAACTGGGTTATTGTAAGTCTTAGTGGTCTGGGAGCGCGATTGCAAAGCCCAAGGAACAGCTGCTTGAGGTCGATCACGTACGACCCTGTCATAGGGAGTATTTGAAGTGTTAGTTCCGCTCTTTAAAAGGTCCTACAGCCGGAGAAGGAAATCCATGGAGTAAGGTTAGGTGTGACATTTTTAAAGTCTACCTTTTCTAACCCCACCCTCCCTTGGGGGAAGGCAGCATTGCTGCAGATGCTGGTTATCCGAGGAAAACATCTTACTGCTATCACACCCCACTGCAGTCAAGAGTACGACTACGCCCTCAGATCTTAGGTTGGTACTTTTAGTCTCACTGCTCCACAACAGACCTGCTTGGTATGGTAGGACCTGGAGAACATGAGTTCCAGCCATTATAGCTCTGCTGGGTCATTGCGCCAGGCAAACCAGACCACCACATAAAGGTAGCAGCTACGGTCATCAATTATGATGAACTTCAACATTGTTTATTAAGTCAATCCAAGATAAGCGAAAAATGCTAAAGAGGTACCTATGACCAATAACTTGCAGTTCACCCATGGCTATTTTTATAGCCCGTGTCTCACAATGTGTTAATACAGGGTGAACTGATGCGCAATATACTCTCTAATTTGGTTACCAAATGCACATCACACCTACAATACAAGTGACTTAATTGGGTGAAAACTAAGCAAGCCTTCTGAATCCCTATCGACATTTTGTCAGACACTAAGCCATCATCGTTGATGTAAATTTCAATATAAGTAAACTGGTAAATGCATCCAACTACTCTATTCTTTAGGATCAATTTGCGTGATGATGGAAAACAACACCTAAGGTTGACAATTCAGATAACAGTATCTATGACCTCTGACTTGACTAGTAGCGTGTGAGTTTATGTATATATGTAGTTCTTTGGTGTGCTTTTCAATAATCGGTAATCTGAATATAAATTGGACAGGAGTGCCGACATACACGATATTAATCACTTATTGTTGAAGCCAGACAGTAAATCATAAGTCCAACAGACATAAGTCCAACTTTTCAAACCGACATCAGAACAGTAGTATCAATGATTTAGATAAACGGAATACAGACGTCAAAAAATAAACAAACAAAAGATACAAAATAGTTTAAAAACTTTGGTGACAAACACTAAATTCATTTGTACTACTCCACTGAGACCGATCCTTAATCATGTCACTAATTGTCTCTAAATGTATGTCACAAAAGTCACCATGATTTCAACCAAGAGGTCTGAATCGTATAGATCCAGACTAGCTATCAATGATTTCTTGGAATGGTATTATATCCTAATATTATCAATCGTAGCTACGAAACTTATTCCTTCTGCAGCTAGCACAATACAGCGAGCTAGGCGGTGATCAATCCTCCGAAAAACCTATTAGAGTCCGGATAGAAATACAAATAAGAAGATATAATTTTTATTAAGAGAAGTTATCATATGACAAACATCCCCAACTAAGAAAGAACACGTCTGGCAAGCATAGAGTAGAACCGTTCTCACCGAAGAGTTGCAAACCGGACCTTTTACACTAAAACCCCCCTCCCATCATAACAGCGCTAAATATGGCCCGGTTCGGTATAAGCAAATCTGGTTTTCATTAGGGGTAGATTGATCTCATCTGACACACTACGACCAGCACTAACACAACTACCCAGATACATGAACTTTTCGACTACCTCAAACTGTTCACCGCAGTGTGACAACAGGTACACACTCATGGCAGTCCTACAGAAGTAATTTGCACTTGGGAGGTGCAAGTACATGCTACGCTTAAGGATACTAATTGCCAACTGATTAAGTGCGATTTAGATGGTTTATGTGTTATCGCACAGTTAGGCAATATCATCTGCATGCTCAAGGTCAAAAAGTTTTATTCTCCAGGTACCATCACTTTTATGAGCTTTCTTCAGAGCTGTCTCTAGAATGTCATTGATGGCAAAGAAAAAAAGTGAAATTGGGCAACTCTGCCTAACCGCACTGATGGATTGGGACAGTAGAGTAAGGTTATTGCATGCTCTCGATCTGAGGTGTCAGTGTACAAAGCTTTTAATTTGCTTATTAACTTTTCAAGCACTCTCTTTTCCAAAAGACATTCTAAAGCACAGTCCTATCCAACAAATCGAAGGCGGTCCTGGTGTTAAGAAACATAACGACTGTTGGCCTGAAATACATGTGACAGTGTCTCAACATTTGGTGGAGGGTAAAAATGTGGTCCACACATCTTAGACCTAATCAAAACCCAGCCTATACTTCGGGAGTCAGTCTTCCAAGTGTTTTGGAAAATCTACTAGGCATGACAGGAGTCAATAATTTAGAAGCAATCGAGAGGAGACTTATTTACTCTCGATAGTTGTTACTTGAGCGCTTTTTAAAGATGGAAACAACGATCGCATCATTCCAAAATAGTGGAACACTTCCAGTTTCCCAAACCTTTCCAAACAACTTTGTCTGATTCTTGACCAGAAATGTATCAGCTTTATAATGGTACTGTGAAGCGTGTAAGCTCCTAGATATCCCGCAACTAAAGTATGCAAATTGTATTGCATTACCATACGCATGTTATTATTTTCCGAATTTAAAGATAAATCCCAGTTTTTTGACTCCTAATTTCAAACGTAACACAATTAATTTGTCTGAATTCTTCAAACAGATTTAATAATACTGGGGAAAATGGTAACTGAATACGTTTGTTTGTACTACTGCATAATTATAATGACAAACGACAACCTTATTATACAAATCTGTTTTATGCATATGATCAAACAAACTGAGAACAACTTACCTATTTAATTCATCCATAAAGCTATGGCTAGAGTTTATACAAATTACAGTTGTTTGGTTATCGATGATAAAGGAACAAAAACAAAGTAAACACTCAATGAAGAATATTTCAGTTTTGGAATACGTATAATAATGTAGAAGAATTCAGAGCAAACATGATAACATGAACAAATATTTAGAGCATTTTGTGACATCGGATCCTTGAGTTGATCATAGAACATTTATAAAATATTATCGATGGCTTCGTTGTCAATAATTGACGATAATTGGTAGAAAATGCTAATAAATGAAGCAATATATTTTTTATTGTGATACGTTAAACGAAAGTTAAGCCTGATACTTAGGTCTGTAATTGATTCATGTGAAGCTCGTATCATTATACCATTGTTTAAAAAAATGTAGTCCTCATGCTTGTGTCCTTGCCTTTAATAACAATTTATTTAGGAGCTTACGTCAGTTACACTCACTCTTAAATAGCCAACACTTGTCGAAACTATATCATATTGATATGACACGGTTTAAAACTGACTAGTTTATTGGTTTCATAACAGAAGATTTAGAAAAACACTAATTTTATTCTGTAGCGAATTATATTTAGCCACTGACTGTTGAGTATTCTACAACTGCTTCTATATAAAATTGGAGACATAAGTACGGCAATTTTAATTAGCATAGTAACGTATTTCTATTAGAATTGACTATAATTTCAAAATAAAATAAATGACAACGAGTAACGTCCAACCAGGTTTCTAATCATAATATATTCCAGAAAAAGAATGACCGAGGTTCAGAATAGGCAGATAGTCTTTGACGATTGGCCTCGATTAGTGTTTTTGACAACGTTGGTGCACAAAGTAGCTTTTTCATCAAGTTATGGAGTTCTCCAAGAACGCTCCAGGGTCAGTACCAATGACCATCAGGCTTCATAACAGGTTTAATTTTAGATCATAATTTGGAATTCAGTGCTAAGTAATATGAAATTCTTAAAAAATATCATTATACCACTAACCGATTTGCATGTTTCGCTGAAGTAGTACCCAGTTTGTATAAAGCATTGAGTATTCTATAACATGTGACTTGGACATTACCCACTATGTAAAAGAAACAAAACAAGTTCTGCATATTTTATTATAAAGGAATAGTATTCAATTGCATAGAAAATAAAAACTTTACACTGATGTATTGTGTGCACTAATAGTCTATGTAACATGTGTGCGCTGTCATTATTTAAAACCAAAAGAATATAACCACGAATGTGTATATGTTATAATCGACCACACGGTGATCAACTGTTTACTTCATTTTAGGTGAATATACGTTACCAACCAATAATCGCTTAGTTCTCTCTCTCTCCCCCCCTACTTTAGCGATTGAAAATAGTCTTGACAATTAGTCTATTTAACATAATGGGAGCGACCCTGTTGACTATTCCTTTTTTTTATCTAAGAGTGTTCTGGCAGGTTTGACTTATAATCGTCAGTTAAACTGATTAAATGTTCCTGATTATAGCCTAAGGCCATAAATGGAGAATCATATATATATATATATATATATATATATATATATATATATATGTTGCCAGGAGTAGCTGGGGCACTCTTGCGTGCAACCTTGGTTGCCAATTGCTTCCTCGGAGCCTTACCACCTGTACTCTTAAGTGCAGTCTGCTTAGTATGTGCCATAATATATATGTAAATTACTTTAACGATTTTCACACCAATTGACTGAAAAGTCGATTTTTAAAAACTCAGTATCCAACATATTGATGTGACTAGACAATTGTTTAGCATACAGTTGTTTTAGGACCTTTGATGAAGCTTGAATCAGACTACACTGAATATTAAACATTTAGATCATGCAGTTTTCATATTCTCTTAATTACAGTTTTCCAACTGACCGACAAACTGTTATTATATATTGTTCCGTACTCGAGTAATTGCAAATTAATGTGTTAATCAGTTTCAGTACCATTCATTGCTTCATCATAAGCATATTAAGTTTTATTATTTATTCTACTTAGTAGTTTATCGTACGACCGACACAATCCCTTAGATTGACTTATATAAACAAACTAGTAAGAAAGTGAAATGGTCAGCTTTATGGGCTTGAATATCATTAGTTGAATATGAAAACGAACGGGTGTATCTTGCATATATAAAAGTAATTTTGAATGCCGTTTGTAGATTACTCTGCATAATTGAATGACAAATACAAAAATATTGTTTACTTAAGTAATAAGTTCCATTATTTGTTTGTACATAAATACTACAATTCATCATGCATAATTGTTATTGTTTTTTCTAATCATTATAATGTGAAATCATTATTACTTGTAAAAAGAAACAAGAGAAATAGTCAACATTACCTAAAAGATATTCACCGCATTCATTTTTACCCAAATGTTCAAACATTGATTTCAATACTGGTAGTAATACCATATGCACATAATCTACTGAACACGCACCACGTTTAATTGTACCCTATTTATTCATAAAAAAGGAAGGAAGTAATATATTCATCGTTCAACTTGTATATATTCACAAAGCCTAATATAAACAGGAAGCTAGAGTACCAGGGAGCACTGGACAGTTATGTCGTCGTCGTAGGACTCTTCAGCAGTGTACACCAACGAAATCTCTGGTTACTGAAATCTGGACCTTGTGCTTCCACTGTGAACGCATAACTAATAAAATTACTTTGCATCACTACTAGCATCATGAAGTTTAAATGAGAAGTGAGGACTGGTGGAGTTCAAACGTATTTAAGTGAAGCAGTTATTACCAAAGACATTTGATGATGTTTAAGCTATATCTGAAATTGGTTGAAGTTATCACATATATCAAATTAGCGTTTCTAATATTTATTCAATCACTGAAACACCTAAAGGTCACGGTTTTGATGAATAGTGGGATTATGAGCGAGCCCTACCTTAAATTACGGCAGCCTATTTGCCTAAAGTTTTTATGTTAAGTTTCATTTTAATAATTTATACACAGATTAGCTAAATGTGATTTGTATGTATAGAAAAAACCATTGAAATGATTTATGCAATGAACAGCGATATTACAATGGAGTGCATATGAAATTAAACAATTTCCGAAGCTGTTGACATGCCTTCAGACTTTGCTAGTCTGTTGCTGTGCACTAAGCGAAAACCTGCTCCGTTGTACTTTATAATGGAAACCCATGAGCATAAATTTGTTTCATTATTAAAACTGAGAAGCAACGATGTGACAAACGCTATCCATCATAACTGTTTACTTACTTTAACATGTGAATAACGACCAGCGTCAAGGTTACGAACTACAACGCATAAATCATCAGCAGCATTAACAAAAAATGGTAGAATACGACCACGAACGAAATCCTCTGCAGTACCCATCTTCAAAATGGCTCTAATTAAGTTACAAAAGTATGTGGTAGGCATGAGAATAAAAAAGAAAGACTGGATTGGTTTCACTCAGTAAAATAAGAGAGATATTTCCTGATTGAATTAAGTAATCTGTTTCTTAGGACATACTATTTTGAAATGACGAGTCATGCTAGCTGATGAGGTACCTGAAATATGGAGGGATGAACCTTGAGTTTAATCTATTCGAAAATGAACATTAGTGATTATTTTTAAGGTTTGAATGATTAAACTTTTGTTATGTTGGACGACCATAGAAGAGTGACAAACTTTTAGAGCTATGCTTTAGAAGACTATTGCAATTATTTTGGATGTTGATAATATAGACATTCCATTTCTATCATTATTAAGTTCCTCTTACCTTACTCTCCTATTCAGCATATTTACTGTCAGTATATTGTCTCTTATTACAAACTACAGTTAATTAGTTGTGTACAAGTTACCCCCCCCCTATTCACCACCACTACCTCCTTTGTTTCGTATTAATTTTAAATTCTTAATCGATTGACTGTTTAGTCTGATTTTGAGTACATATAAAGGAATGCCACAAATACGATACGATTCTGTCTGGTTAGTTTATCGATTTTGTGTTCTTCAGTTTCTAGCTTGGGACTGAGTGAGCATCAGGATAGACGTACAGGGATTAGCTAGGCAATAATTGGCATTGTTACTGTGATACCGTGCGCATAATTCCACATCGATTAATTGGTCTCATACACATTAAAACAATAAACAATGGAAAGGGGGTGGTATCTTACTCTTATTTTGTGGTAAAAAAATACTTTAATGATAATGAACTCATTAAATATAAATTGAGGAGATAAAGTACGCATTGTTCTAGGTTGAATGAAACAGGGATTATTTTAAAAAAAATATTCATTTCTGTCAGATTGTAAAGCAACTTACTTTACATCAATTGTTTGTACAAGACCTTGCAGACATGATACAGCTATTTTTACATCATGTCCAAATGCATTCAATTTTATTCGCAGTAATGAGAAGAGCTTACAGAATAAACTAGGCAAATAAATTTTCAATGAAAACAAAACAAACGAAAGATAATAATGTTTAATTGATTAGTTTACTGATTAAAATGAACGATGTAATTACATTAAATTTATTCTTACGAAAAATGGTAAATGAAATGTAGTCAGACCGCAGTCAACGTCATATATTCCATACATTTTAGCACTAATCATAGGGATATGCTTCAAGACATTAAGAAATTCATATTCCACCATAAATTCATGGATCTTAACACTAGATAATATCAGTAATGAAAGCTTCCATTCAGAATTGATAATTGAATCTCTCAACATAGACTTCTCCAGATAGTGAAATTACAGAGTTTTTATACTTTGGTGAATATCCACTTACTACACAGATTGAAAAGCAACGACGGAAACCTTATCCCAAAATCGCATCACGAGACGTACATATAATATCTTTGATTGTTTCGATGAATTGTAAATGACTGTTGCCATTGAAAATTAAGTTAAATGAATTGTAGGAAAGATTAAATTGTGATCAGTTGAAAGAAAAACCATTTTACTTAATCAATCAAATGTCATCTTAATGATTAGGGGATGGGTATACACTCATTATATGTTTGTTAATCTAGATGACCTACAATATACCTGGTCTGTCAATTGTGGCAATGTAATATATGTCAATCATATCTTTCGGTTCACTGCAAAGTTAGACGAATGTATTTGTAGCCCATCGAATATATCGGTTGAATGCACTACATATAAGCCAAGCGAAAGACATATATATATATATATATATATATATATATATATATATATATATATATATGACTTAAATATACCATATGCTCTGATAAACCATAGGGCTAAACACAAAATGGCATTCATAATGTTAAAAGTTTAATTTAGTTCTTAATAAAATGTCATTTGAAGACTTTTTAGTTATTCGTACATCAGTGGTTGAATCCCAGCCGGTCTGAATGTAAACTAGGAATCTTAACCGTCAAACCACATGAGACTGACGAAATAATAGTGGTCATATATGGGCCCAATTCATTACATACACGGTTGCTTACAATCATATACAAATTCATATACATTTTAACCAAAGTTGAATTACAATGTTATGGGGAATTTCGTCATGAGCACTCAATCATTTAGCTACATTTCATTATGCAATGAAAATTTTTTAAAATTATAGAGTGTTTAACAAAAGTTAAACTTCAAAAAGCATCTCATCTTAGTGACATACGTAGCGGCCATTTTCTTCTCATCAATTGAAGCACCTGCTATTGGATCTAAAAAGTATGCATGTTGTGTTTCAAAATAACGTTCAACTAATGGTAGTACAACTTTGACAAAGAATTTCATATCTTGACTTGAACTTAACCATGAACGACTAGTACTATAACGACTACTTGGCATTGGTTCACGAACTGACGACATAGCTGAATCAACATAATCCAAAAGTTTGCTTAATAATCCATATGCAAAACGTGATGTAGGTGTTAAGTCTGGAATTTAAAAGATAAAATAATTGTATACATTTGTAGGCAGAACAATTTAAAAAGCAGCTGTTATTAAAACAAAGGTATGTAATATCAATGTTTCGGTACATCATCATATTACGATTTAAATTAGTGAATGTCCATACGAATTCTTCAATCAGAGCATTTCATGTCATGCTGGTTAAAGTGGAGAAGGTCTATTGATTTCATATATAACTGTAACCAACCCACCATGGCTTTCAAAAGTTCCTACTTTCTGAACAAGTATAAAACGGAAAAGTATTTGTACTACTTAGTACTTACAATTTAATAGATCAAGCCTACACTACTAACATGCTTGTTCACCAAGTTCGTGTAGTATAGTCGGAAATTCTATATTTGCTGAAAATATGTCCTAACATCACATATCGTAAAGTATAGCTGTTACGTTAGTCTTCGCAACATAATGAGTCAGACAACGGTGGTGACAAATCTGCTTCATATTCATATGGCCACATTGACGTCTCTGATGGACTATTCACTAATAACTTCTTTTAAAACTATGTTTAAATAAATGATAATGAAGGTTGATGAACTCAACCAACATGGTAGTTAATGACATGTCTGGAAGAAGACATGTGATTGGCCAATATCGTGTGATTGACATATTACAAAACTAGGTCTTATGTATATGTATCTTGTATGTTATTGGTTGTTATAATGCATGCGTGTGAGTAACTAGTTTTCCTCTTGATAATCAGTCGGATCATTGTGCCTGTGCAATAAATTAAGACAAGGCTGGGTGCTAGTAGTAAGAGAATAGCGTGGCGCATAACAGAATCGATAATATCAGATACAACAGTTGATCGCAAACTTAAATTGATAATATTATGGTTGCTATCTAAGACTTTCTACCAGACGAAGTGAATACTAACTACATTTAACTTCTAACAAAGAGAAGACTGAAGATCGATGTAAACAGAGAGAGAAAAGCAATGATTCTAAAGTCTCAAGGCTGAGGTTATCTTCAATGTTTTAAATATTCACGAAGTGTTGTAATTAGTACTTCCGGTATTTCCCTGTTCACCTTGTGAGTGAGTACTGCATACTAAAGTACAATTTTCATAAAAAATTTTATTTCAGGTTGCTGAAGTTATTTGAGATTGGCACCTATGAAAATTCCATTGTAGTGCTGCTCGATAGACTGGATAAAAAACAAAATGGATGGAGTTACAGATTGGAACGACGTAGCATTAAGTCATTAAACGGCAATAACGACTGAAAATGTTAGACACATGCTTAGTGAATATGAATATACTATGGAAAACCTCATGACAGTTTAGTTTATGCGCTTGCCATGAAACTTTTTTTTTCTTACTTCTGTTATCATGTAGTCGAACACCACCTGTCCCTCCAGTCCCATTATGTGTTGTATTGGTATTTGTTGAATTAGATCCAGTACGAACAGTTAATCTATAACCATTATATTGTAAATATTTAATCAGTTCATGAGTTAAACGTCGATAACGTTTACGTTCATTATCTGTTAATATATCATACGGTACTAACAGCTGATGTACTCCACCACCTGTAGAGAAGAAGAGGAATACAATAAACGAAATGCTTATTCCCACTGTTATTATGAAGAAAAATACAATGTCTTGTACAGAACAAATGAATACTTCAGCTAATTTAGAAAGAATTCGCCTATTATTTTCTTGGTGATCTAGTTTCGACTTAAAGTTTCCCTGAAAAGTAATCCAATGAATTTTGAATAGATTGATATTTAGTAATTAAGTGATTCATATAAGGCTTCATTTTGATAAGCTAACGGTCAACAGTATGTAGCCACCTTACTATTATTGTGTATTACTAGAAAGTGTTTATTCACTTAAAATTCTTACCAAAACTAGTATTTGCCGATGAAATTCACATGTATCTTAAAGAATTACATCAGCAACGGTTGTCATAAAGAGTGAAGTGGGTTTTAAACTGAGAAATATTTTACAGAATTATCATGCCAAATAAGTGGAATTGAAAAATGATCCGGTAATCTGGGATATCCCAAGCGAAGTGATCGGGTTCATCGAAAGTCCCATGTTTATAAGTAGTTTGTCTAAAGATATCAAAACCACCCAATTGAGATTAAGATTGAATTTTACATCATTCTATATAGAGCTAAGAAGCTAGATTAATGACTAAAAATGCAGATAAGCAGTACTCTTTCTTCTGTGTTACAAAACGTCTTCTTGAATAGCCGGTAGTTCATGATTGACTTCTAAGTATGTATTGTATACCATGACGTCTCTAACTAAGATATATTAAAGTTATACGATATGTTTGAAAATATTGATAACAAACCAATGTAACAGTTCACGAAATTGTACTAAGAAGATAATTAACATGTGTGGTGCATACTTAGTATCTTACTAGACAGAACTACTCGAGTGCATGATATGGAATCAGAAAGGCTCCTCATAATCATTTATTGATGATAAACAACAAACCATGAAGTCAGGTGAACACCAATCATAGTGATTAAAATCTCAAAATACAAAAAAATTACTTTCAGTCAATAAATAAAATAAAAGTGTAAAGTTAATTCATATTTTTCCTAATAATTGCTTACCGATCGCTTCGAGATCACTCATTTTCTGTCTAGCCCATATATTATGTGCATTATCAGCTAAACGTTCAGCCATATTTAACATTTCTTTAGTAACGTTTACACCACGCAAATCTTTTGGACTCGGGTTGTAGTTTAGTAAGTTATCACTCTGTTTATGATAAAGACAAAAATATGACACATAAACAATTAGCAACCAATTTTTACTATAACACAATCTAGTTTATTATAGTCATTACTCGTAATAACAGATAGGGTCATTCATTAAATTATCAACATGTAGATGCACGGAGGTAAGTTTTATCAGTCAGTGGAAGCAGTTCAAAAATAATAGCATCAAGATTTTATGCAGTATGAAGATTCGATATATCACATAATTAGTAATTAAATTAATTTATAAGACGACCGCAAACTGATTTAGTGGTCCACATGAACTATCTAATCTCGATAACATGGCTGAAAGTCTGGAAATTGCGTGTTGGGTGTTTTGCATGAGATTGTAGAGGCTCCTCATTGAGAAAGAGCTTTAAATTAATGAAAAGAAACTTTCCATCGCCTTTTTGTTTTTACAATACTTCTACAACTGGTATCAATAAGTAATAGAAATTGTGTTCAGACTTATCAAATAATTTAATTAATTAAAAATACCTAGCACGTGTTTGGTTATCAAATATTAGTACATTCAAAAGGAAAGAAAATTAAGGCATTCACATTACAGATAACAAACATGCTCGCTTTATTCTTCATTCTACATATAGAAGTGTCATGTTACAAAACAACCAGCCTCAATAATATCGATATAAACATATTTTGGAAGTGCTGTATTTTTCGAGCAACATACTTTGATTGCCAGGCTTACATTATCATTTTGGATAACATCAACAAAGCATATTTCGTTTTTGAGTGAGTATTTTAATCAGAATGTTGGTGATAAAAATAGTGAATTCCGATGGATTAATTTGGTTAGCCTCGTAGGCGCTTTTTTTCTTCATTTATTCTCACATTCTTGTTGAGTTTTTTGTTTCTGGTGGCTTCTGACTATGAGATTGATTAACTCTTTCTGTACCGACCGAATACAGGGTCAATATCGATGCGAATATTGATCGCAAATTACGTTGAACCACATAATTCTAGAAATTTTTGAGTATACTAGTGTTGGGCATTCGAAATCGCCAAGAATACAATTGTTCATTAAATCAAGCAAAAGGTGTTGTATTGATTTGTAAAGTTTCATCACATTAATTTAATTTCAAATGTGAGTCATGCTTCAGAGTACATTCTACGACATTTAATTGTTTGATTATGTCACAGATAGGGGGTGAGAATAGAAATAAAACCGATGACATATTCAGAATTTGGAAGTCAGATTAACGTACCACATCAAACTTATTTAATAAAGAAGATAAGTAGGCAGACACATAAATACTTGTACATAAGAGGAATACATAAGTTATAAACTATGTTAACATGTTTACAAAAACATTACGGATTAAAGTATACTTGGGTTAAAGGATTATCTAGGTTCACATGAACGGGGTGTTCGAAATCACAATAGATTCGTTTTACCTCTACGGAAAACTGAGTCCAAAGATGAGGTTGTATTGACGTCGATGCTTTCAACACAAGTTTTCTCAAGAGATTTCATAGAGAGCTTAAGAGCATCTAAGTTACACAAAAATACCACCTACTAATCCTGTAGACCTTGAAAAACTACAAGTAGAATCAACAATAGTAGAGCATGTCATTTTCAACAACCATCAGATCGATATTACAAAAAGTATTAAAATAATTCAAAAATATCCTACAATCACAAAGAATGGCAAGTGGCTGAAGATAAATAGAAATGACGGTCTTATGATTCATCCAAGTTGGACAGTTTCTCCAAGCCATCATGTCTAACGTGCTTTTTCAATCTCACATTAGGAACACACAAATTAACTTTGCCCATTCACACTATAATTGTTTAACATCCTCTGTTCTACTCCAATTCTATTTATATAAATAAACACATTTATCTCACCTTTGACATACTTGTCATTTACATGATCAGACAGATTTTTGTGTTTAAATCTGCAATTATTATTTGATTAGATTTGTTCCTTGTACTACTTAAATCAATGTTAATCTGATCAAGTTATTTATTCTGTAAAGAAGCGATAAAAATTAATGCCACGAAACGTCAGAAATTCAAAGTTTCTACACATTGAGAATTCACAAATACAGCTTTTTATAAACTGGTTTTCTTTGTGCTAAAAGGTTTCAGGATAGTTTTTGAGAAATATACTCCATGTGGTGAGATAAACCCGTTTCCAATTTTTAGGGCCAATTTTTAAGGCTCGGTTGATCTACAAGACCAATTTTTGATGACGTTTTTAAAATAAGCATTTTTACTCAAGATAGGTAGATAGGTGTCTCAGATTTAAAACAATTAATCCCTTTTTATAAATTTCGATGGTATAATAGGAAGACGGAGATAAACTGAAAAATGTGAGGTTTTGTGCTAGATAATTCTAACAATTTGGTCACATATACTTATCAAGGCATTTACATATAAAACTGTGAAACTAGGATGTGTCAAGTTACATAATAGGTCGAATGGCTACAATGTGATAATTGGAGAATAAAGTAACGGATAAAAGATGGGAAATTATGAATTACCAATTACTCTGATTATCACATCACAGCTATTCGACTTAATACTTAACATGACCTTTAGTAATTTTCAATATTTACACATAATTGCCTTAACAAGTAGGTGTGTGACCTTATTGTTTAAACTGTATGGCTTAAATACACAACATTTTTCAGACCAACTCGTTATCTAATTATACTATCGAAGTTTCTTAAATATTTCGTGTAGTGACAGTGATGAAGTGGGTTTTAGCCCATTTTGAATAATGTCTTTACATAACCGTGCTTGTTGATGACGTCTAGAAAGCGTAAAAATTGACCAGTATCGACCATACAACATGACATTAGAAACAATATCCACTTGAGTTACAAAAAAAGTATTAATCAACATGTAGATAAATCAAATAAATGAGAGCTGTTTAGAACGGAAACATACTGTAATTGTTTGTCTACGTAGGTGCTTTGTTTCACCAGATGTACCACGATAACGACTTTCGTCACCATCAACCGACCAACCACAAGCTAACATTGCTTTAAGTGTATCTGTTACAGGATGAATATATCTCATTTGCTCCTATTTAAAGCACAATAGTTGTATGGGATAAATGTCATTTATGTTTAATAAGAAGTTTTTTTTAACGTAAACAAAAACACACATTAGGATTGCGGCTAGTAAGAAAATCTAAGACACAAGTTTTTCCCTGTCTAGAATTTGTCAGTTAGATGTACCTGTACCTCAGACGGGCACATATATTGGCTACAATTTTTAAAACATAGGGCAAAATATTAGCAAGTAATAACAAAAATAAGTGTTCCTCAAAGAATGAAGCTTTTTTATACAGTGGTTATTATGACAGTTTAATACATCTTTAAGCAGTAATTCATTTGATTATGTAAAATAATGTAGGGTTACTACGAGTTAATCGGAAAGAAGAGATTCATGAAACTAGTGCACTCTCAGCAAGACGAAGATATCTAGCTAATTAAATGCAATATAAATTTGACATCTTAGATAAACAAATCCATGATATTTCAACGGTTAGTGTGTTTCCATCTCAATTCCTAATTATGTACCCCTATTTGAGTTCTAAATAAATCTAATTGATTGTTTGTCTGACTGCTGACTCTACAAATTCTGTGAAGTGTATATTTTTGATAACATTACCATATGTACTTCCCATGTAATAACATTTCTAATTCAGTTCTATTCCGGTTGTTAATCACTATATCTCTGGAGTGACTGTGGGACTATTTAGGATTATTATGATTTAACTGAATGCAATTCTACTACTACAAATATACTGCTCTCACTGTGCTATTCCATGTATGACTGCTATCATATTCTAAATGTTATTGTGGAGGATGCTAAACATAAGGCCGTCTACAAGTAACAGATAACGCGAAGTCGCGTGAAAGTGGTGGCATAAGCATATCCAAAGCATTAATATACCCAGTTCCTTCCGACAGTTATTAAATACTTTCTGTACGTATGAAGCACAAAATGCTACATTTTACAGATTTATCCTTTAAAGTACAACATTCCATGATGATGAGAAAAGATCATGCTGTGGATTTCGATCCATACTTTATATATATATATATATATATATATATATACATATATATATATATGACGGATTTCTACAACCATAGTTTGGCTGCTGCTGACTGATATTATTGAGGCTTAAGCAAACAAAGTACTGTTAGTATCTGCCTTATCTATTGACCAGTGCGCAATCAGTTTTTCACATCACATTGATTTCCTCGATCAAATATATTATTGTACTTATAGGGAAATGGTAACTTGCCTGTGGTGGTAACTGACTAAAAGCACGTAGATTTGGATGTGTCCTTCGAACTTCATCAACATGTGCACCAAACGAATAACCTTGTTCAATTAAATCTAAAGCCCAGGAATCATGACAATGTTCAGCAAAACGTTCAATTAAACTATTCAATGCTACTGGAAGACGAACCTAGGACCATTCAAAAAATCAGAAATTAATTAACAAAAACGAAATAAAATGATATAAATAAGTAATCTCAGAGAATAATTTAATTATTCTTAATAAAATACATATTGATAAAAGTAATGACTTTCATGATGACGATGAAAGCTTCAAAATTAAGGCAACCAGCTTAAATAACGAAACCTCACCAATAATGATAATTCTTTAATCATAAAGTGCCAAAACAATAAATATTTTTAGTAATTGTGAAACATTGTTAAATACATGCAAACAAACAGATTACTTACCTCACGGTTAAAAATATTAATAATGAAATAAAAATTAGCAACAATATACTACATCAGTCTAACGAAATCATTAAAATATTAACCAGAAAATTACCTTATAATAGCTTAAGTTCAGCTGCCTAAAACTATACTTATTAGCTGGTATATACATATAGATACATATGTTTAGGTGATTTGATATGAATGTATTTTTTCACTCGTTCCTAAGGTGCTAAGTATGTTGGTAATTCATCAATGCTTTTTTCTCAACTCTAAAGAGAAATACTAGTATGATTCCATAAAAGACAAACTAAAAGCATAAAAACAACTATACTGTAGTATGCAACTAATCATGGCTCATTTGTTAGGATTTGAATATTTTATATGCCTAGATTCATTTACACATAAATTATTTAAAGCCCTTTTATAAGGTCAAACCTAAACTGTGTTACATAAGTGTTGATGAAAAGTAATATGAAGTCAGATTTAGGTCAATAATATTTTCCTCTACACTTTATCTATTACTGTTGTTTTCTACTTACTATTGTATTTGCCTTTAAGTTACATGTTATCTTACGTCTAGTTTCTTTACATTAAAATATGTTACATTAACATTCACTAACACTCATTCATTCAATTATTATTAACCTGTGACTGTGTTCGGTTAATTCCTCTTCTCATGTATAATGACAAACCAAGAAAATCACACACAAAGCTCGTTGATCTGTAGTCCCAATTATGTTCCGTAATTTTTAGTTAGTTTGATGGAGCAGTAATCCACGAATAATCTATGTTACTTATTATTATGATTTCCTTTCACTATGTGAATACATGTATTATGCAAAATTTGATTATCTTATTAATTACCTTTTAAAAATATTTCAAGTACTTAAATCATGTGACACAGAACAATTTTCATCATACTTTCTGAGAATTATCGTATAGTGATGATTTCCAACTAATCTATTTCCACGTTCAGTTGATTTATAGAATGATAATTGATATAACAATATCTAGCTAATTTGATTAATCATGTCAAATTACTTTAAATAGACCACATGTTACATCACCTATCTAATTAAGTATTTAATCAGTCATTACTACATTTACAAACGAAACTAAACTACTACAATTATTTATAAAACTATAATAATTAGACCAAGTCTACTGTAGAGTTTGTCATTCAAATTAATAAATTCTCCGTAATTTCATTCACTAGAAATAAGACTGCGATTCCTTCTAAAATTTAGCTACAGTATATGGATGACACACATGTCATAACAAAACGAAATCAGCTAAAAGGGTTACTCGCAAAAAGTAACAGGTTAGGAATAGCATTACAATCACTGGAGACAGGATATCAGATTAACTTTGACGGCGTCAGAATCTTCAAAAAGCTATTCGTGTCTACGAAGAGAAGTTAACAGCCGAAACACTTTATATATGGGTAAGTATAGATAACGTTAACAGATAGGGTGGATTACAGTTAGCTGACCCATGGTTACTGTTAATTAACAAATTAAAATGTTAGTTTGTACAACCTACCAACGAAATATATTATCAATATAGATACTAAAACAACAACAGATGTTCAAACATTTTCGCTAATTTTTTGTAGTACACTTATCTCCAGTTACTTTTATTACATTTAACATTGTCCGACGAATGACAATCATATTTGTCGGCATATTTGCTTTAATTATACGTCTTATAGTTTTAATTGTCCACATACATAGCCTGAAGCTTAATCATGTCATTACAAAATGGATACACACAGGCATGTACAAACAGCATGTTAAGATTTAATAAAATACACAAATCTTATTTGAGCTTTACAACGTTTTACGATACAAACGTTCTCCTACGGAACATGGATAGATAAATGTTTGGTTGTTTGACTATATACTAACATCTTTGATATTTTTGATTTTGATTATTTTTCCCTGAAGAAGTTCGGACCACTTTGTCGGGTGAAATGTTGGGATTTATTTATTTACATTTCAATCAAGATTTTTTAAATATAATCTACTTTTAATAATTGTATCTCATTGGCCAACTGTTAGAGCATTATTTGTTTGACAAATAAACGCTAAACCAATCAGACGAACAGGTTTCAAAGGGTAAGAAATTTTAAAATTCAACCATCACCTGTATTGTATTTCAAGTTGATGATCCATCTACATAATTAGCAGAGTAAATCTAAACTGAATACAGACTTAAACAAATGGTTGGTCAAAGTTTATGTTATGTATTAAGGAGTAATATTTATTTTTATTTTGTTACTATACCATAGAAACATCACAAACACTAGTATCCGTCTACGAACCTCGTCTCAGGATAATGATCCATGTTATTTACATGCTAACGATATTTGAGCTGGATCACAAAGTGTACAGTGATTTATGCAAGGACTGGAGGGTCTGCAATTACCAAATTATGAGTGTGTCAAGTATGACTAAAATAATTACATCATCGTCCTAAACATTATACGGAAACAGTATATTTCATAGTAAGATACTAATATATTATTAACTTGACTTCTATTCATTTTCTTGGCATTATTTTAAGACTCATTTAACTGCACTCCCAATTTTGATTTTATATTCAGATTTATTCACAATCACTGTAACTGTTGACTACTTCCAGTGATAAAATTAGATTTTATTATAAATTAGTAGAGAAATTGATCTAGCAAATAATTTTTACGTCGGGAAGTGTACTTGCTTGTAAGTAGTAGTCCAATTACCATAGCAATAATAAACCCGTGTCTATTTCATTTTTTCGAACAAGTGATGAGAATTGATGACCATTAACTCAACTACGTTAGCACTTTTTTATGAATTTATTGCACTTTCAGTGACCAAATCTTACAATTTACAATGACATTTGACACTACACACTCCGATGATTGCTTATCTTCACTCTATCTTTTATTGAACTATTCTGCTAATGTTATACCTTCAATTCATTTTTTCTCGGAATTAATTACCACTGAAATAATGTTCCCTATTTATTATGTAGGTAAACTTTTTCCTTACAAACGGTTGTAAAACATTATTTTGTTAAATAAAATAAACACTTTTTAAACATCCAATCTGATTTAATGAGGCTCAACTGATCCCTAAATAATCAGATCTCAGTAATGAACATTTTACAGACAAGAAAATCACTACCTATAAAAGAAATTAATTTACACTTCAATAAATCACTAAATTTACAAAACTTAGTAAATTCAATATGTTGGGTACTTAGTATCAACCCAATCATATAAGCTAATAGAAATGGAATTAATAGAATCAAAAATGTCTTCTTTCCTAGCACACTTCTGATTTCATAAGCACCGTATGTTTTTATTTCTGTTCTCTTTTTCGTTATGATATTCTTGACTGTTTTTACTCACGTTTCCTAATGTGTCGCAATAATGTTTCTTATGTTTTACCTGATAATGCATTACCTAGGTGAATACAACACATTTCGTATGAGACTCATTTTCATCGAAAATTTCAGTTTACTCTCTAGCCGAATCTAATTGTTTTTTACTAGGCATTTCGAACAGAGCTTCATTGTGGATAACTCCAAATGTTTAAAGTAAAATAATAAACTTATTGCATCACTCATCCGCAAAAAACATCAATAAATGACTGGAATTGCTGAATTCAGTGAATTTAGTAAACGTTGGGAGCATTATAGATAACCTCAGTTCAAGTTATTGGGAATAATAAACACTATTCAAACATTTGTCCTTTTTAAATATTCAGTATGGAACTTTAAACAATACAAATGATAATAAATGCTATTAGTAATTTTCAAGAACTTTCCACCACAAATGTTTCACACAAAAACCTAAGTTGAAGATATACTAAATTAGTAAATTGCTTCTATTTTAACACAATGCTGACCAGGGTCACCCTCTATTAGTAGAGTGTAGGTAAAATCAACCAATAAGTAATGGTCTTGGCTTTCAATACTAATTTATTATATCCAATGTGTTAACTTTAATAAGGACCTCTAAGCAATTTCAGGTAACCAGTGATGAGTAGTATCTATTCACTAAGCGACAACAAGTACAACTCAGCAGAAACATATACTATTTGTGTTCTAAATCCACTGAAAACATCTACCATGCGAACGGGATACATTTAATCAACAATTTTCGATGGCAGGAAATATTAATTACATTAGTATTTAGTGCATGCACAAAATCTCATCATAAATTGTACGAAATCTATAAAGCTTTTTACTTGTGATGTATCTATAGGTTGAGGTCGAAATACATCATGATGAATAAGGTCCTCTGGTGAATCATTTGTTTCTTGTCTTGGAGCTCCAGGAACAAGTAAAGTATCTGCAAATAAATAAGAAGTAAATATAGTCTGAGATAGTTGTCAACGGATCATATATTAAATAATCAAACAAGACATGCAAATCCGAATTCCTTTGAAGCCAGATTAGGTAAACAAGTATCAAATGGAAAGGTTGAAATATACTTTAAACCATTGTTATTATTGGGTGTTATTGAGATTGACGAATTCGAAGTTCTATATAATGGAGTGTTCTCAGTAACAGAACTATTGGAAGCTAAGATGTACTGAAGTGATAACTATTTTATCCAACCATGGGACTGCTTAGGAATGTTCATCCACGACCCCATGAGGCGCACTCTGTACGCACCTTGATTAGTCTTATTGAAGTAACTGTTCTCCACATATTGCAATTCGCCGAGTATTCTCAGGATATACCTAGTTCTTGATCCTAATTTTGCCCTACACTTTAAAATCTAAATTATGGACTTTGGACACTTGATTTATTGTCGTCTTCAATAATGAACATACAGCTTTTTCATTTTTCTAAGTCAGCATTCTATTCGACTAGATAATCTCGACACTATTTTACTTTCATATGGGAAGACTTTTAATCATGTGTGTCAATGTGCATTGAGTTCACTTGTGCTTTACGAAAAATAAATGATATTGTTAATCTGAAATTTTACTTGACCGCTTTATTACATTTCACTTGTTTCATAAAAAATAAATCCTTTTTATCATACTAATAAAACACCTCAATATGCTATCAAGGTCTGACTCCGTCACAACCAGACATTCAAGACTGCAGACTACAGTCCAGGTCCAAATAATCATGCTGACATGTCATTGATGTGTTTGAATTGCCCGACTAACCTAGACAGGATCACATGGTCAGTGAATGATTCACTTGCACCGCAACATGAAACTTGTAACAGTATGCAAACTGTGTGGCCTTACTTGGTGAATTACCTCCATTTACCTCCATTTGAAACTTAAGCCTTCTTTACTAAGTTCGTCTGTTTCAGCTGAGATCGGTGTATATTGATTTTTAAACTCATATACGAATGCATACTCTTAATAGACTACAATAAACTCACTCATTTGACTAGTAAATACTGACTGACCAGCACTTTGGCTTAAACTATCATTTTGTTGGTCCATTGCATTTAACTGGCTAATGGAATAATCCGGTGGTAAAGCACATGCTATTGAGCATAGACATGGTAATGCATAAGAGAATAATTCTGGCTCATAAGGTTGCCGTGATAACTTCTCAAAAATCAGTATGAATAAATGTGCAGTGATACTACGTTCTTCTTCTGAAGCTGACGATTCGCCATCACCACCACTACGACTTCCTGTGTTATCATATCCAGCTGAACCATTAGCACCACCGGCGCCGATACTGCCTCCATTGATAACGTTTCCAGAATCATCATCAGCAGATGCTGCACTATTTCCTGTCGCGCCATGCGCACTACCTGTCCAACCATCTGAACTATAATACGTTCCACAACGTTGATAAAACTCCGTCAACACTCGAAGTGATACAACGGACTAAAAGATTCAAACAGTGAAGGAGAAAAATGGAGTAGAGTAGTAATTATTAAAGGAATAAGTGCATTAGTTGATTACGGAGTAGGAACTGAAGCCGTGTTTATCTACACTTTGCACAATCCAAATTCTATCAATCAAGTTTCAATACAGTTCTCACTTAAAGTAACCAAACTGATGTCAAGCGGTTGAAAGTAGAGAGTAGGAAACCCATTTTGGACCCGGACTCGTTTTAGTTGACACCGATTGTTATAGCCTACTTGCAAATTTTTCAACAACTGATGCTCTTCACGAGATTTGGGCTAGAGTAGAGCAACTTCAAGGTCCAAGGCGTTACCAGTAAACTGTCTGTCCTTCGACTAGGTTCCATTAGAAATGGATTTGACCTCAAACAAAATGATCTCTTGTGCTGCTAGAGGTAAGAAAGGTGGTTGTCACTTCCTGGCTGTCCACACCATAGAAGGATATTACTTCTTGAGGTACCTGAAAAGGAAATCGGATTAGTATTGATCATAGTGACCTGGAAGCGCGATCGCAGAGCCCAAGGGGCAACTGCTTGAGGCCGATCATGCACGATCTTGCTATGGGATGTTTACGAAGTATTAGCTTTGTTCTTTAGAAAGCTTTACTGCCACAGACGAAAATCCATGGAGCAAGGTGGGGTGTGACATTTTTGGGTGGACCTTTTCTAAACACTTTTTTCCTTTGTGGGAAGGCAGCATCGCTGAAGATGCTGGCTATTCGAGGGAAACACCTTACTGCTGTCGCACCCCGATGCAGTCAGCAGTACGACTTTGCTCACAGATCTTAGGTTGCTGCCTTTATTCTTATCGCTCTCGAACAGACCTGCTGGGCATGGTGCAACCTAGAGGAACATGCGTCCCAGCCAATATAGCTCAGTTGGGTTATCACGATAGGCAAGCTCGACCACCACGTGAAGGTAACAGCTACAGTCGGGCATGAAATGAGATTTTTAAACTGAGCAGCAGCCAGTTTTATGTTTGATTAGTCTTCAATGTTAGCTGAACTCTGTAGGTTAAGTTAAATTCGAACATGAAACTTAAGTCCAAATTTTCATGCTGACTACATATGAACCATTTAACACCAAAAAATGATAAGTACTAATAAACTAAATGAGTTTAAATACCATTGAATAAACAAGTCAAACTGAGATTGAGGGAATATGAAGAAACTTCATTGTATGACAACCTGAGATTTTCCTCTAGAAGAATAATTATAACCTAGATATTGATCGAGTATGTAGTGTCAACAAAATAAGTAGCATAATTTCTCTTTCAACTAAAAGAATGATTTCTATGATTCAGTGCACAAAATTGGAGCTCATGACCACTATTTAGTTATTTGAATATAATATCGGAAGATGATAGGCATTTTCATAAACATTCACAAAGATGAATCCGATAAATTGTATATACATACTGTTGTGATAACTATGAGCTAGTAGAACAAAAAACATACAACCAGTCCTTTTCGTATAATGTAATAGACTGGTTACATATAAACTAAATATAGTGAAATTATGCATTACGTTATTCAAATAATAATAAACATGAGTTATAATACCGTCGTGCTATTGTAATGTGTTAGCTTACTTCCTTAGACAGTGTACGTAAATCCGAAACCATTTTCTTTAATAAAGCAAACATCATCGGTGGTCTAATTTGCTGCATTAAAGCAACCAGGAAGTCACAAACGACTTCACGTTGATGATTGGTAATTGATCGACATTTGGACAAACGATAAACTGTTTGTAATGTTGCTTCAAATAATCCACCAGCCGTACCTTCTTCACCAAGATATTGTGTATGACGTGTGAGTAATGGCAAAACACTATTACATAAATAACGATTTAATGCTAAAGCCATATCACTGTCGGGAACAACAGCCTAAATAAATGGTAAAAAACAAAAAACAAACATACACAAAGAACGTTTAAGTTGGATTGTGACTGGCAAGCGGAATCTAGGAGAAGCGTTTCGTCCCATTTGGGACTTGTCGGCTGACTAGTTTCAGTCCATTACTAATCAACGGGAAGATACAATCTCATCTTAATTATACACAAAGAACGTGAAATAGTGCTCATAACACATCCAAACTACAACGTGAGATTTATTTTTCAAAGAAATAATCAATTAATAAGATCGTAAACTTCCATAAATGCAAAGCAGTGAGACATGGTTGCAAAAGGAAAATAATACTAAGTCGAGTTTCCAGTCTCAAGTAAGAAAGTTTATCAGCAGATAAATATTTTGGTATGTATCAACTAAAGCAATCAGAAGATTTCTTGCAAATGCATGACAAATTAGTCCAACTAGTCGTTCTAGATCATGAAGAATGTTTTGTAATTTATAGGCACATCGGCATGTTTGGATAAAAATATCTATTTATAAAGCCATTATAATAATTCGGTTTATTATGTTCGTATTTATCATAATGAGCAAAGAAAGATGGAAATATACACAAATGTAATAAATAGTCTGTTTGGGAGTTTGTGGTTATCACCTAGTAGAAGATTGAATATGTATATCCAAAAAGAAATAACATTTTCCACTGTCAGACCAATGTTTTTTAAGTCATTGAAGTTAACTGTCATTTGAAAAGGATGGTAATTGCACAGTTTGGAAGTACACTATGTTTCTAGTTGTCTTAAATTAATTAAAGTAACCTGATTAGAAACAGGAAAAAAATTTTGTGCTTATCATGGCATAATATTTAACATCAGTAAATATAACTTACGGAATCAAGTAATGTAGCCGCTCGTAAATCTGGCAGAAAACCATTTTCTAATAATCTTAAAAATGTTGCAGCATCTGATATCCCATAAACACGTTCCAAAAATAAAACCACTGATGCTTTATGCTCTGGGAGGAGACCAGGTGGCATACCAGCTTTATCAACCCATTCATCTTCTCCGTCTTCGTTAGTCTATATGAAAACAATATGTTGGAAAAAATGAACACCAAAAGACAACACATCGGAATGTATGCATTTATATTTTTACAAAAGCGATAACTGAAAACAAATGAGGGAGGTGATACAGCATAAAAGGGACTATAAGTTTTTACACTAAGTCAGGTATAAAAGTGGATTATAGTTTAGTAAAATAAACCCTACCCTCACATTGCTTGTTGTAATGAGGATATTATCAACAAAGTATACGAAAACTTCTGATAGCAGTCGTAAAACTGTGGTAGATACTGCTTACTAGCAATCACGTCATACGGAAATTGTTGAATTTCGTAATCTATACAATGAAATATCTTAAGTTAGACAATTAATGGAAACCAAGAAGTAGTGAACAGCTATTCCGTCCTAATATGCGAGTCCTTAACAGAAGATTTCTTTAAAGTTATAAACAAAGTTTATTAAATTCTGACTCAGTGAATTAAAAATTAAAAGCTAAACTGGGAGACTGGAAGCTAGGTACGTTTTCAGTCAATGCAACTAATAGTGGAATCTTAAATTCTATTCAAAAAGTGTTCAAATCAACATATTTTGTCTCATGAAATTTGACTGACTTCAGTTATATCTTAATATCAAAGTTACGTCTGTTTGGTAATGAAATACATGTTAGATTGTTGTATATTGGTTTTGAAATTATTACGGCCTTCTTCCACTGTTAATAATAATAGGATTTATGTGCAAAGTTAATCCAAATAAACATTCTGTCATTAGCACACATATTTTATGTTGAAAGAATTGACTAACTAGAAAGTAGTTTACACAGAAAATGTATCCATAAACCATTGAATTCACATCGCATCATCAACTTCAGTACATTCAGGGTAAAATATTGTCGGAAGTAAATAATAACCATGCGACTACCTATTGACGTTTTAATGGGAATAATGATTTAGAGAGCCAAATCAATTTTGCATAGGAAAGTAAACAGCCAGTGATATTGAATTGGACCATATCACAAAGTGACTAAAACTCAAAAGGTGCTAAACCGACAGTGATCAATACTATGGAGTTTCAATTTGTAGTGAAATAAGAATTAGTTTCTCTTCGCTTTATAATGTCTATCTGTAATACAATTAGTTTCAAATAATGCGCATGTGACAAAAGTTAAGTTAAAGTTAAATATCCGAAATGAATTCTGGCCATTCATTTCAAATTTGAAATTAGTGGAACAGAGATAACTTCCAATGAATGTGGGAACCAGATGCAATGCCATTTACTTGTTAAGTAATTAATCTTCAGTTTACAAAACTATTTTAGGTCATATCGATACAACTAGTCCATGAAACCGCTGAAACAGAACAGTATAAATACCCTATTAGTCAAACAGTTATTATCAAGTAGTTTTGGAAATCAGTGAGCTACGCTATATATGTGCAACCGGTAAATATCTTGTTATCGGTTTAAATACTTTAACCGATCTATAATTTCTTATCGTCGAAGTGCTGAAACATTTTGGCTGACACGAAATTTGAGTTGAGGATAGATATTCTGCCAACTACGTTCACATATGTGACCAAGCTACCAAAAAACGTTGCTAAATAACATGATGTAAGTTACAAGAATATTTCATAATAAATTAAAGTGGCGAACAAACACAAACTTACTTGCACTTCTAATTTTGGTGGAGGTAATATGAATCTAAGCGATAAAACTCCCTCTAAATCAGCCATACTTACAAGTGATTGTAAAATGGATCTAGCACGTAATGATTCACTTTTAACAGTTTCCATGTCTGGTGCACAGTATCCCAAAAGATTAACCAAAATTGAATGGAATGTCAATATAGCAGCACCCAAATCAATGTAATCAGGATCATCTTCAGGCTACAGAATTAAGGCGAGTTTGCGTGGAGGAGGGGGGGGTAGAAGAGAAATGAAGAAACTAGGCTATATACTGGCATGTGAGGATAATTTTTACTTTTATTTTATACAGAATAAGTTTTTGAAATCTGGATTAGCCTACAAAGATACTGTAGACATTATAGAACAATATAAAATAATGAATGTCATTCACCAATCGGTTATTCATGCCAAAGAAATCGGAGTTGATCTTTACATGATGAATATTTCAAATATGGTTTAATTAATGGTATATTCGCAAGACCACAGTAACAATGGTTTGAATAATTCATTTATCAATGATGAATCGAATGAGCTAAGTAGCTAATAAGAGGATGAGTTTATTTTTAAAATATTAACAGACCACTGGTATTATTTTGATGGTCATTTATATGTAAATAGACACGATTCTGGACATTAGATTTTCCCAGAAATAATCAAGAGTCAGATTTCAGAGTAACAGCGTCAAATAGCAATAAAACACAGAATTTATAATAACGGTTAATCAGGATCCTTTTTTCAACTGATATATACCATATAATCGTCATGATGATTAGTTTACGCATGTTCTAAGTACAGACTTGATGCGCTCAACTTTGAGTTACACTTTAACTTTATGAGGGTTAACTAAACAACCAGTTTACTTATACAAAATTAGGTGGATTTGAACCGGCTACCTGCCAACTGAAAGCCAAGTGCACTAACCAATAAGTTACCACCCTATTCTTTAAGGAGTATAAATTTGACCCAATACTTTAAAATAAACTACTAAGATCTTTTTACTCACTGGTAAAGATTCGAAATTATAGGGCAATGGTGTAAATAAGTTAGCATCTTCATAATCCATTAAAACAGTACGCCAACCCAGATCTTCTTCTTCTGGATTTAAACCGGCTGCTTCAGCTTCTTGAGCCATTTTCACTAATTTAATTTGAGCTGACATTACCAGCCCTTCTTTCATTGCTTTCAAAAGACCACCGCCAGCTAAATTTAGTTGACAATCAGATTCATTGAATACTTGTCCATTTGATTCTCTTACAGTATTAAGCCCATCTGGACCTCCTGGTGGCACATCTAAACCATCTGTTCCAGTATTTCCAGTAGAATGTTTCATAACTTTTGATCCTCCACGTAATGCTGGACCTAAACACTCTGGTCGACGAATCAGTAAACGCACAACTAGATTTGCATTTTCTTCAACTGTTTCACCTAAAATGAATAGTTTTAGTGCACTGATATATATTTAAAGTAAACTGTATTAAATCAGGTATATATATGACATAAACTGACGCCCAACAGACCGGTTTAAGTTTCAATGACATTCAGACAAGAATTCAAAGCAATGCATATATTCCAGTTGTGTTATCATTAAAAGAGAATACTAAGAGTGATGGGTATTTTTATTCTGTAAGCACAGAAAAATGCTGACATTCTTTGGTAAAAATATCTTTTCAACTTATAGATAATTTAAGACGCCTGTTGGATCCATTGTTCTGCAATATATATAATGGATAACTGAACAACATGAAACCATGGTGTTTTTCAGTAGTGCTTTCTAGCCCCAGATAATATCCTTCAGTTGGCAACTAATTAAGACAACATTATAGTTCTTTCCAGTAATTCATTTTTTGCTTCTTAGTTCTTTGATTGCTTCAAATTCTTTACAATCAACAAAAAGCGAAGCTTGTAATAATGATTGAATAATTCACAAAATGTGTTTCTAAATAGTGAAGTGACTTTTTCCATGTACTCTTGTTAATACAACTGACTTTTAGGAGCTAACGAGATAGGATCTAGTCTATCAACTAGTCACAAGGCAGTAGTGATTATCATACCATCTCTTAAACTAGAGGTGATAAAGTATTTTTATATGACTTTGCAGTAATTATGACTAAAATAAATGGCTCTACATACTGGTTCCTTATAATTTGTAACTGAAGCAGCAGAAATGTTGACATGTAATGTTAATACTATTGTAAAATATGGACTTGCCTTGCCCAATGTCACATTCAGAAACATGAAAGCAAACTATCAGGGTTACAAATCGGTCTTTCAGAAGCTACCTGAGATATATACCAGGATGAGTAACTCTATATTAACAAAAATGCTTCAGTTATCAGTTAGAATGTTAAAAATGTCATCTAATGAATCATGTTTTCCAGGCCCATGAGAGAAAAATAAACGAATAACAAATTAAACAAAAACATGGATCAAGACTTATAACTCTGAAGTTTTTCAATTTGTATCATCTTACGTAATTTAATTTAATGAGTAGATTCATAAACAACAGAAAATGAATGCATCAATAAACGACATATTTCTTACCATTAACCCAAACAGTAAAACGTAAGAAATCAAGAAAACGTTCTCCTTCAACTGGATCCCATCCAATATCTGGATAACCTTTAACTAGTAATTCAGCATTTGATTGAACACCACAACGTGATAAGTAGATGGCAACCTAAAATTCAAATGATTCAGTGGCAAAATATTAATTAACTGAATATACATTTTTATAAGGGATAATTACACAATGGAATTGTGTAAGACAGCGTGAATTATCTAATATGATCAAATAAAAATTAACTTTGGGCATTTATACATGTCTCAAGAAGAACTGAAAGAAATAACACTGGATTTTATTGAAACATTATCTTTTAAAGGTCCTACTTATAATTTATTTTGAAAACTACCAATATGTTACTATAAATACTTCTGTCGATACTTAATGAATAAAAAGTTAGATACTGACGGAAAATAAACGTTAGTTAAATTGTTTTAATAATATTTCCAAAATGAAGGGTTAACAACATCATGAAAATAACTAAGTTCCAATTACAACAACTATACATCACTTTCAACAATTTGCATTATCTAGCTGCCGGCATACAAAACTACAGTTTATTAATGTTTCAATGAACATTCTGTATGGATTAATCATTAGTGTCTCTTATGATATGCCAAGCATCTAAAGAAGGGTGATTATATTCGAGAATTGTGTTTTAAAACATTATTTCAATTATTCTGTGGATAACGTAAACACTTCATTTCTTTGACTGTTACGTCCCTTTTACCCGATCCTCCCGTTTAGTATATTTACTCATACTATATTGTTTATTACTATGAACTACAGTTGCTTGGTTATGTACAAGTTGTCCCTACTCACTACCACTACTTTCCTTGTTCTGTATCAATGTTATATTCCTGAATGGCTTGCTGTGTGTATATATAGAGGCATGATTGAAATACAACACGATTGTGATTCCTATTTTGTCTGGTTGGTTCTTCTATCTCCAGCTCGGGACTGAGTGGACGTGGGGGGCGCATTTATCGACCAGGCACCCCTCAATGGCGTTAGACAACCCAACCAATTTTCTCTGTGTCATAACATTTTAATTACAGGATTTTGGTATATCTGAATTAGGACATGAGTCTCTTCCGATTTGAGACCCTATTAGCAAAATGTACCAACATTCCAAAAATGATTCATAAATAAGAGGTTCTAAATAAGGACGTGGGTCCAGAATTCTGCTATAAGAAACAAACCATATACATATTTTCTTTGATCATGCGTAATAATCTCATACCTTTTCTAATTGTTTCTCACGTAAAGCTAAAGCTAATTCATTATTATCCATCAGTGAAGAATAGGCTACATCTAAAGGACATGTGCCACGAAGACTTGGACGAGCTGTAAATTAAAAAGAATTATTATAATGGTTGTTACTTCGAAATTACATAAGCAGATAGATTTTCTGCATCGCCTAAGAAATATTTATAGAGAATCTGTCACCGAAATCATTTGTAAACTTGAATAACTAGTGAAAGAAATTCAGTATATGAATGAACGCTAAATATAATACCTATATATGATAAAATTAGTTCATGGTGAAAATTAAAATCAAATGATGAATGTTTTCTGATATTGAATGGTTGTCTAAGTCGGATACCGAATTCAATAAACATAACAACACCCTATTCAAGTTAGACATCACAGTACAACAAATCTGTGGTTCACAATCTTCAAATAGTTCACAAAACTAATGTCATGGATTTTACTCTTGCAGTAGAAATAGTCTTCCATATTGACTGAAGCAGTAAACACCTTAAGCAGAAGTTACTAACATTACAAGATTTACTCTTATTCTACGATTCAGTAACTATAATGTGAACCATACTAAGCTAAATATGTAGTGATAGCATTAGTAGTATCTCAGCTGTCGGAAACTTTAATAATCCTTAACACAAAGGCAGAATACGTTCCCAAAATTCGTAATAATCAGTCATTGGTTAATAGACATTTTTTTCAGGCTTCCGATTTTCCAATCATTGAATAAATGAATCTAACAGAATATGGATAATTAATAGAGACATGAATGCTAAGTGAGCCTAACATAGGTTGGCTTAAATTCGGCATATTAGTTAGCAAACTTTTTCATTCGTCATTCACTATTACACAAAAAAGCAAATTTATGAAACGTTCACGAATAATTTGCAATATCCAACAAAATTGATAAATGAAAACTTAACGATAAAACTTGATGAGGTATTTAGAAACTGTTATTAGATGTATTGAATTAAATTTTAGTGTTAATTTCACTTTATTAGTATCTAAAAGAAAGTAACGAATGTGCGGAGTACGAAATCAGCAGCATGGGAGTATATTTTCATTTGTAAGGAAGACTAGAGCACATAAGAATACAATCAGAGATAAAACTTACAAGGAAGAAGCATTAAATCATGGACTATCGTTTTAGTTTGACAATTACGAACAACGAGGAAGCAATGCAGACTTATTTCTTTCTAATATGAGACTATTATTAGTGCTTATTGCACAATATGATTAAACAGTCGTCCAGCGACTTCTAGTTTCCACTGAGTGAATAAACGAAACTTTAGTCCATGGTGTAAACCTACACAATTCAATTTCCTACAAAACTGTTTTACACTGAACTACGCATCAACAATAATAGTAAGAACAAACTATGTGGTACTATAATGTTTGGGATCTTCCTGGTGACAAAACTTCTAAAGACAGTGTTTTAAATCGTTGACATTATGTAGCAGAAGAAACACAGAAACTGACTAGGCACCAACTAATCATTCTTAATCTTAACCTTGTCAAACTTCACAGTGGCGACCACATTCAAGCGGTTAAGCTGTTTTCTGTCAACCCCTTTTCCCATCTAACAAGAACTTTATTACATTAGTTTATTCCTATGAGTTAATGTCTTTAGTTTAAAACAGTTGTAATTGTTTAACTCCGTCGAACAAGATAAGACAAATAACCAAAGTAATACAAATTAGTTTACCAACAAATAATCATGATAAAGGTTATTGATAAGTGCATTACTCATATTCATCTTTCAATTATAAGTAAATTAATAATTCAGCTGTTGGATGCACAAAACACATTTGTTGTATTTACAAAAATATGATCGTAGAAAATACCTATCAATCACCCATGCATAGTGTAACTAGTGTTTCAGCTATAATGAATACACTAGTAATGTTCTGTAAATGTTGAAGAGATGAAGAAGCAAGAAATACACGCAAACAGAGAGTTAAACCAAGTTCGACAAAAGAAGAGGAAAAATCCTAGTCGCGAGCACACACAGGCGTACGATTCAAAATCAGAATTTGATTAAATTTTAGTGTTAATTTCACTTTATTAGTATCTAAAGAAAGTAACGAATGTGCGGAGTACGAAATCAGCAGCATGGGAGTATATTTTCATTTGTAAGGAAGACTAGAGCACATAAGAATACAATCAGAGATAAAACTTACAAGGAAGAAGCATTAAATCATGGACTATCGTTTTAGTTTGACAATTACGAACAACGAGGAAGCAATGCAGACTTATTTCTTTCTAATATGAGACTATTATTAGTGCTTATTGCACAATATGATTAAACAGTCGTCCAGCGACTTCTAGTTTCCACTGAGTGAATAAACGAAACTTTAGTCCATGGTGTAAACCTACACAATTCAATTTCCTACAAAACTGTTTTACACTGAACTACGCATCAACAATAATAGTAAGAACAAACTATGTGGTACTATAATGTTTGGGATCTTCCTGGTGACAAAACTTCTAAAGACAGTGTTTTAAATCGTTGACATTATGTAGCAGAAGAAACACAGAAACTGACTAGGCACCAACTAATCATTCTTAATCTTAACCTTGTCAAACTTCACAGTGGCGACCACATTCAAGCGGTTAAGCTGTTTTCTGTCAACCCCTTTTCCCATCTAACAAGAACTTTATTACATTAGTTTATTCCTATGAGTTAATGTCTTTAGTTTAAAACAGTTGTAATTGTTTAACTCCGTCGAACAAGATAAGACAAATAACCAAAGTAATACAAATTAGTTTACCAACAAATAATCATGATAAAGGTTATTGATAAGTGCATTACTCATATTCATCTTTCAATTATAAGTAAATTAATAATTCAGCTGTTGGATGCACAAAACACATTTGTTGTATTTACAAAAATATGATCGTAGAAAATACCTATCAATCACCCATGCATAGTGTAACTAGTGTTTCAGCTATAATGAATACACTAGTAATGTTCTGTAAATGTTGAAGAGATGAAGAAGCAAGAAATACACGCAAACAGAGAGTTAAACCAAGTTCGACAAAAGAAGAGGAAAAATCCTAGTCGCGAGCACACACAGGCGTACGATTCAAAATCAGAATTTGATAAAATTCTACGTCAGAAATTCGAAATTCATAATACAACAGAAAACATTGTGTAAAACAAATATTCATGATTTACCAAGTAGCATTGATGAATTTTCCAGCATATAACTAAGATGTTCAAACATAGCTTTTTGATTATCCCTTGATGTACGACAAAAGTAGCATAGAAAACGACAACATTGGACAACCATTTCAGTTGGTCCAGTTGAACCACGTTGTTGATGCGATTGTTGCTGCTGCTGTTGTTGGTGGTGAATTGAATGACCTGTATTCGGACTCAAGCCTGAATTTATAATTAGATAATAAAAGGGAGCACTATGCTGAACATGAAATTATAAATAATTAAGGGTTTTAAAGTAAGTGATCTCGATTGCTGATGTTTGCACCCTTTGGAGAGTAACTTGATGTAGTGTTTTGTCACACGTTTTAGTATATTTGAAGTTTAGGATCTGGAAAGTATGCTTCGTCTTACTTGGGACTAGTCACATCGATACACCTGCCTTCATCGTGATGCTGTTATTCGCATTGAAACTGAAAAGTAATATCTATCGCTCCAAACATCAATGCGATATACACTGAGGTGTTACCTGAACGAGACCACCGCTGGTCATAATCTAAGATCATTAAGTTATTTATTTGAGCATTTCTGTCGTATTACTTTGCTTACTTTACCTCTTACAGTAATGTCATCGCTGCTGAGTTACCTTCTAAAATAATCACTATACCTGACTCTACTGAACATTCAATTAGAACAACAGAATTAGTAAGATGAGTAGTTATTAATTTTTTGATTCTCAATTATATTCTACATGATTAAAAAATGTGAATTATTAGATTATGGTGTAGTACTATTACATCTCACGCAGGGATGGTCGATTCTATCGATTTTGATGTATCCACAACGTAATACCTCACAGCTGTCGCCACCCCACGCATCCCCCACAGCCAAGCCTTAGTCTATTATTACTTTAGCTACGAAATCGAGCTAATTTATCGGGAAGCCAATTAGTCACTCATACGTATGTACTATTGCAATATAAACCAATGATGTATAAGAGGTAGAGATACAAGATTTAGCCTATGTCTCACATGTCTGTCACACGATTTGACCAATCACATGTCACCTTCCCGACATGTCAAGTACAATCACAGTAATTAGATAACTAGGCTAATGATAGGTACTTTCAATTAGTAAGAAATGTAATAATGGTGGCCAGTGGTATCTGTTTGCAACTGGTAATTCGTCTAGATTTACTTCGAGTGGTAACACGTTCCTTTCATCATCTAATCAGTTATTCACGGTTAACTCGGACGTATTTTTAAAGAATTAACATCAATTACCACCATTCTAGAAATTTACAAATATCTAGAGTAGTTACCATTTACTTGACAATCTGTTTTATTTCTGGTGTGTTACTTTTAATATTAACATTAAAGTGAGTAAACAGAAGTTAGATTGACAATTGATAGCTCATAGTTCATTAGGATGTATGGCGACTCCAGCTGATGAATTCATCAAAAGTTATGGGATACTGGACAATTTGAGTCAAAAAAAAATAGATTATGCATAGTAAGTGTAAGTTAAATTATCATCACTCATTATGAAATGAACTGACCTTCTTCATGTAGAACGGGTAAAGAAGAGCCGGTAACACCAGTCACTGTAATGTCAGTCGCTGCTTGATTAGATGAATGCAATGCATCCTTAGCAGCTGCACTCCCACTAGGTTGTTCAAACGTTGCTTTAGTTAATGTTTGTACCATTAATTGCATAACTGTTTCGTGTACAGCTAGACAACGTGTCAGGTCAGGATGTTGAAAGAATACTTTATTATTCATTAAATCCCTGAGTTATAGATAAAACAAGATAGGACGTATAGTAGAAAGAAAAATAGGAGGAAGTCATTTTGAAGTAGCTGACATCTATGGAAGTTGGTATACATTAGCAGATACTAATTATTTCATTAAATTATAAAGGGAATCCTGAGTATGTAGGGAAGAAAAATATGCTTCAGTTATTCTTTAGTTGGTATTGATCTCAGAGCTATTTTAGTTGAGTATGGTACCATTAGAGCAAATGTGCAATGAATGGATACCATTTAGAGAATACATTCATATCTGCAAAAGCAAGTAGTCCATTCTTTAGTTGCCTTGTAAAATTAGTCATATTTCGTTTGTTCTGTCGGGTAATTTATAAGAGCGGCAAATTTTATAATTTCAATGATATAAAACCAACAATCTGCAAAGCATGACGTTGTAATTATTCACTTAGCAATATGTATTACAGTCTAAGTGAGATAAGTTTGGTCATAAATTACAATATAAAATATACCATTATGCATATGTTTTCATACTTGTTTACCAACATTGTACATTAAAATTAGAGATAATCAAAGCAGTTGTAAATAACAGTAAACTCAAGTGTAAACATAGCAGCTGTTAGTACATTTCTTATTGCCTATCCTATGAAAAAACAAAAGATGGGTACGTTGGAATGCATGTATTTTTATATACGACGGATAAAATAAGTGTTGTAACTCAACTGATATTAAACTTTCGTAATCTTAGAATACAGACATTGGTTATTAAAAAAGTTTACAATATTTTATTTTAGGTAAATACCAATTGAATGTATGTCATACAAAAGTTTGCTTAAGCATTGTCTAGTCAAATCAATAAATTCTTTAATATAACAAAGTATGTAGAACTGAATAAAGCTACTATTACGAACATAAAACACTAATGTACTGTACAGATGAAAAAAAAACGAATGGAAAAATAAAAATATTAATAGTTTACCATAAACAATTCTTTAATAAAATTTCTTCATTTGATCCTAATTGAACACCAAGTAAACTTCTTACACGTCCAAGTGAACGTAACAGACGAGATACTTCATCTTGTGATGAAACACTGATGACATAAGTTTTCTCAAGTGCATTTCTTAGCTAATAGGCATAATTTGTCAATGAGTTTTTGTAAAAGAGATAATAAAACAAATCAAATTGTTTTATGCATAAGGTAGAGAATTTAAAATTCAAAAAAATAATTGTTTCTTAAACTATTAGTTATTAAGTGACAACTACGCAAACAACATCTCAACTTAATGTGTTGAGATAACCACAGTTATTAATGAAACCATACTACTACTGTTGGACCACTTCAATAGTCACTGAATATTTCCAAACTTTCAGTGCTTAGTCAGTAACAACGTTTATGTTAAACAATGAACAATATTTTCCTATTATTTTACTCTCACCACTTGTTAGATTCGTAATGATAACAATAGCACCATGTACGTTATGTATGCGTAGTAATTACCAACTACTTCGAATTTAGCAAACATTTCAAGCATAACCTCATTATGTAGAAATATCGTAGTGAACGCTTGATGCATAGATCACTGAATTGAAATTTTTCGACTAATATTTCTCACATATTTTAATTTGTCAGAAAAACTAAGTACATATAGTATTAACTTACATCAAATTCCTAAACCAGAATATGTAATATTACTTATATAGGTAATAACTTTAGAACAAAAACAATCAGATAACTTTACCTCTTCAATTGCATTATATTGACGGTGAAGCGCAGAAAACATTTCTCTAATCAGTTCTAAACTTTCAATGAAACCTTCGTTTGCCCATTTAACTATTGTGTAAACGATTAGTCCATCCAATGAACCTGTACACAAAAGAATGTATATTTGTACAGGCAGTGATTGTGGTTAATTGAAAAGTTTATATCAAGCAACGTCAAATAGAGATTGTAATTTCAAGTCTAAGAGTGAAAGAAGTAAGTAGATTAGTCAATAACACCGCATCACTACCTATTTGTTTCAGTCGTTCTAGCCTTCCGTTGATATCCGTTAGCTGTGAACATTATTCATTTTTTCGTAATACTGTATACCATGTAGTCATTGTTGTCGCAAAGAACAGAATTTGGTTAGTGATATGATAATGACTACATGGTACTTAGAGTTTTTACAAGAGCGATGAATTAGTGTTAAAAGTAGTTGTTAATCAGGAAATTCTGGTTATATATTTGATTATTGTTTTGAATTTTATACGATTTTTAATCATAAGTATAAGCTTTCGGTTAAACAACAGTTATCAACCAAGAAGTCAATCGAAATCTGCAGCAGTCTCATTGAATGTTTTTAAGAGAATATACCACCAGCAATAATAAAGTTAGAAAAGCAGGAAAATAGAAATAAAAATTGTAACAATTAGTTAATATTATTGAAGTTTCCATAATATGATTAATCGGCAGACTTACGTTTGCCCGAACGATAGAATTGAGTGACAGATGTATGTTCATTTTTCCCATTCACTTCGGCGGTTGATTCATTGCCTGATGGCTTACGTATAATCATATTCCATAATAATTTTAAAATCCATGGTGGAGTACCTGATCCTTCTTCTGGATGACCCATATCAGGTGGAACTAATGGTAGATGAGATAAAGCCGCTTGTAATTCATCTGATGGATAGGATGCACCAAATGATGCTAAACTAAGTGTATCAGAGGGATGTGTTAATGTTGGTGCATGTAAGCGTAATTCATCAAATCCACTATCAGTAGATGAGTCAGAATCTGATTTATTTTCTAAGATATTTTCACCATTTTCTGGTAACATCACACCCAATTTATCACAAAGTAGTTTATGAAAATGTCGAAGCATTTCCTAAAGAATATAAATGATAACATAGAATTATCAGTAATGAAGATGCACAGAAAGTATTCAACGGATAATAAACATTAAAAACAAATGGGTACTAGGTAGCTATTTCGTTCTAATTTGGGACATTCTGGCAATATATACTACTCATAGTCCAATGTGGATATGGAACTCAAGATCGTAGTAAATCAAGCATTTGGCAATACGATGTAGTTCAAAGAATTATTTTCAAAATGAATGATTATTCATTGAGCATACTTTAAAATTAACTTATTGTTAAAATGAAATTTATAAGCTTACACTTAAAATTCCGGCTTAAAGTTTTCACAACTTCAGAATTTTTACTACGTTGGTTTTACTTAAATTCAATTGGCAAAATAACAGTCATATGTTCACTAGGCATGAAGTCTATTTCTTGTTAGCTGGTTGGAGGTAGTCAGAAGAAAACTATGAATCTAAAAATTACTACTAGTTAGCACTCACCAGTGAGACGTGCCTGAAATCTTGAAGTAACTGTCTATTGCTTCATGACAAAATCGTTATGTTTATGATGTCGATTTATTTAAACTGGTGACAACATTTCAAATTAATTGACAGAACTTGATCATCAGAACCAGAAAAACACGATACTAGTCACCTACTACTCCTAAATTCACTGAAGAAGTCCATTTACATCAAATTTATGGTTTTATTAGTGATTATGTTCAATTTAACCCAAAGTGGATTAGTAAATTAACCAATAAAGTAATTTGCATAATATAAATTGGTATGAACAGCTCAAAAGATTCTGTTTGCAATTAAAAATGTATGGAGAGATCAACATATATGGAATTAAAACTACCTTAACTTCCTCTGCGCATCTATTTGTTTCAACACCTTCCAATTCATCTTCATCATCTTCTCCAGATCCTGGTTCATTAGTAGGTGGTATGGTTGGCATCTCTTGTAAACGACCGGTTGGTCCGCCAGGACCAGGCATTTGTAAGAGACTTTTCATCTGTACTGAAGCAGGACACCTGAATTCTCTCGTTCTTCTTGCTGCTACGGATGATGGCAGATTGGATTTCTTGATGGCCATATATCTGGCATTTTGATCCTAAACAAAAAAACACCAAAACAAACCATGTGCAAAATAATAGAATCACCAAATAAACATATGCGTCTTATAGCTTACTTTCTTAGGGTTTATTGCTACAGTTATGTACTAGTGTACTCTTCTCACATATTTTAGTTACAGTCAAACACTTAAAGGTAGTATCTGACATAACGATGCACTAATTCAAGTCGCCATTAGTGATTGATTTAACATAGATAACTCGAATTAATATTATGTAATAGTCTTAAAGAAGGTAACCCTTTTCAATACAAATAAGGAAATCATATATCACTACCGGTGTACGATTCAATAAATATTGTACTGGAATTATTTCCGTTAATACAACTTAATGATCACTTACAAATACGCGCATACAATAACAAATTAAACACTTGCATTGCGCATTTCAGAAGACTTTGAAGAAAATATGAAGTAAATTTTTTTAATTATTTGAAGTTTTAATTGAAGGCTCCAGTGTCAGATGCATACTTAGATCAATTTAGTCTTGTATGAATTAGACTGATTACACTAAAACCCAACAGAATTAAAAGTATGAAGTGATTGATGGTAGTGCACATTACAATAATACATTGTTTCATTCTTATCAGTAATCACGATATTAGAGCTACTAACTTCACAAGTTTCACCTTCAGTTGATAACAGACCTTATGCTTTTAAGTTTAAACATTCACTCCCTAAAATTTTTCTAATCTCCGAAATTCTTTGACACCTGTATTGAAAATAGATAACAGAAGGTGGGTAGTCTGTGGGTTTGTATATTACCATAGGTTTCTCTTCGCTTCTGAGAAGCTTGTTAAAATAGATAGTAAACTCATTAACTTTTAAACCAAGATTCGGAAAGTATAATCAATGGTCTATTAGACTTCCCCCGGAAGTGTTCAAACAGCAGTGTTTGTTCAAAGTACTAGCAATGTCTTTCTTGACTTTCAAAGATATTTTCGAGATATTATTGTGGATTCCCGAGAGTTCGTCTAGCACACAGCATGACAGTTATTCAGCGTCACTGACGAATTACTGTTTCATTTTTTATTTATTCTATATTTTCACAGTCAAATGCATCACTAGGCAGGACTATAGAATAGGGACGAACCAATGAGATGGTGATTTTTCCTCTCAAGGTCATGGGACACAGTTTAGATGACAACGTTGACGATTTATTGCATACCCGCTAATTTCAAAGAGGAAGTTATTGTTAGCTATTTGCAGGAAAAAGGTTCTAAGAAAGCGCAAATATAATCGGGGACGCAGTGTAGGCGGGTAGTCTTTATATTAAAACATACATAAGATATTTGGGATTGGCATCTAAGAAAAGAACACTTCGAAAGGGTTTCTGACCAGAAAAAATTTATCTTAATTCCGATTTATACGGATGATTTAAAGTCATACAAGTGCCTATTAAAACTTGGATACAGCCATCAGATCGTCGTTCACAGCAGACACTTTATAGATCCCTCAGCAGGAACTCACATGAATAACAACATGGAAGCTATATGGTCTATATTGAAGAATTATCTTTACAAATATAACGGAACCCATGGAAAAATGCTCTATAGTCAAATGGATGAGTATTTATATAGAAGTTACTTTGATTTTAAATGTTTACAACCCTTAGATAATCTCGAAACATTTGTTAATCATGTAAAATTATTGTACACATTTGAGTGATAATTTATTTTGAAAGATTTTTGCAACATCAATATCATTTCACCTAGCCAATGTCAAGATCATCTCTATTCTATAGTCTTATCCATCACTATATTAGTATAAGTCTACATACGTTCTGTTACTTCGTTATGACTAACAAAGATGCTAATTACTTACTTCTTGCAAGGCTTCTACAAATTTACTGGCAAATTTCACAACTTGTTCCACTCGATTACGTAATTGCAAATCGCATAAATTATGTAACAAACGACAGATTTCTAGTTTAACACTCTCTGGTAAATGAAACTGTAGTAAACTTTCATATGTTGAATCACCTTAACACAAAAAGAAATATGAAGTGTGAATGTAGAGAACTAACAAAATGAAAATAGTACTAAAATATTATTGTCACTAAAACCCGGCAATAGGCAATAGTAATGCAGTTCCCAAAAATATATTCATCAAATGGCTGTAAGTTATTGGTATTAGTAAATTTCTGCAGATCATGATGTGCAATCTACTTAAAATATCATGGTCCACTTTTTGCTAATATAGAACATTATATAGTCAATTAACAGGTAGCTGCTACCTTGACGTGACGGTCAATCTGTCCTACCGTTATGATTTAGGAGAACTATAATGGCTGTCTAGCTCGTTTCTTTGGGTTCTATCATGACAAACAAGTAGATTGAAGAGTGACAAGACTAAAAGCAACAAATTTATAGTGTAAAGGCAAAATCGTGCAGTCAATTGTACAGGAGTGTGATGCCAATAAGGTGTTGCCCTTCGACAATCACCAGTGTAATGATGGTGCCATCTCACAGGAGAAGGAAAAGGGTTATAAAAGGTCAGCCCCCAAAATACCCACCTCACCTCTTGTCCATGAACTCCAGACTTTGGTAGGAAAGTCTATAAAATTATAGAGGTAACAGGTAGAACATCACTCGTAGAAAGATAGCTAGTGGCTAATCTCAAATAACCGTTCCTTAGGAACTGAATTAGTATAATAATACCTCTTCAGGTATCTTAAGATAAAGACCCATTCCACAATATGAGTGACATAGAGGTGATAAATACTCTCATATTTCTAACAGCACTAGAGACTATCCTTTAACCGTCCAATAAATAAATAAATAACTAGAGGGTTTTTTAGAGAGTCATGAAATTAGATATATTTTTAGAGTGCTGCTGGAATTCACTCTGGGAATTAGTATAATATAGTACACAAATTACCAGTTTATTAATTGAGGTAAATATCAAAACTATTTACTAAATAAGGAAAACCTTAATGAACTAAAAATAGTTTAAAACCGGTTGTGTTTTAATGAAACAGCTATGTAATTTGAGTTCTCCAAAGATTATTTTTATCATCAACTGATATAAACACGGTTCTTATAAACATTTTCATACTAATATATAACTCACCAACATTTGCATCTCCAGCGGGAGATAAAGTCAAGCTATCTGTTTTCACAATAGCTATCTCGTCACTAGCTAACTTCATTTACTATCGTACAATACAAACTCTTTCACAAATAACCATAATAACATCAATAGATACGTTTCACGTAAAACATATGAATCTTCATCGAAAAACAAATTACGTCACATAATAAATACATATACACATACTAACCTCTTAAAGGTAGTGATGTTTTGAATGACTCGGGATCCAGTATAGCCAAAAGAGTATGAATATCATTTTGATCAAGTGTACCCATTACTAGCAGACAATTAATTGTTTTGATTAGCGGTCTAAAAAATAAATGGTATGAAACATTTTCTGTAAAATGGGTACTTTCATTCGATCACAAAAAACCAGTTCAAAAACTTTAATGATGGATAATACCTGAAAACTTAATCAATGGGTCATTCTTAATTTTTATAATATTTATATTTATATTTTTATATTTATAGTTTTAGCCACAGCAATTTTCTTTATACATGAAGATTATTTTCAGTCTGGCCTTTTGCTAATAAAGTGCTTACAAAGTATGTAAGTAACTTCTACACTTATTGCTAAATGAGGAAGGATCTATATCATTGTTCGATTAGTACTTAGTGCTGTCAAATTATATCGACGAAGTGGGAATAGATCACTATAATTAGAACCACATCACTATCTGACAGTCTGTTCAAACATCTGAGCCATCCATTCGTGCAAATACTGTGAGCAACCTAGTAGTTTTAGGTTTGCTTAAAATGAATACCTATAGAAATTATTTGTATGTACTCACGCCTCATTTTGAAAGGCATACATATTATTGTGATGCTAAATACGAGAAAACGGAAACACGAGGTATTCGAATGACATATTCCTTGCTTATTCTGTGAATATTCAAGAGATGGATAGGTCGGAATCTGTGTATCTTGTATTTGATTGATAAAAGTAGTTGTAACCGCTGACCTGGAAGATAGTTTGCGTGCCTGAAGATGAGTATCGAATGCTGACGATTAAAAGCACTTAGAAAATGTTTCTTAAAATAATTCCACCTTGGATGCATATAATTAAGAAACTTGTTGTATATTGCACATTGGGTTTCCTACCTTTAAAAATGTATAGTACTAAATAAAGCATTATTTATTTGGGATGGTTATTTTTGTGGAGATTGGTTATTTTATTTGATTGAATAAACCACAGATTGATGTTGGCAGGGTACCATTGAAAACTAGGGAACACTGGACAGCTGTTAAGTTCTAGTGTGGAACTCCTCAACAGTGCGCACCCCAGATTCCCAGATTAATTAATTATTATTGAGGGTTAATTATATACATTTGAGAGAACAACACTATGGATCATTAAACTTACAGTAATAAATGTTCATAACTTCCACCAGCTGGATCACGTATACTACCACCTTTATAAACGCTATCTACCAGGCAATTTAAACAAAGTAGTTTTAATTTGTTTAGTGGAAAAGATGGACAATCGGCTAATTTTAGTAAACCGTTGGATCCAGTAACATTTAATGCCGTTGGTATAGAATTTTCTTCTTTCGATTTTTCAGATACTGGTGCAGGCAAATTGCCAGTTCCATCTGCTCCAGGGCTGTAATTAAGAACAAGAAGATAAAGTGAAATAAAAATTAGTTGCTAACGTTATTTTTAATTAGTGGTAAAGATTTATGTTTTCCTGTTGTTGACATCAAAAACTGTATTTGGTCAGTCATTATTGGTATCTTAAATTAACTAAATCGACGTTGACATTTGCTTACAAGGTCTCACTTTAGATGCACTGTAGAGAGTAGTAAGTAATGAGTTACAATCGATGTGTAAATATTAAGCTGAGATAGTGGTACAACAAGCTGACGAGCTAGACTATCTATAACACAAATGAATTAATCCAGTCCAATTTTAATCAGGAATAATTAAGAATGAGAGTTTAAGCTAACAGACAATATTCATTGAACTCGTTAATTATCATAGTCAGTCTCAATATAGATGAAAAGCTTTCTTTTATACGCTTCTTGAGGATTATTACATTCAATGTATGTGAATTGACTGAATTCGCTTTATTAAATAAAACAAAATATTTCATTCAGTATATATTTCCTTAAATTAAAATTATTAGAAACGAAGAAATACAAAATTGTAAACAAAAATAAAAACACAGGAAGTATTCTGTTAAAAGTATAGTTTAATAGACATGCATCAGCATTTCATTGAATAGATGGTATTAATAAGCGAAATGAATGATTGCATTTATTTATACATTTATTGAATATTAATTGAAGCGCCTTAACAAGTTATGTAAATTACATGATAAAAACTTAATTAACTGGAAATACCAAAAAAAAAATGAAGTTGAAACTTTACTAGAGAAAGTATAATGTTTTATAGAGAAGTTAGATCCGTTTTGTGTAATTAATATAAGACGACTGCTTGGATGATGTGTTGACGGTGTACATGAAAAATATGGGAAATTTTACATATCGCATATGGGGTTCATTGTATTTCATAAATACAGGATTCTTTGATCCAATGTTAAATAAATTATCATTATAATGTTGCGATCATATGACGTTTGAAATTTGTACGGATTTTGGCATGGTTTAAAAGTTAGTAACTTTAGGAAATGTTGAATTATTTACCGAAATCGTTATTAATAAGCTGCAAAGTCCAAATAAAGCATTCTAGGAAATTTTAAAAATGATACATTTCTGCATAGAACTAAGTTTTAGTTAGTATTTTTCACGAAATAAACTCGCTGTCAGTTAAATCATTTAAAAAGTTTGGTGCATTCACTTACAATGATAAAAGGTATCAACGAGTTCATGTGATGTGAAAAATAAGGTTGGGTAGCGAAAAGTTACTTAGCAGCTAATTATTAACGATTTCAACAAAGACATTAATAATATCTGGAGTTGCGATAATGTAAGTGAAACTAAAGCATTCAGAGTGGTTTACTGTATACTTTTTCGGTTTCCCTAAATTCCATTCGATTTTATGTGATATATTTTTATCAAAAACTATAAGAATTCCAAACAATAACAGCAACAGTGATTTGTAATACTGTTGTACTTCCTTGATCAGCAAAGACCTAACAGTCATACTAGTTCAGTTGGTCATTTATTTTTTTTCATCTTTGCAATATCCTTTCTGTATTACTTATATAACTGAATCAGTGCATAATACACAGTGTATTAAGTAATTTCAGTGTTCATACATCAAACATGTAACGTTTTCTTCTAATCATTTCACAGTGGAACTAATTAAATAAACGTAACTATGAATGAATATTCATAGTTTCCAGGATATTTTTACTTAATTATATCTAAATTATAAAATATCGTAAAGCAAAAAATAAACAAAGCCATGCTAAGAAAGCCAACTACTTCTGAACATCTTAATAATATAAATCGATATATTCTTATTTGATTTTGTACTTCGTTAATTTGACAGTCTTCTAAACTTGTACTGTTAATGATTGGGACGAGTAAATTGAGACACGGATGAAGCCTTAAACTCACTTTTCATTTATTTTAATTAAAACAGAATAATAAAACGTCATGCAAGGGACCTCCTTGTAAATGTTCACTTAACACATTTATAAAAGGTCATTCATTTGTCAAGCTTAACATAACCAAGCAAATAATTTATTGTAAGACAAGTTAGAATACATCTTGTGTATCTCATGTATAAAAAATGACTTCTTAACTTAGAAGGAAAATGAAATACTTACCATTCTTGACCCTGGACTCTATTTAATATAGAAAATAGTTATTTGGTATAAGGTGTATATTATGATTGGAATTGCAAAACTATCAGCCTGATGAAATATTTTTGAATTGTTAGTAAATGTGAAAAGAAAGCTTCGATAAATAAAAAAGTGACTGTTGGTAGTTGCGAAATCAAAAGTTTGAAGATATTGACATTTCAACGTAAAAGAATATGTTATTACTTAGAATTAAATGTCTTATAGGATAAAAGAAGTTCAACAAAGAGTATTCAGTTCATTGCAAATTTTTACCAATTTGTAAAGTTTTTGGACAAGGTTAGATGTTTACACTACTTCAATTTACACATAAATTTATCACTTCGTCGCAGACATCTGTCCTAACTTAAACTATCGCCGTCATTTAGTCGACTTCTACTGAATAGGATATATTTCTTTAAGGAATTCTTACAAACAATATCAACTAAAAGGATAAAATTGGCACTGAAGCTTAGCTAGGAGTCAATCGATTACAGAAAATTTAATATTTCAGGCAAAGTTAGCAACTATACGATGGTTAAAGTTTAAAATAAAAATACTGAATGGTTTAGCAAAATAATTACAAAACCAACTGGAGTTTAAAAATTCACGACATTCCTAACAATAAAATGAAAGTATTTTGATCTCAATTATATATTACAGTTTTATTAAATAAGATGATTTGGTTTCTATTCATATCACTATAGGTTTGTTAGAAATTTATTAGAGAAACAAATGACTGACAGTAATGCAAATTTAACCTTTCAACATAGTTTTTATCCACTAATGCTAAGTACTCACTAAAGATAAAAATGAGCAATGGATAGTTGTTTCACTAAATAAAGTGACTCGTCAGAAATGTTATACATGACTAGGTATCAAACAAATTCCAGAAAAAGTTCCTGACGAATCAATACAATATGAAGACTGGCAGATTTTCTCTCTACTGAGAATAAAACAGGTATCACCAATGTCGTTGCAATACCAACAATAAAATGAAATTGAAAATATAAACATGTGGATGTCAACTCATGCTATTTAAAGAAATCGGTGATGAAAAAGGTTCTGAATTCAGTCCATGGAAAGGGGCTGTGGGTTTATCCTTTTAAGTAGTCAGTTATTAGGTTTGGAACATCGATCGAGTGCTTCTTGTTATCAATGGCTGTTAAGCCATCCTAATCATAAAAACTACTTATCAAAGGATTAGTTAAAATAAGAATGAAAGAAAAAACTTTGACAAATATAAACTCACATCAATAAATGTGAGTCTGTTTTCAATTCTGGACGAATACTAACATGCTCTCCGACTGCAGGTATTCGATCTAAATCATATTCATCCTCTTCTTTCTCTTCTTCATCTCCTACTTTGTAACCTTCATCACTTAATTCTTTGCCGTCTACTTCACCTGTCTGTTCATCAAAATTAAATAAATTCATTTTTGCTTTTGGTCCATTTTTAAACATTGGCACAATGAATTCTTTCCCTGTGACTTGTTTCAATTTTACGTGACTACTTATATGCATAACTAGCATTAAGTCAATGAAACCAGAACGTAGAGGTCCAGGCATATCTAATTATTATAATACAAATATAGTAAAAAAAATGGGTTTCTTAAAAGAAATATATTAAATTATAAAAGCATATTCATAGTCATAATAAGTACGTATCAGTAAGAAGTGTTTTAATGTAATCCAGTTATGCTTGCACAACATACAGTTTAGACGTATGAATAGAATATATTTGTAAATAATCTCAGCGTATGAAATTAAAGAAAACTTTCACCGTTTCTCTCGGCTAGCTGGTCCGAGCTTCTTCAGGGAAAGAACGAAGATCAAAAATTATCGAATATAAGTGTAAATATAAGGTCAAATTGGATTACGAATATCCAGTCGTATACAGGGTATGAAAATGTTATATGAGTCATTGAAAGTGAACTAATGTTGAAGTTGTTGTAGGTGAAGGAAGGTATGCACTTCGTGTGCAGTTTCATATTACAATCATTTGTACATATATGCTGTTCTGAGCGATGTTCACGGAGAGGAACACACAATCTGAAGGGCGTCTATTTAGAATGGCACTCATTGTCTCAGCCTTACTTTATTGATTAACTATTCAAGCCATGAATCAGTTCATGCATTGTTGTTAGGAATTCGTAACAATTAAAAATGGTTTTAGTGCTACAAACTTAAGTGATGATTTATAATAAATGATATATATTTGTAAAATTCCAATGAGTAGAAATTAAAATTTCTGACGTTTCGCAGCTTTGTGCAAGTCGCTTCTTCAGAGAAATGAATAACCGAATTTAATTAATACAAGATTCGGTTATTCATTTCTCTGAAGAAGCGACTTGCACTAAGCCGCGAAACGTCAGAAATTTTAATTTCTACTCATTGGAATTTTACAAATATATATCATTTATTTATAAACAATCTATCCAATGTTCAATTTATTTGAAATTATCAAAGTTAACCTTGGTAATGATATGTACAAATTAAGTGATGATTAATAAGTATTCTTATTTATTCACTGGAACGCGTTGTTTTATGTGATCAATTATAAAGCAAATGTTCGCTAAATACAATAATTAACTGCGTTCTAACATACTAAATGTAACTTTGACAGCCCATACAACTGATCATATAATTCACGACTTCAGTTCTTACCATTAATTGCTTGCTTTCATCTCTTTAGTCAAACAGTCAGCTTAAAATTCCTTACAATAAATAGAACATAACTTACATTTTTCGATTATGTCGTCGTCCAAAATAATTAACTGTTGTGTTAGCTCTTTCGATTTTCATATTAATATTATTTAATATTATGCAACTTAGCAACTTATCCTCCTCTCTTTCATAATCTTATCCCATTTATTTATTTAGCAACAATATAAGCTGGTTTTTAACTCTCCTGCATATTATTGCTTAGTCTTTCAACATTTTGTTCCAAAGTTCCGAAATACTGTCAACTGATTTTTCACAATTTAAATAAAGTTAGATACCATACCAGATTAATAGATACTTTTAAAAGTGATTTCATAGATTTTACAACAGTTGTAGAAATAATTTCTCAAATAGTCAATGAAATTACGTTACAAAGCAGTAATCTGCGAATAATCTAAATAAAACTCTTTATTAATTCACATTTCAGATAGGACATGGATTGATAGAAGTAGGCAAATAGTGTGGCGTTTTTTTAATATTGTTATTTTCTGATGTGTACAGGCATGATATGAGTTACTAAATCAATCCTAGAAGATTTAAGCATCAGATAAAAATAAATAGTTTTAGGTTTTTAATTTCGCTTAAAAGAACTTGGAAGAAATCGATTTGTCAATTCTGATTGACTCGACAACAAAACCTTGACATTACGGAAAGAACACGATAAGAAGCATTTGGAAAAGAAATCTCGTAGGCTTGATTGATTACTAATTTCTAATGATAACATTACTTTAATTAAACAAAGAATTCATTTTCTGCTTATAAATATATAAAGGCTCAGAAAATCAGTTAAATCTTTTACCTGAAGCTGTCATAACATATAATAGTTGATGCTCATCCACATGATTAGTTAAATATTGAGCAACATTGTGATTATCATGACAACACAAAGCACGATATAATTCCAATGTATGAGAGTGAAACCTATGTTGTTTACAAATAAAAATGAATATTTTACACTAAATACCTATTTGTGGAGTAAAATGAATGCTAAGTCATAAATTATAAAAAACGTTTTTCATTCATCATTCAGTTGATACATTCACAGTGTTTGACAATTGTGTATAGACGAATGCTAAGAATGAGTATTACAACTCCTATAAAATAATGTAATTTACTAATTATATTTAGTAAACTATTATGTCAGCAAAGACTAAATAAATTAGTTGTTGAGGGTCTTGCATTCTTAAGCCAGGATGGTCTAATAATGAAGCCTTCTGTGTCTTTCCAGAAAATATCATCAGTGGGCACTTATAAATAAAGTGCCCTTTCAAAGTACTTGTAGACGTTGTTATCTAAAAAAGCAAATTTAAGCTTTTGCAACTCAAATAAGGCATTAATAAAATTCTTCTTCTGAGTGACATATCTTCATCATCCGAGAATTGGTTGTTGGTTTGAGCCACAATTATGTACAATTATATACTAGGTGTTTAAATTTTTGTAAGAATTATGGTTTTTATGGTCGTTTCAACATAATAGTATCTGTTAGTTGTAAAAGCAAGTTGACGATAGTTATTAGTTCATTGTGACAATAATATCTTTTGTGATTCACATTTCAGAAGTTTGTCTCCACAGGCGAAGCCTTCAGGTGTAAAATCGATAAGGATAACAAAGTATGAGTAAATACATATGTCCCAAGACTATTTAGAAACCTACGATAATTTTCTAAAATAATCTTTAAATATGTCCATCGAGTCACTTCTCGTTACCTATATCAACTTTAGAACTGGACAATCTACCTTAGGAGGGAACAAAATCGACGATGCGAATCAAAAAGCAAACAGAGTTTGTATTTATGTTCATAACAAAAACCAACATTTTTCAATCTAACTGTCTCTTAGCGAAGTTATTTCATAATATGTGCCAAATTATGATTAATCTTTACAAGACTATAATATTTGTTGTTTGTATCTATTAGTCATCCAAAATGGTCTTGGCGTACATATTTCAATGACATTAACTATATTGCACTTACTTTAATAACTCTTGCATTTCATCCAGCTCAAGCGCTGTAAAACATCTATCAGATTCTGGTAAACGTACTGCAATTTCTGAAACTGGATATTCAATAATAGTACTCCATCCACGTAGTTTACTAATCTTCATGCTGTGCATTTTCATAGATTTCGGGGGTACACGAGCCCAGTGAACGCGCTAGGCAGAAAAATGAAGCCTTATTGATGAGTTAGAAGCAAAACTTTACACTCTTACTGATTTAGTGGAAGTGTTAAGTGTACAGAATAATTAAGTTTAATGGTAAACACTTTACTTAGTAACGTATGAATGATTGAACTACAGAATTCTTAATACAAAATATGCATTACGAAAAATTCCTCGTTTAATAACAATTTGATTTATAAATATAAAATGTTCGTATAAGTATTAGGATAAACTTGTATATTCCCGTTGATTTGTTATAGACTGAAGCAGGTCAGTCATTGTTGCTATATGTGCATCCTGAGCGGATTGCCTTGATATAGCGAATTTTCCACAAGTATTATATAAGTTGGATTGTGACTGGCAAGTGGAATCCAGGACGCGCGTTTCGTCCTATTTGGGACTCATCGGCTGGATGTATCTGCATCCCAATGTTGATGTTCACACTGGGATTCGAACTCAGTCCGTTTCGTGTCTGGACTACTGAGTCCAGACAGTCGCGCTTGTGCAACGGGCACATTGGTATTAGGATAAACTTGTATATTTCCGTTGTTTTGTTATAGACTGAAGCTGGTCAGTCAACATTGGGATGCAGGTATATCAAGCCGATGAGTCCCAAATAGGACGAAACGCGCGTCCTGGATTCCACTTGCCAGTCACAATCCAACTTATATAATGTTTGTATAAGTAGTTTTTAAATGCTGATTCGGTGCCATTCACGTTCATTAGTAAACTTTTACGACACGTCTTGCTCTTATGATACTTTTTTTCATTGCGTATGAATTCGATGGTAATCATTTACCGTTTCCACAAAATTCCGGAGGCAGAAAGAAATACGAGCCATGAAGGTGGTATTTATGAGTTATATCAGTAATTAAAGTCACGAGAGATTGTAAACATTTTATGAAAGCTTAATTACCAGACTTAATGTATAAATGGAAATAAACCTAGAACAGAAAAACCTCTGACAATAAATAGATGTTTAGATAAATGAGACCCAGAAGTTTGAATCAGATACTGAGTGAGCTACTGATCTTTAAATCGTAATCCATTAACAAGTCTGACCGTTCACAATATTCAATATGATTCGTAATCCTAAAATCAGACACCTTTACTAAGTGGATTATTGACTAGTAGTCAACAGACAGATGGATTCTTAATTTTAAGAAAGCATCATTACAAACTTTATCTTTATTCAATGCATATAAACTAACACTGCGCTATTATCATTCTATTAAGTAAAAGAATAACTCGATTTGCGGTTAGTTTAAGAATATGAAATGGTGGCTAATTACTATATATGCACATATAAATATTATGATAATGATTACAAGTTAAGCATTAATAATGTCTACTGAAAATAAATCTATATATATATAATCCATATTCTCTAATAACTACCTCTAGTGCTTGAACTCGTAAACGATGTGGTAAAACAGTAGATGTACACCTTGGTGGTCGAAGCATACTTGCTGTAATCGGCAAAGTATAACGATTTCGTCGACCAAATTCGAAATGTATAGCCTCTTTAACAGTAGGTCGATAAAAGACAGCAGCAAATAAACGTGTTGATGGTTCAACCTAAATAATTTACATCAAAAATTACTTGAAATTAAATAATTATGAAGATACCTACATAAATACATACATAAATATGTTTGTAAAGAAATGTATTACCCGATCAATTTATATACATTTTATTCTAAGCTCATTTTCCAGGTATAGATCCATGTACCTGAACTTGAGTTAAGTTATACCTGGTTACCCAACCTATAGTATGTAGAGCAGGTTGTGAATCTGTAATTTAATGGCTAAAAATGGAACATCAGAACCACTTAAGTACGCTTTATTAATTCTAAATATAATGTTACAAAATTAACTGGTCAGATTTCGGTCTCATGTATTTAGTAAAATAATATAAGAAATAATTTTTAGAAATCCGCTCATTAGTCTTTCGTTTCTCTGACAAAACGTGACTACTATCATATAGCGAATAATGAAATATAAATGCCACACTGTTTGTTATCTACAGAAGGGATGAGTTTGGTAAGTGCAACTAGAAAGTGATAATCATCAATATGATGATGCATATTTTCACAACTCACTGTTACTCAATATGTGACATTTCAGAGTTCACTGAATACAATTTTCTAATAACATCTATAGTTAAAAACAAGCTTAAAATACATCAGTCTCATGAAGATAGTATCGACTACACTTCATCTATCAGACACTCAGTTACAACGTAGAACTTCGTATGTGTGTACATCAGTTCAAGTTGCCATGTCTCAATTAGCAGATAGAGTTGAAATTATCGAGCCGTATTCCAGAGTAGTGGAAGTATTAACAGAGTTAGTCTTAATGGAAAGGGATAGAGATCGAAGATAAGATTGAAATATATATGTAATTCAGTAAACAGAAAGTTATGCTGAATTCAGAAGCTTAAAATTTGGAGGAAAACAAGAAATGGAAACACCTGAGCCATCGTGAACGATTTTGAGCCATGTCACCCAAAGTTTCTGGTCATTGGTTACGATCATCACGCGGACCCCAATCAAGGATTTTACACCTAATAACATAGCTCAGCAAAATTTTCAATGGTTTCATGGACTGGCGCCATATTTTGGTTTGGCCACCCCTAGCTTTTTTCCAGCCTACATCTTACATCAGACAGCATAGCTCGTCGTGGTAGGTGGTCGGGTGTACGTAACACATGTTCTAACCATCTCAGCCGATGAAGATTCACTACTTCATCAGTCGATTTACCATATCTATCTAGTAGTCTAATTCTAACTCAATTATTGCTTACTCACTCTGTGGTCCCAGAAAACACGAGCAACGCTTCGAAGACATCTATAATCGAATACTAGGAGCCTACGAATATCTTCTATTCTTAATGGCCAAGATTCACGTCAATAAAGTAGAACGGATAGGACTACTGTATCACGCCTACGCTACAAGTGATGCAAATTGGCAAAAGTTATTCGAGGCTTCTGCATATCAGCCGAGGTACTTTATCTGTGCAGAGTCATACTGAATAGTTTACTGAATGCAAGTCAAATAATTCCGTAGGAGAACATAATCAGAAAGCAAACATTTAAGCTGACTGTAACCATTAATTTTTCAGTTCTTAACATCGGAAGAAAGGATTCAACCTGTATCTCAGGTCTTTGTTCTTTCGACAAATGATACACATATATATTTTTATCCTCTAATCACATATTTAATTAATGACAATTAAACTTCCGTATTTCTATGTTTGATATAAACACGCCATTCTAGTAGAGAATCTTGTTTTATATGAAATTATTTTGAAATATACGTCAATAATTTGGTCTGGCGACTAAATATCAGTCTGTCACGTCTTAACTTTATTCATTATCTACCAAACAACAATCAAGCTCTTCAAAAACGGAAATAAATTACCTGAAATCTTATTCCACTATCACGACCATTTAAATCAAATCCTAACGTTCCAGTAGCTATATCAACCCAACAGGTTAATGATAAACCTTGACTCATTCGTTTTCCTAAATCTTCTGGAGTAGCCATTTGATTGAGCAATTGCCCCAAGTTAACCATGAAAGATGCACGTTCAGCAACAGCAGACTGTAATGCAGAATATTAAACATTACACTCAAATAGTGTTATTGCTACTGTTACAAATAAGATAATAACATCCATAATGTAATAGAAAACATTAGTTAACTTCATGTGTATTTAGAACCTTTCTCGGAAATTTATTTCCGATAACGATCCATTTAGTTGGATTAATTCACTGATATAATTATACTTCGCATCGTTTCAATCACTGTCACTATATGCATTCCCTATCATAACCTAGCGAACTAAATATTATCAGTAGATGCTGAACTGACACTTTAATCAAAACACAAACAATTTTTAAAATAGCTGGATAACTGTTGTGTTACATTGCAGTGGATCATTGAATTATATTTATCAAAAGGGAAATTAATATTGTATGATTATAATTAAATATGGAAACATTGGTGAAGTTTCATTTAAACATTTTATTGCATAGAAAAACATTAGGACGTAATTCCTTTAGAATCGTAAGTTCATTATAATCAGATCAATGAGTTCTATTCTTTTAAATGGCAGCGGATATTTATTTTCACCTAAATCCTGGGAAAGATAATCAATAAAGTCTAAGTATGCAGAGGAATGTTTGCTGGTCACTTACAGATCTTTGGTTTCTTTGATGGTTTAGACATTCAGATAACTTAAAAACTGACTTTAAGTATGAATTAATGTGAATCGACAGTTAGTTTAAATTGCACGTAATAGCTAGTTGTTACATTCTAGCTCAGAAAATTGCAGCATTTACAACACACAGTATCACGAGAGATAAAGCCCAGAACATTCAGCACTCTCATGAAGTTTCATATCCTAGAAACCATATTTTACCATTTCAGCTTACTTGTGATATTTATTTAACTCACTCGATACACATTTGGGTACTTGCCTTTGAGTCAAACCCCAATTGTAAATGCTTGTGATACTACACAGCTAAACAGATCGAAATAGTTAGATCAGGGTTCAAACCCACGACAGTCGCCTGAGTTAATACACCGCTCTACGTTTGTGATACTGTTTGCTTAGCCTTTATCAATGTATTATGACCAAAACGTTTCCTGAAAAGAAAGTCATAGTCAATTAATACAGATTACCTTTAATGTTAAATCTGATTCCAAAAGACAAACAGCTGCTTGACGAACAGTAAATAAGTCTGCGGCATACGGTTGTATGCTACCACCAGGATCACCAAACATAGTTTGTTGATTTGACTGACCATGTAGTTGTCCATGCGTTGTATCAAATTGTAATTGTGAAGATACATTGTGTAAAAACCCACTAATATAATCTTGTTTACTTGTTTTAGCTAATTTAAAATAACTTGTAACCCATCCAATATGTACTAAACCAGGATCCTGCCCAGGCAATACCAATACAGTGAATGAAAATTCATCAACAAGATTAGCTAACGGACTTGTATGTCCACCGGGTGTTGGCTAAAATTTCAAAGAAATGGATGAAAAATTTAAAAGAAAGCATATGTATTAATGAGGAGTAAGAATAATTTTGTATATTAAAAGACATAATTACGACGCCTATTGACTATCTCTTAACTACTTGGTTAGTTCATGAAAAGTGAGCATTTAAGTCAGTTTTACATTAAAATAATATTTATACGAACTTCAAACAAATAGAACTTTCTCAACGTTCATTTTTATCTGTATCATTTACATTTACATTTTCATGGACAGGTCAACTTCATGATTAACTTACTCTCAACAGTATCGTTGAGAGAAAATGTAACTGGTAGTTAGTCTTCGCTTAACGATAATCAATACTCATAAATTTCATTAGCGAGATTAGATTAATTTCAAACAGATCAAAGAGTGAGTAGATTGATCCAAATAAAAATATTCTACGCACTTGAAGTGATCACTGTACTATTTGAATACATCCTAACAACGATCGCACGTTTGTCGTATACAGCAAACACTGCTATTATTAACCTAATTTGTAGATTCTCAAGTTCCACTGAATTGTCGCTCTTTATTCAGTTTAGGTATTCTCTAACGCTAGTCGAAATTTCTCTAGAAAACTTTTCAATCAAACCGCTTCATTATCGACATAACCTAATCATGAAGACATTGTTGGTATGTCATTTTCTCTTCTACTCAAAAAAAATGTTTTGAATAGTGTCGGTTATTATGCATAAAGCTTTAATTTCATAATGATTTAGGGATAATTACAGCTTACAAACAGATTATCATATCCAATACTGCATTTGCCTCATATATAAATATCAACCGAGTCAACTGCTCTTATGGAGCCAGTTACATTAACTGAAAGTATGTCGCAAAATTTCTAAACATTACCAAAGTTGGTTAAGGAAAGGACATTGTGGACAATAAGTTCAGCACATCCTCAGTCCTTAGTCATTATTGTTCCCTATTTGTATGAATGATATTCTCCCTAATGGTATGTTGTGTGGTCTGGTTTTGTATATATATAAAGGATTGTATGAAATATAATGTGATTTCTGTCTGGCTGGACTGCTTCTTAGCTTGTTCTTTTGATCTTGTTCAATATTTGTATTCGACTTATTTTCACCAATAAACTGTTTTCTATTCATTTTTAACTGGTAACAACACAGAAACAAAGGTCATGTAAGTAATAAACATGCAGTAACACTTACAATACAAATTGATGCTTATCTCCAAATGTAAAATTTTCTCACGAACTAATCAATTCAATTACTAAACCAACCTCAGAAATATCCATGTGAATAAAACGGTCAGTGATGATAATATCTAACACTAAGATAAATTTATTGGCTGAAATTTCTCACTAATAGTCATCAAACATATCAATAATCGAATTTTTGAGATTATTAGGAAGCCATACGTACAATACCAATAAGTTCTAAATAGGATCAAATGTACATCTAGGATATTACTGCTAATCATAATTCACAAATATAATCGACTTTTAACAATAGTCAGTATTGAGATATCTCGTTAAGAGGTCAATATGCCAAGAAAGATTGTTCAAAGTTTTAGTGAAGGAAGAAACAAATTCATACTAATAATACTACAAAGAAGCCTTAGTGATCAAAGAAGGGAGATCTAAGAATCAGAGAATCATGCGTACTTCGAAATCTCAAAATGTGAAGGAAATAAAACAAGTTATTTTGATTTTATAAGATATGGTTCTAATATTTTGACATCCTACAATCTTATCATTATTTGACTAGTAAAGACTGAATAAAGGCATAATAAAATTTACGAATACTTTGTAAATCATCTACAAGTTGCACTATCCATATTAGTACATTTTATGATGGTCAATCAAATTCTCTCTACATATGACATCATCACTACTACAGGTTGCCATTACGAATATACAGATATAATGAATCAGTAGAAATATATATTAATAATTCACATTTAGTCTGATTTAAGGATTACTGTAAGTTCTATAGCCCCAAATTTTAATAGTCTTTTGGCGAAAGTACAGAGATAGGTATGGGTTGAGTCCTAATGTCCTAGTCGTTTATAAGTATGACTTGATAAAGTTCTTAAACTAAATAATGTTTACACCCCAGACTTGTTAGAAATAAAATATCTAAATCAAGGATTAAAGAAGTGTCCCATTAATGAGAACAGTTATAACCTACTAGAAACAAATCCATTTCATCTAGATTAATTGCTCCTGCTCTATTATTCTTCATGCCGCCAGGGATACCTCCTGATGTCGACATCCCCATATATTGCATCTGTGGTTGACCACCAGCCACTCCAGGATAATTTTGATCTAGTTGAGGGGCCTGTGTTGGTGCAAATTGTGGGCCAGTAATACCACTGGAAAAACCGCCAGCTGTTGCAGAAAGAAGACTACCAGATCCAGCACTACCTTGGCCACCACCTCCGCCAGGACCCAAAGAACCAGTAGTTGCTTGTGCACCACCACGCTTACCGCCAGTGAGACTACTACCGCCACCACTTAGTAGCGACCCACCACCTTTGTGTTAAGTAAAAAAATGAAAAATGTCACTGTAATTAAATAATCTGAAATTCCCAGCAACAAGAAAGTCATTCTATTCAACTCCAGACTTCAGTAAACCGATTCTAAAGGATAACAAAGAGATTAATTGATACACAACACTGAGAAATCGCTATAAGGAAATCTTTCTTATGATCCATGATGGTTACAGAGGCAGAAAAACACTGATGTACTAAGGCTGTCAGTTGTTACTATGTTTTCGAAACGGACACAACTTTAAAAATAGCGTAAACACCACTTTAGATGCCATTTGTCTCTGACGACAAAGATTAATATACAAACGAATCAACGACTCTGTTTCAGATTTCAGGAACGAGTGGAAAATCTGTTGGAATATTTATGATATATTAAGAGCTGATTATAGTTATGATCCACTGATAAAAATAGCTCTCCTAAAATGAATTAACGGTTTTACTAAGGACCATGGAGACTGTAAGGATGACTGAAAGCCAAGATAGTCATTGATAAGGGACTTAAGGAGCCTGAATCTTAAAAATTTCTTCAATAGGAGAAACAGAGTTAAGACAAGTTGTTTGTTACAAGTCGAAAGTATTTTGAAAAAGATGTGATTGATGCACGACACTATAAAATTTGGTTATTTCAGAAATAACTCCCCGTATTTATTGAATAGACTGCATATAATGTTTTGAGTTATGCTAAATGAACAATCAGTGCAGTCATTATTGTTCGACAGATCTACGTACGTAGAATAATAAATCATTATACTGTGATCACTTCTATTCTACCTAGTTATCAACTAAAGTAGTATCTTCATACAATTTAAAAGTTGTCATTTAAGAAAAAGACGAATGGTAGCGAACATTCTACACAAAAAAAGCATATTGTAAAAACTATTCAGTTCATTTATAGATACTATAAGATCTATACGTAACGTGATTCATGAATGTTGGTTAAATATAAAGGAATTTGGATAAAAGTAATTCAGTCATGTAAATAACTATAAACTCCGTTATATGCATTAGAAGTGAATTCAATTGCTTTGAGTAAACATATAGTTTTTGTAATACACATATACCATACTAATAACACAGGTAATTTTACTATAGACACATTACGCCAGTTAAGGAGTAAACTTGCATTTTTTCGATAAATTGTTTTCATGAATACATTGAAATAAATAATTAATTGTTTGAAAAATGATAATTTTGAAAATTCTAACCTCCACCTAAAGTTGATGCTACTTCTGGACTTGGATCCCTTGAACGAGCTTTCTTAAACATATTTCCCAGTCTAATTTTTTTACCACGTCTATCCCTAACCTCCAATGTAGATGCTGTCATATCCTGAAAGAATCGCAAATAATATATTAAAGTAAGTGTTGACAAATGTATTATATATATAACCATATCTAAATCAAATATTTTGCATATAAAAGCATCATTTACTACAAAAAACCACTTTTGTCTTGTCTGTTGGTATCTGTCAACTGGGCGCTTTGTGTTAACAATTCATTGTTTGTATGAATAACTGTGACTATATCATATTAATCCGGGCATGCACCCACATAACCTCAGAATTGGATCATATTCCATAGTCACAACAAGCTGCAAACATCATTATTCAGCAACTAAATATACATTATATGTATACAACTCAAAAGCTTCCATACTAGATAACCTTATTGATAACGTACCTACAACTTGGAAGATGAATATTCTGCATACATGACTAAGATTATCAATAGTTTTAACTATTAAAATGTTAAACAATTTTTTTACATTTCGAAATTCTATATAATGCAATTTACACATGAAGTTACTCGTCTTTAATCAATTTTGCCATATATAGACTATGAGGTTGTAGAACGCCAACCATCGAGAACTGTTCTAAGACAAAAGATTGATTTCATAAATAAATTCTGAAAACAATTCAATTTATTTTAACAGCGACAATAACAGGACACACACCACTGCATAATACTTACTTGTCCCATCATAACTAAATTTGAGGTAGTTCCTGCCGAAACACCTTGTGTGTAAACAGGTTCTGGTTCAAGTTGACGTCTCAAAGCATCAAGATGAGCATGACGTTCATTCAAACTTCTGTGAAAATAAAAAATAAATTAAAATATCTAAAAATCTATCAGATAAACACAAGTTAGTATCAATTAAAATTTAAAAAGTTTCAATCACTCAGAAAAGTCTTGATTAAGATTCCAAAAGAAGTAAGTAATTTCGGCTAACAGTATTATCTACAGATTATAAAAAGTGAAATGAACAAAATTCAAGCTACAAAGAAACATTAGTATCAATCGGTTTAATGTGCAATTGTTGTGTAATCAATTTAAAAATATACCTATAATTTATATTTGCTTAGAAACAACAAATATCAACTTCTAAGGTCATCAGCCTTTTGTTAAATCATCCGTGCTAACCTACAAACCCACTAAGACTTAAGCCCAAAACACTCACGTTTGCAAACTAAAGCTTAAACATGAGATCAAGAAGCTGGCATCCAAATGCCCACCAATTAATTAGGCTGATCACCACAAAGCCACCCTACTAAAACTGTAATTGTATGATCGGTGTTGATCTATTTAAGGTAAACCCGTGAAGTTCTAGGTGAAATTCTGGATGGTCAATAAACCAACTATGAATGGTAACAAAATTATTAATCAGCCCAGCTTAGAAAAACATATTAGATTGCAAAACATTTATGTCTATGTAAATTTCAGTTATCATATTCTAATGTCACCAAAGCCTTTAACGTCTAGATTTAAATTTGTTACTTTCAAAACTATGTAGTTCAGTTTTAACTGTCGATAGATAAGTGAATGTTAAATTCTTACTTTGATGTAAAATGATCTTTACATCGTGTGCCCAAACTTAACCGTAAAAACTGTGTTTCTTCAGATGACATATAATCTGCTTGTTTAACTGTTACTTTGAAAGTAGGTGTTCTAAAAGTTAAAAAGATAAAAAAAAATACTAATAAACTGCAAATATTAATAGATACTTAATTTTGGCTGGCTTTTCACTAACTAACCAACTAACAGAAGAAAAGAAGAAAATCATGTCAGCCCACTACATTTCAAGTTTTAGTGTGAGTACCAACACTGGTATACTAGTATAATCAACTGGCGAATCTTAGATATAAAGAGACGCGCACCCTGAATTTTACTGTCCATCACTTTCTAAATGTACTAAAAACTTGTAAATAGATAGCATAATAGAGGCGAGTTGTTCAGGATGCACATAAACCAATAGAAAATGGTCAACTGAAATCCATAATATCAACAATAGGGAAATTGTTTAAAAATTCCCATGTTTATCAAAAACAAAGACGTTTAAACGAAGAATATTCTTTTCGATATTTTCAAAAATTCGTGTATACACAGCCTATAAATTAAAATGGTTACAGAAATATTACGAATGATCAAAAGATTTAATATAGTAATTTTATAGACAATCAGCTTAATATCTGAATAGAGTTGGATAGAGGCTGGACATCTGAATTCAGGATACGCGTCTCATTCTGTTTATGACTCATTAGTTACATTTACTTGCTTTTTTGCTGATGCTCACGTTCGGTGGCTAGAATTAAATCTATTTGTTTCAAACGTTACCGTAATTTCCACTTTGATATTAAGTTTAAACGGCTACCCTATTTGAAGAGTAATATATGTGTAGTTTGAATATGTTTATGCCTTCTCCTGGTTATTTCACAGGTGTGAGCATCAACACAGCGATGTAGCAGATATATACATCCAATTAATCCTTAATATATCAAAGTACATTCCCACTACAGTCCAACATTATTCCCGCATGAAAAACACATATCAATAAAGATCTAACAATCTCAAACCATTAACATTATCAACCGGACAATATTAAATTAGTTTGATTAAATGTTATGATCAGCTATCAGTTTTCATATTTATACCAAATTTCACCATAAAATGACATCTATTTCATCATAGATTTTCCCATTTCAACAGCACATAACTATCACCATATATGGTATTAGATATAATCCATACTCCGAAAACAGCAAGATGAAGATCTCACTGAGATTGTACACAGATCCTTTACAAAACTCTTTCAAAATATGATATTTGACAAATGAAGTACGTTTGTATAATTTTTATTAACTCTTAAAATGAACAATAAGAACATCCTTAGTTTTCCTTAGTTTTTTTTTAATTTCTTGTTATGAAATCAACATCTGTGATCTATTTAAAACATTAATCATATCAGTTCCATATCATCGACTTGCTTCCCTAACTGAAATATTATAAGTTCAGTCATAATTAACAAAACACGTGAGAGGTTTATCTGTAAACTGAGCACTTTATTGCAAAGTCAACGTAAAATATTGAATTTCTAGTAGGTGATTGAATGGTGACATGCTATCCGATAGAGTTCAGTATTATAGGTCGGATTTTACACTTTGAGTACGATGAAAGTAAAGGCTAATCATACCATATTCCTATGAGACAAAATCACGTATTTAAGTTGTCTTTTAGTTCAACATACGGAGTGAGCTAAGAAATGATTAATTTTCTTAAAGATTCATAAATGACAAACGCAAAATAGGTTTTAAGGAGACTACTTCACAGTATGAAGATTTATATTATAATCAGTTATATATAACGTATTATTCACAGTAGTATTAAATCACAATCCTCAAACTAATTTATTTTAAGAAAAACGGTTTACTTTGTGATTAATTTGACAAAATATCGTGAACTAATTACTAAAAATGGGAACTTACGTTCCAGACGATACATTAACTTTTAATGAAGGATGTTGTCTGCCGATATCAACAAAAAGTGACGGATCTTCTCTGGAGTACCACATAGGCAATGGTCGACACATATTACTAAAATTACAGATAGAAAATAGGTAAATTTTAAATTTTAAAAAAGTCAACTTGATTATATCATTTGGTTAAATACTCGCTACACAACTGTCATATTGTTGTTTTTGTTTATTAAGTTTTCAGTACTAAATGAACAATGATTTACATGAGTCTCTATGTTATTGTATTTAGGACAATGTTACATGAATAGAAGCTTTCTGAGAAACTGATGTCTACTTTTTATTTCATTCTGATCTCTACAGCTTTAACTCTGATCTATTAAAGTCACTGATAGATTTCTGGATACACATCAGTAAATAGTGGGATTGGATGTTTTAGATATCATTTACAAGTTATTTCTTTAAATTTAGAAACACAACGATGATAACACGTAAATAAGCCCAGTTTTAGATAGCTGTTATTGGTTCTATTTTCATAATTAAATTTTAAAAAGTTACAAAGTACAGTGAAACAAATACATTAATTGACTTACACTCCCAGTGGTTTATATCCTTCTTGTAGACCACAATAAGTAAAGAATTTTAATGACTGAACATCATTTCCAAAATTGATTTTAACATGCTGACCTGATCCAAGAGAAAATGCTGGCACATAACCTTTAAAAAATAATCACATGAAGAAAATGCTAGTTTATTATTGTTAGCAATTTATTTTAGTATCAATATTACTTATAAAGGTTTTTACTGGTTAGCGTTTTTTTAACCAGACATGAAGAGAATGAACAGCACTTGGGAAGAGCTAGAACGGAAAGCCCAGGACAGAGTTGGCTGGAGAATGCTGGTGGGCGGTCTATGCTCCACTTGGAGTAACAGGCATTCGATGTCGATCGATGAATCGATCAATATTACTTATAGTGAATCTATAGTCTTAGTATGCAAAAAAATTATCATCATCCGGTTTGTATTTATATTATTGATTTTATACAGTTTACAGGGGGTCTTAATGATATTACTAGCCATATAACTCATCTACCAAGTACGAGTTTATATATTCAGCTATGAATTGCACAATTTAATAAACGTCCAGTTTTAATTGAAAGTTCAAACCTATTTAGAATATCTGACCACTCATTTCTAGCAGCCCAATGACAGCATTAATACTTAAAACATCAATTTGCGCGCATATATAACGATTTCAAGAATGCCTTTCAAGTCCATTGGTGTGATCTTATCATGATCCCGCATATCCACGAACAGTAAACAATTTCGAGAAATATGGTGGCTAGGCATGCGTAATCTATAACGTATTAGGCCATAAAGTTTTTAATATGCATGACTATTTTGGCCTGATAGTTTAATGGAATGCATATATGTAAGCTAAATCAACTCATTTAATAAAACTTGATATAGTCAAATTATGGGAACAAAGTAAAAAAACGTGTCTTACTTACCTTCATCAACTTTTATATGTTTAAAGGCTATTTCTAATCCAAGTGGATCCATCATTAATTCACCATTCAATGAAAATGCTAGAAATAGATAAATACGACGCTATATATATCTGACATATCATTAAGATATATTGAACCGAGAGTATCTGAATTCGGGTTCTTACTAATTATAATTACATTTAAACCACTTGGCAAGAAACCGAATATCCAAATCCTGTCTTCTATATTAAAAAAAGAATATTTCTGAGGTTAATACAGTAGTAAATATGATAGTTACGAGAAAAGCTGGGATTCTCTTACATCACAATTGATAGCTTTTAATATTTTCAACAGATCAGCCCTGAATTACACCAAATAAACTTTATGATAAGCTACAGGTACATAATTTAAGAGGTAGATAGTTACATAGAGTCCCATTATCAAAACTAAAACCTTACTTTAACAATCTCAAGCAAATTAAGACTGAATGAGAGCACTTAATCCTGGCTCTGTATTACAACAGACATTGAAATTATAATCTCACGTGATCCTAATGCCATTTTCCTGTTGCCATGTTATACATGAGATGATACGAATTAAATAAATAAGTGAATGGAACGGATAATATTCAAGTTAATTGTTTGTTTTCACAAATAATAATAATACGAAAAATAATAATAGTAGCACGAGACGGGAATAATAAGAACATAGAAAACAATAGTTGGATAAAATGAACGCAAGTTATGGAAATACAAAATCAAAAGGTTGTGTACACCAGTCTAATTAATTCATCTTATAATTAAGGTTGACTAAAGAAATAAGAAAATGGTTGAACGTAATCCTTTGGTATGCAAAGTTTTGGAATTTTAACCCATATGGCTATCGTTTCTGCAGTTCGTAGAACCTTGAGTCTAACTGATCTTGAGGGATAACGAAACTATTCACACAAAGGTGATGAATTTGATTATGGCTCACCCAATCTTACAGATTCTTATCTGACCGATATCATCCTATGTACTATTCAGTCATTGAACAAACACCCAAGTCACCTATATTATTTCACTTGTCGCATAAACTAAACGTTACATATTCCTTATTATAAGTTCCAAATTACGAATCGTATTTTAAAAACAATACCGAATGCATATGCAGCAGTTGAAATGATGTATTTACCTCAAACTTAGTTATTTATATTACAATCGTTAAATTTAAACAAATAATTGCGAGCCTGAAGACAACTTATTGAAAAGAATATTTTTCTTTCAAGCATCTTTGGTTTAAAAGCGAATAAATTAATCGACGAGAAATAGGAATATCAACGTTTATGAAGGTTCCAAAATAGGTAAGTAGTTAAACATACTCTTGATAAAAAAAATGGTAACCAAGTGAGTGGACTAGAGTATTACTGGGAATCGCTCCGAATAAATCATCCCAACTCTTGCATAACATGCTATTAAAAAATCTGAACAGGCCCTTATAACTATGAAAACTGGATTATCTTTTCAAGTAATTGCAGTTTATACAATAAATTCCAATCGTAGAAATTCACTTTTGTTATGGTTGTAAAATAATGTAGAAATGTATTATGTATCTAAATCACTTACATATCGTTTTATCAATTAAATCCATCATGCAACCAATTACATCACCTGGCTGACAAATTGTACCATAAGCAGAACCATTTCGATGCCATTTACGTGCCTGTTAAAATGGCAAGCAATGTATCAGGATTTTAAAAATGAACTTTAAATTCATAAATATATTTCTCAACATGGATGAATATGAAACTGATTTTCGTTCCAGATTAAAATCAGTTAGTAATCGAGAACTGAGAAGCAAAGCCGTTTAGTCTTCACTGAAGACTATTTGAGATAGTGTGAATTTACGACAATTGGAAGCCAAACAGAAACTTTGCAGCGTTGTGATGAGGACGATATCCTTAATTTGCTAAGCTATAGTTAAACAATCGACACCTTTAAAGTTAAATTTGCATATAATATGGCGTGATCCCCATCTAATGTAAGCCAATATTCATAGGTTATCCAAAACGTTTAAATGTTTGTTATCTGTGTCATAACTAGAATTTGTAATCATATCCCCAACCTCCACTTAGTAGATGAGTGCTGAATTTCGCAGCGCAATTCACGTTTAGGAAGTCACCTTTATCCCTAACATTTATTACATTTATGCTTTGAATACAACACTTTACAGATTCACCGTGAACAGTTTAGAATAACTACAGAAACCTAAAATGAGATACTTAATAAACACTAAACTCTAATATCTACAACTTAATAAACAAGCAGAAAAAAGATTGAAATCAATGCGAATGACCTAAACCAGCTAGAATGATTTTTAATATTTTATTAAAATGGTTACTAAAGTATAAGAAAACAATGTCTAAAATCTTTTATTTAAATCATTAGCTATTTGGCGAATAAAGTCATTTCTACAATGTCATTTGCTCAAGTTATACAATCGTAGTTTACAGTTAAATGATTGTGCAAATGTGCCAGTAATCCACTTCTTGAACAAAACGTTAATTCTATTTATGCTTCTCCACTAAGATCTTTTACAGTCTTACAAAAAATTCAGACAAGTAGTTCAAAAATAACGCCTGCCTCCGAATATTCAGGGATATGCAAATTTAAGACCTACTTCTCTGCAAATAAGCGGCACTTATAATCCTTATTTTTACCGTAATCATAGCTCCATGCTTATTCTCCATAATCAATTATTATCATAATCTTCCTTTTCCTTATTATTAATTGCCTACTAATATATACAGATAGTCTGTTTCCTTATTCATTAAATGTCTTCATCCTAACATATTTTTCAATAGCCATTTATGTATTATATAACCTTTTAATAATTGGTATTTTTAGACAAAATGTAGACATTATTATAATTACTTTTTAAACACTACGTGTTAAACTAAAAATTAATCTTTAACTCAGTATCACGAATTGACATGAGTCTGACAACCACAAGTCACCAGGAAGCATTGGACAGCTATTTCGTCCTGGTATGGGACTCTTTCGTAGTACACATCCACGGTCCCACTTAGAATTGAGCTAAATACCCTCTGGTTCCACGTTTTACCACTAGAGCAATTATAACAATGAAGAAAAATTGTTTGAAAATACCACTTATCAAAAGATTATATAATGAACCAATAGCTATTGAAAAATATGTTAGGATGAAGACATTTCATGAATAAGGAAACATGATGAACAGATTAATTGTATATATTAATAGGCGATTAATAATAAGGAAAAAGGAAGAATGTGATAATAATTGATTATGGAGAATAAGAACGTAGCTATGATTACGGTAGAAATACGAATTATAAGTGCCGATTATTTGCAGAGAAGTAGATCAAATTAACATTCAACAATCTCCATAACACCCAATTACTAACTAATGATCATTTTGCACTGATTTGTCAAATGAAACAATAACACTAGATTTTTGAATAAACTATTCAATATGAAATGTAACTATAAATTGTGATTGCACAATTTGAGTAGATGACAAAGTTATGAAGAAAATTTTCTATAGTGAATATTTTAGTCATTAACTATTCTGTTAGATTATATACTAAATATTTAAAAATATAATTCATTGCTTAATTGGTTGTAATAACCCATTTAAAATTGAGGCGACACAAAATTATTATAAACATTTTATGTCAATTAGAGCCAGTAAATAAATAATTCCAGCTTCAGTCCATTACAAATCAGTGGAAAGATACAAGCTTATTTTAATTACATGTATAATCGTTGCAGAAGTGTGACTAGCTGGACACAGTAGCCTAGTGGTGAACGCGGTGGCGTTCGGCACAAAGCGGATTGAGATAGAATCCCAGTGTGAACATCAACATTGGGATGAAGGTATATCCAGCCGATGAGTCCCAATTAGGACAAAACATGCGTCCTGGATTCCACTTGCCAGTCACAATCCAACTTAAAAATTCCTAAAGAAGGTTGTTAGGATTTAACATTTACCTGATGTGCAGCAAAACCATATGAACTATTATTTGAGCCAATTATCAAGTCAGGGGGTGCACTCTTCTTTGCCCATCCAATCCGAATAAAACCAGACGTTAAAATTTCAGCCTCGTAGTACCTATAATTAAATTTTGATATAAAATTTTCAAAAAATGTAGAAAGAAATTAGCTTTGTAGTAGATCATTATAACAATCTACGAAATAGTTTCAATCTCTTCTTGAGAATTTATTACAAATGTCAGCATGCAAATGCTAATACATTGGCATTCCCCACCCCATGCATTTACTGTTGAAGTGCTAATTTACTCACCATTTACCACGTGTTACTGCTCTGGTAATTTGACCACGATAGGTTCTAGTTGGTCCTGAATAATCCATAGTGGAATTACCACGACCTAAAATTACACGATATGCATATTACGAATTCTAATTTGTATTGTAATCGGTGCACAATTAGTTTCGTTTTCAGCTGCTTTGTTGAGAAGACGTTACCTATGGAGTCAGTCCTGACAAAAGTTAGAGCTACCACTAATGACTATGAGTGATGGTCATGCTATAACACGAATTGTCTGGAAGTTGAAAATAACAGACTCACATACTCCGACTCCTCCCATCATTGGTTTTGCGCTCGATGCAAGACCTGAAGGTTCTAGTTTTAACCTCGTTATGAATGGTGGATAAACACTGGTAGGTATTCCCGAAATATCAAGACATAGCTACGCAGTGCTTTCGGGATTTCAACGATTCTCGAGATGGTTCACATTCTTGATAAACTAGTATAGTTCAAAAGTTAATTCACTAAAATATACAAGCTAAATCAATTCTTTCCGCTTGTTTAATATCTCTTTTAGTGTTCGTATAATGTCTAACATACCCGACTTTCCATTTGACTACTGTCCCCTACTGTATATACGTAAGGTGCATTACTCTACCTTCATGAGTAATAATACCCAATATAGAACTCTACACATGTTACTGAATTCAAACTCACTATAAGTTTAGTCGTCAGTACTTCATATGGGTGATTTAAACATTCATGAGACGTAGTCATATTCATTTTCTCAGTTGTATTATGAATGTGAAAAATATCAACAACCGTGTCAATGACTATATACAACTATTCCCTATGTCTGTTTATCAACTCGTGGTAGTTTATTTGAATACTATTGAAGTCGCTGTTCAGTGAATTTTCTATCCGTGTAATTATAATTTCCAAAATGGTCTTGTTGTTCCAATATTAACTGAAATAGATTTCAATTAATTGTATTTGAGTTTCGAATCTTCCGGAGTCTACTCCACATGATCTTTAGAAAGGTTGAAAATGGTTAACGGTGTCCTATCCTTAAAATGCAACTAACTAATGTTAGACATTATTTTAGCTCATATATTAGATAGTAATTGAATCATTTACGTAAATCTGTTGATCTATTAAACAAGTAGTATACAAATTAATAAAGTGAACTATGTATAAGTTATGATTTAAAGTAATAGTTTTGTAACAGAATCTTAATAAAGTTTAGTTTGCATAACCGAATGATGATTTTCAATCGCGTTATTACAATAAGACAACTATGGAGAAACGGCCCCAAGTAAATTACCTCATTAATTTACCTTTATTTAAAGTAACTGTGTTAATTTTTAACTGCTTATATGTTTCATACTAACTAAGTTTCTTGAAATAAATTCATTTTATTTTCTAAAATCTTGTAATTCCAGTGACAATCTATGAAAGCTGAGACTAGTGAAATCGAAATAAAAGAAATAACTGACTACAAATGTTAACTGGATATGATGTTGTATTGAAGATGAATAATTTAAGTTGCCATATTCTACTTTACTGATCTAACAGTGTGCAGCGGTAGACTTAAGGCCTTATAAGTTTGATTTTGTACCGTTATTAACTAAAAATAGAAACTTGTCGAAACCTTAGTGACTTCCAATGACATTCAAGATGTGAGTTTATAACTTACAATATCTTCAGAATTATTAGTTAGTTAATTCACATGAGAATTAAAATTAAACATACCTGCATCAGAAGATTCGGAACTAATAGGTTCCAATGTATAGCCGTAAACAAGAAGTGTTTTCACTGTTTCAATTGCTGTATCCCTGTACCAGGTGATGAATATATAAACAAATACTAAATGACAATAAGGATTGTTTCCCTTATGAAAGTGCAATAGTCATAATAACTTTAAAAAGAATATTCAATTTGCTACTTATATTCGTCACAGATTGATAAAGGCTGGGTACTATTGAAAACCAAGGAGCACTAAATAATTGTTTCAGCTTAATATAAGACTTTCCAATTCGGCGTTCACTTAAGACCCCACTGAAGATCAATTCTAGGACCTATAAGTTTGTCAGTGAGATCGTACTAGAACGAAAAAGCTGCTCAATGCTCCCTGGTTTTCAGTGGAACCCAGTTGTAATCAGTCTGTGACAAGTAAAGACGACACACCACAATCAATTTTCACACAAAACCCTAACTTCCCTTCCATTTACGTGGTTGTCTTTGCTTTTATTTAATATTTATAATTATAGTTAATCTTAGTCATAACAGTTCAGTGATTAAAATCGTTAAATGATATTTGTGATACTTTTAACGAATAAAAATAATCATTATTATTTACAGATAGGTTGACTTTATCCAAGCAACCATTGAAGGATAGGAAACAATGGTTAGCTATTTTGTCTCTGCATAGGAATCCGTAGAAAGGAACACACACAACCAATCGAAGATGTAATACAGTAACACATTGCTCAGTGCAAATTCAAACTGATCTAGGTATGGAAATCTAAATGGTACAGTTTGCTTAAATAAAATTTGAATTAAATGAAATTGATAACTTAGCTTACAATAATAAATTAAATCTAGTCAAAAGAAGTTATTTTCTCCTACGATAGACAATGAGCAACTTGATCTTCAATTCACATAAACTAGTTTATAATCCTTAATCTTAGGAAAACAATTAATAGATAAAAGTAAGAATAAATAATAATTAACGGTTAACAGATAATTTCCTTATATGATCTTAGTCCAAAGTCATACGCAATAGATATACCAGTGATCATTCACGAGACTGAAATCTCGCAACTTCATTTTTATGAATGTTATTCTAATAGATGAGATGTACGAGAATTCATGAAACACTATAGAAAATTTAAAATAAGCATACTTTTAAAACAAATATTTCAGATAATAGGACATAAGTATAGTATTTTTCGAATAACATGTGGTTTAAGTGTTGGTCACAAAATAACACAGTAAAATCACTATCAGCAGCATAGAAATTATATTGAATTAATTAGTAATAGAAACATAAGCTGGAAAACAGGTACATCAGGAACATATCATCTTATGTCCGGATGCAATTGTCTTAATTATGGATAAGCTTAGGAAGTGAATATGTGGAACCAATGATATGTGAAGATCGAATGAACATATTAGTACATATGGTCAATGTAATAGGATAAATAGATAGACAAACATCCACACGAGCATACGTAGAGACTTATATACATAAGTGCACAAAGTAGTTATCATAATAAGAGTACAAATACAATGAAGGAATGCATAGAAAATCGCCACGCAAGATATTAAGCAAGTATACAAAAAATAAAGGTTTTTACCAACAGTCGAAGAAATCAAAATGGCCATCAGACAGATCAAGAATGGTAAGTCAGCAGGACCAGACAATATTACCAGCGGAGGCACTAAAGACTGATATAGAAGCAACTTCAAAATATTCCACATTCTCTTCAGGAAGATTTTGGAGGAAGAACAAGTTACAGCAGACTGGAAAGAAGGATACCTCATCAAGATACCAAAAAAAGGCGATCTCAGCAATTGTGAGAACTACAGAGGCATTACTCTACTTTCAGTACCAGGAAAGGTCTTCAACAGAGTGTTACTGAACAGAATAAAGGACCCAGTCGATGCCCAACTCCGAGATCAACAGGCCGGATTCCGTAAAGACCGATCGTATACTGACCAAATCGCTACTCTACGGTTCATCGTTGAACAATCAATTGAATGGATTTCACCACTTTTCATCATCTTCCTTGACTATGAAAAGGCATTCGACAGCGTGGGTAGGAGAACATTATAGAGCCTTCTACGACATTACGGCGTACCCGAGAAGATAGTCAACATCATACGGAATTCTTACGACGGACTACATTGTAAAATCGTGCATGGAGGTCAGCTCACAGATTCATTCGAATGAAGACTGGTGTCAAACAAGGCTGCTGCTTACTCTCTGCCTTCCTCTTCCTACTGGTCATCGACTGGATCATGAAGACTGCAACATCTAAAGGCACTCTCGGAATAAAATAGACAACATCGACGCAACTAGATGACTTGGACTTTGCAGATGACCTAGCTCTTCTTTCTCACACACATCATCAAATGCAGAAGCAGACCAACAATATAGCAGCAGCCTCAGCAGCAGTAGGCCTCAACATACACAAAGGGAAAAGCAAGATCCTCCGATACAAAACAGCAAACACTAACCCAATTACACTTGACTTGGGGAGAAATTCTGGAAGACGTTGAAACCTTTACATATTTGGGCAGCATCATCGACAAACAAGGAGGGTCTGACTCGGATGTGAAGGCGCGGATTGGTAAGGCAAGGGCAGCATTTCTACAACTGAAAAACATCTGGAAATCAAACCAACTTTCAGTCAACATTAAAGTCAAAACTTTCAATGCAAATGTGAAGACAGTTCTGTTGTATGGAGCTGAAATTTGAACAGAGAACTACGAAGAGTATCCTTCAGAAGATACAAGTATTTATAAACAACTGTCTGCGCAAGATTCTTCGGATTCGTTGGCCAGATAACATCAACAACAACCTTCTGTGGCAGAGAACTAACCAGCTTCCAGCCGAAGAAGAGATTAGAAAAAGACGCTGGAGACGGATTGGACACACATTGAGGAAACCATCAAACTGTGTCACAAGACAAGCACTGACTTGGAATCCTAAAGGCCAAAGAAACAGAGGAAGACCCAAGAACACATTGCGTCGGGAATTGGAAACAGACATGAAGAGAATGAGCAGCACTTGGGAAGAGCTGGAAAGGAAAGCTCAGGATAGAGTTGGTTGGAGAATGCTGGTGGGCGGTCTATGCTCCACTTGGGGTAACAGGCATTGATTGATTGATGCAGAAAACAAAACTATACATAAATCTCCACAGTATTCATCAATATCGATCATTAGGAAAAAATTCCAGAGTTCTAGTGAGTATGCATAATCAACCGAATTTAGTCATCTTCCGGTATGAGTCGGTTATTCATTGTTGTGACGCGTGGTTTAGGTCTTTTATCGACCGCAAAGATCTCCGTCGTAAATTGTTATCTGTCTCGGTTGACCGCACGCTTCGTCTCCCAAGCTACGATGCGACCCCCAGGCTGAAACTACTCGTCAACAGGAACACAAGAGAGAAGACAGGAAATACTGCAGAAAACACTTTAATGCAAGAGTTCGATTATGTACAGAAAACTAGGATATATATATATATATGTATATATATATATATATATATGTATATATATATATATATATTATCATAAGTGTCCTTCAAGCTTCTAGAGAATTCCGTAACCTTCTAGACACAGTAGTGCTAAGACAATTGACCAATCACAGACATAGCACGTGATTTCTCTCTGTCTAGATGTTTCGGATAAAAAGCTATCTCCGCTCTGATTGGACACAATATATCCTATTGATTTCTATGCCAGGTTGAGCTTGTCTCGAGGGTTTTTCTCAGCCAACCCAACACTCACCAATGACATTAGATGACATGACGCAATATGGGAGATAAACTGAGTTTAGAAATGTAGACTAATGAATGTTAACTCAGTGATCTAGAGGTTGAGATGTAGTGTGCTAATGATTCACTTGCAGTTGGCCAGTCCTTCGTGATTTCTAACGGTTGTGCAAATAAAGTCAGTTCACACTGTGGAAAATTGCAAATCATCTCCATATACCAAAATCACTAACGCAGTTAAAAAATTAATTTTACTCTTAACTGTCAAGAAAGCTATCTTTGTAGTTTAATTTTGTAAACTTAACAGATTCCGGTTTCTGACATACTGTCAAACTTTAAAAACTAGACAAACCAAAGTGACGTGATTTAACTAAAAACTTGAATCGATAACAAATAAAAAACTACACAGTATACGAGTTTACCGTCGTTAGAAAAACCTACTTGTTTGATTGTTGAATGATAGGATCAACTTCACTGAATGGAACTAAATGGGGACTTCGTTTCTGTGAATGATCCTTGTAAAGTAGTAAATAGGAAAATCACATTTTTTAATAAAATTAATGGTTAAAAATTGTGGATTAAATATATGAAATTTTGTGACCCGGATAAGCACTCGTAGCCTTTAGAAATTCGTTATGCCGTGTATGACTAAATGTTGACTAACAGAGACAGTAGTTTATATCAGATAACTCAGTTGTATGTTATTTGTACCCACGTAAACTTTCTAATAGTTTTGAAAATTAAATGTTGTAATAAACGCGTGTGTATTTGAATGATATTTCACGTTTTATTCAAATCAACTATTACTAAGAAGATTAAAAAAACCAGAATAGAGCTTATTTCTAAAACCTTTTGTTAGTTTAATAATCACTGTCCACTTTCTCAATGTTCTAAATCTATATACATAATCCAAACAGTTCGAATTCAGTGATAGTCATTTGATGGGTGAGTTGCGAAAATGAGAGACCAACGTAGAAAGTTGATTGTTAACATCAACTAAGGATAAATTAAGTCGATGAAGTGAGCTTCATGCAAGTAGTGCAAATATCTGGCAGAACACATTCGAAGACCTTCGATTTGCTATTATTTTTTGCAAATACTGTTTATTGTAAATTTATTTATATAACCAAATAATGACATAAATTGAATATTTAATGATCACACTATTTAATTTTCAAAAATAAGATTGTGAAGGGACATTACTATAACCAGCTTGTTATTTACTAACTTGCTAATAACTCATCTTCGGTAATAGGAAATATTATCATAACTTCTCATATCTATCCGACGTAGTGAATTTATTCTTTATAGTCTATATTTGGTGGTCGAAATATTTTGTGTTCCACAATATCGTCATCATGCGACTCATGAATATGCACCGCTTTAAATTCTAAGACTGTAATTTCCATACAACACCTAAATAAATAATAATAATATGCCTACTAGTACATATCGTGTGGTGTCTTAACTTACAATGTTAGTCATTAAGGAAATTAGTTAACAGTGGTATGATAAAAATGATTTTATATAATTAAATAAATTATGAAACAATCATCATAACTACTTACTTCGACAAAACCATATGTCCAGCCTAATGCAATACGATCACGTGCCCACATATTGTGTGTATTTTCAGCTAATTGATCTACTAAAACTTCTAAACGTACAGACAAGCGAACTTGTGTTAAATCCAATGGTTGAGGCTTATATCCATTCACTTGTGTAAAGCTGTTATCAATAGTAATCAGAGAATAAAAAAGCAGAATGGATAAGTTAACTCATTTTAGTTTTGGCAGGATTAAGCGATTAGCTTCTTTATATTTACAAGTTTAAAGTAGGCCAAGAATAAGAAGTTGAAACAGTTACTTTACTGTACTAAATCATTCTACTTATTTCATAATACCAAGGATATGAAAAAAGAGAGAAATAAGCCAAATATTCATGAGTGAATGTTTTACAGATTGAACGATATGTACAATTGTTTATAACAAATAATCTTGCTTATTTTCTCTTTTATATTCCTTTTTAGAAAATAATGTGATTTTACTAGATAAAAAACGCAATTCTCTTGTAAATAGTCGAGTATTTGATATCATATTAATCAGCGATTTAAGTTAATCAACCAGTAGTATAATCAGTCATTACTAAACCCCATCGAATTTTTTCATATTATCACTCAATTGGTGTACTACAATTACTGAATTAAGGCTATCTAAAAGTTTTTCATTACAAACTATGAAGTATTAATTCATAAATGTTAGCACATGCCCCGAATCTCAACATATATTACAATTATAATTAAAATCTTATTCGTATTCATGTTGAATTCTACACTTAACACTAGACAATTATATAATTCAGGGCATTTATGAATAGGTTATTAAAATATTACATATATGCTTGTTAAATGAATTTTTTGTCGTTATTGCATGTACTGTTGTTTTATATATTGCTTTTAAGGACAGAATTGATTGGCTACTGTTGAAAAGTAGTTTGCTAATATGTGGTTGCGGTTAGTTTTCTCAATATTCAATAAATTTGTTCAATCTGACGCTTTAGTCACTTTTACATCCACTTAGAGGGTGATGACTGCACATTAAAAGGTGATCTTCAATAACTATTTCATTACAATCTCTGACTTTCAATAAGTTTATGCTTTTAATCTAAAATGTGAGGTTCCACTACACTACCAAAATCACTGATGATATGTGTGAATAACTTTTGGGGATAGAAATTTAGTCTCTAGAGAGTGGTTTGCAATGTAATATACATTGATCGTCCTTAAAATAGACAGGAAAATTATCTAGGGTTGAATACAACATATTTACGGAATAATGAGAACACTGCTGATATCTTGAGCCTCATATTTTTATTATGAATTGTTATTTGTAACTAAATATTTATACAATGTACCCTGGTTGATAGTGAATACTGAGAATAAAGTGTGCCCTGGAAACAGTATAAACAAAATATCCATCATAGCCTACCGTATAATGATAAGGAATAATAGATAAATACATGTAGTATATAGTGCCACTTTTCAAATATTATTTAATTTCTCATGAAACTAATTAGGAAATGACGAGGCCAGTAGTAAACTTTTAACAAACAGGATAGATCGGTCGATGGTATTACCGACTGGGATGAAAAGATAGCACGACATAGACTTGGAAATCAGTGACAGCTTGTGTCGTATTTAAAGTATTTTAAACTTCTTGTGTTAAATTATTTAACTTTTAGAGATAATGCAGGAAATCGACTTTCATTGAGTAAATACTTTCATTTCTTGTTTTCTATACTCCTGAACATTTTTCTACTATTCATTTATTTTCACCTTCGTAATCTTTTATTTTCTTATCATACTTTGAATGTACTTTTATCTCTGTTGATAGTCGTGTACACGCTGCTACGAACTACATGATTAAGACGTAGTATTTTGTTGTGTGACACAATATTTGATTGTGTCACAATCTATTACTTTTCTATCGGTTTCTTCTCATTGATTTATGTCCTTCTTACGGCAAATTCACAGTTCGATATGCTGTTGAAATGAGAGCATTATAGTTATAAACTAGTTTATGTAGTTTAAGTTAGTCTGTGTTGAACGCATTAGCCAATGGCAAGTTTGGACGGAAGAATCCAAAGTCAGTCAGACATTATTATCATTTACCTTTACTCATAAATTTTCATACCTGTTTGGTAGCTTCATTGTACGCATTCTTGTACCTTCAGGTAATGGTTCATAAGTAATGTTATAACCTAAGCCAATTATCGTTCTTAATGTTTCATAGGCGAGTGTTACATTATACTGTCTATCCGATGGCGGCAGTTTATCAAACGTAGTCAGACACGGGTGCAGGCCATTTTCATCATCACGACGCTATTTCAAAAGAGAAATCGAAAGATTATTTAAGCATTCAAAAAGACTGACAAAAATGGAAGTCAACAAATCTACATACTTTTTGTCTAACTTATAAAAATGTCTTTTAAGCTTTTATTTAGCGTAAGATGTTTTCAAATGACCTTCTGGTCATCGTTTAAAATGCCCTCCACAACTACTGTGCAAGTGAAACGACAGATTGGTTATGATGGTTTAGTTACCAAACAAAATTAATCTGCACAGAGAATATGCGTTTATACATGTTACTGATTAAAACACGAGAGTGAAATCTATGTGTTATATCTGAACGCACCGGGTTGGCCGATATTATCGATCCTATTATCTGCCGAGCTATTGCCTATTGCTAACACCTAGCCTTGCCTTAGTCTATTACACAGACACAAGATCCGTTCGATTATCAAGAAGCCCACTTGTTACTCACACGAATATATTATAACCAATAATATACAAGATATATATACATAAAGCCTGATCAACGTCGCATGTCAGACACACAATATTAGCCAATCACATGTCTTCTCCCAGACATGTCACTATGACCATAACTAGATAAACAATAATTTGATATCATACCACGTTTGCATTGCTAATTTGTCGTTTGACTTGAGAAAGCAATTCGCATCAAAGCAAGTGACAATATACGACTTATCCACGATATCAGAAATGTACTCCAATCAATTATTCAGAAAATTGAAACAACGATATAAACTATTATTAATAAACTATAGACTCCAACAAAACAAGGTAAAATTGATTTAGTGAATTAAATTACTTCACATGAAGGCCCCCACCAATTAAACATTAGAAAACTCTCATTTACAACACGTAGTTCATTAACCATCTTCAGGTTACCTTCTACCACTAATAAACATCATACTGTTTCCACATCATAAACGTTAATGCATACTGAGCATAAATATGCCTTTCAGACATTATATGATATAGTAATTAGTCCATTATAATCAACATTCACTTAAAAAACGAAAATAGTAAAGTAAGGTAAATTCATTCATTTCGAGGTTCCTTTTCCACTACTTTACAATGTAGAATGAGTATTAATTGACTAAAATCACTGTATATACTTCATGTCATGTTGGTGAAAAGTTATAGGAAAGACAACAATATAGAGGAATGATGAAAATGTTCGAAACGGATGAATATTTACATGTTAACTAGTGTGAGAAACCTAGAAAGCACTTATAAACACATGACAAAAAACTTTTTAGATAGTGGAAATTGAAGTTGACGTTGAATGCCGATATCAAGAAAGTACTATATGTTATTATTTCAATGTTCCACAGTAAACACCATATTCCAGAATTTTCCTACTACTTAACATAAAACAGTTGAACAACAAAATAAATGAATTCATCTTATTCTACTCCATTTGTTGTTAATTCTTTATATAAATTTATGATTGGAGAAAACTTAGTTAAAATAACATTCACCTTTTACCTGCCTTACTATTTTCATACAATCAGTTTACAAGTTCATTCAACTTACCTCACCATATTTCCAGCCTTGTTCAATTTTACGCATAGACCACATTTCATGTAGATTTTCGGCTAATCTATCACGAACAATTTCAACATAATTTGGTAATTGTATCTAGTGATAAATAAAAACACTGGGAATTAGTTAGAACTGAAATTTTTATAAATATACAGTGAAAGTTAATGAATTTTAAAAATTTTATTAGTGATTCTTTGAAAATATGATGCATCGTGGAAGGTTTGTACAAAAATACTAAATGGTAAACATCTCGAGTGAATTTGTCACATTACTGTTTTCATACCATTTTCGTCTGAACAAGTGATAACTTAAAAATACATTTTGTGTAGTAGTCCCCGTGAAAGTGAAAAGAAGCACTTAGTTGGGTAGCCATAGTATAAGACAAAATAGAAGTTCAATATTCTCTATCCTTTAAGGGTGCTAATGTGTGATAGGAACTTTTTTGAGTTGAACTATCCTAAAGTAAACGATGTCAGCAACGACTATCAAACATTAAAAATTGAAGGAAATTGAGGAATCAGATAATCAATTCACTTACATGAGAAGTACGTACTGTACGTGGTACAAATACATATTGTTGTGGTGTTGGTGAATTCAGTGGACCAGTAAATACATATTTATCAAGTTGACCAAATGTGAATACAGGTTCAAGACGAAGTTTTTGTCCAGGTTGTCTAGCATAACATATAGGTGAATATCCTGGTGGAGGACCATGATGTAAACGACCTTGATTTGATCCTAAAAGAAATCTTGCACTGGCTTTTGCATTCATACTCATACATGGATAAAATAAGCCAGTTATATTGAAGTCCTATATATGTTATCAAGTAGAAACATAGTATTTGTGCAAATATTATTACGATAACTGTGTAATAAATGACAAATAACAAAAATATAATTGTATGAGACATTACAGTGAAATTCAGTCACCTGGCTCAAATCAGAGATGAAGTATCAACATAAAATTAACTGATCCAAAAAGCACAACTTGCTCATTGGGAACATTTAAGTGATTTGTTCGTTTAAACAGAGAAAGTAATGAAATCAAAGATTTGTATTATGGCATATATACAATATGTACGCCATATGTACTTATAACATTTTGTATCCATGCTTGGAACTTATCTTAAACAAAACAAACTTAGCAGATTATGTATAAGTTCTTCGTTTGATTTATTATAGTGTTTTCCATAATGACTGCGCACACTAATTATCAATACATCAATGTTCATAAAATATTATTTCTTATAATTTGATTATTTGAATTCTTAGTTCTTATAAAATCCAAACTTATTTATCTGACATCTATAAAACATTGATGCCAACAGAAAACAAGTGATTGAAAAAACTCAGACACAAATTGCAAAATGATAATGCATTAATAAGTCGGAAATTTCAACTTACCTGGAAATATCCCTTCACTAAACGTCCGTTTACATTAAATTGTATGACTGGTCCAGTTAAATCTAACAAGCATCCAATAATATCACCACGTTTCAATGGTATATTAGATGCTGTTTCTTCACTTGTTGTCTCGTCTGTTCCAATTGTAGCCTGTTTTGGTTTACCACCAGCCCATAAACAACTCCCATCAAAGGCATAACTGAATAGATCATCACCTAAGCTTGCAGCACCCCATCCAGGGCCACCACATGGATGTGCGTTATAGCCTTCTGTATTAGCCCAACCAACTCGAATTTTTGCTGGTTGATGTGTAACGGTTTCAAGCAAATCAATAATCACTTCAAAATACCACTTTGGATACATAGCTCCGCCCTTAAATGAAAAGTACAATAAAAGTCAAGTTTTTTGAATCTGATATAAACACTTTCTGTAAGTTTTACTTACAGTCGATGTTTATAATATTTTAGCATGGAAGATGGTTAACGAAGTATCGAAAGACTAAATTAGGTGAATTAAGAAATTTATCTGAAGTTTGAAGTCTATAAAGACAATCCTAGTGATTCAGTAAGCCAAAAAAGCCTCAGTGCTACATTTCCTGAGCAAAATTTCATTAATTTCATTATCACTGCCAAAATGATTTTTTGATGTTGTAAACTAACTACTATCAATCTTATATAGTAAGTGATGAATCATAAATGTTTAGATATATCCCATCAACTTTGATATTGGGATTGTGATGTACTCTTCCATAATCACAATTCGAGTTCTGTAGGGTGACATGAAACTTTGGGGTTGAAGATTGCATAATGGATACCATTCATAGTTGAAGACGCTCGATGATATGGTGCAAAATTAATAACAGTGGCACAGTCGCTTAAGTTTTACTTTCATCCTCTCCTACTTGAATATATTTTCAACTCTTCCTTCACTTATCTTGTTTCGTTCTCTCATGTTCAAATTTTCATTGTAGTCGATATGACTACCCTCCCTACTTTACTTGTAATTCTGCTGATTTCTTCTAGCACTGTCACAACGTGAGGTGTACTAACTTGACTCCATACTAATTTGTGGCAAGTTCTATTTTGATAATGGCTGACTAAGATGAGTTCATAATTGCTTCATTAGTAAGTTTACAATTTACTGAATAGGTTCCCCTTTACACTTGCTCACCAAGTGAAATCGACTTTTGAAAGTTGAATAGATCCGTGTGTCAGAAAAAGCCCGAGAATTGGAATAATGAAGAAAATACCTAAGATTATCAGAAATTATTTTTGTCGGCCTCGATTTCACGTTCTATACTTTTAGGACCATCCTTCGTCATTATGATGAGTTATGACTCCACAAAATAAACCTATCAATATCACATTTTGACTTTTAGTATGCTGATATGTTTTTAACAGCGACAACTGGAATGCTTTCGGCTTCTTGATTATTCATGAGACAAAAGTGGCATAAATTAATTCTGAGATAAAACATCAACTCTAAGCTATTTTTGCCTAAAATATATACGCTTTCAGCAGTCTAATTAGTCAAATAGAAATAAGTATAAAGTACCATTCAATATTTTAGGAATGCCTCAGCCTTGTACAATATGAAAGATTTTTTATTGATAGTCGGTTGTTTGTATTATTACGTTTCATTTTTATTATGCCATGAGTATTCTGAAGAAGTGTTTTGAAGATTTCTATTTATAGAGTTAGTATCTAGGGTAGTAAAATTAATCGAAACTACGAATCACTTTTGCCATGGGAAACGTGAATTCATGTGTTATCAAAAAGAACTGAATATGATTAAATCAAAAAAAGAAACATCATCATTAAACTTGTATTATCATAATGGAATCAATGAAGATAATGAGTGATCAGTAAGCATTAGAAAATAAGAAATATATAATGATCCTTACATCTTTATAACCGACAAATATATTCGGTCGAACTGAACCACATTGATCAACCAATTTTGTTTGTAATAACAAATCCTTTTGTGGTAATAAAGTTTCATATATTAACTCCTGATTTAGTCGTACAGCTCCACCTTGACGTCCTAAGCACAATGAACATAAAGCTTGCAAAACCTAAAAGAATTTTAAAGTTTATAACACCTTAAATATATCTGTAATAGCTGTAATGTATATTTAGAATAATTATCTGCAGTTAGTTACATACTTATTACATCACAAAATTACGTATTCATAAAAGAGGGGAAATAAGACGGAATACATAGGCTAAAATGAAAGATAATTACAAATGATAATAACTTCTAACACGATATTATAACAGCTCAAAAATCATAGAAGCTAAAAAAGGCCTGTTGGTGTTTTGTTTTAGCTTAGTTGAGTATTAGATTAATTCACAAACTAACTGAAGATGATGGAGCAAGACGCAACATTTAGAAACAATGTCCGTGCTATTAGAAAAACTAAGAGACTACGGTTCCATCACACATAAGTTAGTTGATGCGCACTGTTTCTAGTAAATTTCAAACTACAATAAAATAGCTTTCTCTCTCGAGTGGAAACAAATACCTAGATACGATCTGTGGAACTATGGGTCACTGTTATTTAGCAATAAGTACGAAACGCGATATCGCTTCAAGTTCCTTACTGTATACTACAACGAACCTTGAAACAAACTACTGCAAAATATTTGCACTCCTGATTCGATCCTAAAGTTCAAACAATTGATCACTTCATTTCTAGAATCTAAAGACTGACATCGAACCTTCTTCGACTTACCACTTAACCTCGAAGTACTCAGCAATGACTGATTAAGGTTCTAAAGTTTTAAACACCTTAACCCATATTTAGTGCAACAGAACAAAAAAACGAAAATATAAAGAACTTGATAGAAAAACTAAACTTTTACTACTAATTAATTCTTTTCTTTCACTTCTATATATTCTGATATATCACCATTTCCATGAGTTTATGGCCTGTTCCCATAAGAAAGTAGTCTCCCTTAAGCAACTTGCTCCTAACGCTGGGTAGTAACATCCATACTTAATGCATAAATAACCAACCGTTGAAGATCAATGTACATGAATTCCACCACCACGGTAGAATAGTCCCATAAACATGTTTAGTTGGCGCTTTTATCTGAGTATCAAATACTTGTAGTGTCATTCCGTATCTAGACATCTACTATGATTCCTTCTGTTTGTTTCCAACCACTTTCTGGAATCATAAAACCCTAGCAGAAAAGCGCGTGGTTGTTTATCAGAAGCGCGCCATGGTACAACGCATACCTCTGGTATCATAGTACTGTAATCGTTGTTGTTTCTGGTTTTGGTTTCATTTTATATTCTCATGTCATGACTTTATTAACACTGACTCTACAAAAACTCTGTATGTGGATAAACCCATATTATTTTGATCATGCTTGTAAACTGGTATGCGCTCATGTACAAGATGCTACTTGGGAATAAAGTTATGATTATTATTATAACTACTCGGTGCAACCCTGGTGTCAATAGCCTTTACTCGACGATTGGTACGCCGATGAAAGAAAGTAGGTTGAAAATATGGGTTATTTATTATACTGTAAACTTTGATATATAGCTATAAATAACCGGCCGGAAAAATTTCATCAAAATTGACAAATTGCCACCCTTATTTTGCCAGGTAAACATTGTACTTGCAAAAGGAATTAAGTGTATCATACATGAATCATGAAATAGTAATTTATTAAAATATATTATACAATTTCAAGCTTTGTGTTCAGACAGATGATAATATATACAGGCTACAAGATATTAAAAGTAAACGGAGAATACTGTTTCGTAATCATATAAATGTTGGAATTCATTATCAGTGGAAACACAAATAATTAATGAAAGTAATTTTCCTGACGATTCATTAAAATAGTCATCATGGGTCTAATTACAAGTCACTAACATATAACAGTATAAAATACTTCAAGCCAATATTAAATTATCCACGTCAATAAGCACAATACATCGACAATGGAAGATTACAACAAAAATGTGTAATGTATCGAAATGCTTCTCATAAGTCAACTTATTTTCCATAACATGTATCTTCATACCAGTCTCTTTATATTCTGAACAAGAATTAGTATCTTTGTGGTCATGACAAGTTAATTTAACAATTAAATCAGTAAACAGTGTGAGCAGACATAAATCAAAACATAAGTTAATTCAGATAATAAATAATCTAAGAGAGACTGCAAAAAATTCAATACTGACCCTTGGGTCACGACCCTGTTTATCCAATAGACCAATCAGTGTGCGTATATGACGCTCTGTTATCAAATACAAAGCTTCATCACTGTCAGTTAAAACACAATGTAAAGCGTCCAATACACCTTCAGCAAAACCTTGTTGCAGTTCTAATCTATTGAACAACCAATCTAATCGAGTAGGTGTAGCGAATTGTGCACAGTTTTCGCGATTGCCACGAATCAATGCAGCCAGCAATAAGTATAAATAATTACCGAGTTCATCAAATTGATCGGCTTTATCTTCACCGAGAGCTTGCGAAAATTCTCTACGTGTTTGAAATGTCCCCGTGAATTTTTCTATAGTACTTAATACGTGTCCAATCATACCTTCATTCTGAAATTTATAAATGATAGGAAATTAAAAAGTCAAAACTAACATGAATCATATAGACAGAATAGGACTGACCACTATATATTCAATAAACAATTTCTGCTATCTAATGTGGGCATTAAGTATGAATCTTATATGAATTATTATGATTATTATAGGACTTTTCTATTTGACCTGAATAGTGGTACAATATTAGCAAAATATAGGTATGTGTAGCATACCTCAAAATTCCACAGATCTATTCGATAGCTTTGATAATTTATGTAAATGAATTATACTACTTACATTTAGAAAGTAGTATGATTCTCATTATAAAATATACTGATGCTCATCAATCACATTTACAGTTGTGCAAAATGGAAAGAATCGTAGATTTAGTTTGACTTTAATGATGAATTTGATCTCAGTCATTTTCAGAATTATAGGCATAGATTTTAGAAAAAGCTCTAAATAACTCTTGCTTTAGTTACAACATGCAGGAGTTTATACTAAACGTTTGCACCAGTGAATAAACATTTTAGTGAATTTACCAATTAGATATTAATGAAGTACACGTTCGGCTAACTAGTCATAGAGGAGTGTAAAGATAATTAATTGAATAAGCCAGATTTCAATACAAGATGCTTACGCCTGTGTATTTCTTTCGGGCTGTAAGTATTTCTTATGTTGAAAAGAGACTATTCATAGATAAACGTAGTATTTTACAAATTCAAGAAGCAATCACAAGTCGTCGGAAGTTCTATGCTGAAAATACGCATGTTCGCTTCGTGCTAATTGGCAGCCGTCAACAAGACTTAATGGGATTGATTTTTGTCCCATGATTTCAACTCTACCCACCTAGCTATATAGTTTACTACTGCCTTGCTTTAGAATTGACGTCCAAAGGTTACTGTGTACTACCACTGACCGCCTGCTATCAAAACGTAATGCATGCGATAGTGAATCGGACCGGAACTGAGTAGATCGAATTTGATCAACATGAAGAGACCATATACACTTCATGTTGGTCACTACCTAATGATCAATTAATGCAGATTTGACTTTTCACGAAATTGTTTTCTTCATACAATTTATCAACAAGTACTAAAAAACAACTCGGAATGGAAAAATTTGTATATGATAATTTCCTGTAAATTAAAATAAAATTTTTCATAATCCAATACGGAGATGATATTGATACATCACAATTGAGGTGTGCTATATAAAATTTAACACTACGTGCATTTAACTATCAAATTATACAAATGATCAGAAAAGCTCCTCGGTTTCAGAAAATTAAAAAGTCCATCATACGCCATCGACACAATGAATTTATGCAACGTTTCATTTTGTATAGTAAAGTCAGTTAATAGTAATATAAAAAATATCTACCTGAAACAAATTCTGACGATTTCTTAATGCAGCCAGCTTGGATTGCTGAATTTCATGATCTTCATGTGGACTTGGTTGAGCGAAAAACTCAATTAAATCCTCTAAACACTGAGTTACTTCACCTAATAAATGCCCACTACTTAAATTATATTGACACTGTTGTATTGGTAAATTGATATTTTGTGGTGATGATATATAATTTAATGTATGTATAAAATTATTAAAAACAGATGTACACCGACGTATTGCTGATGCTGATCTGATTTCTTCATCTTGTGCTCTCACTAAACTAAATAAATCATCCATATGACCTTCAACTAATAGGACAGCTTTTTTTTCTTCTACACGACCAACACCACGCTTACGTGTTTCGTATGCTTCATATGATAACCAACGTCCAGATGCAGCATGTTGTAAGTAAGTTAATGTTTCCCCTAATCGAACATCTGGTTCACCCATGCCTTCAGCTTCATGTTCTTCCATGCGTTTTTTATCATCCTGTAGGTTAACAGAGTTAAAAAAAATTCGAAAGCAACAGAAATGATGTTATTTATAAACAAATAAATTTAAGATGTAAATCGATTTTTATCCTAAATTCTAACCAAGGGTAATTTACTTATATTCTGATTTTGTCAAAGTGAACTATTCATAGGGACAGAAATGAAGGTCGCTGTATTTGCGACTGATTCACTACTAATACACTAAATATCTTATCTTAATTTAACACATTCATAAAGCCAATATGTTACGAATACTAATCCATAACACTTAGCCCCTAGAGAATGCTGGAATTTTTAATTGACTAAACCACAAAAATTTCAGAATTTTCGAAGTATGATACTCAGATCAATTAACAATTAGTAGACAAATCAACAGTCACCTAATCTACCAACTCATACAAAAGATGTCATTTAATCACATAGAAGAACATATAAAATAAATGAAGTAAACAAAATTTACGAAGACGGCCAATCATGAAGTGATTTAACACTTATGAAATGACTGAATGCTCGCTTCTACTTGAAGCATGCTTTGGTACTGTCGATCACGGCAATAGTGAAAGCCTAGTAATTAGGCCATTTAGCTAAGAGGACGCAACATTATTAAAACTCATTAATTTATTTATTCTTCTGTTTTTCATCCGTTATATTTCATCGAGTAGTACATCCTGTTTCACAAGAAATTACAGAACAGTATGGTACTCAAAGATCTATCACAATAAGTGTTGATAGTTCATTCTGTTATATTGTGTTTTGACTTTTGCCTATAAACCATGTTTAGTTTAACTTCTGAATCCCGTGGTTACTCAAAAGCTGATATAAATCTCGTTGTTATAAATAATGTTTTTCTAAATGACTTTGTGAATAAATATATCTGGATAATTAGTTAATCAACATAATAGCATGACATTAAAAACAGTAAATTAATTCTACTCGAAAGTTGAATGCGCTGTACAAAACAAAAAGATTACTTTAGAAGGTCTTATCAAAAAGATTGAAGCAGCATTCGTTGCCTCATGTGCTGACAAAGTGACGACATCACAATGTCCACTCCCATTAGCTTCACTAGGCAATACACCCAAATATCGTCCAGTAGTTACGTGGCGTAAACGTATTTCACAACCCCATGAAAAGAAGCCAGCACTCCATTTAGTTTTCTTGTGTTCTATACGCCACAACGAACAAGCGCTTGTCGAGACAGCTCCAATTTCATACATAACTGCATAACGCGAACTACCAAAAAATATATATATTACATTTGGGGTGGGGGGTGGAGTGAAGAATAAACCAATAGTAAAATACTGGTTAGTTTAAAATAATAATTACTAGTGAAATAAGAGCATACTAGATAGCACATTACAAATCTAGCATAAAATATGCATACGAATGCTTTACAACATTACAAACTTTGTAGTGAACATTGTCAAGGCAATTAAGTTATCTGCAACGTTCACTGTGCCATATCTAGCACTTCCAATCATTTACTCTACACTTATTAGATGAGTGCTGCATACTGTAGTGTAATTAATGTTAAAGATTTCATTATAAATATCCAAAGTTGCCCAAAAATTCTATCTGGTATGAATATGTAAGTTTAACACATTGAATGAATAACAAATTTATATAAGGTTAGGTCTGGCAATGAATTCTTTAGTCAAAATTACGCAAATATGCGGCTATTATCACCAGAAGTGACAGAAAAGTGATTGAAAATTTTCTGGATTTGATATACTTACAAAACAATGAAGACGTTGCAGGTAAACTAAACTGTTTCAAAACATAGATGAAACTGTTCGGGATATATAAACAATTTTACATATGATTAAAATTAGTTGTAATCGTTTTATGAGATGCCAGATACTGCAAATTATCAATAACCTATACATTTCTTCACACTTCATCAAAATGACGTTGTTTTCTAGACCAATGATATTAAGAATTCCTTCATTAGTTACTATAATAAAGCACCTAAGTTTACATGGCAATCATTGAATGAGAAAATAATTGAATAAATTATACTGAAGTCTTACACGTTACACAAAAATTTACGGAACTTAAAGTAAATACTATTGTTTGCCTCCTGATTATTACAGTAGTTAAGGTATTTTTATGGTCAGAAAACATTTTTATATTTATTTTTTCATATTTAATTAAAAAAACATGGTATTCAAAATTATCGGTTTATTGAGATGGTAGTCCTGTAGAAATCACGCTATTATTACTAATTTGCTTACAGGGTACAGATCCGCGTCTACAAGCGACACTGTGCGTGTAAGAGCTAATGGTACTGGAATCTTGACTAAAGTAAAGTTAGTGGTGCTTGGTTTTAATATGCAACCTGGTAGTTAAAAGCTGAGTGTCTTGACGGTCGATCCACTTCCTCACAGTGTGCGAATAAGGTAAACCTAATATTTCTTAACTAGCTTCCTTCACGCGTATCACCTAACTTTACATATTTCTCAAGCAATATTATTAAAAAATTATTGAAAAGAAAGTTAACTTTACTGACCCAGACAATAGGTCACAATTCATTATACTTGGACGTTGAACTTTATTAGGAGGACTTCCTGGAGCTGATCCATTAGCTGCCATAGTAATTGATGGTGAAAATTCCTCTGATTCAGTAGCACATGCCGCTGTTAAAGACTCGTCACCGTGAAATAGTCGGACAACATCTCCACCTAATACCATATCTATTAAATAGGCATAGTGTAAACATAGTGAAAACAGATTGATAGAAAAAACATCCATTTATATTCAGATTCTTTAGAATGTTGTCAAAATGGTTATTTTTATTCAATGTTTATGAAACTAATTTACTGAGTTCCGGGTATTTTAAAATTATTTTGATTTACAATAAACCCATAATGATATGAATTCATTCGATTTACTGACGACTGAAGTGGCAGAAAGTCTAATCACCATAAAAGGTGAACCACTCACGGAAATATTCAATAACAGCTCATAAATCATAACGATCATTCGCTTTGAATAGCAGCTGTTAGAATTGCATACAAATAGGATTTATGTTGATGAGCAGGCTTTCATATGATTCTTTTAAAATCTAAGGCCCTTAGGAGAGAAGTCACCTTATCTATAGTTAAACCCGTTTACTTTTAACTAACTTACTTATGATTTGCTCCCCCATATTGAGAAGAAAATCCATTGCTTCACTTGTTTCATGATATGATACGGGAAGTAGTACAGTGATAAATTCTTGTTTGAATACTACTCAGTAAGCAATAATTTACCGCCTTAAGTTAAACTTATTATATAAACTACCAATAAGTTCTAGTAATACTATGTGAAGGTGTATTTAGGATTTCTGTTTGAGATAGTAGAGATAGTAGACCAAAACAACGGTTCTGGTTAAATTCTATCCTCGGGCTGGTTAGTATGATCGTGGAGCTTTCATCATCATTCTATGCGACTTCGTCGGAGAGAACTACTAATAGAAGTTTCTATTTTTCTATTGCTGACACTAATGAGTACACAAGATCAGACTTTGTCGGCAAATATGCATTCTTGGCTGATGCCTATAGTTGCAAGATTGAGCTTATTTCTAGAAAGTGATTAACAGTGGAGTAGAAAATGGGTGATTCTTCTTATTTGTAGTTAATTAACAGAATGTTCATGACCCTAGTATTAACCTTCACGATGTAAAGTAAATATACTTCCTATCACATAAAATTGCATAGCATAATCTCGTAACCTAATAGGTTTAGACAGTGACTAACTTGTTCAATTGTTATGATGTTTGTATTTTCCAGTTATTAATACCAGTAGCATAGTTTTAACTAATTAGTTTCGAAATCATCAAGTTGTTAAATGTTAACGGAAAATAAATTGATAACTTACGCATAGATTTTTGTCTTATTGCACCACTGGAAACAGGAAGTACTGTCCACAAAGTTTGTTGGAAACTAGCGATTACTCCATGACTTGAATTGACTTCGCCATAAACATGCTACAAACCAGGTAAATATATTTGGTAAATAGTGGAATTTGTAAAATTGTGAGAAATATTAGGATACCAAACAATCTGATTATAAACAACGTAATCTCAAGAGCCGTTGGAGGTATGAGGGTCGATGCCACTTCCCTGTCACCAACAATGTGTCAGTATACCTCTGCTTAGGGCATCTTTAAAGAAAAATTGGGTTAAGCATGGTCTTGATTTCTTGGAAGTGTGAAAGTAGAGTCCTATGGACAACTTCATCAATATTTACTCGTCTGAGACAAACATCTTGGTGTACACAGATTGACACTCACAATAGTTCAGACTCTATTCATTTGCTTTCTTACACTATAAACCTTGAACATCTCATTAATCATTAGTTATAATGTGCAAGGTTCTATTAATGTTTCATGCCTCTACACCGAACACCTATAGTTGACGAATAAGTAAAAGTAAACAAGATATTTCTTCTTCACTTCCCAGAAGTAGTTGCCGCAAGTAAAATTATTCAAATGGTGGACAGTGAAATAAAACTGATAGAATGCATTTTAGGATAACTCTAGGACAAGATTTTCTAAGTAATTCTACAAAAACATTATTGATCAACTACTACACTACTTTCTAATCAGGTAATTAAATACTGATGTGAGCTAACAAGGACATACGTTGAGAGGAAATTGGTCATAACCAAACCATAACGTGGAACAAGTGCGTAAAATTTATTGGAATGAATTGTGTTTGTAGGTGGAGACTACCTGGTTTGGATATTTAATGGTTGGTAGAATACTTTCCTAATTAATAAACCACGCAACCTATGATATGAGTACTCATACATGATTATTAATCTTTAAAAGTATTTATTAGATCACCTTGACCCAAATGACTTGAAATGACACAATCAGACTTGTATTTTGATTGTACTTACTTATTTTGATTTGTTCGATTGCATTATTTAATCATGTGTTGATTTAATCCAGTTATTTATTTATTTGATTGGATATATCACAGATTGATGTTGGCAGGGTACCATTGAAAACCAAGGAGCACTGGACAGCTGTTTCGTTTTAGTGTGGAACTCTTCAGCAATGCGCACCCACGATTCCGCAACAGGGGCTTTAGACTTGTCGGGAGTGAGACAGTTATCACCAATGACAATGGATGATCGTCGCGATATATATCACAAATTGATGGAAGTGGGAATTCTACCATTGGATGCCGACCCAGTGGTGCAGATGGTTAGGCGTTCGCGTCAACCTAAGGCCCCTGCTGCGGAATCGTGGGTGCGCACTGCTGAAGAGTTCCACACTAGAACGAAACAGCTGTCCAGTGCTCCCTGGTTTCCAATAGTGCCCTGCCAACATCAATCTGTGATATTTCCAATCAAATAATCAAATCAAACAAAATAACCAATCTCCACAAAAATAACCATCCCAATTGAACTATTTATTTATTCTCTAAAGAAGTGACTTGCACTAAACCATGAAACGTCAGAAATTTTAATTTCTACACATTGGAATATTATCATTCATTTTTATTCAGTAAACACATTCTTCAACAGCAAGGTATCTATTAAGTTAATTTCTTTTTGTTTTTATTTATGGTTGTATTAGTTAAAAAATACGCGACTGATAATCGATGCATTATTACATTTGTGAACAGTTGTCACGTTAGTGTAGTTGTCCAACATCGTTTTAGTAATATTATCTGATACATGCTATTACAGTTTTCTAGATTGTGACTTCTTATTTACAACAATAATAGGCTATAACTTTATCATTCAACCAACTCGTTATATATCATTTTCCTACGGTTAAAGGTTATAGCATCTGTTAATCTAGAGATAGAGAAATTATTTTGCCAATGGAACTGTTGAGGAATTTCATTAAAGAACGGACAAGATGTCCAATGTTCCCTGGTTTCCAGTAGCATGTAATCAAAGATCAACCTCTGACTGGTCAGTCTTCTTTGGCATATATCTATCCTGGATTCCAATGTTAACCACAACTCAACTTCACTAAAACTTATGACAAAATGATAATATCAAGGCGATTCGCTCAGAAAGTACATAAGCAGTAGAGAATTACCAGTTGCAGCCAACAAGAGGAAAATATAAACTATTTCAAACATCAGATAATGGGCTAAAGTACAGTATAGGAACAAACAAACACTATACTTGAACGACTGCGCAAAACCTCCTAAAGAACCGATGAAGAACGAGCTGTTGGTTTGACGATTGGAATCCATTTCAACTTGAAACGCATACCGTTGACAAACTTTCCTGTTGTTTGGGAGAATACGTGATTCTACCTTGCAAACAGAGTGTAGGGCTGTTACTTAGAACTCCGGAATGTGACTGTGGCAAACAAGTGTGTGAAACTAAAATAGATGGTTATGCTATTAGAAGCCACTTCTGCTGGTGTAGTAAATATATTAAAACAGATTCATTCTTTCATGGTTGTAAGTTCACCTTAAGACAAATAATGTTGCTATTGGTGTATTGGTTTTATTGTCATCCAGTATCTAGTCCACCTTCTTTAGTAAAGTGACTAACGTGTAATGATATAGTTATTGTTATGCACAGTTAAACAAATGAGTTTGGAACTGTCTTATGATGCAGTCGGTGAAATTGTTGAAATAGATAAACTTACTAGATAAACATACTAGGGGATGAAGCGTAAAGGAGGAATGGGTAAGTACTAATACCTACCAAATCTCTCTGTCACAAGTTTTCAGTATATGGGACAGGATTATATATAAAGGTCACATTCAGAGGGTAAAAGAGCGGATGAAACGAACCCTAATAAAAGTAATAAATAAACCAGTCCTACAAGGAACGACACTATGTACAGATGACTGGGGGGGGGCATAAAGATGTTTCTCACGCCTAGGTTACAAACAACATCTAGTAGTACACAAGGAGTACTCTATGAGTTTAGTGACGGCTGTTCATACTAATGGCATCAAGTCTTTTTGGAGACACCTAGGAGAGTATTTACATCCATAAGATGGTTCAAAAGGTCAGGAGTTATTTAGTCATATGGATGACTCCCTTTATAATAGATTCTATGGTTTAAAAGTAGTAACAATATTTCAAAACTGAATTGCTAATATAGTATTTGTATCTCATGTGATACACATGCTATTTTCAATAAACTATTCACTCAGAAATGCTGTCTCCTCGCGAGCATAAAATGGTTGATGAGTCCAGACGCCAGTTTGATTTATAACAGCAATTAGCACTACGTTCAGGAATATAATTGGGACTTAAGGCTGGAAACAGTATTTATGGTAACGGTTAATATTAGCAACAGGATTTAGATATTATATTGAAAACTATGACTTAGAGTTAAGGATTTTGTATGGAATTAGCATTTGTCATATGGAATTTACTGTAAGGTTGCGATTTAAAGTTAGCATAGAGTTATAATCCGATCCACATAAAAATAGTAATTACGAATAATTGTAATGTTGTTAAGCGACAGGTTTTTGCAACGTCAACGAAGTAAGACTCTTTATATTAGGTGTTTCACATAGAAACCTTGATAAAAATAAGATTTCTAATGGGAACCACAGATATATATGGTTTATTAGAATAAACTCATATATTTCCCGTTGGTCTTTTATGGACTGAAGCTGGTCAGTCTCTGTTGCTATATGTGCATCCTGAGTGGATTCCCTAGATATAGACATTATTCACAAGTTGGATTGTGACTAGCAAGTGGAATCCAGGATGCGCGTTTCGTCCTGTTTGGGACTTGTCGACTGGATGTACCTGCATCCCATTGTTGATGTTCACAGTGGGATTCGAACCCAGTCCTAACTGTGAACATCAACAATGGGATGAAGGCACATCCAGTCGACGAGTCCTAAACAGGACGAAACGCGCGTCCCGAATTCCACTTGCCCGTCATAATCCAACTTAAATAATATATGGTTAATGTTCGGAATCACTGTAGTGTGTATCTGTCTGCCTTTCAGTAAGGATTTTCGTGGGACGGTGGTATATATTGTAATGAGTTTTCACTTCAAATTCTTTGAAAAATAACTTGACAGCTTTTCACTCACAAAGATGAATTTCACTATTGTCATTTTTGAGGTATAACAGCGAACACCACAAAACTATGTTCCTCTTATGTAGTAAGTTACATGTATTCCTTGTTATATAAATACTTTCTGTCTCGATAGGCAGCTGTCACAAATACTTTTTTCTTATTGGTTTAAAATGGTTAATGAGTCGGAAATACGATTAGCTCCTTTATAAACTGAGAGCTGACATTGTATACAATACGTTTTCTCGTTCTTATGCTAATACTGTAACCATTAGTATTCCCAAGACTGGCATGGTTATGCCATCATGTAGCATAAATTCTGCTAAGGTTCTAGTAAAAGTTGTTAATGTCAAGAGTGCATATCACCACACATACTGATACGCGCACAGATATTTCACCAATACACAAGTATAAGATCGTTAAGGTGAACAGAAAAATGACGGCACAATAGGAAATATATGTCAGAAACAAACACTATATATGTGTATTTGTATGTGTGTGTGTGTAGCTGTATGTGCATTTATACATCAATGCACTTCCATTAATCAATTTTACAAATAGTGAAATATAACATATTCCATTCACATTTTAGGCATAAAGAGAAGAAAGTATTAGTTATTGATTTACGCACCAATCAGTAATTTACACAAAAAATAAAGGGATTTTGATCGAGGCAATGTTAAACTATCAGTAAATGTCTAAATTTGGTTAAAACCCACGGAATTTATTGATCTAGTGTATGTTAAACGATAGTTAAATTTTGGTGAATTAGTAGATTTTTTTAGTGATAGATAATTCAGAAAATATCAATATCAATATAGAATATGAATGATATTTGATTTTGGTGTTTTGTGTTAAAAAAAAGAACAACTATTACTGAAATACTAATTATTTCTTTCCTTCTTTTGTCCGGAGTTTATTCATCTACAGTAAACGAAGTTTGCAGTTTCCTTTTTTTTAAAAAAAAAAATCTGCTTCTATACTTCCAATCACTTGTAACGTGGTTAAAACAAAATTAATGGGCAAGTTCATTAGTGTATAACTATCAGCACCAAGCATTATAAATATACATTTATGTGATCATAGTTGATATAAAACCCAACTGCCACAGGTAAAAGCTTACAATTATGCTAAACACCTTAAATTTACTATTACTAAATGCAACTACACATGAAAGTGATAACAACACTACAAGCATGAGTTTGTAACCAAGTGAACAATAGAATAACAGACGAATATGCCTATTTTTTTTACAGGAATTCAACCAAATGAGTGCAATCTGACCAGTTAAATTTATTTTCAGTCATAGTGTACCATTAGTTTTGAAAGGGATACCCGTTATCTTGTAAATCACAACTAGAAAGCCTCTTTAAAAATGCAGGTGCTTCTTTTTAGTAAATACTAACTGCCATGTAACCAAGGTTTAAAATATTCTCCAACCACTAAGTATGAGAAAGCCTGACTCAGATCAATATTTAACTAATAACTAACTACTGTTATGCCACAGTTTAAACACTCTGAGGCTTCTAATGCAGTTATTACGGTGTGTGTAATATTCCCGATAATCTTACAAAATGGTTAATCTACGGTTTGTAAAATCTCCTAGTTGTTGCAAAATCACTAGATTTTCGCTTGTCAACTGCGGTATATACAAAATGTATTGCTTCACAAAATAAGATTGTGACTGATCTGTTACTACGCACACATCCGTAGAAATTTAACAATTTATGCACAGTATGGTATAATAAACTGCATATTTCAAATTTCAAAATATTTTATTCCTAGGACCGACTGCATTAGTAGAAAATCTCCAAGTTAAAAATGATCCAGTGGCAGATTATCCTTCGTCAAGTACCAGATTCATCACAGTTAACCTAGCCGAGCATTTACAAATAATTTTTATTAGTAGTAAAATGTGATGCTCGATTCATTTTAGCGGGTCAGTACTAAGAACAATGTTATCCATGTTTACAGTGTTCACTAAATGTTCTCTATCGAGCAATTTCGATCGTTCCTTTGATTAGATGGGTGGCTACTGTATAATAAAGTGTAATCTCCACTAAATATTTCATTCCAAACCTCTGGAGTTATTTCGCAATGCCTCCTACGAATATACCATTGAGAAACGTATAGCACAAATTTGGGCATTAAGTGCAGTCTTTAACACAAACTGCGCTATGATACGCAGCAATAAACGAACAGGAAACACAGTCAGAAGTGCTAGCCATAATACACTTCTTGAACAAGTATTATGTTGTGGATAACACCAGACGATATCATTCTCTAATCTACTGCTTAGTTTACAACTACTGCTGAGGTGTCATATATAATACTCAAATAACTATATCCTTTCTTCTATCTACCATCAACTGTCCTTCTCAATATTTTTCTACTGTTTAAATCTCGAAGAGTAAGTAATATCTGACACAAGAAACTCTACGTTTCAACGGACAGAAAGAATCAATTGAATAGAACTATTTAAAATCTATAATATGACAATACATTCCATTATTAGGAGTGAAAGTCAAGATTTAGAGACAAAAAAATTTAAGGGAACATTTTATTCTATCTTATAAATAAAATCGATACTGCGCAGTTGCGACAGTGTCCAAATGTAACACAAGCTTTTAGAAATACAATGGAATATGCAGATGCAGATATTCAATCAATACTGAAAATAGTTAAATTACGAATCATAGGAATTAATATGAACCGAAATGATATGGAACGTCAATGAATATAATATTCATGTATAGTTTATTAATTTAAAATCGTTAATATTTAAATTCCACACAGTTACAGTTATGATGTACTTACTAAATATCGTTCTGATGAAACACTGACAAGAATAAGATCATCTCCTATTCGAACCTTTTCACCGACTGAACGTTGTTTTGATGCTGGGTGTATTGTCCACCAACAAGCTTCACCTTAAATGTATAAATTTAAAATAGATTAGAAAAGTCGATAGTTAAAGGAATAAAAGTTTTGGGTTATATGTGCTAATCAGTGAATAGTGTGGTTCCGAAATTTTCTTAATCTTAACGTAATCTATTGTTGCAATTAAGATTTGGCCAGCTAGAGATGTTACCTGCCAACTATTGGGGGCGTTTGTATAATACAGAAAGTTAAAAAATGTACTTGGCTGGGATCGAGATGTAAATCAAGATGATAGTCCTTTTTCATACTAGAATACCTAGTCATACTTAGATGTGTGACAAACAAAACAAGGCTATATATCAGGATCAATTGCAAAATCATCACGAAAAATTTAATTTTAAACATAATGTATCATATTACTTAGTTCAGTGACAAGATCATTATTTTCGATCTATAAAACTAAATCAGAAGTGTATTTTATACCATAGGTTTAGAGAGCATTTTAAGACTGACTAATAGGCTTAAATTATGGTTTACTTTACAATGACTAGATTTCCCATTATAAGTATTTGTTCCATTCCTTATTCATTAACCTCAAGAGTAGAAAATTAATTCCTAAGCAATAAAAGCTTAAATTTCTTTTTGTTCTCTAACTTACGAGAAGCTAAGGCAAATAAACCATATGAGATCCGATGTTTTCAAATGAATGTAATAGTTTCTTGAATTAAATCTAGGACAACCAGTTTTCCCAGTTTTTATATTAGAGTAGTTTTGCCACATTCTTAATTCATTACTTCATATCATTTCTAATTATCAGTTAATCCAGCTATTAAAATCACCTTAATTTGAATTCATAGATTACTATATAATGTACAAGGCTGTTCTAGTGAGATGTATGAAGATATTTCCATAACCTAAGCATAAGATATAAGTAAGGACATGTTTATGTTCAATATTTAGAAATAAAATGAATGGTGAATTAACGAAATTTACTGAAAGCTTTTGTTGTTGGATTATTGGACCCGGTTGCCAAAAAGCAACGAACCTAACTTTTGTGCTTGCTGTTAGTAATTAACAAGGAACATCAGAAGTCTAATGATGATGTCATTTCAAAGATTCGAATCAGTAAAATTTACCACTAAAGATGCTGTCACTAAAAGCTTCTGTTTCAGTTTATGTAACTTCAGAGTTACTTTCGCAAGCTTGACCAATAAAATTCAGTCATGTAAACCTGGGACATCTTGACTTCGTGAAAGCCTTTTGTTAGGAATAAAACATGTACGCATTATCTCGTCATATATATAAAAGTTTAGTAGCATTGCTATCACTTGTCACCTGGCGTTTATAATACTTTTAAACTTATTTTATAGACCTTAATCCCATGAAAGAGAGACGTTTTATAAACCTTCCTAATATCAGTGATGTAATGTTGGTTTATCAGAATCCAATAATAGTATTTTTGTTATGGATATCAGTCAGTCAGTCAACCGCGGGGTATAACCTGGCCCAAGTACACATTAATCCACGTCACCATATCACATTAGTACAGCATAATGAAATCATCAAAGAGGATATCAAAATAGTAGTAATATCAGTATTAGTAATAATCACTTAACATAGAGAATGCAATCGAAGAATAAATTTGTAGTATAAAAACTCAGAATTTGAAAGAAGATAGAGTGAATTTATATGTACTTTTAACAACCGATTATGACCTATATCACAGCGTCTCCAGCGTCACATTAATCTCCCAGACCTCAACTAGATAGTCTATTTTGCTATGAATACTAAGTAGTGTAAGTAAAATTTGAGTAATTATGCTTATAGTGATGCCAATAAGTGCACTCACTTCAAAGGAATGTAATCAGTGCACATTTATAGAATGAGGCCCAAGTAATGCGTTTTAATAATTAAATTCATTAAAATACTGGAGAAGAATATTATAAAGATAAAATACATTATGAATATGATACCTAGAAACCATTTTTTATCTCTGTGGAATATATAATACATTCATTATGTAGGTAACAAAACATTTGCAGTTTAATCTGTATAGCCAATCTTAAAATATTTAACAATGATATATTTGTTGAAGCATTTTTATTCACAGTCTGTTTTTAATTGATGCATAGTGTAAAGGTTATGTTCATTAGAGTTACTACATAATGTAAAGTTTACTCTAGACATTAAATATGCTTTACTGTATTTTCGAAACTTATGTTTTGCCTGGATCAGTTTTCCAGTTCCGACTAATAACAATTAAAATCAGTAGCTTCAACAAATTAACTGACTTGAGCAGGGATTTTATCACAACCAAATATTTGTTCAGAATTCATTAGAAATATGAGAGTGATAAACTTCATTTCCTGCTTAATCTTAATGTCTTATGTCCTTTACGTTTTCTATAGTTTATGGTAAAATACCTCTGAATCTTAGTTAGCATATGCCTATTTGTAAAACAACAGTTCACTTAACTAGTCAGTCAGTCATTAACAGCGTAGAACCTGGTATATATCCCCTTAGGTTCAAGTTGCCATACTGCACTAGCACAATGAAATCAAATTTACAGTGAAAAGACGATAGAATACAAAAAAGAAAGATAAAGTAAAGGTGTGTATGGAAGAATAATAGATCTAGATGAAGACAAGGAGTGAATACAAATGCGCAACTGTGACTGATTCTGAGCCATGTTACTCAGTGTCTCCAGTCATTGATTAAAATTGTCATGCGGGCACCAACTGGGTAGTCTGCAACTAACAACATGGCTCAGAACAACAGTCAAGGACTCCATCGACTGATGCTATGTCTTGGCTTGACCGCTCCTGGCCGTTTTGCATGCTACTTCTACCCCAGCCAACATCACGCTGCTAGGTATTCAGCGGTCAAGCACACGCATCATACGCCAACCATCTCTGTCTATGGGGATTTACGACCTCATCGACTGATTTGCCATGTTTTCCTAGCATTTTGTGTTTAACACCAATATTACTTATCGGTCATTACATAATATACAAGCGATACTACAAAGATTTATATGATCAAAGACCTCCAGCCTATGCATAACTCATATTTTCATGGCCCAACCAGGTATGATGAGACTTCCAAGATAGGCGGAGAGAACAACGCACTCATCTACATCACTCATTGTAACAAATCTAAGAGATGATGCAGACCAGTCCTGGAGTAACATTTCGCATTTGGAGGGGGTGGAACACATCCCGAATATGCTTGCATTGTTACTCAAGGTGTTCAAAAGACTCTGGATATTGTCAGCATCTTCACCGAATAGGATTATTTCGTCTGCGTGTTCAACGTCAAGAAGTGGGCTTCCTTGAAGGAGACTGATTCTTGAAGAGTTAAATGAGGAAAGTATGACTTCTAAGAGAACATCTATGACGAAACTATAAAAAAGAGGGATAAGGGGCAACCTTAGCAAACGCCACATAAAGCTGACAATTCTCGTGATAGCACACCATAAGCTCCAACTCAATTGGTCGTATTTAGGTAGAGAGCCTTTATGACGTTTAGATACTTCTAAGTTACGCTTTTTAATGACAAACACTGCCACAGAACTCGATTTACAGAGTCAAAAGGTGCCTTCGAATTAAGGAATACCACTATTGTTAGACGTTGACAAGTATGCCTATGCTCTGGAATCTAATACAGAGTGAATAATTGATCAGTGGGTTCTCGCTTAGGTCTAAATCCTGCCTAGTTTTTCCGATTTCGTAGTTCCCAGGAGGCAGAAAAATGCCAGATGATTACAGAAACCAATAGTTTGAACCCCTTGTTAGTAAAGCTGTTTTCTGTGTGGTCACGAAGACTTCTGTATGTTTTTATACACTGGAAAGATCGCCAACCCAAGCCAGTCGGATAGGATGACATTCAGTTCCCCGACTTTGGTTAATATATCAGTCAACCCACCTACTGAAACTGGACCATTATCATTAGAGATATCTAGAGTTTACCAGTCAGCACCTGCTACTTTATTTCGCTTCGAATTACTTATAGCCCTTTCAACCTAACAGTTGGGGGGGGGGTCTTGTATCAATTTTCCACTCAGATAGTCTAACTTTATTCAGTTAGACAATCAATCAATGCCTGATATCCCCTGTGCAGCATAGACCACCGACCGGCATTCTCCAATCGACTCTGTCCTGGGATTGCTTTCCGGCTCTTCCCGAGTGCTATTTATTCTCTTCACATATTTCTTCAATTCCCACAGCTATGTGTTCTTGGAACTCCCTTTTTTCCTTTGTCCTTTACAATTCCAAGTTAGTGCTTGTCTTGTGACAGTTTGATGATTTCCTCAATCTGTGTCCTACCCACACCCAGCGTCTTTTTATAATTTCTTCCTCGACTAGAGACTTGTTAGCTTGTTCTATGCCACAGTAGGTTGTCGCTGATGGTATTTGGCCAGCGGATCCGAAGTGTCGTGCGCACGCATCTGTTTATAAATACTTGTATCTTTTGAATGATACTTTTCGTAGTTCTCCAAGTTTCACCTTCATACAATAGAACTATCTTCACATTTGTATTGAAAATCCTGACTATAATCTTGACTAATAATTACTTTGAGTTTCGGATGTCTTTCAGTCATAGAAATGCTGCCCTCGCTTTACTAATCCGCGCCTTCACATCTGCATCAGACCCTCCTTGTTTGTCAATGATGCTGCTCAAATATGTAAACGTTTCAACGTCTTCCAGAATTTCTCCGTCAAGTGTAATTGGGTTAACGTTTGTTGTTTTGTATCGAAGGATCTTGCTTCTACCTTTGTGTATGTTGAGACCTACTGCTGCGGAGGCTGCTGCTACACTGTCTGTCTTCACCTGCATTTGTTGCTTTGTGTGGGACAGAAGAGCTAGGTCATCTGCAAAGTTAGTCATCTAGTTGCATCTATTTGTTCGCTGTATTCCGAGCTTGCCTTAAGATGTTGCAGTCTTAATTATTCAGTAAACCACCAGCAGGAAGAGGAAGGGCGACAGTAAGCAGCAGCCTTGTCTGACACCGGTCTTCACTTTGAATGAATCTGTGGGCTGCCCTCCATGCACGATTTTACAGTGTAGTCCGTCGTAAGGATCCCGTACGATCTTGACTATCTTTTCAGGTACGCCTTAATGTCGACGAAGGCTCCATAATGTTCTCCTATCGACGCTGTCGAGTGTTTTCTTGTAGTCGAGAAAATTGATGCAAAGTGATGAATTCCATTGAATTGATTGTTCAACGATGAACCGTAGAGTAGCGATTTGATCGGTACACTATCGGTGTTTTCGGAATCCGGCCTGTTGATCTCGAAGTTGGACGTCGACTGGATCTTTCATTCTGTTCAGTAACATTCTGTTGAAGACTTTTCGTATCCTGATAAGGTACTCTCCTTTCAATCTGTTGATACTTGTTCTTCTTCCCAAATTTTCCTGAGGAGAATGTGGAGTATATTTGCAGTTGTTTCTATATCTGACGTCAGTGCCTCACTCGGCTTGTAGGTTGTCTGGGCCTGCTGATTTGCCACTCTATTTGACAGTCGGATGACCACGCTGACTTCCTCGACTGTTGGTGGGTCGGTGTTTATAGGGAGATCCGTGGCAGCTGCTTCGATGACTGGTTGGTTCAATGAGGCTGATCTATTTAGGAGTTCTTCGAAGTGTTTCACCAACCTGCTTCGTTCTTCTTGAATTTCAGTGATTGGTTTTCGTCCTCATCCTTGACTGGCCGTTTTGGCTTACTGAATTATCTAGCTAGTTTCTTCGTTGTATAGTATAAGTGCCTCACGTTTCCTTCTCCCGCAGCGTTTGTCGCCGTCGCAGCTAGGTCCTCCACATATTTCCGTTTATCCGACCTAATGCTTCGCTTCACTTGCCTGTTGACTACAGTGTATTTGGTCTATGCCTTGGCCTTTTCTGTTCTTGTTCGGCTGTTATTAATTGCTAGCTTCATGCTCTTTCTTGCTTGGGTCTTATCCAGAGTACCAACAGAAATCCATTCTTTATGGTGGTGCTCTTTGCGACTCAAACTCACCTTGACAGTATGGTTTATATTTAATAATTATCATATTAAAATAATAAACAAAGATGCCTAACTTCGTAAGGACTGCCCACATATATATTCTTGAATAAACGACTTACTTTCAGCATTCTGTTGGAGGCCAACATCAAAAGCTAATTTATCTTGTGAAGTGCTTGTTGAAAGACACGAGAGATACTGTAAAAATTTTTTCAAAAAACAGAAAATAATATAAGGCGTTCAAAGTAACATGATGTAATAAAAATTATTAGATTATCATGTGCCAGAAATTATTGTTTTCTAGTTTTAGCAACGTGATTACCTGAGATTTTGGCTATAATCTGACTGGTCTCGATCACTAGTCATCGCAGTTTGTGAGAAGAACAAACGTTCTCTTGTGACAATTACCGAGGGATCAGTTTAGCAAATACAGTATCTAAAATATTAGCTTCAATTATACTTGGACGCCTAATTAAAGCTCGTGAAGAGCAAACTCGAGAAAACCAGGGTGGTTTCAGACCTGGACGTAGTTGTATAGACCAAATATTCACTCTCAGGCACGTTTTGGAGAAAAAGCACACCTTTAGAAATTCAACAATAGCTGCATTCCTTACTTTAAGGCGGCGTTTGACTGTATCGATCATGAGGTTATGTGGCAATGTCTGTCAGTGAAAGGTGTGTCAGTTAAGTACATTAACCTTATACATGGTCTTTGCTGGAACACTACTAGTCGGGTCAGAGCTTATAACGAACTGTTTATTCATCGATTGATCAACAACGTAGAACGGGGCACATACGTCCGTAGGTTCAACTTGCCATACCACATTAGCACTACGAGATTACAGAGGTAACACAACAACAGAATACAAGAGAAGAGAGTAAAGTAAAGGTGTGCAGAAAACAATAATAGAATTCAAGATCTAAATGAAGTTAAAGAGTGAATACACTTGCTTTACTGTGACTGATTCTGAGCCATGTCGCCAAGTGTCTCCAGCCATTCATTGCGACCATCACGTGGACCCCAACCAGGTAATCTACATCTACCAACATGGCTTAGACCAACAGTCAAAGACTACATGGACTGACTCCGTGTTTTGGTTTGTCTGCCCCTACCCTTCTTTCATCCTACTCCAACCCTAGCCAACATCGCGCGACGTGGTAGGTGGTGGTCGGACATGAGCAATACATTTCCCAACCATCTCAGTCGATGAAGGTTAATGACCTCTTTGACTGATTTGCCATATTTCTCAAGAACCTTTTGTCTAACCTCCATATTACTTATCCGACTGTTCCATGATATACGAGCGGTGCTACAAAGATTTCCATGGTCAAATACCTTAAGTCGACGCATATTTTGGGTTTTTATGACCCACGTTTCGCAGCCATATGTTAAAACGGCGCGGACTGCTGCGCAGTACACTCGGCCTTTCGCCGAGAGACGGATATCTCGCCTGCGCCACAAGCGGAGTAACTTGGTGAATGCCAATAGGGCTTTCTGAATCCGTGCTGAGATTTCGACAGACGCCGACCCACTAGGGGTGATGTGACCTCCGAGATAAGTGAAGTGGTTAACGCATTTAACTACTTTACTCCCTATAGCTAATCTAGGTAAAGTAGCAGACCAGTCCTGGAGTAACATTTTGCATTTAGGAGGGGAGAAGAGCATCCCGAATATGCTTGCATTGTTACTCAAGGTGTTCAGGAAACTCTGCATAGTCAGAGTCTTCACCAAATGGGACTATATCGTCTGCGTATTCAAAATCGATGAGAAGACTTCCTGGAAGGAAACTAATTCCTGAGGAGTTAAGAAAAGTAATTGCGACTTCTAAGAGTACATCTATGACGAAATTTAATTAATGACAAACACTGCCACAAGACTTTATGGTCTACGGAGTTGGAAGCTGCTTTCAAGTCAAGAAATGCAACTATAGTCGGACATTGGTACAGATGTCTATGTTCGAGAATCTGGCTCAGGGTGAATATTTAATCAATGCACCCTCGTTCATGTCTGGAACCAGCCTGGTTTTCACGAGTCTGCTGTTCTCTAGTGTTGGATAAACGCCGAATGATTATAGAGGATAATATTTTATATACTATATTAGTCAAACTGATTCCTCTGTGGTTATCACAAGAGGATTTCCGTCCCTATTTGTAAACTGGAACGATCAGTGAACGAGACCAGTCAGACAAGATGATGTTCAGTTTCGAGACGTCGGCTAATATATCAATCAACCTGCCAGCTATGACTGGACCACCATCCTTAAAGATATTGGTAGACAACCTATCAAGTCCTGCTGCTTTCCCTCACTACAAGTTACTTATAACCTTTTCAACCTGACTGAGAGTTAGGGTACCTGTGTCAGTTTTCCATTCAAGTAGTTTGGGGATAGTAAGTAGGCTAAGAATAGCCGGGGGGCCAGTTGAGGTGTTTCTGAAAGTGTTCCGCCCATCGCTCTTATCTTATAAACTGAGAGTGAGTCATAGACCCATCTTTTTCCGAGATAATTTTACTAACCGCCGATTTCTTAATACCGGTGTCTTTGATACGTCGAAACAGCTGTCTACTATTGCCTGCAGCCGCCGATGCTTCCATCGCTTCTGCTTCTGTTACCTACCGCTGTCCACGACCCTTACGCAGATTCTTTGTCGGTCTACGTTTCAAATGTCGTCGTTCACCAACATACTCCGAGCCTGCTGGAATGAGTTTTCGAGCCTCTATCAATTCACTAGAAGTTTCAGAGATCCAATGGTCTTTCATAACCTTTGGATTAAAATAAAATCAGATAACGCTGCTGTGTTTACACCTGCTTCAAAATCGTTCCAAGCTATTTTGGAATGAATCTGTTGGATGTGGGCAATCTTGGCATATTCAGGCTCGAATTGACATCTAAAGGGTTTATCTGATGTGACCTTTCTGCGACCAACAAAACGCATAGAGATACGTGCTCTCACTAGAGCGTGGTCAGAATCTAAACACGTGCCCCAGAAAGAGCAGCAGTCCTCTACGCAGCCTCTCCAACGATAGCTGATGCCGATGTGGTCGATTTGCGTCCATCGTTGTGTAGAAGTTGGAGGTCGCCAGGTTAAACAATGTCTCTCTTTATGCTTGAAGTTTGTATTAGCTAAAAATAAACGGTAGCCTAAACATAATTGGATCAGACAATCTCCGTTATCCGTTTGTTGGGCTGGGATGTCGAGTGACCCAATTAAGTGTTTTTCAACCTGATTTAGCCTACCGACTTTGGCTTTAAAATCCCCTACTATAATTACTGTCGGAGTTTTTAGCTTTCTGAAGGACGCCAGAGAACTTCATATAGAACTCGTCTTTTACTTCACCTGTGCTGTAGCCAGTGGGGGGGGTGTCATAAGCGTAGACGACAAAAAGGCATCGGGGTGTGTCCCTATCTTTCCGAGTTCGTGCTAAGCTATTTAGACCGAATGCCCATAAATGACTGTCTGCAGGAATCCACTTGAGAAGTGCCTGTTCTGCCCGTATGCTTAGTGCTATGCCGATGCTTTCATCGCTTCTGCTTTTGTTGCCCACCGCTGTTCACGATCCTTACGCAGATTTTTCCTCAGTCTACGTTTCAATTGTCGTCATTCTTCATCATACTCCAAACCTGCTGGAATGAGTTTTCGTGTGTGTTCTGCCCGTACGCTTAGTGCTATGCCTACACTAGCAAGGCCATGTGAGCTTGCTGTTGGGTCTCCAGATAAACGATGAGTGAATTGTGCTGTTTCGCTGCATTGACTAGGTGAGGTCAAACGGGTGACCATGCTGGGGTCCTGTATGCGTGTTTCGGTAACATAGCATATGCCAATTGAAAGGGATTCTAGTGTTTTAGCTGAAGCAGCTTGTTGACCAATTTGACACAACGTATGCATATTTAAAGCTCCAGCATGAAGTTTAGAGCGTGGCTTCAGGAGACTTGGTATATCATTTTGAGAACTCCAGCAACCAGTACGAGTGGCACGCATAAATGTAGTGGGTGGAGTGCAAATAGTAGAAACTAGAGAAGGAAGGCAGCAAAGAAGGTAAATGTGTTGACCGCTTTACTTATCTTAGAAGTTTCATCAGTTCCGATGGTTTATTACCTGATGAAATCTCGGCTCATATACGAAGGCTCAATTAGATTTTATCAGTCTGCGTTACTTATGGCGAAGGCGAGACATTCATCTACCGACCAAAGGATGCGTTCACAGTTCAGTAGTTTGATCAGTTCTACTTCATGGATGTGGAACATGGCCTTTGAGGGTAAAGGATATTCGTAGGCTCCTAGTATTCAATTATCGGTGTCTTCGAAGCATTGCTCGTGTTTTCTGAGACCACCGAGTAAACAGTGATTGGGTTAGGATTAGAGCACTAGGTAAATACGGTAAATCGATTGATGAAGTAGTAAATCTTAATCGGCTGAGGTGGTTAAGTTATGTAATAGGTATGCCCGATCACCGCCTGCCTCGACGAGCAATGCCGTCTGGTGTGGGAGTAGGCTGGAAAAAAGCTAGGGTCGGCTACACCAAAACATAACACCAGTCTATGAAGACATTGACAATTAGGCTGAGCCATGTTAACAGATACAGACTACCTGGTTGGGGTCCGCGTGATGATCGTAACTAATGGTTAGAGGCTTTAGGTGACAGCTTCTTCCATGATCTTCTCCAGAGTCTTAGCTTCTTAATTCATAATTTTCTGTTTAAAAATTATATATATATAATTCGATCTTCGATCTTTATTCCTTTTTCATGAATACTAACTCTGTTACTGCTTCCATTACACTGGGATTTAATCTGACAATTACATATCTATCTGCGGTGAGCGGGAGTAGGCAACAAAAACAAAAGAGTTGGAAGCAGCAGCGGCAATAGGCAATAGTAGATAACTATTTCGACTCATCAAGAATACTGGTGTTAAGAAACCGTCTGTTAGTAAGACGACTGCTGAAAAAGATGGGTCTACTATCATCTCAAAATGAACAGCAACAAACACTGTGTGACACATAAGTAGTATTGATTTTATACACGGAGTACTAGGAAAACATGGCAAATCAGTCGATGAGGTCGTAAATCCCCATAGACAGAGATGGTTGGCGTATGATGCGTGTGCTTGACCGCTGAATACCTAGCAGCGTGATGTTGGCTGGGGTAGAAGTAGCATGCAAAACGGCCAGGAGCGGTCAAGCCAAGACATAGCATCAGTCGATGGAGTCCTTGACTGTTGTTCTGAGCCATGTTGTTAGTTGCAGACTACCCAGTTGGTGCCCGCATGACAATTTTAATCAATGACTGGAGACACTGAGTAACATGGCTCAGAATCAGTCACAGTTGCGCATTTGTATTCACTCCTTGTCTTCATCTAGATCTATTATTCTTCCATACACACCTTTACTTTATCTTTCTTTTTTGTATTCTATCGTCTTTTCACTGTAAATTTGATTTCATTGTGCTAGTGCAGTATGGCAACTTGAACCTAGGGGGACATATACCAGGTTCTATGCTGTTAAATAATGACGTTTTATGATGTAGTAGCACTTTTCAATGATGTGGTAACCAGCATTTTCTAAACTATAAAATCATTAAATATCTTCCAGCTACATACTTAATGGAAAAAATCTCCACTACATTGTGATATGAAACTTTGTGAAAGTTATATTGGCATAACAATATTCAAACAATTGTTTCGTAATGTTAATGAGCTTAATAGATATACTTTTACACTTTTTATTAAGTTTTGCTTAACTTAGAAGTAATCTGCCCAGCCAAACCATGGTGATACTCTGAAGGTCTACGTTGTGCAGAATATTTCAGATTCCCTACTGTAACATATTGTAAATAAGTCCTAACCAGGAACTAACAGTATATCAAAATTGGTGCATATGACGTAGAAGATGAAGAGAAATAAATTTCGCTGACATCAGGAATTCTCAAAATTGCCGGCACTTCATTTGTACATTCGAGTTCTTGAACTTGCGCCCAGCTTAGTAAAATGGAGTCATTTCCTAATAGTTAATGCAAGCGATTAAAGCGCCAAATACTTCAGTCAGTATGGCTGACAAACTAAAGATGGAGTATAAATGGAATGTACGAAAAACCATAACAAGAAGCACTGCAAATACTATTAGTTGTGTACGCCTCGTATTGAGACATTGAAAATAATTTTCCTAGCTCAAAATCTTACTATTCTTACAGTTTTAATCGGTAAATCGGTTTTATTTGTAAAATGATAGATATTTTTGCGTTAGTTTAAAGGGCCTAAATAGTAATAGAAGGAACTAAGTAAACTGCATTGATTTAACCAATAAAGTTTTACAGGTACATGAAATGACGCAAAACAATACTAATTTTGAGTGCACCTGTTTTTAGTTTAATAGTAAATACGTGCAATAAATGGTACTTACCATGTTACTTTCCCTATGTTTTAGTCGAATGGCATGTCCATAAAGCAAGGTTCTATGACCAGACTGACCGCCACCCTAATAAAAATATACACCGAAGTTTAAATTTCATTTTTTATTATCTTTAGAAAGTTTTATAACACAGAAAACAAACAAAGGCAACTAAAACATACATATTCACTCCATTTTGTTACCAATTAACACCGATGTTTACTCCAATTTGGAATGTCCTTAAAATTGTCCACGAAACCTTCTAATAGTAAATAAAATGGTTTTTATATCTTTATACACACCTTCCAGTAATTCTTAAGCTCTTCTGAGGCTAAGATCTTGAAAAGATAGTTTATTGATTTATAAATCCTTTTATGTGAAATTGTTAGTACTTTAATATTGTTTTAACGGTACACTTTTAAAATTTCTTGATACCTTTAGTTAAAACCATATAAGCGAAAGGAGTGTATAACTCTTTATTTATAAAATTACATACTATTAAATACACTTTGAAGTCCTTAAAATGCCTAAATATAAACTCGATATTAAGTTTGGCTCATAACACTACTACTCATAACATTGCTACTTATTTCCAAGTTACAACGAATTATGGCTCTTCATTAACGAAGTAAATAACAGATTAAATTGTATATTCCAAAAGTGGAATTTAGACTGATCGTACACTGAGTGTCAGTAGAGCTTAGTATAACACTGAGTCACTTATAAAGTAGTTAACTTATACGTAACTTACGTCTGAGCTTTGATGTTGAATAGAAAGCATTTCTTGAAGTGCTCGTACAGAAAGTGCTTGATCCAGAACAAAAACACAGGGCGGCATATTTGGTGGAGGTGACTACATCGCAAAAACATACAGGTAAAAAATCAGATTTAAGGGGATATTTTCGAAATAATATACTAAAGAGTTGTTTTACACATCATATGTAGTAGCACGTTAGTTTTTGTACCAATAAAAGCTTGATTAATGGTAATGAAGTTGATTTAGCTATTAAACCGTCTGGCAGTGGGTAGATTGTATAATGTCTCAAGATTCTAAGTAGGTGCCAATGATAACTGGTGCAACTGTTATAAACTAAACAGACTTCTTTATTATTAAAGTAAATATCTTGTAAACAGATTCACAATAATTTTTTATATAAATACAATGACTCGATTTATTTAATATTGAATTTGAGTTAACAACGTAAACATTATGCCATCTGGCAAGATTACGCTCTAAGGCGAATACTTTGCCCCATGAAAATAACTTTACGTTCTTAATAAACCACAGAAATACCTAAAAGTTACCTCTTAGGAAATAAATTCAGTACATTTAACAACAGGCAAACATCAAAAGTATTTAAAGGGTAAGACAAAAAGTGCAATTGATCTATTTATTTAAAAAAGGAAACACAACAGGACTTATTGCTCTGAGTTTTATAAACTAGGAGGTCAGGCAATTTATTGGTTGCCTAGTACATTGTTTACGGGGCATACTACAACAATTCACATTTTTGTGACGGTTGAAATGATACGTTTAGTTTAATGTTTTTTTTATTGCAGTAAAACGTAGGTTGAGCTTACTAAAACTTTATATAATAAACAAAATTACTACCTCAAACTTTAAACATTCTACTCACTTCAATTACAATTCAAATACAAACTTAAATTACTGATAGAGTGGTACGGACGTTTCAGCTTTCATGAACTGTTTTAAATGCGTTTTATACTATTTCACATAAGAATCTTACCTCTAAGCTTATCTTTACGAATAATGAATAGCTACACCTATTTGGCTATTAATATGGCACCCACAAATGAAATAAATAATGACTGTTCTTGATTTTTTATATAAGGGCTACAAGCATCATACACTTGTAGCGACGTCACTGACGCGAATACAGTATACACTGACTAAGTTTCATATCCAAATGTAACCGTCTCCAGCTTAACATTCTTATTGTCTTGTTCACACTTGTATTGAAAAATTAAAGGAGCAGTAATGAGCATACCATCCTTGTTTCAGACTTAAACAAATTCATAATGTAGCCTCATCGAAATCATTATTCTAAACCAAAACGTTGGTTATAAAATTTGCACAGCGAGATGTTCATGCTTATTTGAATTTTAGTCGCCACACAGCCTTAAATATCTGTTTGCTTCCCATGCATATAAAGTCCAGTTAGAATAATTACCAAGTGTGTTTTTGAAACAAAAACGATGAAAACATATTTCAGCTAGACAACTATAGTACAAATGTAACGATTCGTAAAGCTGCATCTTATTACACTTTAGAACTAAAATCAAGATTTAAAATGATAAAAAACGCAGAAACTAAACACATCCATAAGCGAAGGTAGCGCAGACGCAGCAAATGTTGAGTAGAATGATGTACATATAAACAGTCTAAAAGTTACTGGCTCTCTCTTGAAGTAAGGCATAACTTTCTCTTTTTAAGCACGAAATATAGTGAAAATTACCAAAAAATGAAGCATAAGTAAATATATAACTCATTGTATGCAAAAAGTCATACTTCTCTTGAAATTATTTCTAAAGAACACATCCTATTTCCAAAGCCTTCAGCAGCTAAGCAAAGTCTTTCAGAGCTTCCATGTGAAAAACAGCTGAGACAAATAAAGTCCTCCTGAACAAAAGAAATATCTGGTTAAAAATTTAAGAAATCATACAGTCCTGAGAAATGAGGTCTCCTCCTCAGCTGGTAGTGATGACATTATCGAAATAACTTGTCAATATATGGTAATTTCTTTCAGGTTATGGGTCGATTACTTCATTCTAGTGACAAGGAAAAGTGATCACTAGCGTGAAAAAAACGCACGAATACCCTGTAAATAATTAAAGATTCCTGTCATGTGATATATGTTAAACTAGTGTATTTAAACAAGCCGACTAAGGCCATATGACTAATTAGTCTTACATACCAACACATTCAGAAAATCCTTATTTTTAAACCTGATTCCAGAAGGTATTCCGTGCTACGGTTCTTAAGGGAGACTTTAGCGCTGACAATTTTTATAAAGATATATCTTTGTGGGAATTTGGCGGTTATATCGACCATGTCACACTCTGCGGACACCATCTGCTGCAGGAGCCTACTAGTATATTGCCACTGAACCATAAGTCAACACGGAATAAAAGCACCTTTTCTTTGTGGCTCAGTCTATACCCTGTCAACAGTCAAATATACCTTTATTGTGATCGTCTGCTAACCACTTCCTTTTTACCGCTTGGCATTTAATCGTTAGAAGTGTGGCTGTAAATAGTCAGCCGAAGGGAATCCTTTTGTCCTTAGTTGTCGCTGGTGCAGACCCAGTAGGCCCTGAGAATATTTTCATTCAGACCGATGGTAAATGCTTCCATGTAAATATAAGATGATCTCCCTCCACTTTTCAGATAATGAGTGCATGACGATCTACATCCCTTTCAAGAAAGCGAAAGGTCTCTGTAAAACTTTCTACATATGTAGTATAGTAATAAAACCATTTTGCCGCGTAAATTATAAAATAATAACTGCAGCGATTATCCGTCTACAGATGTACGACTAATTAATCTTTAAGAATTTCTATATGCTTGTAACCACCTGCGTCCATGTCTGTTTATCTCTTGATATTAAATGACCTGCTTAACTGGAACAGACTATTATAAAAAAATCACAGCTTATTTAAGTCTTATCTAGGTGACTTCACCCGGAATTTATAAACTTCTGGAACACAAACAGGCAATTTCACACGTTTGCGTGAGCTCCTTCGGTTTTCAGTTTAAAAATGAGATGAGTTTTAGATTTCAGGTTGCTAACAAAACTTACAAGTGACTTCGACCGCATAATGAATGCTACGAAAGATATACCCCGACAAGTTAAGTGAAGCGAAACTTGGTAAGTAGATTTTAAGCCTTGTATCCTCACCTTTGTTTGCCTCACTTCAGACAAATTCCAAAAGAGGAATTTTCTTTACAAGATGAGGTAGTTTTGGATAAAGTCAAAGTATGAACACGAAACAGTTTTGGATATTTGTGCAGACAATTTGTTTTATTTTACGAAAATTAGCTTAAAAAGAACAAGCAGCTTCTAATGGGAATAGACACCCTGATATCTAAGCTATTGTAATCAAGGTCATTCTCTGTAATAAAAATAAAAGTACCATCATTCTCAGTAAATGTTTCACTACTGTTCACCAATGGCATTTAATTCATAATTGGTCAAATCTATTAAAATTCCACTTCACTCCGTTTCAATACAATTGTTACAGTTTGAACTCCGGTGTCATCCCAAAATTATTTCGGCCTTAGTTTTAATCAGTTTATACTTCCTATCACTGCATGTCATTTCAATCTATTATTACTGCGTATGCTATTTAGCCACGTTATTTTAATACCTATTAAATAAAATGAAAGTTAATATTCTGAACATTTATTATTGGTCATCTAGTACAAATACTAACCGAATTTAGCTGTAATTTGAATAAACCTGGTATTACAATGCTTTTGACTTTAGACATATCACTGGTCGATGGATTTATTATCGTGTAAGCATAACACACCAGATGTGATATTTTTCGTGTTCATTTGGTGGTCGGATGATGACTGTTTGAAAATTGATTTTTGGCATGGTTTAAACTGATATTATACCACATTTTCGACTGCACTACATGACATGTCCCACAATAATATATGTTTACTAGTTGGTATGAAAGGGTGAAAATAATAACAATTCCATAACACTTTTTAAATTTTATGGGGGGTTGGAATATCCAAAGGAGTATATGTGCCTGTTAACCGTACCTAATATACAGACCAAACAGAGTTCGCAAAAAAATAAGAGAAGTTAATGGAGAATAAGAAGTGCGCACTAGTAATAAAGGTAGGATCTTTCATAAGAAGTGATAACTAGCCAAAATTGACGACAATACGTGACAGAGAATATAACAAAGTGATGTTGGGTGGCCCAGCTTCTTAAATGTCTATAAAACTAATCACTAAAACATTTCTGAGTATATATTTCCCCTAATACCTAAAAAGAATTTATACTTCGGCTGTAAGTTACGCCTCGTTTGACAAGGCAAACAGACGTAGTACAAGAAATCTTAGTGCGTCGCGTATCATAATGTCAAGCCGGAATCGCATGCAAATCTACGTTTTGAATTTTATGACTGACACTTACTCACAAAAAGTAGTCTTCTACGTGCGACTGTAGATAGCTTGCAGAAACAAGGGGTAGTTGTTGCAGGGCAAATGTACGACTCTCGATTAGATAACTTGTTGGGTACTTTCTGCAAAACCGCAGAACCAGAGTCTAAGCACTATTACAATCAAAACAGGAAGAAATTAGCACATACATATATGTTTCTAAAACGCAAATTGACATAATTAGTACAACGACATAATAAGTATAGCCAGTCAAAAGTGGAATAGAAAAACACATACCGAACAATGGTGGGAAATGTGTTAAAATGAACACTTGTTATTGTTGGTCATTTCTATAAGATTAACACAGTCCTATGATTGGTTACTAAAGAAAAATAGTCTATACAATCAGGCCGAGCCCAGGTGGTGGGCGTTTAATTAAATGTTATTGGTGGGGTTAATTATTAATATAATTAACAGTAAATATCCCACAACGAAGTTATAAATTTAAGTTCAATGAAGTATTTAACAAAATAAAAACTACTTATGGATATGAAAACAAAAAGGTTAGGTTTCTTAATGAGTATTCTTGATAAAATTAAAACGAAGGACAATGCGAGCAATGTGTTGATGCTACTGGCTATGTTGCCAGTTAATAATTTGTCTAGTTTGTGTACGGATGTTGAGGATATATGTTGGTGCTTAACTATTGTGTACCACGACATACGATTCACTATACAAATGATTAACACTAACAATTAAACTTTATTGTACATTACGAGTTAGAACAAAACGTAAATTGATCGTTTACTAATGTATTGAATGTGCATTCACAAGTCAAACGGCTACAAGTGTGTGAATGTTTTTTTACATGCAAACAACTGCAATCACTAAGCAATGTATAATGTTCAAACAATAATTCCATGTTTACAACCAATTTGACAGTTGTAACTGTTTCATGCAAACACTGGTCCTACAAATTCAAACTACGTGAACGCACATAGTAAATTGCAATAGAATGACGGAATCCAAACAACTGGGTTAACGGCATAAAAAAATGTACAAAACAATGATATGATAAGCCCGCAACCCCCCTACATAATTACCTAGAAATGAGTTAGTAAAATAATCTATAAATACCTCAAGCAAATAGAATAATATAAATTTGTTCTACAAGTTGAAGTTTGATATTCATGTCCCATATGCTGGATATTTTATCCAGTTTTATTTCTCGTCATGACAAACATTTAAGTGGTTTTCAAGCTATTTGCCAAACCCCGTAAGTATGGTTGTCAGTAACACCTAAATGTCTAATCTAAACTGATTTTCTCCCACCTAACTATGCTGCACGTTTATATAGCTTTTATGAACCTGGGTGACTTGACGATATGCATTTTCCAGGATCAATACTGCAACCATTATATGTACCCATTTTTACATTTCTTCCTAGTGAAACTATTTCTCAAAACGGGGGTCAAGTAATTGGAAGCAAAGATGACATAAGGTGGTCTCGATATACTGTCACACAGCGACGTTTATATAATTACTTAACTGTGATGTCTCTGTACTACTTCCTCAGTATTAAACTTGTCAGATAATGGCGATCCTACATCATTAGCCATTTAAAACCTCATACTGTTACATAATCAGTAGACACGGGTTGTTCTTGAAAGACTTAGTACGTTGCTTAGCCGAAACGACACTATCTGCCTAACCTCCTAACGACTCACTAACCTTCCACGTGCTGATGCACAATACCTTTCAATGTCATCATAATACATCTTTACTAACAAACAATCATGAAATGTTATCGGCATTACTGAAACTATTAGAAAGGCTTCTGTCGATAAAGTGACTTGTAAATTTTCTTAGTAAACAGTGTCGCAGAAACATGACCGTCGTTAAATAATATAACAATGACTTATTTCTTGGCATCAGGACGAAGTCATATTTACAGGGATGATCAACAAAAACAAACCAGACCATAACGGGTTTGAATTGTTGCACAAACTTATCATACTGTGAAAAGGAAAGAGTGTAGTAATGTAGCAAGACATCCAGGTGTGTAAATAACCAGAAGTGGGAATGTTTGTATACATGTGTATAGTAACTGGACGTAACAGAACCTCAAGTCCCAAACTATTAGAAGCAATGAATTTGTTCACACGGAGTGCAGCATTTCTGCGTAGAGCTGTGACGGTTGATAAATTTAGTTTGTCTAGAGGCTGGCTAACTTTGGTTGACGGACGCAGCCTCAACAAAATCGACCTTGTCCAGAGGTTAGGGAGGTGGTTTTGTGATAATCTCGGTTGTTTTGTCATCTACTGTTATGGTAGACATTTCAAAACTTTACCAGTCTAGCTGGCGGTCTTCCGACAATTAATAATTCTCACGAATTACCACATAAAGTAGCTAAACAAACATTCTGTAATCTCAAAGTGATACTCTTAAGTTTACTATACTACTGACAATTATTAACACCAGTCTTATAGACATAAGTTGTGGGTTATAATTCGATTGGCTCAACTTATGAGCACTTGATAATTCTTTGATGAACAAAATAAAAACTACTTATGGATATGAAAACAAAAAGGTTAGGTTTCTTAATGAGTATTCTTGATAAAATTAAAACGAAGGACAATGCGAGCAATGTGTTGATGCTACTGGCTATGTTGCCAGTTAATAATTTGTCTAGTTTGTGTACGGATGTTGAGGATATATGTTGGTGCTTAACTATTGTGTACCACGACATACGATTCACTATACAAATGATTAACACTAACAATTAAACTTTATTGTACATTACGAGTTAGAACAAAACGTAAATTGATCGTTTACTAATGTATTGAATGTGCATTCACAAGTCAAACGGCTACAAGTGTGTGAATGTTTTTTTACATGCAAACAACTGCAATCACTAAGCAATGTATAATGTTCAAACAATAATTCCATGTTTACAACCAATTTGACAGTTGTAACTGTTTCATGCAAACACTGGTCCTACAAATTCAAACTACGTGAACGCACATAGTAAATTGCAATAGAATGACGGAATCCAAACAACTGGGTTAACGGCATAAAAAATGTACAAAACAATGATATGATAAGCCCGCAACCCCCCTACATAATTACCTAGAAATGAGTTAGTAAAATAATCTATAAATACCTCAAGCAAATAGAATAATATAAATTTGTTCTACAAGTTGAAGTTTGATATTCATGTCCCATATGCTGGATATTTTATCCAGTTTTATTTCTCGTCATGACAAACATTTAAGTGGTTTTCAAGCTATTTGCCAAACCCCGTAAGTATGGTTGTCAGTAACACCTAAATGTCTAATCTAAACTGATTTTCTCCCACCTAACTATGCTGCACGTTTATATAGCTTTTATGAACCTGGGTGACTTGACGATATGCATTTTCCAGGATCAATACTGCAACCATTATATGTACCCATTTTTACATTTCTTCCTAGTGAAACTATTTCTCAAAACGGGGGTCAAGTAATTGGAAGCAAAGATGACATAAGGTGGTCTCGATATACTGTCACACAGCGACGTTTATATAATTACTTAACTGTGATGTCTCTGTACTACTTCCTCAGTATTAAACTTGTCAGATAATGGCGATCCTACATCATTAGCCATTTAAAACCTCATACTGTTACATAATCAGTAGACACGGGTTGTTCTTGAAAGACTTAGTACGTTGCTTAGCCGAAACGACACTATCTGCCTAACCTCCTAACGACTCACTAACCTTCCACGTGCTGATGCACAATACCTTTCAATGTCATCATAATACATCTTTACTAACAAACAATCATGAAATGTTATCGGCATTACTGAAACTATTAGAAAGGCTTCTGTCGATAAAGTGACTTGTAAATTTTCTTAGTAAACAGTGTCGCAGAAACATGACCGTCGTTAAATAATATAACAATGACTTATTTCTTGGCATCAGGACGAAGTCATATTTACAGGGATGATCAACAAAAACAAACCAGACCATAACGGGTTTGAATTGTTGCACAAACTTATCATACTGTGAAAAGGAAAGAGTGTAGTAATGTAGCAAGACATCCAGGTGTGTAAATAACCAGAAGTGGGAATGTTTGTATACATGTGTATAGTAACTGGACGTAACAGAACCTCAAGTCCCAAACTATTAGAAGCAATGAATTTGTTCACACGGAGTGCAGCATTTCTGCGTAGAGCTGTGACGGTTGATAAATTTAGTTTGTCTAGAGGCTGGCTAACTTTGGTTGACGGACGCAGCCTCAACAAAATCGACCTTGTCCAGAGGTTAGGGAGGTGGTTTTGTGATAATCTCGGTTGTTTTGTCATCTACTGTTATGGTAGACATTTCAAAACTTTACCAGTCTAGCTGGCGGTCTTCCGACAATTAATAATTCTCACGAATTACCACATAAAGTAGCTAAACAAACATTCTGTAATCTCAAAGTGATACTCTTAAGTTTACTATACTACTGACAATTATTAACACCAGTCTTATAGACATAAGTTGTGGGTTATAATTCGATTGGCTCAACTTATGAGCACTTGATAATTCTTTGATGAACAAAAATAAAGCAAAATATATGCAACACATTGCTAATCATTTCAAACAGGAAACATCTCAAGTTGTAGTCTACAAGTAAATTAATTCCTACGTCTCATTAAGTTTATTAACACTAACGTGCAACCAAGGTAATTTACAGTCCATTTATATTGATCTATGTTAGTTTAAAACAGAAAAAAATGGTGTTAGCGAAGGTAGCTCCATGACATACTTTTCATTAGTTGTGATCGTGAATTGAGTTGTTAGCAAACCCAACGAATTCAATATAGCCCTTAATACAAAGTTCCAATTTTTTTGGCGATCCACTATAAAAAAATAAAATTACCATAGAATACAACTGGAATAGGATTATAGAAACAACAACTGTAGCATATCTGGAGGTTTCAAGCTCTATGAGGCACCACCATAAGTAACTAGATCCCCGTTTTTAATCTTAGTAAGATCAAAGAAAGGGTGGACAAGTAAACGGCAATTAATAACCGTCGAATAAGAGAAGTGAAAGCCAAAGGTCAGGCGAATACAGAAAATCCAACAAGCAAGAGAACTAGGGGATTAGGGCCGGTAGGCAGTACTATGTAAAAGATCTAGGAATGATCGCGAAGAAACCTGCAGGAGAAGGCACCATTATTTACCTATATGATACAATGAAGTAGCTGGCTAGAAAACACCATAGACCGCAACACACAGTCAAGAACGGGACAACAAACCAATCACTGGGTCCCAGGAGAAACAAAGCAAGTTAGTAGAGCCCTTGAATAACTTTTGAAAAGACCCGCCCCATCGAACCCACTGGTCATCAAAGCAGCAGACATTAGTATAAGTATTTCCCCTCTAGCAACCTACGAAATCAGCATGGCAAACAACAAGACCAGATAACATATCAGCCAGAGCACTGATATCGGACATTGAAGTAACTGGAAATATGCTTTGTGTTCTAATTATAAATACTTAAAAAAGAGTAGACAGACTAGAAATAAGTTTACCTCATTGAGATATTAAAGAAAGGCGATCACTGTAAGTGTGAGAACTAGAGAGGTATCACTATGACAAGCGGTGAATGAATGGTCGATCATATAATATGGCATTTACCAAGATTGACAAAGCAATGGAGTCACAACCAAAGAAAGAGAATAAAAACATTCCGCTGAAAGTTTCGAAACAAAGCCAAATCTTCACAGTACTAAAAATTAAAAATTCCTTCGAAAATTACCATTAAACTATATATACAAGATCGACCTTAATGAGGAAATTCCTTCTAAACTCAATCTTATGTAGATGATCGGATTAAAAAGTATTTGGCAAGTGGCCAGTTTTACCAGAAATTTAACGGAAAAGTAGTTGATGTCTTTACTGTTACGAAATTATGTCGAATGAATAACATTTCGACAAACCTCTTTTGATCAAAAATGTCTAATTACCTGAGCCATCCTATATTCTATGGCAAAACACAGTACTTACTGAATTCGCCTTGATTGGTTGACCAGATAAGTGAATGACCGTTTCTAAAAACTACAACACTTTTGAGTTTGTATCTTAACACCATGATAGCAAACTTAAATAGTTAGTACTAACTTGCCAAGGTGAACTTGCATTTTGCAATTGGACACCGAATGACCTTTAGCCGGGCTCCCTGAAATTGTGTCCAGATCTATACGGAATGGACTTTCAACATCGTGTAGGTGGCAAGACTGGCTCGGGGGGTGTCGCATCAGAGGCTGAAGCGAATCGCGACCGTCGAGAGCGTTTGCGACAACTGGCTCTTGACACTATTGACCTCAACAAAGATCCATATTTTATGAAAAATCATTTGGGGACATACGAATGTAAACTGTGCTTAACTTTACACAATAATGAAGGAAGCTATCTTGCACACACTCAAGGTATTCTTGTTTCGCAATTACTTCATATAAGACTAGTTTGCGTACTGAGTCATTAACTTCATTGTCCACATTTAATCGAAATCAGTTATACTGTGTTGAATTGTAATATAATATCGATATCATTCAGTCTCTGAAATGGCGTTGTCAGCTTAGATACAATCACGAAAAGTCGTCTTTTTAGGCACGCTCTTTTTCTTCTTAGTATATAACTACTACCATTTCGCCTAAGTTGGAATGCATACTTTCTAGTATCAGCACCCTTATTTCAATTACACTCCATTACCTGAATCTCATTAGTCGGCCTCCATGGCCTATCCCTGCCTCACAAAACCCATCAAAACCAGTGACTTTAACTGGGCTACGAAGTATTACCTTTGGTAATATAACTGGACATTTGTGTTGTCTTGCTTGCAGTAGATGGTGGTATTCTGAAAATGTGCATACGATGAAATGAGAAATACTTCTAACAATAGGACTATGTTTAGAATACCTGTCTGCTAACTTTCTACAGCTGTTATGTTAACGGCAGTTGTTTACCTACTTAAAGAAAGCTTAACATGTCAACAACATGAAACAGGCGCTCCTTAATATAGCTCCTGCTGACAGCGTTCACAACGCGATGTGTACTTAACTGAACACTGATATTTCTTACTCCTGGTTTATTCGCAATTATCGTGATTTGGGAACTATTAAAAACCTGTTAAATTTTTTCACAATTTAAGTCTTAGTTCTTGCTATGATGTTTTTGAGAAAACATTTAAATGTCCATGCTTCATACAATCGTGTTGGCTGCTTGGTTTTTAATAACCCCAAATATACTATTAACTCTACCCGATCTATTATTACCATTCCCTTAGATCGTTGTGCTCGTATTCTCATTGCGCATAACAGATTTGTCATTTATTTGGCTCTTGTAATAAATATTTTTCGCTTTTAATCCCTACATCCTTTTGATAGTTATAGTTTAGTCTGTATTGTGTCATTGTTGATCGATTCGTTTCGTTCGAATCACTACTAAGGTGACTTGTCGTCATCATCTAATAACTGCAGCAGTATCAGATCGAATTTTCCATCGGCTTATTGTCCTATATTACATTTGATTTGACCAGTTTTCGAATATGGTTTATAAAGCAGATCTCAACAAGATTGGTTTCTTAGTCTCACTCCTGGTTATTTTTTACTGTGTCGTTTCTTTTCTAGGTAAAAAACATCAGTACAATTTACAACGACGAGCTGTAGAACAGGCTCGTGAAGCGCCATCTACCATGCAACCAGAGCGTGTAAAAGTAGAGCCTAAAAAGTTCATCAAAATTGGTCGTCCTGGATATAAAGTAAGCTTGCGTACATATAGACATGTAATGTTTCCTTTATTTTGTAAATATTAGTTATAAGTTTCAAGACAATGAGTACTTTCTGGCCATCTTTTGTTTGCTCTTATTCAACTTGGCAGTGGATTTCAAACTGTATGATATACAATTAGAATAAGCTTATATCTTCTCGTTGGTTTGTAATGGACTAAAACTGGACAGCCTCTGTTGTCATATGTACATCACGAGCGGATCGCTTCGGTACAGCGATAGTACACAAGTATCATTTAAGTCGGATTGCGACTGACAAGCGGAATCCAGGACGCGCGTTTCGAACCCCAGTGTGAACATCAACATTGGGATGCAGGCACATCCAGCCGATGAGTCCCAAGTAGGACGAAACGCTCATCCTGGATTCCGCTTGCCAGTCACAATCCAACTTAATGTATGATATACACTTCAACAATTACTGTCTTCCAGCCTTACAGCATATAAGTAAAGTGTGTTAGTGGCTTCTACTTAGTGCTTCCAAACTTTCCTTTAGAGTTGATTTTATGCAAACTCATAGTGAGTTGTATTGAGATTAGAATTCCTATTTATCGTCTATAGTTTGATGTTTTTTCAAGTATATTTATGTGAATCTGTGTTGTAATAAGTAGAATAAAATTGATAATAAGTTAGAAATCATATTTTTAGAGACTCCGATAGAATGTTGATTGCCACTTGACTCTAATAATCATGTTAGTTTAATACATTCTGTAGTCTTAAGGCCAGTTATATTTTGTACTTAAATACATCTGTAGAATCATTCTGAGGTTTCTTGCTAGCTGTAAACTTTTCGTTATAAATGCGACAACAAACGTAATTTACATCTTATATTCAATGGATAATATGTTACTTCCTAAAATATCCAGTAAACCTCATCAAGTTGATTACACCATGTTTCCGAAAGTCCTAATGAAAGCATGTGTTTTATAGTTAGCGGAACGTCTTTAGTTATTCATGTATTTAATGTTTGAAAGTACTATACATTCATATGTAGGGAAATATTGGATATCTAAATAATATTATTCAGTTAGTAGTAACTGATAATTAAAAATGTTTCTTGTAAACTGTTCTTGCAGTTACTTGCAGATATTTTGATAAAACTGAGTCTAACGTCGGCTGTTTTTATTTCCACTGCTCCACTTGTTTAATTCATTCCTATGGTTTGTTTTCTGTCTTTATTATGTGATAAATGTCAATATTTGTGACAGCAACCAAAGGCTTTACGGAACATTTTAAAAATACACATTTTATTAAATTTATGTTAACTAAACAAAAAACATCTTATATCCACCTGGTATCAGGGTTTCGATTTCAGTATTTCATTAAAGAGGAGCTGATATTTGTAAGGAACTTGATATAAAAGTTAGCCACTATAAATTGCTTGTGATAGGCACAAATATGCCTATCATTTAATGAGTCTTCTCAATAAAGTGCATCATACTGTACGGTTTACAATGGGACATGAACGTGATAACAAGTTTCATTTCGTTAGCGTTAGTATTCAGTGCAACGCAAACAACTAACTTCAAAAGTCTTTTTACCGTCTGCCTCGACGCTCGATGTTGGCTGACACGAGCCGGATGGCCAAACCAGAATATGGCATCAGTCCATGAAGTCACTGACTGCTGGTTTCAGTGGTGTCGGAAGCTGTAGACTACTTAGTCAAGGTCCGCGCGAATACCGTTACCAGTGGCTGGAAACGTCGGATGACATGGCTCAGAATCGGTTTACAGTGGCGCAGACGTATCCACTCATTGTCCTCCTGTAAATTGTGAGCTTAAAATTATTTCATAACTTCCCACGCTCCATCTCTTTCTCCTTGGACCATATTTTTCATGTTCGCTCTTTGTTTTTATTAATATCATTGAAGTGATGCTAATCTTGTTGTGCTTTAGAGGTATGGCAACTTGAACCGATGCACACATGTGCCAGGTTCTATGCTGATCATACATACATACTTATTGAAATGACATTTAGAATGGATTATATTTGAATTTCAAATGTTTCGGTCCAATCAGCGGCAAACGAATCTTGGTGAAGATACTGTTCAACCGTGCACGGAAATTGTGTTTAGATGAAAACATTGAAGAGTTATTTCTAATTACAAATCATCTGAAAGATAATGGTTGCCCACAAAGTGCATCAATAAATACTAATGGCATAGAGTGTACCAGTATAAAAAGAAACCAATCTTCCTCCGACTTCAATTTAAAGATGATGAAATAAGTAACATTATTAAGTCAGACTGTGCGCTACGTTAAAAACACTCAGCTACCAAATTGATCTCTCTATGAAACAAAATGCTCATTAAGGGAGACAAAAGTGGGCAAATCCCACCTCATGTTAGCTCCAATGTCGTTTATCAATTTATATGTTCGTGCCAAAGCACTTACATTGGGAGAACAGGGAAAAAAATTAGCGTCCACATCACCAATCATATTACACAACGGCTAAAGTCAAATAGCTAACATATTTTCAAATGCCATTGCTCGTCATTTGGATAACAGGCATTTCGAAATCCTCTAGAATTATCAACACTCAGGAATCATATAGTTTATTACGTTTCGCTAAAGTTGCTGCTAGTAAGAGGCTGCAACCAAATTTATGTATTCAAAAAGATGCAGTTGTCAATATAACATTGTCTTTGTGACTCTAGTCTTGAATATCTACTTATATAACTTTTTAATTTCCACGCTTTTTTTTATTGAAAATTGCCTTTTTAAGCATTACTCAGGGTTATTCTATCAATTTATCTATTTTGCAATCATTCTTCATTCTTCCAGCAATTTAGTGAGCACTACTCATTGTTGGTCTACCGACCCATTATGCATTTATGATTTCATAACTTTTCACCTCACTAGTATTGTTTGAGTTGGATTGTGAATGGCAAGCGGAATCCAGGACGCGCGTTTCGTTCAGTTGGGGACTTGTCGGCTGGATATACCTACATCTAATCCAACTCTAACAATACTTATGAACTATCGCTATATCGAGGCAATCTGCTCAGGATGCACGTATAGCGACAGAGACTGATCAATTTCAGTCCATGACAAATCAACGGGAAGATCCAAACACATTCTAGTGTTGACCTCACTCTTCATTATCTAAAAATTCTCCCTCCATGTATTTTCAATATTTTCTCCCAGGATTTTCACAATACCAAATGTATAAATGAGCAATTACTTTGAACACTTGTTTATGTTCCCTTTATAATTATTGTCCTTCTTATAATTCTCTATGATTTACAGGGAATTAAGTATTTACATTTATTTTTAAATAATTATGATTATTGCTATTTAGGTTGTAAAACAGCTGACAAGAAAGCCCGAAATAAATAAATCCATCTTATCCTGTTACACCAATTACTTTGTCTTTATTTACACTAAGTATTTAGTCTTTTTTTGCAATACTCTTGTTCGTTTTACTATCGATTCCACTGTTTTCCTCTCTATATATTGTTGAGAGAATTTTGACAGCCTCTGAATTTGTGCAAGTGATTCTATGTTTTCACTTTCGTTAATATATGATAATCCATAGGTTGAATTATATCTTATAAGTAAAGCAAAATACATTTGTCGTGATTTAATCCCTTATGTAACAAATGTGGAGGTATGCATATCTTAGCATGCCAGTTTTGGTTTATTTTTTACTTCCTAAACTAAAAATCGTATTCCTGCTCAATCATACTATGGAGATACACATGCAATACTAGATAATTTGAAAAAATTACTGCTTCAATAATTGAGTTTTCGCCACTAATATTATATATATATATATTATACTTATAGGTTGAATTTCAATTTATAATAGGCGAAATTGTTTTATATGTTCCTACTCATTTGTTTTTCATTTGAATGCAATTAGTTTTTTCTTCTACATAGGTAACAAAACAAAAGGATCCGGATGCTAATCAACAGTCTATGCTATTCCAAATTGATTATCCAGAAATAGCTGATGCTTCTGGTGTAATACCACGACATCGATTTATGTCAGCATATGAACAGCATGTTGAGCCACCAGATAAAAGATGGCAATACTTATTATTCGCTGCTGAGCCATATGAAACGATCGCTTTTAAGATTCCAAGCCGTGAAGTAGATAAAGATCCTAAAAAGCTATGGACCTATTGGAATTCCAGCTCGAAACAATTCTTCTTACAAGTTAGTTCGAAGTTACAATGCTAAGCGTGTAGTGTTAGTAAAGTTTCGTTGATTGTTGCTACTTAATTTTAAAATACTTCATCTTTATGTTGTATAAGTAGTTACAACTATAGAGAAAACAATTTTACACCAATGGGAGCTTTTTAAAACAACTTTGTTATTTAAACCTTGATAATCAGCCGAAGTAGGGTTGGATTTATTAGTTTATTGGTTTACAATCGATTATCTGGACAACTATGAAATAACCTACAATTACATACTTTTCGTATGCAGCTTATCAAGAAATAGAGTTGTTCTTCTTTCTATGATAGATTGTCATTCGATGATGAGCATCGTTCTCAAAATAGTACCGCCCATCATACTAGAATGATTTACAATACCAAGTGTTCTTAAATTAATCGTGTCTACATGAGCATCGTGAAAACTACTCCATCCTTATTACTAACCTCACGCCTGTTATGTCCTCGATGATGGCTGATAGTAAAATCCAGGAAGCGCTTTTTGTCTGTCTCGTAATCACCAAAGAAAAATGTTTCGAGAAATCTTATATCAACATCCTTTTGAATCACACCTTTTGTGATAATTATTCATTTTCACAATACCCTGCTGTTGACTATATTCAGCGAAGCTAACGTTAAAATTTTAAAATGACTTCAGGTGTTAAAATATATTACTTCTATCACTAGTGTTCCTGTTAATAGATCTGATGCAGAAGCACCTGACCCAATCATCCCTAGCACTCAGATCTCCAACCAGATTTGAATGGTATCAGTAGTCATGCAGCAGTGAACTATACTTTCGCTTAGAAAAGGGTAGATTTAACGGTGCGGATATATCTCAGTGTAGTCATATTATTGTGATGTTAGTAGCTAAATACTAGATATATTCTGTGATATTTTGCATTCCGCATATCAGTCTTGCCAATCTTCAACATTTGTTTCTGCAGTTGGATTCTATAAGAACTAGGTTTTTATACTACACATGTGATACTCAGCAGTGTGTGTATCTACTAATTAACTCATCTAACAAGAAAATCGGGCTCATAAATGGCCTGCTAGCATATATTTGTTTCTAGTTTAGTTTTTACTAATTACAGTGTTCTTATGATGTTTTTGACTTCATTTGATTTATTGTAAAATTTTATTTTGTTAATACAGTTCGCTTTCAAACTAGAAAGTCAATCGTCTTCTACAGCTATGCTTCGTGATTTGGAAATGCAAAAAGCTAAAGCTCAGCATGCTCAGCTTCAACTTCAATTACCCCCACCGCCACCCCCACCACCTCCGCCTCCACCACAAGCTATCGGACTGCCTATTCCAAGTTTCCTCCTTAATATGCCTATGAACACTAATCTGACAAATATGCCACCACCCCCACCTCCACCATCATCTATAGTTGGTGCTAAAGATACTAAGCCATTATTACCTCCTCCCCCGCCACCACCGCCTGCATTTTCACTTGGGGCTCCACCACCTCCTCCACCACCGCCTACATTTGTACCGAATTCCGGAAGTGTAGGAACAAATGCTTCCTCGACACCGTTCCCACCTCCACCTCCCCCACCAACACCTCCAACTTCTGTTCAAATGAATGGAAACTAAGAGGTTAATTTGTGTATTTCGCTGTTGTTCTTACATACATATAAGCTGTTTACTTATTTGTATTTACTCATTTTGTATACACCGCCGTCAGTGTCCGTTGGTGGATGTACTAATAGGAAAAACGTTGTAAATGCCATTGCACGTTTAGACTATACAAACCTGGCAATCTTGTGGATATTTATTACATGTATAATTAGTGATCTGTGGTATAATACTTTTCAGTAGTAGCACATAGCGCAGGGAAGCAACATAGCTGTTTGTCATATTTTGAGGTTGTCCTCAACAAGTCTTCCCATGGTTTATATTGGTTTTTTCTTCGCTTGCCCATTATTTTCAGGCCAAATCGAATGGGAACACTAATAAATTCAAGTTTAAAAAATTTTAAATAATTTTTAATAGGATCGAACTCATCTGTAGCACTATTATGTATTGTAATTTTGGTTCAGATTAAAGGGTTAGTCATTAGTATTATGAGCAATTGTTTCTTCAAACGAATTCTACGTTTATCGATGTAGTACAACAGATATTGGAGTACTCGCATCTTGGTGAGTTCAATTATGCCCTAAAGGCAGTAGCTCTAATAGTGTAATAGCGGCATGTTGCTCCAGTTACTAACACAGTTGGCTTGATCGTCACTGGAACTATTTATGAATATTTGCTTCTAAGTTCGCAGCATAAAACTGTTCTTTTCGTGAATATATGTATATATGAGACAAGCCAGTATATGATTTTCAAGACGTGTCTGTTAGGTAAAAACATCCAGCCTCTACCAGATTTCGATCGTTAGACTTCAACGTACGTTCCCCAACTAATCTCCTGGATTACCATGTTCTGGTGAGAAAAAGACGTCCCTTATTACTGGTAATAATAAGATTATGGTGACGATTTCCTCCAGACATAAACCTAATTGTTTATTCTAGATTTATTTTCTCGGTGCCTACTAATGCAGCTATCACTTAGTAAAGTTTTCCTAGCTTCGTTTCTACTGGTATCTGGGCGAGATTGGTTACTTAAAGTTTAGAACGTCACTGAATATTGAAATTCATGATACTAAGCTGTGCATCATTTTCCAGTTGTTCTAAACTCAGCTCCACGTCAGACAAAATACCTGACATGGAATCTAGCTCAAAAGCTCAGTGAGAATAAGAAAACATTCCCTCAAAACTAGAAAATGAGGGGAAATATAGAGCGTCATTACAAGCGTGTAATTGCACAACTGGGTTCTAGTAAAGCCGAACCAAAATGCAAACCAGTATTAAGGGAGTTTGCAAGTTTTTTGACCACCTGAGACTCATCCTAACCGATCCCCCCCCACCCCTAAAACTAAGACAACTTTGCAGGCAAGCATTGATAGGTAAATGAATAACATAAGTAGTTTACTTCCCAACATGACGTTACAAACTATGCACATTAATGATGGAATATAACTGTCGCGAGCGCCTGTCAACAAATGTGCAGCTCATAAAGACCTTTGCAATTAGCACCACATCATCATCAACAACGTAGAACCGGGCACAAACGCCCGTAGGTTCAAGTTGCCATACCACACTAACACTACGAGATTATTGAGGTAACGTTTAGACAGAATACAAGAGGGAAGAGTAAAGTAAAGATGTCCAGAAAATAACAATAGAATTCAAGATTTAGATGAGGTTAGAGAGTGAATACACTTGCGCCACTGTGACCGATTCTGAGCCATATCGCCTTGTGTCTCCAGCCATTTATTGCAATCATCACGCGGACACCAACCAGGTGATCTACACCTACCTACATGGCTTAGACCAGTAGTCAAGGTCTTCATGGACTGATGCCATGTTTTGGTTTGGCCGCCCCTACCCTTCTTCCATCCTACTTCAGCCCTAGCCAACATCCCACGTGGTAGACGGTGGTCGGGCATGCGCAATACATTTCCCAACCATCTCAGTCGATGAAGGTTAATGACCTCTTCGACTGATTTACCGTGTTTCCCAAGAACCTTTTGTCTAACCTCACTATTACTAATCCGGCTATTCCATGATATACGAGCGATGTTGCGAAGATTCCTATGGTCAAATATCTGGAGTCGACGCATATCTTGAGTTTTCATGGCCCACGTTTCGCAGCCATATGCTAAAATGGCGCGGACTGCTGCGCACCACATACTCTATCCAAGTTTCTTGAGGCATGTTTACCTCATTAAAGCCGCGATCTCAACAGTTTACGAATGAGAAATCCCACTTGTTTCTAATCCGTGGTATATGCAACACCAATGCGTTCACCTAGAGGCAGTAGCACTAAGCAGTTCTTATAAGGAACGTTGGCATACTAAATCTGAACAACTACCTACCTCCCATCATTCATCACAATATGTTCGCGCTCCCCTTGCCCTTTGATGTTTATGTTGGAATTTTTTCTTATTATGTCCACTAGTTTTAACAAAAGCTACTAATATTCATATGACTGTTAGTTTTTAATAGTAACAGATGTTCCTCAATGGCATTAGTAAAGGTTTCCTGAGATCGAGATCCACAAATTCTTGCCAATACAGCACTGCAGTGATTCTTATGTTACTTCATACCCCTGGTTGTGCTTGCTAGGACCAACCTTGTTAATTTCCAGAAAGTGTAGAAAATTGGAAATGATCAGAGCCTAACTCTTAGCACTCTTTATTGAACAAATTAAAATTAATTAGCTCTCTTTGTAATTTTATTTTTATCACGAAGCAGACGTATTAACATGAAATTATTTATAAGTATATCTTTACAAAAAGAAAAGCACTTATGATTAATAGATGCATAGTGTGTGACAAGTAAAAGACCGGGTATGGAATCATACGTTACGTTATACACAACCATCTACATATAAACAGGATTTAAAATAGATAACTGATCATGTCAGTAACAACAAATATAACCAAAAATACAAGAAAACCAGAATGTTTAAGATAAGGCCTAAGTGTTTATGCGTGAGGAAGAAGAGCATCACAGATTATTTTGAGTAAATAATGTAAAGCAGCACACAGAAATTAAGATTTTATTGAAGCAAACGGGCATTTCAACCAGAATTGTAGCCCATTAGTGTGCGCAGATGAAAATGGACAAATAAGCTGTACATAGTCATAACTGTCATAGATGCGAAAATACACTCAAACCAAGTCTGACGAGATAAATTATGAGCAAAAATGAGGTGCGGAAAATTACTGAGGATAATCCGAAGGTAGTTATTAAATATATATATAATTTATGAAAGATCCCACTTGTATTCAAGATACACAGTATTTAACAACCACAGGTTTTCCACTGATTCTCTTGAGGAGGTTCGATCGGCTTCAGTTCGATATCTGAACGGAATTTTCAATAAACAAAATCAGTGTTACAGATTTTCAAATGAAATGAGACGAGTTGAATAGATAGTGCAATAACATTGGTGTATGTAATTTAAAATTACCATGGTTAAGGATATATAGAGCTTAAAACATACATATATGCAAAAACGGGTGTTAAGAACAGCAATTTTTCACCGACTCAAATAAAATGCAGGGATTAGGCAATTACGGACAAACTGATTCTCAAATAGTAAATATATTTAAGTGTAAGCGTGGACTGAACCTGCTGTCAAAATTATGTGATTAGAAAATGTGCAGGATGATAACTACATATAATATATTGAACATTTACTGGTATTTAAAACCAGTGACCACAGGAGATTAGAAACCCAAAGGTGCTATCTGTGATTGGAATCTACTTTGCAAATTAAAATGTGAGGGCTATCAACCAGTATCTGAGCCAATCATTAAAATACAATGTTATGCAACAAACAATTACATACAATGTGATAAAGTATTACTTAGTCATAGTCAAGTATTTTTTCCTGCTACATTTAATGAATAAACTTCAAATGTGACCAATACAAAAATATAAAAGTATGCCAGGATATTACACAGAATCACCATAATCAAAGGACATTTTGTTAACGGGAAAAATCAAACATGAAGTCACCGAAAAGTATGCTCCAAACTAAGTGCGCATTGAATTAGCAGCTTAAAAAATGTGCGAAAAAGTGTAGTTACGGTTTGCAATAAATAAATGCTTACAATTAAGTGACTTAGCACCAGCAAACTCGTTGGTTAAAATCAGTATCCTTAGAAGCATCGTGTAACTTTACTTCAATGACTAGTTTTAATTAGCAAAAGCAGGATAGCAACACAAATAAAATGCAATTTGCAAGCACAACACCGATCCCCCAGTTGGAAATTACTCGAATCAAGGATAAATGCATTACTAGTAAATTCAGGGTTTATAATAGCTTAATCTAAATGTTAGGCTTGTGATACTTATTACAGGAAATGCAATTTTCTCCTTAATCGTAAAGTCCAGTTTAACTTTTAATGACTGATCGTGGAAGCATAAATTGATGAACTATCCTGGAGCCTTCTATATAGACTACGTTTTGTATGATAAACCCTAAAAATTCCTTTATTCTAGTGAATAGAAAATCATCTTGTTAGTGAGATCGCACAATTCCTTAGTCTATTTAATGGAAGTTATACTATACATATATATGGAAGGTAGTGACAGTATTTATTGGTACAGTTGTATCCGTCATCCTGTGCTTGTAAACCGAGCGCTTTGAACGATAGACTACCATCCCTTCACAGAATTACAAAACTGACCGTAAAATACCGGTAATAAGAACTAAGTGACACAAAATCACCTTAGCGATAGTAACTTTGGAAGCATCCATATGGATGGAAATATACAACAAATCTGTGATTATTTCTGCATCTGGATGTGATGTAAAATGGATAGTCCTACACAATTTTAGTAAACAGAAGTAAAGTTCCACGACGAACAATCCTTCGTGTACGGCGCAGTGGTCCATACACAGAATGTTCTATTTATGGAGACCATTTTCTAAATTTATTTACAACTTAGGGAGATAGTGATGGCCGGTACTATTCGGGTAGCTGAAAGGTAATCACAGTAGTAAAATATCTGCTAGGGTGCAACGTTGACAACTATAGTGTTTTTGATGGTTGTTCATCACCTTTGACTTTATTTACGCTGTGACGGATGCAGTGACTATACATATTTTGGGGTCTTATAATGTGGAAAACAACAAACCATCAGCGGTTTTTCACAATAGCTATTATAAGTGTATCAAAGATTAGGAGCTCCACATTATAACATACTAGGGTAGTTGGTGCTGTAGTAAAAGGTAACAGTGACAATGTAACACTAAATAATCAGTGAGCAGCCTAAGTTAGTAGGTTTTTAAGTGGAACCAAATAAATGTAACCTGTCTATATAGTACAAGATTATGTACTTGATTTTGGGCCATACTGTTTGTGATCGCTAGTAATACTGCATCACTCAAACTGAAATAGATGAATGAAAGCTGAGTGCTTTTACCACCAAACTACTGTAAATGAAACTAGAATACAGACTTCACTAGATGAATAAAATATTTGAACTTTTGTCATATCACTGAACGAAGCACATAAAATGAGGAAATATGAAACAAATATAGGACAAAAAAGGATACAGTCATCATGACGAGGAGCTGGATTCTCTCGATTCAGTAACTCTGTCGCGATCCGGCGAAACAGCTGCAAAAAAACAAAAGGTGAAACAGCAAATGGTGATCTATTACAGAGTATCAAACAACACAGTAACAAAGCTACGTATGGAAAATAAACTGAATGCCCGTGGATCAAAGATGAAAGTTGTAAATTAGAGTTTAGTTGACCATAGTAAAGATTGGCAATAAGTCTTCTAAGGCTTAAGTATCAAGACATTGGGTAATATGCTCTTAATCTGTTTCTGTAACCCGTTTCTCGTGTTAACTGGGAACAGTTCTGTTAACAATATGATCAAGTACCAACCAGTCACATACAGCGTAGAACCTTGAACATATGTGTATCGGTTCTAGTTACCATAACTCATTAAGATAACAAGGTGAGTAGTCAATGGAGAAGTAATAATTGTATCAGTGGTAGTGAAAACACAGAAAGGGCATAAAGAATATGAAGCAAGAAGAAATTAGGTCGTAGAAAAACAGTGTAGGACAATTATGAACTCGGGATCTAAGGGGAGATCAAGAATATGAACATGCGCTATTGTGACCAGGCTGTCACCACGAGTCTCTAACCACTGGCTACGATGGTCGTGTGGACGCTGACCAGGCAATCTGCATCTGCCGGCTCGACTTCGATTAAGAACCAACAGATTCGTGAACTGATGTTATGTTTTGATTTGATCGTTTCTAGACTACATCATTTTCCAATGCGTCACCGGTGGGCCTGGAGATAAGCAGTGGCTGGTCATACTTACTATGTCCGAACTAAATCAGCCGAAGATTCATAACCACATTAGCTGACTTCCTATCTTTCATTGGTAGGTAGATATATCAAGTTGGCAAAAGCCAAATCAGCTTTCTGAATCCGTGTCAAAATTTCGTCACACACCAACCTACCAAAACTGGTTAAAGATAAATGAAATGGTTGATGTCATCACCAGCAGCAACGTAGAACCGGGCACAAACGCCCACAGGTTAAAGTCGCCATACCACATTAGCACTACGAGATTACAGAGGTAACGTAATAACAGAATACAAGAGGGGAGAGTAAAGGTGTGCAAAAAATAATAATAGAATTCAAGATCTAGATGAGGTTAAAGAGTGAATGCAAGTAGTTAAACACAACAAATGGTTGATGTGTTCAACTACTTCACTCTGTTTCATTAGTTTAAGTGTCGACGTAAACCGGTTCTGAATTGACAATTCGTACTCAGAGAGGTAAAAACACATCTGGAACATGCTTTCAATGTTGCGCGATTCTATTGAGACTACATTTTAACAGCGTCTTCACTAAATAGAACTGTTATTTGCAAATTTCAAGTCAACAGGTGAACTTTCAGGCAGATCAATTATTGAAAATTCAGAGGAGCGTTATGTATATTAGGTTTGGATTAACTGTGGTGTCAGATCTGAGTACATGATTCTAAACAAACAGCTACTGGATGAAATTTGAGACGCATATAATTAATGCGAACAGCAACTGTGAGCGTCGTGGTGAAGATGTGTAAATTGCAACCGGAAGTTTTCAGTAGAAGCAAACCATCAAATAATGCTAAAATGTGAGATACGGCAGATGTAGGAGTGAGATATGAGAGGAGGAATAGTCAAAATAGAACTGATGGACAGACTTGACGAACCACTTTGCACACGAAACTCAGGTCTTAATTTGTAACTGTAATATAGTCCATGTTAAGACCTCAGCCTAGTTGATCTTTAACGATATGCTGTAAAGGCAGTCGTATCAACTTATTATACGCAAAGAACACCAAGAAAACATCAAGGACATCACTAAGTGTTCTAGATGGAATTTCTAAAGTGTCACAAATTTGACGAATCAAGAAACTGGTCCATATCAAGAGAGAATGATCAGGAACTATGCGTAACTGATCGGGATAAATATATCTCCATTACATAACTATGAAACTGGTTCACATACGATGAGAGTAACACTTGCAAAGTGGGTATTGTTCATCGAAATCGTCTTGTGAAACATGCATACTCGCAATATCGAGTGCGAGGATAGGCCAAAACTGAGCGGCTTATGGAAGCTTTCAACGCAGTCGTAATGATATGTGAATCAAAAATAAAGGTGCCGCAGATACTAAATTCGATACATCTCTTTAATAAAAAGTTACTAAAAACAAACAACATTCGCGTAAGGTCCTCCAAAAGCTGACTTTCTCAAGACGTAAAACAAATCGAAACAAGCCTGACTTCCTTTACATGGTGTAACAATCTGGACGATGCACATTAACGCCAGGTTTCGGGTCGCTTATGAACGGATAGTTTGCTTTGTAGGTTAAATTTGTTGAGCGAAGTTTTCGAAATGAGGGACAGTCATTAGAGATGCAGGCTAAAAGTATTACTTCACAAGAAATTCTAACCAAAAACGTATTATCTTACGATTACTTACAACTTTTACATTGTATCCAGCTTTTGCACTTGTCTCAATAAACATGACATTTAGCTGACTAGCTAGTCGCTCACCCTCTTCTGTAGTCACATTTCTGCAACATAAAAACTTAGGACAGTTTGATCTACCTTTTATCTGATAAATCTGTCTTGTTCCCAACAAGCATTATAATAACATCGCTACCACGTTCATTCCTGACGTCGTCGATCCATTTCGAAGTTAGTTGGAAAGACTCAGCGTCTACAAAATAAACTCTGGATGCAACACATACTGCATATGTCGTAAACGACAACGGCGACTGAAGAGTCACGTATGTAGCTGGGAATTAAACTTCGAAAACGTTCCTGTCCCGCAGTGTCCCATAATTGCAGACGAATCTATGCTGGGTTCGTTAACAGTGATTAGCTTACAGTTCGGTCTTCAAGGTACATAGTTTTTGACAAGAAATCAATCCCAATAGTTGCCTTGAAAGAGACAACATTAGTGATGTATGGTAATGTACCTGATATAGATTTTCAAAAGTATCGTACATGAATCGAGTTATGAGTGATGTCTTTCCGACTTAAATAGAAATATATTTTGGCAGACTTATAAAAATTACCACTCTGTTCTCCCAGGAACACAAGCTTAAACTTCCGCAAAGGATTATTAAAATCAGCCATCTGCCAAGACTAAAGAATGAAAGCCACGAGAATTGCCGCCTAAAGTAAATTTAATTACCAATATCCAATATCAATGCGACGGGTTTGCATAAAGCGTCAGCTCCAGTTGAGTGGATAGTAGGTTGAGTGACTTGTATCGATCCTTTCAATATATTTCCTAATGGGAATCTAGTCTCTCATTGAATCTGCTTACTGATGGTGCTAGTATACTTGATCTGGTAGGGTGTTTCAGTAGCTGACTACTCAATAGGAGAAGCTGAAACCCAGCCTAAAGTTTACTCGATAGTGGTTTCGTGACCTTTTCATTATGGTTTTGGGGTTGATTGTTCCCAGAAAAAGTAAAAAATACCAGCTTAGTGTTCACTCGTTGGACACGCTCGAAGTACCAGCATTTTTGATTATACATGAACTAGCTACTTGAACACAATTTTTTAGATGATGTTTCATGTTGGTCGAATAAAGAATACTGAACATATTTACATGAAAGCACTTTTAGCCATGAATAATTTGCCAAATAAATGGTTGCATACGCTTTCGACATTGATGCTAACCCTGTTTGTTTTATCGGACACGATTAGTTGAAGGCGCTCGGTCACATGTCACTACCAAATCACGACACTACACGACGTGGAAAGCATCGCTCTCTCTGGTTAGCCAGCCTAGACGTTGCCATCCCATTGATGCTCTACTCACGATCAAATATAACTTCACCTGTATCCTTCATTACCTGATTTATTCTCATTCGTAAGGGTGGGTTCCATCGTTAGAAGTTGCTCTGGTAATACGACAAACGTAACTTGGTTATATATACCGGGTGTACTTTGCGCTTGAAAGCCCTACGAAGTAACTGTAACTCATGGAATCTTCCTGCAGAATTTACGTTGAGGTCTTCAGATTATTACTTATGATTACTCCTGAGTCCTTTTTGTTTTGTAACTTAAGGCAGACTAGTTCCATCCAGCTTATCTCGGATAAATTTCTATAAAGGCCTAAAAATAACACCAGTCAAACTGACAGGCCTGTAGTTAGACACTAGTTGTTTTCCCCATACTTAGAAATAGGACTAATTGTAACATCTTTCCAGTCTCTTGGGAGTTGCGCTTAGAAGAAGGACACAAAGACCGACTCTCTAAGATGCTCTTAAATGATACATAAGGTGATGACAGCAGTCCTAGACGCTGCCCCTCGGAGCCTCTTGATTTGTCTGGATTTAGGGTCCTACGCGGTTTAAAGGTAGTTTCCTGAATCGTCAACAACAGGGACATAATTAGTACACAAGCTCCAAGGTTGAGCAGTGTTGATGTTGATACCTTTGAAAAGACTAACCTGAAGTATGTTACTCAATATTCTGTTTTTCAGGGTCCGAAATGACCAAAACGCCTAAATTATCACTTAAGCGTTAGAGTGGAATTCTAACATTTTGATTAGTCCTTCCCTTGATATAAGCGTGCAGTCGCTTTTTGTATGTGCGGTTGCCTTTATCAATTACCTTTCATGCATTGATCAACGTAAACTTAATGGAAAAGCTTTGTAAGTAATTTTCTCATCGAACATACAACATCTTGATGACAAACCAGCATAAATCAACAGATATTTTTAGTCCATGTCATGCAGTTATGGAGGCCATTCTTGGTTCTAAGATTGGTTAGATGGGTTGTGTTTAAACAATTGGCTTCAACGGTCTCAGCAAATTCTCAATAATTTTTCCAATTTTCCATTTTAATTTCTTCCTTGTATGCTTACTGAACAGCGTAAGTCACCAAGTCTAGTGGTAGCCTGATACGACCCTATAAGTTATTTGCTCACCAGTATGGTGCTGATTTTAGTATAGCAAGTGCCTGAGAGCTAATACCTATCTTGCCTTTAGCAGCAAAGCTTCCTCTAAAAGGTTCTCATATTTCTTGTGAATCCGTAGGGCTTTTGAATTGTGAGAGAGGCTTCGAACTAACGCCTCAAACGGACTAAATCGGGGGTGATTTGCACATAGTTGAGGGTTATATAGGCTTCATCGGTAAGGCCTGCTTAGCATACTTATCTTATTTCAAGCGTTTGTGACTGCCCACCTAGTTCTTGCTTGCAGCAGATGCGCGTTTTACGGATGGATATTCTGCATGTGGCACTCGGTGGACTAAGTCTGGTACTGTTTCCTCAGGCCCTTTTTTCTAACGACTCAGGTTATTCTGGAGCTTCGTTAGTTCACCAGCTTATGTGGCTCTCCATAGTCTGATATAAGACAAGAAGAGGGCAGATAGACTCATATTTCACCGATGATTATTAGTGCAGATGTAGAACAGAAAAATCTTACGGACTTATCTATTTAAATTTCCTATGCAATGACTTTTTAAACCATGCTAAATCGTTTGAATCTGCTTCAGAACGCTTGATCTACTAAATATTTTTTGAATCGGGAGACCGGCGGGTCTTTGAAGTTCATGTTTGAGACCATCTATATATCAAGTGAAGAGCAACGTCGAACGCCTTTTCAAAGTCGAAGAATATGACGCATGTAACTATTTCCGACCTCGTCATGTCGATCAATTGCTCCATGCTAAGTGAAAGCTGAAGGTATATGATCCTCATTTCCAAGATTCATGTTGAACCACGTGTATTATTTCGTACCTACCAATATATCCCCTCATTTAACGACTAAATAAGATTCCTGGATGTGATTAGTATGGAGAGAGATACTTATGGTCTGAAGAACACGGCGTCATCTTAGTCACATTTAAATAATAGGTAGAGAATAGGTAACCTTAACTGGATAGTGAGTTAGTGGCTTCCTAGTGGGCGCTTTATCTGACTGCACATTGGCTTGCTGATAGATGCTACACACTGCTGTCACAAAAGCTGAGCCGATTTGCTGGGAGTGGTCCTTTACTTGAGCCCCGAAATACAAATAATATATATAATGATATATTCCATTAACAATGGGAGCGAGAATAGCATGAAACTTCAGTTAATTCATTCTAAATATATAACCACGACAATCAGCAGTTCACCATAGTACAACTGTACGCTTTACTAAAAACAACAAGAATATGTAAATTTCCTGCGTGATATAGACTATCAGCAACACGGACGTTCCTGTCAGTGTACTCTTAAGCAAATGTCTGGTACCCAAACAAGATTTGGTGGTAGCTCTTATGACTGTGATAGGGATTCTTTCTTTCAAATCGTTTGGTTCAATTTATTGGCTAGTGAAGACTCCGGGTGTCTGCAATCTTTTTGTCAGCGAGTTCTTTTCAACTCAGCCTTTTTATAGCACACCTATTGGTTGGTTGGTTGACTTTCCCCAAACCGTAAGCCGGTAAACAGACTTGGGATTAGGCTGTAAATTTTATTTGTTTTGACTACTCTGTCACCCCTCATAGCTTGTTGTGTTGAACCGTTTCTCTTCACACCGTATTTTATATTGCTTTATTGGTTACGATATTGTCATTATGTCCATTGCGTTTGTTTGTTTAATGTTTACCTACAACATGGTTCTCAGGTATGTTTTATTTCTGTGTTATTTTCCACGGTTAACAGAAGCTTGATTTATGCCTAACTTCAAGAATTTGCTACGGCCTATGTTTTGTTTGCTGTTTAGGCTATTTTTGACTGAGTGATTTGACTTATTTTGCCTCGTCGTAAAGAGAATTTGATTTTTTGTTGGTGACATATTTAACCTCCGATAAGTTGACTAATTTCATTTTTTAGGCTGCTTAGTTGTTGCGCAATAAATCAAATTTACATATCAATTGCATCACTTTGGCTTTACAGGAACCTTGTGGAGGTTTGTGCATTACTTATGTCCTCATTTTTGAATATAGAACCATAGTAGATTATGTTATTCGTCGTCCTAGTGTGAAACTTGTCGTTTGCCAATCATTAGTTTCCCCTCCATATATTGAGTCAGGGTGCATGTTAGAAACACTTCTTCGTTGGTATGTGGCCTATCTGACTGTAACATTGGCAGAATGTATTATTAACCCACGACAGGATGTCGCTAGTATGCACGTTGAATATAATAACCGAATGGCTACTACTACCTAAAGAGATTTCCCGAGTATCTTCTTGATGAGAAATGGGTCACTAGATAATGGGCAGACTAGTTAACATGGCTTTCAGTCACAGTCATTTCATGTATGCTGAAACTGATCTACGACTTGTATAGCCGTCTCTAGGGTTAAGGGAAACCACCACATAGGAGAAGCAACGTTTACTGTAAAGTTGTACGATTATGTGGTGACGTTACCTCCCAAACTTCACATCCAGTAGTGATGTTAAAGGTTGGATTATCTGCCCATTTTAGATGCTCAGAATTATTTTCCCTAAAGTGGCGTTAAGCACGATGCGCAACACTTAGAGAGTCACAAAACAGGTTCAGAGGACACCATACGTCAAACATAAGTTAGTAATAATAAACCTGGAGTGCACCGGATATATAACCAAGTTACGCTTGTGGTGTTACCAGAGCAACTTCTAACGATTGAACCCACTCTTACGAATGAGAATAAATCAGAAGGCACGAAGGGTGGAAAATAACTTATATTTGTTTGTGAATAGAGCGGAAATGGAGAAGCAACGTCTAGGCTGACAAACTAGAGAGAGTGTTGCTTTCCACGGTACGGCGTGACGTGATCTGGTGATGATGCGTGACCGAGCGCCTTCAACTAGTAGTGTCCGCTAAAACAGCACATGGTCAGCATCAATGTCGAAGACCTATGTAACTATTTATTTTGGGGATTATTTACCGCCACAAACCTATTGGTAGTGTTTTATTAGGTGGATAGTTACCACCTCAAAGCATTAATCCACACCCTATTGGAGAAAATCCACCGATTAGTTTGTAGTCTGTTTATATTAGTTACCTAATCACATTAATACTAAAATATATGGGTCGAACTAAATTCAACAGACCCAAAGCACTTTATAAGCATCGATGTACCAGTAACAAGGACTTCTCATCTACTATCGATTGCCTGTCTCACCTTGTGTACTTAGTGAGACCTACTCATTCGATGTGAGCCGCAAACTGCTAGCAAGGTCTCCCTTTTTGTAGTATATGGAGATCTATAGTCACACAAAACTGGTAATTTGTTGAACTCAATATTACCGAGCATGTAAAAAGGTAACGTCTCCTAATATGTTCGTACAAAATGATCCAACATATTTGATATTGTAGCGGTAAATAATCCCCAAAATAAATAGTTACATAGGTTTCGACATTGATGCTGACCATGTTTGTTTTAGGGGACACTACTAAGTTGAAGGCGCTCGGTCACGCATCATCACCACTTCTCGCCACGCCGTACCGAAACAAGCAACCCTCTCTAGTTTGCCAGCCTAGACGTTGCTAACCCATTGCCGCTCCATTCACGATCAAATATAACTTCCCTTCCATCCTTCATTGCCTTCTGATTTCTTCTCATTCGTAAGAGTGGGTTCAATCGTTAGAAGTTGCTCTGGTAATAATCCAAACGTAACTTGGTCATATACCGGGTGCAACTTCAATATCTTCGTGGTAAGCCAGTGTTATGGCAACCAATTAACTTGAGCTTGTAGACTTGGAAGAATACCTACCCTTAAAACACGAATCGTTGCGTGACCGAGCGCCTTCAACTAGTAGTGTCCGCTAAAACAGCACATGGTCAGCATCAATGTCGAAGACCTATGTAACTATTTATTTTGGGGATTATTTACCGCCACAAACCTATTGGTAGTGTTTTATTAGGTGGATAGTTACCACCTCAAAGCATTAATCCACACCCTATTGGAGAAAATCCACCGATTAGTTTGTAGTCTGTTTATATTAGTTACCTAATCACATTAATACTAAAATATATGGGTCGAACTAAATTCAACAGACCCAAAGCACTTTATAAGCATCGATGTACCAGTAACAAGGACTTCTCATCTACTATCGATTGCCTGTCTCACCTTGTGTACTTAGTGAGACCTACTCATTCGATGTGAGCCGCAAACTGCTAGCAAGGTCTCCCTTTTTGTAGTATATGGAGATCTATAGTCACACAAAACTGGTAATTTGTTGAACTCAATATTACCGAGCATGTAAAAAGGTAACGTCTCCTAATATGTTCGTACAAAATGATCCAACATATTTGATATTGTAGCGGTAAATAATCCCCAAAATAAATAGTTACATAGGTTTCGACATTGATGCTGACCATGTTTGTTTTAGGGGACACTACTAAGTTGAAGGCGCTCGGTCACGCATCATCACCACTTCTCGCCACGCCGTACCGAAACAAGCAACCCTCTCTAGTTTGCCAGCCTAGACGTTGCTAACCCATTGCCGCTCCATTCACGATCAAATATAACTTCCCTTCCATCCTTCATTGCCTTCTGATTTCTTCTCATTCGTAAGAGTGGGTTCAATCGTTAGAAGTTGCTCTGGTAATAATCCAAACGTAACTTGGTCATATACCGGGTGCAACTTCAATATCTTCGTGGTAAGCCAGTGTTATGGCAACCAATTAACTTGAGCTTGTAGACTTGGAAGAATACCTACCCTTAAAACACGAATCGTTGCGTGACCGAGCGCCTTCAACTAGTAGTGTCCGCTAAAACAGCACATGGTCAGCATCAATGTCGAAGACCTATGTAACTATTTATTTTGGGGATTATTTACCGCCACAAACCTATTGGTAGTGTTTTATTAGGTGGATAGTTACCACCTCAAAGCATTAATCCACACCCTATTGGAGAAAATCCACCGATTAGTTTGTAGTCTGTTTATATTAGTTACCTAATCACATTAATACTAAAATATATGGGTCGAACTAAATTCAACAGACCCAAAGCACTTTATAAGCATCGATGTACCAGTAACAAGGACTTCTCATCTACTATCGATTGCCTGTCTCACCTTGTGTACTTAGTGAGACCTACTCATTCGATGTGAGCCGCAAACTGCTAGCAAGGTCTCCCTTTTTGTAGTATATGGAGATCTATAGTCACACAAAACTGGTAATTTGTTGAACTCAATATTACCGAGCATGTAAAAAGGTAACGTCTCCTAATATGTTCGTACAAAATGATCCAACATATTTGATATTGTAGCGGTAAATAATCCCCAAAATAAATAGTTACATAGGTTTCGACATTGATGCTGACCATGTTTGTTTTAGGGGACACTACTAAGTTGAAGGCGCTCGGTCACGCATCATCACCACTTCTCGCCACGCCGTACCGAAACAAGCAACCCTCTCTAGTTTGCCAGCCTAGACGTTGCTAACCCATTGCCGCTCCATTCACGATCAAATATAACTTCCCTTCCATCCTTCATTGCCTTCTGATTTCTTCTCATTCGTAAGAGTGGGTTCAATCGTTAGAAGTTGCTCTGGTAATAATCCAAACGTAACTTGGTCATATACCGGGTGCAACTTCAATATCTTCGTGGTAAGCCAGTGTTATGGCAACTAATTAACTTGAGCTTGTAGACTTGGAAGAATACCTACCCTTAAAACACGAATCGTTGTCCACTGTCACGTAGGATATTCCGATAAACCTGATTTGCCCTGAGAGTAAGCCTCCAGAATACTAGTTATTCTTACTCCAGAATTCAAACCAATAACAACAACACCTGCGACCGCGAGTGTATATAACTCAACTAACCAGGATACTTGGTAATACAAAGTTTATAGCAGTAGCACAAGTTCACTAGCCTTACTAAGACGTAAACAAGTATGAAACAATAAGCTGGATAACAATATTTTGTACTCTTGAACGTATGTTGGCTACCATTTTTTCCCACGAGCGTCACAGTCAGCTCTATCAGGGAATTATGAATGTCTAACAAAGGATGACAATTTGGTCAAACGATGTTCAATATCTCCAATGTGTCGGCTCCCTTGACATCTATTTGAATACTCAATTAACGTCATTTTGTTGAAGAACTGCGAGAAAGGAATAGTAATGATAATAACGTACCAGTGAATCTATATCGTGAGGCTCGTTGTAGCGTGTTTTGTGTTAAAATGTTTGTAACTTTTCCTATTGATATCACCCCAAATATTACTTGACAACAAACAAATTTTGCATTAATCGTGAAGCTTGACCACCAAGGTTAGATTAAATCAGGCTAATAAAGTCACCACGCACTCTAAGTAAGTCAAGTAGCTGAACTGCGCTAGTTATCACGCGATAATATGTAGTTAAGCCAAAGGCGGATATTACTTAGCCAAATTCCTATAAGCTCATTTACTGCAGTATCATGATATTATGTTATAGTCTCAAATCTTTAATAGATTCCGATGTCGATATTCTACATGGTCGACTGTACTAAATTTAATTAATCCGACATTTACGTTGGAGGATTGTTTAGTCTTAGGGCCAGCAGAAAACGTCTGCTGCAAAGAGGACGGTTGGAATAACATGTTGAATGAAATTACGGTATAATCGACTGGTTGTTATGAAGATAGAAACTGAGTAACCAGAACGTGAAGTTAAAATAAAGGTGTTTAGTGTAGCGCTGACAATTAATTAGATGTGAAAAATGAATAGAGTTGAATAAATAATCAAAATAACAAATATTTGACCGCAAGCAAATTGGATTAACCTGTGTGAATTTTAACCTCTTTACTGGTGTAGAGATTGTGAGATAGAGACAAGTGGTAGTTGTTAGCACCAGTCTTTAGAACTTGATGGACAGTCAAGCAATCATGAAAAATGACTGAGAACGAAATGCTACCCTGACGAATCACTAATTATTTTTGGTATCGAGTATTTAATCACGGCTGACTGGCAAGATATGGAACCTTTGACAGTTAGTAATACCATAACTAGCAAATGTTCCTAGGGCTTAACTCTAAACCAGTTAAATTATGTCGCCTATTTTGCAGCAACGACACTGAAGTTAGCACACCGCTGAGCTTAGCTAAAGAGTACGATCTATTAAACCCTGATATCCCAATGATCATCACTAGTCACAGCGAAACATGGTAACCCGTGAACTAAGTAGAAGGTAATTACAAAATAATCACCCGGTACAGCATATAGTACAACTACAGGGGTTCAAGAAGTTTCAGAAACTTCAGACAATCAGTATTTTCAAAACGCGTACCAACATAAGCGTCGTACACTGCATCTAAGATCGAATAAAACCACTACTATAAAAGTCTATCAGCAACCTTGTCTTAGATGACCAAAGAGATAAATTCACGTCGTTTCCTAGGCATTAAGTAACCAAATTAGGAAGATATACTCCTGATATAGTGTAATGTGGCATGTAAACATTCGGCGGAACTAAAGTAAAATCTGACTTAGGGCTTTCATTCATAGCTCCCTATCACTAGGACTGGGTAGAGAAATCCTCGTTCGTCGAGGCAAACAAACGTTCCATGCCCATCACTGACATCAACAACCCCACTACAAATGTATCCGGAATGATCGCCTCTCTGAACTACATACTATTGCTACTCTCAAACTGACTACTTAATCATGAAATAGTAAGCTCAATAGGCACTGTAGCCTAAGTAATAAAAAGAAGTATCCTCATGCAAAGACAACATTGCCTTAAAATCATTCTGCTGAGCCCAATAATATTTGTGGACAAAATAACCATGAGAACTTCGTTGGCCGTCGAGGAATGGGACGTTTGTTGAAAATGATGTGGGAACCTCGATGCAGACGGTGGGGGTGCCGAATAGACAACCATATATCTCTAGCTTTTTGTGTCTTTGCCACTTGATTGTGTCGTTTTCATTTTTAATTAGTAACTTTTATTAATAGCTGAACCTACAAATAGGTATGGATATCAGATGTACTTATACGTAAGTAGTGAAATTTCACAGCATTCAAGCTGTTTCAATAATTAGTGACGACACCAGCCCAAGGTTTATGACGACTTAAAAATTAAAATAAAGGCACAAACGTGGGATTTTCGTCTCCAGGTGTCTTATTTATTGTTACTCAATTTCACAAATTCTACTGTTGCTCTTCAGTACACTCACGAGCACGTAATCCTAATAGGCTAGGTTTGAATCACTACACATTGCTGTGTTGCAATGAAAGATGACCCGTTTTCCATTCATATTCATTGGTTCCGAAACTTTTAAGTACTGTGGCTAAAATACTTGAACTCAAACATGCCATTATTATTCTGCTCCGACTAATCAAGAAATTTGTCTTCTGTTATATAAATGGTTCTCAATATGTGCATTATACAAGAAAAGAACCGATAAACCCCAACAGTACGTACTCTGTTTCTATATTATTCTAAACTATAATAGCAGCTCTAAATGATTTTAAGGTAAGCCAGAAGCGTAGTTAACCAATAAGGAAGTACGTATGTGAATTATGAACTTGTATTGTCAATAGTAAGCAAAAATAAGGACATACTAAATTTGCAAGATTAATAGACAGCTTTTAGGTTATTAAGTAGTTCTGTGACTTTAGATTCCAAAAAATAAATGATAAAAACTCGCTCGGAAGACTGTAAACTATTATTTCATGTAATCCACAATATAGCACTATATAATCGCATATTTTGCATTATACTGCTTCTATACTGTTTCTGTATGCTCCAATTCTTAGACAAACAAAATGTTGGTAAATCACAACATGATGCTTGTATCCTCTAGGCTTAGGACACTTGTAAGACTTTCCGTTGTCTGTGGGTATTGTTGTTCCAAAAAATTTGTGTTTTTATAAGTGCCAGAAGAGTTGTAGCTGTTCCATCCTGCCCTAAGACGTAAGTTCTTTCTCGAATTATAATTATCTACAAGTGCTACAACATAAATTTAACCTACCCATTTTGCCTTAAAACACCTCAAGCAACTGTAATTTTTCTTTCTAACAGTGCATCCACTGATCTCAATAAAATAAGTGACAACACCTAATAGCACACTGGTCCTCACAATAATTTCCAAGCATTTATTCCTGCAACACATCAGCGATTTGATGAGGCCTCCCGTACATATATAAAAGCAGCTAATAACCAGTGGCATAGTATTTTACACACTAAACATTCATTTGTAGTATGCGAAATCATTATGCAATTGAACTCAAAACAAAGGTTGGTGACTTACCTTGGTTTCGTTAACCCCCGTCATCACTTTATGTATTTTAAGAGTTGAGAGTGCTTTATTAGGTTTAACTAGTTGCTAATGTTTCTCTTGTTTTCTTATATTGCAGATAAGTCTAATACAAGCCGTTCAGAAAAATATCGTGAGATGGAAGGCTGTAGACTACAGGAAGAAATATTGATCTCCCATATTTGGAACTACTACCAAAATACTCTATGTACATATGTGTTTTGTTATGTAATAAGAAAATATATAATTACTTCCAGTCTACCTCCGCTTCTTCTTATACGTGTGTTTCCGACGTGACTGCTGTGTTGTCAAACAATTTGTCCATGTAGGTACAAAATATTGGTGATGAAGGTGGGATCCAAAAGAGGAAATTCCGAAGGCTATGATATACCTTCCGTCCTTGCATAAAGGCCGCCACCACCAATCGTGCAGTCCCTGTTCACAAAACCCCTATTTCACAATATCCCATTGCTAACAATTGGAGGTGACTATGAAATTTGGAAACTGAGAATTCAGACAATATTCGAGGGGTGCCCAGCCGGAGAGTGTTTTGGTCAGGTGATGATGGCGCTCAGTGATGACATGGTGCGGCAAGCTACTGGTGCCGGTCTTGTTAGGTCAAACTCGACCTTTGAGAATATGGCCATATTGGATGAGTGTCTTGGAGGTTGCCAAGATGTTTCATGCTATTTGGGACAATTCCTTAGTAAACATCAACGCCACGTAGAGTCAGCCACTGAGTGCCTACACGGGCTACGTCACCTGGCATTACATGCACTGCCCTCTATGTCTGTTGCAGTGCTCCTGTTTCTTTCAAAGCCCTGCAGAACAGATTTACGGCTACAGCTACTTGGGTTCCCAGTTCAAACTGTGTCAGAGGCCATCAAAATAGCTCAACGTTTCGAAGGTGCGGGGACTACAACGGAAATTTCACACTGTTTGCATTACATGACCGCTTAAGACCGGTGTCCAGAGGCGGAAGTAACTCATTCCATGCCGCACAACCTTCAAAACGGAGCTGTTGTTACTGCAAACGGTTCTGTAGATTTGCGGTAAAATGTAGTCAACCGCAAAATTTAAACAGGTGAGCGAGAGTACTATGTTTCTGAATTTAATGGTAGTCGTTTTGCATCGGTCACCATCATAGGCCGTGTTGAGAGAATGAAGACGATGATGTTAATCGACACGAGCCTCCACGTCGGTAGCTCTCAGGTCATCCGTGTCCAACATAGGGGTGCCTTTAGAACCAGCTGCACGGAGTCATCATTTAGTAACAGCAGATGGCAATGTAATCCCTGCACAGTTCCCAACCACTCTTACATCGCAGTCCGGCGGACTCCTATGTAAACGACGGTTTTTAGTATGTGATCATATTACTTGGGATGTCATTTTGGGAGTCGATCTTCTACGACAACATCGGGCCTTTGTAAATTGATCGATGTTTAGTGTAACGGTCAGAAGGTATGTGGTACCCATAGCTACAGCTGTTAGTCCTAAGAAAGGGGGTTGTAAATGCTTCTAACAAATTACCTGTGATAGATAAAGATTCTAGTGACCGTCACTTAGATTGCCAAATTCGAAAAGATGTGGTGTCAGTATTAACGGAATTTAGAGAGGTGCTTAAAGAGAATGGCCTGCTGGGACGAACTGGAGTTGTTTGGCATGAAATTGATACTGGCGACCACAAACCTATTTAGCAGTATCCTCAAAGAGTGCCTATCCACCACCGGCTAGATAAGATGATTAAGGAGATGCTGGAAAAGAAAGTTATTAAACCGTCTATCACACCATGGGCGTCCCCTATAGTCCTAGTAAAAAAGAAAGACAACTCTCGTGTGTAGATTGCCGTCGTCTCAGTGCAGTTACGAAACGAGACTCGTCCCCACTATCCAGAATAGGTACGACCCTAGATGCTTTAGGGGGGAGCACGGTGGTTTTCCACCTTAGACCTAGCTTCCGGTTACTGGCAAGTGGAGATAAGACCAAAAGATATACGAAAAACAGCCTTCGTAGTGCCTACAGGCTTGTATGAATTTGAAACCATGCCTTTTGGGTTGACTAACGCACCGGTAACTTTTCAGCGGTTAATGCAAATAGTTTTCGAAGGACTAGTTCAGAGAAAGTGTTTAATTTATTTGGACGATATTATATTTCACGGGCGCACCATCAGACAACATGCGGAGAATCTGCGGACTGCTCTTGATCGCATACGCTCGAACGGGCTGAAGCCTAGGCCTAGTAATTGTCAGTTTTTGAAGCAATCAGTAACATTCTAATGTCATTGCATAACTTCGGTGGGGGCTCCTAACGGATAGTATGAAGGTGCAAGCTGTGCAGGAGTGGCCAGCGTCCACATCAGCCGCCGAAGTTAAAAACTTCATGGGGCTTGCGTCGTACTATCGTCAGTTCATGGCAGCTCCTCTCCATCGTTTAACAAAATTAGGGAGAAAATTTTTGTGAACGACTGAGTGTCAGTCAGCACTTTAAGAGTTAAAAGCTAAGCTTATAGTTGCTCCGATCCTAGGTTTTCCTGACATGTCACTGAGAGCTGGCCCCTGTATCATGGATACAGATGGCAGTGTTCATGCCATTAGAACTGTATTATCTCAGATCTCGCCAGACCAACAGGAGGAGGCTGTTTCGTACGGCAGCCGGAAGCTAGACATAAGAGAGGCAAATTATTCTACTGCTAGACGAGAGATGTTAGTGTTACCATATTTCATGAAGCACTTTAGGCATTATCTGTTGGGGCGTTAATTTCGTGTTAGAATAGATCAGCTATTTCCAGGAAGCCGATGGGAAGTTAGCACGTTAGCAAGGGAGCCTGCAGGAGTTTTATTTTGTATGTGAATATCGGAAGGGGATCCAACATTTGAATGCAGATGCTATGTCACGCCACCCTACACTTGTTGGGGTAGTAAACAGCCTACTCGCAGCCGACAGTGAGGCAGATTGGTGTTTACTACAGGCAGCAGACCCAAACCTAGCCTTAATATATACCCGCCAGCAGCATGGTAATGATAAACCCATAAACCGGGAGATGACGGACATGACAACAATAGCGCGATGTGTATGTGTAAAATGTGGGTATCTAGGATTATGTGACGACGTTTTATATTTAATGGAGCCGGCTAGACCTCCTCGCCTGATCGCTCCTCGCTCTGAAACATCCTACGTCATAACGCGAATACATGAGCAATCAGGTAGTGCGGGGACAAGGAAGACGGAAGCAGCGATTCGAACATGGTTTTGGTGGCCTTTGATCCATCGAGACGTCGAAGAGTTTTGCATTTCATGCGGCACGTGTGTCAGGATCAAGTCACCTAAACACTGCCGTGCTAGACTGATACTGATGGTGACTACTGTACCATACCAGCGTGTAGGAATCGACGTGATGGGCCCATTTCCAATTTCATAGCGTGAAAGCAGCTACATACTGGTAATGGTTGGTTATTTCACGAAGTGGTGTGAAGCCTCACCTATCCCTCAACGAGACGCTGCCACAATATCTAAAGTATTTATCAACACCTGGATAGCCCGTTATGGTTCCCCAGCAGCGCTACATTCGGATCATGGACCGGAATTCGAGAGTTACCTCATTGCAAAACGTATACTCATTCTTCGGCATCAGGAAAACGCACTCTACAGCATACCATTCTCAGGGGAATGGTACAATAGAACGCACCAATCGGACGCTAAAAATGTTACTGCGCTCCTTGGTGCATCAAGTACCTTCAGCAAATTGGGATGATCTACTGCCATAATGTTTGCTGGCATACAGGTCCTCTGTTAATTCATCCACCGGGTTCTCATCGGCACAGCTTCTTTCTGGACACAAACTAAAGTTACCCATCGAGATTCAACTACCCCCTCGTGAAGCTGAAGGAAAAGAATACGTTCCCTACGTCAGGAGCTTTCATAAGCGGTTGGTCACTTTGTATCGTCTAGCCCACAGAATCCACCTAAACGCTAGCAATCATAAGAAAGAATACTACCACAGAGGAAGCCGCGGACTGGAGTATAGAGTCGGTGATTATGCTTGATTGCGCCGTCCTACCCGCCCACCTAGTTAGTCCATTAAGCTACATGCACCATGGCAAGGTCCCTTCTCCATTGTTTCCGAAAGGTCCCCAGTCACCTTCATACTTCGACACTTAAATAGACCGAATAATAACGCTATAGTTGCCCACTACAATCACCTGAAGCCAGCGAATACAATCACTTCCTCTTCTCTTTCTCCTGGTTGACTTATGCATTGTTATCTATCAAAATACACTGTTGACACCCTGCCGTAGTCGGTTGTCTTAAATATTACACAGTGGCAGTATTGTTGTTACTGACATTTCTATAAGCCAACCCAAACAAAAAACCTTGAGAATGTTTTGCAAATTTAAGGGGAAATCTCTAGGGTTGCGAAATCAAATTAGAAAATCTGGAGGAAGTGAAACTGTCGCTTTTCACCAAGATTAACCTCCCCACATTTCCCTCTAACTCTTAAGAGTTTGAGGATTCTGAAGCACCCCATGATATTTCCATGCATTCCGCAAGTTCTCGTCAATCTCCATTACAGGCACCTAGCTCTCTAAATCTCCTCTGGTTTCTCGAAAAGGCGGCCGTTTTTTACACATGAAAATCTATTTTTCAAACAGTGTAAAAAAGGGAAAAAGCAAGTATAACTTTACGTAATGAAGTTTGCTTCTTTCCGTAGTCTCTAAAATGCAGTCTAATTACGAATATAAAGCGTTTCCTATCTACTACATTACTTCACCCTGAGTAAATGATATGGAAGAAATCGGAAGTGAATTCTTACACGTTTATTATGTAAAATTATGTACATGGAACTGTACACCTTTCACCAGCAAGTCAAGTATCTGCCATTTACTTGATTTCGCTGGTTGATGGCTGCTACTGTAAAGTGGAAAAGTTAATGAAAACTACTGGTTAGATATCATTAATCGGTGGTGCGTTTAACTTGTCATGTTAATATTATAATTGATAATTATTATAATGCTAACTACAGTAATTGTACAGACTTACAGATACAGTCTCTGTCACTCCAATCGGCTTACGAAATATTAGAAAAATGCCCATTAATAACTTTATTTAGTGAATACACAAACATTACATGAAGTATGCTTGCCAATAGGAACGTTAATTGATACTTACCGGGTGTTCTGTTTGTGTTCACTATTAATTATTTTATACCTTGCGTCATGAAAAATCGCTTAGGATGCTGTGTCAGTGATTTTGTAGATGTCCGACACAGACAGCTCATTTGCGAGAAACGTAGTAGTTACTCCGTCTAAATGAATGTAGTTCCCGTGAATGTAACTTCTAATAGTTTCGTGAAAGCGAAATTTCACAATATTCTTAATTTACAAGGTTTACCAGTTAATGTGAACTGGATGGTTAGTTTCAGTTTTATGATATATGACAAAATGTATTTCGTAGATTTTCTAGCAGTATGATTCATTAAGTGCATTATTTTTGCCATTTAAACTCACTGTAAATTTCACAGTGTCTTGACAGTGAGTATCCTCTAATGCGTTCTTAAGAGCTGGAATCTCTTCTTCCAATGACAGGAAAGGGTACCTGTAAACTATCCAACATTGAATGTGTTTGTGACTTTTTTCTTTTAGAATGTTATTTGAGAGGTAAGAATTCTTCGCAATTTCTGCCAAAATGTTGCTTAACGATTGCAGAATTCTCTAGAGGTACATTTCCGAACTAGGAGTGTATACAAGCAAGAATCGCATTGCCACTTAATATTGTTATTGGCAGCAGTGTGGAATGTTGTTGGTGATCGTTGAAAGCTGCCCTGTAGAGTTATTTTTTTAAATGTGAACATCGGAACTTAGCAATTAGTGACGGGCATCGTTCGATAAAATTGAAGTTTGGATACTCCGCATGAATGCAACCAGCCTCATTATTAGCAGCATCATGTGAACACTGTCATAAATATACTCATCATTTTTACGACGTTTGGTATCCTTAATAAATAATTACAATAGTGGCATCTCACCTCTATTTCCTGCGACTAATTTCAATGGTGTCATCAGCATTAATGCCATGCACTTGGCCAGTTAGAAACCTTTCTATGTTCCGTACTAATTTGTGGCCTGTTATAGTCATCTATGAGTACTGCAGTAGATTATTATTTTACAGTTGATCAGTAATTAGTCATCTTTCGGATCTTAGTTATTCCAAACTTTGGATTGCTGAACATTTTTGTTTTCCAGTGCACATATATTGTCCCCCGAAGGCCATTTTGTGCAAACTATTATCATTTTGTACACTTCAACTGCGTAAATGACGGCAAACCTGCTAGTCTAAATATATAGTCAATCATAACAATCAATATGCAACTTAAGTATAAGTCATTCCTTAGTTTTATAATATAATTATTGGTACGTAGGAAAGAGCTAGTTTCTACATTCCATAGGGTTCTTCATTTAAACAAAGTCTAGGTACTTTTAAGTTCATTCCGTTTTCATACAGTCTATGTTCTTTGCTGAGATACAACTTATGCTCATAGTTGTGTGTTCATCTCCTCTTCTAATGATTTTCCAAGTTTACACCCATTCTTACTGAGGCTATTTTAACGTAAGAGGATTTTTAATTGCGATTAACCGCATGTGTTTTGGGATCTGTATACTTTCACCATTTTAATCTGCCTAACCATAAATTTTACAAATGCGTCTTAAACGTTTGCAGGTACGTCGGAAATGATAGCGACATAAAATTTCTAAATCTATTAATTTGAGATGTGGAAGTATATTTTACGGTTCACGAGATTTTACTGTCATCATGTCTATAGGTACGTCATACAGTTAGTTGTCAAATAGAAATTCCCACTTCTGATTTGAATCCAAGCATCATTATGTTAAAATTGTTGTTTTTTTGCTTTTGTATTTCCTTGGACCTGTTTTTATTTTACGAATTGACAGTATGCGTATGAACAGCTAGTTGTGAATTCTGGATTTAATGATTTCACATAAACTAGAATGATAAATAAAACCCTATATTACTGAGAAACCTTGCTTGTGTTGCAAGTACCAGGGCGGTTTCCGTATACTTAGTAAAGCTGTATCATTATTTTGCATTTGTATGTAATATGTCTACTTTACCAAGTATGCATTTGTGCACTCAGTTTCGAGACACATTGTTCGTTCAAGTTTCTGATTGTCTAAGCCGTAGTAGGTGCGATAGGGCTTTAACCTGTAACCAATTAGTTGACAGTTGTTTTAGCCACCACTTCACTACCTGTGAATTTACCTAAACTTGCAGGTAAATAATTGTCATTATGATGTTATGGCATTTTGTGAAATCTACGGTATTCAACTATCATCATGTTCCAAGTTGATTGAACATCCCATTGATCTTCTTGTGTCAGTCGTTTAAATTTGTACACATGTGTATTAGAACTGTGTTAGGCCACTAAGAATAGTCAATTATTCTTGCCTGATTATATTCGTGGCAAACATTATAACATTAACATAATAATTAATATTGTATACATGTATAACTTCCGTGTAAAAACTGTTTTGTTATTTCAAATAAGTTGTGAAAAGATCTGTCTAGTGATTAAACAATAGTAGTGTATGTAATTTCCTTAGCTGGTATTCATTTATTCATTCATCAACAACGTGTGGTGATGACTGGCCCTAGAACAAAACTAGGGACAGCCAGACAAAAAGCTTATTATTAGTCCATGAGGTCACTGACCATTAATGTCAACTGTGTTGGTAGGTGTCGATTTCCTGATTTAGGTCGAGGCGATTATTTTAAACGATAATTAGCATATTCTCATAAATCCATCATCATCACCATCAACAACGTAGAACCGGGCACATATGCCGTAGGCTCAAGTTGCCATACCACAGCACTACTAAATTACATAGGTAACACAACAACAGAATACAAGAGGGGAGAGTAAAGTAAAGGGGTACAGAGAAGAATAATAGAATTTAAGATCTAGATAAAGATAAAGAATGAATACACTTGCTCCACTGTGACTGATTCTGAGCCATGTCGCCCAGTGTCTCCTGCTATTCGTTGCGATTATCACGCGGACCCCAACCAGGTAATCTGCGTCTACCAACATGCCTTAGACCAACAGTCAAGGACTTCATGGATTGGTGCCCAGTTTTGGTTTGGTCGCCCCTACTCTTCTTCCATCCTACTTCAACCCTTGCCAACATCGCGCGACGTGGTAGGCGCTGGTCGGACATGCACAAGAAATGTCCCAGCCATCTCAGTCGATGAAGGTTAATGACCTCTTCGACTGATTTATCATATTTCCCAAGAACCTTTTGTCTAACCTCAATATTACTTATTCGACTGTTCTATGATATACGGGCAATGCTATGAAGATTTCTATGGTCAGATGATACCTGAAGACGACTCTGGTATAGTAGGCTATTGTTTAGTATCTGGAGTAAAATTTCAGCGATACGATGCTTACTTTTAGCACTAAGTAGATGGTTGTTACTTGCTGGCTAGTCACAGCATTAAGATATATTTTCCTGAAAGTCTCAAAAAGAGAAACTGAATTGGAAGTGATGTTGTGAAAAGTGGGTTGTGACCACAAAGCTCAAGCAACATCTCAGTCTGACTTCTATAGTCATTTTACGAGTAGTTTACAATGTAGCATTACTTTTAGGATCTTGCCGTTGTTACTCGAAATTAGTAAGACCATAGTGAAGTGTACGAACTGCACTGCAACATCTTAGGACCTTAAATGCACTGCTTTCAGTTTTATTACTATTCAGTGGGACGAACAAGAAATCATCTTACTGACAGAAAAGTTGGTGTGGTTATATTAATCCAAAATTCCATATTCTCAGATCTTTAACATATTTTATTTACTGCTAGTTTCGAACTTATTTCTATATTTCAGTCTGTTATGTGCTCAATACACCTCTCAAACTCAACCAGCATTTTCTAAAACTTTATCGTTTGTAATACCATTTACTTGGTGGCCTTTCGAGTTTTGGAAAGAAAAAGATATTCACGATCAGATTCAACAGTTGTTCAACGATTCTTTATTTCATATAGCTACAGGTGAATTCAATACAGCAAATGATAGATTACATGAACTAATGTATTTTATCAATCAATCTTATCAAAATCAAAAATTAACTCATGTTGAATATGTCAATAAACGTGCAAGAATATGTTCTGAAATGGCAAATTTAAATTTACTTATGGGTAATCATTTAGCAGCAGAAAAATTATTAAAACAAACAATGCAGGATTGTTTGACAGGTCAGATATCATTAGATGATGCAATGTTTATTGAATTATCACTGAAGATGGCCTTGCTTTTTGAAAAATCTAATAGATTAGATGATGCCGAGGCTGGTTTCCGCTTTTGTATAGAAAATCAGGAAAAAAAGTTAGCTAATTTAAATGAAAATACTGACTATACGAATGAAAAAGCTCTACTTGGAATGTGCTGTAATTATTTTGCCAAGTAAGATCTACTGTTAGCTTCTTTGTCAATATAATTACGTAGAAATTCATATTAGCCTACTTGGCTGCCCAGTCTGAGCAGTTATATTTTTTTATTGCTTTTATATTTACCATAATAATATTATAGGTTATCTTGAATGATACCTATCCAGTCTTTGGAGCCTTCTACAGTGAATTAGGTCATGTTCTGCACCCTAATCAGATTTAAGGAAAAGTTCAACGAATGTCATCTGTATTCGTATGAATCACATCTAAGAATTAATCAAAATTTTTATTATAGAAGCCTTAAAATGGACGACTTGTCTGACTTATTAATCCTGGATTAACATGACTAGTGTTTTTTACGTCATCTTATTGTTTGTAGCAACCCGCTGTTAATATGTAGAACTAAGTTTCCATCAGTCCTTGCAGGTATATTTCATCCTGATATTTGGGGCGAGTTCGAATCCTTTTATAATCATAATTTGCGTTTGCAGGTACATCCATATGAATCCCAAATTAGATTAAACAGTTATCCTGGGTTCTACTACTAGTCACAATCCACTTATTCTGTCATTCTAATGCTAAGCCGTTGAACCTTTACTATTTTGTGGTGATGATTCACTTTGACTACGTTGAAATGTTAGGTTTTTCATTACAGTACTCGTGACATGTGTGACGATTACCAGATTTTTTCTGTTTTATATTTTCGATAGTTCTTTTTTAAATGTTTAGTCTAAGGTGCGACAGCAAGGTCGTCCTACTGACTGTATGTGTGAATGGCGACAATAAGTTATTCTTATCCCAGACAGCTATGCTGCTCTTACATGCTCTTACGTGTGATAATCAGGTTAAAACAATACGGCCTTAAAAATATATACCTCACTGTATCGATTTCAGCCTCGGGTGATATGGCCTCTATACATACGGTGCCACCACATTAAAAACAACCCAAAAATGGCCGTATGTCCCCAACCCCAAGCAGCTGATTCGGTCACTGCAGTCACGTTCCCAGGTCATCAAGTTTATCGCCAGTTTTTTGCACGCACTTTAAGTGGAATCTTCCTATAGTATGCGCAACCGGGAAGTGATAACTTCCCTTCTATTTCAAACATTATTCAACCTCATTGTGTTTGTAATCAAACTACTCCTTTTCCAACTATTTCTACTCCCACTATCAATCCTCAACTTCTGTCTTCGACTTTCTCCTCATATGCCACTAATGCAAATGATTAGAGTTGACGAAGTGATATCGCAGGTCTACTAAAATTGCTTTCCAAACTGCATGTTGGCGCCTTCATTTTCTGAACCCTGCCGAATCAAACAGTATACCCTACTAGCCTACATCGCAGAATCTGATGTCATTGATGCATGCTGTGTTTCCAAAACATAAATGCAAGGTTCTAGCGTTGGTATTTACTTGGCGTCATAGCCAATATCGAGAGCCAACATGATTTGCCTTCTGTTATCTGATCTATCAGCAACTCTTTGTTTGGCCACAATACAGACTTCTACCGGACACTTGCTTGTGTTGCTGTCCGCTTAAATGATTCTGTAAGCACTAGAAAGAATAGGGATACATATCGCTGCCTTTTTGTTTTTCTACCTACACTCCCACTGACTGCAGTCTTCTGAACTCTTAAAATTAACAAGAAAAAAACTTTTTATTTTCCATCTTTGCAACAGGAAAGCTCATAGTGATTCCACTAACAGCTAGAGACGTAATTGTGAAAATATAGCCTATCCTGAAGTGACTTAGCAATATATCGAAACAGCTTTGGGGATAGAAGTGGCATATTTTAGTAACTTGAACCATAAGGTTAAGAAAAATCAGTGAATTTCACTAATGTCTGTTGAATTAGTGGACTCTCAGAAATCCATCCCATCGAGTTCCGAACATGATGGGGATAAAAGAAAATGCAGCTCTAGACTGCAAAAGTGTCAGGGAAACGATTGTGAGCAGTTTTGGGCTACAAAAGCAAAAACGTAGTAATGATAGTTAACACTGGGCCTCATTTCGGACTTATAAAAGACACTGGAGTTAGAAAGTCAAGTGTTATTAAAACAGTCCTCATAAAAGATGAAACTTTAATCTGTTATCTGCTTAGACCTTTAGAACGGATGGGCGGAACAATTGTGTTAATCACAGATCATCATCATCAGCAACGTAGAACCGGGCACATACACCCGTAGATTCGAGTTGCCATACCGAGTCCGATGCTGAACTAAGATTCTTGAACTCTAAACCCTGGAAAATCGGGCAGGTTTCGGACGTGGTTGTGACTATATCAATCAAATATTATCACTCAACAAGTTTTAGAATATAACACTTTTCGGCGTCCGACAATAGTGGTATTCCTTAACTTAGAAGCAGCGTTCGACTCTGTAGATCGATAAGTTCTACAACAGTAACTTCCACTGAAAAGTGTTCTTCAGAAGTACATAAACCTTGTGAAACTCTTTACTCGAACATCAGTAGTTTAGTCAGAGCTTATAGAAGTGGACTTGCAACCTCAAGTGGTATCCGTCAAGGCTGTCTGCTATCCCTATTTTCGTTTGTTTTCATCAGATTGCTAGAAATAACGTTCTCCTCGTCTAATTTTTCAGGAACTAATCCCTTACCTGGAAGTTCACTTATTTACTTGGAATGCACAGGTAACATAGTTCTGTTTAATGGAGACGCAGATGAGATGGGGAATCGATAGAATTGAGCAACAGTGAAAGCATGCTCAAGATGTGTTTCTACTCCTCTAAATACTAAATGTTACTTCAGGGCTGGTTTACGTCAACGCCTAGACTAAAGATACGGAGTGAGGTATTTGAATACTATTTAATTTACCGTTGATCAGTTTTGGTAGGTTGTTATGTGACGAAATCTCTGCAAGGATTCGGAAAGCTGGTTTGGCTTTTGCCAACTTGATATGTCTATCTACTAACCAAAGGACGATTTTTAATGTGTGGGCGTGAAACGTACTCTTTAAGGGTTGACATTTGTGGTTTATTGGTATTTGATTATAGATATCTCCGAAACATCTATCGCTTTTGTTGAGTAAATACTACTAAGGTTAGATGCAAGATTACTGGATTAAAACTGAAAATCGGCTAGTGAGGTTCCAATTTTTTGTCGATTGATTTAGTTCGGCCGAAAACATCAGCTAGATTATAGAGCAGTTGGAAACTTTTATTTTAATTCAGATCTCTTTAACAGTTCACATCAGTTATATCATATGGTATAGAATCCGAAATTTTTAAAGATTACGAACTCGATATTCAGCTACTGAATTGGGATCCATTTCTAAATTTAATTTAGTCGTTTCATAGTATATTAGCTATATCACTCTTATACCTTACTCTATACTATTTCGCGAGTTTAATATAGTTCAAAGTCCGCCTCTACCCAACCACTACAAATCTTACCATTAAATTACTTACTCGAAGATACCGTCAAGATAAGTAAAAAGAACACAGCGTCGACCTATGAATTAATGTCCACAAGTTGATTTAATTGAAGATAATGATTGTTAAAGTACTTACAGTTGTCTATATATAAGGCAGTAGGTAGTAAAACGGAAATGCTGGACTTAGGTTTTGCATCATTTGCCACTCGTCAACAAGGCGTACTCAGAATCCTCTAGGAATGGATATTTTCTGGTATATTGGGACTCGCATCATTCAACTTTACAGTCTGAAACGCCACCACTGAGCTATCCAAGTTTCGACTGACCTCCCGTAGTACAGATACTTCCAGTGATTAATTACCATATACAAACCACTGATATTTCTCTAGCCCTTGTAATGGTAACCGAATTATGTAGATCAAGTTACAACATTCTCACTATTTTAAGTGACTTCACAACTTGTTTGGATTTTTGGCCAGTGGAGGTAGTTGGCAAGGCACTAGACTTGGGTTTCGTATTAGATAATACTTGTCAGTATTTACATGGCTGCAATGTTGAGGGAAGTTGGTCGGTAGAACCTTACTACACAGTACTTAATCAATGTATTCAAGTCTATTTTTGAATTAGGTCAACAGTCTTTGTTTCAGAAAACTGTGTCCACTTACACTACGTACACATTTTTTTCATTTCATAGATTCCTATTTTCTAATCAAAGACAAACAGAAGCGTTAGTTTACGCTCAAAGGGCTTATGATATTGCCAGTCAGATTTATCCAATAGACCATACAAATTGCTTGAATTTGTTAATTGATATCAGTGCTATCAAAGCTGATTTAAATAGATTTACAGAATCTGAGAACATTCTTGAACAAGTAATACAAATAAGTCAAGAAAAATTTCAATCTTTGATTGATCGCGACAATCTACTAATATCGGATCCTTCAAAACAATATGAAATTCATCAAATTGTCTCTACACTAATACATTCATTATTACAATTAGCTGTTGTTAATTTAATGTTAAAGAAACAAGAATCAGTGAATCAGTTATTGAGTCAAGCTAATCAAATTGTAAATCAAACTAATGAATTAGGCTTAAAAGTCTCTGTGTATCGTAAGCAGATTAATGATTTTAAAATGGAACATCATTTGCAAATTTAGTTATTTTGTTTTTCTTTTGTGTTTTTCCTTTTTTATGTAGAATTTTTTTTTATATATGAGTATGTTTTAAAGTAGTTCATTTTTTAAAAGACTGAAATGGTACACGCATTTTCAATCATCCTCTTATGTGATTTATGTTACTTCTTGCAAATGATACTTTTCTCCACCTCTTTGTACTACGTATTATGTTTTGTCGATAGTACTCCGATAATTCTGTTTTGTGTTTTACATTTTTAAGACTTAAAGCTACCTCAACAAACCTTCATTTCTTCATCATTAGTAACTTTGTTTCTTAGTTTATTATCTTGTTTTTTCTTGTTATTAAAATCATCAATAGGTATTAAATCTCGAATGTTGCTTTTTCTGGATAATATCAACTTTAACGTGTGTATTGTGTGTTGAGACCTGTGCAAGTATTAAGGTTTGCATACATCATAACAAGGTTTTATTAAGCTAACATCATTCGTAGAATCAGTATTCTATTCTAACTTTAGTTCGTATAAAACATCACCTCCGAAGATATATGCAATCGCCACCTCGTCAAATTATATTTGACGTGGTACTGCCCACTCTTTTCTCCCAAAAAACAGAGGAGATAGAAAATACAAACCACGAAGATGGTACTTTATGAGTTTCTCAGTAGTTAGATTTGTAATGCTTTGTAATTGTTTTATGACAATGCTATTATGAAGTGGTTAAGGCAAATTTAGAACAGGCAGATTTATGAGTCTTACTAAACAAATAATGTAATGCAATATTTTGCCATTTTCATTTGCTGTTTGAGTAATACATTAAAGTCGTAAGTATATATTTAACACTTTGTGTGTTGAAATATTTCGAAAACTTATGCTCCTAACTGGAGAACACTTTCAGCCAATCTATAAAATAGCGAATCAATATGTCCATCAACACCACGATCCAGGTACAACCAATTACTAAGTCCAACATAGAATAAACGACGAACTTCTTGGATTTATTCATCGCCAGCCATATAATAAATATAGTAAAACAGTGTGTTTGTTAAAAAAAGAAGTGTATTTAATATTTAAATATTATTTGTTTTTAGTTCTTTACAAATTGAACTGGTTTTTACAGGTGGTAAGTGACATAAATCACCAGTTGTTTGTACTTCGGATTCGAGTTCTTTTAATTTTATCCAGTTGTTTAACTTTAGTCTATATGAAAGAAGCTGATGTGTAAAGTTACGTAGATGAAAAAAGCTTCAATTTTAGTTATCATATGCTTTTTAAGTGAGGCAAAATATCGAAGTAACTTAATTAGGGATACTACTTTCTCAATAAAACTTGTATTTATCGTAATTTGATAATATGCAGTTTTAGGTTTGATCCGTAACAAAGTAGTATGTGAGCAATTATGATCATTCTGACAATAGAACAAAAGAATGATCTAATACTCCATAGTTTCTAATTGTATTCCATAGAGAATGTTATTTATATATTTGCAGTGTTTTAGGAATAAGTGTTCATTTCCTATTTTAGTTCTACTTGCTCCTATTTTGTATTTGTTGATATTCAGGATTGAATTTTATAATGCATGAAATATTCACTGAACAAGGTGGTGACTATCATGATACAGTCATCTAATGAAAACACTCCAGTATTTAAAATAATGCATACTGAATTCATGTCTCAGCGTAAACACCTGTATAAGAAGGAAGTTATCGTCAGTCAGTAAACAAGTCCCAAATAATAACAATGTCAGTTCATCGTTTTCCACTACAAGATATTATTGCTAGTTTTAGTTTTAGTAATATTGATACAGTCTGAACTCTCATTTTTCACTTTGTTTCTTCTACAAGACATGTTACTATCAAAAATTCTATTTATAACTATTATTACTTGCTCCCGTCAACATAGTTTAGGTCATTTTCACCAAACAAATTATCTACTACAATATCTAGACTGGTTAAACAGACGATTTGAATACACTTCATGAATATTATTGAGTTTCAAGTTAATATAAATGCGTTACAGCATAATTCTGAATTACATTTTAAGCTTTTGTAAAATGTAGTTATAAGGTCAATAGGGGCGTCTCAACAAATAATGCGTACGCAAGTTTTATTAGATTGAAAACCTAATTTTCTGTTTAGTATTATCTTTGGTATTAGTTCGTTAAGTAAGCATGTGGAAAAAATTCTATCTCGAAAGCAGTCACCATTCAACTGTGTTCTGGGATTTAATTTTATCTGTCAATCAGTATTTCATTGATTCATTTAAAAAATTCTAAACCTTTTTCATTTATGAAATCCTCTTCTACAATAAAATGAATATGCATTTTGCTGTAAACAATTTTCATCATGAACTGCTGTATCAATTAGATAAGTATTGGGTACCAAACGACGATATTGATTGTTTGTAATTGTATAAACTGTACAATTTATGGGATACTTACTTGATTCATCAACAGTGAGTGACTGCTGTTTATTCTCATTGTTTGTTCTACAAATGTAAATAATTTACAGTTTAAAAAAGCTTAAATTCTAAAATATAAAAATAACTCAATTATTTAAAGTGTGATTAAATGTTATGCAATACTGAGTAGTTTCCAATGTTTAAGTTAGATTGTGACTGGCAAGCGGAATCCGGGATGCACGTTTCATCTTATTTGTGACTCATCGGCTGGATGTACCTGCATCCCAACGTTAATGTTCACACTAGGATTCGAACTCAGTCCTCTTTGTGGCAAACGCCACCGCGTTCCCCTCTAGGCTACTGTGTCCAGACAGTCACACTTGTGCAACAGGTATATATGTAATTAGAATGAGCTTGTATGGCAACAGAGGCTGACCAATTTCACTCCATTAAAAATCGACGGAAAGATACGAGCTTATTTTAAATAATGAATACTTGTTTCATCTCATTTGGAAAATCAGTAATACAAGTATGCAATCAAAACCCGAAACCCCTTATTCTTATTCTAACAGAGACATTGTTTCTTTTTTAAAAAGATATAAGAAAAATCACGAAGATCAATAGTGAGGCTTGTAAATTTGTCAATTAAAAAAAGTTATAGTTGTAAGCGACTGTATTTCCCCATTGGTAATATATTTAGAAGTGCATTCAATATATTTATTAATATAAGCTGGTCAAATGAAGCCCTTCATATAGATTTTACTACAACACATTTCGCTAGAAATCGAAGACAGACATGACTAGCACTTGGAAACAATTGGAACTGGGAAGCTCTGGACAAAGTTCATCGGCGGCTCATGTCCCACGAGGAGTAACAAGCATTGATTGATAAGTTGATAATGTTATAGTCACTGGCTAACATGGGTATATGGCGTTTATGAAGAACTAGTTTGCATCCCATGTTAAGAATATTTCCGGCTATCGTTGTTCACTAGTATCTTAGTGAATTCTATAATATGACGAATCATGTTATTACTATTCAATTGAACAGTTACCGGATTTGTTACAAATGTCAGCCTGTTTTTCGGAAAATTTCAGAATCTTAAGGTTACATGTAGTACATATTGAGGATGTTTTTGTTTTATATACATAAACTGTTTATGAAAGAAAAGCTTATTTCATACTTCCAACCTTTAATTTTCTGTTCGATGTTTAAGAGCAGAAGACTTTCAGAAGTTATACAGCCCAGTTACTTCTACGTTGTTGATGAATGAATGAACGAATGATACAGCCATTAGTTAGTGACCGTTCCCTTGGAATGTATTTAATTATTCTGGATTCCCTCATAGATAAGAATTTTTCATTTGATATTCTAATTTCCCAGACATTCATTCGTCATGATTAACATGAATATGTTCATTCATATTTACTTATTTTATGCATGTACTACTCATTTCTAAAACTGGCTTAATAGATGTATCATATGTAATGGTTCTATTTTAAATGCTTCATTATATTAACATTAATTTTATTTTAATTGATAAAAAGAGCTTTTAGGCAAATGTATAATTTTACTCAAACCTACTCATTCAATTTATCTGAATCCATCTTGTTATTACTCTTAGAAATAATCGTAGTCATTTGTGGGCAACATTTGGATAGTATGTTCTGGATTTTTTCTTCCTGTATGTTAGCGTAGTAATAGTTTATTAACATTCATTTATACATATCTTCAATGAATAGTCATTAATTCAATGAAATCAATGTTATGCAGAACAAAATCAATCATTCATTTTGTATTCTTGTTTGTACATAGATCATTATACATGGCTACTTGAATTATCTCTTCTATAGATAAGTTTGCATAGAACTACACTTTCAACTTGATCAAGATTATGTAATTATGCATACTATTTTGATGTGATCATTAAACAACTATGAATACTATGTAGTTTAGCCATTTAGCTAACTGATACCACATGAAACTAGTGTGGTTCGAAGTAAATCCACAAAACAAAACGTTACATTCAGCTTTCTTTTATCATTGAAGTATGTCTATGACCATTTTAGTTTTAAGTCTTGTAGGGAACTTATTGAAAACAAGATTCAATTTTGTTTTTCATATGATCAAGCGGAAAAAATTTACACTGATAATACACAGGTCGACAACAAATGTGATTGCTACCCTATAGGACGGAATGTCAGAAGACTGATGCTTAGAGAAAATACCATTCTTTGGGTATTATCAAATCAAAATGTTATGTAATGGTTTATGGTAATTAGTTTAAAAGTAGAATGGATTATTTAACAATGTTTTTATTATACAGAGTCACTTATCAAGATCTACAGTATAAAAATCCGTACATCATTTCTGACTAGTGAATTGAAGTGGGCAAAAGTATAATGTACTGATGAACTTGACCGACTCTTAAGATGATTAGCCAGTGTGGATAAATTTTAGAAATATCTGTACACAAATCAGCCTTTTAAAAGTTAATAAATATAAACGATTATTTTATCACCATAAAAATACATTATTAAGGTGGATATACATCTTTTCCACAATATATTCAAGCTTTCTGTAGGCTTTCATTCTTGTAAATTATAAAATAACAACATCTTAACTCATCCGTATAACGATATAAAACCAGTATTCTAAAACTTTTTTATATGAACGCATATAGTTCTATATGAATCCTTAATTTGATTCCGATTGGAGTTCAGGAATAATGTTTCGTTTTAGTTCAATTAAATTTATAGTTAGTTAATGTTAACAGTTTTTGCTTTAGTCTAATGTTGATTTAAATGTTCTACATAGTTTGTTTAATAAGAACTTAGTATTTGATATATTTACATCTAAAAACTTCTTTCTTAAATGTCATAAATAAGTTTTTATTAATAAATTAATATATTTGAACATCAAACATTAGTATTATATAAGTTGGATTGTGACTGACAAGTGGCGTTCGACACGAAACGGACTGAGTTCGAATCCCAGTGTGAACATCAACATTGGGATGCAGGTACATCCAGCCGATGAGTCCCAAATAGGACGAAACGCGCGTCCTGGATTCCACTTGCCAGTCACAATCCAACTTATATAATACTTGTGAAAAATTCGCTATATCAAGGCAATCCGCTCAGGATGCACATATAGCAACAATGACTGACCAGCTTCAGTCTATAACAAATCAACGGGAATATACAAGCTTATCTTATCCTAAAGTCAAACATTAGTATTATAATTAGGTGATTTCTGTAGAGCTTCGGATTTTCTAGATCATCGCTGATTAGTCACAATGATTATTTTTTATGGACAATCAAAAAATTGGTTCAACTTTGCAGCTACACTAATGTTCAATGTTGATTTGTAATTTAGTCACTACCTATTAGTTTTCAATTCATTAAACAAAATGATTAGCCTACACTAAACAATTTTATGATTTACACTAAGAATTGTCTGTTTATAATGTTAGTAAACTAGTTCACTTTTTATATAATTTCATTATATTTAGTGTTAAATCTGAAGAATTCAACAAACATTTGAGTAGAATAAGATGAGGATTCATTTCATTTCGTTTGTTTCTCTTCATCTGATGCTTACAATCTCAATAATATTTTCAATTGAGAATAATAAACAGGTTTGAAGTTAATTACGTAAAAGAGTTTGACTGGAGATTGTTGTTAACACTAGGCATTGGCATAATGTAACAGAGAAGTAAATAAAGTTATGTGGTACGATAAAACATTGTAATTATATATTCACTTGTCGAAGAATATCGTGAGAAAGCGTTTTACTAACAGAAGACAAGAAGTAGACGGTTCCATTATGAACAAACGTTAGTGATAAGAAAGAATAACACTAAATGAGTAAAGTTCAATTAGTTAATAATGTAAACTGTTGAAGTCAAGCAAAAATGATCTTTCGGTTAGGTGGACGTGAAACCTTGCACAATATAATATCAAAACAAAGTGTCAATGTCAAGTATTAACAACAATCTCCAATGAAACTCCTTCATGTAATTAACTTCAAACATGTTTATTATTCTCATTTTAAAATATTATTGAGGTTGTAAGCATTAGCTGAAGAGAACCAAACGGAATGAAATGAATCCTCATCTTATTCTGCTCATATGTTTGTTCCTGTTATTTTCAATTTAATAAAAGAAACTCATCGCATACAATTTCTTAGTTAAACGTTTATTATCAACATAAATATTAATTGTAATACATAGTAACTAAGAGAGAAATGAACTTACCCAGTTGAATTCAATTTTATGAATGCTAAAGCTTAAATTAATGTTTGATCATTTATTTGATTATCTCACAGATTAATAGACAATAAAATTATAAAACATTTGTAGTTGTACAAGGCGTGTTAATCTACTACAGAAGTGCTGTGTACATACACTTTACTGGTGTACAAAATAAGAATATTAATGATGACATACAAAAAGAGTTTATGAAAGTGAGAACCAGTGTTGGATCACCAACAGAAAAAATTCCAACCGTTAGGGGCCGACTCAGTCGTCCAATGGTAAGGCGTTTGCCGCGGAGTAAGAAGGTTCTGGGTTCGACCCGATGGGGTCGTAGATGCACACTGCCAAGGAGTCTCATACTAGCTGTCCAGTGCTTCCAAGTGATCAATGTTTGTCTGATTTAGACCAATTCGTGATATGAGAAGTGGAGAGTTAACTAACCCCAACACAACCCCCAACCCCTCAGTTGTTAGAAAATCACTTAATTGTCTATTGTTTGTTGGTGGTTATTTTGAAACACTAGTACAATAATAATGAATATAAGATCAACTATATTGAATACAATTACACACAATAGTGCATATCGATAGCAATAACAATAGTGATTTCTATAAAAATTGAAGACTAGGATTGGAATGGTAATGATCTATTGTATGAAGAAAAACTCAGGCTGATGAATAATTTAGCAATATAATTTTTGTATGCAAAGATAGTGTATGCCAAGCATCTTCATATAGGATCTCTGGTTATTTGATTGAGATCAGATCAATTACAATTGTAGTGTGAAGGCAGTGTAACACTATATAGCATTATTTGTACTGATTTTGTAAGTGATAATCCATTACATTTCTTGTTAGTGACCTTAATTATGGCTAGCTATATCATGTGAACGTATAACCTAAATGCTAACTTTACAATTATAATGTTGTTCATTTATAGATCAACTAGCTACTGGTTGATTCGAGTACAGAATTTCTAAAACCTAGTGAACGATTTCAACGTCCTATTATCCCAAGTTACCTTTTTTTTCAATAAAATGATATTTCACTCTATCTACGTAGATTTGCATAAATGATGGGGATACTAAATTTACACTACATTGTTTAGATCTATTATATTGGGAGATTAAAGAAGGATAACTAACTTTCATAACTATGTTTTAGAAGACCTTTTCAGTTGCTCTAGTTGTGTATAACGTAAACATTTTGTTTCCATCATTGTTACATTACTCTTACCCTATCCTGTCGTTCATCACATTTACTATTAGTATATCATCTCATTTATGAACTACAGTTAACTGATTGTGTACACGTTATTTCTATTCACTACCACTATCGCCGTTTTTTTGTATTAATGTTGAATTCCTAATTTGGTGACTATGTGGTCTGATTTATGCATATGTAAGTGGAATCCTTAAAGTATAATATGATTTGTCTGGATGGTTCGTCATATTATATTGTTCATATTCTAGATTGGGATTGAACGGGAATAGAACAGATATGCGGGAACCAGCTAGACACTCGTCGGCATTTGTTACTATAATTTCGTGCATCCTAGGTCACATTCAAACAATCATAACAGCTTCTTTTTGTCGTCATAACGAGGTCACGTACTGGGATTTATCTTACCACTGGGATGGTGTTTATTATGTAATTTTTGTCACAGATATTAGTTTGAAATATACTGATGAACGGAATTAGTGCTAGCTGTTTCAGCATTCAAATAATCCGAAACTTTAAAAGAGCCATTGATATAGTTCCGCAGTAACGTTGATTATGTACATAATTGAAACACTTTATCTTAGTGATTGTGATGGAATCAGTAAGTTTATTAGTCTAATTAAATGAAAATTATGTCCTAGCATGGATGTCTAGATTCAGTAGCTTACTGATGAACCGGGTGATGTTTTACAATAACAGTTTCGTTTTGAACCCCTTCTTGAATATCAGCACAGACGCAATACATTTGACTGACAAATTGTAGATAGGATGAAATGCATATTCTTGATTAGATTTGTCAACTACAGTTCAAGTCTAATCATATTTTAATTTTGATATCACAGATTGATCTGAATCAGACAACCATTGATCACCTGGAAGCACTGGACAGTTGTTTCATCCTAGTATGGGACTCCTCAGCAGTGTACATCCATGACCCCAACATGGATCGAACCCATATTTGTTATAATATTTTCCAATCATAGAAACCTACAATTGATCACTTAACTAGTAACCAGTACATTAAAGAAATAAACTAATGAATGTATTCATTTTAGTTTAATAAATGAAAATATAATTAAAATTTGTGCATAAAATTCAATTAGTGAACATTAATGATCATTCAATTCATTCAAATCAATTTGTAATTGTTCAATATTACTAGATGAATTACTCCATAATTTCGTGTAACAAATTAAAAATAAAATTGCATTCAACTAACATTGACAATTAAGAACATTGATACGATAACAACAAAAACAACAATAACGATAAAGTAGTAAAACATTTGACAGGAAAAGAAAATAGGGAGGGAGGGAGATAAAACGAAAGTGAAAGTTATAAATTAACATTATGACAATATTTAAAACAATTTATTCTTATGGTAAATTTTGATGATGCAATAAGAAGACAAAGTTTATTAGAGCTATGTGATGGATTGCACAAATAGCTCACATAGCTCTTCGTCTTCTTATTACATTATCAAAATTATGACAATAACAGATATTTAAATGCCATAAGAAATGTATTCCTTTTTGAGGATACATCACCATCTAGAAAATAATTAGTTACTAGGTATACGAATTAGGGACATATTTCTTATAGACATGCTTAAAACGATTGATCTTACTTTCGATAATCACGACCATAATCTATCTCTAGAAAACTAAAATGTAGTATTTTAGTCTTGATTTAAAGTACTTGAAATGTTGTTGGTATATTTAATACTTTAGAAGAATCTTAATGTTTGATTTTCTATTTTTAGATCATTCTGTCACTTCGTCTTCATAGTGATTGTCAAGTAATCAACTTAACTGTCACACGACATCATGAATGGCTAGATAAAATTATCAAAATGAATATCAATATTGTAGTCTAAGTAGTTATAAAAATATTTAATGTAGTGAATATGATTCGTCAAAGAAAGATTAATTCATGAAATAAGGTATATGATGATTTTCAAACTCAAGATCTATGGAAGGATGCACGGTGAATGCATCTGCGCTATTACGACTGTTTCTGAGCTGTATCACTCAACATTTCCAACTGGTAATCATGGTTATACCGCCGACTGCAACAAAATAATTTATATCTGATAACATTAAAACATGGAGGGGCGATTGATTTGGCTTCTTTAATTTTCTTCCAATCTACTTTCACACCAGCCGATATCTCAAGTTGAGGTCATCGTAAAAGATTCGACGGGCTTTGAACTCAATTATAACTATTGTATAGGCTTAATTTTACTAAACAGGTGTTGTTTTTTAGACATGGCGGAATAATATGAACAGTGAAGATATTACGACTGTGAAAATTTGGGTTATTTACAAGGCTACGTATATGATATTCTCAGCAAACCTGTCTGCTAAGGTTTAAGTTAAATAGAAATATGCGATTTAAGTTGATCTGTACTAATGTTGACGTTATAATTATCACTGAAGAGTATCATAGCTGCTTTCTTGAACTCACTTCATCTCTCCCTTTCCCTTTATCCCCCTCTCTCCATATATATATATATATATATATATATATATATATATATATATATATATATATATATATATATATATATATATATAAGTTTTATTCGATTTACATACGAACTATACATCAAACTAACCATGTAAACCCAAATTTACCAATGCTTTATGTTGTTTATAATATATAAGCTTGAACTCTCCCAATACTGTACAGTGATAAATATTTACACTGTTTAGGCGAAGTATAACACTATACGGATGTTGTAATAATAGAATGACAATTAACATGCATTCTTCATGATATTGAGTGTAACGTATATATCAGTTAATCAACAATAATTATAGTTGTCTAATGAACATTTCATTTTCAAATATCATTACATTCTGCTAGAAAGAATACAGCTGAACTGTAATTAGAATATGTTTGAATTTTCCCGTTGATTTATCATGGACTGTTGGCATATGTGCATCCTATGCGTAATGCCTCGAGATAGAGAAAGTTCACAAGTGTTGTTTGAGTTGGTTCGTGACTGACGAGTCCCAAATAAAACAAAACGCACGTCCTGGATTCCGCTTGCCGGTCACAAACCAAGACAAACACTGCTGAAGTATATTGTATTTTGTGAAAAAAGTGTTGATATTGTAAAGGTATCAATAAGTCAGTTTAACAAATATACGTTGCATCAAGCCTTTTAGGCAAAGTTAGGAGGAAACCTACTGAAGACTGAAATCTATGGGCTCATAAATAGTTCAATAATATAAAGTTATCGATATAGACATATTTCTGTCGTACATTTGATTGTGGTCTGTTAATAAAGTTCCGGTTTTTGTCATAGTTTTAGAGGTTTACTTGAAAATTACTAATCATTCCATATTGTGTATACGCGTAATTCCGCATCTACTTGTCGTGTATTCAAATCTATTCGTTACTGGTACTGGTTAATTTCTAGTTCATTCCGCCTTATCAATTAAGTAGAAGATTCGGATCAGTATTGTTGAAGTTAATTATACGCATAATTTTGTACAAGTGTAATTGTCTCTGAAGTCTTGTTTATATACTTATCATGATGTCTGCGTCATTCAGTCCTGAACACTTATCAAACAAATAGTAAGCTAAGTGAGAGAATTCATTGTCACGAATATGTGTATTGTATGATTGTTTGGTATCTGTGTATTCTTGTTGACACTGAAAAAATAATAAACATTTAGTGACAACACGTTGTTACCCCACTTGAATTTTTATAATATAATGACGGTTAACATTTGATTAAGACGAATCCATGAGATCAGCGGACCAAACACAGTAGTATTTTGAAACTACAGTAGTTGCTTAATTGTAACAAATTACCTTAGCCAAAGTGACAGATTCTTCGTGACAGTTTCACATATCAAGTTGAACTTGCAGACTAGACAAGATATAACTAATAATTTATTTTCTATAGAAATTAAATGTTTACTGATGATATACTTAGTCATGTATATCACTCAGTTACTCATCTTTAATAACGAACTTTTAAGTAAGTATGAAGTAGCATTGTACGTATATAAGACAAAATGTATGTATGTTTGGACAACACGGAACTTGGCACATGTGTGCATCAGTCTAGGTTTCCATACTTTAAAAGCACAGCAAGATTAACACCAAATCACTAAAAATAGAAGTTACTTGAATATTAATAATAACAAGAACAAAGAAGAGTGAACATATGGAATATGGTCCAGGGATAGAAAATTCGTGAATGGGAAGAAAGCAATGAAATAATTTTAAGCTCACGATTTAAAGGAGGACAATGAGCAGATACATTTGCGCCACTGTGACCGATTTTGGGCAATGTTACTCAGTGTTTCTAGTTACTGGTTACAGCATTTGCGAGGAACCCAACCAGGTAGTGTCCACCAACCAACACGACTCACATCGGCAGTCACCGACTTCATGGACTGACAAAATGTTTCGGTTTGGCCGCCCCTAGCCTTCTTCTATCACATTTCAATATCAGTTATTATCGCGCGTCGAGGTAAACGGTGGTTAGACATACGTAACACATGTCCCAACCACTTCAGTTGATGAAGATTCATAACCTCACCGACTGATTTACCACATTCCCTATTACTCGGGGTTTAATTTCGTTATTACTTACTCGATGATCCCAGTTAGCGCGCGGGATGTTTTGAAGACATCAATAGTCCAATACCAACCTACGAGTGTCATTTACTCGTATTGACCGCGTTTCACATTCATACATTAAAACTGAGCAGACAAAATGCAAAGAAAGGTAAGAATAAATTAACCTTAATATTTAACGGAACTCACTTCTTCATAATTAGTTTTTTGAATTCTAGCTAGTCGAGTTTCAATTTCATTGAGACGTTCTTTGACTTCACGAGTATCTTTACATGTACTAAGTATATATTCTCCTGAACTCAAGGAATCTTTCAAATTCTTCAGTTAAATAATTGAATATAACAAATATATACTACTTTAATCAATATCAGTTTAAAAAGTTAACATACTGATTAACTTTAACAATGTTTAATAAGAAATGTTAACAATTGATAAAGAAGTGTATGAAATATTCAATGTAGTAAATCGAGCAAGTGCGTTCCCACTTAAGAAATCGACAATTTAAAGTAGTAAATAATCAGCACAACATATTGAAAAAAAAAGAAAATGATTAGAACAAATATTCTTTTTTCTGAAGAAATAAGTAGTCCTAAAATTTCTTGTCAACATGTTTGTAAAGGAGTGCTGTGGTGATTGTTGAAATATTCATTTGTTATCAAGAATTGGTCTGAATTAGACAAACACTGATCACCAAGGACTGGCACTAGATAGCTATTTCGTCTTAGTCTGGGACCCTTTAGCAGTACGTATCCACGACCCAATCAGGAACCGAGGCCAGGGTGCCCTGGCTTCTCGGAGAACGCTTTACCAATAAATTGGTGAGTTGTTTCCCAACAGTTGATATTTTCAATTCAGTCAATTTGTGATACGTTTGTGTGACCTCATTCACTGTTATCGGTGGGTAACCACCTCTCACCTAACACAGTTGAACTCCACTGGCCATGTCTTTTGACTAGAACTTCAGGAATTACCTCGATTCCTGATGGGATTGTGGATGCGCACTGTTAAAGAGTCCGATACTAGGATGATACAGCTATCCAGTACCAATTCCTGGTGATCAGTGGTTGCCTGATTCAGACCAATTCTTTGTGTTAAATTGACGTTTGTAAAAGTTTATGTCTTTCTGTTGTTGATATCAGAAATGGATATTGATCTGCTGCTATTGCTGTTTATGTGTAATGAGCGGATTACCAAGTTAAAGAATTACGTCAGTTGTGAACTGAGATGTGTGTATGAAAATAATGACTTAAAAGTTACAGTCTTTAATAACAATAGAAAGATACAAACCTTTATGAATTAAATATATACCCATTGAACAAGTGTCTCTAATTAGTCTCAGCAGTTTATTGAACAATACAATGCTGTTTAAAGTGAATGGAACAAATTCGGGTCCCGATATGAACATTAACACTGAGGCACAAATATATTTAACTGACCAGTCACAAATTTGATGAAACCTAGAGTCTTGGATTCCACCCACCAAACATAATCCAACTCTAACCCAAAATGTTTCATTTATATCTTGATTTCTAGGAGTAATGTCATAAATTATTGATACAAGTTTTGGGATGCTTAATAACATGATACAAAGTCACACAAAATCCATCCGCCATCTGATATAGAATCAGATATCAAAAAACAGTAATCGCATATTAACACAAAATAAGAAGGCATCCACTATAAAACAGTGGAAATCAATGGCATAAATATGATAAAGTAGATGGTCTTTTCTGTTTTCTGTTTATAAATAAACACTCATTAGTTAGTAATAGCTTACTTAGAGCGGATCTAACATTTCTATGGATACCTGATGTTTGTAATCACACTATTGTGTCCATTATAACATATATATATGTAGTTTGAATGAATTACTTAGTTACATAATGGTACATGTTAAAAGAATGGTGAACTTATACATTGAATACTGTTTAAGTTCCTCGGCTGTAAATTTAGAATAATGAAGTTAGGAAAGGATAATAATTACTACAAGATATTAAGCTACATTCAACTGACTTGTTTGGAAGGAGACATGTGATTGGCCAATATTGTGCTACAGAAATACGATAATGACTGGGTTTTATATGCATATATATCTTGTGTATTATTGGTTATAATATATACGTGTGAGTAACTACTTTAAATAACATGATAAAATTAGGAGAAATGCCCTAGATCTAGGTCATAAGGCGCTTGGCATGAAAAAACTGATGTTTCACATGGGCTCTGAGCCAGTGTCATAATCGGAAACGTTAGTAATACAATGTAATTCATGCTGTTGTTATTATTTTGTTTATCATTACTGCTAGCAGTATATATGCCATCATACTACCAATTTACACCTTTCATCTATTATAATTAGTTAGGTAATTCACCTGTTTCATTTTTATCAGTGACTCGTAAACTGCCTTCATTGGTTCAATAATTTTCATATTCTTATATAAATATTGCTGTATATTAGAGTATAACCTGATGATAATCTAATTGAAAACAATAATAGGGACCAATAAACTGAATCGGACTTAGTGATGTCCTCAGTAATGATGAAAAACTATCCTAAGAACTTTGCTAAAAAAAGATACTTAAGGAAAAATGTAATAAGAAAGAATAACAGAAAGTTCCACCAAAATAGTGGATTGACACTGTGGTTGTGTCATATGGAAATGAAACATCCGAAGAGAATAGAAGAATTTTAAGTAAACATGGTATACATGTCTTCTACCAAACAAACAATATACTGAGCTCTACACTTGTAAATATCAAGGATAGAGTACCAAAAGAAGAACAAACCAATTGAGTCTATGAGATCAAATGTAACGAATGTAATGCTATATACACAAGAGAAATATCAAGATAGATGAGTGTAAGCGTGAAAGAATATATACGTTGTTTAAAACATGTTCTGATGTCCTCTAGAGATCTAAGGAAACTCTAAAATAAGTTGACAATAGCATTACATTTAATAGAAACAGGTCACACTATCGATTTCAACGGGACCAAAATCCTCCAAAAAAGTTTTAATCCTTATAAGGAAAGATTAACATCTGAAGCCCTACACACATGAGCAAATCCCAGTAATATAAGCCGACGAAATGGAGTACTGTTAGCTGCATCATGACAACTAATGTTCAAAAAATGAATCCAGACATTAACTACTACTACAACGTTCGAATACATTTTAAACATTTATTTATCGATTCTGTTTAGAATTATATAGTCTAATTATGCAGTTTACCGTGTTACCAGTTGCAAATACACATCCATCCTTTGTATAATAATTATCACCACATCCATTTACTCCTACTCAAATTTACATGACTTGATAAGCCAATCTTTAGATTGTTCAGCCGCTTCTGTGAACACAGCTGAGAGCCATGTATGTGCACAAATGATAACAACATGTAACTGTACACGAAATACATACCTTCCTTCATCCGCAACATTTCAACACTAGTTCACTTATAATGACTCATGTAAAAATAGGATTGTGTTTGCATACGATTCAACATTCGTAATGGAATTTTACCCCTTATTTACATTTGTATTGGGGGATTTTTGATTTTAGTTATTTCCGTGAAGAAGTTCGGACGACCAGCTTGCCGAGCGAAGCTTTGGAATTTCTTTAATTTCACTCGTTGAGATTATTTACAAATATATTCTATTCAGATGTCTTACATATACCCGGTGCCCAAGTTTTGTAAATCCATTCGTTTTTCTTTCAATAAAAATTCCTATGAAAACAATATTATTCGCTTACATATGTTGTTTCTAATTCATATAATGGAGTAGGGTGAAGGTGGAGGATTTTTTAACACAATGTAACAACGAGTAAAGAAACCAATTAGAAATTGATTGAATATGTCACAGATCGATGTTTCCAAGGTATCACTGAAAATCAGGGAGTACTGGACAGCTGTTTCGTTCTAGTATGGAAGTTACAAATCGATGTAGGTGGAGATTTAACCATTTGGTTCAAACTCAGTGGTGAATAGGGTTAGGAGTTCGCGTCAACCTGAAACCGTTGGTGTGGAATCTGGGACACCCACTACTGAGGAGATTCATACTGAGACGTTATAGCTGTCCAGTACTCCCTGGTTTGCAATGTGTTGAGGATTCAACACCCCTAAACATATAATCATTCATTTAATCAATTGAAAGGAATTGTATTGATTTGTTTTTTGTAAGATTGATTTGTAGACTTTCATCAGTTAATTCAATTTCAAATGTGAGGTATATAAACGTTATCTACTAGTCTCGTCTCATATTTTGCTCCACGATATAATCTTCCTACAAGTCTAATCTTTTGGAGTAGCTGTGGGTTGGGAAAGAACAAATCGTGGTACCCGATTGAAGTAGAAGTATGAGAAATAACGATTCGCACTAACCGTACCGACTATCGAAGAATGCTAACATGAGTTGAAAATCATCTCTTTCATTCATAATTAACTTGAGGCAACGATATTGAGTATTAAACAATGAAGAGGTATCACCAAATTGTTGAATAATCGACTAACATATCTCTTCGAATGCACTGTCCCTTGGATTTTGTGGTAATATGAGGCTACAGTATTTGTCTAATCCTGCTGGGCCAAGTTTTCCAAGTAACAAATGAACTTTCCAAGCATCGTCCTGAGCAGCAAAATCAAATTTAAAGTGATCTACACATCTACGGAACCATGTGTCAAAAGTTACATTTGCATCGGGATCATAAATGAATCTAACTATACTGTTAGCAATGTCGTCTACTAAACGTAGAGCATTGAAGGCAGGGATAGATGATGTTGCGTTGGACACAGTCTTCGAGTGGATAATTTATTGCATTAACTTCACTTGTTGCTCCAATAGCATCTCCAATTTGGTCAAATCCATTTTTTGGTAAGCCGTTGACACTGATATGTCTTCGCTTGCAGTGAAGTATATTTGTTATACCCCCTCGCCACTAATATGTTTTCTCTCAGATGAAACAAACGCATGGGTTCTTATTGATTTAGTACTGTCCGCGATAAGATACAGCTAGATTATCTTGGGTAGCCAGATTCTATGTCTGACTCCTTCGATAGTCGGTACGGTTAGTGCGAATCGTTATTTCTCATACTTCTACTTCAATCGGGTACCACGATTTGTTCTTTCCCAACCCACAGCTACTCCAAAAGATTAGACTTGTAGGAAGATTATATCGTGGAGCAAAATATGAGACGAGACTAGTAGATAACGTTTATATACCTCACATTTGAAATTGAATTAACTGATGAAAGTCTACAAATCAATCTTACAAAAAACAAATCAATACAATTCCTTTCAATTGATTAAATGAATGATTATATGTTTAGGGGTGTTGAATCCTCAACACATTGCAAACCAGGGAGTACTGGACAGCTATAACGTCTCAGTATGAATCTCCTCAGTAGTGGGTGTCCCAGATTCCACACCAACGGTTTCAGGTTGACGCGAACTCCTAACCCTATTCACCACTGAGTTTGAACCAAATGGTTAAATCTCCACCTACATCGATTTGTAACTTCCATACTAGAACGAAACAGCTGTCCAGTACTCCCTGATTTTCAGTGATACCTTAGAAACATCGATCTGTGACATGTTCAATTAATGAAAATACCAATCTCCAAAAAAAAATATTGACCATATCAATTAAAATCTAGTTACCTCATTTTCTTTATTAGATGATAATTTTAAAGAAGTTAAAAGTCCAAATGTATTCTCTTCGTCAATATTTCGTTGAATTTGTAATTTTTCAAGTTGTTCATTAATTTTACATAAACTAGTTAACATTTTAAATGTTTGATTATCTAATTGATTAAATTTTTTATTTAATATTAATGAATTTGTTGTATCTATGGGAATATGATGTAAATTTTCATTATCTTTATTGTTTAATATTAACTTCTTTATTCTATTCTGATTTTGATTAGTTAATTTAATTAGAAATGACCATATTATTATATTGGATGATTTATTTATTGGTAATAAACAATCATTTTGAAGTGAATTATTCTATAATGAAATTATAAAGTAGAATAAAACAGTTGTACAACATATAAAATGAATGATAAACGTGTATTTGTAATATTCCAATGACTAGAAGTTAAGATTTCTGAAGTTTCGTTGATTAGTGAAAGTTGTTTCATCAGTGAAAAGATGAATAACCGAATTGAATTAAGTCAAGATTTAATAATACGATGGAAGAAATCAAAAATAAAATAAGTTCGTACGATCAAAATGCGAGTTTGATCGTGTCATGTCATGTTATATGCGTCAAGGTGGTTTGAAATTAGACATGTTATTATGGCGTAAAGAAAAAAAGAAAGGAAGGAGGATTTAGTTGGTTGTAGCTAACGCCAATGAAATGTGCCTAGCTGATAATGCGTGACTAACCGAAGCTCACTCACAAAACCAGACCACACAGTAAACCGATCAAAAAATCTAGCATTGATACAGAACAAAGGAAATAGTGGTAGTAAATGGGGACAACTTGTACACAACTAAGTAACTGTAGTTCGTAGTAATAAACAATATACTAAGAGTAAATATACTAAACAGGAGAATCGAGTAAGGGGAACGTAACAGTCATATAAATGAAATGTTTACGATATCCACAGCTATAATAAATGAAATAATGTTCTAAAACACAGTTTTCGAAGATAACCAATCTTCTTTAGATTCCCGGCATATCAATAATATAATCAGAGGTCAAACTTTTGACATTTCTTAATTATTGAAACCGAGAATTTAAAGTATAATAAGAGGGATAGTACATAATATGTAGTATTGAAGAAATAATATTGTCTATTGAAAGCTTATGTTTGTTCTAGTTTATGATTTAAAAGATAAAGTATTTTAATATTCATTCTTGTTAAACGACTAATAATTGAATAGTATTTTAATAGTTGAAACTTAAGATATTTAAGGTTACATAACCATTACAAACTGGGAAATACTAATTAATTTTTTTGCCCTAGTATTCATATTCAACAACCGTCACAATTTCCTCCCATCCTATAGTGAAGTACTTTCATGTGTGTACTGGTGACTTATTTGGACGAACACTTGATGAAACTCTATTGACTAATGAATTTCAACAACAGATATCATCAATTGAAATGCATAATAACCACGAAATATCCTAAATTTACTGAAGTTAGAAGTTTCATACAACTCAGTGATTTGCAGGATAGATACTCGTTAGCAGGCATATGAGTCTTGTGTTCAATCCCGTGTAGGAGCGTGGACGACTCACTACTAAGAAGTATTGTATTGTAATAACTCAAGTTTCTAGTGTTTAGTGGTTTTTAAAGGTTGTCTAATTAAGGTCAGTAACTATGATGTAATATTATGAGGACATTTTCATTACCAACCAAAATGATACTTTCAATACTAGCTGAAAATTTAAATAGTTCACCAAATTATTCTATAACTGTATGTAAGAGTACTGTTGGTCGGCGAATGTGGTAACTATTTAATTTTGGCGTTTACAAAAGCTGATATCCCTAGAAAATCATTAAGACAACTGTATAAACGTAGAATCTATTAAAAGAAATTAAATTATAAAACTCACATTGAGTTCATTGTGAAGTATATCCGTCTCTTTATCATTCAAATTGATTAACTGTATCTGATTCCCTACTTCTCCATCATAATCATTATCATCATCCAGTATTTCTTCAATTCGTGCTTTTTCTTCATCTGTCATTGGGACTATATCTTGCCAATGTGATGCCAACTATGAAAATATATTTAACATGGAAAACATTAAATAAGGATATGAAATACTTAAGGAAGTGAAATAATATAAAAACTTTACTAATAGAACGGAGTTAATCCTGTTAATTGATGCATTATTATAATTGAATTTAAATGATTCGTGGAGATTAGTATTAAGTTTAGTTAAGTGGTTTCTTCAAAGATTGATATTGGCAGGATACTGTTGAAAACCACTGAGCAGTAGACAGTTGTTTTGTCCCAGTATGGGACTCGTCAGCAGTGCGCACCCACGATGCCGCTCTAGAGGCTACAAGTTGGCAAACGCCCAACCCCCCCTGCACCACTGGGCTAGCCAGCATCCAATTCTAGAATTACCACTTTTATCAATTTGTTCTATAGCGCGACGATCATTCGTTGTCATTGGTGATAACTATCTCACTTCCGACAACTCTAAACTCCACCAGTCATGACTCCTTTCTAGAACTTCAGAAACTTCCTGAAGTTGATCACTAGTGAGTTAATTATTATTCCCAAAAGCTCTGATTTGAATCAGCTAAAAATAATGCCATTTTGGAGTTTGAAACAACCTCTGCATTGTTAAACCAGGTGTCAAAATAACTAATTCTCAAAGATACTCTAGAATGTCTAAATATCCAAATGTTTTCTTATCAAATGTCGACAGCTGTAACTAGAAATAAGATTTTAACATTCTTCCGCCTTCTCAATAGTTAAGGTTTCGGGTTAAAAGTTACTGAGAGGGTATAACATAAATACTGTTGAACAGTATCTTTATTGTATTCACTGTTAGGCTAGAGTACAGTATAGAAAAGATCAAACGCAATACTTGTAATGTTCATGTTATAAGGTACATTTATAAATCATAGTTTGGTAGTTACATTTCTGCTATTAAGCCACAGCAATTCATTTATATGATTGGTAAACCGTTAGGTCATTTTTCTAAGAATTTGAAGTGAAGACTAATTATGGTATGCTTCTGCCCCTCCCCTTCAAGAGAATCTTTACTAAGAATCAAAGAGTTATTTGCATATGGATGTATATCACAATGGTACCAAACATAAACCATATATGCGTATGATTCTCATTATAAACCTTGGTTTACTCAGTTTCTGCAGAAAAGATATAATATAATGGGTCATATTGCATTAACTATGCAAAAGCCTATTAACAAGTAACAACATAACTATTCATAGATACTATCTACTATATAACTTGAGTTATTAGGCTAATTGTAACTTAACATCCTAACTTGACAATAAATTCATAACTCTAATGAACGATTTTCAATAATTACATTACGCTTTGCTCTACCATGTATATGAACTAGGATTTTGTGTAAAATCTTAGTTTCAACTAGAATCTATAAATCCTATTATTAATATCAATCCATATGATAAATACTATTCCCAGTCTTGAATATCAATTGTATTCTTAAATTTAATTTTCACAGTGCTGTAAGACTTAAGAAAATGTGACCGAATGGAAGCCGAAATACAGGGTAATGTAAGGTCGGTTAAAAGTCTGTAACATGGGAAACGGTTTGACAGTGTTACAAAGCCTCGAGATTCACACATATGCTTTTTGATGTTATACATACTATTTTCCTAAGCCTTATGTGATTCGGCACAAATCTTTCGGCTACTTGGGTGGTTTTAGTTTCACTGTGACTACGGTAGAAGGCTGGATTGACTGTGCTAGTCTTGCCAATAAGAGCCTCTCACTTGATGCGACCTATTCTTGAATATGTAAACAGACGAAGCTACAAAAAGTGTTGAGGAGGAAAGTTTCATTTGTCAACTATTCTTACTATCTCTTATCCTGAAGCCTGACACAAAGTCGTATTTCTAACACTAAAGCATAATTTTAACTAAAATTTGTAATCTTTAGCCTAAATACTAATTCTAATTGCCATATATTTACTGTTGTATTCATTTCAGTTCAAATTCGCTGCAATCTTAACTCAAACAGTGTGTTTCATCTGGATACTTTACGTGGTTATTTAAGTACCCCATTTTCTCCTTCGCCTATTGTACTCTTATCTGCCAGTGGGTTGGTATAAATAGTCAATAAATACATTTTATTATTGACTTGAGTATTTTACATCTCAATGTATCTTTGCAGTACATACTCTGTGACTGCAAGAGGTCATTTTACCACACACACACACACACACACACATATACACACACATACCTCTAGTTAAAAAGATATATCTAATAAACGTAGAAATACAAATAGTAAATTAGTTCAAAGATCGTCACGTTTGACTCAACAGAAGCGATTACATAATAGAATTCTCCAAACCTTATTAAACAACAACCTATTATGTTAAAACTAAATTGATCAACTTTTTGTCATTTACGGTAGTATTCCGTAAAACAAATCTCAGAATTCGAAGTGCTTGAATATAAGTGAAGCCACTACATGTACACTGAACAAAAAGAAATGTCTCTGTATTACGTGAAAGCAAAAATAATTAATCTACATAGTAAAAGTCATTATATATGATTGACTGTTTATCGAGTTAATTTATTGAAAAACAAAAAATAACCTCTTCATCAAGTGTATCAAACGTGAAGACTATAAGCATAAAAGTAGGTCAAGATGACTAATGGAGAACTTCTAAGAATGTTTTGATAAATATAAATGTACATGAAACACATATCTTGCTCTAGATTAAAAGTATTTTGAAGGAAAGAAGACTGGTGTATCCTACATTCTATGAAGTAAAGTTAGAAGAGAACAAGAACAAATATTTGATTAGAATAAGATGGTGATTCATTTCGTTTCGTTTGATTTCACTCAACTAGTGCTTACAACCTCAATAATATTTCAAAATCAGAGTAATAAACAAGTTTATGGATAATTACAGAAAGAAGTTTGATTGGAGATTGTTGTTGATACTTAATTTGGTTTGATGCAACACAGAAATGAATGCAGTTATGTGATAGAATAAAGCATTTCAATTACATGTCGTATGATGAAAAAAGTCCTGGAAACCTGTGTTAATATCAGTAGACTGGAGGACTAGAACTAAGTGGTTACGTAATAATAAATTGTTAACGATGAAGAACAAAATCAAGTGAGTAAAGCTAAATTAGACGATAATTAAAATGGTTACAATCAATCAAAAATCAACATAACAATGTAATGACATAAACGAGTTCAAAAAGACTTTCTACATACACGTTTAACGATGTCAAAAATTAAGTTTATGTCACCAAGGTAATCAAAAGCTTAAAATAGTCACCTTCTAAACGTTCAATTCAGGTTTGTAATAGTTGTTGGCAGTAGCTTCAGGAGACTGGAGCATGAGTGTTTACTAATTACTTATTTCTTGTCCTCATGTCTCTATCACTAACAAAATTTTTTAGAACATTCTTTGACATATGGACATAGAATTGCAGTGTTTTATTCTACCACACAACTTTATTGTTAAATTCAGAGATTCAGGAAATACTAATAAGTTCTAGGAAGAAACAATGAATTCCACTCGAAAACGACATTCAAGTTGACACTTAATAGTTGGTGAATACTTTTTAACAAAAAATTGTGGTAATGTCTAGTAGGAATTCTAATAGACGTTGTAATAGACTGAAGAGTATATGCAGTATCGTTCTGTAAACATTTAGTTACAATATCTTGGTCGTTTTGTTCAAAATTTTAATTATACTGTAATAGTACGCATTCACTACTCACCAACGGTCAATACCACGACTTCTATGACTGGTCGTAGGTGATCAAACTACAGACTATACTGTTGACATCACAAAGTTAAAATTTCTAATTTCATTCAATGCTACATGTGTGTAACTGCATCATAAACAACATGATTGTACTCTACTAGTCATAGATTCTTGTTGAAATTTCACTTGTTGCTGAAAGCTAATGAGTATATTATGACTGTCATAGAGAGACTGAAAACTAAGTGAAAGCATTCAAAAAACTATGTCATCTTCTAACAGGGTTTGTTTAGTAACTGAAACCTCAATGAGAAGAATTTAGGTGTTTCGTAAGCACAGCTTATTTAAACATGAATGTATCCTTGAAATGTAAATGAAACAAAAGCAGTCGAATGACATACAAAGTTTTTCATAGTTAGTATAAAAGAAATTTTAAAATAAACCGGATAGCCAGCTTGTTATATTGGGATATTCATGGTGAACAACCAACTTTTGAAATTGTGTTTTAGAAGACTATTTGAATTATTTTAGTTGCGTGTAGAGCAAACATTTTATTTTCATGATTATCAGGCTCGTGTCGTCCAATCATCCAGTTTAACTTATTTACTGTATGTCGTTTCCCATTTGCGAACTACAGTCACTCAATTGTGTGTACGTTAGGCCAGTTCACTACGACTATCTCCCTTATTTTGTATTGATGTTAATTTCCTAATTGATTGAATGCATGTTTAGGAACGTTTGAAATAAAATTTGGTTTATCTGGTTGATTCATCAGCTTGTGTTTCTCCTATTCCAATATGGGCATCGGTAGGCGTTAGGCATAGACTAGACTGTTGCATATGTCATTGATTGCTGTAATTTGATGCGCACAAAGTTACATCGAGCATTTAGCCGTACGTTCCAATCATTACAGTCTGACGACATAACATTTATCACATTCTCTGTTATGTCACACCAATGTCGAGTGTCAACAACAATCTCCAATCAAATTCCTTTCTGTAATCATCTTCAAACCCGTTTATTACTCTGATTTCGAAATATTCGTGAGATTGTAAGCATTAGTTGAGTGAAATCAAACGAAATAAAATGAATCCTGATCATATTCTGTTTGGATGTTTGTTCTTACTCTTTTCAAATTAATACAAGGAACGCAATGTTCATGAAATAAGGTTTTTATAACCTTATTTCATGTACTGACTTAACTGAATCGTTGATGTATGTATTTTATAAAGTCAATCTGTTTCGTTTACTGACAAGTCGGGTACCTAAAGAAAATTGTTCTTATTTCGGAATTGTTTTAAGGTAGACCATTTCATTTATTTTACATGTTTCCAAAGTGAGTTACTACTGTTAATATGTCCCTCCTTGCCTTATTCTCCCAGTCAACACTTCAACTTTTAGTATCTCATTCTCTATTATGAACTATCGTTTCCTAATTGTGTATACGTTACTTCAGTTCACTGTCACTATGACTTTTTATCTTGTATTGATGTTAACTTTCTAATTGATTGACTGGGTTATCAGGTTTTATGTTTATGGAAAGAATTGTTGGAAATATAATTGAGTTTTCTCTGGTTGTTTCATCAGTCTTGTGTTCTTTCTCACTTATGACTTGTAACAGAGTAGATATTAGATCAGACATAAAAGCATCAAGTAAATACCCATGTTGGCACTTCTCAATGAATTAATGTCTACAATGTGAGATTTAGTAGTTGATCGGAAGACCACCTCATCGATACATCAGACAATTTTACTATACATTATCCATTTCAAGTATAAGTTATATTTGTTACGGTTCAAAACTTCATTATCAAGTTAATTCTTACCCGAAGAATTCAGAAAATTATCAAACTGTATTCATCAATAACCAATATTTTTGTAAATAAGTAATTACGTTACCCTTGAATATGCCTATCTGTAACGATTTATGAGAAAATAAATTTTTTTCCCAATGTTGAATTCTTTGAATTGGATTGTATAGTCTTTGTAATCGTCCTAGGCAGCATAAAACTATTCAGTTGAAGAAACTAATTACTGTCTAAAGTATTCACATTAGTTATAAATCACTACAATCACTTTCACGTGTAAGTTAATTAGTTAATAGATAAAAAAAGTCATTAATACTCTTACCTCAACGTTACGTTTTATAAAGTTCTTATTATATTTTATTGATTTACCATTGAATGACTCTGCATCAGATGAATGATGAATTCCTGAATGATTATCTTTTGAAAATACACTTGAATCAACTTTGAAATCTGTTATGTAGAATTGACAGTTAACAAGAAAACAATTTAATTAAATCAACATGATACATATTGACCTATCATTTGATGGTCTATTGGAAGGGAGTTGAATCTTACAAGTGTATTTCATTCTATTGAAAATCATTCACTAGGTAAGACATATATACCATATGAATTTAGTATTCTCTATAACAGCCGATGTTGACTGTTTTACATGAATTCTTCAATCAAAATGATGAAGTATTCTTTACCAATGTAACTGTTGAATGTCCATATCCAGATTCAGATAGAGAAGTAACTCAAAATCCACTTGCTATCAGTTGTCTACAGAACAATAGTATTCGTCATGAAAAAGTTGACAAAAAGAACTATAAGGTCGTCACTATGATTATGAAGTGGTAAAAATTACGATGAATGAGGAAATGCTGTCTGTAAATACTATTCCTAAGCTGGGCACCTAAAGAAGGTTGATTATCTTCGAAAACTATCTTTCTGTAAACTATCTCACTAATTTTGATTGTATACAAAGTGAACATTTTATTTTCATTATTATTTAGTTTCCCTTACCCTATCCTCCCGTTTAACATATTAACTGTTAGTATATCATTTCTCATTTGTGAACTACGGTTAATTGATTGTGCATACGTTATTCCAGTTTACAGTTGCTAATAGCCTAATTTTGCATTAATGATAGTTTTCTAATTAGTTGACTGAATGGTTAGGTTTTGCGTATATATCAAGGAATGCCTGATATATAATACGATTCTGTCAAGTTGGTTCATCTATCTTGTGTTCTCCCATTTTCGGCTTGCGACCAAGAAGGCATCTAGCAGACGCTACCGGCTAAAAACTCTGATTGGCGGTTGTTATTGTGTCTTCGTTTACACAAGGTCGCATTAACCACTTGATCATACACATTAATCATAAAAGCCTTTTGCTAAAGTCACAACAACTATTTACTACTACATCACATTTCATGAAATGGTAAATAGATGTTGGATAATTGTAAACAGTTAGTACAGAGTTCCATCTTCCTTTTTCCAATAATTGTTACTGAGTTCACATGTCATAAAGATGAAAATGGTGCCATTCTTAGTTACAGCAACAGGTGTTAATAACAAGCCGATTTGATTAATGTTGACCATGCTTAAATCTTGGAAAGCGCATCAGAAAATCTTTCAATCTAGTCATTGGTTTTACAAGATTGGCTTGCGATATACCTATGTGAAGACAAACAATATAGCGTGTAGATGTAAATCTCTAAATCGAATGCTATATTAAAACCTAATCGTTTTTTTAAGTGAACGAAAGTATTGTATGTTGATGTAAAAGTTCAGTACATTTTCATGTACACCATTTATTACATACACCTTCTGTCTAAGAAGGATCAACAACACAACTCTAAGAAGATATGTAGGAAATCCTGAAACAGTTTAGTTTTCAATACCAATCATTCAATCAAAACAGATAAAACAGTTGCAATCAGATACGGTATGAATAGAAACTTACTGAAGACAGTATGATTTTGACGTTGTTAAGTAGTTGGAATCTTCACCAGAGTTAAATACAAACTCAAACTTTATATACCTAGGAAATTTATTCAAGTTCCTTTTTTAACCATAGTTGTAACATATAGTCTGATAAATCATTCTATCCTTCAACCAATACATTGAACTCACTATTCCCTAAACCTGTAACCGTTCTGATTGCATTTCGTTTTCTAAAGTCGTTTATAATGTTATGCTACCAGTCGTAGTCTTTATAAATCATTATAAACTTTTATGTTACTCATGATTTTTCAAGTTTAGTTCAGTCTATGTTGTTTTATCAACGGTCTTATATGTTTGTTTCTTAGTCGGTGGGAAAACTGATTGTGATTTAAAAACACATTATATAATTTCATTTAGAACAGTTTACGAATGTTCTATGATATGACTTCAGAAATGAGATCCTCTGCACTGAGTAAACTACTCATTTTTGTATGCACACCATAGAATCATCACCATATTTTTTTGATCTACGTTGTGCTACTTACTATTAATCAGTAGCATACATAACTCCGCCTGTAGCCCTCCTAGGGTTACTGCCGGTCCCAAGCCCGGGTAAAGGAGGAGGGTTGGGCATGGGGCTAGCACCCCCATCCCGTAAAAACCCAAACTTGCTAAAAAAACGCAAACCAGATTAAACAAGATAAACCATTTAAACCATTTAAACTCTGCCCTGGGAGTGGAAGGATATATGACGCCTCATGATGAAAGCCGAAATTCTTCGGAAGTCATGAGGCCGATGCCCCCCCTTCTAACAACCAGAGCAAATATTTTTATAGGTACATGGAATGTTCGAACAATGTGGGAGAGCGGGAAGACAAATCAAATAGCTGCAGAAATAAGGAGATACAACTTGACAATACTCGGAATCAGCGAAACCCATTGGACTCAAGCTGGACAGAAATCATTGGCTTCGGGAGAGACGCTACTATACTCCGGCCACGAAGAGGAAAATGCTCCCCACACTCAAGGAGTTGCTCTGATGCTGTCCAAGGAGGCACGTAATGCACTTGTGGGATGGGAACCACATGGACCCAGGATCATCAAAGCATCTTTCAAAACAATGAAGAAAGGCATTACAATGAATATTATCCAATGCTATGCACCAACCAACGACGGCAACGACGAAGACAACGATCAGTTTTATGATAGACTGTAATCAATTATAGCAAAGTGTCGAGGAAAGGATCTGACAATACTGATGGGAGACCTCAACGCCAAAGTCGGAATGGACAACACTGGATATGAAGAAATCATGGGACGACAAGGACTGGGAGACAGAAACGACAATGGTGAAAGACTTGCAAACCTATGTGCCTTCAACAAATTGGTTATAGGTGGTACAATATTCGCCCACAAACGCATACACAAGGCTACATGGGTCTCACCGGATCATACTACAGAGAATCAAATCGATCATATATGTATCAATAAAAAATTTAGAAGATCAATGGAAGATGTAAGAACCAGGAGAGGAGCTGACATAGCTTCAGACCACCACTTGGTGGTTTCTAAAATAAAACTGAAGCTAAAGAAGCAGTGGACAACTGGAGTGTCAGCAGTACAACGGTTCAATACAGGCTTTCTCCGAGACACTGACAAACTCAATGAATTCAAAATATCTCTCAACAACAGGTTCCAAGCCTTACAAGATCTGCCGAAAGAAGAAACCACTATGGAGGACAACTGGAAAGAAATCAAAGAAGCACTAACGTCAACGTGTCAGGAGGTTCTAGGCCGCAAGAAGCACCATTATAAGGAATGGATCTCCACTGAGACATTGAGCAAAATTCAACAAAGGAGGAACAAGAAGATAGAAATCAACAACAGCCGAACAAGAGCAGAAAAAATCAAGGCTCAAGCTGAATACTCAGAAGCAAATAAGCAAGTAAAGAAGAGCATTAGAGCTGACAAACGGAAATACATCGAAAGCCTTGCAACGACAGCGGAGAAGGCTGCAAGAGAAGGAAATATGAAACAGCTATACGACACAACGAAGAAACTGGCAGATAAACATGGTAAACCAGAGCGACCGATCAAGAACAAAGAAGGCAAGACACTCACTGAGATTGAAGAACAAAAGAATAGGTGGGTAGAACACTTTGAGGAACTTCTAAATAGGCCAGCTCCACCGAACCCACCGGACATTGAAGCAGCACCTACAGATCTCCCGATAGATGTCACTCCACCAACGATGGAAGAAATCAAGATGGCCATCAGGCAAATCAAAACTGGGAAAGCAGCAGGACCTGACAATATACCAGCTGAAGCACTCAAGTCAGATATCGACCTAACAGCAAAGATATTCCACGTTTTATTCAAAAAGATCTGGGAAGAAGAACAAGTGCCGGCTGCAGACTGGAAAGAAGGTTATCTTATCAAGATACCAAAGAAAGGAGATTTGAGCAAATGTGACAACTACAGAGGGATCACGCTACTGTCGATACCAGGGAAAGTCTTTAACAGAGTATTGTTGAATAGAATGTAAGATTCAGTGGAGGCTCAACTTCGAGATCAACAAGCTGGTTTCCGTAAGGATCAGTCGTGCACGGACCAAATCGCAACACTACGGATCATTGTTGAACAATCAATTGAATGGAACTCGCCCCTGTACATCAACTTCATTGATTATGAGAAGGCGTTTGATAGTGTAGATAGGAGAACACTATGGAAACTTCTTCGACACTACGGTGTACCAGAGAAACTCGTCAACATCATCCGGAACTCTTACGACGGAACACAGTGCAAAATTGTGCATGGAGGACAACTGACAACTGCATTTTCAGTGAGGACCGGAGTCAGACAAGGTTGCTTGCTGTCACCTTTTCTCTTCCTCCTAGTGGTCGACTGGATCATGAAGACCTCCACATCTGAGGGAATGTACGGGATTCAATGGACAAGTAGGATGCAACTCGATGATTTGGACTTCGCAGATGATCTAGCTCTTTTAGCACATACACACCAACAAATGCAAGCGAAGACAATCAGTGTAGCAACAACTTCAGCAGCAGTAGGCTTGAACATACATAAGGGTAAGAGCAAGATTCTCAAATACAACACAGGGAGCACCAACCCAATTCAACTTGATGGGGAAACTCTGGAAGAGGTGGATACCTTCACATATCTGGGGAGCATCATCGATGAAAAAGGAGGGTCTGATGCAGATGTAAAGACAAGGGTTGGCAAGGCAAGGGCAGCATTCCTGCAGTTGAAAAACATCTGGAACTCAAAACAAATATCAACTAACCTCAAAGTCAGACTCTTCAATTCGAACGTGAAGACAGTCCTGCTGTATGGAGCTGAAACCTGGAGAATTACTGCAAACATCCTCAGACGGATACAGGTATTTATAAACAACTGCCTACGCAAGATACTGAATGTCCGTTGGCCGGAAACCATCAGCAACAACTTACTATGGGAGAGGACAAACCAACTTCCAGCCGAAGGGGAAATTAGGAAAAGACGGTGGAAATGGATAGGACATACACTACGCAAACCATCAGACTGCATCACAAGACAAGCATTGACATGGAATCCTGCTGGGAAACGGAAAAGAGGAAGGCCAAAGAACACGCTGCGTCGAGAATTGGAAGAAGACATTAAAAGGATGAGCAGCGACTGGAAACAACTGGAAAGGATTGCTCAGGACAGAGTTAAATGGAGAACACTGGTGAGCGGCCTATGCTCCTCAGCGAGGAGTAACGGGCAGTAAGTAAGTAAGTAAGTAGCATACATCATAAAAATAAAGTCTCTCAGATGTCGGTTGATAAAAACCTATTTGTTAAAGAAACTATTTTATCTATTTACTGAAAAATCTACCTCGATTAAGTATCTCGTTTATTCTGTCATCCGCTTCGTTTCCTTCGTCTGTTTTAGATCCACTGATATATTCAGTCTTGAAGATGGATTCAGAAGTTGTTTTATCGTCTAAGTTACTCGTTTCAGTATGATTTTGACAGGAATTCTTATCGTTTCTCTTGGTCACTAGATGAATTTATGGAGAAAAATATGCTACATATAGTAAATTTACAGGAAAAAAACACTTAACGACTGTAATAATCACTATGTACTCCTATGATGAATATCACGTAATCAGATTGAAAATGTAATTGGAATAAACTAAAATCATTCATTGGGTGATAACAGTGTAGCGACCAACTTGATGTCTGTCAAATCATTTATAGTGCTAATTGAATTCTCTCTATCAGTGAGTTATCTCATTCGTCATAATTTATCAGACTTTATAGTTCCTTAAAACATTTATGAATTTGATAAAAACAGTTCATATTAAATATTCCAAGATCATAATTTCATTACAATATCATGATCTAATGAAGTAGAAGTAGAATCATCATATCTCAATTAGACGTATCATTTGTTTTTGTTTAAAACAGCTCACAGAAACCTTGAAGAAGCTCCTCAGAACCCCCTGAAGAAGCCAGAGATATTCCATCCAACCATCAACCATAAGGACCTTTCAGAATCTCGACGTGGCGTGTTCTGATTGGGTAATGGTTGAAACTTCGCAGTCAAGATTAGATAGATTGTAATGACGATTTTATTGCTTCAGGAAACTATAAATACACGAATATTTTGTACACATTAGTCTCTCACTGTGATAAAGATTCCTGCCCACTTGTCTTCTGAATTTGCCACTAGGGGTAAAAGTTGTCCGTAGTTGGTCAAACAACCAAGTACAAGTTATAACAGTTTTAAATAATAGTCATGCTATGTAGTACATCAATTCGAGGTGGGAAAATGTACTGATGAATTCTTATCCAACAGATGAATATCAAGGAGTTCATTTTAGATGATGTCGTGGACCTTGTCTATACAAATAGTTGGCAGCCAGCTTATTTCATGCCATATTGGAATAATGAATAATTATATCAGGTATGCACATATAACATAAATTATATCTTTCTTGATGAATGTAACTTGAATTATTATCCAGTATTATACAAAGTGAAAACTAATAGATCTTTTGTTGAATAGAAGTACACATTTCTTCTATCTCAATTCTTATACGAAACACTTCAATACCAAGTATTCTTCTTGTTTTTATTAGAAGTATTCAGGATATTAACAGAACTGATGAATGTTAGAAAATACCTAAGAATTAATGGATATCCACGGAAATGTGTCGACAAATACAGTGGAGGTGAAGATAAAAATACGAAAGAAATTATCGTAGATAGAAAACCTATCCTTATTCAACTGCGATTCAAAGGTGATGACATATTAAGATTAATCAATAGAAGACTAAGATCCTAATTAAACAGAACGCATTCCACAGCTGAACTCTTCATGTTGTACAAAACAACATCTTTAGTGCAGTCAAAGATCGACAAGTACCCATTTCCCGTTACCACCGATTGCATACATAAATTTACAAGTAATTTGGTGGGTACAGGTAAATTGGTACAACAGAATGAAGAGCCTATGTTCGTTTTCAGGAGAATATCTCACAAAAATTTGAGATCAAAACAAAACAAGAAACTTAACTAGTGTTATTATGAGACATCTGGTTGATGCAGTACATACAGTAGATATATTGAAATCTTTTGATGTGATTAGCCAACAGTTAAACTGTAATCTTCTTGAATTTGCTGAAGCAACCAGACGTTTTAAACCAAATATAAGCGTCCGAAAAAGAACAGTGGTAAATCTCTCTTTACCACGGTAATGTTTCAATTACTTTATTGCACTTTATTGCACCTAATACGTAATACTCTATATTTTTTCCAGATTGCATCATTTTAATCTCATAACTCAATTGTTAGGTAATCTCAAGTGATGTTTTGTTAACTGTTCGTAATCCATCTCACTCAGTGATTCCTCACTATTACGTAATCCCTCCTTCGTTAGTAACTCGATGTTTCTGGAGTTTTCACTTATATATTACGGCTATATGCATCATATAGTTTGAGCCATATCAACTTCACTCAGATCTTGTACTCCGCTGTGCCTCCATATTCCTTATCTTTAACAGGTAACATTTGAAAAGTATGTGAATTTTTTGTCTAAAAAGGTCGTTTGAGAAATATTATAGGTTGTACGAAGCTGATGAGAACCTGACGAAACAAAATGGATTCATCTTGTTTTTACCAAATCTTTGTTCTAGCTCTCATAAAATTGATATAGGGAACCAGATGTATAGAATATTAGCAGGTGATAGACTTGACAATTTTGCAGTTTTGTGTATGTATGTACAATCAACATAGAACCTGGCACATGTGTGCATCTGTTCAAGTTGCCATACCACCATACCACCGCAAGATTAACACCACCACCACTAGTAGAAATCACTTCTACAAAATAAAATAATAATAGTAACAAGGAATGTAAACATATAGAATATGGTTCAGGAGGCGTTGAAAGAAAGTAATGGAATAATTTAAAGCTCATGATTTAAGCGAGGACAATGAGTGAATGCATCTGCGCCACTGTGACCGATACTGGGCCATGTCACTCAGTGTTTCTAGCCACTGGTTACGGTAATCCCGAGGACCCCATTCACGCCATGTTTTAGTTTGGCCACCCCTAACTCTCTTCCATCCTATTCCTATGTCAGCCAGCATTGCGCGTCGAGGAAGACTGTGGTTGAGCATACGCAACACATGTCCCAACCACCTCAGTCGATGAAGATTCACAACCCGATAGACTGATTTACCACATTTGCCTAACACCCGTCGTCTAACCTCGTTATTACTTACTCGGTGATTCCAGCTAACGCGAGCGATGTTTCGTAGACATCGATGGTCAAAAACTAATAACCTTCGAGTGTCATCTACCCTTAATGGCCACGTTTCACACCCATACAGTAAGACAGAGCGAACTGTTGCGCAGTACACTCTCCCTTTCGTTGAGAGACGAATATCTCGTCTACGCCATAGGTGACGTGAGTTGTTGGCAAAAGCCAAAATAGCTTTTTGAATTCGTACTGAGATTTCGTCAGAGACTAACCCATTAGGGCTAATCAGACTTCCAAGATAAGCGAAGTGGTCGACGTGCTCAACTACTTCACTCCCTATCTTTAGTTCAGGGGTTGACGAAAACCAGTCCTGGAGCAATAGTTTGCATTTAGAGGGGGAGAAATGCATTCCGAAAATGCTTGCATTCGAGCTTATTGCTGTTGAAAGCTACTGCATCGTATCAGCGTCTTCGCCGAACAGGACTATATCGTCAGCATATTCTAAATCAATAAGTGGATCTCCTGGTAGGAGATCGATTCCTGAAAAGTCAGACGATGAAAGTGTAATTTCTAACAGTATGTCAACTATGAAATTAAACAAAAATGGGGAAAGTGGGCAGCTTTGACGGACACCACTTGAGGTTACAAGTTCAGATGACAGTTCGCCATATGCTCTGACACGACTAATAGTGTTTGAGTGAAGAGCCTTAACAAGTTTTATGTACTTTTGGGGCATGCCTTTCAATGAAAGTTACTGCCATAGAACTTCGCGGTCTACAGGGCCGCTTTCAAGTCGAGAGAAACCACCATTGTCGGGCGCCGAAAAGTATGTCTGTGTCCTAAAACTTAACGGATGGTGAATATCTGGTCTATACAACCGCGACCAGGTCTGAAACCAGCCTGATTTTCTCGTATTTGGAGATCACGAGTTGCAGTTAAGGGTCTGATAATTATAGAAGCTAGTATTTTAGACACTATATTAGTCAAACTAATTCCTCTATGGTTATTACAGGACGATTTTGACCCTTTGTTATATACTGGGACGATTAACGATCGACACCAGTCAGACGGAATTACGTCAAGTTCCAAAACCTTAGTCAAAATATCAGTCAGTCTAGTTGTCAATGTGGGACTACTATCCTTAAACACCTCTGGGGATAATCCGTCTGGACCCGCTGCTTTGCCTCGCCTTAGATTGGCTATAGCTTTTTCGACTTCGATAAGAGTCGGGGGACCTAAGTCGACTTTCCATTCTGGCTGTCTCGAAATAGTGGGAAGTTTTAGAGTAGCGGAAGGCCAACTAAACTGTTCCTTGAAGTGTTCAGCCCATCGTTCTGAACGTCTAGACTGAGAGCTAATAAGCGCCTCATCTTTTTCAGAAATCGTCTCACTAACGCTGGATTTTTTAACCCCAGTTTCTTTTATCAACTTGAAAAGTTGTCTAGTGTTACCTATCGCCGCTGCCGTTTCCATTTCCTTTGCTTTCGTTACCCATTACTGCTCACGGTCGTTTCGCAGACTTTTCGTCAGTTTATGCCTGATTACTCGTCGCTCATAATCGTGTTCGGAGCCTGATGGGATAAGTCTTCGGGAGTCTATTAAATCAACAGAAGCCATTGAGATCCATTGATTTTTCTTGACATGTTGATTTAAGTCCTTGATAGATATTATTGTAGATGCCACAGCTGCTTGAACATCTTGCCAAGCAGTATCTATTTGGGACGCATCTTTATAATTGCCTAAGTGATTCCTCAGTTGTTCCTGGAATTTAATCTTGGCTGTTTCATTACTAAAATGAAATCTAAAAGGTTTTCCTGTGGTAGTTTTTCTTCGCCCGGTAAGACGCAAGCAAACGCGTGCTCTCACTAGAGCGTGGTCAGAGTCCAAACATGTACTCCAGAAAGATCGGCAGTCTTCTATCGAGCCTCTCCAACGGTAACTAATCGCAATATGGTCTATTTGAGTCCACCGTTGAGTAGGGCCAGGAGGTCTCCATGTTAAACGATGTTGCTCCTTATTCTTAAAGTTCGTGTTGGCTAGAAATAAGCGATTATCTGAGCAAAGCTGCAGCAGACGATTGCCGTTATCCATTCTCTGGGCTGGAACACTAAAGCATCCACCTAAATGTCTTTCAGATTGGTTCACATTGAATGCACCAAAGTGAAGTTTGGAGCGTGGTCGTAGTATAGTTTAGACGTTATTTCGTGGGCCGAAATTGTTAGCACTAATGACACAGGAGGAAGTTGAAGATAAGAATTTAGGCTTGAAGGTGGGGGCAGGATAAATATTAGATATAGAAGAAGGAGTTTGATTAAAATGGCAGTGATCTTGCGTGTTGTTAGCGGTATGAGGGTTGTTATCTCTTCCCAGTTGCCCACACTGTGGAAGGGTTCTTCTTGATGTACCTGAAAAATAAAATGGGTTAGGGTTGGCGTGAAATACCTGGGAGCGTGACCGCAGTGCCCAACGAACAACTGCTTGAGGCCGGTCACACACGGCCTTTTTGAGAGAGGTTTTCGTTGTTGTTGTAGCTCCATACTTGTTGAGGCCTTACTGTCGGAGACGGAAATCCGTGGAGTAAGGTGAAGTGTGCATTTTTAGGGTCGACCTTTTCTAACCCCGCCCTTCCTTTGTGGGAAGGCAGCATCACTGCTATGCTGGTTGTCCAAAGAAAACACCTTACTGCCGTCACACCTCTGTACAGCCGGCAGTACGACTTCGTTCTCGGACCTTATATTTGCTGCTTTTGGTCTCATCGCTCTTCAACTGACCTGCCTGGCATGGTAGGACCTAGAGGAACGATTGTTCCAGCCAGTATGGCCCGATTGAGTCACCACGATAGGCAAGCCCGACCACCACGTCAAGGTAGCAGCAGTTTTACCTATCAATGAACCTAGATGATGTATAACGCCGTTAATATGAGCTAATAAATCTATTAATGTCACCGAATTTTTATGATGTAATCATGAATATCCTTGAAGAGCTTCATATCAACAGCATGTTAATATTTAATGAATATTAAATTTAAGCACCATTTAATATCAAAACACCACTGACGAATTCAATGAAATGAATTCTAATGAAGTATTCTCTAAAGGAATTTTACATAGGGATCAAATAATTTGTTTACTGTAATCCCTTAGTAAGTTAGGCTTAAGAACGACTGTATATGTTTTATTCACATATCAACTAAAAACATAATTTGGTTATTTAGACGTTACTACAAATTCGTTGGAATGTATACCTCATAAATAAATCAGTTGAACTTTAAATTAGCTATCTTCACATTTATGATCTCATTTCAATATCAAATCATGTTCCTTTTACATTTAGAATTCCTTCATAAGAGTTGACATTAACCGAAAATTTTTTCAGTGTTCATATTGTTTTACCAAGAACATCTTGTCATTTTTCTATTTACTATGTGAGTAAATACTGTACATTAAAGTGTAATTGTCATTAGGTATTACATTTTAGGCAACCGAAATTACTTGAAGTTGTCTGTGCAGAGTAAAATGCCAGATGAATAACACAAGAATAGCGAAAGTTATGTAGCCCTACTTCCAGTCTTCAACTACTATTTACAACGCCAGGAAACCTCCATTTTCCAGTGACTTTGGGAACAGAAAGAACCTTTTATTTTGGTCACTTTTAGTTTCCTTCTATCCTTCTCTAACGCTGCTTAACATTGTGTAATGAGGTAATCGGTAGTTGGGCATATGTAATATATGTCACAGCCAACTTAGTTAATAAAAATTCATAATCACAACGTATCATCTTGAATCTAATCACAGATTTACTTCCACTGTGGTTTCAACAAACGTACGTTGTTTCGAAGATTTCTGTGGCTAACTACTAGTAACTTACCAACAGACATCTAACCTGCATCACAGATGATCTGAGTTGGCAACAGCCAAACGACCCTTTTGAATCTCTGCCAACGGGGTTGAACAAACTGCCAAGAAAAATGAAATAGACTAGGGACTCACTCTCTATTTTTAGTTTAGGTGTTGACACAGATGCCATGAAGTAACTGTTTTCACTTGAAGAGGTGGGGTGTATGAAATTCTGAAGACTTTAGGATTTCGGCTCATTAATATCAAAAGACTTCAAATTCCTCAACATCTTCATTAAACAGGACAATGTCAACTGCTTATTCTGCGTTAATAAGTGAAATTCTTAGTACATGATCAGTTCAGTGCAGTACTTGCGCATTAAATAAAAGTAAAAAATGACAAAAGATATTAGATACAACACATATAGTGTGTAACAAAGACGTTACAGATTACCGTAGCCTTTCTCGGGTTCTAATTTATGAACTCTTTTGACGAATTCACTTTTAAAAACAACAGTACTTAGTTATCAGATCAATTCTTAACAAATTTTACCTTTCACGCTACAGCAAAACGGTTAGTGAAAGTACTGAAACTATTGCATCGAGAAATTGTCATGCGTAGCATTAAGAACTCGTTTGAATTCGCCAACAATATAAAAGCTCTGTTAGATGAAAATAAACTACTGATATCACTAAACGTATTATCTTTGTTCATGGATGCTTTCCTACTAGAAACAGTAAATTTTCTATGTAACGAACTAACAAAAGGAGACATAAAAACTAATGTTCAAGTTTCTACACTAAAAGTGTTACTGCTTAGATACAACATAAATGTAAATTTTCAATTTAAGAATAAATTTAACAGGCAATTAGATGATGTTGCAATGGAGTAATTATTGAACACATTCCATATGGATTTCTTTCTGTCAAAACAAGAAAATGATTCTCCCCAAAACAAAATTAATCAAATATCATCTATCCTTACTATGTAGATGATAGTTTTATAGTCTTCACAAGTGAAAGAATCAAGAATGTTATACTTAAGAGACTTAATAGCCTTCACTGATCAATCATAACCACCTTAGAAGAAAAGCGTAATGATAACATCACGTTCTTGGACATCTTACTAACAAGAAGAGTAGATGATGCATTAAAAAGAAGTGTATGTAAAAAATCAACATGAGTTTGTCAATATACTCATTTCTACAGTTGTATACCACTAAGATACAAAAGGAATTTACTGAAAGTACCATGTTAGATGCCTATGTTCTGAAGATACTGTAAAAGAGAAATGAACCATCACTAACAAAATGTCCAACATAAACGCCAATCCATTGTAATTCATAAATAAACATGTGGTGCAAACAGAAGGGAAAATCAAGAAACCGATATTTTTAGGGTTGTAATTCTTAGATGACAATATCAGTAAAATTACTACTAAATGAATAAGAAACTTTTTGTAAAAGATATTTATTGCAGTTAAACTTCATAAAATACTCTATAACCATTTTATCTTAAGAATAGAAAATATAGACAGATTTATTGAATTTACCTTATTCATAGTGTACATATTAATTCAACTACTCTTAGGAAACCAGTTACATTGTACGCACAATTCAGTAGATCCATCATACAACTTTAGAACATTAACCACTGTAGTTGGGTCAACAATAACTATAACAAGTAAACATCTCTATACTGACAAATTCAGTTAAAATGAAACATTAAGAATAAAATAATCATTTGCGATGGTTATTTACTTGATTGAATATATCACAGATTAATGTTAGCATGGTACCATTGAAAATCAGAGTGAACTGGACAACTGTTTCGTTCTAATGTGGAATGCTTCAGCAGTGTGTACCCCAGAGGAGTTCCAGGTTTTCAATTGTACCCTACCAACATCAATCTGTAATATATTCAATCAAATAAATACAATAATCATTGAATTACCTGTATCATTACAGTGTGTTAACGATGTATTATTGTTTAATTTTAAAAATTTTTCTATATTTCGGTAAACTTCCTTTGATAATGAATTACATTTTACATTATTATTATTATTATTATTACTATTATTTTTATTATTACTATTATTACTATTATTATTATTGTTCATTAATACAATCTGATTGACATTATCATCATTAATTCCGATTTGATTGAATTGGTTTAATGTTTGATAGAGTTTTCTATTGGAATTGATTAAATTATTCAGTTGATTTTTTATGTCATTGTGTAAAATTCGAGTTTTTTCTTTAATCTAAATGAAAATAATAAAAAAAGCTTGTTAACTGTTTTATGTAGTTGAATAGAGTCCAGGATGAAAGTATCACATAAACATTTTATTCTTTTAGCCCTGTTCACTGACATCTAATTGTCAAGCTGTTAAAAAGAAAGTTAATTCAAAATTAGTAATCCCATACTGAAAAAATTAGGAAGGGTCTGTTTCTACATCTCGCAACGATTCACATTAATGGGTTATTGTTTTGTTTAATTAGACATATGTAAGAAATCAACTTCTGTATTTCATATTATTAATAAAAGGTAAAAAAAAACCTACATTCGTGAAGGGTTTCGTTAATTTACTAAGGAATACAGAAGATAGAACAGTTCTGTTTGAATTCTTGATTGTTAAACAGCCCTATTTACAACTAATAAAACACTATTGAATTTTAAACAAATGATTTCCGACAATACATAAAGATGCTGATATAAATAAGTAAGACTATAGTTTTTAACTTCTGATGCCATATATCACAATGGAACTCTTAATCAAGTCTTTGATCAGACTTTGTAGTCACAGAAACATGTGTAGAAAAACGTTAGTAATTTGCCTAAATATAATAACCAAAATTATATATTCTAAACAATAAAATAACTTTCATACTTCTTTTTCCTCCTTCAATTTACTATTCAATATTGTGTCCAATAATTTGACATGCTTTTTACCCTTGATAATTTTTAAATCATCTTTAGATTTTGCTTGTTCATTGAGTGTTGTATTCGCTGAATCATTTAGTTTAATAATATGGTCAAATAAACAGTTAGATTCTTCCAATTCTCTGTTGATTGCTTCAAAATCTATTGATAAAACAAATAACAGAGATTAGATTATTATATAATCAAGTAAAATGTATAGATTCTTTGCATAAACCTTCGATAACTTAATTACCTGTAAATGGGAATATATTTGATTTTCAATGTTCAATAAATTACTACTGTAAATGACAAAAGTATGTCCGTCTTTATTATCTATCGTTGTAGTCATCATTTTACATTGCAAATTCTAACAGCTAAAAAGTATTGCTCATAAGTAAGCATTATTAACATAACTTTCTTGTGATCATATAATCTTTTTCATCATATTAGACCTTCAGTTGTCAAAAATACCTCCATAAATGATTCATCGACTCTCACCTTGTAATCACCAATCAAAATCTCAACAAACAAGTAAGACTCCTTAGTTTTTTGAAACTATTTAGCGGACTTCACTTCACAGTGATCATCATCTAAATCTTATTCTAAAACTGATAACGAAATAGAACGAACTACAATTCTAGTTTATACGTGATATGTGTATTTTTCATTTTTATAAAAAAACGTTCATTCAAAACTCAAGCCAATACGGTTATTCCGCATGGTTTATTCCTTCCTACTACTTCTTTCCTTTTACCGTTTTTTGTATCGTTCTACCTAAATGTAGGCAAACCAACCGTACATTCCAACTTAAAGTTTAGTAGTATTTTTACTCATTTTAGTTTTAGTTAAAAACTGTAATGGAAAATGTACGTTCTTCTTTCGATTCTTATATTATTGCTTAATTCGTTTGTGAAGTACAATTTTATGTACTCATATCCTACCTGCAAGTTAATTGACTGAGCAGTAGTGGTATCCGATAGCTTTTTAAACTAAGTACAGAGAAGCTAGGTTCTATTCCACAACTTCTTCTTACTTCTTTGACGTTATTGAATATGACTCAACATAATCAGGTAGTCATAAGTTTTTATAAAAAGAAACTGACCAGTTAATGAGAGTTCTGAAAATGGCAATTCAGCCAACCAGTCACTTTCCACTCGAAGTGCTTTATTAATTTCACCCTACAAAGGCATAAATATGATGTTAGGAAATTATAATAGCAGTTTCATGATCAGAATTAAAGATAAACAACTTTGAATTAACTTCTATTTAACTAGCTTCATTTTAATATTCAGTTAATTTAAAAAACAATTGAGTTTCAGCTAAAACTTTATCTTTTCCATTAGTAGTTGTTTTCTGTTGTTGGAGTTGCCTGAATCGTCCAGTCCACTGTTTGCCATCTGGATCGGTTAATTCTATTAGTGAATTCTTTTTAATATAGTTTTGTTCAAATTGTGCTTTTAAAACATATCCATTAGGCCAACAGTATTTTCCCGAACCATCCATTCTATGAAAATAAAAAAACGTAAAATACTATTAAAATAATTAAATTTCTTTATGAATGTAAATATGAAAACGTCTACCTGAAAAACCACAGTTTAGCGGCTGTAAAACTTGATTAAAATATAAACCACTAACCTCAAAACACGAAGTTAATTTTAAATTTGCTTTAAATCACAGATACAACAGCATCAACTGCTTAGTTAGGGCTATGAAAAGGGTTACCTTTAAGAACAGAGAATTCTGAGCGATATAATTAAACATCAGATTGATCTGCACAAGTGCACAAATGCATCCTAAAACTGCACATTATATAGTTACATATTGTCATTTTTTCTTACTCTGTAGTGGTAAATAATTCCACAAAATAAACAGTTGTGTAGTCATTCGTCAGTAACACTAATCATAACAATTTCACTAGACACAACTAACCTAAAACACGTGGTCACGCATCACCACCAGATCACAATGAGACAAGATGTCAAAAGCAGTTCCTTCAATAAACAGCTAGCATAGACGTTACAAATCCGTTTAAGTTCTATTCATGATTAAATATATGTTACGTCTTATTCATCTCTGCATTCTGTTTTCTGACTTTGTATCATGTATATAGTGAATCGTTTCAGACTACTTTATCAACACAAAATGCAAAATTTGGTTATATTTAAGGTATTTTTCAGAGGTGAGCAAGACTTAGTTTGATGGGCGATAAAATATTCCATGAGTTCGTATTTCTATAGTTGTTGTATTTATATATATATATACGTATATATTTGAAATTTTATAATGACTGAAGAACCAAGATTTATTAGAACCAAATTCTCTACGTCTCCAAGTTTCCAGCTCATCACACTTTGGCTGGAGAACATAAAAACTCGGTTCTGCTATGCTAAAGCCGAGTTTTAAGATTATAGCGTGGCAGACCAGCAGGTTTGGTTCATAGACCTAATATGACCAATTTTTAAATCTGTTTGATAGAAATTTACGTCCACTGTACCTGAAGTGTATAGGTTTTTAAGTAGCTTTCAAAGCATGAGACAAAATGTTAAAATGGTTAATCGGTAGTGTTGGTTTATGCGTTAAAGTATGTGGAACGACTCTACAAATGGCTTTATGTGAACCACAAGTAAAAAATTGAAAATCACTAATAGAGGTCAGAAAAATAATCTATCCAGGAATTCAAGTTTACAAGACTTAATGTTTATGTCACGCAAATTATGCTATAGGGATTATTATGAGATATAAGCCTTTCATTTAGCATCTGTTCTTATAATAATACAGAAAATCGTTCGTAAATTTTAAGTACATGAACTCGAAAGTAGAAACGTTCAGGTGACACTGAATGGGATGTAAAAAAACCAGCATGAGCAGTATGGTGGCTCTAGAACGGCTCATATTAATGTGTTTGTGGTGATACATCTTCAAAGAGCTTCCGATAAGTTTCAGCCTTAATCCTAGTAAAAAGTTTTTCCATGGAAAAGATTATTCTAAATAGTAGGTTTAGGAATCACGTTTCAGTGCATGGTGAATGTTTCTCAAACTTAGTATTTAAATAACGTAAATACCATAAAATACAGTCAAAATACAAAAACAATTTACCACAGAAAGTTTCTCTACTAGAAAGTAACCAAATCAGTATATAGAAAAAAATATTCAAGTACGTTAGGTGTAATTTAAGTCAGATACCTGTTCATTTTTTATGACATTAAAAAATGTTAAATTGTCCTTTAAATAGTCATCACATTTACAATAAATTTTGCATAGTGGCTATAAATTAGGAAGCTAGATTAATCTGAACCAATGTAAAGCGAGTATATTTTTGTCTACACATTAACAGAAAATACTTCGTTGTTTGCGCAAAAATTACTTTTAAATTTCCATATATTTTAGGGCTAATTTCGTAAATACAGCAGCTCTACTTCCAAATATCAACACAATGAAAATGAAATTTTGATTCAAGAGACGTTTTCTAAATATATAAACAGCCTAATATATTGTTGATTTGTGCCTTTCAAAGATCTCATTAGTTAAGCTGTAGTCTTGTTTCAATTTACAAAACATAAACCAACTTGTTGTCTTTAAAATCGCCTTCATAGTAGGATCCTGATGGGAATTGTACTATTCCATACCCTTCAATCTTGTCATTCACCCAGTCGCCAATGTAACACCCTTGATGTAGTGCAAACTCTCCAAACAGATCGTGTAGTGCTGATGCATCAAAATCTATCCTATTTTCGTTGTCAACAAAAATAATGTTTGGTAAGTTTGCATTTATCATGTTAGAAGAGTCTCCGCTTGTCACATCGATCGACCTTTTTCTAAAACTGCCTATGAATTTTCCCTTTCCATGACGTACGATTCCTGTCTCTCTCATAACATACTGACCTTCATAGTAATCTCCATTTGGGAAAACAAATTTATTCCTCAGCTCATTTTTGGTCATTTTGATCTTGTGTAACACTTTGGTAACGACCCACTTTATTAGAAAAACAAATACAATATCCAATATCTTTTTGGCGAACAGGTTGAAACGAGTTAATTCCTTTTCTCGCGTCTTGATTTTGAAGCGGATTTTCGGTTATTAAACCAGTTTTATTCACTTAACTATGCAATAATATCCAAGTGTTGCAGTTGGTTAGCATGCTGATGTACCTAGGTAGTTGCTGTGTCCCGAAACGGTGAATTACCAAAAGCAAGCTACCACATTGCTATAAAATCTTTTAGACAACAAGTTGGATGATAAAACAATGTAAAAAGAGTGGAAAAAGGTAGGAAAAAGAAATGATAAAAAAGTGAATATAAATAGTTATAAAGGACCGGTAGTTAGTTTGGTTGGACTTAGGTTAGTGTTATATAAATTCGGTAATAAATAATAGGTGTATAATCCAAGGAGATGGATAACCTTGACTAGCCACTGATTTAGGATTTGCACGTAATTTCATGAAGGTATGCTTATACGCCCAACTGCTTCTTAAAACCTTTTAGTTAAGTGACTGGGGTCTCGATAGTTGGGAGAGCCAAATAGATTGGGGCAGACCCTCAATGGAAGGAAATTTGACCGAACTCAAGTACTTGCTTGTTAGTGAGCGATTCTTTAAGAACTATATGGTTGCGCGCTACGAAGGTTCTGAAGTATTAACGGATTGGAATGGTAGCTAGAACGTTTAGATTTTTGTAGGCAGTTAGCAAGTCCCTTCCACTATTTCTGACCAAGAGTAGACCTAAAAAACGAAGCCTGTTCTCGTACGACCCTAGGTCGATTGCAGCGACCCACTCTTTGGCCCATCTCTAATACGTTACCAACAAGTTTACATCTTGTTTACGGATTCGAGGAACACGACTGTACTTTAGACATGACCAGATATAGGTCTTGTAGGCAACTAGATAGATTCAGGAGCAAGCGTCTCTAACTTCATTTGAACAAAAAAGAGTAAGACGAAGGCTTTTTACAACCTTATTTATAACTAACGTTTGTAGTGAGTTTATTGGGGAAGGTGAGACCTAGATCTCCATCTGTTCAGTTTTCCGTAGAGACGTTCGCCACAGATATAGTAGTGATACATTTGTCCTCCTGGACTGCTGAAGTCCTCGATATCGCTGTTCATTATGGTGTACTTTAGACTATTGGTTAGTGACCAGAATTCTAGCCAAAACAGGTCCTGTTGTAGTATCTGCATGTCATAGTCTTTGTGTATGGCTCTCCATATTTTCACATCACCTGACGGCTTGAGTCCTTCGGGGATATCTTTAATGAATAGTAAGTAATGCAGTGGTCCCTGAATAGTACTGTGCACTTTTGACGGCTCTTTATCTGCGTTAGCCTTACTCTATTTACTTTGCTGCAGAATTCTTGGCATTGTAGATGGTTTAGCAATCACTTGAGTATTTGGTCACAGAAGCGTATACCTGTAATACTTTTCATTGAGACTTCGTGAGGCACTGTATGCTTTAACGAAATCTAGGTATATAGCGTGAACTGGAGTTTTCTGATGCCAGCAATTTATCCAGCTGTTCGATGCTACGAGGGCGGCTGTGGGGTAAAATGTTTTTTACCATAGCCATGCTGCGACTCGTGGAATATCTGGCGTTCATTTATAAACCTTCCAGTTCAGTCATCCACCGAGACTTCTAATGCTTTCGACAGCGCTACTAGCAGAGCAACTGGTCTATAATAAGTTGACATTCGCCCATCACTTTCCCTGAATATTGGGGAAAGAATGGCCTTTTCTACTCACTTGGAGTTTATTTACTATTTAAGTAATGCCGGAAGACAATGAAAGCAAACGTACATAATGCCCCTGCCTACTGCGTCAGGAAGGCACGGCAAATACTATTGCACTTTATGGACATTCCTGTATGAGGTGCCTTCACCTTTTATAAGACTGGACCTAGTGTAAGGTAGATGTGGTACAGGGATGTGCTTGTGGTCACATGTGTGGTTGTACAGGAAGTAAGAGTTAAGTTAAGGTGAGCTTCATTCAACTTCTTTGCACTGTGTTGTGAAAATCTCTCAAACCCACTTGTTGGTGATAATTTACTTTACCAAGTCACTCGGTAGTAAATGCTCCCTGACTCGTTGGTTTCAACTCTGTCACAGGCCAATGCAAGAACTTTGGGATTTTCTGCACTCTCTTGGCCAGGTCACCGGATAGATCGTTTATCATCCCTAACCATGGTATTATATCTGCTACGCAAATCTAAGCAAGTGGATTGTAAGGTTTATTTGAAAGAAACTTATCATTTGTGCCAAGCCCTACCTTCTTTCGGAGCAGCTGTATTGTGGCTTTTTTCAACTAGGTGTTTTTTCTGGCTATTCTGTTCATCAATATGGGGGGGGGCGTAATGTGAGACAGCATCGAAAATCACTTTGTTGACGGCTTCTCATTAGTAAATTATGGACAAGTACAGCTATTCCTCTAATAACCCTTTTATTGCATAAAATGTGTTCAATACGTTTTTATGCGTTGTGATGGATATTACTTATAAGGTCACCCATAAGTAGTAGGTAGCGGGGCATCGCGGGAAATTGAAAAGTTTGATTAGCAATACAGTTCTGAAGAGGAATTATATACTAGTAACATACATCGGATACGCTTTTCACCCTTTCTAAGTTCAGCACTATACTTTGGCAGCAGAAAACTGCTGCATCCACTGTGCTATTGTTATATCTGTACGCAGTCTGATAAGTTATCGATACGCCGCTATAATGCTGGCTGCAGTTCAAGTGGTTTTAAGAAAAAGAGTAGCTACAGCTCTGAGTTTAGACTTTGCATTCTCACCAGTAGGCATATCTTTCAGTGTAGATAGCACTTATATGCTGCGCCACACTATGGTATCATATGTGTAGAACAGGACTCGTCAACGATGCCAGCCAGTAGCTAACATAAAACATCACATTTATATAAAAATGTCTTGAAAGGTTATCGAGTCCTGGTCATTGTGACAACATCAGTCATCCTGAAACATAGGTCTCGGTAAATATAGGATTGAGATATTCTTACAAATTCTAGGAATTAGAGGGTTTCAGACGAAGCCAGTAGCATACTAAAGACTAATCTAAAGAGCAGGTGCATTCTATTTAATATGTTTAGTGTTTATAAGTTCATTCAATAACTTCCGAACGTTAAAGAATTTATTCAGGATGAAAGGTCTTAAGCGTGCGCCGACTTTATGTGCTTAATTTCCTAACATATGAAAATATTTGGCCTTCTAACGTGAGTATAGTCTTTGTTCTGGTAGTGGCGGTCTAAAAACAGTACTTTCGGTGTAGAAACAATATGTTGAATCACAGTTTTACAAAAGAACAATCAACAAAACAACTTAACTGTACAAGCTAAACCCTTCAACACCTACTTAATGTTAGAAAGTCTTATTAAGCAATAACATATTTAGGAAGGGTAGAAGTATGTTATACATATAGAAAAGTATCATGCAGCAACACATGTGCTTAACTCATTAACTGATTGTGGGTGCGAGCGATCTTGGACATCATAAGTTAGAATAATTCATTCAAAGTCCCGTGACCAATACTAACAGATCAATTTCGTCAGGCTATATCGAACAAACCCTAGAAATCCTTCACAGTATTACACTATAAATTTGTTTTTGCATAACATATATTTGCCACTGGTAAAAAATTGTTGTTAATTATTATGTGCATACATTTTTCACAGCTGGCCGTCAAAATGTTTTATAAAATATGGAAGCGCATAAAAATTATGGTTTGCCACTGAAGTTTTATGACGAACAAATTACATTCAGCTAACCAGATTTTAGTCACAAATTGTAGATAAAGTCTCTAGTCCTCAAACTTGTCAAATTACCCCTAAACCGGCCTTTTTCATGTTGCCACGCAATTTAAACTTAATGAAATAAGTGTCAATTACAAGCAGCTTGTGTCCGTTCGACAGCTACAAAGCCTTTTAGTGTAAAAATAGACTGTGACTGCGGTGCTTATTAAACTAAGTTGCTCTTGGTTGAGAGGTGATCTCACATAGGCCTGCAATGCATTTTAGATGTTTTCGATACTGATAAGTTCTATCTATTTTGTAAGTACGATTGATCATTTTAGTTGGGATTGAAAAGAACACTTAAAATGTTAATCAAACTATCAGTATCTCAGGTCAAGGTTCTGATGAACAGTCACAACTAGACTGACTTTTATGCGAGACAAATATCACTAGTATTTGTTAAAAATGCACTTACACAAATCTAGAACCTATACTACTTAACGAAACATCAAAACCATCGTCGTCTACTTTATTGATGAATGCTTTCCACACAAAAGATCCTTAGACATAGCTTTAAATTCTGGTAACAAAATATGGGCTAAAACTTTCCACCAGTTTAAACTGTGGAGATATTGGACTTTGGTTACCTGCTTGTGTGTTCTAGTGTATAAAGGTAACGAGGGTGCTTCAATTCTAAGGAATGTCGTCCGTTATGGGCGTTTCGGCTCTTGTTAGTCATGGTACGTTTCTAAATGTATGTTATATGGGAAGCTCTCTATCAGAAGCACTACTTGCCAGCAAATAATAACACCGACCTGGCTATCATGATGGCTTTTTTCGTAGTAACTTTAGTTATATGAAACTTATTTCATTAAATTACTTTTATGAATGATGTGTACCAAAACCTTAAGTTAGCATCTCTTTATGTTCATCTTTGGTAAGGGTTTTTACACTTCTGGTACTGGAATGTTATCCATACTGTCGGATGACTAATAAATGGCAGGTGCTCCTATCGTTGTTTGTCCAGAATGGTAATGTTTGCTTATCGTACTTATTAGAGTGTTTAGTTTTGTTTAATTGAAGTACAAATAATACTATTGCCTTAGCGACTGTCACTTAATAATTTCTTCTGCTTGGTTATTTGGGTTTCATCCTCTAGATAATGTCAATAATAACCACATTTATATATCTTTCTCTTTGACGAGTCTGATTATCTATGAAGTTTACGCTGCTGACATTATATTCTCCTTGCTTTTGTTGCTTATTGCTCACTAGCATTGCAGAGACCTTGTCTGTCATATCTGAATCTATTTGGATAAATGCTTGTGCATCTAGGACTTCCTCAAAAATCAGCTGGACATTAGCTCCACTAAATATTTCAGTAGACAACTTTTACGGCCGAACTTAAGCGACCGTAAAATGACCTTGGAAGCCTTAGAATAAATCAGTCACGGGCCCTCCAAACCAAAACCAACGATTTCCCCCCTCGTGTTCCATTAATTTATTAGAGAATTCTAAATTGAGATTCATTGTATTATGCCTCCCCCACGGAAATCATTGGTAAACGGCGGAAAATCATATTTTAAAAATATATAAAAATAATAATAAAGCTTAGCTATAACCTGAAATGCAATGACAAATCTGCAGTTCTCAATAAATCATTTATGATTGAAACTGAAAAGTTATGCAGGACATATTGTTTTTATATCACCAAAAACTTATGTAAGTTGTCCTCTAATTCCCCAGACCTGATGTCACTATGCATATTGTTTAAGTATTCATCTGGATACATCTAGATAACTTCACAGCATCCTTCCTTACAATCCAAAGTACTGTCGCAAGTGACACCTAACTCGGCTCCATATTAATTCGGTATTGCTGGTATAAACTTCTGTTGACAGATCAACGAAGTGTTTCTTATGCACTATGACTCTGTACGTACTCCATTTTTATAAGTGACTCGTAGGATTTCTAATTGTCACTGTATATTTTTGTTCCAGGTAAGATGTATTTTTCTACCAGCCTAAGGAGTGTAATAGTCGATTTTTCACGAATCCTCTCACAATGTCTTTTGTCTAATCTTCTGTATACCAAAGAGCTACAAACATTAGAAAAGGGGCCACTTGCCCAGTCTTCTTTAACCTAGCGTCCTCTATTATACTTTTGTTTACGAATCAATACTTCGTCGGTCTTGACTATTTTTCCTCGTCCTCCATACTAGATATGTATGGGGACTAATATGCCAGAGCATATTTCACAGACATATCCGTACCATTGGATTGCCGCCTTTCTAGAGACATCTGTGAGTGAAGCGGTCGTCGACACTGTGATCCCAACCACCCATTCGATAATTAAAACTAGGATTTATTTCGATTCTAACCTGGAACGATCAAAAAAGAATTCGTTCTGATGGACGTTTCGCACCAGCATTTAGTACAACGAAAGCAATAGCTATTTCGTGTCCCTTGGGCTTTGAAAACTGTCGTTTCCTTTCCACACTGACAATTTAATGCTTTTCTTAGCAATTTCATAGTTTGCAAACGAATAACGAGATTTCTATCACTAATAAGATCTATAAGACGCTCTATCGTTAACATGATACTGTCAAGTGTCCGCTGAGACCTCGAAATGATTCCTTCGTTCTTCATTGGTTCGGCAGTAAAAGTCATGTCCGCCAATATTTCGTTTGTAACCTGCGTTTTTTACTTTGCAAGTTTTATCATATACGCTCGCAGTTTTCTGTAGTGTCATTTATAGTTTCTAAGCAAGTCATGTTCTGTAGTACTTTTATACTTTGTGATTTATAACTAATTTTATGTAAGGCAGGTGTTTCAACCAGTTATAAATGACTAATCAGATGTAACTCGTTAGCCACCCGTAGTTTTAAAGTTAAATTGTATTTGGAGGAATATAATTAAATAAACGAGTGTACAAAATGCAATATTCTTTCACATATATAGGGCTCCTTGTTTTCCTTAAAATCCTACAGTAATTTGACCTATTTCTGTATTCTAGCTTAGTGTACAATTACAAAACATCCTAAGATTCCTTGAGTTACAGTGTTCATAAATAGCAATCAACTTGTCGCGCGTATATGTAATCGAAACAGTCGCCGTGTTGTTGACGATTTACTGTATGTGAATAAACAACTCATTTAGCATTAGGCAGAAATATAACGTCCTGAAAAATCGTATGTAGAATTTTCGCGTAACATCCATTTTACTGGGGCGCTATACTTTTAATGATTGCATTTAGCACAGCTCAGGTTATTACGACCTTATTCCACTTCATTTTGACCTCATATTCTCTACTCATCAGGAATTATCTGCTGTAACTTCTGTGCTCACTCAGAGGCTTCTAGTTAATTTGCCACCGATGGATTTTGAATTGTCGACACAGTTACGTAACCCTCTTAATGTTTATTAATTGGGTACTGAAAGTTTTAACTAAAACTGGAGAAGGTTAGTTTGTATAATAACTTTTTGGACGGTTTCGAACCATTGGGGTATCGTTCATTTTTATGTAACTACTGAATAAGTTTGAGTAATAATGTAACTTTACTTGTAGTCATAACTAAGGTCCATATCTGTTAAACTCATTCATCCCTAATTTATCTGGCATAAGATTAAACAGGTCAAATCTTGGAAAGCGCTTTTCTATGCTTTGTGTTTAGCTCAGTTTATTTATATTAATGTGATTTTTATCCGTTTAGTAATGCTACTAACAACAATATCATTCTTTTTAAAACGGGAAAAATTATTTTTATCACGCACAATGTATCGTAGGAGATGAACAAGTGTTCATTTAGTTTTTTGATTTTAATCTTGATTGTTTTTGTAGTGTATTGATCATTTGACTAATCTCCGTTTCAAATAGAATCTACTTGTTTTAAAGTAATTTTTAGATATCGGTCAGTTTGGACCCAGTATGTATTTTATGTGTATGTTTAGCAAACTAATCTTTCCACTCAAAAAATTCAAGTGTTAAGGTATTTTTTGTGGAATCGACCTGATGGTGTATTATGCACAATTTAATATCGATAGAACTTGGTAGAATAAATATTCATATTTCAGACTTGTTGTTGATACTTTCATCTTGTTTTACCGTAGACATTCATTATTTCGTCATATTTTTCGTTTCCGGAATATACAGATCATATTTAAAGCTCCGATCATCTTCGATGACAGCAGCTACCCATCTCACATTTATGTTTGTGTTGTATTTTGAATCCGTTCTATACCTATTTAGTGCAATTTTTGTATCAATATTTCCTTGCGTTTATACATAATTTGACTGTATAAGGGAAAGTGATTGCAAAAACCAACTACTCATTTTGAGTAAATGTACTGTACCAAGTAAGTTGTTTTCACTTAACTACAGTTGGTATTTGATAACTTACTCTAGTTACGGTGTCGATAAGTAACTTTTATCAAGGTGTTTTTTGCTTATCTTAGCAGTGACTGCTGGAAGGTGACGAAATGTATAACTAAACGACTTCAGTAATAATTGGACCTTTTTGTTTCAATTTCATGTATCTTATGGTTAGATAAGTGTTATCGAATTCCAAGTAGCAATCAACTTTGTCAATAAACATTACCTAAAAATTTACAAATTACGGCTCTTGTCGTATATTCCTGGGTTCCCCATTTTATAAAAGTGTATTTATTGTACAGCTAATAGTAAAATTGAAACAATGGGGTCATGTCTATAGTTCAAGATAATCACCTAATATTCATATTTTTGTCATCGAAGCAACGATCACGCAACAGCATTTGTTACTATGGTTCGATTCCTATAACCATATGGCTGTTAGTTGAGCATATATTTCATTGAAGTAATACTTTATCTAGTTGTTTGTTATATCAAATAGCTGACACTGACGAAGTTTTAACGTCCTTCATTTATTATGTATACGTTTCACAACACATGAACTATATCTACTTCATGAAGTGTTTTCTTTATGAACTCAAACTTATTTTTAACTATCATGTGACTATCAAATAATCACACATATGTTTAACTATTTTTGTATAATTCTTATTTATCAATAACGTTTTTTTCTTTCTTATTGGTAGATCCAAATCCCTACTTTTCTGGTTTATTGAGGCATCACAGTTCTGATTGTGTTACAGAAGGAGTCAGTTATCGTGAGACACCTTACAACTCATTTAATGCTCCATCTGCTGTTGATGTGTCACATAGTCCATTAGTTTCACATTCATCTAAAGATCCTCTTCCCACCTGTACTGGATGTAGAAGAAACATTACAGATCAATATCTTTATCGTATTCGAGGCTTAGCTTGGCACGAATCATGTGCTATTTGTTCAGTATGTTCAGTTGAACTTGTAGAAGTATGTTTTATAGTTAATAAAAATGAACTGTTGTGTCGCCGAGACTATGACCGGTAAGTTAATCGTTGGTTAGTTCTGGCTACTTTGTGTAAAACCTTATAATTTTGCTGCTTTTAGTCGTAATTTGTTTACTCACCTAGGCTGTTCGGCAAGTTTTACAGGCATGTCCTTTAAAAATTTAAGCGGAACTTTATGATTATGATTGCAGTCATAATTTTTTATGCTGTTTTCCCAAATAGGAGGACTGAGCCGTCAACATTCTTAGACAAAATATTGCATTATATAGGGGGGGGGTTAATAAATGAACGAAGTTCATAACTGCTAAAACGATTGAAAAGAATGTCGATCGATATATTCATGTAATGATTAGAGTGAATGGTGGCCTCCCATCATACTGGTTTATTAACCCAAACTCATGAATGAACTTATATCAAAACTAGACCACTAGGTTATCATCATCATCAGCAGCAGCAGCAACGTAGAACCGGGCACAAACTCCCGTAGGTTCAAGTTGCCATACCACATTAACACTACGAGATTACTGAGGCAACGTTTAAACAGAATACAAGTGGGAAGAGTAAAGTAAAGATGTCCAGAAAGTAATAATAAAATTCAAGATCTAGATGAGGTTAAAGAGTGAATACACTGGCGTTACTGTGACCAATTCTGAGCCATATCGCCTAGTGTCTCCAGCCAATTATTGCAATCATTAGGCGGACCCCAACCAGGTAATCTACATCTACCTACATGGCTTAGACTAGTAGTCAAGGTCTTCATGGACTGATGCCATGTTTTGGTTTGACCACCCCTAACCTCCCATCCTACTTCAGCCCTAGCCAACATCCCACGACGTGGTAGACGGTGGTCGGGCATGCGCAATACATGTCCCAACCATCTCAGTCGATGAAGGTTAATGACCTCTTCGACTGATTTACCGTGTTTTCCAAGAACCTTTTGTCTAACCTCACTATTATTAACCCGGTTATTCCATGATATACGAGCGATGTTACGAAGATTCCTGTGGTCAAATATCTGGAGTCGATGCATATCATGAGTTTTCATGGCCCACGTTTCGCAGCCATATGTTAAAATGGCGAGGACTGCTGCGTAGTACACCCGGTCTTTCGTTGAGACACGGATATCTCGTCTGCGCCACAAGTGCCGTAGATTGGCAAATGCCAATCGAGCTTTCTGAATCCGCGCTGAGATTTCGTCAGACACCGACCCACCAGGGGTGATATGACTTCCGAGATAAGTGAAGCGATCAACGCATTCAATTACTTCACTCCCTATAACTAATTTAGGAGAAGAAGCAGGCCAGTCCTGAAGTAACATTTGCCATTTGGGAGCGGAGAAGCGCATCCCAAATATGCCTGCATTGATACTCAAGGTGTTTAAGAGACCCTGAATGCTGTGCGCGTCTTCACCAAATATGACTATATCATCTTCATATTCTAAGTCGACAAGAGAACCTCCTGGAAGGAGATTGATTCCTGAGGAGTTAAAAGAAGTGAGTGAGATTTCTAAGAGTACATCTCTGATGAAATTTCTCGTGACAATTCGCCATATGCTGTGACTCGACCAGTGGTGACCGAGTAGAGAGCCTTTATAAGGTTAATGTACTTTTGAGGTACGGCTTTTAATGACAAACATTGCCACAAGACTTCACGGTCAACAGAGTCGAACGCTACTTTCAAGTCAAGAAATACAACTATAGTTGGACGTTGGTACATATGTCTGTGTTCGAGGATCTGGCGTAGGGTGAATATGTGATCAATGCAACCCCGGTCAGGTCTGAAACCAGCCTGGTTTTCTCGAGTCTGTTGTTCCCTAGTGTTGGTTAATCGTCGGATGATTATAGTGGCTAATATTTTAGACACTATGTTAGTCAAACTGATTCCTCTGTGGTTATCACAAGAGGATTTCTGTCCCTTTTTGTAGACTGGAACGATCAGTGATCGAGACCAGTGAGATGGGATGGAGTTTAGTTCCCAAACTTTGGCTAATATATCAGTCAACCTGCAGGCTAAAACTATACCACCATCCTTAAAGATATCGGTAGACAACATATCAGGTCCTGCTGCTTTCCCTCGTTTCAATTTACTTATGACGTTTTCAACTTCACTGAGAGTTGGGGGACCTATGTCAGTTTTCCATTCGGGTAACTTGGAGATTGTGGGTAAGCTAAGAGTGGCTGGGGGCCAGTTGAACTGTTCCTGAAAGTCTTCTGCCCAACGTTCTAATCCTGTAGATTGAGAGTAAATCATCGATCCATCTTTTTCAGAGATGATTTCACTAACTGCCGATTTCTTGATACCGATGTCCTTGATAAGTCGGAACAGCTGTCTACTATTGCCCACTGCCACTGATGTTTCTATCGCTTTTGCTTTTGTTGCCCACCACTGTTCACGATCTTTACGCAGACTCTTTGTCAGTCTACGTTTCAGTTGTCGCTCTTCATCGTACTCCGAGCTTGCTGGAACGAGTTTTTGAGCCTCCATCAGTTCACTAGAAGCTCTAGAGATCCAATGGTCTTTCATAACCATTGGATTGGGGTTAGATGCTGATAGCGCTGCTGCGTATACACCTGCTTTAAAATCATTCCAAGCTACTTCGGGGGAAACCTGTTGGTCATGGGCGACTAAATGCTTAGCCAAACCGTTCCTAAATGCAGTCTTAGCGTTCTCAGTCTGAAAGTGATATCTAAAGGGTTTGCCTGATGTAACCTTTCTGCGACCAGTAAAACGCATAGAGATACGTGCTCTCACTAGGGCGTGGTCAGAATCCAGACACGTGCCCCGGAAAGAGCAGCAGTCCTCTATACAGCCTCTCCAGCGGTAGCTGATGCCGATGTGGTCGATTTGTGTCCATCGTTGTGTAGATGTTGGGGGGTCGCCAGGTTAAAGGATGTCTCACCTTATGATTAAAGTTTGTGCTAGCTAAGAATAAACGGTAGTCTGAACATAACTGCAACAGACGATCTCCGTTGTCTGTTCTCTGGGCTGGGATGCCGAGTAACCCACGTAAGTGCTTTTCAGCCTGATTTAGTCTACCTACTTGGGCATTAAAATCTCCTGCTATAATTACTATGTCTGAGTGCTTAGCTTTCTGAAGGAGGCTAGAGAACTTCATATAGAAGTTGTCTTTCACTTCATCTGTGCTGGAGTCAGTGGGGGCATAAGCAGCGACTACAAAAAGGCATCGGCGTGTGTCCCTATCTTTCCGAGTTCGTACTGTGCCATTTAGACGGACAGCACATAGATGACTGTCTACAGGAATCCACTCGAGAAGTGCCTGTTCTGCATATACATTTACACACGTTCCTACTGGATCCAACTTTTACTGTGATTGGTGAAATAACGAGTCTTTTTTCCTGATTAATTCTGTTATACAGAAATTGTTTCTACTTCCCTATGTTTTATAATAAATTGTCCATTAGATTAATGCTCAACTTCCTACTTGCCTAAAGTGTATGTAATTTTGACTAGTTATTTAATGTGGGTTAGTTCAATTTAATTTAGTGGCTATTTATAAGCCTTGTTGATGTTTGAATTTTATTGTGCTAACATTAGATTTTTATTGTATCATACTTATAAATGTGGCTTGTTGAACTGCTGGTTTTTGGGCTATTCAGTCTTTTCAACAGATCAGCCTGTATTTATTAGAATGTACGCAGTTTTACATGTATTGGATTCATTTATCCATTGTTTCTACCATTTCTTTTTTTACTAAATCATGTTTCGCTTTTTGTTTAGCTTGTATGCAATAAAATGTGCGAATTGTCGACAGCCGATGAGAAGTCATGAGTTATTCATGCGTGCTCGGCACTCTACTTCTGTTAGAAATCCACCTGATGTTACATTAATGTCGTCAAGTCAAGAATTAATATTTCATGTCTCCTGTTTTACATGCTGCATTTGTCAACAACCCATAGCAGCTGGTGAAGCTTATGTCATTGATCCTATTAGCTGCCGGCCAATATGTCATTCTGACTTCCTGACAAAACGACAACAGAACCAACAATCACCATTATCACATGTCTCTCGTCATCAGTATCACAGTTCAACTTTTTCTTCTAACACAAATTTATATCCTGTTAGAACGACAAATAATTGTCAATCATCTGACACAAACTCCTCGACATCATCATCACCTAGAAATTGGCGACAAACTGATGGGAATAGTGAGCATATTCATCGTCAATCATCTTCAAACTGCTGTTTGTCGAATAAACAGAATGAATGTGATGATGATATTGAATTGACATATCGTAAAACCGATTGGCCAGTAACAACTAATCAAGATTTAGAGCAAAGTTATCAGTCATTTAGTAGTGGAGGATTTAACTTAAGTAGACGTATACGAACTTCGCTGACTGATGAACAACGTTATCGACTTCAAGAAGCATATGAATTGAATATTCGTCCTCCAAAAAGTGTAAGTTCTGATTATCAATGGTTATGTAATATGACAGAGGTGATATTGACATACAGCACGTATTTCTATTTACCATCATGTTTGCCGGTGTAAAGGTAGGTTGGAAGAAAACTGGGGAGGAGCCAAACAGAAATATGTCATTGCTGCATAAAATAATTGATTTTTAGTTGCTGGTACTAATGTCACTTATATTCAATTGTTCACCTTGTTGCAATGATGTTGTGGTATGGTAACTTAAATCTATGTGCATATGTGTCAGTCCCATGTTGATTATCACTGACTGTGTAATGTAACAGGGTAAAGATGAAATGGTAGCACATTCCTCTTGTTTTATTATGTGAAACGTGAATGATAAATGTATAATAAGTAGGCATTAAAATTGTTTCTTTTTATTACAGTTAGTTTGTTAAAAATTACAGGTAATCGTCTACTAATAATATTTCAATAAATTGATTAGCATAGTATTTTAGGGGTCATATTATACGATACGATTGTCGAAAATGAATGTTCTGTGACAGTTACTTTACCTCTGATGCGAACTATCATCGTGCGAATCTTGGCAAATAGTAGAGTTCAGATAGATCGTGTGTTTAAGCTATTGAGCCAAAACGTCACACTGACTTAGTGGCGTTGTATTTTATGCTTATGATGTGAAGTTTGATTACCACGCTAACTGATCAGTGAATGACAAGCCATGATAACTAAATTTGCTACGCTGGTTACTAGATGGTAACCAGTTCACTGGCATAATAAGACTTCAATAGTTTCTACGTTTGTATATATGTACAACGTAGAACCTGATTTATTCATTAGTCCAAATTGCCACACCAAATCATTACAGCAAGATGAACACTAGATTAGTAAAAGTAGTAATCACGTCATTGGTAGTGAGCAAAAAGGTTTGAACATGTAGGATATAATACAAGGAAAAAGAAAGGTATGGCATAATTTTATATCCGCATTTTGTGTGAAGACAAAGAGTGAATTCATTTGTTTCACGGTCGATTCTTAATCATGTTACTCAGAGTCTTCATTGCATTGGTTACGAAAGTTGCACGGACTCCAAACGAGTAGTCTACATCTGCCAACATGGATCAGGCTAGCAGTCACTGACCTCATGGACACTGATGCCATGTTTTTAGTTTGATACACATGTAGTCCAAGTTTTATGTTGCTTATGACGTACTGGTAGTTTATACCAAAGGGTAACAAAAATCTGGAGGTAGTTGTTTATTAAAATAGCCAGTATTTCTCTACCTGAGGCTAGGACTACTTCGTCTGAAGTAGTAGAAGACTGGAAGTAGTATTGTTAGTTTGTGGAAATGATCATCTTAGCAACTTCTATATTAGGTCGAGCGGAGGAAAGGAAATTCTTTTATGAGTTATGAAGCTGTATTAGTAACAGTAACAGAAATGTGCATCGTGTTTATTGTAACACGATAGCCTGCGATAACTTTCTGTGCTATCAGGTTCAGTAAGCTAATCTACAGGCCAATAATTTGAGGCTAATATGGGTTGCAGGATTTCATATATAATCCAGGTATTGATGATAGCTGATGACGGGTCATGAGACAAAACGTCAGTCACAATGACAGCTGTATATTTGCACAACTAAATAAGCTTTTTGTTAATATCATCATAATATTAAGAAAGTTTTTACTGTAAATAAATCATTCTAAAAAGTTTTCGATTCATGTTAAAAGTGCTTCGAAATGGTAACATTCCTGTTCTTTAAACGATTTAGTGTCTTACTACTTGAATTGTTGAACAGCTAAATTTGAAGTTTCTGGCTTCCAGTGATTTGTATTTATAGCACATTTCTTCTCCTTTGTAGTAAAGCGTACCTAAATTTCTTTATTTTGTTTGTAATAATTAGATGCGTCAAACTTTAGCTTCCGAGCTAGGTGTACCAATGCGTGTTGTTCAAGTGTGGTTTCAAAATCAACGTGCCCGTGATAAACGAGCTTCTGTTTATGGGCGTTTGCAGTCTAACCCTGATAAACTATCCGTTCCACATATGAATATGACTAATCCTAGTCAATTAGATAGACACCAATTACACTTTCATGGGCAACAATCACCACATCATTATAATGAACAACAATCTTCCGATTTATGTCCATTTACCCCATCTCCACATACTTCTGTTGAGAGTGGTAAGTCTTGAGGTACTTTGTGCTTATTGAAAATATAACTTTTTCTATTCAGTATATTCTTTTCATTGTATACTTCAATTAGGTGTGAGCTGAATGATTCATTTATGATTATATTCATCTATTTTGTTTTCAAACAGTAATTATTGTGCAATAAAATAGTTAAGTGATCTTGATAGTGTTCTCATGCTTAAAACATCCAACTTCTAATCTATTGATCTCATGTTCGCATCTCTCTCCACCTTCTGTTCAGGTAGTTGTTTTGTATTGCTATTCTTTACACAAAAATGTACGGTTTAAAACCGACTACACAAATGTGTACGTTGTTAATAATTTACCTTAAAATTATTTTCAGGTCTATAGCTGTCCTCACTGCTTACTAAGCGTGTTGTACGCAACACTTCGTCATTCTACAGTTCATTTAGTGTATGAATGCTGCATACTATTTCTCACTAAGGATATAATTTTAAGCTCTAGATTCTATTACATTTTTGTTCTTCACCTAGTTTGTCGATCTGTTGTACAATTACACCTTCATAGAAGACAGTTGCAAATAATTCCAGACGAACTGAAATTGTAAACAGACTTACATCATCCACTAAACTGACGGAAAAATGATCGAAAATGCCATGTATAGTGCATTCACTGAACTTTGCAGACGTTTCGCATTACCTCAGCCGTGTATTATTGGCTTTAATTCTAACTTATTTCAAACTTTAATATCATACATGTTTCAAATTTATCTCACAATAAGTTGGATGATTACAACGAAATATGTTATTATTGAAAGGACTTGAATGAGATGGTTTTTAATATAATACTCCGCTCCACGTAGGTTTGAATACAAAGACTTGAGGGCAAGCATGATACCGTTTAGCCAATGAGTTGGGATCCGTGTAGTGCGAGATTCTCGATAAAACCACTTAAACGTATTTAATTGCTCAGTAAACTCGTGTTGTGTAGCGAGCACTCACTCGTGCTCTGGTTATGGAATTTCTGCCATGATATATCTCACAGCTTGCAGGTCTTGGGTTTTCATATAATTATGATAATAAGAGTACAAATGCCTTAAAAATGGAACTTATTTACCAGCCTACATATTTATGTACTCAGACATACTATTAGCATACAGTCAACTCATGCTACCAAGCTGTGAGACTCAGATTATTATGGCACGGTTGTAGGTTAGAAAAGTCTCATTTCCTACACTTTGTTCCCTTTATTAATTTCAAGAGAGCAAGAACAAATATTTGTGCAGAATAAGATGAATTCATTTTATTTCGTTGGTTTCTCATCAGCTGCATACAACCTAGGATAATATTTTACAGAATTAATATTTAGAACAAAGTTTAACGTACTCATGAGAGTGTTTGAACTAGATTGAAATCAAACATGTTAGACATGTGAACATAACTAAAATGTTGAAGAATATGCTGTAAATATATATCGAATACAAAAGAAGGTACCAGAAGGCAAAATAGAGATCAGAGTTCAAATGCTTACATAATAAGAGGTGGTTGGAAATATATGATAATCATGTGAATCAAGCTCAGTTGATAAACTTAAAACGACCTAATTAAACACAAAAGTTGAACTCAACCATCTAAAAAAATGGTGATGTAACGAAAAATGTGATCCAATAAAGAAGTAATAAATGAAATAGACAATGAAAATGACGACACATAAGTCAGGTTACCAGGGTAAAGAAAGGCTAATAACAGTTTCTTTTTAGACACATAAATTTGGTTTCATTCGTTTAATGGCAATCGCTTCAGCATATTTTAGGAGATTTGAAGTTTTTTGTCTATTGAATACTTTGAATGATTTATTGATATCAATCTGGTGTCCTGTGTCAATCAAATGTTTAGCGATTGCACTGTTAAATGTTTTCATTCCTGTGAGTCGTAGATTTTTGGGGACATGTTAATTAAAACGTAGGTAGGCCCTTTTTTCTGTTCGGCCAATGTAACTACTACTGCAGGTACACGTAAATTTATACAGGCAGTTGGCGGTAACATGAGAAGGATACATGTCGACTTTTGATTGTTTCAGTGAACATGTTATGTACGATATAACCAGTTTTGCCGCATAATAAGTTCTCTTTAAAGCTGAGCTAAGTCTTCTGATTTTTTTAGCAATATCATCACCTTTAAAATTGAGTTGAATGAAGGCAGGCTTCTTATGGACTGTGATTTCATTTGGTTTATCAGGTTTTTGTTCACTGTATTTGCCGAAGAGAAAGAAGGGCCTACCTACGTTTTAATTAACATGTCCCCAAAAATCTACGACTCACAGGAATGAAAACATTTAACAGTGCAATCGCTAAACATTTGATTGACACAGGACACCAGATTGATATCAATAAATCATTCAAAGTATTCAATAGACAAAAAACTTCAAATCTCCTAAAATATGCTGAAGCGATTGCCATTAAACGAATGAAACCAAATTTATGTGTCTAAAAAGAAACTGTTATTAGCCTTTCTTTACCCTGGTAACCTGACTTATGTGTCGTCATTTTCATTGTCTATTTCATTTATTACTTCTTTATTGGATCACATTTTTCGTTACATCACCATTTTTTTAGATGGTTGAGTTCAACTTTTGTGTTTAATTAGGTCGTTTTAAGTTTATCAACTGAGCTTGATTCACATGATTATCATATATTTCCAACCACCTCTTATTATGTAAGCATTTGAACTCTGATCTCTATTTTGCCTTCTGGTACCTTCTTTTGTATTCGATATATATTTACAGCATATTCTTCAACATTTTAGTTATGTTCACATGTCTAACATGTTTGATTTCAATCTAGTTCAAACACTCTCATGAGTACGTTAAACTTTGTTCTAAATATTAATTCTGTAAAATATTATCCTAGGTTGTATGCAGCTGATGAGAAACCAACGAAATAAAATGAATTCATCTTATTCTGCACAAATATTTGTTCTTGCTCTCTTGAAGTCTCATTTCCCTTTTAAAATACTTCCATATGACTTCGTATTTATAGCTTGTGCCAGGAAGTCCTACTCTGTCTACATTTGGCGGTAGTGTCGTTTACAAAAATGAGAGGACAACAACGAACATCCAGTGTCTAAACCAGATCAATGAACTCAAGATACTCACTTAAGCGAGTTAGAAAACCCTGATTCCAAACTACTGTTGCACATGGGCTCCAGAATGGGTGGCGTATAAATCCACTTTGGTCAACGGCTACCATGGGTCTACATCTGATGTCCGTCGATTGCATTGTGGATTATGCCTTTGAGTCAAAGGCTCGGATAGTTGTTCTTTAGGGAAATGATTTGTTTTGACCTGAGCATTACTCCAGCCCACGTTGTAATAAGATAATTTGGTATTATTGTTTATTAGATGTAGTTGTCGAACATTCAACTCTGCTAACAATGAACGTTAGCATCAGATCATTTATTACGTGGTCAGTTGTAATATTTTCATCATCTACAGCAATTAGTTACCTAGATAATTAGATGTGTTAAAGAAGACATAATTTTTTTTATTTTGTTGCTTCTTTTTATGACCTTAATATCGACTGTAAGCTTTTATTTATATCATTCTTCTGTGTGTTTATGTACGCACATCATGCGTACACGTGTTATCAGTCAATCTGTCAGCCAATATATTCTCTTTATCCTTGGAATATGCTTATGTCACTAATATTTGCGCTTTTATGCATCTTACATATTATTGTATGCACTAAATAGACTTAGATTATCTAGTACGTTGCCAAGCTATTCAAATGAATTAAGTCGAGAATGTCCGAATTCTAGTTCCTGTAAATTTTAATTGTACTTGAATTACTTGGATACATGCTGAGTAACCAAAGCGCACTACATGTAACATCAATGACTTTCCTTTTATTCCTGCTGGTTTTGTTTCTCGCTTTAATTAAAATCAAACTGTGTGTATACATGATTTAGTTAACCGGCATGTTTCTAAGTTGTCTAAATGTACTAGGTTGTGTCTAAATTCTAGTCCAGATAAATTCCCATGGTGCTTTAATTACTTAAACAGAAGACCAAATAACCAGGGCTGTGTATATACTCTGCATATGCGGCTGAATTCTCTCGCCTTCTCTTGATGTTTATCCTTAGTACATATTTTTACTCTCATTATTATCATTACATTATTGCTGATGGTGATAATATCTGTTACTCGGTGAAATTATCATCCTTTTATATTCGTAATTTCACTTTTGCGAATTCATTATTTGGTTTTTTTGAAACGTCAATTCTCTTTATGATTGATTCGATGAAATAACATCCTTATAAATACTACTGTATGTATTGTCATGTGTAGATAGTCCTAATCAGCGTGGACTGTATGTGCATGACCTGAAGTTCTTACACCATAGCACAGAAACAGGAATACAGAATTAGTACTAGTAATAATAATAATAATAGTAATAGTAGTAATAATAATAGTCATGTAGATAAAGCATTGAAAACGTGATTCGAAACAAAAGACTGCACAATGAAACTTGCGAAATGCTTTTAAAACTCAGGATAGCAGGGAAGACACAGTGTGAATTTGCGTTCGATTGTTCAGTTCTGAGGCATATCACTTGATGTCCCTAACTGCTGATCGTGATGACCCTAGCCAGTTAGACGTTTTTTAGTTTACTTCTGAACTAGTTAGTTTGGTCTTTCTATATGACAATCACATTCTTCATAGTTTTAATTAGGAAATGCAACCAACTGATTCATTAAGTAACGCATGTTTTTAATATCCTGAGGTTTTGATTTACATATTAGATATTCAACTTATACTTAAGACTTGTCAGTGACAAAACCTATTCTTTCAGCAGCTTTGTATCCGAAGTAAAATTATATCGTAGGTAACATAACTCACTACTTTGGTCATTTTGATTACCTACTTGTACTTTTTGCTCCTATGTATTTGCTTTTCCGTGGTGTTGCTAATTAACACTTCAATTACATATCCAACTAGTTCCTATCTAGTGTATCAAGTTGTAACTGACCAGTAGTTACTCCCACCTAATTCATCTTATGAGGTGCTAAAACTACATAATAATTGGCAACATGCAACACTCATTTGCCGGACTAATTATCTTCGAGAGCTGTTTATCTGTAAACTATTTCATTATTTCTGGTTGTGTACAAAAAGTAGGCATTTTATTCCTATTATTATTACGTTACATTTGCCCTATCCTCCCATTTGATACATTAACTGTCAGTATACCATTTTTTATTGATGAAGTCTGGTTAATCAGTTATATATACGTACTTCAGTTCACATTCACTATTGCTCCTATTTTGTGTAAATGTTAGTTGCCTAAATGGTTTCCTAATGGTGTGTTCTGGTTTTGTGTATGTATAAAAAGATGTTTGAAATACAAGACGTTTCTATCTGGTTGGTTCATCTATTTTGTTTTCTCTCATTGCCGGCTTGTGGCTAAGTAGGCATCTGGCAGATGTGCCTTGACCAGCTAGAAACTCATTGGCACTCGTTATTGTGACTTTGCGCGTACAATGTTGCATCAATCACAAATCGATCATGTCCCACCTCCTTTTCAAACAGCATAACATCATTGTACTGTTAATAAATCCAACCGACCAACTTTAAGTTTCGAAATTGACGTATTCTTATTTTTTCTTCTTTCCATACCATAATTACTTATAACTGAACTTATATTTTGTTTCCTTTTTTAATTTGAATACACGTTTATACGGAAATTAGTGTGTACTACTGTTTTTCCTTCGTAATAGGTCCTTTCCCTGAATTTGGTGGTTTTTCTTCCGAGAATCTAGTACGTTACGTTCCAGATGGTACGCACAATGATCCTACTGACGTACAACCTTGGAGATCTGTATCACATGCTGTATGGCTTGTAGAGAATACTAATGGGCATTCAACAGTTAGGTGATAATTTTAATGTTGTTGCCATCGTCCATGAAAATCAACGAAGATTAAATTATGTTTATCATTCTTCTCAAATTGTGAATAAATATGTATATACTGGATACATCAGCGTAACTATGCTGATTTATTTGTAATTTCATTAGAATCTCTTTTTTTTGTAAATATTCATCTTTCCGTCTCTAATTATGCGTACAATGATATATATATATATATATATATATATATATATGCCACTGCAGATTTCGTCTGAGATGATTTCATCTCTGTATTCCTTCATTACTACACTCATATGTGTACGCTTTTGGCTTTTCCTTAAAAAAAAATAGTGCATACATGGATATGAAAGATAAAAATAAAGTTATCTGTGATTATTTCCAAGCTTCATCAGGAATACCATTTTAGTAAAGTAACATCTCCGATATCAAAATCGCCTCCTCCGCCAACTTCCATAATTATTTGCATTGAGAGATCATGCATTTCAATTAGAATCTATTAAAAGAACTTTCCTTACTTAAAATACTGTTTCGGATGTATGTGTATTTGTATATGCGTACTTGTAAGTGGATCATTTTATTTTCATTCTTATCATTTATGTTAAGAAATAATTGTACAAGCATCCTACCAAAGCATCCTCTCTTTCATTTCCATATTCAGTAGCAGTCTAATTATATCCTCTGCTGACTTCTTCGATAGGATATACTTTTAAACATCATGTAGTCTGTTTTTATTTAATGTTGTTTTGTCGTTATTATTATGCGTTAATACACGCAAATAATGTCTCAGGTTTCCTTTTACTCGTTAGATTCCCTCTTATTTGTAGTTCTCATTGTGTGCTTCATTTGATTACGCAATAAAGCAAAACGTTTTACATTTAACTTATTCATTCATTCTGTTATGCATGGGTATATATACATGTCTATAGAATCAACTTTTTTTTTCTTGTTTTACTTTTGTCAAAACTTTATGAGATTTGTACATTTTTTTTGTTTGTTAGCAATTCTTTTATTTTAAAGGTGAACACACATTGGACTAACCTTCATCCATGATATTTTCCCATTTGTCTTTATTATTTCAAAATCATCTTGTAAGATTTCTTGTATCTATTTTACTACTAAATAATAATGCATTTCTATGTGGAATTATTCTCCCTTTATCTCTTCGTTTGCTTGTGTGTGCGTGTGCGTGTGTTTCTACTACTCATGTAGTTGTATCTCTTAATTGGGGTTCTTTTATTTTGACCATTTTTGATGCTTTTATTATTAATACTACTGTTATTAGTATTATTATTATTATTATGACTATTCTAATTAATGAAAACGTTATTAGTAGTATGTATGTCTTATCGTTTACATGCATTATTAAAAGTACTCAATATCGTATGAATTTTCATTTACATATGTGTGTTTTCTTTGTTGTTTTTCAAATCATCAATTCTCGTCTTTTGTTTATTCTCTACCAATGAATAGTTGTGTTAAAAGCAGTCTGGGCCGATTTCTGCGCCATTTTTGTCATTATTATTATTCATATTGTCTTCATCACCGTCATAGTTTATAGTTCTTCAATTAAATACAATATCATCTCAAATATTATACAGCTAAATGTATGGCAGTATGAATTTACAGTCTAACCTTTGTACATATGTATACTATGCATACATTATTTATGTAAAGGTTGCAAAAGAAAGGTAGTAATGCGGTGGTCGTATAAATACAGACAAGAAAACTCAAGTTTTATCAATATTGTTCTAGTTATTCCTATTACTGCTTCTTCTATTCCATGTTCTTAATGCATTGTATGATACATTTAATCAGAATAATAAAATAACTTGATGAATCTTTTTATATCGTTTATTTTGTCTCCCTAATGCCAGTACACCTTCATTTGTTTTATCCTACTTATTATTACTTTCCGTTTTTCTTTGTTTTCAGAATGCGCCTTGTGTACATAACAAAGATATGTATTTATATTGCCTAAAATCCTCTTTTACCTTCATTTGATTGAAATGAGGTGTGATGGGGGGGGACGTGGTGTGTATTTCAAATGGATGATCTTGTTGTAATCGCCTTCTTTAATGAAGGTAATCGACAAACTTTTGCCAACAACTGTAGAGAACTTTTAGTAGTTCATTTTTGTTTCATGTTTGTGCCGATGAAATTGTTCAGGAAACTTCACAGGCGAATCACTCAGCGTAAAAAATGGAGGGGGGGATTTCCAGTGTCCTAAACATTTATCTAAGACTATAAATCGTCATTCTTTCATGTATATTTCAGTTTGTATAGCATTTACGTTAAATATATAAAATGTGTAAATTAAGATTACAGTATATGTGTAAAACTTAGGGTAATTTAGACTTAAATTATGATGTGATTCTTAAGGTTCGAGTAAATAGGTAATGCTATTGGTTCATTACAATTGATATTTTTCGTGGTTTGGTCAAGGGACTTACGTATAAAGACGCTAAATATGTATTACATATTGTACTCTTTTATCACTGCGTAGACAACGGTTGAAGTATTCGACTTCTAAATACTGAATCATATTTTTTGAATCTCTCTCATCATACTTCAGTTTGATCGGCTGCGTAGTAACATTAGCACTCATACAGCGTATCTTAAAGCTGAGTACACAAATATGTACTTGCTAAGTGAGTTACATCACATTACATAGACGCGATAATCTTATATCGAGAAGATGGAGTACTTTTTGACATAAAATGTAACTTCGTTGAATAACGAACCAAATAAACGCTTAGTTGTTGGTTTATATTTATAACATTTAAACAATCTTAACAATTGCACACTTCATGTTGTTGGTCAGATTGTTAAACTAACACGTATTTGGTATCACTATGTTGAATTCTTTTATACTATTACCGTTGTGAATCAATTGTATTGACTTCAATATACCGGATTATTCATAAACTGTGTCCTCATTCTTATTGATCGTTTATTAGTAGTTGTTTGTATCGTTTTCATCTAGTTTTTTTTTCGTAGCTCTACTTCACTATGTTCACACTTATTCAACTCTTTCTCTTAATCAGCGTTTTTCCTGTTAAAGTGATTGGTAAATCACAGGCAATCAATATGGTACTCATTGATAACAGTTTTATTTTCTAAATAGTGTTAAAAAGATTGATACCCTTTACAAACTTGTATCATTCGTCCAGTTGAATTTGATACAGAGGCCTTAGATCATCTAGTTTTTTTGTTAATAAATTGTACCTCTTATGAGTAAACGATTCCACTGTAACTTTCAATTCATATTATCATGCTGAATGTTTACTCTTCTCTGGTTGGTTGCTTTCTCTCTTAACTTCCGTATTTTGTTATATTTTCCTCATATTCTTGCTAGTACTATATCACATTTCTGCTAATAAAGCTCGTTCTCATTGTTAAGCTTGGTGGGAGGAAATATTCCGGTTGACCAGCTATTGTTGAATTGTAACAACAAGCGGGTGTAAATAGGACAGGCGAAAATTCGTTACAGATTTAACCAATTAGAAGTAATACATTTTAAAATCAACTGGTTTGTTTTATTAAAATAATGATAATATGATTAATAGTGAAGTTTAGAAAAAAAAGCTGCTCTATGAAACGAACTAGATTGTATACCTTTATGAAGTCAGAAATTAAGGTTTGCAATTCTCCATTTTCCTTTACATCAAAAACCTATAATCTCGCGACTTGATGCACTGTTTCGTATGGCTTGCAACCATTGGCAACCACTTGATTACCCTGCGGAATGAAATATACACATTACTGATGAACCTCATGCTAAGACAAACCACTAATCCAGTGCCCCTTGTACTGAGAAGTCTTTGACGAATAAAAACAACAAATTTAAACACCAATCTTCACAAAACCATCTCAAATCAATTGTCAAAATATGTTTGCAATCGGTACTAACAGAAAATTTCTCATTTTAGATGTAGCTGATACTGTGTGTACCCTTTAGTTATGTAACCTTAGTAGATGATGTTTTGATACGGGAATCTGTAATTGAATTTTTAATGAAAAGATATACTATGAACCGTAGATTCTAACAGTAACTTATCAATACTGATGTATGGATTGGTCGTTTTTAGATGCACTACATATGTTATGGTAGGTTATAGGCTTTGTCACCACCTAAAGATCTAATATGAATAACATACAGTCATAAGAAACTTGGGACCTGACTTATATAATATGATCCGAAAAGAAGAAATTAGTTTGTGAAATAACAAGCACAAAGTAATTTTGAAATTGTGAATTCAAGTGAAGCAAAAGAGTGAGTAGATTTATAGTATTGTCATCTATCTTAAACTATATCACCCAACATCCCCATTGACAGATGTCAGTTATTTTGTGGACCTATTTGTATGCAGTTCAAATAGGTTAAAATTGTGATCTGGTGATTTTATATATTTGACTGTTAATCACAAAATTATAAGGTTTATCCAATCTTACAGCATACAGGATCGGTTAGACACTTCAAGTAATACTACTAAGTTTAATGAGTAGTGTACTTCATAGTCTTTCAATGTGAAATAATAAAATTTCCTTATTCCTCATTCAAATGTATTTTACTTCAAGATATCTAGTGAAAAACTCATTACCTTTTTTTCTTTCTGATGTTTCATAGATGAATCTGGGCATCTTTTAAGATATTTTCAATTACTGTTTAGTGCCAAGAGATAGATCCACTGAATCCCAAATTTTAACATTATTGATAATGTTATATGCTTGATTCTGGTAGTAGTTGTTGTTATGTCTTTCGCTTTGGTTAATTTCGGAAATTAACCTCATCGGAACAAATACGATTGAGAAACAAAGTGTTGATATTCTAACTCACATAAGTCTGCTCGTTAACTAGGCTGGCCCCAAACTTGTATGCGAACATTAGAGAGATCTAACCAGTTCAAATTTGGGATTATAATCTATGCTTCGTTTTATATACATAACCGGACCACATAAAAACCCATTTGGAATAATCATTTCGACACAAAGTAACGACATTGATGACCGAAAAATGGGGTGGGGTGGTAGTAGTTGTGTAGCCAGTTAATTGTAATTCATAAACGAGAAATGAGATGACGATTAGTGGGTGAATCGGAGGTTAGGGCAAGGGGAATATAAAATGCATACAAACATACTGTTTATCAAGTCAAATTATATGAAATATTCTTTGGAAAAATAGTTTTCGGAATCCAATCATCCTTCTTAAGTCATCCGTTATACCAGTTGTGATTTCAGAACTGTTCAGTGATCAATCCATAAACTTATTTGATTCAGACGATTGAGCACTTTGATTAGTTCAGTATGATAAAGTTATTAGTTATCATATTGAATGGGGAAGCCTTCAATATATTAATAAAAGTACTTGTTTTCTTGAAGGAATCAGCATAGATTTTAGATTAAAACAGATGGCTACATATTCACATGATTCTATGTTTCATCTCAATATATCGGCCAGTTGCTTGCTGCAAATTTAACACTTACTACTTCTTGATGCATTTTCACTCAGTACATTTCACGATGGCATATTATGAAGATTTCAAATGCAAGCTACTTTATTTTGAACAGAAAGTTATCTCTTGTAAACTGTACATGATATTTTTAGAAAACTGAATCTGCAATTCATTTATTGTCATCAATACCTTCTGTTTGGATGAAAGAGCTGAAGACACTACATTCAATTACTGCTTAGTAGATTCCTAGAAGTTTCGATGTAGCACAATCCAGTTGGTCAATATATATGCATATATATTCTGAAATTTCTTACAGAATCCACATCAACTCACGGATATAGTTATAATGGCACAAAATTACACACGAGTATACATAAATGGAGGTACAATTTGCTATCAGGGTACTTAGCAGAAAGTAGCTCATGTTGTCTTAACAATTGGTAATCGTGACGCTATATTACAAATTGATGGGAGTAGGGATTCTTCGATTGGGTGCCGACCCATTAGTGTAGATTATTAGGCTTTCGGCAATTGAAGCCCATGGAGCGGAATCTGGGGTGTGCACTTCTGAGGAGTCACATGCGAGAACGAAACTTTTATACAATGACCACTGATTTTTACTGGTACCCTACCAATATTAATCTGTAATGAATTCGATCAACTGAAACTTAATATCAATCTCCACAAACCACCTCAACTCAATAATACTAGTAGCAATAATAAAACAGTCTGGAAACTTCACTGAAAATATATCACATTAATAATAATGCAATCTGAAATCAAATACGTCGCATACACCAATTTACAGGCTTGAACAGGGTATTAGGTTAGTGTGGATTAATCGACGTCACAACTATGAATAATTGTTTCAATGGAACCTTAAATACGTAGACATTAAAAATTATTAAGAATAACAATGTTCATCAAAAGCACAAACATTTGAGGTGATAGCACAATAGTTACATAGTTATTACTGTCAGTAATATCTTGTAAGTACGTGGCTATCGATAATAAACAATTAGTGCACGTAGGTTGGATTACATATAAGAATGACTAGCGACAGCGACAAATCATCACGAGCGTTTTAGATTATACTGTATTGCATAGGAAGTAATGTAGTTTTCGTAAGGGAGCTAAGGTCTATGATGATAAGAGAAATAAATAAGGCATTATAGGTGGATTTCGTTTGGATTTTATGCCTGATCGTCTATAGTAAGTTAGCAAACAAAACAAAGTAGCACATAACAACAGCAAAAATATCCAAGAGTTAGTGAACTGAATGAGCAAAGTAAATGTTTACTCGGACATTTCACGAAAAGATTTACAACATAAGGGTAATTATAGAATTAAAAGTATAGAACATTAACATTAATTGAGGTTAAGTGAATGAATTTAGTGATGAGTGTTTCCACATTTAGAGTCCCGATTACTTCGCTAATAGAGCAAGAGATGATCGTTGGCGTGAATACTTTCAGTGAGGCATCGGAAGAAAAGAAATTGCCAATCCATGTATAAGAGTGGAGAGCTATTCTGTCTCGCGAATATTATTTGATTTGGATTGTGACTGTCAAGCGAAATCCAGGACTTGTGTTCCGTTCTATTTAGAACTCGTCAGCAGAATGTACCTGAATCCTAGTGTTGGTATTCACACGTGGACTCGAACTCAGTTAGTTTTGTGCCAAACATAAATGTGTTCACCACTAGGCTACTTAGTCTAGACAGCCACACTTATACATTTAGCTAACGAGTCACAAATAGAACGGATTCCGCTTACCAATCACAGTCCAACTCAAACAATACTTGTGAACTATCGCTGTATCAAGGTGATCCTCTCAGGACGCACATATGGTAACGGAGACTGATCGCTTTCAGTCTACGACAAATCAACGGGAGGTTCCAAATACATTCTAACTATGTTTCGTGGACAGTTTGCAGTAAACTGTCCCAGATTCTTGAAAATGTAATTGTAAATTTATTAAAATGAAAGATGCATTTAGGATGAGATGATATTATTTTTGAGTCTGAATTGCAGCGGCCATAACTGGATGAAACTGCAAACTGAATTGCATCAGGGATGCAAAATCCAATTTATTCAGTATTTTGTAAAAGAAAATTAGATTTAATTTTAGCCATTGCCCACGTAATCGGTTTAGTCCTAAGTTGGTGCATCTAGTATTATAGTCTACGGCATAATCACTGCAAACAATGTAAAGCGTGAAGCGACGTCTGACATACACCAGTTTAGGTTTGTCTTATTGCAAGTATTTTTGAGTATAAAAGTGTAGTATTTCAGTAGTGGTCTGACTCATACTATATAAAGTAGGATAATAGAATCATTATTACGAAAGTTATTTAATACATAACCCAGAAGTTAGTGTAGTTTAGAGGTCTGCATGGAAACTGCTCTGTAGGAATATTTTAGCACTAAGCTAATCACTGAATAAAACTTCAGTAACTTATTCCCAGTTGTGGTGAGATCAAATTTGTGGCGTGTATCCCCAAAAGATGTCCATCCACATTTATTAGTATTTAGTTCGAATTTCCATTTAGAACACTATACGGCGACCCTGTTAAGTTCAGTATTTACGCTACTGGGTATATGGCTAAGCTAAATGAGGAGGAAATAAGTACACAGCTTTAAGGTCATTATCATGCAGAAAATGGATCACCCACGTTGAAGCATTTACAAATATCACCTATATAAGGTATAAAGATCAGTGGGCCTAAAACATTACTTTGTATAACGTCACTTGTAACCTGTCCAACATTCAATAGAGAGAAGTTAATTTCAACAATTTGATATCGATGACTGAGGAAAGAGTTTAGTCAAACATGTTAACCCATAAGAGGAGAGTTTGTCTATAAGAAGCCTGTGACTAACCATGTCGAAAGTTTTAGATACGCGAAAGTACAATACTAATACCGGGTTCCCAAGACTGTATTAAGTGATGATGAAGCTAAAAAGTTCAATGCGATGTCATCCAAGATCTACTCTCCTAATTTGAATCGAGGGATTGCATATGACGTTTTCCATCTATAAAGATGAGTGCCTGTTTTTACAGAGAGGTTAAACAATTTCAGTGAGATTAATGAGAAATCGGGTCCGAAAAATTTGAACTTACTGGGTGCTAACTCATCTACACCATAATTACTTTAGGTTTTAAATGATCTCATGATATTACAGAGATGGTCTTAAAAGAAGTAAATAGATTAAATGTAATTAAATGGCATAGTAGAACTCTCTACCTCTGTAATGAATGGAATATAACTATGATTTCCGGTTTACTCAAAATTAGAATACACTTGATTTAGTTTACATATTTGTAGTGTGTTGATCCAGAAGCATTTAGCTTCTGTGGAAACCTGTTGACATAATATGAGCATTATATTTTACTAGTAAGCTTGTTGATACATCTTTTATCAGTGTGTCTGATTATGTGAAACAATAACAACTATGTACACCACTTACTCACTCTTCCCGAATCATTAACTTTGGAGCTTAGAAATTACGGTCTTAGGTTTATCAACCTCGTTCTTGATTTTCTACCTTATGATAAACAAGACAATTAACACATAATTAGACTATCGTAGTTGTCAATTTCAAAATCCTTCAGCATCTATTTGCATCCTTAGTTGTCATGTCATTCTGGCCTACGTTGCTTTGTTAATAACCCATTTTGGTCAACTTTGGGTTATTGGTACATCTTTTAATCAGTAAAGTGTAGTAACACCACAGAATTTTTTAGACATACAACTGTCTATTATTTCCCAAGTAAACTGTATTCACTAAACCTAAATTAATTTTGTCCATTCATATAGACTGTTATGGTATACACATAATATTGCTTCTATATATCATGACCTTATTAATGAACTTGATTTATTCCGGCCACTACATATCTGACATTGACTGGAATAAATATTCTTTATTCATATTTACGATTCAGGAGTTCAGATGTTAGGATTTTATATTCTGTTATCAACTACAAGACTGTAGTGTTTATATGAAACAATAGTAGTATTGTACAATTGTATTTGTGCCGATTGAATTCTAAAATACACATTACCTTCATCTATGTTCTGTGTCTTCTTACTCAGTGTCTGATCTAGTTCACTAGTTATCATTCAAAATTCTAAGAAATATCATTAAGATAAAACACTTTCTTGAAGTTATTTGTAACTATCATACAATTCATTTGAAGTAATTTTTTTTGTTAAATTGACATCAAGTTGATTGAAAAGTCACTTTTCATTAACTTAAGTATATTACATTATTATTACTATAATTCTTGATCTTTTCACTTTGCAAAACTTATTATCATAAAGAAATCATTCACTTGATACAATTTGTTGCTACCATATTGTTATTTGATTTATCTCAGAATCAAACTCATATGAAACTGACTTTCTAGATCTATTCTATATACTTGACAATTTTGAATAGGAATGAATGATAAAGTAACTATATAATGTAACATTACTTTCGTAATTATCTTAAATAGAGTGACCTACATTCACTTTTCTTTTAACTGTAAATGACCTTGGAATTCGGAAAATTTCTTAAAACTATGATAAACATAGTCTTGATGTCAGTGTTTATTCATTTACAATTTGGTAAAGAATATCAACAGATCGAATGTCTAGACAGATAATGAACAACATTAATTCTGTGTCAAGCTCTTTGGTGAATAAATCTACACACTTTTTAATGGTAATTGAATTGATATGGTTTGTAGAGATTAGTATAAAGTTTTAGTTGTGTGAAATCGTCATAGATTAATGTTGCTAGGATACCAATGAAACTAGGGTACACTGGATAGTGTTCTAATACTGTTTGGTGGACGTAGTTACTGTTTATTTTTAAATTAAGTGAACCTTAAGTAGAATTGAAGTTATTTTGTTAGACGATAAACTTGTTGCTATCTGTGAAGTTTGTGTTTATTTTAACATATAAAATTTGCTATAATTGATTATCTGAAATATATGCGCAACAGAATGAGAAGCATAATCTTGTGGTGAAATAATGACGCTTAGTTGATAATAAATTAGACGAAATTCAATAAGACAACAAGTAATTAACAAGGTAGGAGCCACAGTTCGGATAGGGATATAATCAAGAAAAAAGTCATTTTATAGAGGAAAATCATTGTATTTCCTAAGGGGTTTAATAAAGAACTGTAGCAGGGTCTCCACTGACATCTATTCCTGAGTATATCTGATAAGATCCTAAGCCTCTAAGATGCGGACAGGAGAGTTGGGATGGACTGATCGAAGTAACGCCAATCAGCTTACTATCCTACAATAGTGTGATATCATAAATTGAAAATCTAGACTGTTCCAGCCAGTAGGAAAATATTACACCATGGGCAAGTTGCTAGGATAACATCCGTAAAACATGATCAAGCCACCGAAGTCTGCATTTTAAGGTAGTGACGTAAAATGAATTGTCATCACTTCACTCGAATACACATTGTGGAATCTCACCATTACAAACATGATGTTGTCATCGGATGCTAGAAATTAATTAAAGACAACAATTATCAAACTCAAAGAGACCAGGTTTTGCAACTACAAGGCAGAACTGCGCTCACAAAAGCGTTGTTGACCCGAACTTTTACGGTGAAACATAGGCCATCAAAATAAAAGATATTTGTAGGCTCCAGGTATTTGATTATAGAAATTTTCAAAATATCACTTGTACACCATGTGATTAATAAATATGTAATAATGATGTGAGACACAGAATACTATGGAAATATGGAAAGTCAGTCGAGATGTTGTTAACCTCCGTCGACTTTGTTGAGGTTCGCGTGACAAACGTGATCAGTGGCTAGGGTTACTGAGTGACACTACTCAGAATCACCCACAGTGGTGCAAGTTCATTCACTCTTTACGTTCTTCTAGATCCCAAGCACCATTATTATTTCGCACATACATTTTATTTATTTATTCCTGTTGAATTTATATTGTCGTGTTAATCTTGCAAATTTGATTTCTTCTTGTGGTATGGTACTTTAAATCTATGCGCATATTTGTTGGGTTTTACGTTGCTCATGACTAACTGACTGTGGGCATTATCATCACAGCCTACTTTATGCGGAATCGAGTATTTATTATTGCACGAAGAGTTAAATCAGTTCGTCCTCATTGACTTGTTTCTGATTGGTTATTACCGAACAATAAAACCTTCAATGATAACTATACACGAGACCATCTGAATTGACTAAACTGATTTTTGAGAAATGATCAAAGACCTCACTCATAGATGAAATTTTCTATCATGTCCAAAACAATAATGAAAGACGTCGGTCATACTAGAGTTCAACAATACGAAAGATATTTAGCTAACTGGGTGCTTCCTAAGTAACCATGAAATTTATTTTCCTTTAAAAACATTCTACAGCATAATTATATGTCTATATATTCCTCTTGTGATTATAATATGAATAAGGTTACAGATGTTTCTGCATTACTTTCATCCAATAATCATTTTAATCCCACAAAAAATACTGTACGTTTGTCCAGTTTAAACATAATTAAGTTTTGTAATCTTCAGTTGTTGATATTCAGGGATGCGCCTAATCAGTCTCTGTCCATCATGTACATTATGCCTCAGTATAACATTCAGGTTAACCACTTATAATTGAATTTATTGACACCGTTCACTGTTTCACTTTTAAATAGTAAGGCACAGTAGTTTCTTTAATTAAGGTTTGTTTATAAACCGAAAAATCAGTTTACTTTGTAAAATCAAACTTTTAAAAATAATATCCTGTTTTTCAGTCTTTAAATATTCTCCATGTTGGTAAATAATTCTAATGTTTTTAGCTTCGAAAACCTGAGGTTTGAATGAATTTTAATCATATTTAAATTACTTGGAAACACAAAGGCTATCCATAACCAGCTTTTCAAGGTTAATGAGAAAAGTCTTTTCGAAATGCCCCTTTAGGACAGTATGTAGAATAGAACCTAGGGAATTCAGTTCACTGTATAAGCGTTTAACCTACAGGTCTCATAATGCGTAACTGACCTAAATCCTAATCCCTCGCAGCAAATACAGGGTGTCGTGGGTCCATTTCTACTTACAGTCTTGGAAGAGAATAACTTATTATGATGAGGCAAATATCTAGTGTTCCTTAAGTTTAACTACATACCTATCAACATTCAGTTCTTAGTATGAACTACAAAATTCAGCATTCTTCAAGTATATTCTATACTGAGATTGTGACCAATATTGATTGTTCATAAAATGCCCTTCTCTGCACTATATTTTCAATGAAATAGTGTGCATATCCAAATAGTAACCTTGCAATATTTTTGCTCAAAACGGTAACTTTTTTTCTTTTATTGAAATTTGAATAACTGACAAATGTTAAGGATGTTACTTTTATAACTTTACATCAACTTCCTTGACTATGACTTCCTTTGGTAATGTAAACTGAAGAACATTATGGAGTGTTGTTCGATACTATGGTATACCTTTGAAGACAGTCAGTCCAAAACAATGCAAAACAATGCAGCTCACAGAATCATTCTAAGTAAAGACCAGTGTTAAACAAAGCTTCTTACTACCACCATTTCTTTTTCTTCAGATGGTTGACTAGGTCATGGAAACCTCGACATCCCAGGGGAAGAGTGGTATACAATGGATAACTTAGATGCAGGTAGACACTCTGAACACTATAGTAACGCTTTTATATAGTCATTTAAATGTATTCTTTTACTTCATTTATTGTTTTTTTATATTCTAAACTGTACAAATCACTTAGTAGCTGGTTATCACAAAACATTTTAAATTAATATCTATATGAGTTCACTCATTGTACCAAACGCTTTGTATGTACACTAGTGTGAATTATTTCTAAGCAACTGATGTATCATTAACAATTATCTAGTTATCGGGTTTAATGAGTGCGCATGATTGGAAATGTGCAATTCTCTAAATAATACGTTGTAATAGTTATTCATTTATTTTATAAGTTGGATTGTGACTGGCAAGTGGAATCCAGGATGCGCGTTTCGTCCTATTTAGGACTCATCGGCTGGATGTACCTGCATCCAAATGTTAATGTTCACAGTGCGGTTCGAACTCACTCCGTTTCGTGTAGAACGCCATCGCGTTCACCACTAGATTACTGAGTCTAGTCAGTCACACTTGCGCAACCGGCACATTGGTGAAAAATTTGCTATATCGAGGCAATCCGCTCAGGATGCACATATAGCAACAATGACTGACCAGCTTCAGTCTATAAAAAATCAACGGGAATGTAGAAGTTCATCCTAAAATCATTTATTTTGTTGTAATTCTCTAGATTTGTGTCTGTGGCATCACCATTACTCGAATTCATTCATAGAAGTCTTGGTGATCTTGAAAAAAGAGAATATTTTTGTTTGTCCAGGCGATTAAAGAAAAGTAACGAACTTTCAGAACTGTATTTTGGAGGACTATTTTAATTATTTTAATCATGAGTAACGTAAGCATTTTATTTCTACGAATGTTATGTTCCTCCTACTCTACCCTCCCGTTTAGTATATTTACTCTTAGTATATTGTTGATTACCATGATCTACAGTTACTTAGTTGTGCACAGGTTGTCCCCATTCACTGCCACTATTCCCTTTGCTCTGTATCAATGTTAGGTCCTTGATTGGTTTACTTTGTGGTCTGATTTTATGTATATGTAAAGGCATGATTGAAATACAATACGTTTCCGTTCTTCGTTTCTCGGATCCCGATTCTAGTTCTTCTATTATCGTCCTGGGGGGGGGGTGAGTGAGCATAGGGCAGTGGCGTATAATCATGTAGGCACATTTCATTGGCATTCACTACAACCAACCAAATCTTTCTTTCTCACATTATAACAATTTGATAGAATTGAGATTATCTGAAATATTTTTTAATGTCCAACAAGTGTTTTACGGTTTGATATCTTTGGACAGTTTTCTTCATATTTAGTCAGTCAATACTGCAATTTACGTTTTGCTGTTCATGTCGAACATCTGAAATTATTCAAACCAATATTTTATGTACAATATCAATATGGTACAGCCAAATATAAAAACATGAACATTGTGAAAGTTAGAGATTGAAATGAAGTCTTGACAAAAATGTGTACAATAACATTTCGTAATAACTCATTAAATACTAAATACAATACTCATATTGATTAAGTCAAGTTTATTTTACTTGAAAACAGTTTTACATATTGAATTCTATCAATGTTTCACGTCTAAAAGGTTTGTAGAGGCCACTGTTACCACTAACACTATGATGTTTGTACTGTATAGTTCTTTATTGATATTTGCACTATAAAGTTATATTGCAGTGTTCAACTTACCGTTAGAGCCTTGTACAATTTGTGACGCTGGATTCTTTCGGTTCAAATACATATCTGTGGCATCTTTGTTCCAGACTTCTTGATCATACGCGTAATTGGTGATTGTTGTGCATGTATAAGTTCTGTTATAAACGAAGGCGAAATTACGAGATATACAGTTATTGGTCCTAACAAAGTTACAAATCCAGCAGTAGAAAAAAAGGTCACAATAAGTTAATAAAGATGATTGTCAGCTTACAGATTTATTATTTCTATCTGAAGATTATGATTAGTTCCAGTTATTTGTACAAATGATTACTTGGTTTATAAGTTAGACTATGGTTCATATTCATTGAAATCACTGGAATATAATGAAGGTTCATCTATTAACTTTGTAATTTGACTACTAACTTAAAATATAATATTCTTGGAATCGTATATGGAGAGTAAAATGTCTATCCAGCAACTTTTATTTCTTACTTGTCCTACGGTTGTAATATTAATTAACTAATCAATTGTACGATATTAAAGATTACATTACAACTTATTATCTGTATAGTATTGTACTAATCACTAGACATCTAGAAAATTCTAGTTATTGAACCTTATGAATAACCAAGAACAAAATCATAGGTACGGTTAGTTCCATGTAGTTATTGGTTATAAAGGATAAAGAAATTAACGGCGCTAATTTAATTACGGAAAAGTGAAATATCTGGTACTCTTTCAACTCAACAATTCTTCACCAAATTCGATATCAGAATGAAAATTTTTTTCAAATTGAAATCTTTTTTATATCGATGAATGTGAGACAAAACTTAGAAACTTACGCTTAATAGTGGGTTACTAACATTGTATACCTCTATTTTGTGAGTACGGTTGGTGCTACTCGTTCTTACTATATTTGTTTATATGTCAAAATGATATACTACTCTGCAGTTCAGTGTTGTCAATGTATTTTCTTCATATACCGACGTCTGTTGGCTAATAAATTTGTCATTCTAGCTTCATATTTTTAATTCTGTTAGCATTGTACAAATTATTGATAAATTTCTATTATTCAATGTTACAATCTTCTTTTAATGGAATTATCTAGTTCACCATCAACTGTTCTATTCTGCGATCAACGCATCCTGGTCATTACTTGCTTGATCTTTTCATCGTCTGTTTATCAAAATCACAAGTAATGCATATACATTATCCAATTTCATCAATACAGATGTATACCCAGTTTCTTGAAGTTCCTTAAACTTGGTATTTTTGATATTTCTGAGTCTCCACACTTTGAAGACATCCGCACCATTTAATATATTGTATTGTAGTGACAGATATTTGGATACAATCATCGAAGTATGAGTTACAGCCTTGAGAGTAATCTAACACTATTATTAACTTTTCATCAGTATATATCAAAATATAACTTAACAAATATATTTATTCTTTTTACTTTACTTTTTGCTTATAAATATCCGTATAATAATATAAAGCTTCTATGGACAGCCCAGATATGAACAACTCCAGGATTCATAGTCATAGTTCAAATGACTTCTCAAAATAAAATGAAGTTTTTTCAGTTGATGAATGTATTACATATACTTGACGCCAATAGTACCAGAAAAGTCACAAAACATCATATAATTGGACGTTTTAATTGGTAAACACCACTTTTAAATACAAGTAGTGTTAAACTACTTATATCATTCAATAGCATATAGACGTAATGTCCAAATTTTATCTTTGATTGAGGTAATTCTGCTAATATTAGTTTTTTTTAATTTATTGCTTAAGTTGTTATGGTTTGGTACTATATAAGACTAGGATACGCTGAACGGTTATCTTTTCTTTGTATGGGACTAGTCCATGGCGGCTTGTATTCATGGTCTCGTCACAGGATAGAACCCAGCACCTTCGGGCCTCAAGGAAAACGCTCAATCGTCCTCAGCACCCCTGAATCGGTGCCCAATGTTAGGATCTCCATTTTAAGCAATCTCTTTTAAATCACTCTAAATTAACTATGATAATCAAGTGATTAGTGACCTGCTTCTCTCTCTCCAGGTTCTAATGAGAAGCCATGAATGATGGAGTTCCTACATGTCGTGCATTAGAGTTTTATCGTACATTGATTGTAGATGAACATATATCGCCAAATAAAGTTAATTTCGAAAGTTTACTTTTGACTTTCAAATCATTGTTATATAAATTTGTCTTATACAATAATACATTCCCACCGGTTTTAGTGTGGTGTTATGCATCTAGAATACTTGTCCCAACACCTATGCAAGTGGAAGTCATATGTTTCCTGCGTTTTAAGTTCTTTGAAAAATTCCATGTAATCTATAGACTAATATCTAATTAACAGCATCATGTTTGAATTGTAGGCGCATGAAATGCAATTTCTAGTATGGGGTTTGGACCTTTCTTACTACAACTTTTGTAGTACTATATTTGTACAGAAACTTTCAAACACGTGATGAATAATTCAAAACGATGACGCAGCAACTGTTCACTGTACTATGGTTTCCCAATATCTTTCTTGTTGATTTCAGTTCAGAGTAATTAACATAGTTACTAAATTTATATCACGTGAACCAATAAAGTATGTTTATTAACTATTCACCAAACAAGATTCAATCACAAATTTTATATTGATTATTCTATCTGATATAAATTCATGCTGATACTACATTTTTCTCCTGACAAACTTTAATCTGCCATAAACAATTTCAGTAAATGTTTAAATTGGATTGTGACTAGCAAGCGAAATACAGGACTCGCGTTTCGTTCTATTCCGGACTCGTCGGCTGGATGTACTTTCATCCCAGTGGCGATGTTCACACCGGGATTCGAGCACAGTTTACTTCATTGCCAAACGCTACTATGTTCACCATCAGGCTACTGAGTCCACACAGTAAACTTAGAACTTCTATTTAGTCATTTATTAAAAAACCAGAGAGCTAGGAAATATTTCTTGTCAATTAGCTTTTACGTCAGGGATCTACACTAGTATGTCTATGTTATGCAATAAAGAAATTGATGTAAGGTGAGCGTTGGTGTGTTACGTCATAAAGTTATCAGTCAAATGTGTTTATGAAATTGATCTAGAGTTTCAAGTAAAATAATTACAGATGATGGAGATAGAAAAATCAGTGTTCAAAACTATTAATTAATGAATTGGAGAATTGGTACAAATGATTTTAAAGATAATGAAATACGCAATATTTATTAAGAGAATAGAGAATGTTGCTAAGTTGATGAGAGAAACGCGAGGCTTTTGGTAAAAAAAGAAGAGGATGAAGGGCAAGGGGGAGTTGATAATTCAGCTTGAAGCTCACTTCGTTGTCGGTTATGAAGATTAGAATAGTTGTGTTAATTTCTTCTTGACGTATACATTTGGATTGTTGATGTGAATCCTGACAGACGTATTCGTAAGCCCTGCTGCAAATTAACTGGGTCATAACAGATCACTTGGGAGGGATCGTTAATGTTTTTAGTGTTTATTGTTTATTAAGTTGTGGCGTATAGAACTTTTAATCCTCTATAACAATTTCATGTTTATATTCAAAATCTCTATTAAGAAATTATGTATTTCACTACTTATCAATGAACAATATTTCTGAACTCAGATTGGAACTATGAAAAGGTAGGGATACACATTTCTTTCACATTATGGAAGAGTCATCAATGCACAATAATGATGCTAGAATTCTACACTGACTGATCACTGAGTTGTAACCAGTATCATATTTATTTAGTTCTTATTGTTGACCAAATTCTATCAACCAAATTGAAATTGAAATATTTCAACTCTATGAAGAGTCAGTTGTCGGAAGAATAGGTCGCTGAAAACATCTACGTATGATATAATTCAGTGATGTGAGTTTGAATCGGATAAGGGACGTTTGTTTCTCCAAGATCATGAATACACCATGCTAACGGTTGCTAGCTAAAACGAAATTCAAGCTCTAGGTTTTTTACCATCCCATCCATTTACTTAAAAACCTAGATTTTTGCATGTGGAAACAGTTTGTAAGACTCGTTTCTTTGTTATGACTACAGTTTACAGTACTGTATTCACCTATACATTTTACAACACAATTATTCTATTTCTGTTTATTATTCTATCATATACTATCTCATCTTTAAACTTTTCTACATTCACTTATATTCTACTAACATCTATCCATCTCAATTATCCAATTGTTATTATCATCTGTTTACCTTTAATCAATTCTTATTCTCATGTAGAATCACATCATAAATTCATATTGTATATATTCTTCTGCATCACCTTCTCCCCAAGCCATGTATTTTATTATAGTGTGAATTCCCTAATAGTGACTTTTATCAAAACCCTTTTATACAGATAAACTCATATCATTCTGATCATGCCTGTAAACTAACATGCTCTCATATACAAAATGATACTTGGGAATTAACTTACTGTTATTATTATTATTATTATTATGTCACGTCCCATAGATTGAAGTCAATGAGATGATTCATTTGTTTACTGATAAACCTATTTTTCTCATTATTGTAAATGAAACCATAGTTTCTATTCATTACACACATGTACATTAACATTAAAAACATGATCATCATATTAATTAACTTATATGAATACAACATGGAATGACTGTAATAATTTTTTTTTTAAAATAATTCCTACACTCTCTCTATACTCATGCTAATAATGTTTCTACGGATGGCTAACTTTAATGAGTTGAGTGAAATCTTAGAGTTCTAATGATAAGTTATCTAATCATTTAGAGAATGTAGCATTGGATTATAGTCTCTCAATACAATTAATTAAAATGTAAACTAATGAATGAACATTTTTCCCATTAAGAACTATTGTTGAATACTGAGAACAACAGACATTTTGAGTAACTTTGTCAAGTGGGAATATTAACTAATAAACATGACAGATGCTATAATTTAACGATGTTTATTTTATCATGCTAACTACATTCTATTGTATATCAATAGATCAATAAGTAAACTAATCATGTTTATCAATTAATGTTGTTTAACATATAAATGTAATTTCAATGTTCAATAGTTTAATGTTAACTGTCTTTATTAACTGATTCTAATTGGCAAATTTAACTACTGTAACTAAGAAATATTTATTCAATAGAAAATTTTTCATTTGTTTAGAATGATTTACTTACCTTTGTTTTGTAATAAATCATCAAGTTTACTAGTTTCTTGATGGATTGTATGTAAATTTCATCTACATTATGGTTATTTCATGATGTAGATGAATGTATACTATGAGAGATTAAGTCGTCTGAAGTTTTATATGAAGAAAAAATGAATATTCTTATAAGATTTATCTTTCTTTCTTTTTGTGATTGTTCTATTTACGTGTACAACTCATTTTCAAATCAAATTTAAACTTATATTTTAAAGTTCATTATTCAGTAGTATTCGTATCTTGCGTGATTGGATATTTAAGATTAGTAATGATTATCTAACTGAATATATTAGTAAATGTCATTTCTCTATAACATGAGTTGTAGGAAATCATATTCCAAGAAATATCACCTTTTACATTGAAGACAGAATCTAAAAATCAGTATTATGTGTTTCAGTACAATCTCCGGTATTATCGAAGTGTTTATCAAAATCTTTATTAATTAGCTGTGAACTATATATTTTCCCAGTCTAATCTCGATTTTGTATCATGTACCCTTCTTAATACCTACAATAAATTTTTCATTCGTATGTAAGTTTACATCTCTTACGATTCCCGTTTAAAAGCGTAGACAAGAACGTTAGTATATAGAGACAATAGATGTTATGACGTGAAGGAAAGACAGAGTTTTGGTTGGTTATAGCGAACGCCAATGAAGTGCGCCTAGCTGATAATGCGTGACTGACCTAAGCCCATTCACCCCCCCCCAGGCCAACAAGAGAAGAACCAGAATTGGAAACCGGAAAATGGAAACTGGGGACTGAAAACGTATAATATTTTAATCACACCTTTATATATACATAAAATCAGACCACACGGTAAACCAATCAAGAATCTAACATTGATACAGAACAAAGGAAATAATGGCAGTGAATGGGTACAACTTGTTCACAATTAAGTAAATATAGTTCATAGTAATAAATACTAAGTGTAAATATACTAAAGGAGAGAACCGGGCAAGGGGAACGTAACAGTCTTAGAAATGAAATGTTTACACTGTCCGCAGTTATAATAATTGAAATAATGTTCAAAAGCACAGTTCCCGAAGATAGTCAATCTCGATTAGATGCCCGGCATATCAGTAGAAAAGAAGCTCGATAACTTTAAAGACATATCAGGCAACAGACACATTTCCATTATTTACTTCTATTATTTGCTTCGTTGTCCCACTGAATATTTGGATTACTATCAAGTATTATTTGCACTAACGAGTAGTTTGGACATGAACTGTATGAACTGCCTCACTTAATTTGCATGCTAGTTTTTCATGCATTGGTATCGAAATAGCCTACCCATAGGTTGAAATATATATTATTACAAGTACCTAAATATGAGCAAATATGAAAACTGTAGTCTAAGGGCATATTGACCAATCGAATTAAAGTAAATTATCATTTTTATTCTCTCTGATATATTTGTTTAGGTAGATCAGATTTGATCACGTAAACGGTGTGGAAAGTTGTTTCGGTTACGACGTGATCATAATTAATCATATAATGTAGAATAGATGACCTCATACTTTTCTGCTGTCCTTTACTGCGCCATTCTAGTAGGTGGACTTTCGTCAGATAGGAGATATTCTTAATCAAACTATCTATGTACATAGTCATTTCTTTGTAGATCATTATCAATATATATCATGTTTGATGATAGTAACTAAATTTCGGTGATGCGATTGCAGTAATAAAGGATTACAACACACTTAATGACAGAAATCTAATGTTATTAGGAAGAATATGAACTTATTTAGGGAATTTGCTGATCGAATATTAGTAAGTAATCGCTAAACAATTGCTTACGCAAGTAATCAACTGAATGGAAAGAAATCAACATTTACGTTGATGTATTAAATCTCAGAAAATCACCAATTGATTTCCACATTACGAGTGCATAAGCAACGATTGGTTGCCTACATAATTGAGGTTTTGTCAGTTTTGTATCTATATTGATGAAAAGTACCCTTCCTTTGTGCTTCCTGGCATCATCACTCCCTGTACTCACCTAAATAAGCATTCACACAATACTTCATCTTGACTCTTATCTATTGATTTGTTAATGCAATAATAAGCATACGTGAAGTGACACGAAGTGTGTGATAGGGTTTAATATGAATAAGAAATAGGTAGGAGCATTCATACTAATTCATGAATTGGAAATAACTTGGTTAGCTTATTACCAACCGAAATCAGTAATTGATTATTTTCCGTCAAATATAGGTTGACTAATTATAGGCAATAATGAATGTATAAAGTTCCATCTATAATAAGATACGTTTTCAACGTGCATGATAATGAGTCCTGAAGTAAAAATTGAAGACACAGGCACGTGTTTCTTTCCTGCTACGACTTACATCCATTCATATATATGAATAAGCGTTGAATTGAACGGTGGCTGAAGTAAGAGTATTTGTAAAGTAAAATGACATCATCAACTATTTGGATATATATATATATATATATATATATATATATATATATATATATATATATATATATATATATATATATATCATGATATGCGTAATGAGAAAATAAGCAGTTGCTGTGTATATTCACTATATTTGCGATCGCAGTGACGTGATAACATTTCAGGATGAAAGTCGCAGTCATACCTACATATAATCTTGTGTAGAATAATACAGTGTATAGGCTACAATACTTTACATTATCATTATTGTGGTCATATAACCAATTTTCTTGAAATTTCTTGCATGATAACAGCAGGCTGTTAACAACGCAACACTGATTGCATTATTTATTTATGACCATTAGAAAGGATAGCTTTTTAAAATCTGCGTATTATTTAACACCCTACAATTACGTGTTTTCGATAGTTTTACATTAGATTATTGTGTTTCAATTTACTGGCATTAACTGTGAATTGATAGGATTCATTGAGTTCTTTGATAGGTAGGTTTTTGAAAATTGGCGTTAAACTATTTTTGATTACTTATAATTTGAAAGTAGAATAAATGTATAACAAAACTAATTGGCCTCTTTTCAAAGTTTCTATTCCGTGAATTCAATGCCTGACCCCACATTTACCACTCACTCACTCACTCACTCACAAGGATTTCCTGCACACTCCACACATAGCCACACAAATATCCACGAAATAACGCATGTTTTCTGTGACTAAAATCAGTAGGACCAAATTTCCCACCGATTTAACGTATATAGCCCACAATTTTCGTTGGTTGCGTATATATCAACTTTATTAGTCTAAATCTGATGCTTGGAAAATGTTATTAAATACTATATAAACCTAAAAACATATTTGAATTGTGACTGAAATAAAGAACAAGTCACATCGCTCTCGGCCTACATAAAATCCTATGTTCAAAACTGCACTTTTATTGAGCAAATTGCACAAGGATTGGCACGCACAGTCAACGGCACCATTATTTAAACGTTCTGGCATATAGACTCTTTTGGACTTGCAGTCGTTGATTTAATGTACACGCATGTCTCATCCTTCGTTCTCTCTGGAGTTACTGGTATGAAAATAGGAACCAATTATTGTTAGCATTGTGGGGTCAACCTGGTTTCCCACTGCTTATATGAAGTCTATCTATCCAGGCTATATCTTACGTAGTCGCACTATATCCCGAATACAGCGTTTGTGGACTACAAAAATGTGGAAAAGTTTCTACAATCCTGCCTTCTGACTCCAAGCTGCTTCTTGCGTAAGTAACTTAATTGCCACAAAAATTTGATTTACGTTATCGTATTTAAACTAACTGTTAATATATGTAATTTTATACTTACTTTTGACTTTTTACATACAAGTATAATTTAAGGTAAAGTACAATGCTGAGAAACCTTTACTACAATAAAATTTCTGTCCATTGATCCCTAGACTCTAATGGTTGGTTAGCTGAGGTCATTTATCCACTTTTTAAATGTCCTACAATCATTGGTGGGTAAGGTGCCAGTGATAAGAATGGAGTTAAATATGTACACACTATCAACAGACAGTTTTTAATTTCGCCGCGTGAATGAATCAAATTGTAGGTTGATAACTTTCTGCGGTTTTCTTAAATCATTACTGGTTGGATTTACACTCCGTTCAAATATGATTCTTATAAATTCATCGATGCTAACATTTTTTTGTACACTCATTCCATAATTCATGTATGTGCATGGGTCGGTGTTACACACGGTGGAATTATATTATTATTGTAATGAATGTGATCATAATCCAATATTAACCGGCAACAACGATTTGTAGTGTAGTGGCCACGCAACACTATAGAGTCAATATTGTCTTACAACTAGACACAAATTCTCACAAATATTATATTAACAGTTAATATTAAGTATATATAACAAGTACAATGTCTAGTAGAATGTGGTTTACTTGGATTAACAGCAAAATTCGGACCGAATGACGAATGTTCCACGCGACCACCACACGTTTGTACCTTTTCCGGTGTCCTGTGTAGTTTCGTTCTGGTCAGCAAAGCTAGGTAGAGTCAATGTGACGTTGAGTATGCGATTCCGATGCTATAAAAGGGATTCAATTATTAATCCAAGCACTCGGTGGAGAAAACTCAGTCAGAACGAAGAATAATACAGCAACAATGTATTTGCGCTTGCGAAAGCAGCAGTTAGCGCCACAGGTCAAGTGTGTAAAGTGTAAAGTACAATTATATTAATGATACATTTAAACAACGTTAGCAAAGTATGTATTAATAACATATTAGAATAAGAATTGATAACACATGTAACACTGATAGAGTTTTACAAAATATATCATTAAGCCAGTCAGCACATGGCTCCCCCCCGGAGTGTCCGGAGGAGACACTACAGTACCAAGGATAAATGGTGAATATAACAGATACAAAAAAGGTGGAAAAGAAAACAAATGAAATGTTTCATACATAAATAACTTTACAGAAATACTTGTGGAACGTTTAATGACACTAAACATGCAAACAACGTGCGTATGGCTATAACAGTAGCTAATGTAAATATAATGCAAATCAGAAAACCAAAAGTATTACGAATATGCACATAATAGTGTGCACAGAGATTGCTAATAACATCAATAATAATTCTAATAACGTAATTTTGATGATAATAATAAGTGCATGCAACAAGATACTGAAAGTACAGATATGGACATAGTAACAAGCTTGAGAAGGTAAAAGTACAATAATAGTAATAACATTAATAATACTACCATTATAAAGATGTCCTTAACTCGGCACACATTTATATATATATGTCTGGGAATCAAACGTATGACGTCATGTCTAGAAATAATGAGTGTTACTATGTTCGTAAAGGTAATGAAAATGGTACAAATTCACATGAAAATGATGAGTCATGCACAGAGGCATTGGCAATTGCTAAAACCTGGATGTGATCATTAGTCAAAAAATACGAAACAAAGTAAATTTATATACGTCAGGACTATAAATAAGTGTAGTATATGCAACTATGGTAAGCTATTGAATATAATAGTCAAAAAGTACAAAATAGCTATGAGAATGTACATACAGGTAAAAGTCAAAAATGGGACAGTGTTTAACATATGTTGCCAATACCTAACCTAGAGCATGTGCATATGCGAAAAATCAGACGAAAATATGAACACAACACAGTGGTTTAGACATAAGGTCACTAACTGAGCTCAAGGCTTGCAAAACATACAGAAAATGCAAAATAGTTAGTAGTTCAAACACTGATGCATGATAACTCCAAATGTTAGTAACCACGATGTAGGCGTAACTGTCTTGAGTCGATTGGGATGGAAAACACGAGGCAAAAAGGTACCATTGATGAGTATTTATGGTTTGTATTAATCAGCAAAATGAACGAATCGTTTTGATTTCGTAATGATCTGGCCGGAACGGGTTGTAGTGAGCGGTACGCTGGATGACGCTGTCGAAGTAGGAGGTTGATGATGCTGTGCAGAGTCCGGAGTCTGCGTTTGGCTGCGAGCAGTAGGGAGTAGGGTGTTTCCCATTGACGTATCGGTTGATGAGTCCACGAAAGCGGGCTTCAGACGATCAATGGAGATAGTTTCCGACTTGCCATGTTTCTCTATCGTGAAAAATTTATCTGCTCGTTTAAGGACGCGGAACGGACCTTCATATGGTGGGGTCAACGGTCTACGAGTAGCGTCGATCCGAACAAAAACAAATTCACACGAAGTTAGATGCTGACTAACTTGTTCCGGCCGACTATGTATACGGGGCGAAACTGGTTTAAGTTGTCGCATAGCTCGTATAAGTTGACTAGTAAAATCCATCGTACTACTGGCATTTTCGTCAGGTGAGTGTACGAGCTGTTCAGGCAAAGTGAGTGTAGTGCCGTAAACAAGTTGTGAGGAAGTATATCCTATATCCTCCTTAATAGTATTACGAATTCCAAGTAGAATCATAGGAAGAGCGTCACTCCATAACGTTGTATCGGGTTGTGACATCAGTGAAGCTTTTAACTGACGGTGGAAACGCTCAACTAGACCATTAGCTGCTGGATGGTATGCCGTAGTACTGATGTGGTGGATGCCCAGAAGGCGGGTAAACTCCCGGAATAATGCTGATTGGAATTGTGGGCCACGATCAGTAGTAACAGTCGTAGGGACCCCAAAATTGGAAATCCATCGATCTAGGAAAACTGAGGCGATGTTTTCGGCAGAAATGTCGTTGATGGGGCAGGCGATAGCCCAACGTGTGAAACGGTCGATTGCTGTCAATATGTGAGTGAAAGACTTCGAGGAAGGTAGAGGACCGACAATATCGATGTGGACGTGTTGAAAACGTTGATTCGCTACTGGAAACTTAGCTGGGGACGTAATTGTATGACGCTGAACTTTGCTTCGTTGGCATTGTAGACACTCGCGTGACCATTTGCGGATATCGGAGTTCATTTTTGGCCAGACGAAACGTTCTGAAATCAGTTTGATTGTGGCACGTATACCAGGATGTGAAATAGAATGCAGGTGCTGAAAAATAGCTTTCCTAGAAAGTGCCGGTACAAATGGTCTGCTAACACCTGTGGACACGTCACAGATAATCGTACAATCAGCTGACGGTATAGGTATACGCTTAAGGACTAATGCAGAGTTCTGCATACAGCTCCGAAGTTCCGGGTCATCTTCCTGCAAAGAAGCGAGCGTGGATAGGCTGATGTCTGGTTGTGTCGTGATAGCGTTCAATTCGCGTCTAGAAAGAGTATCTGCGACCACATTAGCATCCCCTTTGATAAATCTAATGTCGGTAGTAAACTGTGAAATGTAGTCGAGTTGACGAGCCTCTCTAGGTGAGTGTTTGTCATATGATGTTGTGAGAGAGTAACATAGCGGTTTATGATCGGTTAGAATGGCAAAATCCCGTCCTTGGAGAAGATGACAGAAGTGTTTTACTGCTAGGTACATTGCTAGTAGTTCTCTCCCGAATGTACTGTATCGTGTCTGTGCTGGTTCTAAGCGTTTGGAAAAGAATGCCAGCGGAACTAGTTCATTCTTCTGCTGCTGCTGAAGAACAGCCCCAACGGCGTAATTAGAAGCGTCGGTACATAAAACAAGCTGGGATGACGGATCTGGATCAAGGTGGGTTAACATAGTAACTTTTGCCAAAGCATCCTTGATAGCTCTAAAAGCTGTTCGAGCCTCTTGTGAAAAATCAAAAGTTTTCTGTCGTCCTTTTAGTAAATCGGTGAGAGGTTGCAACAAATGAGCACAATTAGGGATAAAGCGTCTGTAAAAATTACACATACCCAGAAATCTACGTAACCGCTGGAAAGAATCTGGCTCGGGGAATGAAATTAGTGCCTCCACTCGTTCTGCTAATGGAGTAACACCGTGGTGCGTAATATGATGTCTTAGGAAGTCAATTTCAGGGGCTCCGAAAATGCACTTATGTGGGTGTATGACAACTCCGTACTGTTGGAAACGTTGAAAAAGTACATGAAGATGCTGCTGATGATCATCCATGTTGTTGCTAGCAACTAAAACGTCGTCAATATAAACGAAAACAAAGTCCAGTCCACGTGTTACCTCGTCCATAAAACGCTGGAAAGTTTGTGCCGCATTTTTAAGACCAAATGGCATGCGTAGAAACTCAAAAAGACCAAACGGAGTGGTGATAGCGGTCTTAGGTATGTCTTCGGGAGCGACTGGAATTTGATGATATGCCCGAACTGAATCGATCTTGGAGAAAATTGATTTGCCATGCAATTGTAACGAGAAATCATGAAGATGAGGAATGGGATATCGATCAGGTACTGTTTTGGCGTTTAAACGCCTATAATCTCCACATGGGCGCCAGTCGTGGTCTTTTTTCGGTACCATGTGCAAAGGAGAGGCCCATGGGCTATTTGATGGGCGAATAATCCCCAGCTGCATCATATGTTCAAATTCTTTCTTAGCGATACCGAGTTTGTCGGGTGGCAAACGACGTGGACGCGCCCGAACTGGTTGTCCATTAGTTGCGATGTTGTGAACCGTGTGATGAGACAACGGTTTTTCGCTGTAATCAGGTTTCGTAATCGAGGGATACTGCTTTAATATGTCAGCGAACTTGTTATCCATCGGTAAAAACTGGTGAATGCCGTGGATGACAGCTGACTTAACTACACCCATGATGGTCAAATTAGTGGTACTATCGATGAGTGAGCGTGTACCCATGTCGACAGCTAGGTTGAAATGTTGGAGAAAATCAGCACCCAAGATAGCGTGTTGTACATCAGCAATCACGAAAATCCAATTAAAACGTCGTCGAAGACCAAGATCTAAGGTCAACGAACACTCCCCATAAGTGCGAATCGTAGTCCCGTTGGCTGCTTGAAGTGTGACTGAACTAATTGAGGAAGGTTTTGTGTTATTTTTTGGAGGGACGACACTGATTTCCGCTCCTGTGTCAACGAGGAATCTACATGCGGAAATCTTATCTAACACATACAAAAGATTGCCAGCTGTTTTGCCCTTAGCAGTAGTCGTCACTACTGCCTGACAGGTGGGGTTGCCTATCTGCTGGTTGCGGTTGATAGAAAACTACAGGGGTGTACACATTTCTTGGCTAGTCTACCATACTTACGGTGATACCAGCAAACGCCTGGAGAATCCCGTGACGTAGTACGACGGCACACGCTAGAGTGTCGATGACGAGAGACGGAGCGTGGCCTATGCGTCGTGAGATTTGCGATGGAAGCTTGAAGTGTTTCCACAGTAGTGGTCAAAGTTGCTATCTGCGTTTGAAGCGATTCTACCGAAGCGTTTGAGTCGCTCGATACAAGCGGTTTATGGACAGCTGTAGCTACCTGTTGGGTCGGATAAACGTCGAAAATTTTGTCCGCTAACTCGGCTAACTCCGGTAAGGTCGTGGAGTTCGAGGAAATGCTTAGAATTTGTTGAATACTGCCTGGTAGACGACGCAACCACATGTGCTTAAGTACCTTTTCATCAAATTTGTAATGACCTGCTAACTGCTGCATAGAGCGTAAAAGTTGTGATGGCTTTCTGTCATTAAGAGAACATGCTGCTAGTAACTGCTGCAGTCGCCGTTCATCTGATACCGATGTTCGCTGGATAACGGCCTCTTTGAGTTTTGTGTAAGGGTTAGTCGCTGGCACTTGAATTATGAGATCCGAAACCTCTGCCGCGACTTCTGACGGTAAAAACCCTACGGCATAAGCATAGCGAGTAGCTTCGGTGCTGATGCGTTTAGCCTGGAAGAATGCTTCTGCCTGAGCGAACCAAAGGCGAGGATCGTGTGGGTTGTATGGCAAGAGGCGTAGGTCGGCAATGGCACTTAAACTAGGTGTCGGTTGCATGAGTGATGGAGTATCTTCAGTAGGATGAGACGTAGTTGAGTTTGTTTCCATGAAGCGAAAATCACGAAATAACAGGATGATGCGAAAAGACAACAAAGGCGTGCAACTACGGTGAAGAAATGCCAAGAATAGCTTGGTGCAAAGATACACAAAAAGATAGCGCAGTAAAAATAAGAAAAAATCTACAGCCGAAAAATTACCCAGAAAATAACAAATGAAACAAAAATCTGGATAGAAGGCTAATGTCTGTAAAATGTGACGCTTAGTAATAATAACACGACGAGGACACCAAAAAAAAACACACTAATAAGTATAAATATATATATATACGTAACTAACAACGTGTTAAGTAAGACGGGCTCACCATTAACATGTAGTGGCCACGCAACACTATAGAGTCAATATTGTCTTACAACTAGACACAAATTCTCACAAATATTATATTAACAGTTAATATTAAGTATATATAACAAGTACAATGTCTAGTAGAATGTGGTTTACTTGGATTAACAGCAAAATTCGGACCGAATGACGAATGTTCCACGCGACCACCACACGTTTGTACCTTTTCCGGTGTCCTGTGTAGTTTCGTTCTGGTCAGCAAAGCTAGGTAGAGTCAATGTGACGTTGAGTATGCGATTCCGATGCTATAAAAGGGATTCAATTATTAATCCAAGCACTCGGTGGAGAAAACTCAGTCAGAACGAAGAATAATACAGCAACAATGTATTTGCGCTTGCGAAAGCAGCAGTTAGCGCCACAGGTCAAGTGTGTAAAGTGTAAAGTACAATTATATTAATGATACATTTAAACAACGTTAGCAAAGTATGTATTAATAACATATTAGAATAAGAATTGATAACACATGTAACACTGATAGAGTTTTACAAAATATATCATTAAGCCAGTCAGCACATGGCTCCCCCCCGGAGTGTCCGGAGGAGACACTACAGTACCAAGGATAAATGGTGAATATAACAGATACAAAAAAGGTGGAAAAGAAAACAAATGAAATGTTTCATACATAAATAACTTTACAGAAATACTTGTGGAACGTTTAATGACACTAAACATGCAAACAACGTGCGTATGGCTATAACAGTAGCTAATGTAAATATAATGCAAATCAGAAAACCAAAAGTATTACGAATATGCACATAATAGTGTGCACAGAGATTGCTAATAACATCAATAATAATTCTAATAACGTAATTTTGATGATAATAATAAGTGCATGCAACAAGATACTGAAAGTACAGATATGGACATAGTAACAAGCTTGAGAAGGTAAAAGTACAATAATAGTAATAACATTAATAATACTACCATTATAAAGATGTCCTTAACTCGGCACACATTTATATATATATGTCTGGGAATCAAACGTATGACGTCATGTCTAGAAATAATGAGTGTTACTATGTTCGTAAAGGTAATGAAAATGGTACAAATTCACATGAAAATGATGAGTCATGCACAGAGGCATTGGCAATTGCTAAAACCTGGATGTGATCATTAGTCAAAAAATACGAAACAAAGTAAATTTATATACGTCAGGACTATAAATAAGTGTAGTATATGCAACTATGGTAAGCTATTGAATATAATAGTCAAAAAGTACAAAATAGCTATGAGAATGTACATACAGGTAAAAGTCAAAAATGGGACAGTGTTTAACATATGTTGCCAATACCTAGAGCATGTGCATATGCGAAAAATCAGACGAAAATATGAACACAACACAGTGGTTTAGACATAAGGTCACTAACTGAGCTCAAGGCTTGCAAAACATACAGAAAATGCAAAATAGTTAGTAGTTCAAACACTGATGCATGATAACTCCAAATGTTAGTAACCACGATGTAGGCGTAACTGTCTTGAGTCGATTGGGATGGAAAACACGAGGCAAAAAGGTACCATTGATGAGTATTTATGGTTTGTATTAATCAGCAAAATGAACGAATCGTTTTGATTTCGTAATGATCTGGCCGGAACGGGTTGTAGTGAGCGGTACGCTGGATGACGCTGTCGAAGTAGGAGGTTGATGATGCTGTGCAGAGTCCGGAGTCTGCGTTTGGCTGCGAGCAGTAGGGAGTAGGGTGTTTCCCATTGACGTATCGGTTGATGAGTCCACGAAAGCGGGCTTCAGACGATCAATGGAGATAGTTTCCGACTTGCCATGTTTCTCTATCGTGAAAAATTTATCTGCTCGTTTAAGGACGCGGAACGGACCTTCATATGGTGGGGTCAACGGTCTACGAGTAGCGTCGATCCGAACAAAAACAAATTCACACGAAGTTAGATGCTGACTAACTTGTTCCGGCCGACTATGTATACGGGGCGAAACTGGTTTAAGTTGTCGCATAGCTCGTATAAGTTGACTAGTAAAATCCATCGTACTACTGGCATTTTCGTCAGGTGAGTGTACGAGCTGTTCAGGCAAAGTGAGTGTAGTGCCGTAAACAAGTTGTGAGGAAGTATATCCTATATCCTCCTTAATAGTATTACGAATTCCAAGTAGAATCATAGGAAGAGCGTCACTCCATAACGTTGTATCGGGTTGTGACATCAGTGAAGCTTTTAACTGACGGTGGAAACGCTCAACTAGACCATTAGCTGCTGGATGGTATGCCGTAGTACTGATGTGGTGGATGCCCAGAAGGCGGGTAAACTCCCGGAATAATGCTGATTGGAATTGTGGGCCACGATCAGTAGTAACAGTCGTAGGGACCCCAAAATTGGAAATCCATCGATCTAGGAAAACTGAGGCGATGTTTTCGGCAGAAATGTCGTTGATGGGGCAGGCGATAGCCCAACGTGTGAAACGGTCGATTGCTGTCAATATGTGAGTGAAAGACTTCGAGGAAGGTAGAGGACCGACAATATCGATGTGGACGTGTTGAAAACGTTGATTCGCTACTGGAAACTTAGCTGGGGACGTAATTGTATGACGCTGAACTTTGCTTCGTTGGCATTGTAGACACTCGCGTGACCATTTGCGGATATCGGAGTTCATTTTTGGCCAGACGAAACGTTCTGAAATCAGTTTGATTGTGGCACGTATACCAGGATGTGAAATAGAATGCAGGTGCTGAAAAATAGCTTTCCTAGAAAGTGCCGGTACAAATGGTCTGCTAACACCTGTGGACACGTCACAGATAATCGTACAATCAGCTGACGGTATAGGTATACGCTTAAGGACTAATGCAGAGTTCTGCATACAGCTCCGAAGTTCCGGGTCATCTTCCTGCAAAGAAGCGAGCGTGGATAGGCTGATGTCTGGTTGTGTCGTGATAGCGTTCAATTCGCGTCTAGAAAGAGTATCTGCGACCACATTAGCATCCCCTTTGATAAATCTAATGTCGGTAGTAAACTGTGAAATGTAGTCGAGTTGACGAGCCTCTCTAGGTGAGTGTTTGTCATATGATGTTGTGAGAGAGTAACATAGCGGTTTATGATCGGTTAGAATGGCAAAATCCCGTCCTTGGAGAAGATGACAGAAGTGTTTTACTGCTAGGTACATTGCTAGTAGTTCTCTCCCGAATGTACTGTATCGTGTCTGTGCTGGTTCTAAGCGTTTGGAAAAGAATGCCAGCGGAACTAGTTCATTCTTCTGCTGCTGCTGAAGAACAGCCCCAACGGCGTAATTAGAAGCGTCGGTACATAAAACAAGCTGGGATGACGGATCTGGATCAAGGTGGGTTAACATAGTAACTTTTGCCAAAGCATCCTTGATAGCTCTAAAAGCTGTTCGAGCCTCTTGTGAAAAATCAAAAGTTTTCTGTCGTCCTTTTAGTAAATCGGTGAGAGGTTGCAACAAATGAGCACAATTAGGGATAAAGCGTCTGTAAAAATTACACATACCCAGAAATCTACGTAACCGCTGGAAAGAATCTGGCTCGGGGAATGAAATTAGTGCCTCCACTCGTTCTGCTAATGGAGTAACACCGTGGTGCGTAATATGATGTCTTAGGAAGTCAATTTCAGGGGCTCCGAAAATGCACTTATGTGGGTGTATGACAACTCCGTACTGTTGGAAACGTTGAAAAAGTACATGAAGATGCTGCTGATGATCATCCATGTTGTTGCTAGCAACTAAAACGTCGTCAATATAAACGAAAACAAAGTCCAGTCCACGTGTTACCTCGTCCATAAAACGCTGGAAAGTTTGTGCCGCATTTTTAAGACCAAATGGCATGCGTAGAAACTCAAAAAGACCAAACGGAGTGGTGATAGCGGTCTTAGGTATGTCTTCGGGAGCGACTGGAATTTGATGATATGCCCGAACTGAATCGATCTTGGAGAAAATTGGTTTGCCATGCAATTGTAACGAGAAATCATGAAGATGAGGAATGGGATATCGATCAGGTACTGTTTTGGCGTTTAAACGCCTATAATCTCCACATGGGCGCCAGTCGTGGTCTTTTTTCGGTACCATGTGCAAAGGAGAGGCCCATGGGCTATTTGATGGGCGAATAATCCCCAGCTGCATCATATGTTCAAATTCTTTCTTAGCGATACCGAGTTTGTCGGGTGGCAAACGACGTGGACGCGCCCGAACTGGTTGTCCATTAGTTGCGATGTTGTGAACCGTGTGATGAGACAACGGTTTTTCGCTGTAATCAGGTTTCGTAATCGAGGGATACTGCTTTAATATGTCAGCGAACTTGTTATCCATCGGTAAAAACTGGTGAATGCCGTGGATGACAGCTGACTTAACTACACCCATGATGGTCAAATTAGTGGTACTATCGATGAGTGAGCGTGTACCCATGTCGACAGCTAGGTTGAAATGTTGGAGAAAATCAGCACCCAAGATAGCGTGTTGTACATCAGCAATCACGAAAATCCAATTAAAACGTCGTCGAAGACCAAGATCTAAGGTCAACGAACACTCCCCATAAGTGCGAATCGTAGTCCCGTTGGCTGCTTGAAGTGTGACTGAACTAATTGAGGAAGGTTTTGTGTTATTTTTTGGAGGGACGACACTGATTTCCGCTCCTGTGTCAACGAGGAATCTACATGCGGAAATCTTATCTAACACATACAAAAGATTGCCAGCTGTTTTGCCCTTAGCAGTAGTCGTCACTACTGCCTGACAGGTGGGGTTGCCTATCTGCTGGTTGCGGTTGATAGAAAACTACAGGGGTGTACACATTTCTTGGCTAGTCTACCATACTTACGGTGATACCAGCAAACGCCTGGAGAATCCCGTGACGTAGTACGACGGCACACGCTAGAGTGTCGATGACGAGAGACGGAGCGTGGCCTATGCGTCGTGAGATTTGCGATGGAAGCTTGAAGTGTTTCCACAGTAGTGGTCAAAGTTGCTATCTGCGTTTGAAGCGATTCTACCGAAGCGTTTGAGTCGCTCGATACAAGCGGTTTATGGACAGCTGTAGCTACCTGTTGGGTCGGATAAACGTCGAAAATTTCGTCCGCTAACTCGGCTAACTCCGGTAAGGTCGTGGAGTTCGAGGAAATGCTTAGAATTTGTTGAATACTGCCTGGTAGACGACGCAACCACATGTGCTTAAGTACCTTTTCATCAAATTTGTAATGACCTGCTAACTGCTGCATAGAGCGTAAAAGTTGTGATGGCTTTCTGTCATTAAGAGAACATGCTGCTAGTAACTGCTGCAGTCGCCGTTCATCTGATACCGATGTTCGCTGGATAACGGCCTCTTTGAGTTTTGTGTAAGGGTTAGTCGCTGGCACTTGAATTATGAGATCCGAAACCTCTGCCGCGACTTCTGACGGTAAAAACCCTACGGCATAAGCATAGCGAGTAGCTTCGGTGCTGATGCGTTTAGCCTGGAAGAATGCTTCTGCCTGAGCGAACCAAAGGCGAGGATCGTGTGGGTTGTATGGCAAGAGGCGTAGGTCGGCAATGGCACTTAAACTAGGTGTCGGTTGCATGAGTGATGGAGTATCTTCAGTAGGATGAGACGTAGTTGAGTTTGTTTCCATGAAGCGAAAATCACGAAATAACAGGATGATGCGAAAAGACAACAAAGGCGTGCAACTACGGTGAAGAAATGCCAAGAATAGCTTGGTGCAAAGATACACAAAAAGATAGCGCAGTAAAAAAAAGAAAAAATCTACAGCCGAAAAATTACCCAGAAAATAACAAATGAAACAAAAATCTGGATAGAAGGCTAATGTCTGTAAAATGTGACGCTTAGTAATAATAACACGACGAGGACACCAAAAAAAAACACACTAATAAGTATAAATATATATATATACGTAACTAACAACGTGTTAAGTAAGACGGGCTCACCATTAACATGTAGTGGCCACGCAACACTATAGAGTCAATATTGTCTTACAACTAGACACAAATTCTCACAAATATTATATTAACAGTTAATATTAAGTATATATAACAAGTACAATGTCTAGTAGAATGTGGTTTACTTGGATTAACAGCAAAATTCGGACCGAATGACGAATGTTCCACGCGACCACCACACGTTTGTACCTTTTCCGGTGTCCTGTGTAGTTTCGTTCTGGTCAGCAAAGCTAGGTAGAGTCAATGTGACGTTGAGTATGCGATTCCGATGCTATAAAAGGGATTCAATTATTAATCCAAGCACTCGGTGGAGAAAACTCAGTCAGAACGAAGAATAATACAGCAACAATGTATTTGCGCTTGCGAAAGCAGCAGTTAGCGCCACAGGTCAAGTGTGTAAAGTGTAAAGTACAATTATATTAATGATACATTTAAACAACGTTAGCAAAGTATGTATTAATAACATATTAGAATAAGAATTGATAACACATGTAACACTGATAGAGTTTTACAAAATATATCATTAAGCCAGTCAGCACAGTAGTTCATAGGATTATAGAACACATAGCCTGCATAGTCCAATAGTGATTTCCTTATTATTATAACACTAAATGCAGTCGCCTAACGGCAAATATGTGTTTTTTTTTTATCAAATTTTGTCTAATTATGGTAATAAAAGCTTGTACAAACTTTCATTATTCTGCTTGTTTCTACGTCTGCTTATATGGCGGTTGCTAATATATAAAATTTTCCACATCCCGCGTTTTCAGTTATTATTGTTGTTATCTGTAATCACATTTGCCAATTATTACTACTTACACTGATTCAACGGGATTATACTAGTGATTGTAGTTTGATTGCAAGTCCTGACCAGCTTATTGTACATTGTAAACTGGACAAAACTGACCTTATGTTACGGCATCCCAAGGAACTATTTCAGTCTCATACTTTTTTCAGTAAACTTATACAGACCAAAACTATATTGATAAGAATCACAGATAAACAAGATTCTTTATGCTGTTTCCATCAACTCATAATCGGCGCATTATGTTAGTATAAAACAGTAATAATATTGCACATATGATTGGGACGCTGACTGAATTCCATAATACACAATACGTTCAAAGGTGTTTAAAGTCTTATGATTGGTGCCTAATTCGATTCGTTGATTTCTACTTAAAATTCTAAGAGACATCATACCATACTTATCCATACAAGTGACCTATGATTACTAAGGAAGTGCAAGTGAGCACCAAACATCTGAGTTCTGGATACAAGTGTTTTAATCACTCTAAGCCTACTGACTATAACTAATACACCGTTGTTTTGAAGATCCAGATATCCACTAAACCGATTATAGGCAATCTGTAAACGCTCGCATTCTAAGTTTTACAAAACACACCATCCGTGTAACATTCAGAAACCTAAGTATCCATTTAAATTACCGTTGGCCACTCGGGTACGCACCAACTCTTGCCTATCAGTTACTTCCCTCTTCCCAGAGTGTTTGTACATAATAACTACGACTTACTTTGTTATTTTCTGACGACACTCAATGACCTTAAAACACCGTAAGCGGATGACTGGCTATTTAACAAGAGTTCGTTTTTATCTTCGCGTGAACGATATCAAGTTACTACCGTCAAATTAGATGGCATTATTGTTAAGTTAATTAATATCTCATCTATTTGTAAAAGCATCGTTTCTTCTAAACAATTCATGTTATCTTTTCTCTCCGTTTACGCAGCAAACTTATCATTATGCCGCACACATCTGGTCCCCAATGCGACCTAGAGAATGTTTTATCCACCGACATGACACTATCTCTTATCTCCACTACTTTTATGACGGGAGAATTGAGTCTCATTTTTTTGTTTGGTCTTCTACTAGCTGGAATTCTGTACCTGCACTTAGCACGAAACTACCTTCGAGTGATATACTAATCACTCCACCAGTCCCCCCCCACTTTACCGAATTGTGTTGACTATCATGTACTAAGTAATGATACCACATCTATTTTAACGGCTTTACTTTTCCAGCCGTATGGCTCTTTGTTTTGATTCTGCTGATGAAATAATTATCAACACATGCATACTTTATTGTTTCGGCAGGGAAAATAAGATGTAAAATGTTGCTTGATACAATTTCAGAGCTTGCTGTCAATTACAACTTAAAATTACCACAGTGTATCCAGTAAAAAGTTCAAAGAGTTCATACAAACCTGGCGAACATTGCATTATAAGCTTTGTGTATGCACAGAGTTCCTGATGACAGATTATGCATTTCATTTTATGCATACTACTGAAGAAGATCTTACCACCTAGTACATGGTGGATTTTCAAGCAATCCTGAAATTTTTGGTCTAGGACAATGAGAGTTGAGGTAAGTAACACACGCCTAAAGTACGTGTAACCCCCAAGTCAATTGCATATGATTACGAAGTAGTGGTTCGCCAATCCTGTCTTTGTTATATTACCAAAGATCTAAGGAATAGTCCCACTTCGAAGAAATATTTTTAAGAACTATTGGAAGGCTAATTAGGGCCTCCTACCAATAATAAGTTGCATGACAGGACGAACACTATTTTTGGTAAATGATGGTATCTAGCCAGCTATGTTTTTTTAAGCAAACCTCGAAAGTTACTTCGACATATGTCCACCTTCAAAACGGTATACATGGCGAAGAAAATCAAGCACTTAATTGGCACAACTTTTGACGTAAGCTGCATATTTCTGAAGATATTTTTGCATACCACCATTTTGCTGCATTACCTTCATTTACTAACACACAAAACCGAAGCTCCCTCTATTGTATCAGCAGAGGAAGGAGGAACATATTCATGACCAGAATCCTTTTTGTTGTGTTTCTCTTCTACTGAAGCGTACGTGATTGCAGTGTTTACAGTTTTAGAAGCGTGATGAGTTATTGTTGATTCGGTGCAAGTCTTCAGATTCTAGATATGGAGTGACAAGTAGTTTGAATCTTAGTATAAGATTAGTAGTGTGGATGTTTTGTGGTCATTTATTCTGGAGTTTGCTGTAGAATACGGTAAACAACTTACAGCGATATTGTTCTCGGTACTTATTGATTAGTGTTGCATCGTAGTTCCACGGATCGTATCTAGGCGTTTAGTTCCACGTGAAGGGGGAGAGAAAGCCAAGAATGAAATTCCGTTGATTATTTTAAAAAAAAGAATGTTTAGTTACGTCGTAGTTGGTGACGACACAGGTGTTCTAAAGAGAGTGTTTTGCATCGAGTCATGTAGTTCATGGTATTTTTAATTCCCAGAATTTGACGTGTGAAAATTTTTGTGCATTTTCTATACGTATTCTATCTATATTGTCCATACTTGAAAAGATAAACGAACAATCCTTGAGTGTAGGTCTAATACATTTCTTAAACAAAGTAAGTTTGGCCTGTTGTATATAATTTTTTTAAAGAAGAATTCCAGTTAATTTTTTAGTTTTCGAGATTATACAGGAGGCGTATGCCATTCAGCTCATTAGCGTCGCCTTCCGCGAAGTAGTTATCCCAATCAAGACATTTGAACTAAGTCTTAAGGCTTGTTCAGTCTCTCTTGTAGAGGGGTCTACTGGGTATAGTAACCGGACATTTATACGCTGCCGTCACCCAGTTGAATCTGCACATGATAGTATTGTGGTCGCTGTTTGGGAATTATTTCCCTGTACGTATGGTACATGGGGCAAGCTCATTTGTAAAAAATAAATTAAAAATGTCTTTATATCTGGTGGGGCTGTGGACATATTGTGGCCAGCCACCAAACTCTAAGCTCTTCACAAGCAAGTCATAGCGCTTCAGTGCTTTGGTAGGAATCCATGAGATTTCAGGCATGCTAAAGTCTCCATAAATAACCTTGCCTGTTAAGGATATGGGGAGGCCAGTTTAAAAATGTCTGTCGGCAAGGTTATATCCTCTATTGATGGCTTGTACCCCACTTGATACTATGACATTTTTATTCCGTATACTGTGTTTGTATGAGTAAATTTGGAAAACTGCATCCGAGGAGCATTATTTAGAAATTGCACCAAACTGTTGGAAGGGATAACGGATAAATCTCAAAGTCTCCACACAGCTCAATTAGACTTATTCGTCTTGTTACACAAAACACTAGAAGAAATCTAAACGCGGTTTTCAAACTGGTTAATAAATTTGAACTTGATGTGCCCTCCGTAGCTTTGTCTTTCAAAGCAGGAAGTTTATAGGGGTGTTCCGAAAGTGATAGCAAGCCCACCAACTGGCTTTTAACATTTTTGAGGAATAATCATTGGATAGTGATCTCCGCCTCAACACCCATAAATCCATCTATCTGAAATTTACCATAGTTATCTCTAGTATCAGTTGACGTTTCCCAGAATAAAAAAGTCGAGTAACAAATGAGATTTAGTTAATCCAATATGTACACTTTAGGTCTCACTATAATCAGATGTACTTAACTGATTCTGTGCCCTCTCGCGTTTTCGCTTGTTCCTTTTCTTTATCTTTTCAGTTCCCAACTATCGTGGCACGCTGAAAATATAACCCAAAGTCCACGCTAAAAAGGAAATTGCATCTTAGTGATCTGCTCATGATGCTTTAATGTGTTACCTCCAATCTCCATCGTCCACCTACAAGGTGCCGTCCCACACAAGGACATGTTCGTACTTGACGCCACAATAGACTATTTCAAACAACTGTGTGGTATCTAAATCTTCCTTGTGTCGCGTCTTTGACACTCCTTTTTTGAATTGATTACATATATTAATAAGTGTTCTCTACTAATACATTCCTGAAAACTCAAGAATGAAATGTATCTTCCAGCTTGTCTTGTAAATGGTATTATTAGTCAAGCATTCATTTCGCAAAAACTTTGTGTTCTATTGTAAAAGAGTTAAACTTTCTGTATCATAATGACCATGCCTGTAAACTGGCGTGATTTCTGCAATAAATAAATAAAAATAAATAAACATATACAGAAAGAAGTTGGACCGAATGCGACATTTTTAACACCAGAAATAACACAGGCTATCCGGCTTTCTGTTCCTATTACACTACAGCTAAAGTTAATAATCGGTGTAACTTCAATATTTATTGTTCCGTTAATTTTGGTCTTCCGTCCGACCTCTGAATTTGTGCATCGCATTTGTGGATTGTTGTAGCCATTCACTTCCTAATCCACAATATTTATTACGGATCCTCTCACCCATCGTTCTTTATCTGTTCACTGCGTCAACACTTTTTCATTCTATCTCGATGTTTCATCCTTCCTTTCTTCTAACGATTACCTAGCTTCCTGGGTGCATAAGAGACATGCTGAAAGGCATACATTTTCTGAGAGGAAAGTAAGATTAATCAAAAACAATAGCTGGTAATTAATAAAATAGTTAAAGGGAGATTGAAATGCAGGTATGATTGGGACAAAGCAGAATCCGAAAATCTGTCTCACCATATGTTAAAGAAGTTGAACATTGGATCCACTGAATGTTGTTTGACTGAATCGAGTTCCATTGGTAGCAGCCATTGGTTCCGGAACGATTGAGCGAACGTTCGTGTACTGTTGGAGTCAGCACTACTCAGAAGTATATTTCTAATTACTTTGTATATTTATTGCCCTATTCTAGACTATTGTTATTGCTATTGTTGTTGCTATTGATATTGTTATCGTCATCGCTGCTATTGTATACAAAGTAATTAATCGTTTTCTGATGACTTAATATTATTTCCGTTGGGTTGTGGGAATAATAAACAAGGTCGATACTCGATTAATTAATGCCTTTGGACAGTAGAAGCAAGACAATAGTCTTGTGAACTCCAGTAAGCGCTCAATCGTAGCAATTCAGTCTGCCGATATGACAGTTTCTTAATATTGGCCCGTAATCGTTTTCCTTTGGATCGGTTGCTGATTGCGTGAAAGAACCTTTGGACGATAAATCTCAGCTCTCGCGCTGATTATGACAGACATGCCTGGGTCTTCTAAAGGGCGTGGGCAAATGATTGTTAGCGCGGTGAGTAATGATGACACAAATTAAATTGATGTTAATACATGTATTGATGTGATTACTAAGACTAATACTGATCTGTCACAGAACTCTGTAGCTGATAAGGAAATATTACCGTTTAAGTTTCCGAAGTTTTCACCTACAAGGTGCCGTCCCACACAAGGACATGTTCGTACTTGACGCCACAATAGACTATTTCAAACAACTGTGTGGTATCTAAATCTTCCTTGTGTCGCGTCTTTGACACTCCTTTTTTGAATTGATTACATATATTAATAAGTGTTCTCTACTAATACATTCCTGAAAACTCAAGAATGAAATGTATCTTCCAGCTTGTCTTGTAAATGGTATTATTAGTCAAGCATTCATTTCGCAAAAACTTTGTGTTCTATTGTAAAAGAGTTAAACTTTCTGTATCATAATGACCATGCCTGTAAACTGGCGTGATTTCTGCAATAAATAAATAAAAATAAATAAACATATACAGAAAGAAGTTGGACCGAATGCGACATTTTTAACACCAGAAATAACACAGGCTATCCGGCTTTCTGTTCCTATTACACTACAGCTAAAGTTAATAATCGGTGTAACTTCAATATTTATTGTTCCGTTAATTTTGGTCTTCCGTCCGACCTCTGAATTTGTGCATCGCATTTGTGGATTGTTGTAGCCATTCACTTCCTAATCCACAATATTTATTACGGATCCTCTCACCCATCGTTCTTTATCTGTTCACTGCGTCAACACTTTTTCATTCTATCTCGATGTTTCATCCTTCCTTTCTTCTAACGATTACCTAGCTTCCTGGGTGCATAAGAGACATGCTGAAAGGCATACATTTTCTGAGAGGAAAGTAAGATTAATCAAAACAATAGCTGGTAATTAATAAAATAGTTAAAGGGAGATTGAAATGCAGGTATGATTGGGACAAAGCAGAATCCGAAAATCTGTCTCACCATATGTTAAAGAAGTTGAACATTGGATCCACTGAATGTTGTTTGACTGAATCGAGTTCCATTGGTAGCAGCCATTGGTTCCGGAACGATTGAGCGAACGTTCGTGTACTGTTGGAGTCAGCACTACTCAGAAGTATATTTCTAATTACTTTGTATATTTATTGCCCTATTCTAGACTATTGTTATTGCTATTGTTGTTGCTATTGATATTGTTATCGTCATCGCTGCTATTGTATACAAAGTAATTAATCGTTTTCTGATGACTTAATATTATTTCCGTTGGGTTGTGGGAATAATAAACAAGGTCGATACTCGATTAATTAATGCCTTTGGACAGTAGAAGCAAGACAATAGTCTTGTGAACTCCAGTAAGCGCTCAATCGTAGCAATTCAGTCTGCCGATATGACAGTTTCTTAATATTGGCCCGTAATCGTTTTCCTTTGGATCGGTTGCTGATTGCGTGAAAGAACCTTTGGACGATAAATCTCAGCTCTCGCGCTGATTATGACAGACATGCCTGGGTCTTCTAAAGGGCGTGGGCAAATGATTGTTAGCGCGGTGAGTAATGATGACACAAATTAAATTGATGTTAATACATGTATTGATGTGATTACTAAGACTAATACTGATCTGTCACAGAACTCTGTAGCTGATAAGGAAATATTACCGTTTAAGTTTCCGAAGTTTTCACCTACAATTTTTGATGGTAACTTGGTTGACTACCCCGGCTTTTTGAAGGAACTCGATGTTATCTTAAGTGACTGAAGAATTTCGGAGGAGATATAGTTAATGTTTCTAACTGGGCAGTGCACGGGGGCAGCTGCTATCGCTATTCAGTGTTGCCAGCTTTTACCTTTGGGGGGCTATAAGGAGGCCCGACGTATACTTAGGCAGAGATTTGGTCGACCGTTGGTTATAGTTAGCAAGGTGTTTGAAGGAGTGAAGAGTAATGGCCGACAATTAAGGGATAATTCAAAAGAGATGGCATCCTTCTTGGATAATTTGTTGGAACATAAAAACACTTTGATTTCTCTTGGTAAAACTCATGAGTTGGACTCAATTTCAGTAATTGAGATGACAGTCAAACGTCTTTTCGCTGGATTGCAAGAGAAATGGGTGGAGTTAAGCGCACCCATAGAAGAACAAGGAATTGAACCAAAATTTTCTGATTTCCTAAGATTAGTAGAGAATAGCGTGAGTCAACCTTTGAGCAGGTTAGCTAAGTTAGTACATTCTTCATCCGAATCTGATAAGCTAGTTTGTCGCCTGTCGTTTGCAACAACAAGCAGCAATTATGTACGAAAAAAGGATAAGTGCGTTCGCAAGGGTAGACATGGGTTGTAGAAATGCTATCAGTTCATCGCTTTGACCCTACCACAGCGAATGAATTTGGTAAGAGAGTTACGTTTATGTTTCCAATGTTTGAGTGAGGGTCACATCAGCAGGAATTGTCAGAATTATAAGCTTATGGGCAGAGGCAAGAGGAAGTTTAGCCACCCACTTCTTCTTGAAGGGCTCGACCAAGACTAGGGTAATGTTAACCACTTGACAACGAAACCAAAGGAAAGGGTGTACTTGTGAATCGGCCCAATTAAGGTTAGTGGTCCATTTTCGTCTGCGGATACATATGCTTTGTTGGACAATGGGTCTGACGTTACGCTAATCGACGCAGATTTAGCCGAAAGATATCATGTCACTCGACCCAGTAAGTTCTTTGGAAAAGTGGTTATGCAAGAGAGTGTCCTTTACATTTGAACCGGTAACCGATAGTGAGATAGTAAATGTTCCTGATGCATATACAACATCTCATTTGGAGTTGGGAAATGCACTATTAGCTGACAGTGACGTGTTCCAGCATATGCCCTACCTGTTGGATCTGAGTATCTCTAAGTTATCAGATATGAGGGTAAAGGTGCTGATTGGTTATAATGTACCGGAAGCCCACAGGGTTATCGAACAAAGGTTCCGGAGTGGGACAGAACTCTACGCAACCAGAACACCGTCCGGTTAGTCGATACGTGGACCACTTTATCCAAAACAACTCAGATGTACGGGATTGAAGGCTAACCACGAAATTGAGACAATGATAAGAGATGTGTATAATGAAAAGTTTAAAGACAATGCTCGGTTAGGAAAGGAATGGTCAGTGGATGACATCACGGCTGTTAGACTAGTAGAGCAACCATGTAAGTATGAAAATGGCCACTTCACGATAGGTCTTCCTTGGAAGTTTGGAAGGAAAGTATTGGTATGCAATAAAAACCTAGCTTTTAAACGATTACAAAAATTGGAGACACGTTTCAAGACATATCCTGAATTATGGGTAAGGTATAAGGAGGCAATGCAGGCTCACGTTGGGGAGGAGTATGTTGAGAGAGTTAGCATGGGGCGACCGGGAGAATGGTATTTGCCACATCATCCGGTTGTCAACCCATGTAAACCGGGTGAAGTTCGGGTTGTGTTTGATTGTTCGGCGAAACTTAATGGAGTGTCACTAAACGATATGCTCTTAGGTTGACCGAATCGTATATCTTCGTTATTAAGAGTACCGCTTAGATTTCGTCAATCACCTACAGCAATCGCTGCAGATATAGAGGAGATGTTCTTACAATTCGAAATTCCTTAAGCGGATTGTGATTATTTAAGATTCCTCTGGTGGGAAACTGATAAGAAAGATGAAATATCGCAGTAGAGAATGATGGTTCATCGTTTTGGTGTTACCTCTTCACCATTTTCGCCAACCATGCTTTGCGACAACTTACTTACGCCCGTTACTCCTCACTGAGGAGCATAGGCCGCCAACCAAGATTCTTCACTTAACTCTGTCATGAGCAATCCTTTCCGATTGTTTCCAGCTGCTGTTCCTCCTTTAATGTCTGCTTCTAATTCTCGACGCAGCGTGTTCTTGGCCTTCCTCTTTTCCGTTTCTCAACAGGGTTCCATGTTATGCTTGTCTCGTGATGCAGTCTGATGATTTCCGCAATGCATGGCCTATCCATTTTCAACGTCTTTTCCTAATTTCCTCTTCGGCTGGAAGTTGGTTTGTCCTCTCCCATAGTAAGCTGTTGCTGATGGTTTCCAGCCAACGGACATTCAGTGTCTTTCGTAGGCAGTTGTTTATAAAAACTCGTATCCGTCTGATGATGTTTGCAGTAATTCTCCAAGTTTCAGCTCCATACAGCAGGACGGTCTTGACGTTCGAATTGAAGAGTCTGACTTTGAGGTTAGTTGATATTTGTTTTGAGTTCCATATGTTTTTCAACTGTAGGAAAGCTGCCCTAGCTTTGCCAATCCTTGCCCGTACATCTGCATCGGACCCTCCTTGTTCATCGATGATGCGCCCCAGATATGTGAAAGTATCAACTTCTTCCAGAGTTCTCCATCAAGTTGAATTGGGTTGGTGCTCCCTGTGTTGCATGTAAGAATCTTGCTCTTTCCCTTATGTATGTTCAAGCCTACTGATGCTGAAGTTGCCACTACACTGGTTGTGTTTGATTGTTCGGCGAAACTTAATGGAGTGTCACTAAACGATATGCTCTTAGGTTGACCGAATCGTATATCTTCGTTATTAAGAGTACCGCTTAGATTTCGTCAATCACCTACAGCAATCGCTGCAGATATAGAGGAGATGTTCTTACAATTCGAAATTCCTTAAGCGGATTGTGATTATTTAAGATTCCTCTGGTGGGAAACTGATAAGAAAGATGAAATATCGCAGTAGAGAATGATGGTTCATCGTTTTGGTGTTACCTCTTCACCATTTTCGCCAACCATGCTTTGCGACAACTTACTTACGCCCGTTACTCCTCACTGAGGAGCATAGGCCGCCAACCAAGATTCTTCACTTAACTCTGTCATGAGCAATCCTTTCCGATTGTTTCCAGCTGCTGTTCCTCCTTTTAATGTCTGCTTCTAATTCTCGACGCAGCGTGTTCTTGGCCTTCCTCTTTTCCGTTTCTCAACAGGGTTCCATGTTATGCTTGTCTCGTGATGCAGTCTGATGATTTCCGCAATGCATGGCCTATCCATTTTCAACGTCTTTTCCTAATTTCCTCTTCGGCTGGAAGTTGGTTTGTCCTCTCCCATAGTAAGCTGTTGCTGATGGTTTCCAGCCAACGGACATTCAGTGTCTTTCGTAGGCAGTTGTTTATAAAAACTCGTATCCGTCTGATGATGTTTGCAGTAATTCTCCAAGTTTCAGCTCCATACAGCAGGACGGTCTTGACGTTCGAATTGAAGAGTCTGACTTTGAGGTTAGTTGATATTTGTTTTGAGTTCCATATGTTTTTCAACTGTAGGAAAGCTGCCCTAGCTTTGCCAATCCTTGCCCGTACATCTGCATCGGACCCTCCTTGTTCATCGATGATGCGCCCCAGATATGTGAAAGTATCAACTTCTTCCAGAGTTTCTCCATCAAGTTGAATTGGGTTGGTGCTCCCTGTGTTGCATGTAAGAATCTTGCTCTTTCCCTTATGTATGTTCAAGCCTACTGATGCTGAAGTTGCCACTACACTGGTTGTGTTTGATTGTTCGGCGAAACTTAATGGAGTGTCACTAAACGATATGCTCTTAGGTTGACCGAATCGTATATCTTCGTTATTAAGAGTACCGCTTAGATTTCGTCAATCACCTACAGCAATCGCTGCAGATATAGAGGAGATGTTCTTACAATTCGAAATTCCTTAAGCGGATTGTGATTATTTAAGATTCCTCTGGTGGGAAACTGATAAGAAAGATGAAATATCGCAGTAGAGAATGATGGTTCATCGTTTTGGTGTTACCTCTTCACCATTTTCGCCAACCATGCTTTGCGACAACTTACTTACGCCCGTTACTCCTCACTGAGGAGCATAGGCCGCCAACCAAGATTCTTCACTTAACTCTGTCATGAGCAATCCTTTCCGATTGTTTCCAGCTGCTGTTCCTCCTTTTAATGTCTGCTTCTAATTCTCGACGCAGCGTGTTCTTGGCCTTCCTCTTTTCCGTTTCTCAACAGGGTTCCATGTTATGCTTGTCTCGTGATGCAGTCTGATGATTTCCGCAATGCATGGCCTATCCATTTTCAACGTCTTTTCCTAATTTCCTCTTCGGCTGGAAGTTGGTTTGTCCTCTCCCATAGTAAGCTGTTGCTGATGGTTTCCAGCCAACGGACATTCAGTGTCTTTCGTAGGCAGTTGTTTATAAAAACTCGTATCCGTCTGATGATGTTTGCAGTAATTCTCCAAGTTTCAGCTCCATACAGCAGGACGGTCTTGACGTTCGAATTGAAGAGTCTGACTTTGAGGTTAGTTGATATTTGTTTTGAGTTCCATATGTTTTTCAACTGTAGGAAAGCTGCCCTAGCTTTGCCAATCCTTGCCCGTACATCTGCATCGGACCCTCCTTGTTCATCGATGATGCGCCCCAGATATGTGAAAGTATCAACTTCTTCCAGAGTTTCTCCATCAAGTTGAATTGGGTTGGTGCTCCCTGTGTTGCATGTAAGAATCTTGCTCTTTCCCTTATGTATGTTCAAGCCTACTGATGCTGAAGTTGCCACTACACTGGTTGTGTTTGATTGTTCGGCGAAACTTAATGGAGTGTCACTAAACGATATGCTCTTAGGTTGACCGAATCGTATATCTTCGTTATTAAGAGTACCGCTTAGATTTCGTCAATCACCTACAGCAATCGCTGCAGATATAGAGGAGATGTTCTTACAATTCGAAATTCCTTAAGCGGATTGTGATTATTTAAGATTCCTCTGGTGGGAAACTGATAAGAAAGATGAAATATCGCAGTAGAGAATGATGGTTCATCGTTTTGGTGTTACCTCTTCACCATTTTCGCCAACCATGCTTTGCGACAACTTACTTACGCCCGTTACTCCTCACTGAGGAGCATAGGCCGCCAACCAAGATTCTTCACTTAACTCTGTCATGAGCAATCCTTTCCGATTGTTTCCAGCTGCTGTTCCTCCTTTTAATGTCTGCTTCTAATTCTCGACGCAGCGTGTTCTTGGCCTTCCTCTTTTCCGTTTCTCAACAGGGTTCCATGTTATGCTTGTCTCGTGATGCAGTCTGATGATTTCCGCAATGCATGGCCTATCCATTTTCAACGTCTTTTCCTAATTTCCTCTTCGGCTGGAAGTTGGTTTGTCCTCTCCCATAGTAAGCTGTTGCTGATGGTTTCCAGCCAACGGACATTCAGTGTCTTTCGTAGGCAGTTGTTTATAAAAACTCGTATCCGTCTGATGATGTTTGCAGTAATTCTCCAAGTTTCAGCTCCATACAGCAGGACGGTCTTGACGTTCGAATTGAAGAGTCTGACTTTGAGGTTAGTTGATATTTGTTTTGAGTTCCATATGTTTTTCAACTGTAGGAAAGCTGCCCTAGCTTTGCCAATCCTTGCCCGTACATCTGCATCGGACCCTCCTTGTTCATCGATGATGCGCCCCAGATATGTGAAAGTATCAACTTCTTCCAGAGTTTCTCCATCAAGTTGAATTGGGTTGGTGCTCCCTGTGTTGCATGTAAGAATCTTGCTCTTTCCCTTATGTATGTTCAAGCCTACTGATGCTGAAGTTGCCACTACACTGGTTGTGTTTGATTGCATCTGTTGGTGTGTATGTGATACGAGAGCTAGATCATCCGCAAAGTCCAAATCATCGAGTTGTATCCTACTTGTCCATTGAATTCCGTGCATCCCCTCAGATGTGGAGGTCTTCATGATCCAGTCAACCACAAGGAGGAAGAGAATGGGCGCTTCTTTGATTCCTTTCCAGTTGTCATCCATAGTGGTTCCTTCTTCTTTCGGTAGATCTTGTAAGGCTTGGAACTTGTTGTTGAGAGCTATTTTGAATTCCTTGAGCTTGTCAGTGTCTCGGAGAAAAGCTGTATTGAACCGTTTTACTGCTGACACTCCAGTTATCCATTGTTTCTTTAGCTTCAGTTTCATTTTAGCAACCACCAGGTAGTGGTCTGAAGCTATGTCAACTCCTCTCCTGGTTCTTACATCTTCCATTGATCTTCTAAATTTTTAATTGATACATATATGATCGATTTGATTCTCTTTAGTATGATTTGGTGAGACCCATATAGCCTTGTGTATGCGTTTGTGGGGGAATATTGTACCACCTATAATCATTTTGTTGAAAGCACATATTATACTCCAAAAGGATTCGAATCCCTTTGCTTAGCTGGCTTAAATCATTCTTAACTAGTCGATTTCAGATAAGAAAAGTAAACTCAGCACAATCATTTCCTAAGAGAGTAACCAGTGGGGTGATACAGGGAGGCGTACTAGGGCCTCTCTTGTTTACAATATATATTAACAGTATCAGTAGCTGTTTTAACATTGGGAAAACCTTCTTATACGCAGATGACTTAAAAGTTGTCTACTCAAGCGACATAAATGAGCTACAAAACACTGTTAAGATCGTACAGCAAGGACTAGACGAAGTCACTGCTCGGTGCAAAGATCACCAACTTCACTTTAACGCTAAGAAATGCGGTTGGATTAGCATTGGGTGTCGCAACCTCAACCTACACTTTGTAGTAGGTGGGGAACAAATCTCCGAATGTAAGACGGTTCTGGACCTAGGCTTAAGTTACACTACGGGTCTTACATTCAAGGAACAAACAATATCTGTCACCTCAAAGGCGCGCAGACTTATGGGTTGTATTATTCACAATTTCTACCAACGTGAGTCTAGAATGATATTATACAAGGTATGTGTACGCCCGCTACTTAAAATACTGCCCACTTATACTCAGCAGCCTCCGAATAAGTGATAAGTTAAAGATAGAAGGTGTACGGAGATACTTCACAAAAAGACACGGGATGGATTATGGACTAAATTACACTACACGGTGCGATACACTGGGCTTAGAACCACTTTAGAAAAGACGAACTAAGCTCAATCTAACATTCTGTTTCAAAGTTTTACACCGTTTAGCTTACTCCCCCGACCCTATATTAAGATTTATCGAGGCACCAAATTATGGTCTCAGAAACAATACAGGTACAGTGTGAGTGGGACACCGTAAGACTAAAATACATTCTAACTTTTTCGTGCATAAATTCACTGCCATATGGAATAATTTACCAGCAGAAATCCGTACGCTAGATAGCATAGATCACTTTATACGAGCGATAAACCAACTATTTAGTGACTCTAAGACGCTAAACAAACTACCGATTTATTCAAATTCTAGCATAACGTGCGAAATACTCGGTCCTCTTAATGTGTGACACGAGAGTGTAGACTATAGTAATTATTATCTATAGATAACATGAGCAATACACGAAACAATAAAACTAAAGTTTGGTACCGAATACTCCATGACTTACCACAACCTCAAGTTTATTAGTGATAGTTCATAGGGTTCTCAACCTTCAAACACTCTAAGCATAAACATTGTAGTAGGAAAAATAACAAAAAATAAAGAATATTTTGCTTTAAAACTGTTTGCATTACAACTACTAGCCATCTACATTTGTTTTTTTCTTCTATTTTGTATGTTCCTCCATATCATACCCCCGAGCTTGTGATCAGCTCTCATAAGTATTGGGTCTCCATAACAGCAAACTATTCATAATATCAACTCGCACAGATTCCATCGCTACGGAAGAATACCTCCTATATTTGTGCAAGGTTGGAGTTCTTATCCATTGTTCTAAATATTATTCGCCTTACCCCGTATCTGGATATACTAAGTGGTCCGTTCTGCTCACTCCGAGCTGGCTCTAGAAGTCGTAGCGCAAGAGACAAAAAGCGCGCTTTTGTTTGTAAAAAATGCACTGTACTACAACGCGTAAATCTGGCAAACTTTGATGTCGTTGGTCTTGCAATTAATCAATGCCTTAATATGGTGTAAACCCCCTATCAATGACTATCAAAATCTCTCTTACTCGAATATCAACCATGCAGACTTCAATACCCCGCGATAGATGTCCGCCGAACCAGGAATCTTGCTACTGAGTACTCCTAGTCAATTCAACTGATTTTATGTTATGATACTGTCAAAATATCTGCATAAATGTAAACTCATATCATTCTGATCATGCCCGTAAACTGGCATGACCTCATGTACAAAATGATACATGAGAATAAAAACTATTTATTTATTTATTTATATACTTGTAAATCTTTCACCATTGTCATTTCTTTCTCCTAGTCCCTGTCGTCCCATGATTTCTTCATATCCAGTGTTGTCCATTCGGACCTTGGCGTTGAGGTCCCCCATCAGGATTGTCAGATCCTTTCCTCGACACTTTTCTATAATTGATTGCAGTCTATCGTAGAAATGATCATTGTCCTCGTCGTTGCTGTCGTTGGTGGGTGCATAACATTGGATAATATTCAATGTAATCCCTTTCTTCATTGTTTTGAAAGATGCTTTGATGATCCTGGGTCCATGTGGTTCCCATCCCACAAGTGCATTACGTGCTTCCTTGGACAGCATCAGAGCAACTCCTTGGGTGTGAGGAGCATTTTCCTCTTCGTGGTCGGAGTATAGCAGCATCCCTCCCGAAGACAATGTTTTCTGTCCAGCTTGAGTCCAATGGGTTTCGCTGATTTCGAGTATTGTCAAGTTGTATCTCCTTATTTCTGCAGCTATTTGATTTGTCTTCCCGCATTGTCTCCCACATTGTTCGAACATTCCATGAACCTATAAAAATATTTGCTCCGGTTGTTAAAAGAAGCATCGGCCTCATGAATTCCGAAGAATTTCGGCTTTCATCATGAGGCATCATAAACAACCTTTTCACTCTCAGGGGACAGTTTAAATGGTTCAGCTTGTTTAATCTGGTTGGCGTTTTTTTTACCAAGCTTGTGTTTTCCGGGATGGGAATGTTGGTCACATGCCGAACCCTCCTCCTTTACCCGGGCTTGGGACCGGCAGTAACCCTTGGAGAGCTACAGGCGGAGTTCTTTGCCACAGGCGATATCTGTATTCACCGGGAATACACCAGAAACGAGACAGGCGGTAGATAAATGTTTTACGTGGACGACCCCCCTATCATCATTCGACGAAATAACTTCCGCGCAACGTTTTGTAACCGAGGTTCGTGTAGCGCTTTCAAAGGCGGGATTTAAGTTAACGAAGTTTGTATCCAACAGCAAAAGAGCACTGGGAGGAGTCAAGTCATGTGATCAAGCACCCACTATAAGAGATCTTTCGGTGGATGCACTGCCAGTTGAAAGAACTTAAGGTCTACAATCGAATGTAGTTACTGATACATGGGATTCGTAGTTAACGATGCGAATAAACCGACTACTTGGAGAGGTATGCTGTCCCATCTGTCGTCACTATTCGATTCGATGTGTCTGATCGCACCCTTTTGTGCTTTGTGCTAAGCAAATGTTCCAAACGACATGTACGAGAAAATTGAGTTGGGATGACCCTGTTAACGATGTCGTCGCCAACCGCTGGTTGGAGTGGATACATAACCCGAGTGGGATAACCAGGATATCTGTTCCGCGTTCTTTGAAAATTGTCAGGGGATTGCCAGACAGTTGACTTACACGTATTTTGTGATGCATCCGAATGCGGATATGGAATGGTTATTTATGTTTGCTCAAAGGCGATAGATAAAATAGAATTGAGACTTTTGTTTTGGAAGGCCAGAGTAGCACTTATGAAGACTGTCACGATTCCCCGTTTAGAGTTAAGTGCCTCATCGATGGCTGCTGGAATGTATAGCGTGGTTCGAGAGGGACTTGACATAATTCCATATAAAACAACGTTTTGGACAGATTCCATGACTGTAATTTACTATCTGAAAAACTAGTCAAACAGATACTCCTGTTTTGTAACAAATAGGGTAGCCTTCATTAGAGAAGTTACCCATAAGAATCAATGGCGTCACGTACCCTCAAGACTGAATCCTGCCGACTTAGCCTCAAGAGCCAAGATGAATGTAAAGGTACTTATAGAAAAATGGTAGTGCCCACTCTTTTTGAAGGAACCGGAAGATAAATGGCCAAATAGAGAAGAACCGATTGTGTGTGAAACCTCGCTAGAATTCAGATCTAACGTGGCTTTGATTCAAACCGTTGAGAGACGTTCATGTCTACGACCACTAATTGAGTATTATTCTAGCTGGTATAGACTGACGTAAGCTACCGCTTGGTTTCTGAGATATGTCGAGTACTTGAAGATAATGTATGGTGGAGGGCACAACAACAGTTTGAAGGTGGGGTGGCTAAGTATCGCGGAATCGTGAACAGCGGAAACTGTTATTATAAAGGCTACATAATGGGTGGCCTGGGGGACGTAAGAACAAATGCTAGCTCAAACTATTTAGAACTTAAGGTGCGTCTAGAAAGTTTAAACCCAATAGTTGTAAATGAAGTAGTCTGTGTAGGTGGACGTTTAAAACATAGTATGTTGCCAAGAATTACACACCCGATCACTTTACCAAGTGTTCATCCAACTTCACATTTGATTATTCGTCACTACCACAGTATCGAGGGCCACTTCAGAACCACTCAAGTATTAGCAAGTGTCCAAGCCAAGTACTGGATTCTCAAGGGTGGAGCAACGACGAGAAGAGTGATAAGTAGGTGTATGTAGTGCAAAATAGGAATGCTCGTCTAGGTCAACAATTGATGGGCCCATTTCCAAGTTAGAAAATGGAGGTTGGTTACTACCCTTTCGAGTAGGTCGGGATAGATTTATTTGGACCATTTGTTGTAAAGTGGGAAAGGGGAACATGTAAGAAGTACGGTTGCTTGTTCACGTGTCTCAAAATGAGGGCTGTACACATAGAAATGGTTCACACCTTGTCGACTGATGCCCTCCTTTTAGCGCTCCTGAGGTTTATAAACCACAGGGGCTTACCAAGAGTAATATTTAGAGATAGAGGGACCAATATGGCAGGCGGCCACATGGAGATACAGAAATGTTTAAAGGACTCTAAAGAAAAAATTCATGAAGAGTTGATGAAGAGAGACATCGAGTGGAAATTCAATCCCCCTTATGCTAGCCATCGGGGTGGTCTCTGGGAAAGGCTTATAGGAATCGTAAAACAGGTCTTAAGTGCAATGATGAAGGGTCAGAACTTAACTGATGAAACGCTGGAAACCTTCCCAAGTGAGGCAGAGAGAATTTCGAATAATAGGCAGTTACAACCAGTTACCGATGACGTCAGAGATTTTAATGTTTTGACGCCTGATAAGTTGCTTTTACTCAGATGCAACGAAGGTTTCTGCGTAGACGATTGCTATGAAAACCCACTTGCCCAAAGGTGGAAACAAGCGAAGCGCTTGGCTAGTTCGTTTTGGCAAATATGGTTGAAGGAGTACATCATGATACTGCAAACGAGAGATAAACGGAAGACTCCGAGAAGAAACCTGCAGGTTGGTGATGTGCTAGTAGCTGAAAAATCAACGTCAGATCGATGGCCATTCGGCATAGTGGTTAACGTTCTTACAGGAGAGGACAGTCTTGTATGAACTGTGGAGGTGAAAACTAAAAATGGATCGTTGACAAGAGACCTGAAAAAGCCATGTTTAGTAAAAGGCTGTGATGAGAGACATCTACAGAACTATGAGGTAGATGATTTCCCTACTTAATGAGATCGGTTGTCAGTGTTAACGAAGCACCCGGACATGATGCACAATACTTAGGTGCTTCATCTAAGGTATGGTAAGGGTGCATGATAAGTGTCTTTCAGGTGTACTGCTGTAAGTCCTGGAAGGTAACTATCTACACAACTTACTTAAAGTGGTAGGTGTTAATTCATTTATAGATATGCATCTTTCTCTATTGTTTAATTTAATGTTTCTAGGCACGACTCATCTCATAAGTAACCCGTTTGCCATCGTTCTTGTATCTGCATCTGAGGATCTTGGTTGTCTTATTAGTGATCTTGATATAAGACTGAAAGCTTATACGCCGGGGAGAAATGAATGGCAAGCATGTTCATAGTTTATGACTGGAAACACGTGCTGCTGCTTGGGTATGTTTGTGTGTTTTAGTCTCTGTTGTAGGCCCACCTCGAGAAGCCTAGGTCGTGTAAGCAGTAGGAGAAAAAGGTCTACGTCTGTTTTGCCGGGGAGTGTTAAAGAAGTTAAACATTGGATCCACTGAATGTTGTTTGACTGAATCGAGTTCCATTGGTAGCAGCCATTGGTTCCGGAACGATTGAGCGAACGTTCGTGTTACTGTTGGAGTCAACACTATTCAGAAGTATATTTCCAATTACTTTGTATATTTATTGCCTTATTGTAGACTATTGTTATTGCTATTGTTGTTGCTATTGATATTGTTATCGTCATCGCTGCTATTGTATACAAAGTAATTAATCGTTTTCTGATGACTTAATATTATTTCCGTTGGGTTGTGGGAATAATAAACAAGGTCGATACTCGATTAATTAATGCCTTTGGACAGTAGAAGCAAGACAATAGTCTTGTGAACTCCAGTAAGCGCTCAATCGTAGAAATTCAGCCGGCTGACTTAACACCACCTTTTCTTGTATCTTAAAAACATTAGATATCAGATGGAAATTCGAATCCTGGGAGGTTGGGCCTGAAGTAACAGGCTAGCTATCAATTTTTAAAAACTTCTTACCCTGTACTTTAGCGAATAATCAGTGAACCTCTTCAACTGTGAACTTTAAGACCAAGCTAATCCAATCCTGAAGACTCCGCCTGTTGCTCTCCTAGGGTTACTGCCGTCCTAAGCCCGGGTAAAGGAGGAGGGTTGGGCATGAGGCTAGCATTCCCATCCCGTAAAACCTAAGCTCACCAAAAAACGCTGACCAGATTAAACAAGCTAAATCCAAAAGCTCCAGTGGACGCGACCTTGATCTACTTTGTACAATGAGCCTAGATACTGGCGCCTGCTGTCTGAGTACTTTCTAGGTGACCTCCTCTATTCTTCATTGTGTCCGCAAACCGTCCGGTAGGATTTCAATGTAACCCTTTTTGACTGTATTGAAGATTCACATAAGACTCCGCTTAGATATGTGCGACACCGCTGCACCTCGCATCCTTTCTAATGAAAGTGACCTGTTAAAAAGTGTTATATCGGGAGACTGAAGAAGAGTAACAAAGTCTCAGAATTGTATTTTAGAACCTTATCTTAATTGCCTACTCGAAGAATACTTGAAGAGTAAAAAAATAATGATAGCACTGACAAGGGAAATGTTTAAAAATAGTTAGATAAAACTGAAAAATGGCAAAAGGAAAGTTATGGTAATGAAAGGAGGGAAAAGTCTGCAAAGGGTTAACATTACGAAAAATATTACTTAAAATATATTATATGAAGGTATATACATGACTAACATGTAGTATGTGTGGAATAATGCTGACAACTAAGAAATGCCCATAATATCACTCACGAATGAGCAAACTTTAGGATTGAGTCACGCTTCTTACTGATGATCTGCCCGATCAAGAATGCAACTTCCACTGTTATGACCTTAGCTGACTTATTAAATACCTTTAAGAAGCTGTAGGACAAATAGGTATGTACACTCAGAATACCGTCTATCCCTTGGAGTAGAGGCTAACTACGTTTTTGCCAGCCTCACAAGTTGAGCGCGTATCACCTATTACTGTCGGATATACAGCCATTATTCAGAAAGCCAACTGCCACAACCAGGTGGCTAGAAATCCCACACTGAATGCTGACAGGGTCCCCGGACTCACCTCGACACCAAGATGTAGGTGTTAGAATAAAGCATAGGATTTTTTGTAGGAGATTGCAGTTGATGGATATTAATAGGTGTCAACTGGAATGTCTAAGTGATTACATGAGAGACAGGTTTCTAGAGATTAAAGTTAGCCCTGCTTATTCTGACTAGCTTACAATGACTAGTGGAGTACCATACGATTCCATCCTTCGACCACTTCCCTTCGAATTGTTTGAAAACTCCCTTTTAATTCAGAGTTGCGGACCCCTCTACATACTGGCTTCCTTGGTATCTTGGTGGAAATTCAAAGTCCTTCTGATATCAAGACTCTTAGCAACGACCTGGAGAGGATACATTAGTGGGCTTCCAACACCCCACTTCTCCTCTTATTATCAATAAATGTAAAATGTTAATGATAAACAGTGGAGATATATTATTTACGTGGGACTAATAAAGAAACCCTACTCAGGACGACCTTAAGCATTAAAATTTCATCCTGTACAGTACAGGAGGGTCAGGAGGAAAATAGTCTTAATGTATCATAAGGAAAGTAACCCACTTCACTTTGATAAGTTAAATGTAAGATTCAGTCGCAAACTTAACCTGATAGAATACCCCGTAAACATAAAGGAGTAAACACAAAAATCAGTGCCTACTTTTGTAGTTAAAATAAGCAAACTATGGAACCCCCAGCTGAATAATTCAAAAAAGGCTCAACGGATATTCAGACTTTACTGACCCTAAGGGACAATACTGTATGAATAACTCTTATTCTTAATTCTTAATTTAGCCCCTTTTCCTCTCAGGTTAAAATGTAATATAGCTAGTACTGCACTCTCCAAGTGAGAACTGTCATGATGGCAAAAAGTTGTCATGACCGATGTGCATGACCACATAATCGGTATGACCTTTTACACACACATCATTACAGTAATAAACGCCAACGAGGATGCCTAGCTGGTCCCTGAGCGTCTGCCTGATGCCCCGCCCCCAGGCCTGGATAAGAAAAACAAGGTGATGAATTAACCAAACAGAGGCAAAATCTACTTCAAACAGTTCTTTCTATATGCATAGAACCCAACAACCCAGTCAACCAATCAGAAAATTAGTACCAATGCAAAATAAGAATAACAGTGACAGTGAACTAGAGTAACGTGTGCACAGTTGACTAACCATAGTTCTTCAACGGAAAATGATATACTGACAGGTAGTGCGATAGACGCGAGAATATGGCAGAGGAAAGTAATAATAATAAGTATAAACTATCCATTTTGTATACAATCAAAATTACTGGAACAGACTGACGAAAGATAGTTTTAGAAAATAGAAAATTTTTTTAAGGTGCCTGCATGTCCAGATCACTTCTACTACTTAGATGCAGGTCTCAAGGAACGACAATTCATACATTCTGGCAAATAAGGTTGGAGCTAAAGAAACCGATAGATTAACACAATCTTGTCAAGGGGACACTAGATATCGGACCTTTTAGTTGGTATAGTTAGAGGCGACTATTGTAATGTCATCTTCAAATACCATCTGAGGTTGATTATTCGTCATCTTGGGGTTTCCGTGATATTGTAATCAGTTATCGTGCTATTACTGGAATCGTCAGAGATCAGCTATTGTTAAAATTCACACTATCTAACTTATATATTTTAACTGTGCATGTATGTTAAACCATTCTGCATGATTGCTGGTTGCACTTAATCGCGTAGCTGTCACAGAGTGATTGGGCTTATTTCTTTTGGAATTACAGCTTATAAGAGTTTTCTTGTTTTGAAATATGTCACCATGAGTTTTTTAAGTGATGATTACATTTTGTAATCGTTAAGAACTAACTGCAGTGTAACTACGTCATCTAAGACCATCTGGGTAATCTGAGTCAGGTTTACATGACTGCGGATCTTCCTTGATGTTTTATGTTGTTTTTACTTTGTAGTGAACAAACTATAAATCACTGATGTAGTATGTTCATATTTTTCATGCAATGGTTGTATAATTCCTATTTACTATTTTGATTTACACTTTCAGATGGTGCTGTGGTAGCTTCATTTTACCTCAATTAAGTTGCTTAGACTTACGAAGTTCCTGCTTAGCACAAACTTTTAAGAGTAGTGTGAGTGAGATTGTAGTAAGAATGTTGATGGATGGTCAAACTATCACTCAATACCGAATAATTCTTGGAAGGATTTATAGCTATCAGGAACCATAGGGTTCCTGATGGAGTTACTAACGAGTGATGGAAATGTGCAAAGGAAGTTGAACAATTTAAAACTAAAGTTTGTATAACCTACGCTGTATTAACAACTGAAAAGATTAGTAAAAACTGAAGACTTACCCATCGATAACCATATTTCTCCACAAATTTCAGTGTTATGGATATATTTGGGAGCCACTAGAAGACGAGCCGTCAGCCACGCTGCTCAAGGTCACAAAAATGTCATTTTGCAAAAATTTGAACCACGATGACAATTATCTTGTGCCGTCCCATCTTAGTGTGAGTTGCTTGTGTGTTATTAAGTTTTGGTCTTATGCGGGAGCTTTACTTTCAGTATCGTAGTGTGAAAGTAAATTAGGGACAATTTTAATGTCTTATCATACTGTATTCGGTATGTTCTTATGACACTGTTGATAAGATGCACAACCTATCTTCAGATGTTTTTAATTTTGTTCGCTCCAAATTATACAGCTTCATGGGGAACTAGATACTATAAGGGAATCTTAATGTAGGCCCTAGTAGTACACCTGTATCTAGGGCATAGTCATATCACCAAAATTCCCTCAGGCAGAGGCATGAAGCTGATCTCCCTGCTTGTAACTGACTTTCTTGAATCCTACTAAAATTACGTTTTGGTTAATGCAGCTTTATAATGCTCCTCATAAGTAACTCAGCGGTGCTGAAAAATAATGACAATAATATGTGTATTTCTAGTGTTACTGCTGTTTGCGGCATACTTTGGTACGTCGTTCCACCTACACAACTTTAGTCGAAGTGTGGTGCATACTACATGTAGTGTCGGAAGTAATGTTTGACTTACTGTTAGCCGGTAATCATCTCGCTGTATATAACTTCTCTAAGAGAGTGTGACGAATTAAAAACTTAACTCTTACTACGTAGTTCTAACTCTTTATGAATTGCTAACTATATCAATTGTTCTCATTTCCTTTATTTCAGTTGCCGTCGTTACTAAGTAGAATATCACGTCTTACGCGCACGTTAAACCTTCTAGCAACATACATATAGGTTGAACTTCAACATCCTAATAACTTGGTGTCATGTTTGTGCTGTGACGTGCTAAGTAACACGTGAAGTATGCGCACTTTCTAACAAGTTCTCCGAGGTCAACTGTCCTGTTAACATGGCTACGAAAAACTCGTCACTGGCTATAGATAGTCGCTCTACTGATGAGTATTATACAAATGAAAAATCTGGCAAAGAACATTCAGATTTTTGTAATATATGTCTCCTCATGTTTCTGTACATTTTGCAGGTAGGTTTCTGATGCGTTTAGACATTAATCATACTTGTTTACTTTTTATGCTGGTTAGGGTAAATTAGATTAGGTTTTAAATATAGTTAAAATGTATCACTGGATCAGTGTTTTTGTTCCAACACATGTGGTCTACTTATTATTTTCCGACGCAGGTGGTGGGTGATTGGGAAAGTCGGGGTAGTCAGTTTATGACATCGTTCTGTGGAAAACTTTATAATACTGACCTCTGTCAGTTTACCTTGATTTCCTTGTCGGGGTCATAGAAATGGTGCACCTGAGTAGCTTGAAACAAAATGGTCATTCTGAACAGCGTTGGTAAATGCCGATTGAAATTGTCGATTTAGATTAGAGTTCACCATCAGTTTTGACTCAACTACTAGTTTTCGAACAATCAGCAATCATCAGATTTATTCACCACGGCTGATACTGCCATAAAGTTTCTTGGTTTGCGAGTTGAAATTCTAATTTTAAGTTAAGGAATACCGCCATTTCAGACTTCAGTAAGTATATCTGTCTTCTAAAACCTGACGAGTAGTGAGTATTTGGTCGATCTATCCACGACGAGGTCTGAAACTAGCCGGGGTTTCCTGGGTTTGTTGTCCCCTATCTTCGTGTAGTCGCTGGATGTTTATCGAAACTTGCATTTTAGACAGTCAGACTGCCTATCCTATAGTTATTACCAGAGATTTTGTAGTCCATTACTTTAGACTGCGATGATCAGCAATCGAGATTATCATCATCATCAGCAGCAGCAGTAGCAACGTAGAACCGGGCACAAACCTCCGTAGGTTCAAGTTGCCAAACCACACTAGCACTACGAGGTTATTGAGGTAACGTATAGACAGAATACAAGAGAGAAGAGTAAGTAAAGATGTCCAGAAAATAACAATAGAATTCAAGATCTAAATGAGGTTAAAGAGTGAATACACTTGCACCACTGTGACCGATTCTGAGCCATATCGCCTAGTGTCTCCAGCCAATTATTGCAATCATTAGGCGGACCCCAACCAGGTAATCTACATCTACCTACATGGCTTAGACCAGTAGTCAAGGACTTCATGGACTGATGCCATGTTTTGGTTTGGCCGCCCCTAACCTTCTTCCATCCTACTTCAGCCCTAGCCAACATCGCGCGACGTGGTAGACGGTGGTCGGGCATGAGCAATACATGTCCCAACCATCTCAGTCGATGAAGGTTAATGACCTCTTTGACTGATTTACCGTGTTTCCCAAGAACCTTTTGTCTAACCTCACCATTACTAATCTGGCTATTCCATGATATACGAGCGATGTTACGAAGATTCCTGTGGTCAAATATCTGGAGTCGACGCATATCTTGAGTTTTCATGGCCCACGTTTCGCAGCCATATGTTAAATTGGCACAAACTGCTGCACAGTACACCCGGTCTTTCGTTGAGACACGGATATCTCGTCTGCGCCACAAGTGCTGTAAATTGGCAAATGCCAATCGAGCTTTCTGAATCCGCGCTGAGATTTCGTCAGACACCGACCCACCAGGGGTGATGAGACTTCCGAGATAAGTGAAGCGATCAACGCATTCAATTACTTCACTCCCTATAACTAATTTAGGAGAAGAAGCAGGCCAGTCCTGAAGTAACATTTGCCATTTGGGAGGGGAGAAGCGCATCGCAAATATGCCTGCATTGTTACTCAAGGTGTTTAAGAGACCTTGAATGCTGTGCGCGTCTTCACCAAATATGACTATATCGTCTGCATATTCTAAGTCGACAAGAGAACCTCCTGGAAGGAGATTGATTCCTGAGGAGTTAAAAGAAGTGAGTGAGATTTCTAAGAGTACATCTATGATGAAATTAAATAAAAAGGGGGATAAGGGGCAACCCTGACGGACTCTACTTGAGGATGAAATTTCTCGTGATAATTCGCCATATGCTCTGACTCGACCAGTGGTGACCGAGTAGAGGGCTTTTATAAAGTTAATGTACTTTTGAGGCACGCCTTTTAATGACAAACATTGCCACAATACTTCACAGTCTACAGAGTCGAACGCTGCTTTCAAGTCAAGAAATACAACTACAGTCGAACATTGGTACAGATGTCTATGTTCGAGAATCTTGCTCAAGGTGAATATTTAATCAATGCACTCTCGTCCAGGTCTGAAACCAGCCTGGTTTTCTCGAGTCTGCTGTTCCCTAGTGTTGGTTAAACGTCGGATGATTATATAGGCTAATATTTTAGACACTATGTTAGTCAAACTGATTCCTCTGTGGTTATCACAAGAGGATTTCTGTCCCTTTTTGTAGATTGGAACTATCAACGATCGAGACCAATCAGATGGGATGGTGTTTAGTTCCCAGACTTTGGCTAATATATCAGTCAACCTGCAGGCTAAAACTAGACCACCATCCTTAAAGATGTCGGTAGACAACATATCAGGTCCTGCTGCTTTCCCTCGTTTCAATTTACTTATGGCGTTTTCAACTTCACTGAGAGTTGGGGGACCTGTGTCAGTTTTCCATTCGGGTAGCTTGGAGATTGTGGGTAAGCAAAGAGTGGCTGGGGGGCCAGTTGAACTGTTCCTGGCAATCGAGATCAGTCAAACGAAACTATCCAGCTCCCACACCTCAAATAAAATATCAGTCAACTTAATTACCGCAACCGTAGCCTCCATCCCCGTCGAAGTCAATCCATCTGTCTCTCTGCCGCTCTTTGATTCAGATTAGCTATAGCTTTTTCAACTCCAGCTAGAGCTAAAGAGCCTGTGTCGACTTTTTTTTCATGTTGTTTGTAAGTAGTAGGCATCTGAAATGCAGCTGGACTTGCCTTTAAAACATTTCACTCATCATTTTGAACTTCCAGACCGAGAGCAGATAATAGTTTTATTTTTTGGAGATTATCTTATGAACACCTGATTTAGTTTTGTTTTCATTTATACGTCTAAATAGCTGCTTAGTGTTGCCCGTTACTGCTGCCTTTTACTTTCGTTGCTTACCACTCACGATCGGGTTGCTCTGCATTAGCTTATTTGTGTTTTGTTTGACCCTCATCATATTTTGAACCTGACAGAATGAGTTTATGAAAGTCCATTAGTTCAATAAACTCCGTTGAAATTCACTGATTTTTGTAACCATTTGTTTCAAGTCACCAGATGCAGTCATTGCCTTTTCTGCTGTTTAAATGTTTCCAAGTTAGATCTAGATAAGCCTAATTTTCATATTTACCAGAGTGTATCTCTAGTTGTTCCTGAAATTTCTGATTGCTTAGCCGCATAATAATGCGTCTTGTTGTGATTTTTCTGTTTTCAATATGGTGCATGCAAATTGGTAGTCCTTCTAAAGCATTGTTAGAGCCTAAATATACGCTTCAGAACGAGTAGCAGTCTTCTTCCGAGGCTCTCTAATGGTGACTGTTTTAGTCCTACTCTTAGTTGATGCAAGGGGTCGTTATGTTAGATAATCACTTTTTATGTGTAATGCCTGTGCTTACTGCAGACGGTCACCATTATCTGTTCACTGAGTTGAAGCACTAAAAGATTAACCTAACTATTTTTCATCCTGGTTTTAGCTACCTTCTTGGGCATTAAAATCATCTACGAATACTAAATCTAAACGTTTAACCTTTTAAATTCAACGGGAAATGCTCATTATGTCATTGAAGAAAAAACTAAAGCCATTCAGCGAAATTTTTTTTCCCGAAGACATTATTTACTATAGCTGTACAATCGTATATTTAACCATTTTTGTCTTACAAGATATTAGATTGAGGGGATTTGTGGAGATTGATATTAAGTTTTAGTTTATTGGATTCGTCACAGATTGATGTGGGTTGGCTACCATTCAAAACCACTGGGACTTAGTTTCGTATTAAAACGAAACGTCTGTCCAGTACTAGCTGGTTTTCACTGGTACTCTACCAACACCAATCTGTGACGAATTCAATCAATTGCAGGATATTAGTCTATTGAAAAATAAAAACGGATTACACAATAAGGTATTTGGAAATTTCCAAGAAGAAACACTTACCGAAAATAGTAGTAATTATGAGAAATTGATTACTAAGTATGAGAAAGGGAACATCACAAATCGGTAGATAAATAAAGCGATGCTATTGCCGGAGTGAAGTCAAGGATTGCACGTGCTATTTCTGTACTCGAAGATTAGACTTGAACTCCAGGTTTGCTAAAGCTCAAATAGTTCATAAGGTGTTCATTTTGCCCCTTTTGGACTCAGTCGTTTAACAACATAGATGATACTGAAGGACGATTTCTGGGAGAGCAGCATGACTCGAATTGATATAATGTTGCATTGAGCTGGAGATTGATTTACATTCATCTTTTAGGAGCCGTGTCGGGTATTGTTCTAAGATGCGTCTGAAAAGTGTTTCTTTTGTGCAGCAGTGATAAATATAGTGAATGACATAATCGAAAAGGTTTTCTTTGTCGAATAGTCTTAATTTCTTTAGAAAGTGTGTAGGAAGCATTTTGTTAGATTTATTTCCCACTTCATCCTGTTTGCAGTGAACGCAACTAGAAGGCAACGATGTTTGTCTTTATCCTAAAGACATCCTACGGAACCATCTTGCACATCGCATTATCGACTATCGACTGAAATTTATTTAAAAGTGTTTATTTGGCTCCCATCATTTAATTCTATCCCTCCCAGTCTGCGATGAGTTGTTGTCAGGTCACAAGATGAACGGTTAGTATGTCTCATGATATTCACTTTAATTTATCATGTAATTAATTCTTAGAGCTAACTGGACGTATTTTTAGTTTGATTTATCGCGTTTCAGGGTATTCCTCTTGGATTATCACACGCAATCCCTTACATACTACAATCAGATCCAAAAGCTGTTAATTACCAATCGCAGGCAGCTTTCTCATTTGCATTTTGGCCATTCTCACTCAAATTAGCCTGGGCTCCAATAGTGGACTCGTTGTACAGTTCACGTATAGGAAGACGGAAAACTTGGCTTCTTCCTGTTCAGTATGCTCTTGGGATTAATATGCTTATCATTGCTTCCTATATCAACCAGTGGCTGGGGCGTACACCGGATGACCCATGGGGTCCACTAGGTGTGACTAATCCAGTGGATATTTCAAGCTTGACTGTAGCTTTCTTTGGACTCACTTTTCTTGCGGCAACACAAGACATAGTCGTAGATGGGTGGGCACTCACAATGTTGTCCAGGTGAGTTCACTAGCAGGAGCACTATAGATGTGAAAATTGTATTTAGTTCTATTAAAAATACAACTTTTGTCACATAACTATCATCATATTCAAAACATTCAAACTAGTTATCAAACCATCTTTTCTGAGGTGTAAGATGGTGGCTTAGTGGATAATGCACTCACTTCTCTGGTTTGAGCAACCATGTGGTACGTAATCACTGAAGTTGAAAACTAACAAAATAAACCTTGCTTATTTGTGAACTAAAGTAACATCAGTTTCCAGTAGTGGTTTCCTAATAGGATATTTGCTACATTTGCTGGAGTCTAATCCTGAAACCTGTAAGTTACTTTTAAACTATGGTAAGCTGCATGATTGTGATTACATCTGCAGCTGATTGAAGCTAAATGTATTAGTCATTGAAATTTAACCAAGTATGTTAGTAGCTGGCATGTTCATTGTTAAATGAGATTTAGTGACTCGTGGCACTGACGGCTAACAAAGTCACACAGCTTCTTCACAAATACCTTTGTTTGTTTGTTAGCTATGGCTTATAAAGAGGCTTTGATTGTGAGCACCTTTTAGTTGTTGCTGTAATAAGTAATGATGTTTAGCAATATAATGTGGTCAACCGACATCTTACGAGATCGAATTCATAATGTCCTGTTTTGATGGGGTAGCTGAAATCATGACAATTGTTTGAAACTGCTACTTTAATTTGTGAACGCTCTCAGTTACCCTTGAATACTGAGCCAGCTATTGTAAAGGTTAAGCTTGATCCGTGACTGGTAAGAATATGTTTTATGACGAAATACTTATATAATTTTTCTTTAGATTGATTATTAATTGCATTCAAGTATTTTTAAGTATAAAATGAATTATATGGTGAATGCATCACATAAAACTATCAAAGTAGAGTAGAATGATACGCCAATATTCACTAATAACCAAATTTGTCAAATTTCAGTTGAATGTTAACTCGAAGGATTATTCAACTGAATTAATCAATAATCCTAACCCTGATCGCCTCATGTCTTCCTTAACTATCAACAGTTTCTTGGGCAATGTTACTTCATATATGTGAAGATAATTGCTATTTTCTTGAACATGTAGAACATTCTAAGTTGATACTTCGAATTTTTCGTCTATTTCAGAAAAAACTTAGGATGGGCTTCCACTTGTAACACAGTTGGTCAAACATTGGGTCATTTAATTGCATTCGTCCTACTTATATGTTTGGAATCACCAGATATCTCCAATACGTATATACGACTCATTCCTGTTGAAGGCGAAGGGCTAATTACCTTTTCAGGTTAGATTTAAACATATATTTTTATAAGCGGTATTGTTGCATATTAATTGAGTAGTGTAATCCCATTCATACACTATTCTATAAGATATTAGCTTTTTTCGAGTAGCCAATACAAACCGATGATCTCTTAGTCTAACTGTATCAACAACTTAACTCGAATTTTTATCTACGCTGATTAGATACTTTGTGTGAATAGTTTATGATTTGTATTCTAGTTCTGATCGTTTCGTTCACCACACCACCTTACTCAGTGGGCGCGAAGTTAAAAGATTTGCTTTCGATAAAATTGCTTACTGATGTAACTTTAAAAAATGTGATTTTCTCAACAAATGCCAAACAAGTCGACATACTGTCACGAAATCCCTCCTTCCAGCAATCAAGAACCAGATCATCTCATTATAAACACCATTTTGGAGATCACCAGAAGGCTTTTAGGACCATTCGGAATCACTTGCACTCAGTCTAACTCAACTGGTTTTTTTCTAATCTATGCAGATCGGAAAACATAATAGCAAGCAAGATAAATGTAACTATTTGTAAAATAATTTGTATCGACTGTAGAAAGCACTGTACTGAACGAAGGGGGATTCCCCTTTCATGTATATATGATCATAGACATCGATAATTTGTCCTTTGAGTTCACAATGGCGCAGATGCATTCACTCATTGTCCGCGCTTAAATCATGAGCTTTAAATTATTCCATAACTTTCTTTCTACGCTTCCCGAACCATATTCTATATGCCTACACTCCTTGTTACTATTATTATTTTATTTTATTGAAGTAACTTCTACTAATGGTGGGGTGGTGTTAATCTTGCGGTGCTATGGTGGTATGGTAACTTGAACCGATGCACACATGTGCCAGGTTCCATGTTGATTATAAATACACTTACATACATTTATAAATCAGGATCGTTTCGGAAACACGTATCGGGGTTGTTGCACGAAATACCTTTTGACAGTTTTTGTGATCCTTGTCAAAATATCAGCAGACAGGTCATCTTTGAATTCAACGGTCATAACGACACTCATCTCAGAAACAAAATTTTCAGCTTTTCTAGGAGGTTTTAGTCCAGTTTTTTTTGTCAACGAATTGTGGTGGAAAGCATTTACAATTAGTGTCGAGAAAAGTTAGTTCATCAGTAATAACATTAGGGAAAGGGTTAGTAGATTTCCTAGTTTATCGAAGCGTAGGGCACAACATGGCTTTACTTTCTGTTGACAGGGACCTAGCCGTAAAGATTTATCAGTTGACTACTCCAATAAGAAAAATTTGAATTTGAACCCTTTATTGTCACTGTTAATCCACTTTTTCTTGTGGAACAAGATGTATTGGTCATTCGATGTATACGCTGTCCAAGAGAGTCCAGGTATATTATCCTACAGGGTTACAGAAAGGTAACATCGGTAACATCAGCGTCATCGTCAATCATTTTACCACTACTGGCCGCTTATTTAATACAGGTTCCTTGTTTACAGCTACCTCGATGGTTGACAGAGATCTAACCTAGTCAATAAGTTCCCGCTTTGTGATTGCTGAAGTCGTTGCTATAGACATGGGGAAACTATAACTATTATTGATCTTATCTTGGGTCTAACCCTTATTTCTTACATATTCTTTTGATTATGATGTATTTAATTTTCCATTGTTTATTTTAGGGAATCTTTATATAATAGCTCTTCATTCTTTCTCTCTCATAAAATCGCTTTTTCTAGTTTCAATCCACCTTTCAGATACGTTTCACTTTTCAATTCGACTTATTACTCTCCATCTCCCCACCTATTCCAAAATTTCTACATTGTTTATGTAACCTAATTCCAAAGTTTTCTCTCTTTACTAGGATAGTGTAAATAAGAATAACATTTACTTTTGAATTCCTTCGCTGTATGCATAATCAACATAGAACCTGGCACATGTGTGCGTCGGTTCAAGTTAACATACCACCATGGTACCGTAAGATTAACACCACCCCACCATTAGTAGAAGTTACTTCAATAAAATAAAATAATAATAGTAACAAGGAGTGTAAGCATATAGAATATGGTTCGGGAAGCGTAGAAAGAAAGTTATGGAATAATTTAAAGCTCATGATTTAAGCGCGGACAATGAGTGAATGCATCTGCGCCATTGTAATCGACTCTGGGCCATGCCACTCAGTGTTTCTAGCCACTGGTTACGGTAATCGCGACGACCCCATCCAGGTAGTCTGCAGCTACCGACACGACTTAAACCGGCAGTCAGTGACTTCACGGACTGATGCCATGTTTTGGTTTGGCCGCCTCTTACTCTCTTCCGTCCTATTCCTATATCGACCAGCATTGCGCGTCGAGGCAGACGGTGGTTGGGCATACGCAACACATGTCCCAACCACCTCAGTCGATGAAGATTCACAACCCGATCGACTGATTTACCACATTTGCCTAACACCCGTCGTCTAATCTCGTTATTAGAATTCCTTCGCTACGTTTGACTATTCCTTTTTATCAATTTAACCTACACTTCCTTTTACTGCCATGCTTGGCAAATTGTTTTAATATTTCGAATGTTATACATATATATATACAAAGAGGAAGAGAGAAAACATTGAAAATGAAATCGTCAAAAAGAGATTCTTTCACCAAACCAATGTTTTTTCGTCGACTTAACGAGTGTTTTTCATTTAACGAAAAATTCTCAGAATCCTTCAATAGTAAAGGGTTGCACTGATTTTCAAAATTTTTCTGTCAATCTTTGATTACATCATTAATTTTCGATCAGGTGTATAATGTTATCATTATGAAGCTTACTAATCATTAATTAGTTTATTTATATATATGCATAGTGTTTATTACTCTTGTACATTTGATTTTGAGATTTGTTTTCATTCTCTTTCCTTGCTATCACGATAATGTTTGTCACAATATTTTGACTAGGGTTCCTTTATTTCTGGGGTATTGTGTTTCTGGTGACAACTACACTTGTTGGAATTCTAAAGGAAGAAAGAACTAATTATCTCTTTGATAAGTCGCCTCCTAATTCTAATCATCTTGACAATAATCCTAATGGTTTGCTGACTTATTCATCAAATCAAGCACAAAAGACTGGTAGTCAGTTATCAATTTATAGAAACCGTACCCCACTATCAGATACGAATGGTAAACAATCTGGTGAAAGTTATCCAAACACTCTTGGTTTTAGTCATATTATTGAAGTTAATTCACATGAAGAAATAAATGTCACAGAGTCAAATGAAGAATTATCGTTGTTAGATACTTATCGTGTTATGTTAGGCATTTGTAAATTGAAGCCTGTTTTACGATACATTTCGTTCTTATTTATTGTCAAGGTAAGTAACTAAACTTGTTTGCGGTTTGTAGTATGTAGTGTTAGTCTTTTGATACTTGGGATGTTACGAAGTTATTTAAATATCACTAGAACTCGATCGAACTAGAATTCAGACATTCTTAATTCAGTACATTCGAATAGCTTAGTTACATACTGGATAACGAAGGCCAGAGAATTAAAGGGATTTATATTGTGCTACTCATATGTATCACGTGTCGAAACGAATCACTTACCCGCCATTGTTTACTACTACTTCCTCGGTCAACTGAAGGATTGTTATAGCCCAAAATGTCACAACTAGTTGTTATAATACAAGTTTCAATCCACTTACTGTATGAGATATGATTGTATAAAGTGATGGGTTGTCAGATATTGAATAAATATGACAGTAGACCATGTTGTCATGGCATTTTGGTAAAAGTTTTACTGAGAATAATAGAACTTGATGAGTTCTAGGGTTGAATTGTATACCATCGCTTATGGTTGAAAATGTATACATTTCGTTAATATTATTTAACTTTTCATCATTCATCAGTTACTACTTAAAAATTACATTTTCAATTACTTTGTGATCTGTTCTTGTCGTTATATTCATCTTATCATACACATAGTGCAAATTAAATTACTAAACAATTTGGCTTGACTCTGTGTAGTTATGACTAGTCATTAACAGCAAGGCATGTATGTATGTATATACAATCAACATAGAACCTGGCACATGTGTGCATCGGTTCAAGTTAACATACCACCAGTAGAAGTTACTTCAATAAAATAAAATAATAATAGTAACAAGGAGTGTAAGCATATAGAATATGGTTCGGGAAGCGTAGAAAGAAAGTTATGGAATAATTTAAAGCTCATGATTTAAGCGCGGACAATGAGTGAATGCATCTGCGCCATTGTAATCGATTCTGGGCCATGTCACTCAGTGTTTCTAGCCACTGGTTACGGTAATCGCGACGACCCCATCCAGGTAGTCTGCAGCTACCGACACGACTTAAACCGGCAGTCAGTGACTTCACGGACTGATGCCATGTTTTGGTTTGGCCGCCTCTTACTCTCTTCCATCCTATTCCTATATCGACCAGCATTGCGCGTCGAGGCAGACGGTGGTTGGGCATACGCAACACATGTCCCAACCACCTCAGTCGATGAAGATTCACAACCCGATCGACTGATTTACCACATTTGCCTAACACCCGTCGTCTAATCTCGTTATTACTTACTCGGTGATCCCGGCTAACGCGAGCGATGTTTCGTAGACGTCGATGGTTAAAAACTAATAACCTTCGAGTGTCATCTTCCCTTAATGGCAACGTCTCACAACGATTCAGTTAGACAGATCGAACTGTTGCGCATTGCACTCTCCCTTTCGTTGAGAGACGAATATCTCGTCTACGCCATAGGTGACGTAAGTTGGCAAAAGCCAAACGAGCTTTTTGAATTCGTAGTGTGATTTATTCAGGGACCAACCCATTATTAGCTAATGAGGCTTCTAAAATAAGTGAAGTAGTTGATGCTCTCAGCTAATTCACTCACTCACTATCTTTAGTTCAGGTGTTGACGAAAACCTGTCCTGGAGCAATAGTTTGCATTTGGAGGGGGGAGAAATGCATTCCGAAAATGCTTGCATTCGAGCTTATTGCTGTTAAAAGTTTCTGCATCGTATCAGCGTCTTCGCCAAACAGGACTATATCGTCAGCATATTCTAAGTCAATAAAACAGCAAGGCATACACTATGAAGATTAAGAAAATTACTAAAGCACTTATTCTATTTCGAACGTCTACATAAGAGGTCTGATAATTAGTTTACATACATAAACTAGAAGATCGCTCCCTAATGTAATCGCTCACAGCAAAATCGAATTGCTGGCCAATATTTGGTAAACTGTACAAATGAAACATCATAGATACATACTCTTATCACGAGTACGAGTTACTGGAAAAGTATATGTATTTAACTAAATTTATGAAACCTCATTTATACATTTAATTCGATAACCTTTTATTCAGCATCAACCTGTGCATTCAATTTCCTTTCTTAAGATTTTTGACCAATCTGTCTTAAAAATGAGAAGATAAATATAACAACTATTATAGATGTTTAGTCGACCAAAACTTATTATTTCAGTCATTACTTATAGCATTATATACTTATCCAGATTGCCTTTACCTTTATTATGGTTCTGTTTTAGCCATTTCGTAGCAAACATAACAGGCCACTGATAACGCCTCATTATTATATTTTTAGATGCGAATAAAGCACCAAGCCTGATGATAGAATGCACATAACTTAGATTAACGAAAAAATAGCTTATTAGGAGCCGTTTACCTGTCTATTACAAGTCGCCCTAGTGATTCAAGGACACAGTACTCCCTTAGAGTGAGTGGTTCTAAGTTCGCCTCCTGGCTTGCCTAGCGCCTTGTGAAGCTAATGCTCAGTGTTTATAAGTTTGCTTTTGATCTCTTATGTTCCATTTACTTCAATTTTGTCGGCCGGTAGCATAACTAGCCCCTAAACTTAATTATAGGACTCAAAACCAAGTGGACGAATCTGTACTAGGTAAATGAGTAAGTTTAAATGAAGCTTAAGCTTAATATGGTTGCAAGACACTACTTTTTGTTGTCTAACTGTGCATTATTTGTTTGTTAGTTGGGAATTATTTCATGGTGTGTTTATTTTGGTAATTATTAGGTGTGCTTTTGTGCCGCGGATACAATTTCAGGATTAAAACTAATCGAACAAGGTCTGCCGAAAGAGAAACTCGTTTTTATTGGTATTTTACTTCTCCCTGTTGAAGTATTTTTACCATTGTTTATTACTAAAGTAACGAACGGACCAAGAGTATTAAAATATTTCACATGGGCTGTATTGCCTCGGTAAGTTGTTTGCTATTCATTACGATGTATAGTCGTGTTGAGAGGTATGGCAACTTGAACCGATGCACACATGTGCCAGGTTCTATGTTGATTATACATACATACATACGTGTTGAGTTTTCGTTAGTCAGTTGTAATCAGCGTACAGCTTGGAAAAAAAATGCGTTAACAATAGGTAATTCCTAATAAGGATTGTGAACCTAATTAAAAATATATGCCAGCCCAAGTTGCCATGCCACATTAACGCAAGACAAAATTAACGCAATGAATAACAAATAAGTCTCAGTAATGTATAGCAATAATAGTGAGATTAGATAAACTCCAAGAATATGTAAAAGAATTACAAGGTATGGATGAAGCGGTACTGGAATTAAGTGGGGATAAAAAATAAATGCATTTGCACCACTTTGATTAATTATGAGCCATATTACCTAACTTCACCAACTAAACAATTACTATTGTCATGCATAGCAACATCGCTTAGACCAGCGACTTCATTGACTGATGCCACATTTCGACTTGGCCGCCCCCACTTTTCTTTCATCCTATCCCTACACCAGCCGTAATCATGCGACGAGGCAAGAGGGCAGTTGAGCATACATAATGCAGGCTGCAATCATCCCAGTTGATAAAGATTCACAACTTCGTGAATTTGTTTACTGTCTCTTTTAAGTAATCTTTGTCTACTCTTAGTATTCCCTATTTGGGGGCTCCACCACGAGTGGTATGCAGTCACAAACAGTGCCATTTGAACGAAATTGTTTAACGGGTACACAATAAGTAAAGATCTCATTTTTGCGCGAAAAAAACTCTGATAATGCTATCTAGAATGATAACTAAAGCTACTCATTTTAAACCAACTAGGTAAGCGAACTCAACAACACCAGAAGCATCCACTGGAGTTGTTAATCTTTCCCATCAGTTAAAATATTTTATTAAAGTACTTTGTTGCATTGCCCAATTAACGTACCGAAAAATATCTAAAACTAATCTGAATTTTAGGGAACTTGTAACATTTGTTCAACCAAGAAGTTGTTGACTCAAAATTCTGAATACGTCACTCAATTGTTCATTAGATAACTGTTGTGTAATCTTTCTCTCTTGAATTTTCTTGCAATTTCTTCGTATTTATAACCTTGAATAATTTATAGCCTAATATAATATTTCCAAATCTTTTCTATGCAAACCTTGTAATTTATTTAGCTCTTACTAGTCATTTCGATTTAGGAAAATTTTTCTCTTTCTAGTTTGTTTCTAGCGTCATTGTCTATTCCATTGGTTTATTTTGCACCATGCTTCAAAATTTCATCTCAAATTCATTCAGACATTCTTGATAATAATCAGACATTAGTAGTCGATTCACCTTCTGTCTTTCCATCGACAACAACACATACTTCATTCTCATGGCTTTTCTATTGTACAATAATTTGTCATATGGCTGTGTATACGGTATTTTCCACTACGATGTTTATTACTCAAGTATCATTCAACGCAAGAATAAGTGACCCGGCTGTGGGTGGAACTTACATGACTTTATTAAATACTGCAGCTAATTTAGGTTAGTTCACTAATTTTGTTTTCTATTTATTTCTATACTACTAAAATAATTTACTAAACTTGATAATTGAATTGTTTATGTACTTGTTTTTCTATACCAAGATGATTATGTAACTTTTACCGAGTTGAACATTCATCGACTGAGATGGTTGAGATATGTATAATTTATCATCAACCATCGCTTACGTTAACGCTCGATGTTGGCCAGTATTAGAGTAAACTAAAAGAAGAGGCGGCTTAACCACGAAGTAGCATCAGTTCATAGAGTAATTGACTGTTAGTACTGGCTGTCTTTGTATGTTCAGACTACTTAAATGGGATCCGCGTAGTAATCGCAGTCATTTATTGGAGATATAACTCAGAAGTTGTCACAGTGATTTAGCTGTGTTCACACTTGATCACCCTCTAGATCTTCAGTTTCACTATTCCTCTGTACATTCCTTCTCATTACATCTCGAACCATGTTCTGAATGTTTTTTTAATGTTTTTCATCAATATTTCTACCACATTATTTTGTTTCCTTATGTATTCATATTCGTGATTTCGTTTTATCGTGTTGATGTGGTATGGGGACTTGCGTTACAACTCACTCACTACCAATAGTAGTTCATCTCTTATTGTACATTCACAATGTTGTGGATAACCTGTGACCACTATATTTCTTCATGGAACACAGTGTTGTTGATTTAAATTATGATGCTAACTAAAAGGAGATATTTAACGTAAGTTATTTTAGTAGGTGATTCATCTTCATTTCTTTCATAACTTTAGTGCTCTTCAATTCAACCTCTCGATATAATTTAGCATAGTACTGCTAAACAACTTTCTAGTCCTATTCTTTTTTTCATAATGGTCCTTATTCTTCTGGTGTCTTTGTCAACAAATGACTATCGTCTAATCATTTTTTAAATGACTAACAATTGGTACTATACCACTGTAGGTGATAGTTCGGTTGTCTGTTCTAAAAGTCAAAGTAATCTGAGCAGTTATCTATGACAATTAACATTGAGACGCTTTCTCAAGAGAGAACTTTTATGCTTATTTAGAAATCTGTTCATTAAACTGTGAACATTTTGATAGATAGATCTCTTGTTATCTGTTGTGGTTGTCTTTTCCGTTTTTGCACAACTATACAGTTGGATACGTAACCTCAGATATTTGTGTTAGTATGTATAGCGTCGTCTTAATAGTTTAAAAAGTTGATCGTTTCTACATAATTCAATCTAAAGCATCGGTTTATCGTCCACTCATTTAATCGTATATTTCATGGCAATAGAGACATCATCATGCGGACTATTTTTTTATCGTAAATATTGCAATGGGAAATGGTTTGAAGATAGTCAACAATGGAACCTGGGACTACATTTTGTTCTGTTTAGCACTTATCAGCCAGGCTTACTTGTAATCTCTAAGGAACTAGTGATCCCTGCTAGTTTATATCCGAAGTAGCTGATTGATAACGATCGTGGACTGTGGAATTGGGTGACTCGGAATCTAATCCGCTAGGGAGCATCAGTCCTCTCATGCTTTTAGGTACACCTTACTAGTGCCGAATAATATGAAGCCTAGTTCCAGAGTTTCCTGGCAACTACCCTTAAGCCGTATTCCATCTCAATATAGGGCCAGCGATGTCGACTCATTTAGAATAGTGACCGCATTTCAACTTGGTCGACAGAATTCGATCAGCACTGTAAAAAACATACAAGTCTACGAGTAGCCACTATCCAGTGGTCAATAAATGTTAATATCGCATTGCTTTTGTTTATCGAGTGAATTATTTGTCACAAACTCTTTTCATTTTATAATAGCTACAAGTTTACCAAATACTCTATTTTTATCACTTGTTGAACCTCTTACTCTACGAACATGCTCTGGAGCTGATATACTAAAGGCCGGTTTATTATCATTACAAAATAATTCCATCCAATCTGTGAACACAATGAATGTATCTCATCATATTCAATATTCAGATGATGAACTATATAGAAATGGACTCCTGTGGTTAAATAATAATGCTACCTGTCGGGATTTTAAAAGTATCCAGGTAAGTTTTATTGTTTAATGTTATGCTGTAATAGCGATTAACATTACACGACATATCTATAACAAAAAAAGGGTTCTTAAACCGTTAGAGTAATAGTGTTGGTACATAGCATTTTGAAATCGTCCCTTGTGTTGTACATAATGAAAATATTACTTTTTCAAAAGATACATTCTTGTGCTTGGCTTCATATTGCTTATATCTACTTTCGTACAAAGCTGTGGCTCATTGATTAGGGCGTTCGATTTTCACGTATGAAGTGGCGGGTTCGAACCGAATCACACACTTAGAATATATTTCGAAACCAACTAGACAAATCTGTTTACATTTAGTTAGTTAGTGGATTTTCTTCGCTTAGCGTATACATACATTGTGGTTATTACAGGTAATTGAAATAACAGTAATAATTAACGTGAAATCGTGTTGCTATCTGATGTGTTCTTCATTTTACTGAAAAAGTAATTTGATTCCAACCGAACTTATTATCTTGGTGTAATTTCAATGGTCTAAATAATAATCGCTGGATCAGAATTACAAAATACTCAAATGTCCATTAACCAATTGGACCACGACCTTGACAAGTTACTGAGTGATATACGCCTTTTGATTATTACCAATTAGTCCTAACAATTAAAGACCTTCCCTACACTTAACTATCTGGACCCTAGCTTTAATAGGAAGAATATTTAGTCATAAACTAACTAATACCAAATAAGTGCACTATTATTGTTGTTTATTCGGCTTATTCACTTCATATATATATATATATATATATATATATATAATACAATATATATATAATATATATATATATAATATATATATATATATAATATATATATATAATATATATATATATATATAATATATATATATAATATATATATATATATATATATATAATATATATATATATATAATATATATATATATATATATATATATATAATATATATATATAATATATATATATATAATATATATATATAATATATATATATAATATATATATATAATATATATATATATAATATATATATATAATATATATATATATAATATATATATATATATATATATATATAATATATATATATATATATAATATATATATATATAATATATATATATAATATATATATATAATATATATATATAATATATATATATAATATATATATATAATATATATATATATAATATATATATATATAATATATATATATAATATATATATATAATATATATATATAATATATATATATAATATATATATATAATATATATATATATATATATATATATATATATACATATATATATATATATATATATATATATATATATATATATATGTCTTGATCGTGCGACAGCTTACGTAGAATAATATCAATACAAAGAAGATATCAGTGATGCGAAAATAATGTGATGGACACATACATAAATAATTATTACTAGTTCATGAATGTAAAATAGTGTAATAATAGTTAGTGAATCAAATGAACGGTTTGGACCAGAGGAATGAGAAATTAATGTAATAAACGTACTTAATACATATCTAGTATGAAATAGTCTTCAGTCATTCTGCTTAACTTTATAACATTAAACGTGTTTGTCACTACTCAGTATCATTGGATTGTTGCGCCAATCTGAGTTCGTACGATAAAGTACTCGGATGTCTGTCGATTAGTTTTCATTGTTGAACGTCTGTCCGGTGTCTTCTTAGTCCCAAGCCGGAAATGAGTGGACGCAGATTGGTAAACCAACCAGATAAAATCGTATCGTATTTCAAACATTCTTTTATATATACACAAAACGACCACATCATCAACTAATTAGAAAACCAACAGTTACATAAAATAGGTGTGATAGTGAATGTGAACTGGAGTAACTTATACACAAGTAATCATAGTTCATTAATGAGAAATGTTATACTAACAGTTAATATGTTAAACGGGAGGAGCAACTTGATAATAATAACAAAATACTCACTTTGTATACAGTCAAAAATAATGAAATAATCTACAGACAAACAGTTCTCGAAGATAATCAGTCTCCTTTAGGTGTCCGATATATCATAAGTATTGAGGATATGGTTAAATAAAATTAAATGAGGAGGAATGTATGAAAGATATTTATAAAGAGATAGAGAATTAATGAAACTTTTCCACCTCCAACCACTAATCACTCGCAAACCCTAATTAAGTATTCTGTATCTACATATATAGTCTAGTTTGCCTTTAGCCTTTCCACGTACTTCTTCGCCAGTAAACTTTGTACGCTACAGTAGGCGCTGGTTGGCAATGCACAACACATATCCTAAACACTTCGATGGACACATAGATTAGCGCTAAGTTGTAACGACTAATAAGCTGTTACCAGAGTAGCAAAGTCGATTCATCACACCAGAACAACATATATTTTATAAATTCTTCCTGTTTTATGAATCATCCACTTATTTTTCCTGTTTTCTAATTGATAAATGAAGTCAAGAATTTCTCATAGTAATTTTCAATTACTCAGGTTAATTATACTCTAAAACTCAATCCGTTTAACTATAATTTCAACTCATTGTAAATACGATTTTATTTTATTTCTGAATTTTCTAATGCTAGGCTTGTCTTGATATCAATGGAACATGTTCAACATTATTTGACGGTTTCTATGTAGAAGTTGGCTTATGTGTACTTTTTGGTCTACTTACATTTCCAACAGTAGTCCTACCTTTTGCTAATCATCTTGATAGTCAGCCAAAAGAAGCATACACATTTCGTCTTCCACTGAATTCACCAACTTCTACACAAGAGAAATATCAGAAAAGTGTTAAAAGTCCGTTGAGAAAGGTTAGAAAAGATTAGTTGGAAGATACTTCAGTAAAATAATATGTGATTTCTCTCGTGTTGTACTTTTGTTTTGTATCATTTTCCTTGTAGTCCTACTTTTTTCCTCCTATTTTCTTATTTTGGTATCCTCATATTTATACTATTTTCGCTTTCCTATTATCTTGTGAATACTCGTTTGTGTTTTCCGAAACATCATGCATTACTGTGAATTTGCTTACGTTCTAGGTGATATTAACGTTTATGAGATATTAATTTCATTTTTCACTATTCTTCCTTCATGGGAATTGTTACTTGCTATTCCGTTGGTTACTTGTAGTCTTATCGTTTATTTGTTTTATTTGTCCTTCTTTTCTTTTTGTTACGTGTTTTTGGTGTTGATAACGGGATCGATAAATAAAAATCATAGGAAAGATTCCGTGCATTACTCTCACTTCACTGTTCGGACGCAGTTGTGTTATAGGAATGAAAAATCACTATACTTAATTAGCTGCTAAAAATGTCAGAGAAGAGCTATCAATTTGAAGGCTACCGCGAATTTGGACTTAAAATGCTTACCATAGACAAGCTTTGCTGTCGTTCGGAGAAAAATATCATTCTACCTTAACTAAAACTGTTAAATTGTTTAAGTAAATGAATTTGATAAGGAAACACGGTGGATATATACGGCCGAGTTAATCCGAACCAAGATGGCAATAAACAACTGTTGCATAACATTCAGACGGCAATAACTGAAACCAACGTAACTAGCATTTAGTTTAATTGTTAGGAATATCAAGTAAATTTATAATTCACCGTTAGAAATATTATTTTTGTGCAGGATTTAGGTTTCGACATTCAATTTATGATAAGGATTATCACAAAGTTCAACAATGCGACGGGAACTTATGCCTAGAAATAACAATCACTGCGTGGAATGGTACTGACAATAAGATTTAGAATTTCCAGTTAAAATTGGAATTTGGCGTTAGGAGTATTGTTTGGGATTAATATTTGTGGCCGATTGTAAGAAAAGTATACTGTCAGGTCTCAACTTAGCGATCTAAATGTTAAGTGTTAGCCTTAAGAGTCCTTAGTTCAATCTATAGTATGGACATGACTGAACACAACTTAGGAGTCCCATGATAAACATAACAAGGGTTCAATGCTTAGTGACCTTAAGTGACGGCTTAAATCAGATCGTTTCGTGACATCAAATTCAACGATACCGAATGGTAACTTCAGTTTAACTTGTTCCTTATAGTACGATAAGTTAAAGATAAGTGATAATGGATGAGTTTTTTTTGGTCGATACATTACGACAATTGTTATATGAGGGAGGGGGGGTGGAAGAGTTGAAAATCAAACTCACTTGAATCCAGTCTTTGTATTATTAGGACCTTTACGGCTATGCTGCATCTAGTTAAACAGTAACTATTTGTATTGTAACCGCTTCACAGACCATTTGATGATTGTCATGTGCTTCCCCTAATTATTGTAATCTTATTATCCCAAACGCTGTATACAACCTCCTTAATTAATCCTTTATTGTATTTTACATTTATTGTTACTAACTAGTTCAGTATATATATAAGCCTTTGTTTTTATCCGATGAATGACTTAGCCTTAACCCTAATTCATTAGTGCTTACTTTTTCTGTCCATACCTCTGTGGAAAGCTTTGGTCACTGAGACATAGTTCCAATCAATCATCATCCTCAGGTTCATCGGGTCGTAGTCAGAGTAAAAGTCCCATTGCCTCATCACCGCGCCCTCCGGTAACTGCAAGGTCATTTCAGAAATCATTTAATTCAACATTTGTTGTATTTTGACAGTTTTTATTGCCAGTTATTTTAATATGTTATGCTCTAAGGTTCTGGATTGGAGGGGAGAGGGACGAATATTAGTCCTAATTGGTGTCTATTTCCTTAATTTTTTTGATTATATTGTAATGTGCTAGGACATTTAGTCTTTTTAATCAGTGATATGTTACTTAAGGACTTTAGAAGATTTAGTCGATTATTCAGAATATAACTTAACTTCTTGTCATAATTTTTCGCTCTAAACAAATTTTGACATTACTTGATCCACTACGCATTCAATTCACTTGTATCAATGAATAGCTGTCAGCCAAGACGAAGTGCCCATACGATGAACATGTATATTAATAATGAATTTCGTAATTTATTTATATTGAATCGCTTAATTCAAGAAACATTGAGGCGACTTTGTTCACGACTCATTAGGTTAATTAGTCCACATACTCCAATCATCTTGAGCCTGATCTAAAAAAAAACGCTGTAAGCGAATGATGAGCAAAGATACTATTCATTCTATAAAGTCATGATCATCGTGTAGTTTTCTTATTTCATAATTTTCGTAAGATAACTTTTCAGAAGACTATGCTGCATGACTTTCATAACCTTGGACATTTCAAAAGTTCTGTGATTATTTGTTTCTTATAGCATGAAACATTCGGAAGTCCCAAATAGTAACAATTAGTTGATCGTTTGCAGTACATATCGATGTAGGAATATCATTTTTATTGGTTATTCACATTGAATTATCGCTCCAGATATGGTAACATTCAATGAACAGTTCATACAGTGTTCAAGTTCCAGAAATTTCTAGTTGAAAATATAAGTTTCAGCAAGAGGGATCTATTTACAAAGAATTTCTTATCAAACTGTACACGTATAGGTAAATATCGACTTTTTTTAAAAGACAATTTCGTTAGGAACATGTAACGATTTACGTCTAGCCAGCAGGTACTTGGTATTCAATGGGGGGGGATACAGGATCACATGTGTTAGAAAGTTCTGAAGAAAGGGAAGCAAAAGAGTAGAGGAGACTACCCAATATGCATATTCGGTGAACTTACGTTAAAATAAAATATAACAAACGTGAAACGATGACAATTCGATAGTTGAAATTGGCAACCAAGGAAGATTTGAAATCTGTTACAACACAAGCAAATAAGTTGATGTAACAGAAACACTTAAAAATACACAAATACAGATTCTATAGTACAATCTATAGGATAGTAATACGTTACAACAACGTTGTGTCACTTTTTAATGGAAGTACTTAAATAAAAATGGAGCATAAAGTTAATTTACTAACACTGGATTAAGGTGTGAACATGTAATGGCTCAGATTATCCTCTGAATATGTCGAATTTTACACTGTACATTCTTTTCTGTATGTATGTTCACTGTATGGTTGAACTTTCTCTGGTGCGGCTTCCTTGAACCTGCTTCTACTTTTGGATTTAACTAGTTCCAAATACAGCATTACACATCTGGTGTAACGACTTATATTATGTACATCTGACCATGGGTATATGTGCGTAAAGTTCAAGTGCTATACGCGAGATTAAGTGCTCTTAAGGCATTTACATATCAGAACCTTAGTAACTACAATACAACATAACCAGTTCTCATAGTAAGTACTTTACGTGTTTTTTCTATCCTTGTTGCACTTTTACTAGAAATATTTTAAGATAATCAAATTGTTTACATTCCAGAAATTAATGTAATGTTTTGCACATTTCTCTTTTGGATTTATCTGTTTTAGTAATATCTGTTAAGGTTATTAGCATCTGATTAATGTAGTCATGGAGATTAAGCAGAATGTAGTCAATCACTTTATCAAATTTGCTTACGATAATGAAGCCAAAATCGTATTTACTGTTTACACACACTTATATGAAAAATCGTTAATAAAAGCAGCTTAGAAAACGCTTGATGAAATGAGTATCCAATAAGTTTTATAGATAAAATCATACGAGAAACTTGAAACAAAATGTTCAGAAGTTTCGTTTCTAAGATGCTTCTGTTTTATGAATATGTAATGTAACGAAAACCAAGCTTCATTAAAACTTTATCTACAGTAATCAAGAATAGTTTTTATACAGTTAAATTGTAACATTCAGTAAACTATTGTCTCTATCCGTAAACAAGAATTATGTTACATGATAAAGAATTCATTTAAAAGAGATCTCTTTGCTGAAATGTATACTTTTAGTGGTTTAATGAAAATTATGCATATTTAGTTGTTAACGTATTAATTTAAAATATATTTTTGGTTCTCGATATGAGTCTATTCAGTTGTTTTACGGTACAGTTTTATTTCGTAGGTTATATTTAGTGCATACACATCTATTTTGTCTAAATGTATATGTATCCCCCACTACGAACTACAAGGTCGTTATTCCACTGCTACATACTTTTGGATAACAGTCTGTTACAGAAGTAATAAGTACTAGCTAATTATCATTTATTTTAGAAAAATGCTTTTCGAATACTGTTTAGTGGAGGTGATGGGTGAAATAATACTAGTTGTGCCTAGTGGTTGGATGCTGTTTGAAAGTTTGTGCATGTACAAAGGAATCCCTAAACGCCTAATGAATAATGATTTCCCTGTTGACCGAACCTTTAACTTACCAGTATGCAAGAAAATACATGAATGGGGTAAGTTAAAGATACTTCATTATTTGTAGAATGATTAAACGAGGCCACAAATGTAAAAACTAAGCGAAATACAATTTATGGCTATAGTAATGAAAACACATTACCGTTGCCAGACACAATGGGAAAATGGTAAGGATTGCTCTGTGTTTAACACATGATAACAGCTAAATAAAGAAGCGTAAAAGTGACTATCTCTACACATCATCTGAGATAGGAATCGATGTACAGTGGGATTGCATTCCGCCAAACTGTCCGAACGTTAACATCACCAATAGTCTCTTATCACCTATTTTTGGGTTTGTACACTTTAGCTCGATTTATTTAATTTGCAGCTCATCCAAACAAACTACGGTATTTTCATCTTCACCAATATCAACTACTGAACAAAGATTGCAGTCTGAAATATAAACTGTATTGGAATTACTCAATAATATCAACAGTGAGAAGTCGTATGCTATTAACCCCATTTCCAGATGCATTAATTGAGAATACCAATTCTCAAGTTATATCATTATTGCAAGTGCCAGAACATAGTTGTAAGTCGATAACCATCTTGACCGACAACTACCAATTCTAATTTCCTCTGGCAACCAAGAAAAAGTTAACACTATTCGATGAAGCCTTGAAAGACGAACATTTCAGTGATGTAATTGTAAATGTATATTACTGACTGAAGGTGAGTGTGCTATCTGCTAGAGGTTGGAAATTTGTCTGTTATAAAGTGGAAATTCGTCTGGAATAAAGGGGAAAATCCGATGAGGGGGGAAAAGGCGCTTAACTGTAGCTATGTACCCTTTGATAACTATTCACATTTCCTCATTATTTCCCCCTCTACCTACTTTATTTCCCCTTTTTCGTTAGTTTGGGTAAGTAAAGGCAGTGAGCTTTGTAATTTAACAACATAGGTTTCAGACAGTTGTGATTTCAAGATTGTTAAAAAATTGATTTTTATGTACTAGTTCTATCACTCTGGTGTCATTTATAAATTTAGTGGCGTCTAACCCCTATGAAACCACTTAAAAAGTACTTTTTATCATATTTATAGGTCATATGTTTAACCCAGTCATGTGATTTACATTAATGTTACCATCATGGTTATATAAATATGTCTTGCTATTTGAGAACTATGTAAAACCGGAAGTAACTGATTCCTTTTATCAGATTTATTACATGTGTACATAGTGATGTTGTAATCATTTTGTTGCATGTTATGTGACAATATTATGAAAATATCCCTTTACCGAAGTGAAAAGAGTATCAACAGTGAAATATCCCAATCAAATAACATTTTCTATATGTAACTATGCTTGTAGAATAAAACTTGATTAGTGTATTTAAACAGAGATCAGATGTTATATACGTACAAGTAAATCATAAAAGAAGATTGTATACATCATCGTATTATTAAAATAAATAGTTGAGTTCACATATCGAACCTCCAGAAAACTTTCATAAATAAAATCACGTGAATCATCATGTTATTGAAGGTATATGAAGACTTTATTTAATAATAAAACGATACTATTTGAAATTTCTTCACAATACTTAATGATCTAAACAATGTAGATTCACCGCTTTTGTTTCAGACAGTAGACAATTAAAACTGGATCACGAAAATTTATCAGATAGTGTATTTTAAATAACTAATGAATTTACAGAAGTTGGTTTGTTGGGACATTCTGATTATGAGACTGACTTATTTTATACTGCTGGATTTGTAACTTCGTTGGAACCAACAACTATGTATCCCGTATTTTCGTCTTCGTAAATAACCAGACGCACAACAGCCACCAATTACGCATATGATCATGAAGTCAGGAACGAAGATGCGACAGATATATATTTGAACCAAGAGAATCCAGCGTTACCACTTGTACAACGCGCCAACAATAATAATAGTTGTTTACACTGCAATCAAACTTTATAGTATAAATATCAATAAAGAATTATACAGTACAAACATCAGTGTTATGGGTAACAGTGGCCTCTACAGGTTAAATCAATACAATAGTACATTGTTTAAAGGAGGTGTAAGGTTGATGATGATCTAAAAAAATTAGTAAATAAAACGCACATTCCTTAATAGCATAGTTGAAGTTCAAATGTATGTGATATAAAGTTTTTTATAAAGTATGCCACTAAACGTTTAAACAACCTAGTCTGGAAATAGAAATAGTTAAGGAGGTACAACAAACCCAGATCAATCTTATCATCTACATCTTGTCATTTTAGGCACCATGTTGATTGTACAATAAATGTAGTCTGAAAGATTCATACATTTTTTTTCGGATCTGATTACAAGGTTAATTTGCATTTAACACGTTATGAATAAAAGTATATCAATGGAGATAAAAATATCACTTGTACACTTTAACAAACTATGTTGAAAATCAGTCTCAGTATTCAAAACAAATCTTATAGATAATACAATCCAAATTGATGTATAACAGAGTCAAGTTAAAAGATTTCGAGTCAGTTGAATGAGAAAAATCCCACTTATTTAGTTTCTTGATTTGCACTATTACCAGATGCTTGTCTAGTTCATAATGATAATCCAACTCTGCCTACCACTTTTTATTATAGCCCCCAGTTTAAGTGGATCAAAATAATGCGTACAGTTGTCAGGCAGTTGAAAGTACTCGAAAGTAAACACCAGCCCAGGTTTCATGATTGCTAGTGCTCATCAGCAAGGAGTATCTGAAACCTTGATAAAAGTTATTCTCTGTGTAAGACAATGCAAACATGACATTGGTTATCATTCAGTGGTCAGTCAACGTAAACATTCCAGCAACACAGGTCACTCGCGGCTCGAATAACCCAGTAGTAACGTCACATTGTGAAATTGTGATACGTGTTCGAACCTTACAAGAAAAATCACTTCCCTCAAGATTACAGGTGCGTCTTATTGATCAATACCAGTTAACACGAAACTAAGATCAAGAAGGGTTTCCTACTGGATATCTGTAACTAAGTTAGATGTATACATTTTTTTTAATTTGATATATTTACTGAACTCAGAAATAAATAAAATTTGATACTCAACATTCTCTACGTTTGTTCTAAAACCTTTACAACGAAGGTAGAACCAGTACAAATTTTTAAGTTTTCTAAAAAAATGACTATTGAAAGTGTGGTTAACTGGAGTTCCATTGAATGTGTGGACGTTCCCCGTACTTTCAAGCTGCTTCAAAATAAACAAATAATTTGCATTTATGAGACTTAAGAGTCCAAGTGAATTGGTGATCATTGTCTTGTTGACCTGAAACCTATATTGCAACTACTGTAGACAACTACTAATGAACAGCTTTATACTTTTTAAAATTTGACCTTAAGCGTGATTATCCTAATCATGAGAATGTTTAATCGTGAGCATCTAATCGATATAAATTTTTTATCTCTCACAGTCGTGGTTACTACTCTATTGTCTGTTTGCAGCTAAAAGCAACAATGAATGTACTTACTCAATCTCCAAATGAAGAATTTCATACAATCGACTCCATTTATGAATTTTCCGCTGATTGAATTCGTCACAAATTGTTCTTAATGGGGTTGCCACTGAGATTTGAGGAGTACTGGATAACTGTTTCGTTCTAGTGTGGAACTCCTCACTAGTGCATACCTCTAATTCCGTCCCAAAGACTTCAGGTTGGCGAACACCTAACCAACTGCACCACTGGATTAATTAGCATCCAGTGGTAGAATTCTTACTACCATCAATTTATGAAGGTATCACAATGACAATGGATGATCGTCGCGCTCTATATTACAATTTGATGGGAATAGGAATTCTACCATTGAATGCCAATTGACCCACTGGTGCAGTTTGTTAGGTGTTCGCCAATCCGAAGCCTTTGGGATGGAATCAGGGGTATGCACTGCTGAGGAGTTTCACACTTGAACGAAACGGCTGTCTAGTGCTCCCTGGTTTCGAATGGTGACCTGCCAACATCAATCTGTGACGTATTCAATCAAATAGAAATACCAGTGACCACAAAAATCACCATTTCAATTCTATTGACATTATGTAATTACACTATTTTTAGTAGAATGCTTACTGTTGTCTCATACTTGACTAGTCACATACAACTTTAGCACACTAACGCCTTGAACCCACCTAGTCGCATATTCAGAAGACAGAAGACGAGTAGACAGGAACTTTATTGCAGTAATAATATAGAGAGTGAACCATGTACAAAATATTCGTATATTTATAGTTTTCTGAAACAACATAATCAGTGTTTTAATCCATCCAGTCTGAACTATGAACTTTCAACTATTACCCAATCAGAACGCGCCACGTCGAGATTCTGGGAGGTTCTGTAGGTCAGTGATTGGATGGAATGCCTCCGACTCTTTCTGAGGTTCTGAAGACTTCGTTGAGGTTACTGGGACCTGTCCCAACACTTACAGATATATGTTCCATCAACATCTATTTAAATTGTTACAGAGGCCTATTTTGGTATTTGTGCCAACAGTACACTGGCAATACTAGTTTTCATTGTCCCTCTATTTTCTATACTGTGGACTACTAGTTGTTATCCAGGGAATTCATTGTTTCTATTTCGTAAATGGAAAATAATGCATTAACAGTTTATAGTTAAAATGTAGGGAAATATACAAATACTGGAACCAAAAAGCCTAATCGAAACATAGAAAATCATCTTTTGGAAAACAGTTCTGACTGTTAGTCAATCTTCTTAACTTCCTTGACCTATCCAGTAAGAGAAGAAATTAAGAGTGTATCAGGAAACGTGAATAAGGAATATTGAAAATAAACACTATAAAAACAGATGGACAGTCAGGGGGGTGGAGGAGTATTCAGTAGTTCCTCTGAAGACTACTGTGTTGGCTTACTAAAAATATAAATCTATCCTAAAAAATACCAATCTGATGGGAGACATCAGAAGTGAACTCTTTTTATATGCTTGTAAATTTGAGGTTACATTAAATGAAATAAAATCGAGTTTATTATTTGTCCAGAGTAACTGTAATGCTTAAATTCAATAACAGAAAGGTGTTATTGTAGTTCGGTGCTGTTGTAATTTATATAAATGTTTTAAGTCGCATATTCAACTAATGCAATCCTATTGGTACAGTAGACTAAAACCGATAAACATAAATAACAACGAATGTTTATTAAATGAGAATTGAGAAAGTTTATCTATACGAATTCAAAAGTTGAAATGGTTACAAGTTTGTGTTCAATATAAATATGTGTAACTACCAAATAACCACTTCTGTTCGAAGAAGCAAATAATGTTTACGTATGCAGAATAAGTAGTTGTGACAAATGCTCCTTAATTCTGTGATCTGATTATTGTTTTACAAAAACAAAGCGAACAAATGTTATTGCCATAAGCAGAAGGTACTAAGAGACTAGGGTAATAGTATGTTTGAATATAAAACGTGAAGGTAAATTCTACATTTCATATCAAGAGGATATATCAATATCACTTAATTGCAACAGTAATTATTTTGAGGATTTATTCATCACTGCAAATTCATAAAGGAAACTACGTTTAAAGTTTGATGTAATTCAATGTTGCGTCGTCAATCATTCTCCTTTTCATAGATGAATAACTTATTTTTGTAATCTAGTTTTTATGTCAACTCCGACTAGTTAACACGTAGATCTTTACTTTGGAAATCTCTTGGAATTGAAAACTAGTTATCTTTAACTAGTCAAATTCATTTATATTTGTACAAATGCTAAATTATGATTATTATGTTGGTTGGTAGGTCCCTGTAACTATCAGATTGGAAACTTGGAGTTCATTAAACAGGTATTTCAGTATCGCGTTTTGAGTTTTGTTACGTTAACGAGATATCTGTTATATATTGAGTTAGGATTTGTAATGGTGACTCATTGTCCTTTTTTAAAATTGTACTATTAGAAGTAAGTATAAATGTGTACTAATTATTAGCTTATTAAATGTCATCGAATTGACAGTTATGATGCGATTATTATAATGACTTTTAAATTTCTCTCGATTGCTCGCCTTTCCTCTTCCTCTTTTCTTTTCCAGATCCCCTTGTACAAGTGACCTTGTGCACTCCTCTTTAACACAAAGTGATTTCAGACCACTCGAACACTTACTATTATGTTTGTGCGACAGTCGGTTTGATTTTAGGCATTCTTTATTTTTACTTACTACATGCAGCAATCCATATGATTTATGAAATCTCATAATTAGCAGTCTGCTACAAGTTGAATTTGAACACTATATATTAATTTATTTGCAGCAACAACCGTCGTCACTGCTATGATCACTAAATCAATGCAATCTATGCACGTTGTTATTGTGTAGTCGATTTATCAAATGCACAAAGGATACATCAAATAACGTATGAAACGTTCAGTGAACAGGAACGGTGCATTTTGAGTTAATGAAGATCAGAAGCGAGTAATATCTTTGAAACATGTGTCATTTACACCATACAAAGTAAATACATATAGAAAAGATAAATTGAACAGATAATTTTGTTGCAAATGGGAAGTGGAGCTCAGCTGTCATGATATATGCCAACTATACACAAATATATTTTCAAAGCCCTTAGTAGTCGTAAAATTTATGTCTTGAGCCTATGAGTGTGTAATTCATAGCTGCCTTGTTATTAGTTGATTAAAGCACCTTGTATGTAACCTTATTCTATTAGCATGTGTGTGCTATGATTTATGTGACATTGATTAAATTAGAGAAACAATGAAGTTATAACATCAAAATACAAAGTATATCTAATGTACGTAAGCATATCGAATTTAAATACTAGTCTTTCCGATAGTACTTTATATGGTCAATACGAAAATATATCAACGCATGAAATGACATTTACATAATCTATTTATAAAGTATTTACGACACTGTCATATTAACCTAAATAAATAGGTGCGGTAATAACGTTCAAATATAATTTCATAATTAAAATTATTAGGACAACTTCTAATCGTACATATATTTTCTACCTGGAGGATATATCTAAAAACATTCAAAGTAACTTGAATCCTCTAAAATTTACTATAGAAAACATTTTGAGTAAACACTTAATAATAGTTAAGAACCTTTCTGTTAGAAAATAATCACCGTACGCACTTAAATCAGAAGTACTTAAAAGGTGTAAGTGATGATCAGAAAACCGGACGGTAAGTAGCTGTCCTCCAGCTTTTTACAATATCTTAATGTCCCATTGAATTTAGGAAACTATACGCATCACAGACTGGGTATTTTTACTTCAAAGTTGGCTTATTTGTACCAGTCTCTAAGACGATCGATCAACTGATTTATCCCTTTTATTTATATATGTAACTTTATTTTTATCAATGAATAGTACATGAAAATGAAAAGTTAAGAAACATGCTAAGGCAGGTAACATATCGATGAAGTGAAGTCAGAACTCGTAAGGATAAGGCTAGGTATTTTAACTTGCTTATCGTTAAAATAGATAAGATGTTATTAGTAATGATGATGATTGCTTTTCTGAACTTAAGGATAGAGATGTTGGAGAAACTTTGAGTCACTAAACTTTTAAAACTTAATAAAGTGAGGGAATAACGATTGATTTCACTACATAAATGTATTCAATCTTCAGTATTTATTAGTCAGTCTTTGTGACAGCCAGTTCCTGAAAAGTTCGTCGGTGCAAGTCAAGTGGTTAAATATCAGTTTTCTGCTAGGAAGTGACTGTAAAAGTAGCCTCGAAACGTACGTGAAAATCAATTAAATTTCAGATATCCCGAACGATATAAATTTTAGAATTACTGCTTTTAACTGATTGCTTTACATTGAAGATACCAGTACGCCAATTATCTGATAGCGTAAATGACCGTGTGAAAATCTTATTAATTATCAGAGGGGAGTTGCATCTAAAGGATATTATTTGTATAACCAAGCTGTGTGATGTTTATCCTAAGCACTCCAAATGATTAGGCTTGAAACCTACAATGAGACGGAGGGTTACCGAGAATAATTAGCAAAATATATATATTAGAGAGCTGACAAAATGAGGACAGGTTTGCAACAATTATGCCACCGTGTTGTGCCATGATTTGGCGATTATCCGTCACTGTATTCCTTCAACTGATAGTATTTACTAAGATAATTATAATTGGCATCAATTACGAGTGCTAACGTAAATGTTTATTTCGGGAAATTATTTCTATTGCTTAAATAACAATAAAATGACATTTCATGGACTAGAAGCTTTGTTTGAAACGCAGAAAACCTTTGATTTTTGATCAACTGGATAATCTTACATCTGTGTTATTTCGTACCAGTTCACTACTCATGAAATATGAATTAGTTTAAATACACGATCAGAGAATGAAACCCAATTAGTTTATTATTATTGACCATTAGACCTAGTATTACAAAGTGATATCATTCCAGCTGATATATTAGCTGAGCTAGTAGTCGGCTTAGGCAGCGATCATGTTGGAACCTTGATTTACTTAATTTTTTACATAAGCTTTACTCAAAAAATTATTCTCCATGTGCCCGGAAGATCTAAGAATTTGCTCTCACTTGACAACAGTCAATCTGAAGAACGATAGGTCTATACTGCAATTCTGCTGTTAATCGTAACAACTCGCTTATTTTTCGAATAATGGTGGGAAATTATATTTTTGTTCTATAAACGTAAACGAAAAAGCTCCTTATTTTTGTCCTAGCAGTCAGAAGCACGTACTCCCGATCCACACATGCGCAACACTAACGAATAGCCTGTATAATCCTTTTTTCTTTCATAACGATAGATAAAATAAGAAAATATCGCTTTTTAGGGAACTCATACCTTAAAGTAAGTAATCTGAACACTTGTGAACTCGTATGGAATGAAGACTATAAATAACCAAATAGAGCCCTGATTAGATCAATAAAACAACACACGGTCCTTGCTTAGGCCATTTCTAACTTTGCCATTCATTAGTTATTCGCCAAGTAATGTTGAAGCGCTGACACACTAGAAGCTTAACTAGTTGGATCAGCAGTGAGAACATTTCGTGTTGTAAATGAAGTCGATATCACGCTGAAGTATAACTCTGTTAACTTTGTATATATTAATTATACTGTTTTGGACTTTGTATGTTCTTGTCGATACCAGTAAAGCTAACAATTATTTAGGGAATACTCGTAATTATTCTAATTTGATTACTGGGAACAAAAGAGTTGCGCCCAGTTGTCGCCCTCGTTTCCGTCTTTCCGAAGGTAAGATATACTTAAAATTTTGAAACGAAAAAAACAATTCACGACAACAGATTAGCGAATCCGACAAATGTTTGTACTCGGACATAACTGAAGATATATAGATTCCCAGGCAGACAGAAGGCTCAGCGAATAGTTTTACTCATCAAGCAAGCTAATTGCGTTAATAAATCTTACTACCAAACACATTTTTCATTAAAAATAACCAAATTCAAGAAGCTGGCACTAGATATGAGGTTCGTAAGTCTGGCGACATATGTCACTCTTCGCAATGTTTGTAAAAATGACAGTTCAGTTTATCTTTGATCACATTCATCAGTTGAGCTGATAATACTTGTTAGAGTATTGGGTTCCAGTTATTGACTAATGAATGCAAGACAACGGCTCTCAGCTGAGTATGTGAGGTTGTAATTTTTAAACCTATTTCTTACTAACTCAAAGATTTGTCCTAGACAGAGCAAATAGATAAGGTATAGTAACACCGAAATCATTATTTAGAATGTGAAATTTCAATATAGGGTCACATTGTGTCCCGTGGATCAGGGAAAGGGATTAACCATCTTAATGGCTTGTAGTGATAAATAATTGCCCAACTAAGTAGTTGTATAGACACTTATCACTACGGCTGTCAGTGTTTGTTTTGGTGGATACGACTAACTGTAAGTGTTCGATGAAACATTACCACCAGATTACGAAACGACGTGCAGTGTGAAGTAACACCTCATCTAATCAGTCAGCATAGACTGTGAAGTTCCGATTTTGCCCAACTGATGAGCAAATATATTTTCCTCCTTACTCATTACTACTTTCTGATTCCCTCATATTCATGTGTGTATCTAATCGTTAAAGGCTACTCTAATTATGCAACAAGCGTAATTTTGTCTCATGCGTGTTGTACTTCAGGTTCATTGTAAGAAAGGTTTGAAAGATTTGTCACTATCCAAGTACCTACCCAGTGAAATAGAACATGCAAATCAAAATTCTTATTGATATTGAGATGCTGGAGTTGTAATTGTGCTAGGTCCAGCCAAACATAAGTCTTATGTACATAGAATTGTTGTTTATCGGGTGCACGTAAATAGAGGAACTGATGTGAAAAATCAGATAGGAATGAATTTGATGAAAAAGTAGTCCAACGAATGGCCAGGATTTAAATAATCCATGAGAAGTTCAATTATAAGTAATACACACACACACACAAAGAAGTGTATAATTTAAGAGTTGATATGTTCAGGGAATTATCTGTGCCTTTACACGGGGTTGGTGCTTCGAAACAATATCTAAGACTAACCCTCACGTACATAGAATAGAAATTTTGGAACACGTCTTTGATGAGTCATCTCAATGCTCACCAACATTCGGGACCTAACAGTTACTGTTGAGTTGCTGTTGTTTTCAGATCACTTCATACAATTATTCCTAATTCTTTATATTGTACACAGTGTATAACCATTTGATCATTTATTATGTTTTGGTTACTGATGCTGTAGCTGACGTGCAATAGTGGACTGTAACTTTAGTTAACTTACAACCACCTCTTCCCAAAATCTGGACCATCGACAGAATTCGACCGAATCAATTTGAAAATAAAGCCGTTCGGCATAACTGCGTATTGGTCTCCATATTTTCACAACGCAAACAGAGTAAAGTATTTATGAATTTAGTTGTTGCGGCAGCCCATGGATAGGGAACAGGAATAAAATAAGATCTAATATGGTACACACTGGAACACCACTCTAGATTTCTGTACAATGGTAAGAGATTGATGAGCCCATATGATAATGTATCTAAATTTATGCCTAAAGCCTTCTCTAAAATAGGGTAAAAACTCTGGTATCGACAACGTACAAATTTTTTACGCATACAGGTATTATCAGTTTTGTTAGAGTTGGTAGTAATCTCTCTTTCATGACCTTCAAATGTTCAAATCACTGAGGAATAAGGATGGGGACATGTAAACATTATGCCTTATCACGAAAATAGGCGTCGTTGTGAATTTTTTACATCTTCATGCACCAATAAGTTTAATAATCCACTTATAAATGCCACACGTTTGCAGATATGGCATGCGTCCCTTTATTCAATAAGCAACAAAGTTACAACTTTGACGTTTTAGTAAAACTGCATAGTTTGACAGCTGTTCCTTATGTTAACTCTATCACTTTTGCAAAGCTCAGGCTTTTAAATAGTCGAAACTCAGCTCAATACTCCCCTAGGTAAGTTCTCACATGCTGTTAATCTTCCAGAACTGAAATTCGGAATAATATTGTCACTTGGAACAGCGAACATCGTTTCCATTGCAAATTCAAAAGCAATGCTGAAACAACTATTCTGGATCCAAACATTCTGAGAGTTTCTATTCGTATGGTAGGTATTTTCTAACTTTGATAATTAAACCGGTCATGTACACATTTTTCAATATTAATTCCTTTTGTTTGGCTGCTTAGCAATCCACACGTATAATAATTTTTTTAAATTATCCACCAAACGTCTAGTTTCCTTATTCTCATTAAGTTCTGATCACACCCCACAAGGTATTCAAATTTTATTGGCATCTTGACTGTGGATTTCCTGCTGTCTTACAAGTTAATAAATGTTAGGATGTGTTAGCGAACAAGATACTTAGTCATAAGATGATTTAAAAGCTGTCATTTGGGACGTTTCGCTTTTATTTTGAAATGTTCATATGGTTTTCTTATGACCATGAATGTAATGTTCACTCTACAGTTGAGATGGAAGCTGTTAATTAGCATCAGTTGTCCTTTCACAGTGGTCATATTTCATATTGCAGGTGTATAGACTTGTTATTGTCCAACTTAATCGTTTACCTACTGGGACTTAGTTTTGTGTTCAGTTTTTTGTGAGTATAAGAATTCTGGCGCAAGGTATCTCATAGCATTGTGCATAAGAATGTGCTAATAAATGATATTGGCAAACAAATCTCCATATGTGGATGAAATGGTTACAGAATAAAATTTTACATTTATGTATTTTTGGATGTTGATGTAAATATTTACATCATAATTATGAGGCTTTAACCTGTTTTCCGGACCATCTCCTTTAGCGTGTGCAGTAAGTCGAAACAGTTAAGAATTTTTCTTGACATTTCCAGTGAATTCATTTTATCGCGTTCTCTAAAGGAGAAAAGTTTGTTTTTTTTTAACCAGTGTTGTGTGTTGCCTCATTGGTATAATTCCACCGAACGCACTTGGTAACGAACATATGTCGTTAAAATCAAGGTTTTACATGATCTTCCAGCTTACTTATACGCTTCACATAGCGTTATGTTACTAGTTCTACAATATGTCACATTGTCTATTGCATAGATCTTTGGGCGGCTGCTGAGTTGCGTAGGCGGCATCGTATATATGTACAATAAGATCAAATTGCTTAAGTTTCCTCAGTGCACGTAACATTGTTGTCATTAATTTGACCCTCTTTCATAGGAAACAAAAGGTGGCAAGTCATTTTATAAAGTCGGTTTTGTCAGCATAAACTTATCATGTTTTGCTGCCGTTGGAAATGTAATTAGCCGCCGACGATATATTTTGGAAGGCTACGATGAGAAACGTAAGCGGCAAGATAATTCACTTTTATCAATTTCATTTTGTCTGCGTCAGCTAACTGGAGATAATTGTTTTCGAACGTAAGTTCATGAATATTTCGATCCATAATTTACTACTATATTCAATATCTTTCATATTTACTGTTATTTTAAGTATACCTGTCTAATGTAACTAGTATTTTTGTTAGTATGCACTAATTCATAGCGTTCAGTTAGCATGGATCGTTTATTTTATCCGAGTTTTGCATTTATTCATGCTAAGGTTAGTAAAGATTCGTAATTCCTCTGAGATTCAAAGTCTGTGTTTTAATCAAAAATACATATTATTCATTGTTCAGTCATAACTGTGATCATGATTGTTTTAGTACCATATGTATATGGTGTTTTGATCTGCAGGCTACCATGATACCAACCGTGATGACACTACTGTCTAAAGTTTATAAAGTCGGTTGCATCCTGGAATGTAATGTATTGTTGAAATTATATTGGACAAAATCTTTTTGGTTTCGGATTACCTGCTGACTAATTGTTGATGTATTGAGACATCAGGTATTCCAGAAAACAAAACTTGATATTTTTAATCGTTAACCATGAAAGATCGGAAGGAGTTGTACTCCATTTTTGGTTTGCATCATGGCTTCACACAAATGTATTTGCTTGACGATTAAATACAAAATAACTTCTAATAAGGTAATTTTGTTAACAACGTATATAAATTTTGTCATATATGTGGGGATAATAAGAGGCTAATCAGATTTACTGACTAATATCTCAGGGACAAATTTTGGAAGTTTACGTCATATACAGAAGGTGGGGTCTGGGAGTATAAAGCAGGTTGGATGACGGTAGATACCTGTAGAAGCTACCTTAGCATTATTGTGGCGTCCTTTGTCAATTAGATTTGACGGGATGCAGATCCTTACTACCGACTGTCCTTTCCTAAGTAATGAAGTGATTTGATTAGTTTACTTAATATATTCAATCTAGATAACTTCTCAAACTAGTAAACACAATTAGCGCTGGCGAAATTACATAATCTACCTTTATTTCATATATATATATATATATATATATATATATATATATATATATATTTGTCATGCAAGTAGATAGCCACTTCTTGAATACTAAGTCTAATTACCAATAATACTATGTGGAAAGTATTTCTTGGTGTTATCCGATCCATTTGGTAATTATTCGCACATTTTTGTTTGATATTTTAGAATGTTGTACTGGTAATTTCCTTTAGTATTTTGAAATGTATGTCATAAAATACATGCTGGTTGACTTTGCAATATTATTGTTCCTACATTTACTAATTTAGTGTTTATCTTACTGTACTTATGGGTGTGGCAACTTGGATTGATGCACGCATATACCAGGTTCTACGCTGTATGTGACTGATACTGTTACTGTATGAAGCTCATGCTGATCACTAAGCTTGATATCCTACGATGTGACATAGTTAATCTTATCGAAATGTTCATAGGAAAAAATTCGTTTGTTTTTTAGGACAATAATCTTCTCAGCTCACTTTGTTCCACCTTACTGTGGCCTAATTATGACCTATATTTTTCTTTCTACTTTAAAACAAGTCGAACAAATATATACTGTGTTACTTAGTTTTCTTTTGATTGAATTGGTTAGGTATTTGATAAGGAAGCTTTCATTTATTTTCTACAAAAACGACATGCTACTACCATACAATACTATAATATTTCATAAAATAGTTAGTTTTCCTTTAAATGGTCTTATTATTTTATTGAGATTATATAAGATAGATATCTCAGTTTTTTAGAAGTCTTGCTATTGAGAAGTCGTTTATCTGCATGCTTTTGATTGACTCCTTTGTATCTATGTTTTGTATTGCTTTTAAAATAAACTAGAAAAACATTAATATATACTCTTTATTTTACCTAGTGTATGTAACTAAGAACAGTTCTATTAATTTTTTGTTTACTACGCATTTGTTTTAAGATTATTCTTATTCTTCTGCATTATGGTATGTAGCAAGTACAAGTTAGTAGGTTGAATTCTTTTTCTTCACTTACTGTTTTATTTGCTTGCTATGTTAAATCATATTAAGGATAAAAGTACATAAGTATTGTTTACTGTAATAAAGCAATTTAACTGCTAAATTGCTCAGTAGTAAAGCTGAATTATGTTAATTGCTAAGGTGTTATCAAATATGCAACGAATGACCTTGACTTAACCCAATCATAATCTTGGTGGTCAGAAAGCTAAAGTTACGTTTTAGCATTTTAGGGAAAATATTTTGGTTTACGATGCAAGTAAATGCAACTAGTGTATAGGTGTATGCTACTCTAGTGGGAAAAATTTGCATTTGGCTGGTACTACTATTGAACAACTTAGTTACTGTCTCTCGTATGATAAAGCAAAAAGGTTTCCTATCAACTACCTAACCTCCCACTACCTAATATCAGCAATATAGTGCCTACGATGTCAAGTCGTTTAGACTAGTGATCACACTGCAACCTGATAAAAGGTATTTAATTGGCTCTAAACAGAATTAGACACGTTGCATTAGTCACTACTAAGTCAATCGTCTTATAAAATAACAAAAGACTATGTTGCTAACTAATGGAATTTATTTTTATCAAAATAAATGTCTGGTTGTTGTGCGGAATGTATAACAAAAAATAAGCATGATCACGAGTAAATAATGAGAGATAACGTAATGTCACTTGTTAGCCATTTAGCTAGTCGTAACGCATACATGGTTTTGACTAAGACCAACAACTTTTTAGAAGTCAGTAAATCTCTTCACGGTTTTCCCATTTCTAGTTTGCTCCTAATTGACAATGGCTAAAACGTATAGTTAATGAATCTTAGTATAAAATTAAACAACAGGTTGTGTTTTGTTTAACTTCGTTCTGGTAATTACATATCTGATACCTTCTATGTATATTTCATTCCTAGAGGAGGTTGGCTGTGGCTCGATTAGCTCAATGGTAATATATTGGACTAGAAAACTGAATTACTTGGCTTTGAGTTCTGAATTGAGCATTAGTTCCTTCAAAATTGTGTGGTGAATCCCAGCTAATATAAAACCTAACTCGTGCAGAGTTTACTTCTATCTCCAAACGCTTAACACATGATTTCACTAGATATCTGTCTTGTCCTTGTTTATGACTAGTTGATAGATATACTATTTTAGAAGAGCTGACCTACTTAAGTTAATGCTATGATTACTGATAACATATATACGATATATAAGATATATATCAACAAATTTATGGTTGAACCAAGGTATCTGCATTGATTGATCACTCACCGATAGTTGTGGCCAGAATAACTCGTTATACCTGTAGTCTTGTTTATTGTCTTTTTGTTCAATCAATGAAAGTTCAGTAATGGATTTGAGTTCCATTATTAAAAATAATCATACACTAGCGTGTAATTGTTTCTAATTGTTAAGCCGTAAATAATGAGTAACCTGAATCCTAGGTTTGATTGCTTAATGCTGTAAAATACTAAGTTATATATATATATATATATATATATATATATATATATATATATATATTCCGTCGTATAAATTATAGATTTGATGTTATCAAATACTTGTTATTTCATTTCGCCAAAATATCCAACTTTTAAATATGTATACATTCATATCAGATTTTAATGTTTACTTCCCGTGTTCAACTCTATTCGCATTAATCTGGAATTAATCTAGGCGATTAGATATTTTAACTCATGTAATACCATTAACCATTCTTCTTATTTTGATTGTCCTTAATTATGTAACAATATACACGTGCTTAATCTTACACATTAATTAACTCAACCACTCAATAATAATAATCGCTTCCGCTAATGATTACATTTTTACAGGTCTTATGAAAGCATTCATTAACAAAAAACAGGCTTCCAAGTCCGTTGTAAAATTAGGTTTTATTGTATTAACTTGAGGTTGTCGTCATGTGAGCATAATTCAACAGTACTGAAAATCTATAGATGCTTGTTTCTGACTATTAGTAACCACCTATTTATCCAGTTATCTAAAACTATTTTTTTTGAAACAAACATTACATAATGTCAGTATTTCGACCAAGGTAATATGTATTAACCTTTCTAGAATATACATTTTCAGACGCATGTATACTTTTTATGCTATTTTCAGCCTAATATCTACAATCCATTGTACTGTCTTGTTATCATTTATAATCGTTTAAACCAAATAGCTTCGTCCTATTTTGTTTATTCCCGGACAATTATATATATATATATATATATATATATATATATATATATATATATATATATATATATATATATATAGATGTAAGGTACTATACAAAGATTGTAAATCTGCTGTCCATGTTGTGAATCCTCACTAAGTTAGGTAGTTGGGGCATACTTTAACTTCGCCAAACAACAACCTACCTCGACATATGATGTTGCATAGTGTAAGAGTAGGTTGGCAGAAACGTTAGACGACAACGATCGAAATATGACATCAGTCTATGAAGCGGGATTAAGTTATATTAGTAGGTGTAGATTTATATAGCTATATCCTAAGGCTAGTGAAATTAACCGGATACTCAAACTATAGCAGGTGGGATGAAATGTAAACCTACGACTTCGTTAATATGACTTGAATACTGTAACTACTGTGCCATCACTTGTAGGTGAAGTAAGACTCAAATTTGTAACCTATTAAATGAAAACTGAGTACGATGACCACTAAATCATTACTTTACAGAACTCTGTTTGTTCTCCTTTTTTCATTCATTATTTATTTATTAGCTCCACAGTATTTTTGTTACGTCTTCAATAAAAGTGGGCAGTGATAATTTTTAGCGGGACTCAAACAGAATCAGGACACAATTTATGGTTGTTTTCCCGATTTTTGTTCTTTTGTTTTGCGTTTTGTATTTTCTCGTACAACACATAAACTGACCTAAAATACGTTTGTTTGCTTTTAAGGCCATTTCTATATGTGACATACTCCATTCAATGACATGCACATATAGACAGTGTAGATAATGATGATGATCAATTATTACTGGATTTCTGAAACAGGTTAAGTTTTAAAAATCTAGTTCTTAACCATTATCTATCGATTCTTTTTCTCTTCTGTTATTTATTCCTCATATAAATACATATTCACGCTGTTCACCTATTGTTTGTTGCTTTCATCCATATATGTTTATGGTATCCATTAAAGTTATTGCTTCGTGTGATTTTATGCATGCTCGCCATATCACCAATATGTAGTGATGAACTTTTAAGTAATGTAAATAGGTGATTGTTTATATTTGTCTCCTCTTCATTTGAAAAAATTATTATTATTTCAGGAAAAAAATACTTAAATATTTTTGACTTTTATTGATGTGTGTATGTGTATATATGATCAGCATAGAACCTAGCACATGTGTGCATCGATCCATGCCTCTATGGCACCGCAAGATTAACACCATATTAGTATAAGTTACTCTAATAATAATAATAATAATAATAATAATAATAATAATAATAATAATAATAATAATAATATGAGTGTTAACATATAAAATATGGTTCAGAGAGCGTGGAAAGAAAGTTATGAAATAATTTGAAGCTCACAATTGAAGGGAGGACAATTAATGGATACATCTACGCCATTGTAATCGATTCTGGGCCACGTCACTCAGTGTTTTTAGCCACTGGTCACTGTATTCGTACAAACCCCATCCAATTAGTCTGCAGCTACCTACACGACTCAAACCAGCAGTCGGTGACTTCACGGACTGATGCCATGTTTTAGTTTGACCGCCTCTAACTCTTCTCCGTTCTGCTCCTATATCAGCTAACATTGCACGTCGAGGAAGATGGTGGTTGGACATATGCAACACATGCCCGAACCACCTCAGTCTTTAAAGATTCACTGACTGATTTACCATCTTTGCCTAACACCCGTCGTCTAACCTCGTTATTACTTACTCAGTGATCCAAGCTAACGCGAGAGATGTTTCGAAGACATCGATGGTCAAAAACTCAATCAATCAATCAATGTTTGTTATCCCATGTGGAGCATTGGCCACCAACCAGCATTCTCCAGCCAACTCTGTCCTGGGCTTTTCTTTCCACCTCTTTCCAAGTCCTATTCAGGTCTGTCTTCAATTCCCGACACAGTGTGTTCCTGAGTCTTCCTCTTTTTCTTAGGCCATTAGGATTCCAAGTTATTGCTTGTCTTGTGACACAGTATGATGGTTTCCTTAATGTGTGTCTTACCCCACCTCCAGCGCCCTTTTCTAATTTCTTCCTCGACTAGAGACTTGTTAGCTTGTTCTATGCTACAGTAGGTTGTCGCTGATGGTATTTGGCCAACGGATCCGAAGCGTCGTGCGCACGCATCTGTTTATAAATACTTGTATCTTTTGAATGATACTTCTCGTAGTTCTCCATACAAGTTTCAACTGCACACAACAGAACTGTCTTCACATTTGCATTGAAAATCCTGACTATAATCTTTACTGATAATTAATTCGAGTTTCGAATGTTTTTCAGTCGTAGAAATGCTGCCCTTGCCTTACCGATCCGCGCCTTCACATCTGCATCAAACCCTCCTTGTTTATGGATGATGCTACCCAAGTATTTGAAAGTTTCTATATCATGCAGAGTTTTTCCATCAAGTGTAAGTGAGTTGGTGGTCATTGTTTTGTATCTAAGGATGTTGCTTCTACCTTTGTGTATGTTGAGGCCTACTGCTGCGGAGGCTGCTTCTACACTGTCCGTCTTCACCTGCATTTGATGTTGAGTGTGGGATAGAAGAGCTAAGTCATCTGCAAAGTTGCCATCTAGTTGCATTTATTTTGTCTATTGTATTCTGAGAGTGTCTTGAGATGTTGCAGTCTTCATTATCCAGTCAACCACCAGTAGGTAGAGGAAGGGTGAGAGTAGGCAGCAGCCTTGTCTGACACCGGTCGTCGCTTTGAATGAATCTGTGAGCTGCCCTCGATGCACGATTTTACAGTATAGTCATTCGTAAGAATTCCGTATGGTGTTGACTATCTGTTCGGGTACGCCATAATGTTGAAGAGGGCTTTATCGACGCTGTCGAATGCTTTTTCATAGTCGAGGAAGTTGATGTAAAGTGGTGAATTCCATTGAATTGATTGTTCAACGATGAACCGTAGAGTAGCGATTTGGTCGGTACACACGATCGGTGTATTCGGAATCCGGCTTGTTGATGTCGAAGTTTAGCGTCGACTGGATCTTTCATTTGGTTCAGTAACACTCTGTTGAAGACTTTTCCTGGTATTGAAAGAAGAGTGATGCCTCTGTAGTTCTGGCAGTTGTTATGATTTCCTTTCTTTGGTATCTTGATGAGGTATCCTTCTTTCCAGTCTGTTGGTACTTGTTCTTCCTCCCAAACCTTCCTGAAGAGAATGTTGAGTATCTTTGCAGTTGCTTATATATCTGTCTTCAGTGGTCCAAAAGTAATAACCTTTAATTATTTAAGTTGGATTGTGACTGGCAAATGGAATCTAGGACGCGCGTTTCGTCCTATTCGGGACTTGTCGGCTGGATGTACCTGCATCCCAATGTTGATGTTCACAGTGGAGTTCGAACTCAGCCCGTTCCGTGTCGAACGCCACCGCGTTGGGACTGATCACTCTTAGTCCATAAAAGTTCAACGGGAATATACAAGTTCATCCTAATATCTATGCGGTCGTTGCATTAGTGTGACTACCTGGACTCAGTAGTCTAGTTGTGAACGCGGTGGCTTTCGGCACGGAATGGACTGAGTTCGAACTCCACTGTGAGCGCCAACATTCTGATGCAGGTACATCCAGCCAACGAGTCCCAAATAGAACGAAACGCGCGTTCTGGATTCCATTTCCCAGTCACAATTCAACTTAAATAATACTCGTGATTAACGGCTATTTCGATTCAATCCTCTCAGGATGCATATATAGCAGCAGAGACTGTCCATCTTCAGTCCATAACAAATCAACGGGAATATGCCACCGTCGTACGTCGTCTACCCTTAATGGCCATGTCTCACCCCCATACAGTAAGACAGGGAACTGTTACGCAGTACACTCTTCCTTTCGTTGAGAGACGAATATCTTGTTTACCTCATAGGTGACGTAAGTTGGAAAATTCCAAACGAGCTTTTTGAATTCTTAGTGTGATTTATTCAGAGACCAACCCATTATTGGCTAATGAGGCTTCTAAAATAAGTGAAGTAGTTGATGCTCTCAGCTACTTCACTCACTCACTATCTTTAGTTCAGGTGTTGACGAAGACCAGTCCTGTAGCAGTTGTTTGCATTTGGAGGGGGAGAAACTCATTCCGATCATGGTTGTATTTCAACTTATTGCTTTTAAGAGATTCTGCATCTTATCAGCGTCTTCTCCAAACAGGACTTTGTCACCAGTATATTCTTCTACTAGAAGATCGATTCCTGAAAAGTCAGACGATGGGCGTGTAATTTCCAGCAGTAATTCGACTATAAAATTGAATGGAAATGAAGACAGTGGGCAGCCTTGACGGACACCACTTGAGGTTACAAGTTCAAATGACAGTTCGCCATATGCTCTGACACGACTAATAGTGTTTGAGTAAAGAGCCTTAACAAGTTTTATGTACTTTTGGGGCACGCCTTTCAATCAAAGACATTGACATAGAACTTTTCGAACTAAACAGTCAAATGCCGCTTTAAAGTCAAGGAAAACCACCATTGTCGGGATCCGAAAAGTATGTCTGTGTTTTAAAACTTGACGAATGGTGAATATCTGCTCTATACAACCACAACCAGGTCTGAAACCAGCCTTGTTTTCTCGTATTTGTAGATCACGAGTTATGGTTAGACTTCTGATAATTATAGAAGCTAGTATTTTAGACACTATATTAGTCAAACTAATTCCTCTATGGTTATCACAGAACGACTTTGACCCTTTGTTATATACTGGGACGATTTACTATCGACACCGGTCAGACGGAATTATGTCGTCCCCAAACTTTAGTCAAAATATGGATGGATAATAGACATACACCACCACAAATTCATTAAATTCGGAAATGTAAACCGTTGAATACTAAATCACTTATCTACGGTTTAATCGTTGGTTGCGAGAATTGAAGGTTCTAGGTTCGGATTCAGGCGTGGTTGTAGGTGCCCACTTTTCAGGATACATATGCTAAGAATAAACAGCTTTTCAGAGCTCTCTGATTTTCAATGATTGTCAAGGTACAGTAATTCCTTGGTGTAAATTACAAAATTTATCAGAAATATGCCTTCCAAAAGTTTATATAATCTTTTAATAAGAATAATGTAGTTACCGGTGGCTAACTTTGAAATGGATTTCTTAAATTTTCATTGTATAACCTTGTTCTGTTGATCTAACTAGGTCAATGATGCGAGGCTGCAGTTGTTGGGTAAGTTTTAAAGGTCATGGTTTCTAATTCAAATGCTAGGTAGTCCTTAATAGGGATAGAAGGTCTGTCCACTATCCTTTAGTTTTCAGCATAACAATCTCAATGCTACTCATTAGTTGCTGCGCCTGACTTTGTGCTGATACTTTGTCCATACCCACTATAATTTGTATAGCTAACAGTTTATTTATTTACTTAACCTCATACGGAACTCAGTAGTAATTTGGTTATGTTTAAAATAATTTGTTTTCTTTTAAGACGTGTGTAGTACTTTCTATCGGAACCAAAGCCGTATTGTCTTAAGTATTTCATTCTCAGTTATTTTAACTTTCACTCGACTTCGGATAAGTGTTTGGTTCAAAAAATATTTTGTGTGATTAAATATACTTCCTACTATGATATACGGCAACCGTAGTTAAATGTCTTGTCATCAAGGTATTCCAGTATTCATGGTGTTCATCAACATAAGTTCGATTGGTTTCATGCACACATTCATCTCAACTTATTTAATTCGTTTATTGAAATTTCGTCTAACGGCCAAACGACTCTGTAAGCTTTAATATGTGAATTATTTAGCCCTACATGTAGTTTATGATGATGAGTTCATTATAACGACATTTCTTATTAAGATCTGACACTATCTGAACTCCTCAATGGTAGTAGTATCAGCGGACATCTCGTGTTACATGAATGAGTGTTGAGAACTTTCAAATTATAGTGAAACGACTATTGGGTATTCTACTGTTTCCAGTCACTTTTTTTAGGTTGTCGTTATTGCGTGGTGCAAATTGCCTTTATATTTTAGTATTGGTTGAATAAAAATTATTGTTCACTTCTTTATTTTTGTAAACGTGTATTTTTTTTTCCGTTTTTCAGACCAAAAGAGAATTTAAGTAACTGTTTAATTGAACCTCCTGATTTTCTTGACCTACCAGAAACTGATTCTGATACACGAGAGTATTCTATAACGGATTGTTCGCTAATCACTAGTTCACATAACACTAGTACTACCATTACTACTAATAATAATAACAACAATAATAAACTGATCGCTTCAGTTACAAATCAAGAATTAACAAATCAGAATATTTTAAAGCCTTTAAATAGTACAGTGAATGCATTAAGCAATAATCCATTAGAAATATTACATTCACTAGATCTAGATGCACTATCATCTACTTGTGTATCTTCTACTTCACTCACCTTATCATCATCTACAATAACACCAGCAACAATTCCATTGGCTTCAACTCCACCACAACCGTTATCGTCGATTGTTGATGGATCTTCGAAAAATATTAGTTCTTCTACTTCGTTTAGTCATTTTCAAGTGTCCCCTTTAGATAACTCATCTATATTTCCTGTTGGTAAGTTGAATAATATGACATAGTTTTGTATTCCTTTTGTATAATGTAGTATATGAACCTATTCATTTGTATATACTATATTGATGTATCACACCTTCTACTGCTAGTCACTCAGTCACAAGTTCAAGTTACTTTCTCACTTTTTCGGTTTGATCAACTAAGAAATATTACTTGTTCTCACACCTTGAGTGTGACCGCAAACCAAGTACACAAATCTACACATAACAAGTGTGTTAAAAAACACTGAGAGTTTTAAGTGCAAGGTAAAAATGGTAGTTGGTTGATAAACTTATGTAGTCTCATCTAATATGATTGTGACATGCGTTAAACATATCCAGCTTCCACCTACTTCGACATACAGCTGGAGGCTAACACAACGGTAAGTGGAGCGGCTAATGGTGATTAAACTTAAAGTTGACACCAGTTTGTTATGCCATTGTGATGTTGGTTTGAGCTATATCAAAAAATGTTGAATTATTATTTAAAGGCCCTGCAATAAACATAGTTTGTATTGAGAGATCTTAGATAGCATAGCTCAAAGTCAGTTTAAGTGGTACAATTCCATCAAGCCACTTTCTGTTCTATCATCTGATTTATTCTTTTCCAACTATATGTGTTTTGTATTTAGCTTTTCTGTATCACTAGTGCTTCTATTATTACAAGTTCATTACCATAGTCATCCTGTCGAGTTTTATATCATTTTGCTTATTTGTATTATAGTGACATAGACCGATACTCTTTCCTTCATTGCATCACATATGTGTTAAAAATCATTTTTCTGAGATTGCGCCAATAAGAATGCTTTGCTTTATTAATTTTTAAATTCATACTAGAACTACAAATATTTTGCCAAAATTATAACTTTTAGGCTGAACATAGATAATACACGCGTACATGTATAAAATATGTTGTTAAATAGTAATTAAATACTAATTAAAAAGAAATTTTGTCTTTCCATTGTTTTTTCTTCGTCAACTTGTGTAATGCGATTTCTCAAATTATTATTATTATTTCTGCAATATTAAGGAGTTCCCAATCTCTCCATCTCTCTCTATATTGGTTTTACTATTTGTTCGTAATCACTTATTTTCAAAAATAAAACTTCTATTCCTGACTGATTGAATAATAACCACTAGATGATTGATTAAAAATGCATAATTAGCATATTAAATGAAAAAAAATTTTCATTTCATACTTTTACTGGACTATCTTTTAAGCTACTTTTCACGAAATTAGCTTAGTGCATTCATTACGTAAACTGTCTCGAATGTCTTTTTTTTTCATCCAGAAATGACTTAATTGTCATTCTAAAATACGAATAAATATAAAATACTTATGTTACTATGATTGTATATATAAATTTACATCATTATTTCGTTCCAGGTTTTATTTATAAAGTTCGTTGTAGTTTTTGAAAGTATCCAGAAAGCAAAGTAGTTATTATTATACGTCAGAACAACTGAGTGGTGTAAGGCTTCACGATGTAGGCGGGTGCTCGTTTTTTTTTCAGGTACGGGTTTTGAAATAGTTGGTTAATCATTACAGAGTTCGGTTTTTAAACTACCGAGTCGTAGGTTTAAACAGTTGTCCACCTACTTTGCTTTGGTAGACACGTATTATCATTAGCCTCCACATGTAAAGTATAGCTCAAAGATAGGTGTATTAATTTGTACTTTGTGTGTGAGTTGCAGTAAAGTTATGATTTACATCTCTTATCGATTGCCAATGTTTATCCGTAGGCTTACTGAAATTATATTTGTCGTTATAATTAATAGATGTACTAATATAGTGTTGAATATTATGTGCACTGTTACAAAATAACGACTAATCGTGACAAATAAATTGAGTTGAAATATTTCTGTAAATGTATTTAGTTGTTTTAACTTTTGATCATTTACAGAGATCATAATTAAATGTCCTATTCCAACTTGTGAATGATGACATGTGTTGATGACAGTTAGTATAACTTGAAAAAGTATACACCTCTATTGAAACTTCGTTATAGATTCGTGGGGGTGGGAGCTTGTAGTTTTTACTCAGAAATATCTATTAATTGGTGATTCAAAGAGTTTGTCTAAAAATTATAAGTGGTATGGAGGATAACTAACTCATCAGACTGAATCCATTGACTTGTTACATTCATTGACAGTTTTTAAATGAATGTTATCTCACTTGGAACCGTACGTTAACCGATGCAAGATTTGTTACATTCTTTGTGTAATTCATTTGTCACATTTTGAAGAATAGCCTTAATTAATATTTTACGGTTATTGTATGACAGTCAACTCTTTATTGTAAAAAAATAATCCAAGTAATAAAGTAAGTCTCTTCAAAACTGACTAAAATAAAAGATATGTTCTAAAGGAAATTCGCTAATCTCCTATAGAATGCTAAACTCTCAGGAATGGTAATCATATTAGAGGATTTCAACTTCCAAGTTGATAAGCTAAGTCAAGCTTAAAACGCTTAGATGGATTTTTAGCGTATTACCCCAACAAGTGAATTATAGAGACCATCTCCTACAATTATGTTCAGAATACGACTTCATTCAATCAATCAATACCTGTTATCCCATGTGTAGTATAGGCTGCCAACCAGCATTGTTCAACCAACTCTGTCTGAGCTTTTCTTTCCAGTTCTTCCCAAGTGCTATTCATTCTCCTCATATCTGCATCTAATTCCTGGCGCAGTGTGCTCTTTGGTCCTCCACCACCAGTAGGTAGAGGAAAGTCGAGAGTAAGCAGCAGCCTTGTCTGACACCGGTCGTCGCTTTGAATGAATCTGTGAGCTGCCCTTGATGCACGATTTTACAGTATAGTCATGCGTAAGAATTCCGTATAGTGTTGACTATCTGTTCGGGTACGCCATAATGTTGAAGAGGGCTTTATAATGTTCTCCTATCGATGCTGTCGAATGTTTTCTTGTAGTCGAGGAAATTGATGCAAAGTGGTGAATTCCATTGAATTGATTGTTCAACGATGAGCCGTAGAGTAGCGATTTGGTCGGTACACGATCGGTGTATTCGGAATCCGGCTTGTTGATGTCGAAGTTTAGCGTCGACTGGATCTTTCATTTGGTTCAGTAACACTCTGTTGAAGACTTTTCCTGGTATTGAAAGAAGAGTGATGCCTCTGTAGTTCTGGCAGTTGTTATGATTTCCTTTCTTTGGTATTTTGTTGAGGTATCCTTCTTTCCAGTCTGTTGGTATTTGTTCTTCCTCCCAAACCTTCCTGAAGAGAATGTTGAGTATCTTTGCAGTTGCTTATATATCTGACTTTAGTGCCTCCTCTGGTACACTGTCTAGCCCGACTGACTGACTAGCCACTCATGATTTTTTGGATGACGATGTTGATTTCTTCGATTGTTGATGGGTCAGGGATTATTGAGAGATCTGTTAATACTGCTTCTATGCCTGGTGAGTTCAGTGGAGCTAGCCTATTTAAGTGTTCTTTGAAGTGTTCTACCCACCTGTTTCGCTGTTCATGCACTTGAGTGATTGGTCTGCAAGCCTTGTTCTTGATTGGCTGTTCTGGCTTACTATATTTTCCAGCTAGCTTCTTTGTTGTATCGTTTAAGTGTCTTATATTTCCTTCTTTTTCAACTTTTTCCGCTGTCACATAATACCGATTAGCAGCCCTAATGCTCTTCTTCACTTGCTTTTTGGCTTTTATGTATCCGACCTCTGCCTTGGCTTTCTCTGTTCTTGTTTGGCTGTTACTAATTGCTATCTTCTTGCTTCTCCTTTCTTGAATCTTATCGAGAATACCACAGAGGCGCATTCCTTATGATGGTGCTCCTTCTGACACAAAACCTCTTGATATGTTGCGACTATTTCTTCCTTGATCTCTTTCCAGTTACCCCCCCCCATAATATTTTCGTTTTCTCCTAGTAGATCGTGAAAGGCCTGGAACTTTTTGTTGAGGTTTATCTTGAATTCGTTGAGTTTGTTAGCATCCCGAGGAAGGGTTATATCAAACTTTTGTAATACTGCTGCTCCAGTTGTCCAGTACTTCAGCTGCAGTTTCATTTTAGCCACTACCGGGTGGTGATCTGAAGCCAAATCAGCTCCTTTTCTTGTTCTTACGTCTTCCAGGTCCTTCTGAACTTCTTATTGATGCAGACGTGATCTATTTGGATTTCAGTAATGTGGTCCTGTGAAACATATCTAGCTTCGTGTATACTTTTGTGGAAGAATATTATACCACCTACAAGTATTTTGTCGAAGGCACACAAGTTTGCAAACCTATCACCATTTTTTTTCGTTCTTTTCTCTCAGTCCATGTCGTCCCATGATGTTTTCATATTCGATGTTGTCCATTCTAGCCTAGGCGTTTAGGCCTCCCGTCAAAATGGTCAGGTTCTTGGCTGAACATTTTTCGATGATTGATTGCAGCCTTGCATAGAACTTGTTTTGTCGTCTTCGTGGGGTACCCATCCTATAAGAGCCTTCCCTGCTTCTTGGAACAGCTTTAGTGCTACTTCCTATGTGTGTGAGATATTTTCTTCGTGACTGGATAATATTTTCTGTCCAGCTTGTAACCAATGGGTTTCGCTTATTCCAAGTATCCTCGGTTTGTATTTTTTCATTTTTTCAGCTATTTTGATGCTTCTCTTTGTCTCCCACATCGTGCAATATTCTGTACCGATTATAATTGTTGGCGTGGTTGTCAGAAGGGGCATCGGCCTCGTGACTTCCATGAGGAGTCATAACTCATCGAAATAAAGACCTTCCAACTCCCAGGGCACAATTAAAATGGTCAAAACGGTTTTCTTCTGGTTAGCGTTTTTTTAGCTAGGTTGTTTTTTACGGGATGAGGCTGCTAACCTCATGCCCAAACCTCCTCCTTTATCCGGGCTTGGAACTGGCAGCAAACCTAAGGGGATTCCAGGAGGAGTTCAGAATACCAAATTTCTATCTAAACACCGAGTGCTTTACTAAATAAATACACGCTAACAAAACAGTGTTTAAAGTATCAATTAAACTGTTGTTTAGTATGTCATTTACATCTAACAAAACAAATTAAACTAAGGTACTGTCGATTATGTTTGATATAGCATAAAACTATGTTAATCACTCTGATTAAACAGTTAATGTCTGATTGTCTTATCTGAAAAGATTGACTTAATACTGTTGATATTTGTCGATTGGTTTGGTGTAATTAATCAAATAAGTTGCCTAAGACTGAAATAGGATTACAAATGGTGTCTGTAATGTACAACGAAAATTATATTCAACTTATTCACTAGTTTATACGATGCTTGAATATGTGCACAAATGCAGCTATATATTTGATCCGAGGCACAAATTCACACAAGTTGAGGTTATCTTCAATGTTTCCTATGTTTTGTAACTGTGTTGTACTCAGTACTTCCGGTTGCTTTTCCATTCATTCAGTGAATATTACAATGTTGTTGATATTTGGTTCAATGAATGACCTCCAAATTGATGTCATTTGCGTTTTATTTTTTAACAGTTTCTAATCATTTTAAGTATATGATATACAAAGTTGCACAATATAAGAAAATACTATAAACGGGTAATATATTAAAAACTTTGAGTGTATGTTCAGCATTAGTTAATTATATCAAATGCGTACCATGACTTATGAATATTGTGGTGTCTTAACCATTGCTACTACCTTGATGTAGTGGTCGAACTTTTTTGTCATGATGAACCAGTCAAAATACACTGGTCAGAACAATAGTTCCTTAAAGTCCTACTATACTAAACAGGTCAAGGTCTTTAAGGTCAACCCTAGCTCAATTTGCTTTCCAGGTACATCAAGTAGAATAAACCTTTCACGGTATAAGCAACGCTTAAATCCGTCTTAGAGACGTTTAGGTGAGTACTTTGACTTTGAGAACGAATAACATTGACCGTTTGTTGCAACTATGCCCAGACAATCGTTTTCTTCTGGCATGCACGAACTTTAGGCATTAGGAGCAACATCACCTAACCTGGCGAACTCCTGGACCTACTCAACAGTGGGCTTAAATAGACCATGTCGCTATCAATTACGGTTGAGGAGGCTTTATGGTAGACTCCCGGTGTTTTTGGAGTAATGTTCAAATTCATAAAGCTCGTTTGACTTGCGCTACCTATGATGTCGCGAGATATCTGTCTATCTGTCTCTAAATGAAAGGACGCATATACTGCACAACAGTTCTTTCTGTTTTGATATGAAACGTGGTCATTAAGAGTAAGCAACACTCGTAGGTTATTGGTATTTGATTATCTATGTTTTCGAAATATCGGTTTCGTTAGCTGAGATCACCGGGCATTAGGAAAGAATGTCATGTTAGTCGATGAGGTTGTCAGAAATAGCTAGGACATGTATGCCTACGTATGTCTAACCACCGCGGCGCGCGATGATGACTGGTATTGACATAGGGTAGAAGGAAGCTAGAGGCGGCCAAACCTGAACGTGGCATGAGCCCATGAAGCAAGTGATTACTGGTCTGAGTCGTGTTGATAGACCCAGACTACCTGGTTGGAGTCTGTGCGAATGTCGTTAACGGTGGTTGAAGACTCTGGATGATATAGTTCAGAATCAGTCACAGTGACGAAGGTGAATCCATTGTTTGTCTTAAATCGTGAGCTTATAGTAATTCTGTATCTTTCTTCCCGTTCCATATTTCATATGCTCACTCCTTTTTTGTTTTTATTGTTATTATCCTTGAAGTAACTACTACTTTTACTTATTTGGTGCTAATTTTGTTATGCTACTGAAGTGTGACAGCTAGGACCGGTGCACAAGTATCAGGTTCTGTATGATTCATACATACATACATTATAGTGTGATTTTTATTAGTGATTTTACTCGAATCGTTTAGTGTTATCTACTACTGTCCTTTATAAGTATTTCATTTATTATGTATCCAGAACTGCTTGGTTTGTCTGACAGTAATTATTTAGGACGTTATAGACAACCTGGGCTTAAATTAAAATGTAAGCATATTCCAATTTAACATACACTTTTCTTTTCTAGTCGATAAAATATTGTTCTCTCTTTTTGTGTCAAACTTACTCCACTCGTTTTTTCATTAAGATATTCTTCTTTATGTAGAAAATTCAGTCTTTCTACTCATAAAAAAAGCAATAGTCAGCAATATCATAAAGAGGAAATAAATGAATAAGATTATATAAGTAGATAGATGAGTAAGTGAATAAATGCATAATGAAGTAAGCAATCGTAATGAAATTAAATCAGTTTACTTTATCTTTTGTTGATGTGCAAAATTTAATTGCGGAAGATGTTTCTACACATCACTACACCCCGACAAGGAGAAATAAAAACTAAATTTATGTTGTTTCAACATCAGATACATATGAATGAGTGATAGTTGTAAGAAAGAGTCAAATGGTAGCAACAATCTCCAAAATTACTAAAAAGGAACTTAGGTTACGTAATCAACGAGTTTTCAAGCTGTTAAGAATATTCCATAAATAGTTTGCTATTATTTAGCTTAATGATCTACGGCAATAAAACTATAAATCTGGAAATCATGTCCCTCGCCTCGTAATAACTCTTGGATTTTCTCTTATATACTGTTTTTATCTTCATATTCTGTCCTATCTAATATTGTTTTTCAGTAACGTGATTAATATTTGTCTTTACTGAAAGCAACAAAGGCGATGAGTATATATCTGTCTCCGTTGTTCCTCACATATCTACTCTATTCTCATCGTGCTAATATGAGTTGTTACAACTTGAATCGTCTTACGGGTTAAAATTAATAGTGAATTTTCGATTGTTAAAATAAATCGGTAAATCCTAGTAATAGATGATAGACAATGGTAAAATGTTGATGAGTAGGGGCTAGTCATGAGACTAGATTATTAACTCAACTTCTGCTTTTATGTACTGAAATTAAAGAGGACCACTAGCCAGAAGAATGTTTTTTTTTATCCGTAAAACATACTTATGTATACATTAGTAACAGAAAGTTAAACAATATTAGATGACGTAGGCGATTGAAGTTAGTTATTTTTATGTCATCCGTTCTTTAATATCTTTTCTATTGGGCCCATTACTTATCCATCGTATCAGATAGATGCACATCCGTTTCATATCTTATGTTAACTCATGGACGTACACCACTTCTTAATACTCATTAGTTGTGTAACATATGTTTGTCTATGATTTAAAACTTTAAATTCACAAATCGCACTACCCAGGAATAAAACTACTATGTGCTTAATAGTGACTAATGTTGTGTGGGGATTCACGGATAACCAGTCAGATGACGTGATCAGTGGCTTACAACCGTATCGGGTTTGAAGTAATTATTCACAAATCGACGAGCAATGCTGTCTGGTGTAGGAGTAGGCTGGAAGAAAGCTAGGGGCGGCCAAACCAAAACATGGCACCAGTCCATGAAGTCATTGACAATTGGGCTGAGCCATGTTAATAGGTGCAGACTACCTGGTTGGGGTCCGCGTGACGCTCGTAATAAATGGTTAGAGACTTTGGGTGATATGGCTCAAAATCGTTGGCAATGGCGCAGGTGCATCCTTTCCTTGTCTTCCTCCAAATCCTAAGTTTCTGAACTTATCATAATTTTCTCTTTACTGGATCATATTTTCTTAAATGTTCTCGGTCTCTATTCCCTTCCATGAATACTAACTCTGTTACTATGTTCCCCACTCTGGGATTTGATTCGACAATTTAATCTCTATCTGCTAATTGAGGCATGGCAACTTGAACTGACGTACGCATGTACCAAGTTCTACGTTGCAACTGTCTGTCTGTCTGTCATTCACAAATCGCATTAGATGCGATCACGCTAAATGTCTAATTGACTGACAACCTCGAAATTTTAATGAGATGTCGTGACTGGTGGAGTTCAGACTTATCGAGAGTGATACAATTATCACCGATGAAAATATATAATCGTCCTATTGTTCGATAATGACTTTTTAAATGTTATATAACTTATATGGTTTAGTAAGTAATGCTATAAGTGATAGATTATTATTCTTTGTTTAGTTGATTACAATAGTTATATATTCACTGAATATTGTACAAATTCAGTTAATCTAACTACCACATTATTATATTTTATGCAGATATATTTTGTATGATCAATTTATTCGAACTAACACTTATTTTTGTAAATAAGCAGTCATTTTATTTTCTCTTTATACATTCTGTTTCTTAATAAATCAATCAGTCATTAGCCAGCCGTATGTAACTTAGAACCTACTTCATATTTGCGTAAGTTCAAGTTCCATTGGTACATTAGCACGAAGAGATGATATTAGTAAGATGAATAACATAATACATTTCAATTAAAATATATAAGAAGATATGTGTGCACATGTGCCATTGTTACTGATTCTGAGCTATCCGTGGTCTTCACCCAAAAGAAATCATTACTGTGTATTAAAATGTTATTAACCTTCGAGTAGCCTGTCTTATGATTGCATCACCCTTTCAATGTCAAGTATTGAAATTTTAGTTTTTGGCATCATTCATTTATGAAGCGCAGATCTGTGTACTCAGCTTGAAGTTACATTTAATATGTTCGGGTTATTGTAGATTTACATTGTTTCTTCCATATCAATCCGTATTGCATTATTTCTGTAAATACTGTAATTCAAGTTTCAAACATTTATCTGTTATGTTAAAGTGAAACATTATATTGATTTTTAAGTTGGATTGTGACTGGCAAGTGGAATCCAGGACGCGCGTTTCGTTCTATTTGGGACTCATCGGCTGGATGTACCTGCATCCCAATGTTGATGTTCACGCTGGGATTCGAACTCAGTTCGCTTCGTGCCAAACGCCACCGCGTTAACCAGCCGATGAGTCCCAAATAGGACGAAACGCGCATCCTGGATTCCACTTGGCAGTCACAATCCAACTTAAATATTTAACTTGTGTAATAACGCTATATCGAGGCAATCCGCTCAGGATGCACATATGGCAACAGAGACTGACCAGTTTCAGTCTATTAAAAATCAACGGGAAAATACAAGCTTATCTTAATTACATTATGCTGATTTTATTTGTGATTGAACCGAAAATCCTAATGATGTGCATAACCTCCAAGTAGCTTCTTACTGGTCTCTTATCCACATTAGTATACATTGTTCTTCTCCCCTACTTAATCTACTGAATTTTATGTATTTCAAAGAGAAAAATGTTTATTTATCTTACACTAAATTTATTATTCATATTACATAAACTGACCTAATTGTTTATGTTTTCTACGTGTCTGTACATTGAAGAAGATAGAAAAATTCCACTACTTGCTTGAGAAACAAACAAAATATCAGTATGTAGAATACGTTTATGATGTCTTATTCGCTTGAGGAAAGCTTAAAAAAATGTACTGTATCAACGATACCTTTTACAGTTAGAGTATTTTTCTCACAATACTCAGCATTATTTTATCGTAGGTTGTTTGTTACAGTTTCAAGTACTGGAAACTAGTTGACATTAGTTTTATAACTGTTGTTCATTTTTTTGATTATAATTTTACGTCGTTTATAAGAATTTTTGCAATTCAAATGCCAAGTACAGATCCATGTACTCGACTTCGAATAGTGCTGTAAGTATTAAGGTTATTTGCATCAAAATTATAGCAAAAGATCTCGAATGAGCCACTTAATGGCACCACTTTCTACAAGTGATTTTTTAAAAATCATTTTACAATAGATTATCAGTTTAAAGACCGGCTGAGAGTCAGTAATTACTTGGTAGTTATTTTATTCTCTGTTCTCTAATTTTTGGGTTTATAACTTCCGATTTAGACACTGATCATTTTTGAAATTCTCGATACTGATTTTCTAACCGCTTCTTAGTCCACAGAGATTTTTCACACTTAGGCCTCGAACGAACGAAAAGAATTGTGAATAAAGCTTTTATTTCCAAAGCTAACTTTTGTGTGGCTAGGGTTTTTTAGGGCCCATATGTGACGTTGATATACTTAGCGATTCTGAAAACAAGCTAAAATTGTTAACAGTATCTGTTATTTTCTAGTTGGCATGTGATGCCATTTTCTAGGATTATCAGGAACGTTTCAAAAACACACTGATTAGGTAAATTATCTCTAGCTTTTTTCCAGCTCCTCAAGGCTTTTCGAGGCACTCTCGCAAACTCTTACTAATTTTTACTTTTGGTAAGCATTTCCGACTTACACTATTACAGTTTTCCTTCATTTTTATCATATATACTTACTCTATCTACGTCGCTAGTTGGATATGTATTTATGCCATAATTCAGTTCGTCTTTAGTCACATTATTTAAAATCTCTCTTTTTGTATTTATATTTCTTTGTAGGGCGGAGTACCTGTGTTTCAAAATCATCACTCTGTCAAAATGATTTAATCTCTTCACAAACAAATATAAATCAAACATTAAGCATTCCTGAACAATTCGATCAATCACAGTCATTTTATGGTGAGGGTAAGTTATCAGGTTTAAGTTCTGTGACTCCTCTCTCAGACTCAACACCATCCACTCCATGTTCAATACCGAAGAGGGGCTTATTACCTCAATCTCCTCTTCCTTTAACATCAGACGAATCAATACATGTAAATCCACAACAACAGGATGTGTCAACAAATACAGCAGCTGCTGTTGAGTTAGATAAACAGTTATGTAACGTTACATATAGCAAACTTCATTCTGATCAGAATGTTACATTCAGTATGCTTAATCCCGATAATGGGACATGTTATTCTTTGCCAAATCGTCATCATTTGCCCAATATCCATATGATTACTGGTGCTAATCCCTCAAATGAAATCAACCAAAACGCTAACATTATTGACAATGATCCTAGTGTTAGATGTAGCAATTATGGTAAAAAGTGTTATGATTATTTTGCTACAGACAGCGTCCTTCTAGTACGATCATCCAGACGACGTCGTATTCGACCGGATCTACAAGTGTTGCCATCAATGAATACTGATACGAAAATCAATGATTCTCCGTGTCCTGGTACTACTACTGCTGATACATCTGTTTCTATATCTAATCCATCAAATTATTCAATGCCCGAACATGATTCTTCTTTATCATCAATCTCTTCATCGACTGCTACTGTTCCAACGGCAACAGTTGGTGTATCACGATTACTTTGTAAAAGTGGTATGCCTACAGATTATTATTCATCAGGTTATCAATCGCATTCAAGACAATCAAGTCTCGAATCACAGCCCGTTGGTTCTAGTCCACCATTATTGTCAACGGAAGTGTATACACAGACTCAATAATTGCTAGTATATTTAACATAAGCATTTTTTCTGTGCTCATGATGTGAGTGTTCTTTTTTAATTTTTTTGATCAAGTATGTATATTTATTACTTTATTTAATAATTACTGACCAAATTAAGGTGTAAAGTCAGTGCGTGGCATCATCGGTTGTTGGAATGAACCACGTTAGTATGTTCAGACTTATTAGGGTCCTCGTAATAACTGCTTTCGTTGGTTGGAGAGGTTAAATGAAATAGCTTACAACCAGCCATAATGTCGCAAATGTATCCATTCTTCGTCTCCCTGTAGATTTTCAGTTCCCTTATTCCTTCGTGCATAATTTTTTATTTCATCTTGTTGAACCGTACAAACAATCTTTAGTCATTCTGATTATGATTGGTACTTGATTTTTACTACTTCCTTGTCATTTTGTTTGCTAAGTTAATCTTTTTAGTTTGATACGGTATATTAACTTCTGCTAATGCATATTTGTCCCAGGCTTTGCACTGATTGTAACTAACTGACTAGTTGACTGTTGAATAGTTCTTAATAAACTCATTTCGGTGTATTTTATTCTCGTGAATAATTATAATATACCATAATATAACATACCTATAAGACCTAAAGTTACATTAACTATTCAACTTAGAAACTAATAGGCTTCTTATTTTGTTACTCCTTGATGATTCTGAATAGAAGAAAGTAGTGGGAGTAGGATACAGATCAATACACATCCCACTTAAATGAATTAGATCATACATATGTTATTTGTTTGTTTTTGAAAGGGTATTTTTCTCAGATTTCAGATTATATATAGTGTATTGATGGGGTTTTTCGTCTTGAAACGTATCGTATCTTAGTGAATTATTTGAAGGTTTAGCGTATATAGATTAGTCTGTTGATTACACTTGTTCTTAAAATGTTTGTGCAAATCAATAGAAGAACGTATGCTTACCAGTCCCCCTAAGTATTTCGTGAATGAGAGTTAAGAATGAAAATGATTGGTGTATCTTGTTTAATTTTGCTCTAACATGTTCGAAACTTTACGTAAAACTCTTCTGCTTATGTTAGATAGTTTAAAGCAGTTGGTAGGAAACAATAGATCTAGGCTAGGTAATCGTCGGTAATGTGTATGTAAAATTTCGATAGGGTTGACACCTTCTGTGGAATTCTATTCCAAACAATTGGTTTCACAATCTGAAGTGTTTCTATTGAACAGTCCTTGCCTCCCTATATTGTTTAAGTATCTTGCAACTAATATATATTGCCGTAGTTTTGAATGAGTTACCCTCAGCCACATCTTACTATTTGAATAATGAAACTCCATAAATTCTAAGCATCAATACTTTTGCATTTGCTATAATCATTATTTTTTAGATAATAAATAGAGTGACTGTATAATTTAATTATTTAATAAAAGTAGTAAAATTGAAAAATCTATCACATGTTTTATTTTCTAGCCTGAAAAGTTTATTTGTAAACTTGTGAGCTCGAGAATCAAGCACTTTCAGGTTCGTGTCCTCTTTAAGAAAGTCACTTAGTATCACTGAGCCACACTTAAAATTTCTACAGCTCAGAACAGAGTACACGTCTTTACTGAAATAGTGTTTTGAATAAGAGTTTGATTAATCTATGGACGAAATACTGATAGTGAAACAAATGCTGTGATACTACATGATTTAATGATAGCTGTTCACAAGACGGGATAATTGGCTCAAACTTCCAAATAACTAATACGTGAGATAATATCAGTAGCCAGATAAATAGGCTCATTCTTTCTCGTAAAATGCCATACATATATACAAAATATTGACTTAAAACTATATATATATATATATATATATATATATATATATATATATATATATATATATATATATATATATATATATATATATATATATATGTATCTTCATTAGATGTGAAGGCTTGGAATAACTATTAAAACACGTGACATGCCATTCGTAGTTTATAGGTTCGTCTTCTGGTTTAACATAGTCAACCTGGTGGTATCACTAGCTCTCATACATCTAACATGTTGTTCATAGCTGAATGCATAAACTGTTCATTTGATACATGAAGTTAATCATTCATTGAAACAATTCAAGATGTTACATTCAGATATTTTGCTTATTCACATTAAATATCTGAAGCGCAGAGTGATTGATAATCTGATTAGTAAAAAGATTATTAATTAGAGGAACCATTCATAATCATTAATTAAGTTGTAGAATGACAATTTTATTGTGTTCTTTTCTACACTACTTATATTGATAACTATAATCAAGATTATTAGTGTTTAAAGTACGTTTTACTACTGTGTACTTTACATCATGTTAATCGTCAACACATTATTGTGATTGGTTGATGCGGATCATAATAATTCGATTATTCAAAAAAAAATGACACTTTTTAATGCTCAACTTATTTTACACAAATTAATTCACTGCTAACAATGAATTAATCATATAGAATAAATCGATTAATACTTCGTTGGGATCTTCTTTATCATCAAGTAATCCTTTTGTATTTTTGTTTATATAATCTATGAAATTTGATAAATCACCTTAAACATTTCTTCATATTTTTATCATGGCAACAGAACAACATGCTTAGCCCTTTTTAGTAAATATATCGTGCATCCAACTATATACTTATTCCTGCATTTTTTTGAATTCTATATCAAAAGGGAACTGTCGTGGCTTGTCACATCAATCATCTGTCATTGTTATGGTTTATAATTTGATTAGTGAACAAGATTTGTAATTGGTAAGTTGAATTCACAGAGTGTTCATCAGTAGATGGATGCAATGATATGATGTGACTGAATGATGGCTACTTACAAAATCCGATTATTGATACGAACCTCTCTTAGTGTACTTATATCGATGACAAGTTCACTAGTAAGAAGAACATGTTTTATTATCTAAAAATAACATGATTACATGTCATAAATAACTGGGTACTATCCATTTTGTTGTACCTAGTTGGTAGCCCTAATTCATGCCCATCACATGATTCCCCTCTTCCTAGGCGGTGTTACTTTCGATTTGTTCTTTATATTCTTAATTTTTTTTATGGAAATCATATTTCCGTTGTGTCTACTAAATGCCACTATAGTATTGATATTTATCTTGAGTTGCTCATCTATCGTTGCTTGGTTACCAAGAAAGAAGAGGAAAAGTTTTTACTTTCGCTTCCTCTTTCCTCTTTAGGATGAACAGAGAACATCTAGTTTGTTTTTGTGCTGTGACTGAGAACTTCAGGGGTTCTGGTGAACTTACTTAGTGTGTAGCTTATGTGGGGCTGAACTGGAGTATGTGGTGTACGTTCAGCTAACTATCATTAGACCATATTCTGAACTTAAAGCTGAGGAAGGTTTACGAAATTATGTAAGTTATATCAGTCATTTCGTTGCCATAGATTTTCATTATCCATAGTACTCCCTTTAGTTTTGCTTATGTAAGTTGACACAAAATGGTCAGCATTTTAAAGCCTTACTGCCCCAAATAATGAAACACTCTCTCTATGATTAATATAATTCAGATAATGTTATATGTTAGTAGACTGTTTTCATTAGTCAGGTTCATTAGTTCCTTGTGAAGATTATGATTAGCTCCCACAATTCCAGAAAGAAGATGGATCAGTCACTAAATTACGTTGTCTTTCAGACTTTAAAAGGAAAAGGGAATTCATGTCTTATTGTCGAAATATGACAACTTTATTCCCGAATAGATTCTATTGAAACAATTTGCGTGACTCATGTAAAAGAGATCGGCACATCATCATCAAGTTGAGACACCAAATAGAGTTTGATCTCATATATCAAGAGTTAGCAAGAGTTTTCTATACAGCGCCATGTTTGCTGTAAATAATTACAAACGCCCTTCATTCTTGCACCTTTAATATATATTTTTGTGAGATTTGACCTATCTTTGTTATTAAAATTAATAAGATTGAAATATGAATCAAAAGTATAGTATACATAGTATTTAAGTAGAGGCGGTTACTCATTGGTTGAATTTCACCTTTTGTGGTTTGAAATCTTATTGTAACTTCAGTTTGGTCAACTGGATAGAATTAGTAACTGTCACACTTAGAATGGAACTTAAAGTCATTTACGCGAGTGTGAGAAAATGATAACTGAGTAAATACATAATAATTAAGTTACATGGTTACAAATTTAAGTCTAAATCCACTTATTTCTATCTTGTCTCCCATAAATACTAATGACAATAATTTATGTTAAGTTTAATACTTACTTACTGAGTTACCAATTAAAATTCATGAAATCTCTTTGTAACAAAATTCAAGGTTATCTGTGAGCAGTAAACTAAGTGGGAAACAACATTTAATACAATTCAGAGAGATCTTTGATTATTTTAACTTTTAGTTGAATAATGTCAAGCTTTCAGTTTATCAATAGTTAAAGTAAGTTAATGATAGTCATATATAAATAAGATTATCTATCAGGACAGTTTATCGACTAATGTAATCCATGTTTTATAGTTTTTTTTTAATTATTTTATCACAAATTTCACTATTACCTTAATTATATGCTTGTTGTTGTTTAAGTTAATTTCATATATAAAGATAATTGAATGATTGATGACCATCTCTTATCAAATTTGACCTTGACACTCTGTTTCTTTGTTTGTATTGTTTGAAATCCCGCTGATTTATATATCCACTTTAGTTTTTTCCTCTTTTATGATTTTAGTTTTGAAGAATTTATTCTATACTATTTTATGTAAATATAAATGGCAATGTTCACAAATCTTCACCGTGTTGTATAAAATACAAGTGTATTTCTAATATGACATCTATTTTCTCCTGCCTAGATGCACCGTTCTGATTGATATAATAGTGGTTTAATTGAAATTATTTTGTAGATACAGGTATTAAGTTTATTTTGTTGTATTCATCACAGATTGATTTTCCTAAATTTTTTGTTAGAAGTCGTGACTAATAGAGTTCAGATTTGTCAGGAAGTTAAATAGTTATCACTAATAACATCGATTAATAATCACGCTATACCACACATTTATGGAAGTGGAAATTGTACTATTCGACGCTGATCCAGTAGTGCAGATGATCAAGGGTTCATCACGAAACTTGAAAGCCTTGAGTCCGATTTCTTGGTGAAATCAAGGGTGCACACTACTGAGGAATCCCATACTAGGAAAATACAGTTGTCTAGTGCTCCCTGGTTTTCAATGATACCCAGCCGAACTCACCCTGTGGCGAATACATTTAACAAAACAGGGATTTGTTGTTTGTATTCATTACGGATTGATGTAGGATTTGTACGATTGTTCAACTAATAAACATTAAACAACTGTCTCATTCTATTATGGGATTCCTCAGCAGTGTACAGTCAAAACGAAATAATACTATTCTTTATAAAATCCATTAAAAATAATGATTGATTTATTTTACCTGATAACTGAATCTATTTCATTCTTAAAATTTTGGTATTTTTTGAAAGGATTAGGTGACAATTTAAATATATTAAAATATTACGATGTTATTCATTAGAACATAGGACTTTTTATTTTTCTTATTGTCTGTAGTGTTTATTCCGGTCAGGTATACTTCCCTTGAACATTTACTTGACAGACTCATATCGGTCTTGAAATGAATGTTTCGAAATTAAAAAAGAATCTATCTGCTTTAATAGTTGGATTTTTCTACTAATTACTTTTAACTGCATAATATTTAAATGTAGTTTATGCAAGTGATTTAGAGTGATAGTCAAATTACAACTTTCCACTTAGAACTTTGCCAATCTTAAGGACAAAAAAGCTTGATGTTAGGTATAAGTAGAAAACCTTTCTATCCTTCTGATTTGTATTTTTTTTTCAGTGAATTTTTAATTAGTTTAGTCATATTTAGATTAATATGACTCCATGAAATCTTCCTTTCGAATTCATCATATAGCTACTGGTAAAATTATCTCAATATAGGACGGAACGTGCATTCTAGATTGCATTTGCTAGCCTCAACATATATTTAATCATATTTATAAATTAATCCTGTATCAAGGTGATTCGCTAAGGTTGCACATGTAACAAGAGACATTGACTCTTAAAATATTAATAGAAAAATACAAATATATTCCATTTTGGTTAAGTATTTGGTCAACAATACTTATTTATTTGTATAGTAATTGTATTCGGTATTGTGATAGCTGTCATACCTATTCTCACTAAGTAATGCTTAACTAACATCGCGTTTCCAAACATAAAAATATGTACGATATTAAAGTCGGTTCGAGCCTCCTTATTACTGAACTTGTCCACATGCTGTATGTTGTTCGGCATTTTCGGTCATTTTTATATCTATTTAATCGGTGAATACTGCATATCACAGTGTAGTTTTCATTGAAGATTTCATTTCGAACTTCGGATGCTATTTACAGCTGTCTATAATTAAATATATAAGTATAACGCACCTCGTCATACCTAATGGAACTCACACATAATTGACTAAATTAACTATTAACCGATGTAAATTGTCATTTTCGAAAGTTTCATTTAGAAATAGAAGAAAGCCTATTCGTCTTCTACATCATTTTTGTTTTCATGACTCAAGATATATGATTATTCAGATCACATAACAGGCAATATCCCCACTCGAGTTACAAATCATATTATGTACGTGACTGGCGTATATTTAAAACAAAAACTGAGTAACGAATTCACGATTAATTAATAACAATGGTTCGTAAGCAGATACACAAAAATCAATCAGGCGAATATCAGTGAATTTCACAATTTAAATGTCCATTAATTACATAGTATATAATTCAAATGTGTTTTGATCTTCCTGTTGATTTGTTATAGACTAAAACTGATCAGTTTCTGTTGTCATATGTGAATCCTGAGCGGATTGCCTCGATATAGCGGTAGTACACAAGTGTTGTTTGATATTGTATGTTATTACTACAGATACTAATTTTTCGAAAATACAGCTTCCAACCTTATTCATTTTACTTTTTTGTCTTCGTTTTAAATCTTTTTTTCTTATACGATCTTGTGAATAGATCTATTATACCCGATAGCTATTATATATATGTATATATATTACTGACATAGTTCAGGATATATGCGTACGATTTCCTGTTTTTGACAAATTAAAATTTGCTCAAATAACTGTAGATAAAATCATTGGATTCGTTAGGTGATTTTTCATTTCTCTCATCTACTCTTCACATTGATTTATTTGAAGGTATATATATATAATTTCCGGAGCATTACAGTCATGATATATACATACTCAGCCTAAAGAATATCAAAATGTTTAGTTGATTGGATCTGTCACATTTAAATGTTGAGTATGGTGCCACTGAAAACCAAGAAACACTGGACAGCTGTTTCGTTCCAGTACGAGGCTCTTCGGCAATGCACGTTCTCAATTCCGCCAGGGGAATCGAACCCGGTCGCAACATCTCACTAGAGTTCAGACTTATAAGGAAAAAGTCAGTTATCACCACTCACAATAGATGATCGTCACCCTATTTCGCAAATTGACGTCCGTGCTCGCTTAATGGAAGGTGCGTTCTACTTTGCTAGGACGAAACAGTTGTCTCGTACTACCTGGTTTTCAATGGTACCCAGGCAACATCAATTTGTGACGAATCTAGTCGGCTAAACTTAATACCAGTTTCCATAAAACCACCTGAATTCAGTATCGAAATGTATCTAATTTTTGTCTGCAGTTTTTCAATTTCAAACACATCAATTATTGTGAGCGTTTGTATTCAAATGAATTATTGCAGCAAAATCTCAGAGCAGGGAAACATCTTACATTTTAAAATAGATTTATTTTCTAAGTAGTAAATTGCGTATTTCTTTTTTTTACCTCTTCATAAGTGAAGGGAAGCGAAACAGTTTAGCTAAATTCATAACTTGTTAGGACGAATCAATCCTAATTAAAGCACGCTCAGAACATGCTTACGAAGCCGTTCTATGATTTGCCCGTTCTTAACCAACGAGCGTCAACGAACGACTGAGAAGGTTCTAGAATATTTTTATATCGATTTTATACAAACTCTAGTGTAATTATTTATTATTTGCTTTCGCCTTCTGTTGTTATTTCTCAATACATTTTACCACCTGCTCTATTCCTGTTCTGATTTGTGCTCAAGTCGGTGTCGAATCGTAGGATACTAAGTGGATTTATTACATACTATTATCGAGACAATAGGGACAACACAACACAACTCTAGCTGTAAATATTGGTAATTTATTATAGAAACTTATTAAATGGAATGTCGACACTGATTAAATCACATGACTTTCACTTAGTAGGTCTCAGTTCCGAACTCCACCATGTCTAGTTCAGTTTGGTCGACTGTTCAGTACCACCAACCCTTCACATAACTGAAATATATCTTATAGCTGAGTACATAAATCTGTACTTGTTTCATTCGTGAATCGGTCAGTCTATCAAACATCAAATTCTTCCAGGAATCCTTGTAAAACATTGTAGTATCATAATCCTTTTCAATGAATCTACGGCAAGTTTTGTTTCATTTCAATTTCTTTCCTATTTCCATTGATCACATCTTTTTTTGAAGTTTATCATAACTGTCAATAATTTGTCTCATCATTTAACCTCTAAATACAAATTCTTTTTTCTAAGCAAATTGTACAGTTTAATTTATTTTCAAAATCTCAATAAAACAATATTGTCTATTTAAATGAAGAGAAAAACAATAATTGAATTGATAAGATTTAAGAAAAAGAAACAAAAAACAACGATAATTTACTTTACTTGTTAGAAAAGTAAAATAATTACAACGACTAATCAATTGTATTGAAGTTGGATTGTGACTGGCAAGTGGAATCCAGGACGCGCGTTTCGTCCTATTTGGGACTCATCGGCGACTAATCAATTGGTTTAATGTCTATCATTATTAACGATTGAATTATCAAATCATTTTAACGATTATATGATGGTTAATATGATTTGTAATTTGAACATGAAAATATACATAATAATGTATCTTTACTGAAAACTTTATTTATGTACCTGTACTTGTAAAGTGATGCATTAGTATTTAGATCACATTTTTTTAATTGATAAAAGCTGTTAAGAACTAGTTGCTTTGGAGGTGGAGAGTAGGAGAGGGAAAACACAATATTTTAAATTAACAATAGTAAGTGAGTGAATTTTTAGAAACAAAAAAGCCATACCTTGTAAATCACAGTTTATCCACCGGTTCGTTCTTGTTTTGTTTTTTCCTTTCATGTTTTAGTAAACAGACATTATTTTTTAAAGGACTAATTAGTTGAACAAATCACTAGGATTCATTGATAAACAGTTGTTCCTGTGAATTCAGCTACCAATGGTTGTGTTCTTTTTCTCTTCGAGGAATTTTTTAATGATTTAACTATGAAAATTACACATTTACTATGATACTTTTAGGTATTAAGGGTAATAGTAGAATGGTGAGACTCATATGTAACTGATATCTTTGTTTACTGAAATGCATCTTGTAATAAGCAAGATTTATATATATATATATATATATATTACCGTGAGGCTTTAAAACCCCTGTAGTATTTCCTAAGACGTCTCTTACAAATATCCAATATTTAAATAATTGACGTATTGAAAAGTACTATGATCTATCTTTACCAACTCAGGTAACCGGTATGTATATTTGCGTATGCCAAACCGTCGCTTGTCTCTACGTGTGATGATGACTGGCCCTAGCACAAAACTAAGGACAGCCAGACAAAAAGCTTATTATTAGTCCATGAGGTCACTGACTATTAATATGAACTGTGTTGGTAGGTGTCAATTTTCTGATTTAGGTCGGCGCGATTATTTTAAACAATAATTAGCATATTCTCATAAATCCATCACCACCATCATCAACAACGTAGAACCGGGCACATACGCCATAGGCTCAAATTGCCATACAACATTAGCACTACGAGATTACAAAGGTAACATAATAACTGAATACAAGAGGGGAGAGTAATGTAAAGGTGTGCAGAAAATAATAATAGAATTCAAGATCTAGATGAAGTTAAATGAGTGAGTACACTTGCTCCACTGTGATTGATTCTGAGCCATATCGCCTAGTGTATCCAGCCATTTATTGCGACTATCACGTGGTCCCCAACCAGGTAATCTACATCTACCATGATTCCATGTTTTGGTTTGGTTGCCCCTACCCTTCTTCCATCCTACTTCAACCCTTGCTAACATCGCGTGACGTAGTAGGCGGTGGTTGGGCATACACAATACATGTTCCAACCATCTCAATCGATGAAGGTTAATGACCTCTTTGACTGATTTAACATATTTCCCAAGAACCTTTTGTCTAACCTTGATATTTTTCGACTGTTCCATGAGCGATGTTACGAATATTTCTATGGTCAAATACCTGAATCCGACGCATATCTTGGGTTTCATAGCCCACGTTTCATGGCACAGACTGCTACGCATTACACCCAGCCTTTCGTTGAGACACGGATATCTCGTCTGCGCCACAAGTGGCGTAAATTGGCAAATGCCGATCGGGCTTTTTGAATCCGTGTTTAGATTTCGTCAGACACCGACCCACCAGAAGTTATGGGACTTCCGAAATTATTGAATCGGTCAACACATTCAAATACTTCACTCCCCATAAGTAATCTGGGTGATAAAGCAGACCAGTCCTGGAGTAACACTTTGCATTTAGGAAGGGGAGAAGCTCATCCCGAATATGCTTGCGCTGTTACTCAAGGTGCTCAGAATGGGAGGAAATTAATTCCTGAGGAGTTAAGAGAAGTAAGTGAGTTCTCTAAGAGTACATCTATGACGAAATTAATTAAAAAAGGGAGTAAAGGACAACACTAACGAACCCTACATGAGGATGAAGTTTTTCGTGACAATTCGCTGTATGCTCTGAGTCGACCGGTGGTGACCGGGTAGAGAGTCTTTATAAGGTTTATGTACTTTTGGGGTATGCTTTTTAATGACAAACACTGCCACAAGACTTCACGGTCTACGGAGTCGGAAGCTGCTTTCAAGTCGAGAAATACAACTATAGTCGGGCATTGGTACAGATGTCTATGTTCGATCAGTGAACAAGACCAATCAGATAGGATGATGTTCAGATCCCAGACGTCGACTAATATATCAATCAACCTGCTAGCTAAGACTGGACCACCATCTTTAAATATATCTGTAGACAACCTATCAGATCCTGCTGCTCTCCTTAGCTTCAAGTTACTGATATCCTTTTTAAACTTACTGAGAATCGGGGTACCTGTTTCAGTTTTCCATTCAGGTAGCTTGGTGTTCGTAGGTAAGCTAGGAGTAGCTGAGGGCTAGTTGAGCTGTTCCTAAAAGTGTTCTGCCCATCGATCTAATCCCTTAGATCGAGAGCGAATCATAGACCAATCTTTTTGCGAGATAGTTTCACTTACCGCCGATTTCTTAATACGGGTGTTTTTGATAAGCCGGAACAACTGTTTACTATGCCCGCCGCTGCCGATGCTTTCATCACTTTTGCTTTTATGCCGATAGTCTGAATATAACTGTCTCAGACGATCTCCGTTATCTGTCTGTTGGTCTAGAATGCCGAATAATCCACCTAAGTATTTTCCAGCCTGATTTAGTCTACCTACTTGGGCATTAAAATCTCCTGCTATAATTACTATGTTTGAGTGCTTAGCTTTCTGAAGGAGGCTAGAGAACCTCATATAGAACTCGTCCTTCACTTCATCTATGCTGCAGTCAGTGGGGGGCATAAGCAGAGACGACAAAAAGGTATCGACATGTGTCCCTATCTTTCCGAGTTCGTACTGTACCATTTAGACGGGGAGCACATAAACGATTGTCTACGGGAATTCTTTCAAGAAGTGTCTATTCTGCCCGTAAGCTTAGTGCTATGCCTACACCAGCAAGGCCACGTGAGCTTGCTGTCGAGTCTCCAGATAGACGAAGAGTGAATTGTGCTGTTCCGTTACATTGACTAGGTGAGGCCAAACGGATGACCATTCTGAGATCCTGTATGCGTGTTTCAGAGACACAGCATACATCACTTGCAAAAGATTCTAGTGTTTTAGCTAAGACAGCTTTTTGATCGATTTGACACAGCGTACGTACATTAAAAGCTCCAACATGAAGTTTAGAGCGTGGTTTCATGAGACCTGGTATGACATTTGGGGAACTCGGGTAACCAGTACGAGTGGCATGCATAGAAAATGTAGTAGAAGGAGTGTTACAAGTAGAAACCAGAGAAGGAGAACATGTTTGATCATGAACAAGGTGAGGTCGAGTGCTATTAGAGGTATGAGGGCGGTTATCACTTCCCGGTTGCCCACACAATGGAAAGGTTTTCTTTAGGTACTTAAAAAATAAAATGGATTAGGGGAGATGTTGGTGACCCGAGAGTGTGACCGCAGTGCCCAGAAGACAACTGTTTGAGGTTGGTCACCTATATTAATTGTTGCTCCAGTTGTCAGAAGAGGCATCGGCCTCGCGATTTTCGAAGAAGCTCCGTTTTCATCGTGAGGCGTCATAACTCGTCGAAGTGAAGACCTTCCAACTCCCACGGCAGAATTTAAAGGATTTAGATGGCTTTTACTGATTTGCACTTTCTTAGCATGGTTGTTGTTTTTACGGGATGGGGTTGGTAACCCTATGCCCAACCCTCCTCCTTTATCTGGGCTTGAGAACGGCAGTAACCCGAGGAGGGTTCCAGGCGGAGTTTCATAAATCCAGATTCTTAAAACTTACATTTTTTTTCTTTTTATGAACTCATTCTTCTTAAATCATATTCTGTATGTCCAGACTTTTCTTACTGTGATTGGTGTTGCTAGGATTTCTATTTCTTTGTTATTTATCCTACTACCCTAATGTAGCATAAACCAATATACTTATATGCCATGTTCTACGTTGTACCTGATTCGTTGATATATATGTGTAATAATTCATGACTATCTTATGAATATTTTACTTCTTTTGTCATTTAAATCACTGATTGATGAGTGAATCAACCTTTCATTTTAGTTTATTTTACCTGCTTATTTTGCATAATATAATTGCACATTGTTGTAAATGAGTGTAAGTTTCATACCTCTTGCTATCACTCTATATCTTATTACACAATTTGGCTAGTATTTATTTATTTACCTAGTAACTATGTAATATTTTAGGATTCATTATATCTTTTCCGCCTGTGTGTATGTACCAAACTTCACAGCGAAACTGAAGTGTAAACTCTATACTAAACAGTTACTTACAATTCAACTTTTTTATTAAAAGATATTAGTTTATATACATATATTCAATAGTGACTTTGTGTCATGAAGGCCTCAGAATGTTCATCTTGCATTCCATTACTTTTATTTCCTATTATTAAAGTCAGCTGGCGTAAATGCATACTTGTTCAAACTGCTATACTACATCGACATGAAAAGATGAATTTAACAAATTGAATATCGAAGAAACAGAGATAGTATATTAAATCTAATGAGAAAGATTAAACATTGAAAGTATGGTTCGGGAAGTTGTAATAAAAAGATATACGTGAGAGAATGCTGGGACTCAAGTTTTAAGAGTACAGAATATATAAATACACCTACACTAATGTGAATGATTTTGAAGCATGTCACATAGCGTTTCCATTCAATGGTCGCAATCACTGATTTGATTTTAACTGGTCAGTTGCATCTGTTAACATACTTCAGTTCAATTGTTGACCACTACAGAAAGTAGTGCCACGTTGCGGTTTAGCGGCTTGTACTTTTCTTCATCCTAATACACTAGTCGACATACTGTTAATGTAGACTGTAATATGGCATATAGGATACATATTCTTATCACCACAGATCGGGAAGATTCAGTACCTCAGTAACCAATTTCGCAGCTCTCCCTTGTACCGTCTGTCCTACCTACGATACGCGAACAGTGCATCAAAGACACGTAGTATCAAAGTTATGTGGTCTGCATATGTCTTTCACTTTCATAGATCTCGTTTGATAAGCATAAAATAACATTGAATGAACTTTTGCACATTTTACTCGTTCTTCGATCGGGTGTCAATTAGCCCGCCTTTGTTAAAAGCAATGTACACTGACAATATCGATATGAATTTTCTGAATCCATATCATGATTTTTTCAGATACCATCCTACTATGGTTGATGAAACTCCAAAAAATAGTGAATTTATCAATTCATTCTTTATATAATTCTGTGTAAATGCAAGAATAATATAAAAGTGCGTTTTATTTTTTTGAACCAAATGGTATTACAAAATACTTTGAATTCTCCTATTTCAAGATTTGATTTTATTTATAGTAAATGACCAATATAAAATCAATTTTAAGTTTATTTACCGTTCAATTACCTCGTGAAAATTTTAACATTGAATTTTGAATGCATAAATGTTAATTAAATTCGGAAATCATGTGATCACATAATTTACATTTGTATATTACACGCATAAAAACATTGAATGAACTTTTGCACATTTTACTCGTTCTTCGATCGGGTGTCAATTAGCCCGCCTTTGTTAAAAGCAATGTACACTGACAATATCGATATGAATTTTCTGAATCCATATCATGATTTTTTCAGATACCATCCTACTATGGTTGATGAAACTCCAAAAAATAGTGAATTTATCAATTCATTCTTTATATAATTCTGTGTAAATGCAAGAATAATATAAAAGTGCGTTTTATTTTTTGAACCAAATGGTATTACAAAATACTTTGAATTCTCCTATTTCAAGATTTGATTTTATTTATAGTAAATGACCAATATAAAATCAATTTTAAGTTTATTTACCGTTCAATTACCTCGTATATATATGCACTATTTGTAATGAATATATACGACATTATTGTGATGATTGTCTTCGTCACGAAATGATCTAGGTTAGGTACCATTTAAAATTAGGAAATGTTTAATAATTCTTTTATCGCTATATATCATAAATTGATTAAAATGGGAATTCTCCCATCGGGCGCTGACTATTGTGATGTTGATAATTAAGCGTTTACCGCAAAGCTTGAAGGTTATAGGTTCAATTCTTTTACACAATCGATGTACACTGGTGAAAAGTCCCATATTTAGACGAAACAGCTTTCTAATGTTCTGTGGATTTCAATTGTACCCAACTGAGATCATTCTGTTACGAATACAAACAGTAAAATTAAATATCAGTCTCCACAAAACCACGAGATTATTTGTTGGCATCCATAATCATTTCTTAATTATGTATATATTGTTTATTATAATTTTAAATATTGTGATATAGCAATATATTCACTGATTTTGAAATATTACATCCTACACTGCGAATTTTTTTTACCATAGTTAAGTTATCTAAAAGATTCAGACAACCAGTAATGTTTACTAAATGCGTTTCTATCAGCATTTTTGGTCATTAGTCTAATTATTAAGTGATTGATCGCTGTATATTAGAGTGTGATTTCCATTAAACATGTTTACTCAAAGCTCTAAATTTCATTACATTCATTTTACATACGCAATGTTGAGCTTGTTTACATTAACGTATTCACAGGAGACAGTTGTGAATAGTTTCAAACACTTGTAATAAGGTTTTTTGTAAACTACACTGTAACTTCCATCACTTAGTGAACATTGGACACTACGGTTATTGTTTTGCAAACTTTCCGTTTCACGGCATTCTAACAATTCAAGGCATTCATTATTGATATTTTATCTCAATTATCAGGTACAGATTTGTGGGCTTGGTTTTACATAATACTTTTGATGTAATGGCTAATCATATTACCCAGTTGTTCAAAATAGAAATATGTGGAGCGGCATTCAAACTAACGAAATAGTCGCCGATGGTCGTACATATTAGTAATTAAGCTATTGTCAGTATGCATTTATGATATTACAAAAATGTAATAGTTATTGAATTAAGGTTACTTTTTCTGTTGGTAATAAGTATTTTTGTCTTCGATCTTAAAATTTCACAATAGTCTTCATTAACTTTTATTATAAGTATCTGCAAATGCAATTTATTAGAGAAGAAACTAAGTGTATACGGATTTTTCATGATTCTTATTCATTTAACTTTAGTATCAATTCAGTATTAGTTCCGTTTAGTATAATATTTATTTTGTTTATTTCTGTTAATCTCCTTCCCTTGGATTCATTGTTCATTGTTGGCTGTTGAAAATAGCTAAGAAGTTTATTTACAGTTAGAATGCCGACTGTAGTGACGTGGGACATTAGAACAATACTTATCCGGTGAAAATCATAGAACTTTATATCAATCCAAACAATGTGTGTCGACCTTTCCAACACTAGTTTATGTATGTCTAGTCCTTAATGCTGACCCACTTCTATGGATCAAGTTGCAACGTGGTTACTAGTTGATCAGAACTAATGATTAAATGAACATTAAGTTGGTCATTATTTAGGTTGTAAAACTAAGTGACCCGTTTTCGAATCTCATTATTTGCATCATTTCTCCAAGATTTCACGTTACATCTTGCTGATGAGTACTGACTGGCATGAAACCTAGGTCCAAGTTTTCCTACCTATTCCTCTCAACCTCCTAACAGAACATTAATCTACTTGTAAAAGATAGATAATACAAGGCATCCATTAAAACAGTTCTGTTTTATTTGGTCTAAACGAGATTGTCCCCATCAATTGTTTTATTCAATTATCATTTTCTCTGAACAATTTTATCTAATTTTGATAACTGCTCTAACCTCATTCATATAACATGAACTAATTATTAGTTAATTCAGTTTCTTTTTAGTTTATTGTATAATTTATCTACTCATTCAGTTTCATTTAAATTGTTCTGTAATTTAGTTTTCTTTTGTTTAACTATTGTAACTTTCAAAACTGTTTAGAAAATAATAACAATTTATAATATTGAACTATTGTAGTAACTGGTAGTGTTTTGTTCTCATTGGCAGTTAACATGTAACAAAGCATCAAACTGTGTTGTCATTGGTTAATTTGTTACGTATATATGTATTCTTTTTGATAAATTCATTTCATATTCAACAAGTATAGGGTTAAAAAATTCTAGTTACAAAACAAAGCCAAATTTGTCGGCAATTTCATCATTTGAATGCGAAAGATTACATCATATGAAATTCGAATTGTATTGTAAAGTAAAATTGTTAATGTTGAAGCAGCAATTATCCTGTAATCTGTTTAAGGTTAAACGACAGTTGAAATAATAAGATTGTTAAGCAGAATACATATTCAGGTAATGAATTGTGACAAAATTGCCGATGAACAGCTCTCATTTTAGTTAAGCAAGGAGATTGTAAAAAGCATCAACTGTTCGATATTAGCCCACTTACTTCAAACACGTCATGCGTCGAGCGTTAACCAATCATTTATTATAATTTACCTTGTAAATAGTCCTTCAGATGGCGGAAACGAATTACATGATAATTGTCGTTTCAACATTATCAATCGTACTGTATGCTAAGAATTCAGATTGTGCTAAACATACTATTTAATCAAGCTATTATACATACATAAATATTGGAGCCAAGCACGCGAACAGTGTTTTCAGAATGCCTACAGACTATAATGTTTTTTCTCGTAATCTATTTCAAACTGTTAATGATTACTAGTATTATTAATATCATTGTGATTATAAAGTACCTTATCAATTATTTCCTCTTTTTTTCCCATCAGCTACTCACAATCAAAATGTGATGACTATGTTTGTGATTGCACACTCTGCGTTGCTGTGAACCTTCTATTATACATGCATGTATATAATATTTACAAGTGTTCTCTGAATTGTTCAATTAAGCACATGACACTTATCAAACAACATATTCAACGTAAAACTAAATAAACGTATACAGTTATCTGTTCTTCTTTATTATTATAATTATTATTATCATTATCATCATCACATGAGAGAGCTTATCACTTTTCATGATGTGGTAAGTGATAACAATCAATTATCCTTATTATTGTTTTATGGTATTGATAGAAATGCAGAAAACAAATACTCTGTTAGAATAAACATGTTTATCTTATTAAATTAATCATTGAACATTAATATTTGTTATTTTTCTGTATATTCTAGTATGTTATCATTAACAGTTTGTGTACATCAAGTAATTTAGCATACGATCAAAAAAATAAGCTCTTCTACTTCTTATCCTCTTACTACTATTACTACTACTACTACTACTACCTTCTGTGATTTGTATTTTAAAAAAGTAGAACATTTTTCTAATGAATATTAAATTAGTTTTCTTTTTTCTCTCTCTCTCTCTCTTTCTCCCTAACATATTAGTGTATTTCTTTATGAATGTGATGTAAATAAGTCAACAGTACACTTGATGCCACCTTCTACTTTCTTCAGCTTTTTTATTGACATTTTATTCTTCTATTTGTTCATTTGTTTTTAGTGGTTTTCAGAATAATTTCTCCTATAAACTGGTTATTATCTTACTTGTTGTGTTATCACTCGCTTTAAATTATGTTCAGTTTCATATTGTTTTCTGATTATAGCATTCAATTACATATTAGTTGTTGTCCGTTGGAGTGTATCTCCAAGTATTATTACTATTATTATGGTGTTCTGCTGTTTATCATGTCTGCTCTTGTTGTCTTTTGGTATATGTAGAATCCGTACTAAATATTGAATACAAATCTTCTTCTCTAAATCCAAGATGTTATCTTTCTCTAAAATTTCCTCTTTATGTATTTAAACACCGATTATACCTTGCATCACTTTTTTTGAGAGGGTTTCTTATGCTTATTACTTATTTATTGCTTAGCTGTGTTTTGTACGTTTTGTTTTTCAAAGATGCTGGTCATCTGTTTGTATAGTGATAGTGTATTCTTGTTTTTGCTCCAACATTATCAATTTCAACACACCCACATTGTCTTTTGTGCTGTCTACATTATTATCATCGCTATATACAGATGACATTGCTATATTTATCCATCCATCTATCTTCATGATTTTCTTCTAGATATTCAACAATAATAGTATTTAGTAATATTAACAAGATTCCTTTTCTCGATTGACTCGCATTGCACCTGGCCTTTCTTTATGTATGTAGTCATTTACTAAAGATACTTGATGAATTGTATGTAGCGCCATGATTTTGTAATTCGTTTATTGGTTACAATCATTGTAGTACTATGTCTGGTACTAACTACATGCTATTGTTACTGATTATTACAGTCTTATAAAACATTGTGTATGTGAAGTAATTTTTGTGTGTAGCTTATAGCGTCACATACAATTGGTATGAATAGGGCGACAGAATCAATCAGAATAGCTAGCACATTTTAATATGACATTTTAAATGAGTCGTGGAGGGAAGGGGTGGGTGAGTGGTCTCTCAGTGGTTAACCTTCTACCACTAAGTCACGGGTTCGACTATGCCTTCACACTGAAATCTTCAACAAAGTAGAGAAATATTTATCCGCCAATGAGGTGTCACCACTATTGCTAAATTCACCCCGTCATTGGAACCTACACCACTGGTAGTTGTAGTCATTATTCCTTGAATGTATTGTTATTGTGAAAACATGAAGTGTGAAATCCTTCAAGAATCCTTGAATTTTCATTGTCAATAATTTACATCCATTCACGTTCCTATGATACGCATATGAAATTCATTACATACAGCTCGAAAACTATTTACTTGGTTTTCAGTGGAATAAGGATTCTTGCAAACAAATGAATATGCACTGCTATATAATCAACTGAATACTGGTCTTTTAGTTGAAGGTAGCCTATTTAATAATTAAAGTCATTCATAGCATTTTCTGAGCCTTAGATTTAACTTTTGTTACCATTCATCCGTAGATAGGCTTGTTGCTTGTATCTAAATTATTTACTTATACACAAATCTTGATATATTAAACAATAACAAGTGTGCCAGACAGACGAAATGACAATATTTTAAAGAAATAAATGAGGGAAGGAAAGTAATATATATCAGTTGATGAATTAAAGATCGGAACATAGTTAAGGACGATTTCATTTAAGGAAGCTCATCCCACCTTTATGAATTATGATAAACAACTATGCCTTGATTACCACACTGATTTTATGTTAGGAGTCAGACGTGATAACATTTCAAGCCACTTAATCGCTTGGTCTCTATGATTCTACCTGGTGAGTCATGATAAACCGACAGATGAGAGTTCTATGTATCTATATTTTATACCTGAATGTTTCCAGTGTTTGGCCTTCTCCATCCAGATCCAGTATCGAGTGATTTCATATCTCTGGGGTGACATCCGTAAAACATAGCCTATTTACTGAGGTCGGTGAATCAAGATAATCTTACCAAATACATTATCATACAGCCCGGAGGTACGTTTGCAAAGGTCAATATTTCATGCATATTAATTTTACTGTATATCAAGAAAATGTTGAAAACAATGATGTTCGAATACAGTCATAGTACATCTTCAGTCCGTAAAAAACAACATCCCCAAGTATAGAACAAATCTGCTGTCACCAACGCCTTGTAAATTCACCTTTTTATACCCATATTAAGTGAGTGTCCCTATCGAAATGCCACAAAATTAATATCATTAAATTTAGTGTTCGATGATTTGAACTCAAATACTGAGGTTATGAATGGGTTGTTGAATAGTATCATATCAATATTTTGAAAGTTTACATCAAGGGCTGACTTTAGTCAGACAGCCATGAAGACCCATATGAAATAATTATATATATATCATCCTAGTATATGGCTCCCCGTTAGCACCTACTCACTTCCTTACAGGTGACTGAAACCAGAACCTTTGAGCTCTATGACAACCAGTAAATCCTTAAACCATAAACCGACAACCATTAAGTTCTTATTGATTAATTTTTGATAGTGATTTATTTCTCCAAGTTTCATTGTTGTTGTTACTAAAGAAGCCTATCGTATTACTAAGTCAAGACGTTACAGCGAAGGAAGTTTTCTTTCGACGAATTCATTTACTGGTTCTATACATTCACGATTATAATGAGTTTGGTAAATAGTTGACTATAATAAAATAGAGAGGCATTACATCATTCACTATAGTAATCAAAAAACGGTCTGATTCTCAAGTATCCAACTAGGTACAGCGGAGGAGGTTAATAATTTCAAGAAGTCACTCAAAGAAGCGTCGCGTGACATGATAAAATTGTCAAAATTAACTAACTTCTCAAGAATCGGATGTTTTAATTCAAAATAAGCTTTTAAAATTCAGTAGGCGAGATGTGACATAATCATCAACTTGATGGATATGAAGATGACACGAAAATGACGATAATAATTTGTAAAACAATTAGAACATTAGCCAATAAGAAATGAATGGGACGGGCATTGTTAGCATGAAACAATCCTAATTGAAGCATGCATAGATTAGGCTCCCCAGGCTGTGATGTGATTGGTCCATCCTTAGACAATCACAGCCGATGAACAAATGAGAAGTTACTGGAATATTCTTATAGTTACGTTTATATAAACCAAAGTATAATTAGTTGCTTTACTTTGTTATATCTCGCACTTGACAACTTGACTAGCCGCAAAGAAACATTCTTAGCACTTGAAGCCTCCTAGTCGCAAATTCAGAAGACGAGAAGACAAGAAACTTTATTCCAGTAAAATGGAAAGTGAGCCATGTACAAAATATTCGTATATTTATAGTCTACTGAAACAACAAAATCCGTATTATGATCCATCCAATCCGAATTAAGAAGTCTCAACTGTTATCCAATCGGAACGCTGCACATCGAGATTCTAGAAGGTTCTATTGATCAGTGATTGAACGGAATGCCTCCAGCTCCTTCAAGGGTTCTGGAGGTTTCGTTAGGGTTTCTGGGAGCCACCCCAACACTTTTTCTATCTACTGTTATTTTCTTAATACATTTTGCTACCTGCTCTACTCTTGTTCTGATTTGGGATCAAGTCGTTATCGTTGTCTAGCTATATGATACTAAATGGGATTAATACGTAATATTGTCGGGGCAATAGGGACAACTCAACTCAGCAGGCATTAAAACCATTATAAAATCAAGGATCAGGCCGAAATTGTTGAACTGTTGACGCCCCAGCTGTATACAAATTTCTGACTTGAACTAACTGTGAACCAGTGTTTTTAACCATGCAGATGATTATGTTGGCTAATTTTGGAGACGGCAGATGGCTCAAATTGACCAAATACAGTAAACGAGATCACGAAAATATTTAAGAATAACTGAGTCAGTAATATCAATCGTTGGATCCCAGATCATTGGTCTGACAGGCGTTTTCTGAGAAGCCTGAATATCCTTGCCTCGATTTTCTGGTGGGGTCATGGATATGTACTGCTAAAGGTTCCCATACCAGGAAGAAACAGCTGTCGGGTGACAGTTCCTGGTTTTCATTGTCTAAGACAAATTCGTAGCAACAATTTAAGATCTTGACAAAGAATAGTATTTCATATGTTTGTGTACAACACCGATTAATGCTGGTTGGGTTCCATTCAAAGTAAAGAAGCACTGGATAGACAGCTCGTCCTAGTTTAGGACTCCTCAGTAGTATCCACATTCGATTCTATCAAGAAGTCAAAATCAACAGGACCTTCAGGTTTCACTTTACCTTATTATTTATATATCATGCCAATTAATATGTATAAAATACATACATCATAAAATCACATTGAATATTTCATAAATGTTTAATCACTACTAAACGATAATTGCAAATGTTAACTGTTTCATGTGAAATACACTTGGAGATAAAAGTTCCTATATTGAAATTACATAACTTATTGATTGTAAGCATAATTAAAATGGATTAAATGATTGAAATCAATTACAGTAGCTGTTTACTTGTCATTTGAGTTAAACTTAAAACTTGTTTTTTTATGGAAATATCAATATCACTGAAAACGTTTTTTTGTTTCATTCAAAGCAATATCTCTTTTTTTTTTTTAATCAAGAAATCGACAATTTTAGAGGGAATATACTACTGAAGAGTCCTATACTAGGACAAAACAACTGTCCAGTGCTCACTGATTTTCAAATGGTATCCTACCAACATCAGTTTGTGACGAATCTAATAAACTGGAATTAAAGTTCTGTCAAAATTGGGTTTCATATTATTATTATTATTAATTTATAAATCACTCATATAACAAAATAACTGAACTTTATTTGTTAATATGAGATGACGACTTACTCAGTACAAATTTAAAGCGAGTGTCTTAAGTTGAAATACACAAATTAATCTGGGTTGCATAGGTATTGAGAAGCAGGAACTATCACTGAACAACGGCTTCGACTTAGTATAGGACACATCAGTAGTGTGCATCCACGATTCCTTTAGGTTATCAAATTAAGGATCTTCAAGATTCATAGTGGACGTTTAACTTATAACACACTAACTCATTGGTCAGTTCTGAGAATTGTTTGTTCATTTTAATCACTTTTGTCCATTGTACAGTATGATAGTCATGAAATAGAAGGCTTTATTATTTCAATTTATTTAATTTGAATAACTTGACATATCTGGCCTACATGTGTGGTGATTGGTTAATGAAAGTTTAAGCAGATTAATGACGAATCACGATTAAATGGATAGATATCTTTGACTTATACGTTTACCTTTACGTTTGCTATGTGTGATTTGTCACTCGGGATTACTGTAATACATGCTTTACGCCTAACTTATCTGGTTCTTGATCCTTTTCTAGAATCATCGTGGCTGAATAAGAGATTAAGGCAAGTCTGGGGATCAGCTGTAAGATATCATGTTGCAGATAAATCAGAATTGATAAAATTGACCACTCTACTTCAGAATATAACATAATTTCGACTAATTCTATGTAATTGGATTACGAAGATGAATTGATCAGCAGACCAGAATTGAAGTTTCCGACCCCAATAAATCAATGAATTTTTCACGCCAGTCATATTTATTTTGTACCGAGTTAGGTTTGGTAATCAAGTTCCTCATATGGTTCACTTCTGTTTAATAAATGACTCTTGTTCTTATCTGAATTCATACTTGCATGTGTGTGTGTGTGTTCACGTGTTGATTACTGATAACCTCAAATACATAATGTGACAATAAACATGGAGATGTAACAAAATTATTACGTCATAGAACTCATTCCTTAGGCTAAATGTTATAAAATCACAGATGTTGAATCCTGACTACATGTGGGACCCTATTTAAAATTTGTCGGCTAAATGTATCTGTATCTCAGTTTTAATGTTCACGAAGGTAATCCAAGCTTCACTGTAAATTACAACGCTTTATCCTTCCGCCATCCATATATAGCCACATGACGTCAGGAATTGGGAAACTCATAACCTTAACTACATTATACTATAAATTTAATGAACTTTAACTACTTTTGCTTTACATTGAGTGATATATTTTAGAAAACTCTTTCAATCAATCAATCAATGCCTGTTACTCCACTTGGAGCATAGGTCGCCAACCAGCATTCTCCAACCAACTCTGTCACGGGCTTTACTCCCTAGTTCTTCCCAAGTCATATTCACTTTTTTCATATCTGCCTTAATTCGTGGCACCATGTATTCTTTTGTCCTCCCCTTTTCCTTTGGTATTGAGGATTCCATGTTATTTCGGTGATTTTCTCAATATGTCCTTTCTTGGTGAAAGAAATCTCCTGAGTTTATTGAATTTTATCTGGTTTTATTTTATTAGCAACAAATGCAGAAGTATTTATTCAATAATTCTTAAACTAACTGATTTGTAAATCATTGAGTTTAAGGTAAAGAAAACGCAATCAACCGAAAATCTTATCCCTTTCAATAAGTTTCAACCCACGTTACCTTCAAAGTATAATTCGTTTACTGACTAAAGTTTATTTCTACGTAAGCTGTTATTCTTTATCTTAGCCTTATCGACAATTGATGTGTAAAACTGCAAAAATATACAAATAAACGTTCGCAGTTTCCTATTGTTGATAATCGGAACTAAAACGGATTAATCTCTGATGCTGTGAGGAGTATCGTAGTGAGTTACGTAATTACATGCTTTAATATATTTTTGATATATGGCTATCTGTATAATTCAGAAGATATGTTTCTTCCTATTTGATACTTGCATCGTAGTCTTGTTGTTCAAGTGAAGTCTCGAACCCAGTAAATTTCACAACAAATGTTAACGCACTTTACACTGGGCTACTGAATTCGGATAATAATTAACGTTTTCCTGTTGTTGATATCGAATAATACATTTAATCAGTCACAGTACTTCAATTGATAAAATAGTGTTAGTTGAAGTAAAATGTTCTAAGTTCTAATTCAACTGAAAATATTAATGCTGAAATAGAAGTAAATCCAACTAACCCATACCAAATAGAACGAACTGAGAGTCCTCGATTCTACAACTAACCCACATATCAAACATATACTGATATTAGAGGTGGCTATTACTTATCTTCTTTACAATCTTATGTATATTAATTCACTTCTTTGTCATTAATTCATATCTATTGCATGACAAATCAAATTAACTGTGTTATCATGATCTATATGAACCAGTAAATTGAACAAGTTTGTCTTTTGTTTTGTTTGTAATAATTGTATTAACAGGACAGGAAATGTTATTGTTATTGTTATAAAAGGATATTTCATTACTCTTCAATATATTCATATGTAATGATGTATTCAACATAATGTGTTATTATTCCACATTCCATTATTACTTAAGTGATATATTGGCAAAGATAATAATTCCAGTTACAATATGATTGAAATGGGTAACATTACTTTTTGTCTTGTGATGTGAAAAAAGTAACCATCATGCTTAACAATCATATAGCCACTTAATATTATTCTACATATATTTAATGTAAGTAGTTACTTTACAACTGTGGAAATGAATCTTTATGTTAAGTTTATTCATTGTCAGTAAGTTAGTTTGACTGGCAAATAGAATTTAGGACGTTTAATAATCAAACTTTAATTAGATTTATGACTCTACTTTATGCAGACAGAATTCGCTTATTAAACACCTATGGCAACTAACATTCATCAATTTCGTCAGTGAACATTAACAACGGAGAGAGGCAACATTTGAAAATTGTATATACATTTCCGTTGGAGTAGTGTGGTTGTCTAGACTCAGTAGCTCAGTGGATAGAGCATTGGCTTTAGAAGTAAATAGACCCAATTTGAATACTGATGTAAACATCAACAACGACATAGAAACATCCTGATGGAGGGTACAAAACAAGACGAGGAAATCCACTCACCATATACATGTAGCAGAAGTGACTAAACAATTATAGACCCATTCCAAGTAGATGGTTGTATCATACTGGTTTCATCTTACACGAGTGTTGACTTCGTGTATTGTAGTTATAATGTAATTCAGTTGTCCATTTGTGAAGTGTTTCAATAGTCAAATTAGTATCTATCAGTGTATATGTATGAATAAAACTTATAGTATACAGTTTTTTTAAAGTAGAGAATCCATCTGGGTTCGAACAAATGACCTGTTACTTAGTAATTCAAAAAGAGAACTATACATTAAACCTACACATACATTCCTCTCAGATACAATAAAATTGGTAATCATTTATTTCTTCATCATACACGATTAAATAAATGAATTACATAGAAAATAAAGTACATTGAAATATTGCATCCACTTGTTTTAAGTAAAGAACTTAAATATTCAAATATGGGCTAATTATAAAATGAAACATCAAAAGAATATTAACAAAACCAACTCTTTGAATAATAACCTTTCTGTTATATCTCGTGCATGATATCTTGACTAGACGCAAACAAACTTTAGCACTAGAACGCCTTGAACTCTCCTAGTCGCAAATTCAGAAGACGAGAACACAGAAGACATTATTCCAGTAAAATAGAGAGTGAGTTATGTACAAAATATTCGTATATTTATAGTTTCCTAAAACAATAAAATCAGTATTATAATCCATTCAATCCGAATTAAGAAGTCTCAACTGTTACCTAATCGGAACGTTCCATGTCGAGATTCTAGAAGGTTTTATTGATCAGTGATTGAACAGAATGTCTCCAGCTCCTTCAAGGGTTCTGGAGGTTTCGCCGAGGTTTCTGGGAGTCATCTCAACACTTTCATAAATTGTATTAATAATAATAATTAATGTTAAGATAACATGAATTTATGTGTGCACTTTAGCATCCAAATATCTGAGATTTCTTAGCGCGACATAATCAAACAAAATGTCGATTGTCTTTTTCAGAAAAACATTACTAAATAAAGAATTTACATCCACAGAATACATTGACTTTGCCCTAATATTAATGTCACATGAATAATCTACCTGCTCAAACAAATCCTTCATAGCATACTTACATAAGCTCCATCAAATAGGGTTTAACAATTTTGTTAGCAATTTTACAAGGCTATATGTAGGCGGTAGACACACAGATAAAATTGGACGTAGACGATTGTCAGCAAATGTGAAGACAACTCTATTGTATGGAGCTGAAACTCGGAGAACTAATCGCATCATTCAAAAGAAACAGGTATTTGTAAACAACTGTTTGGGCAGGATACTTCGGACCAATTGCCCAGACAACATCATCGATAACCTTTAGTGACAGAGAACAAACCAACCTCCAGCTGAGAAAGAAATTAGGAAGAGACATTGGAGGTGGATTGGATACACACTGAAGAAATCATCAAACTGAGTCACAAGACAAGCACTAACTTGGAATACTCAAGGTCAAAGGAAAAGTGAAGGACCAAAGAACAAACTGAGCTAAGAATTAGAAACAGACATGAAAAGAATGAACACCACTTTGGTAGAGATGGAAAGAAAGCCCTGGATACAGTTGATTAGAGAATGCTGGTTGGTGGCCTATGGGGTATCAGGCATTTATTGATTCACTAATTGATATAAATGCAAGTAATCAGAACCAGTAGATTTTAATAAATTAAATTGCTGTTTATTAAGAATATTCACCTTCAACTGTTTCATTAATTGTGAATTTACTTTTCCTCCTAATTTATTAATTTCTTTTTAACTGATATTAGCTATGAATGTACTTTCATCACTTATAATAGTTAACATTTTACTTTCGTAATTTGATCAATTCATAATGACCACTCCAGATCATTTCTCAGGTTTTAGCAGAAACTCTTTAGATGAATATAAACTCACTAAACTACTTGAATTTAAATGCAGCACTTTCAGATATAGTGATGAGTATTATTTGTTTGTTAGTAGCAAACATTAAGTTTCTATGTTGCTCATTGTATACAACATTGGCTGGATCGTAGTACAATTAGAATCATTCATTGTCAAATTATGTCCAATGTTCTTTACCAACTATAATATACATTTCAACAGCAAATTACACTTCACTGACGAAAATAACAAAACTCATATTGTGGATATCACTGTTAGCACATCATTAAGTACTTAAGACGGCGATTGTATATACAGATATTCAGCTCAATAATCACACAAATTTATTGAGCCAATAACCCAATTCAAGAAACCAGATTGTTTAACCGATATCAACAACTCCATACACGAACAGATCGACCTCATATAGGTGATTCCTTTAAATAAATGTCAACAACATTCACAAAATAAGTATCACTTAGGATAGTAAAAGCTGTCCTTTCTAAATAGGTCTGACGTCACTATGACAATAATACCTAATTTTCACAAATCAGTAGCTTACCTCAACTATTCACTGATTTGAATTCAATTTACTTTTGTCACCATATATAAGACTTTCACGGTATTATGTAACAATGTTCACGGACTACCCTTATTAATAGAAAAACAGAACAACAACAATTCACAAGAAATATAAAATGAACAAGTTATATTACACAGCTAAACTTGAGGCTACAATGCAGTCTTACGCTTGAAACAGATGATATGAACGAGTAAATGTGGAACTGATAGGCACAAACAAAATATTAGTTTATGTGTGTATAAATAATAATGTGTTATGAACCAATGAGATACAATATCTCGTTAAATGTTAATAGATAGTTCATTTTTAATGTTTCATAACAATATAAGCTACTGATTAATAATCAGTAATATACATGAATAAAGAAATTGTCTGTAAGAAAAAATAAATTTCACAGACAACTTATTCATTCATTTATGCATTAGTTACTATCAAGATCATATTAAACTGAAATATTCCTCATTAAATTATTCATATTTCAACAAATTGGTTATGAGTGTTAGTTATTATCTGCTTTCAAATCGATCAGTAAAAGTTGTAAAATAAAATAAAATATCAAAAGAGGATTTCACTTATCTGCGATATATTTTATTAGAAGAAGGTTGGTATATAATAAACAATAGAATTTTGAATGTGGTTTCGCTCGATTTAGAGCTCATCAAGGAAATATGTTTTCGTCAAGGTTGATGTTCACATAGAGACTTCAGCATGATACCTTGCAATGTTTAGCTCCATCACATTACCATCTTTCACTCAATTGATATATACCTTCTAGCTTCGCAAAAATATTGTAACGTCGACCAGTCAGCCCAAAATGTGCACAGACTAACTAAACATGTATTGACTACAATACATCAGCAACAAGAAAATTCAGCTTAATGTATATAAATTATTAGGGCTTTCAAAGACTACGAATGATGGAAGGATGTTGAAAGTTAATTTCCTGATTCCATGTTTGATCCTTTCCCATAATTTGGACATTAACCGAAGTGGATAGATCTATTCAAATACAATAACTATGAAAGCCTAACAGCATTATCGTGTATGATAGAATAGATATAAATCATATTAATAATTACTTTTATGGTAAATACACAATGAGGTATTATTAATTACTAAAACATACATATGAGATTAATAGAAATGACTGCTAGTGAGTAAATAGCTGACATCTATAGAGAGTCTCTCTACCATATGTAAAGTGAAGTAATAATAACAAGCCTAGTAAAATCTAGTTCTATTTATTCTGTTTATACTTAGGTTTCTTAGTTTGTTCGTTGTGGATTAATTGCATAATGCTACTTACTAATATTTAATAGTATGTATTATTGTTAGTAATTTTAGAAGTTTTAATCTCTGGTGCCTATCTATAACAAGTAGGCAGTTACAAATACATTTGACGTATACTTGATGCTTCTTGTTAATGTAATTTCATTCCCCTTACTTATTTGTATTCAGTGTAGTTTTATTTAATTAAAATAACTTGTGTCTATGATGTAGCATTAATCTGTTTCCCATTTTGTATTTTACTGTTATTGATTTAATACAGATCCATGCTGTCATCCAATTTGAAGAAACAATTACTCATTAATGGTGACTTCAGGTATTATCAACAATCCAAACACATCTTTGTTTGTTGTTCTATGGCTTGTTGCTTATTTTATGTTCATACTGATTACATTGATAATTTGATAAGTTGGTTGACTTAGTGTTCAGCTTGTAGGTATCAATACCAAAATCAGACTTGATAATTTCAATCAAGTTAGACAATCGGTAGTTAGTTTCTAGGATTAAGAAATATACGTTTATAATATTCTAATCAGTACTAATTGAAACTTTTGACGTTTAGCTCAATATTGTAAGTCACTCCACATTAATATTCTACAACAATAGTCACGTTTTCTCCCAAATTATTTATTGACTTCTAGTAAGACTATTCTACACCATTAGAAAACTCATAAAATTCTGGAAAAATCTTCAGAACTAGTAAACAACTGTTCTCTGAAAGCACAAAATGGAATCAATAAGTCATGTTTATCGATTAATTGTCGCGTTTAGTACATTGAATAATGCAAAAATAATTGTAGACTTAATACAATTTTGAGATGATAAATAAATTAAACATTTTGATCATTTGATTTTCAGTATCCCAACGAAAAGTCCTAGTTATTCTAGTGTAAACAACGTTTAATTATACTGAATTGTTGTTTCAATTCTGCATTTGTACTTGACATAAATAATTAATGTACGAAGGTTATGCAGACTACAGTCAAATTATAATATTCATATACAGGTTGAATAGTTCATGTTTTGAAATATTGAGATTGTTTACTCAGCAACTAGTTGGAAATCACTCTAAGTGCCAAAATGTGCAAATAATGCCATGTAAAATGTTCACATACTAATTTATACTTATTTTGATAGACAAGATCTTCTTCAGACTAACTATATGCATATAACTCTCACAATAAATGAATGACAGATCACAGATACTATGCATGCTTTATAATAGATAAACTAAGCTTGAAATTGATTACCTTATTGTTCATAATTCGGATAGTAAATGATTCATCGATTTCATTGCTACAAATGTATAACCGTTATTTCTCATTACCTATGTACACCCTTATACATTTGATTGTTTGCATATCTCCTCAATTTTATTTTTATTGAATGCACCTTCATACTGGTTACATGGTAGTGACCTGCTCCAATCAACTCCTTAAAACAACTGAAATTATGGGCAATTGTACAACAACAACAACAACAACAACAACAACAACAACTACTACTACTACTACTACCACTAATAATAATAATAATAATAGTAATAATAATAATAGTAATAAGATCAATAACAATAATAAGGAATAGTTAGTGAAGCATTTATCATGATTAAAAAATCATAATTTCAAAGAAGCTAGTCTTTACGTGAAAATATCAAATAATCACTTTCAAATCATCCGTTAAACTTCACCTAACTGTACACTTTGTATAAGGACATACCAGATTTCGTAATTCTAATTATAGACCTGAAGTTTCTATCAACCTTGAAGTATAATAATGACTGGAGTAAGGCTAGAGGCTTAGTATTACTAGAAATAAGTCAGTAGTGTAGAGACAATCAACTTCTATCTTCCACTAGGTTTTAATTTCGAGTATCCGTTCACAGATGCATAAAATAACACATAGAGTAAACCTGAAACTTTAAAACAAAGTGTATATATATGGGCCGATTTCGGATTATGCCAGACAATTTAACCAACTATTAGTCACGATGATTGTATAAACCTTAACAGAGAGTCTACACCATCAAACATGACTTAGACCAACAATCAACATCTTTGTAAATTGACATGTTTGATCTTACCTACTTTACCTTTACTCTAACTTATAATATGACCATCTTTGCAAATCGAGATAAACAGTAGTTGGGCATACTTAAGTGCACATATCATAAGCATCTAACTCAAAGAGTTGTGATAGTAAGGTTTGACTGTGCATGAGTAACACACAGTCCAACGTACATAAAACATGCTAGATGAAAACTTATTCTTTGACGTAACATTTTAATGCACATATCACTATCCAAATATCCCTGATAAATTCAATTGTTATTTTTATGTAAATATATATTTCACAAACGTAAGAAGTTGATAATTACGTGAAGTTGGGTTGCGCGATTTAACCCATAAAGCCTTCGTTATCTTCCTAGATAGCATAAACTTTAGACAGTAGTGATGCATTAGAATTTCCTCAACAAATGAATAACACCTTGGATTGTCAGAATACAATTATGATATGCATGAATATACCGAAGACAGATATCAATAAATAAACACATGTAAATATTAGTTGGAAGTGATATCCCTTGATTGCTACAAGTATACATACATAACTCAATCATTTTAACACATTTAGGAAATAACAGTGAGCCGATTATTGCAATCACTGGTACAATAGGGAAATTTTCAGGGATATTTTGTGTCGAAAATGCTAACGGTGGGACAGTAGGAGGTGATGATGAAGAAGAGTCAGATTCATATGGATTTGAAGAAGGTAAAGAATCAAACTCATTCTCACTACCATCGTTTGACGAACATTTGTTTGATGTATTTGAGAATGCTTGTATTTGTATTAGGTGAGCCTATATTGTTTTAGAAAGTATGAACAGGATATTTAGATAAATATTTAGATAAATGATGAAACATATTGTTAGTATTAACAACGAATACAAATCTTAAGGACTTAAGTTTCCTATCAAATGATTTAATAAAGAACGAGTTTAATCTAACAACACTAGTGAATGTAGGACTCATTTGTCGAGTGTGAACTGTTAGCACGAAGCAATCCTCAATAAAGCATGCTCAAAACATGCTCACGAGGTTGTGATTAATCCACTCTTAGCCAATAAGAGCCAACAAACAATCGGGAAGTTCCTGGTATATTCTCATACTGATGTTTATATAAACTCTTGTGTAATTATTTACTTCGCTTTTGCCTTCTACCCTCTGCTGTTATTTTCCCAATACATTTTGCTACCTGCTCTATTCTTGTTCTGATTTAGGATCAAGTCGCTGTCGTTGTCGAACCGTAAAATACTAAACGAGATTAATACATAATATTACCGGGGCAATAAGGTCAACTCACACAACATGAACTATACCTAGAACCACATTGTTTACATGACAAAAGGTGATACTGCCTATGTTATCAGAATTCAGTACATAAAGATAGGTCTGAACTTGAGGCTCATTTGTTGAAAGTCTGCTGCTTTTACCAAGGAACCATTCCTCCATGGTAATGAATGTAGAATATACCGTAAAGACTAGTTGAAGTGAATGCATTTCGATAGAATTACACGAGCATGCTTCAATTACAGCTTATAAAGGACAGGATTTTAATACATAAAAGCGAAACATCTGCCCAAAGCCACTGCGATGCCACAACGAAAAACGACATAGAAGTTTGTTGTTTAGTGTTGTAGAATATTTTTAGCCTTTGTTACAGCCAACAAATAAAGTATGGAAAATTAAAATGAGTGTGGTAAACTCCTACCGCAGATATAGGAAATCCATTACATATTAAAATTAGAAAGTAGAAGAGAGGTGATTACATGAAAAGTGATAATTAATCCCAAAAGACAAATTACTAGGAAATTTATGTGGATTTCCGTACCATAAGATAATGAACAATTGTAGGTAAGAATCAAAACCGTCTTCAAATTATCAAGTAAGCACTTAATGCTCAAAGTAGACAAACTATTACGACGAAATATATTTCACATAGTATATTCAGTGTAGGCAAAAGAACTAACGTTAATCTCAGGAAACCCCATAAGTAACTACTTAAGTAACGACATAAATAACTACAATTTACAAGTTTAATTTAGCACTATATGATGCTGAAATAATATTGTAGGTCATCGTATTATATACGAGCAGAGACAAAGAAGCTACTTTTATGAGGACTAGTGATACCCCTAAACCACAGAAAAAAATAGGCGAAATGTAGTTCCAGTCCCAGAGTGTTTAAAATGTCAACAAGTTACTTACTCATTTCTTTTGTTTGGTCCCATCAAACAGCAGCTTCCATGAACCATCATACAAGTTAAAACTCATAACATGCACCAAAAAATACAGTCAGCATTTGGATGTTACCTGGGATGGCAATAATTTAAGCTTTGGTGGAACCAACAACTGACTGCACTGATCTCTAAAGTACATACATGGTGCATATGTAAACTTCGAATGCTGAATATAAGTCCCTAGACTACTCGAGCAGCACCTCAACATCACAAGTTTGGTTAACTGTTTAGATGTTCGGAAGAATAATGCGGATTTCCTGAACGATAATCAAACCTCTGAAGGCCAAGTAAAAGAAATAAAAACTGGCAAACGATATCAGTTCATTTTACGAACGAATAAAAGTAAAATTAATTGTCTGAAAAATAACAGGGGTACTCCACCATTCAAAGGTAAATGTGACTTGGTCATGATAGAACTAATGCATAGTGTCGCTCTAAAGGTGTTTCCTTAAGTGACCTTGATTTCTCACATTTCTGGTGGTATCTGATTTCAGCCATTTCAGGGCTGAAGCTTCGACGTATTGTCTTATAGTGTTGCCGTATCCCAAGGATATCTTACAAACACTAATTCATCAAAACTTCGGAGTATACTGTGTAGAGCCATTACGATAACTTTAGCTAACCTTGAGAATTGTTGCTAAAATCTGATTGGTCTGAAACTATAGTTCAGTCCTATCTTTGGCAACTAAATATGTTATACAAATGATTATTTCAACATGGATTATTTGCAACAGTTTTGCATTTCATTCATTTCATTTTGGTCATGTAGCCGACAACTGATGACAAACAATAAACCACACTTTATTGACGGCCAAAACTATTTTGAAAATGACATCTCTAATAGACTGGTATCTGACATGAAATCCGTACCTAAATAAATCAGTTGTTAAGAAAGATCACTAATAACGGTCAAACTAAACCTTACTAAAACCAACTATTTGAGGAGTAACATATATCGTTATGCTATTCACTTCCATAGTTATAGGAAAATTTGATCACTCAAATTGAAATACAAAGAACAGGCCTATCAAATCGAACTGTCGCAATCCGACAATCACGATTAATACCTCTCATAATATTGCAAACACAAAAACATCTTATTCAAGTCAATGTAATTTAGAGCGATTCTTTTAGGACTACTAACTTCAACGACTATCAAAACAACAAGCACTTAACTCACATCAACCTTGAAGCAACAAATCTCTCACATTTTCATAATCCAACGTCCACTACCTATAAAACGAGCTGTTTTAAACCAGTTCATTTCTGTGTTCTCGCATCTCAAGTTTCTCAGTTCTAGTTTCTGATTATCAGCTGTGACTGATTTGTGAACTGATATGACACTAAAATGCGTGTTCGCTTCCTTCAAAACTGTATGCTTGTGAGTACCAGCAACAATCACATTAGAAGGCTGTTGGTTAGTTGGCTGTGAGGCATGAGCAATTGAATAATAGTAATAGTATGTGAAGACACGTAAACAGAATGTTGAATGCGACCAGATGACGAATTTAAAGTAAAGTAAAAGACAGTAAAAAACGGACAAAATATAGTAAGATAAGCAGATGAATGCTGAGAGCCGTAGCGAGTGCATTACCTGGCATTGGCCTATAGTGGGGATCGTCGGCTAGATCTGAAATTACTAAATAGAATACTAAGTATGCTTTGGCATTCACTCGAATCTTTCCCGAAACTTCACAGTAAATCGCTTGCGGTCATGATGGTGGGTAAACTAATTTTTCTGAGACTGAATTCTCCTGATAGTTGTCACATGTGTTAAGTATGTACGTTAGTGCTAAACATAATTCTCTCTATTGTACCACTGGGAGTGTCCAGTGTACAGTGTCCACAAAGATGGTAGTCCTGTCTCTGCTCTTCCTGAGTGAAGAAATACACAGTGAGACACATCAGGCAGTTAAATTGCTACCCGTCTACATGTGTTTAGCTGTCAAGATTTAACAAGTCAATGACTGCATCTCACAATTGCAACGTATATCTTTTTTTGACAACTTTAGGACAGTAATCTTGGTCTAGTTGTTCTGATGATGTGATTTATTAATCGACGATTGGATGTATATACTTTCCTAAGTGATATATACCATAAACTTTAAATCATTCTCTGTATGTTTCTTACAAGATATTTGCATAAATATATATGTTGAAATTCACAATGAATATGCTTGCTGATCAACGCCAAAATTAATTCATATTTACACTTTGACGTTGACAATACTGGAAAAATATGTAATTTATTTAAGTGTGTGTAACTCCATATAGGTTTGAATGGTCGATTCACTGTAAGCATCAGTTAACACCTAAACACTATCTTCATTAAATAATTTTAATGTGCTTACTTGTTATATCACTTTAACTCAACCAAGTAATTGTATTCATTCTTCATGATTAATAAATCTACCTTATTCATTCATAATTAATCTCTACTATAATCATACAGTAGATTTCATTAAACAGTGAAATTTATGTGAAGGTCACTGCCATTTTACTTTATCATTATCCTTGAGAATCTATCTAACAAAATGAGACTAAAAAACATTCCAGTTCTATGTAGTTGGGTGATAATTGCAATCTAGTTGGTTTTTATAGTGAAATACTGTGATTTAGATGAATATAGTTTTCTATCAAGGAAAATTGTCCGAAAGTATCTTCTTTCTTATTGATTCAACTGAAGTGTTTGAAGTGAAGAAGTTGTAGTAATCGCAGTTTCTAGAATTATTAATCTAATCATGCAACAGAACGAACTCTTTTTTTATCAAATTTTATCATAACTGACAAACTTAGGATAGAATAACTTTGAGTTATTTTGTAAATACCTCAATCGATATACTAGTGATGCCGCAATTTATCCATGGACAAATAGGACCACTGATCCCATAAGATGAAGTTTGCCTATTGAAATCCATTGGTTAACCATCATAGAAGCTTTTGATGTGTCAGTGTACAACACCAAGACTAGGTGTTTGAGACTGTGCATAATAAGGACAAAGTGTAAACAATTCAAAGTAAGCTCATTGTCATGAATGACCTAGTTTTGAGTAAATGACTATCGGAATAATAAGCGAGTTTGTTAGTTAGTAAATTGTTATATCTGAACACACCGGGGCGGCCGATTATTATCGATTCTATTATCTGCCGTGCTATTGCCTATTGCTAACACCCAGCCTTGCCTTAGTCTATTGCACAGACACAAGATCCAACCGATTATCAAGAAGCCCACTTGTTACTCACACGAATATATTATAACCAATAATATACAAGATATATATACATAAAGCCTGATCAATGTCGCATGTCAAACACACAATATTAGCCAATCACATGTCTCCTTCCAGACATGTCATAAATGATATGACTTTTCGTCAAATAAGACGTTTTTCATTGTTTTGGAGATAACTGTGGTCATAATCATGGGTCCAGTATGAAGCATGTTGGTGTTGTGTTCTGTTTGAATCCAGCTATTAAATATGTTAATATGGTTTTTCACTAATTATGATTAGTACCTCATTTCAGAGAGACTGTAAGCAGTTTCAGAAAGAATGGCATAAGGTCGAAATAAATATATGTGATTCTGTTTGCTTCATATCACCTTGATATCTTGAGGGGGGGTTATATCCTTACTGATTTGCTAATATATGAAGGAAACATATTGTATGAATTTAATAAACAAGGACACAGAATAGAACCTAGTGTTAGCCAACGGTTTACTACTGGTTACAGAATGGTTTTCAAAGACGACAGTAGTTGCTTTAAGGTAACTTATAATTTAGAGATACAGTAGGATGGCAGTTGTTTAGAGAAAGTATGGGACGTCGTTCACCCTACATCGGAAAAGGATAAAGGGCATAAAATTGAGATTGTCTGTTTAGCAAATACTGTGCCAGCATCTGTATTAAACGAGTTGATGATATTATCTCCATAATAATGTGCTAGAATCGATACCGATCCTGTTTAACTCATTGCAAACAATTCGAACTCTGCAGAAAATCTTATTAATAATAACTATACATAAGATTCTAATAGAAACCATGAAGAAAATTTCACGAGAGGAAACTTCAAGGTCTCTCTGGGAAGATGGTAAGCTCCTACAAGTCAGCTAATATGAAGGAACACATTCTAGCGTCATATAACGGGCACACTTGAACAAACTGGATGTGTACTTCTATGTGACCTCCTCTCCCACGAGCCGTACACCACACTATCATTTCCTCAGAAATGTCACCATATGAATAATTTTGTCGTTGGATTATATCGATGAACTTATATACCAAAACAGTACTAATGAAAAATGTCAATTTATTAAAAGAAAGTTTGTTACCATGACATTATTAATTAATTGTGAAAAATTTAATAAAAATCAGTTAGTAATTATGAAAAGATTTTATAGGGAAAGGCGAAAATGTTTCGATTGGACAAAGTCCGAAACAATCCAGATTGTTGATAATCAAAGTATTCCAGTAGTGACTGCAATGAAAATATAAATGAAAGTGACTTATTCATGAATTATTGAAGCAAAGTTGTTACTCATTAGCAATGATAGGCAAACTCTTAAAAGATCATTTTAATGCATGTAAAATTAGTGCTTAATCCAAATGACGAATGTCAGATCGATTTAGTTGGAGACATGAAGTTACGCATTGTGATGTAACGAGTTGTGGAAATTTAGGAATCATAGAAGTCAGCATCATCATCATCATTATTCAATGATGTATATTTGATACTCTCGAATACTTTAGAATAAATTGGTTTCTGTAAAATGACATGATCATTAAAGTTGTTATTTGGTATATTTGTAACCTCGAAACGAAATGAAGCTGAGTGATTGTTAATTCATGTGATGAAAGTGAGTTAATTCCATTTAGATTGTTATTTACCTGCATTAGCGTAAGGCTCAATTACATCAATCAATTCTATCACCAACTGTTTTAAAACTAGAAACACATACAAGAGAAGCAACAAATGATTTTGTGTTGAAAGACAAATGTGTAATTTAGGTGAAATTCAATTCAATACCTTCAGTTTTTGTGTGTGCGTTGATAGTGAGTTTGATATCTGTATACGATAAATATGTGATTTCAAGGGGAGATTGGAATTTTTTCTACAACTACTGTCATTACTGTTGACTGAATAGTGTCAGTAATGTAGTTGTTACTTGTTGTTACAAGAACAATACACAGAAATTTATGTCTGCATTTCAACTAATGAAATGAATGCGTTGCTGACTTACACAAGAATACATTTTGATCAGATAAATTTTCTTCAAGAGTTGAAATCACGTCCGTAATATGTGTGAAATCTGAAAGCATTGATTTACAAAACATTATCAACATTCAGTAATGAACAAATTTGTAATCGGTTTGTAGACCTGAATCAATGTGTGTGAGTGTGTGTGTGTGTGATGTAGAAATTTAGTATTGTTTGTACTTCCTAATTGAATGAATAGTAATTGAACAAGTCAAGCACATTGTTATGTAGATAAGACATGAATTCATATTCAGTCTTCTTAAGTAGGTTACTATCATTGAAATCATTTAACTTGGTGTAATAGAAACTTGTTGAATTATAAATGATGTCATAGAATGCCATATCGGGCATATTTATTCAATGTTAGCAAAATAGTGTGCATGATCTGCTTCAAATTACTGTATTGAGTTGAAGGTGCATGTTCAGCACATCTTTCCACGGTTTCATTTAATTGACGTTCTGTAAGAATAGGAGAATGAAATAAACATCGGTCACATTAGTAGGCATATGAAATATTCTTCATAGTATACACAAATAATTATCACAAACTGATTGTACAGCACGTATTTCGAAGATACACACAGACGAAGTCTTTGATTATCTCACAAAGTGATTTAAATCCAACACATTGAGATTGGTGGCGATGCAGCCGGCTATTTACCAGCTAACTGATTTTATGTAGAATGTTACCTGTTGAATCTACATGTGAATGTAGTGTAATTCAGTGAATGCTTATTTTGATTTAAACAACAGTATTTTTTTGGAGTAAATGTACTTACTGAAACAATGGTAGAAATGTGTGTACGCTTATTAAAATATTGTATCTCACCTTTATAATACGTGCGATTTCGTTCGTCAAATCTTTCTTTCCATGATTCTAAGAAACTCATATTGTATTCTATGTAATGTAAGTGGAGTTAAATAACATTAAATTTAACATTAGAACATCAGAAGAACAATGAAATCATTTCAATGAACATGTTCTGTGTGTATGATGCAGTTCAACTCAGATCAATTGAGTATCAGCTGAACTTTCATCAAATAATGCTCCACATGCACAGAAACTATATACGAATTCGATTACACACATTAAAACATGTTGATGCAAAACACATTTCTATGAATACTTACGACCAAATTGATCTATTACTTCCACCAGTTGTGCATTAATAACTAATGTAATTGTAACAGTAATAAATGATAAGTGAAAATGAACTAAATTTGCTTGTCTTCACTTGGAGAACAATCATTGTAAACATATTTAAGCTCATAATTCACTATGATAGACAAAATACAATCAGCACTATACTGCAATAGATAAACACCATATTAGTCACTATTCAGAGTTAGTCTAAAGCCTACAAATTAATTCAAATCATTTCTGTTCTACATGTAACTATGCAATACATGATATGACATGATATTCTCTTGTGTGTGACTGATGATTTGAGTGTTGTGAATTCATATGATGTTGACAATATGAATTCATGAAATATTAATGTGTCTTTACATCGACATTTGACAAATGACAGTATTCAATCCTAATAAACTAAATCAACTCTGTTTAGAAGTGAATAAAAAGTAAATAAAAAAAAGAAAACCAGCAACAAAACAGTTCAATTGATTATTTTTCTTTACTTCGTAGAATCCGGGGTTGTTCCATTATTCTATAAACTCTATGATAACAATCCATATCTAAAATCCAAAGTTTTGGTTAGACATCAATCGAATTGTTTTACTTACATGCATTGATTGTTTCATTTGTAATGTTTAAATGCGTTATGGTTTCACCTAAACGAATAGTATAACATGATAATCAATGAAGTATGCAGTTGTGTTAACATGATATAATCAAAATATTTTATCAATTAATTCATAGAATAAACAGAATTGTAAACAGAATTACAATGTAATGCTTGACAATGGAACGTATTCACAATCACAAAGATGATGATGTTGGTGGTGATGATGAAGTTGATGATATTCTTGTAACAGGTTGGCTATTCATAGTCAATAACACTGGGAAATGAGACTGGTTCACATTCACTCAATGAATAAGTGTCTATCGATAACATGATTGGATTCATTTCCATTCATCAGTGTTTATGTTATTCTATTTACTTAAAAATAAAGTAACATTTCATATTGATCAGTTAAGAAAACTTGTTCAATGTCTACATTACCTGCTAATTTACTCAAATTTCTTTTAATTGACATGACATCTTCTGAAACCACATCCGAAAATTCTAGATTTTCATGAAAATAAAACGTTGATGACTGTGAGCAGACAATTAGAATATTAGTAAAACGTGAAGAATAAAGAGTGCGTTGAACGAATCCAGTGTAACATCAGTATTCATACTCATGTGTAGTCAACCTAAAACGCCTGAGGCAGAACTCATGGTGCGTACTGATGATAAGTTCAACAATACAATGAGACAGACGTCTAGAAATACTCCCTAGTTTTCAATGGTAACCTGCCAACATCAATCCATAACGTATGCAATCAACTAAAAATATCAATCTCCATAATAAATAATCTCAATTCAAATGTCTATTTATCAGAAATTAACTGTTTCTCAAGTTACATAACAGAAATGCTTTGCTTATTTCCATCATGCAAATACTTCGTTTCATAATGTGTACACACTCTTACAAGCTCATAGGATCATTCAAATGCCTACAAATGCCAAGTGATCAACAAACTTATTGATTGGAACTTGTTTGTTTTCTACTTGTTAAATTGACATCTTTACATTCGAATGACAGATCTTAATCGTTAGGCACACTACACACACATGATCAAGTTAACATAATAAAAGTAACTTCACCAATGAAATGATAATCAAGAAACTAGCCGATACTATTTGTTTCTACTTTGACGTAGAAGTGTTTTGTAATTAGACTAATACTGTTGTGATGAATTCCCTGTAACTAATCTAGACTATCACATAATTGAAATGTAGCTTAAATTGCTTGGTGTCTTTATTCACATGATTGTTGTAGATTAGTATTTATGTATTTTATTTGATTGAATACATGACAGGATGATGTTGGCAGGATACCATTGAAAACTATGGAGCACTATTAGACAGCTGTTTCGTCCTAGTTGTGAACTCTTCAGCAATGAGCACTCTAGAAACTCCATTGCAGGGTTTTTGCGTTGATGAACACCTAACCTGATGTTTCTTTTCTTTGATTCTAAAGCTGATTTATATTCACGACAATGATATTCGTGCACTTAATGGTATACTATATCTGGCTGATTTGTAGCATTGTAAGGATCAGTGTTTCATATTAATTGAATACAATATCAATGTATCAGTTGTTCTTCCGTTAGTCAATACTATTGGGATTGTTCATTTATGGGAACAGTATAATCTCTTATGAAGTGATAATACACAACGGAATACTTTATGAATTCTACAAACGTGAAATGAAACAAGTCGAATTAATCTGTAAAACAATATGAAACACGTTTGAATACAAAATATTTCATGTCATCTGTATGTGAATAGTCGACAGTATAACAGTTTTGACTGCAACTTACGATTAATAAATCCTCCAAAATATCTTAGATAGGCTAGATGTAGCGACGCATTTTCTAAAATTAAATAAACACAGTATTGAAGTAAACATATTCAACATGATGACTCGATAACTGAGAAATACATAGACAGATCACACTTGAGAGGTTTACGAAATATTCTGGAATGCATTGCTATATAGTATACACAAATGCATTCTAATCTTATGACATTATTAAAATTGTAGGTTAAGATGACGGTGATTTACTATTTTCAATGTCCAGATTATGTCAATTCAAATACTGTACTATTCAGTGAACGTCATCTAACTTGATTATTTTTACAAGATTGATATGATCGTTAATTGTTAATGTGAGTCCTTAAAATCATAAATAAAAGCCTCGTCTTGTATGTGAAACAGATAACGTTTCTAGGTGAAAGACAAGTTCACAGTTAATACAAAGGTATTTATTAGCAATTGCTTATTGTAATGCTTTACACTATTAGACTAATCTACTTTAATATGATTTATAAAACATTGAGTTATCGAAGTTTATGAGAGTATAATTCCGGAATACACCTAATTGTGATGACTAAGTCACATAACATATGCTGAATTGCTTCCATCAACGTACCACATAAAAATGAAATGTAGATGTAATACACTAACAAGTATTTCATAACGCCCATGTTAAGCATATTTATATACATTACTTTGGTACTAAGTTTCATGGCTATTCAGAGAAGCACAATTAGAAAACCTTTACCAACTTACCAGTTTGTGTAGATGCCTGCATTGCCATGAGGCATACGTTGATGTAAAACAGGAACAACAGTAGCATATAATTACCCATAACTACACTCTCTCTGCTTCTGCTCTTCCACTTTTATACTATCAGAAACACAGGTGATTGGTTATTGTGACGTATGATATGTACTGAATGAATATGATTTGCACATAACTCATTATTGATCTACTTACGAACCAATCCAACTAACCTCATTAGTGATTATCATCAGTTTGAGTGAATTTACTTCATTCAACTAACTAATCTGTTGTTAAACCAGACTTGGTTACATAATTCTCAAGAATATTCGAAGTTGTATTCAAGTTGAATACGCTGAAATTTGTTGAAGAAGAAATAAAATTCGATCATGGCAATTGTTGCAATCGAAACATTTTTGATGAACCGTCAGCATGTTACAATGAATGCGGTTCAATACTAAAATATTAGGAGTTTCGTCGGCATTAGTACTTGGTACTCACCTGATTATTTCGCACAGATTCGTCCAGATCGCTCTATAGCTTACATTAGACTTTGATTCTTCCCTCTATATAATCAGATTACTATTCTTACTTTCACCTATAACTACATATATTTACATGTGCTGGTTATCCAAATCATTTATGCATTTCCAAATATGTGTTGTCTACGTAACAATCTTTCAATCCCTCAATTAGATTCGTTATAGTATACGACAACGTGCAGCAGATCGTTCCATCTGATGCAACAACTAACTACCAAATCAGGCAAGTCCTATTCATTTATTACTGATACTGGCAGTACTGAGTATCTTATTCGTAAAAGAGATTGTTTAATGCCATTTAGTGATGTTTATCTACGAATGATTAATATTTGTGTAATTTATTAATACTGACACTCTTCTAAAGATTGGAATCACTTAAAAGAAGGAAGGCACTGATTTCATCACTATTTTCATTCAGTGATGGTAACATTTGAATCATCTGTTCTTCTGTTAAACGGTCTTAGACTTTTTATCGTCTGTATGTCAGAAAAGATTTATTTTTCTAATGAAGATTTACTCAAAGCTTTACTATTGCAATGTTAGTGAGCAATAAGTAGTTTGGAAATTCAATCAGTGCATTCAGCTATTCAGTAAGATTCTGATTTTCCAAAATACCGAAGTGTTCTTAACTGTTTGAGAAATGTGGTGAAAAGAGGATTGATTAAACTGGGTGAGAAGTGATCAACAGCTGCTGTTAAAACATGTAGTCGGGCTACCGTTACAATAACGCTGTTGAAGGCAGATAGTTAAACGTCTAGAATTTATGGTGACATTTGCTCGACTTTAAATTATCGTCCTCTACAACTTATTTGAACCACTGAAGTAAATTTAGGTACCTATGAAAAATTGCAAGGCTCAGATTGCTTAGTTTACATAAATTTATACATATTTAGATTAACAACAGTTATCGCCTATTTGAATTTGTCTCAGCTCTAATCCTATTTCAGTTGGTTAAGACAAAAAACGTCCATTTGTTATCACTTAGCACTACTTGCAACTGTTATTCCTAACTGATGAAACAACAAACCGGTGCATACAGCCCAACCAGTTTCAAATACGACTTAACGTTCATCTTAGATTTCGCTTGCCAGTTACAATCCAACTTAAACAACGGATGTAACAACTATCTAAGTAATTAAGTAAGTCCTAGTCACTGCTTATTCATACTGTTAGAACAGAGAATTTTAGTTGAAAGATTGTTTTATGCTGTGCAGTGATAGGCATTATATACAAGCCATTGTTTACAATTCATAAACAACTTGTTATTGTCTCCTGTTCGCTGTTGTTTTACTGCCTCACTAACTACATCAAAGCAATGGTTCCGATTCAACAAATAAGTGCCAGAGTAGTTGGATCATATAAACTATAAGAGTAGATCCCATTCGTCCATTCTAACACAACGTTAGACGTCTCGATTTTACCTTCACACTATCAGCCTCCAAGATCATTTCAGAGAGTAAATTTGTATGCAAGCAATTTGGATGCTGACTTTCAGAATGAGGACATAAATCCATGTTCAATCGATTATCAACGTACTCAGGGCGCACTTAAATTCTCGTACATCTTCGTACATTCCACACAAGAATGCAATAAACACGTCACGCATATAATAAGAAATCAATAATGGCCCTTTTGCTAGAGGTGTATTTTAAAATGTTCGTAGTGTAGAAGCGGTCGAAAACCGAGAAATCCGCCAAAATACTTGATATGCCGGGCACCTGAAGAATACTGATTATCTTCGAGAACATTTTTTTGTAGAATATCTCATTATTTTTGGTTGTATTTAAGGTAAACATTTTATTTCTATTATTATCCAGTTCCCCGTGCCCTATCCTCCCATTTGATATATTAACTGTTAGTATATCATTTCTTATTGATGAAGTATGGTTAATCAATTCTGTGTACGTCACTCCAGTTCACATTCACTGTTACTCCTATTTTGTAAAAACGTTAGATTCTTAATTGGTTTGCTGTGCGGTCAGGTTTTATGTGTATTTGAAGAAATGTGTGAAATATAGTATGATTCTGTCCGGTTGGTCTATTGGTTTGTGTTCTTCTACCTCCGGCTTGAGACTCAATGTACATAGGGGAAAAGTGCATTTATCGACTAGGCACACCCAATTATCATTTGACAAGACAATCATTTTTTTGCGTCATTCACACGTTAAGTAAATATATCAACACAGAAATGTACAATATAAAAGTTGTTATGCTTAGTGGTTATTACGTCATCTATAAAACCACAGGGATAACCAGAAATAGTCAGTTGCAGATTAGAGTAGAATTAACGGCCTTCATATTTATGGACGTATTCAGAAATGAATTCAAAGCATATCTCACACAAAAGAATTTCTATGTTGTATATGAGGCACTCATTATTCATTCACACGCATCACAAAGTCACGATAAGGCACGTGTTGTACGTAGACTTTTAAGTAATCAAAGAGGACTGAAATCTCTGCATAATTCAATCGGTACATAGAGTAATTAGACAGTGAACAAATTGAATTTTCGAATTGTATTAATCCCACCTTCACTTGTTTATCTACTAATTCATTCTCAACAACAATCCCCAATATATCAAGTTCACTGCTTTGGTCGAATGTAACTGTCGATGTCAGATTTCAATGAATAACTTAACAGTGATTAGCCATCTAACTTCATTTGCTCAACTAAACTTAGTGAAACATGTAAATTGCAATCCGAATGTTTAACCATTTTCTATTACATTGAATGGATGCACACTAAATGGTATCATGTATATCTACTAGGACGACATTTCTGAATGACTATGACTAGCATGCACCTTTAGAGAAATATAAATTATCATTGCTTGTTTTTACTGGGTTATGATCTAACTCTGTTCTACAATATTGTAATTCCAAACTGTCTGTAATTAACCGTATATTTATTATATTGGCTAGTGAATATCTACATCTCATAGGATGAGTGTATATATATAATCAATGACAGTAATAATGAATATAGGAGAATTATATTTGGAATGAACGTCAATCAGGCAATCACAAAATCGAAATAAGAGGGCAAAGTAAGTTTCTGTGTTCATGCATGTTACAACATTCAAACCACAAAATAATAGATGAGCAACTATTAAAACTTGTTAGTATATTTAGGCGGGGTGGGTGGTTGTTGGGAGAATGTATTAGTGACCACTACACATCACAAACATCTACAAATGGTAACAATCTATGGTCGGTATCCACGCTATCAACTACTGAAATGATTCCATTTCATCAAATCACCGTTCATTGTAATATTCATTATCAATTAATTACTCATAAGGAACAATTTGTTTCATTTTATTTCATAAACAATGTCTTAATAAGGCGAAGGTGATCATGATGTTCTAGTGATAAATCCAACCAGTTTTCAAGGAATTAAATGATAAGTAAGTCAAGTTGTAAAGTCAACTAAATCAATGAATCAGTGTGATGTTGAATACTTTTGAGAGAAGTGCAATCAAACACCATTTCTATTCAACTCAAAAATAAAGTAAAAAGATAATTCATACCGCAATATTCATTCTCATTAGAATCAGTCTATGTAATAATCAAAAAGAGAATAAGAATGAAAGTAGAGTTGTTTACAATAGAATTTGCTAGAAAGTTTATCATTAGAAAGATTTCATTATGTGTAGACATGAATGTGATATAGAAAATATAGTTGACCTACATAAAGAATAGACTGATGTGAATGTGAATGGTATAATGAAACTAATAACCAGATAGTAGTAATAATAATAAGCTGATAGTTATTTTAATATGAAGACAGTAACAATAAAATAATTCATACCACAATATTCATTCTCATTAGAATGAGTCTAAGTAATATACAAAAACCGAATAACAATGAAAGTAGAGTTGTTTACAATAGAATTTGCTAGAAAGTTTACCATTAGAAAGATTTGATTATTTGTAGACATGAATGTGATATAGAAAACATAGTTGACCTACATAAAGAATAGACTGATGTGAATGTGAATGGTATAATGAAACTAATAACCTGATAATAATAATAATAATAATAATAATAATAATAATAATAATAATAAGCTGATAGTTATTTTAATATGAAGACAGTAACAATAAGATAATGACTTTAGCATAAGTACGTCTTATTTAGTTTTTCAATGTAGGCAGTTTATTACTTACAAAGTAAATGAATCGTAATGGCATTCATTTGAGATCACTCTGTACTTTTATCACTGGTATTACTGACTATGATCATCTAATCAATGGAGTTGTAGTAATTCCCTTGACTAAAGTAAAGGCCAATATCATGAATGCACCCTAGATATTCTTGTTAGTGATTATGGGCAATCAGTAATAGACTTCTATACACTATAGTTAATCTCAGAATAAAATTGCTGAAAGATTTAGTATTGCGATGCTTCAAAACAATCGGTTGTATAGAAATTCAATCAGTGCATTTAGATATAGATGGAGGGGCTATTCTTCTGAAATACAGTTTACTTCATCACACTTTAAGAGATGTAGTACAAAAGGGGATAGATAAACTTGTTGACAAGGGTATAATAACTCTAATTGAGTCGTCTATTCAAGCCACCCCAATAATAACACTATAAAGGGCAGATGGTTAGACGCTTGGGTTTTATGGTCACTACCAATTCACTTTGAATTCTCGTTTATAATACAACAAAGTTTTACTGATGAAAATGTCTTACACAAGTTAAGTAACTTGAAGTATTATTCCTAAAATAGATCCCAGAGAGGCATATTTGCACATAACTGTAGATAAAATTTCCGGATGGGCGGTCTTAACTGCTGCATTATGAATCTCATCATTATCGGATTTGAACGTGTTGAATCATATCTTAATTGCCTAATATTGCATGCAGTGAGCGAAGAATTACATAGTGTTTATGGTTTAAGCCTATTTAAGCGTTTTGTTACAGCGTTGTTGATGATAATCTAGCTAAATGTCAGATTCAACGTAATTCTGTTGATCGTCTTAGTTATAATTTAAATACAGACGGGAGTGTCACTTAACACCTATGATCCAAACATCTTCATCCGCAGATATGTCGACATTAAGATTTTGGATTGGTGCCTTCCCCTAATTTACGCAGTTATTGGCTCCACTCCTTAATTTGGTTTCTAATAAACAGTTTGCGTAGGTGCAGAGACATGAAAGAATATTAAGAAACATTCCGAAATTTTAAAATAATGGAACTTTTATCAGACTATTTTTACCAACACAGTCGCCTGTTTTAACTACGAGCGCATCTACATTAGGAATAGTTGCTGTCTTACAGTAAAGTTGAATGCTTGTGATTTTCATCTAAAGATGATTGAGTAAAAGTATTTAAGGATGTTCACAAATTCAAAAAGAGTTCTTAATAGTTATTCAAGAGGTGAAAATACTATATAGTAGCTTGTTTGATTCAAGATTTTCTGTTGTGTCTGATCACTACAGACTGTGGCAGATCACTACTGAACAAGGGAGGCCAGCCAGTTATGAAATGATATTTCCAACTAGGGTTGATGGTTTTGACATCTAGAAAATAAAATTGTGCATCTTGAGGTAAACAACACCTATTGACAAAGTTTGATGGCTTCCAAAATCTAACTTTACAACTGAGGTAAGACTTTACGAAAAGGAAACCTTAATGCTTGTCTAAGTGGTTGGCATGTAGGCAAGAACCACACAGCCTTGATAGACACAGGTATTCAGAATCGAGTCAGAGTAAATTTTGTAACTACAAGTTGTTGTATTTTTAAAAGAACTAAATGTTTGTGTAATCTGAATTAATGTTACTCATTGATATGTAGCGGTAAATAATCCCCAAAATAAATAGTCATATAGGTCCTCGACATTGATGCTGACCATGATTGTTTTAGCGGACACTACTAGTTTAAGGCGCTCAGTCACGCATCATCACCAGATCGCGTCACGCCGTACCGTGGAAAGCAACTCTCTCTCTAGTTTGCCAGCCTAGACGTTGCTATTCCATTGCCGCTCTATTCACGATCAAATATAACTTCTCTTCCATCCTTCATTGCCTTCTGATTTATTCTCATTCGTAAGAGTGGGTTCAATCGTTAGAAGTTGCCCTGGTAATATCGCAAGCGTAACTTGGTCATATATCGGGTGCACTTCAGATATATTAGTTAGTCAGTGAAAATCTAGAGAAAATAAACGTTGTTAATACACAACTCGTTAAGACGGAAATGCTGAACTTAGTTTGTCTGTTTCATGTGAGACTGAGGAATGATCTACACTCCCCTAGAAGTGCAACTAAGTTAGGACATAAACTGTTTATGAATGTGGCAATGGAATAGAGCTTCCATTGTTTGCAAAGCAAAAATTTCATCCAGATTGTTTTAATAAGCCTGATGCAGTTAATCTACGGAGTAGTACTTTGTTAAGATTGTATCAAAAAAGTGATCCACATGATGTGTTTAGTTTTATTCTAGCCACTACCAGATGGTGATCTGTGTATGGTGGTTAAATCCTTTGAAGTTATTAATGAATTATGAGCGTTGTTTACCGATACTGAGAGTAAGTTGATTAGAGGCGACTAACTACTTAGGAGAACTGCCCGTAAGCTCCTTGATATGGTGATGTAGAAGAACATATGAAGAATAAAAAACACACTAGTGAAACAGTTAGTTTTTATTAATGACCTTCCTTTTCTGATTTTTTCTCTTACAATATACATGGGTTGTATTGTTTAGAGTTTTAGGAAACTAATGAGCCATTATTGGTGTAGAAATTCAATCAGTGCATTTAGCTATGCAATTACACTCCGATTATCTAAATTATCATTTATTAATAGAGGATAGAATAATTATTTAGAAACACAATCAAATCCGCAGTTCCAAATGATCTGTATACCCCACTAAAGGAAGAACAGAATAGCCGAAATCACTTGCACATTAAAATTCGTATGCAGCTTGACATTTTCATCGGTGCATATTTTAGATGACAAGAAGTGGAAATTGGAAGTAATTCAAGTGGAAAATTTATTGTAACACTGGTGTAAGATGATTAGTTGTTGACGGATACTTGATTTATAGATAATTGATAACGGAACCAATTTCATTGAAAGAGATCTTATAAACTGACTTAATGATATTGACTTTCGTCACTTGTTCACAACATCACATCAGCTTCGATCGACGATTGCACTGATAATTTCTCATATTAATGTGATAATAGCTAACAATGTAAAACACAAGAAAATCTAGTGCATCTATTTCCAATTTATCTGGCGAATATAATTTCAACAGTATTGTAGTATCACACAATTCCTACAGGAAATTGTAAACAGAATTGTGTAGTTAGAATGAAGTTGTATATTCCCGTTGATTATAGACTGAAGCTGGTCAGTCTCTGTTGCTATACGTGCATCCAGAGCGGATTGCCTCGATATAGCAAATTATTTACAAGTATTATTTAAGTTGGATTGTTACTGGCAAGTGGAATCCTATTTGGGACTCGTCGCCTGGATGTACCCGCTTCCCAATGTTGATGCTCACACTGGGATTCGAATTCATTTAATTTTAAGGTTAGTAAAATGTAGGAAAATCGTCTAAATAACTTTTCAATTTCGACATCACGAATTGATGTGAATCAGACAACCATTGATCACCTGGAAGCACTGGACAGCTGTTTCGTCCTAGTATGGGACTCCTCAGCAGTGCGCACTCAGGACCCCATCGGGGATCGAACCCAGGACCCTCTGGTTCCAGTGCTTCCAGGTGATCGATGGTTGTCTGATTCACATCAATTCGTGATGTCGAAATTGAATATTAACTGTCTCCACAAAACCCCCTAAATGTAAATAACTTTTATAAAGGTATGTTCATGCCATCTGAACTAGTATTTAGGGATAAAGACAACAGTTTGATTGTCTCCATTTCCCCTCCCCCCCCACCCCACATCTTACTGAACCTCATAGATACATATACAATGTTTTAACTGGTGAATCATTCAGTCTAGTGAACCGACTAGTTCTTTGATTCAATTTTTAAGAATATTCATTGGGTGGGGTGTGTGGCATATTTCTAAGGACAAAATTGCTGCATTATACTCCCTGACTTTGAATGACACCTCGAATTCATCATATACTTCATACTCTAATTCATGATTTTCTACTGATGACTATATGCAGATGGAGAACATTCAAATGTTTCTTGATCTATGTAAAGCTTATGGTGTACAACGTGAATGTCTATATCAAACTTTTGGTTTATTTGAAGCAATATATATGACACAAGTATTGGTTACTTTATTGCAATTAGGTACAGAAGTAAGTATTCCCTTGCTTTTATTCGTATATTATAATAAACAAATTTATCGGAACTATAGTAATTAGAGAATTAACTGACCGATTAGCCCGTTGCAACTATGGGATAACTATCCATCAATCTAAATGAATGACTGAATGCACATTGTAAACGCGTATTCGAATACTGAATAGTTTGTCAGAGGAACTAAAAGCCGACATTATTTGTAACTTTTACAATATTCACTACATGTGAGATGTGATAATTAAAGTTCTACTATGCCAAGTGTAAGAAAGTTACTTACCCATGACTATGTCATACGATGTAAACATATCTCTATTCCTCAGTTCCCCAGCCCAGCTAACTAGAAGAAGAAGTTCAACTTCAGGAAGTAGCGTTGATTCTACAGTCAGCCTGTCAGACAGATAACAAACACTCAACTCCTGCGTATATATACAATAAAGAGAGCATCCTTAGTAGTGCCACATATAGCGTACTAAAATTAGCAATGAGCCAATAAGATTCAGCATCTTGCTATGTGCGAAACACAAACTGAAAGTAAAAAGAGCTCATTTTGGCAAGCAAACGAAATATTTAAATTTACGCAAATAAATCACAAAAATAATAAGTGTACCAATAAAAATTCTGGCGGTTTAACATCCCCAACACGTGGAGACATGAATGTATTGTACTAAGGAATACCATATAAGAACGTCGTTGCTTGTAAATTATTGGAATTTGAAAATCATTAACCAACCGACATGAATGATCACCTATTGTAGTCGCTCTTTCTCTCCCCGTATGTATTTCATAAAGTGACTGCAACTGGAAACTGTCGTCTTTGAGTTCCAACGCAGAAATAGAAAGCCATCAAAACTAAATGGACCTACAATTCAACTTGTGATGATGTCATGAATATGCAATACCAGTAATCTTTAAATTAACATGAAATAGCTATCTAGGATTACTTGACTTTTAGTAGTATATCAATTGGATTAGTATTTTAACTAGAACAAGCAAAACCTTGAGAATTTCAACCAATCAATAGCGATTCCGCGTAAAGTAAAAGTATGTTGTAGTACCAATGTAGTGAAACCTGTAAGAGTATAAAGTTTTTCGAGAGTTCATCTGGATGTAAGTACATTTATTTTACGGTTCACTTTTTTCATTAGTCGTTAGTTGTCTTCCCAATAGATTATAGCTTAGGCAAACACTACAAAATCCAATGATCCTAGGCTCGATTCCCATTAGGTTTTGAGCTAACGTATGCTAGGATGAAACATCAATTTAGTGTTCATGTTCTTAATAGATGTTTAACTCAGATCAATTATTGATTTTCAATTCCAGTTCAACAATGTCCACGACATCAAATTATAAATTGAAAATCATTTTCCCAATTCTGTTTGTCATGTCCCGATGTCATAGTTGCACCTATTTAAAGCATTTTAACATTGTATACACTTAAAATGTTCGGTTAGTCGGACGTGCTACAGCGAAAACATTGGACTTAGGTATAATACTATCTGCAACTTGTCATAAAATTAGACTATCTGTCACATATCACCTAGTCTCATAGTCTGACACCATCACAACTAGAATGCATAAATTGATTAATTATTAAGTACTGACTAGTTTCGCGTCTATCTGGTTCTTATTGCTGATCAGATACTTTCAACCAAGTTGTAAAGTGATCAATAGTCTGCATGACTCGTCATCGCATGGTTATGTTGTTAATGTTAAGTTGGTTGCTGACGTCTCTTAAATAGCATGATACCCAGATCTAGAGTTCTTTGTCGGTTGATTATAATTGAACTAATATCAACGATGTGTCAATATCCAGTGATCAATCAACATAAACATCCAAATCCTAAACGACGTCAGTTGTGCTAGAAATAGCTCAATGGTATTAGTGCCTAACCATGGGACGAGGTAGAAACTTTCTGAAATTTAAAGAACAGTTAAACAGTAGAAACCCAAACATATATTTGCAACCTCCACTACAATTTTCGGTCATCATTCGTTTGTTTAGTAGTTTACATTCTCTTCATATTCATTAAGTTTTAAATGACTTTGCACAGAATTTTTACTACTGTAAGGTGATTGCACTACTTTGTTTAAAGATTTGAATTTCCGACCCTCCACCTCCGTCATCGGAATCTCATTTCGATTGTAAATAGATTATTTTGTTCGAGTGGTGCTCTTCATCAGTTGGTTTGTATTGGGTTACCGTTAGCAATTAAGAAACGGTGAGTAACGGACAAGTCGTGGTATCATATTGTGATACCAGTGATAGAGATAACTGTCGCACTCACTGCATAAACTACGATAATGCTTATTATCACTGTGGTTTAAAATTAATGGGTTAAGAAATTTTGTCATCTTAAAATTTTTCTAACCCTCACTGTGGTCCTTTTCGTCCAATGTAAAAATCGTTTGCGATACTGGTAATGAATCTCGTACTAACGCTAGCATTGATTTGACGCCAACGCGTAGTGTTGTAACGGAACAAGAAAATTTATCCTTGACTATGCTCTTCTTAGTTGTATTTCCGTCACTAAGTGAACTTAAGAATGCAGTCAGTGGATTTAAAAAAGCGATATATTTTTACTTTACGATACGTGATTCCTATTCCCATAGGAATCAGAAACCGTATATTAAGTTTCAGTGCTGGAGAACTGGCCGGTGGCATCGGAATGCGATTCATGGTCATCCGCAAAGGAGGAAGTTAGTTGTTTACTTTTATTTAATAAATTCCTCGTAGGGTGTCATTTAAATGTGGATGCCCGTCATTCATATTCGCTAAACAAGTCGATGGTTATTGGACTGTCATACGCAGAAAATTTGCAACACAACCACGAATATAACTCTCTAGCGTACGACAACAACACGTGATGAGGCGATTGTCTGACACAGAGTTCGCGATAATTCAACCTCTGCTGTTTTCAGGTACAGCCGTTTTTAATGTTATTGATTTTGCATACGCTACTTTTCGTAAGCGTCTGCAGCCGCAAAATGTATTCAACATGCGTCACAAGTTATTCTCGTAATCCAACCTTCCTGGTAAATACTTAAAACTTCTTTGTGTTGATCTGTAGGTAATTTTGGAAAACTGAAATCACATATAACTTCTCTTGGCAGTGCATGTAGTTACCAGTTGAATGAAGAATCCACCTTGGAATCTTCTTTATTTGCGACTGCTGACCAGTTGAATCTAAGTTCACGTTACCTTGAAGTTATCGGATTGAATGGCACGTACAAAACAAACGGTGAAAATATTTTCTTATATCAACTGGTAGCATTGGATGTTAATCTAATGGCCGTCCTAATAGCATTTGGATTCATCAGAAGAGAAACCACTACGATGATAGCGCAATTTCTAAATTTCTTCCAAGAAGTCACGCACAACAGGAGCGTGGGATGCTTCATAACAGATGATGCAGTATCAATTTCTGCAGTGATCAATGCCGTGTATCCTAATGCCCATCATTTATGATTTCGTGTGCATATTATCCGCAACGTTACAAAACGAGTACGTAAATCGATTATTTGTAATAACGTTATAAATTGTAGAGACTGCAAACGCAGGTAATACAGTTCTTCTATAGTCTGATGTATACGAAAAATGCTGTTAGGTAATTTGTACTAATTAATGTAATAAACGATTACTCGTAGTTTTTCAAGAACTTTATCCTTGTTGGAAACATGGGATCCATCTTTTCATAGATACTTGCAAAATTATCTTCTACCGAATAAGGAAAAGTGGGCAGTGGCCTTCAGACTTACATGAATACTTATGGAGCAGAACAATACAAATTTCATTGAAACCACGCACAGAATAATGAAACTACACAAATTATCAAGACGAGTGCCAATCTTGCGTTCAGTATTCCACATTTTACTTCGAATTGGTTATTAGATGCAAGCCCGAGTACAGACACATGCAGAATTCGAGAAACAAGTTAAACATCGGTGAAACGGGATTCCTTCCGGTGTTGCGAGAACGACTGACTCCGGCTGCATGCCAGCTAATTAGACTGGAACTACGTCTGCCTATTACAAAAATCATTGCAGCACCAGATCCATCGCAAGTTAGTGACGTTACAGGTTCCTATATTGTGGGGGTGCACCCCATTAGTTGCACCTGCATATTCTGGCAAGAATACAGATTACCATGCCGCCATTTGAAAGCATTGTTGTTACAAGAAAACACGCAATTTCCAATGGAAAGCGTTAGCGAAAGATGGCTAATGTCTGTGAACCATTTTGTCAAGTTTGCAATGGACAATTATTTACCGCAACGAAAAAAAGCATCGGAGCTAACAAGATTTCAACTACTTGCCCCACCTACAACTAACACCGAGGAAGTAACATGGGTCGTATGTAGATGCATCGCCATGTTTCATTTGTTTTGTGCCTTTAATCCTGATCCCAGTGTTCTTGGGACAGAATGCCCTGCTTGTGGAGCTGTAACACATTTGGAGTAAAATCTGCAACCACTTGTGACTGTTTGAAGTTGCTATAAAAATCGGTGAGTTGTGCAGTTTATTTGTAAATAAATATAACGGATACAATTCCTATTTAATATCTTCAAAGGTTTCATCCGAAAAACGCTGAGGATAATTCAAACAATTTCATGAAGTGGAAATCGGTAAATTAATGTTAAGTTATAGATACTTATTTCCAGATAATGACAAATCAACAGGTCCTTTGAAAGTAAAAACTGTCAGAAGAATAAAGCCTATTCACAATTATGTACTTACTTGAGACCTTAAATAAGATATTTTTACCGAAAACTTCTTTTAGTCTTCTTTCGTAATTGATAAGCTTCCACTAAATATGTATACACTTAACTCGTTAGATCGAATATTCAATTATTGTTATCGGCGCAGGTAGAAAACAAATGATATGTTGTTCGTGTTCTTTATCAGTAAAGTAGGTGTGAATATTGAGAATAATATAACTCGGTTAAACAGATTGCATACACTTATTGTTACCAAAGGGCCTACCACTTCGAATTGAATTCATTGAGGTGTAATGTTACAACAGGAAGTATTCATTGTATTGTGCTAGTAGATAACAAATGAAATGTTATTCGTGTTCTTTATCAGCTAGAATAACAATAAACTAGGTACCTTAAGGATTATTTATGAAACTGTACTTGATAATAAACCATAGTTTTTGTTAGCGAATTGATGAATCATAAATTTTTAAACTTTTTATGGAAACAAAGAAATGTTCAATGTGAACTTTTGGTTAGTATAAAAATCTAAGAATAGATATTTGTCGATATATATTAGGCAATGAATTCAGTGTTACGGTGGTTTGGGTTTTCTGTACATCTTCCTGTTTCATATTTCTTCCCGTTAATGATAACTATGTTATGACTCGAAGAAAGGAAGGAGGAGGGGATGATTTGGTTGTTGAACGCGAACACCAATGAGATGCGTGCCTAGTTGAGAATGTGCGATTGACCTAAGCCCACTCACCCCCAGGCTGACAATAGGACAACCAGAATCGAGAACAGGAAGACAGAGAGAGCCAGAACTGAGATCCGAGAATTGAGAACGTATTATATTTTAATCATGCCTTTATATACACATAAAATCAGACCACACAGTAAACCAGTCATAAATCTAATATTGATACAGAACAAAAGAAATAGTGGCAGTGAATGGAGAGAACTTGTACACAATTAAGTAAACGTAGTTCAAAGTAATAAACAATATACTAAGAGCAAATATACGAAACAAGAGAACCGGGCAAGGGGAACGTAACAGTCATAGAAGTGAAATGTCAACACTGTCCACAGTTATAATAATTGAAATAATGTTCTACAGCACAGTTCCCGAAGATAGCCAATCTTCATTAGGTGCCCGGGATATCAAACTAGGGTGATCAAGTCTTGCAAATATGGCGGAATCATTAACAAGCACTATTTTTGTACGTGAAAATACCTACAATAAGCAAATAATTCCAGTGAATTGACTGACTCCAATAGATTGTAAAATATTTGCAAAACCATTAAGGTTTTGTACGATGGCTTAATATAATCTACACTGCCAAGTTACGACTGTCACTTCTGTCATCATCATACTCATACTAGTAACAAGTAAAATAAAATAATTATAGTAGTGTACATGTGTTTGCCTTCATATTTATTAGTGCGTTCACTAAAATGACAAGGCAAACGAATATCTCCTAGTTTGCCATATCAATTCTAGCATAGTTTTTCTAGTTGCATATTTAACCTGTTTGACTTATAGTGTGGTTACTAACATTTTGTATAACATGTAATTGATTGTTAAATAACCTATCACAACAAACAAGGAGATCAATAGGTGTTTAAGACAACAATTGTTGATAATAAACATTCTAAATATTTTACTCATCATCCTTACATATACTATTATTCAATTGAGTTCATCTCTGGAACTGATTTAATGTCTATCTCCACACGTCGGAGCACTACAACATGCACCATGACTGAAGTGACCACATGATTTTTTCATGAATATCTCCTCAAACTAATAGACAATTAACAAAAAACATTTAGTTAACATTTTATGCAATGATACTTCATCATTACATTTCAATGAATTGTTACTTGAGGAATAAAAAAAGGTTACATTAAATGTTTCCCTGAATTCGTGATCCAAACGTAAAACGTACAACCTTCGTATATGAAAAGGGCATATAGAATACTGGAATATAAATTTAATCTGCTGCATAAACTACGTCTTCACTTAACTTTTCTTAATCGGATAGTCTTTTGAATTATATTCTACATCTACGTAGATGCATGCAATCATACGACTTTAATTAATCATATTGTTAGAGTAGAAATAGACATCATATAGCATAGTCATAACAGATATACTGATTCTGCATTATTACTAGTGAGTGAATATTTACTACTCATTAAATAGTAGTTTTGTTTTTAATTTCAATAAATCTAAAAGCTACTAAGAATATCTACTTTATTCGTTTATCATTTTACATTTGCAGAAAATTTAATCCATTAATTACAAATAAAATGAGTTTAGAATAGAAAGCTTAACTTCTGTGTTAATTGGACTAATATTATTGAAAAGATTATTACTATTACTATTATTATTTCTGCCTCTTCATTAACAAGTAGTAACTTAGTTCGAATCCTCAACCTTTTCATATCTAACTTTCGGAAACTAGAATGAATAATTAAACTTTATTCATTAACTACTAATACAATTAGGGGGTTAGCAGAGATAGTTAACTGTTAACTTTGATATCACGAATTGATCTGAATCAGAAAACCATTGACCACCTGGAAGCAGTGGACAGCTGTTTCGTCCTAGTTTGGGACTTCTCAGCAATGCGCATCCACGACCCTATCGGGGACCGAACTCAGGACCTCCTGGCTTCGCGGAGAACGCTTTACGTTTGGACCATTGAGTCGGCTCCTAACGGTTGATATTTCCAATTCAGCCAATTCATGATACGTTGCGCGACCTTCTCTATGCCATTGGAGAGTTACTGCCTCACACCCGACAAGGTTGTGTTTGTAATTGTAATTGTAATTAACATGAGCTCACTAGTGACTAGCTCCTTGAGGTAATTCCTGGAGTTCTAGTGTGAAGATGTGACCGGTAGAGTTGTCTGATTCAGATTAATTCGTGATATCAAAATTGACAGTTAACTACTAATAATCGTAAATGATATAAACTAGAATTATTTGTTTTCTAGTAAAACAGCATAAAGTTAATTATATTCAGCAGATAAACATCACTTTCACTTAACTAATCAGATTACATCAACATATGATTTTATGGGACAAAAATTGACAACAATATCAAGGGTGAAAATTCACTTCTTTACAGTTTTCAACCGATAACAATTTAATTATTATTTATGACAAAGAATTAACAATTCAAACCACAGTATGTTTAAGTCCAATTATAAACTACCGAGGTAATCATATATAACATCCGGCTATTCTAAATCAATTAGCTGTGTCACAACGCTAACCGTACTAAATCAATAAGAACCAACGGATTCAAAGTCTTGTCACATATAATAGAAACTATTACCATTAAAGTATAGACAAGTTGAAAGTCAGACGTTTATCATCAATGGAACTAAATAATCGCCGTAATACATCACAGAAGCAATAAAAGCTGTAAATGTAAATTGTTACAGGTTAATTTATTAGTTTAATGATTAGGAATTATAAGAGCTGAAGGTTTTGTGCTAAGTAAGGTCCAGTGTACTCAGTACTAAGATATTCTGTACCAGAAAGAAATACCTGTCCAATGTTCCATTTTATTTCAATGTTACCTCAACTATGGTTAGTCTGTGACAAACACTATACTTGATGTATAGATATTACAATGTCATAACGTCATATTTATCTTATAAATCTATAATTTTCATCTGTTGATAGTGTCAGCGTAATGGATTTCAAGGTCCTGTACATGGACCAACACCAACTTATTCACAACCTCGTCAATAGACAGAAGAAAAATTACTTGCTCGTGAAGGTATCATGGATCTTCAGGCGGAAACAATGAAATTAGCTTCACAAAAAGGCATGCCATTTGGTGCTCAACGTCATATCGCCGATATACGATGTGATGATATGACTCCATGAGGAAATTATGGATGTTGATGATAGATATCGGTAATTTTCTGCTTGTAAACTCATTCAGTGCCATTAGACATCATAGTAACCAGGAGATATTTGAGTCACTGAGTCGTTGCGTCACTTCTAGTTTTGGTTACTTAAATCCTAAAATTAACGAAATAATGAAAGAAATTCATTTGCTATTCAGCAGAATTTGTTCTATACCTCACCCCACTCCTCATATAATAAATATGGACTGGAACCTCTACTTGTTAAATATTAGCAATTAAAGGAAAAAAAGAAATGTTCATTTCCATTTCAGATGATAGTGATAATAATGAAGATAACATGCGTACTTTTTAACGTGGATTTAAGAAATAGAGGTAGCTTTCTTAGTGGGCTATTCAGATATTTCGTGAACTCTGACCAATGCAAATAATGGTTACCAAAACTATTACTTAAACTTAACTGGAATCAATATGTTGACTGTACATAATAAAACTAATTGATTGATGCCCTTAAGTTTAACCCTAATTCTTATAGTCTCAAGCCTCACAGAAGAACACAAGATAACTATACCAACAATCAGAGTCAATTTATACTTCAAATATTCAATTGTACACTTGCAACAACTTGATCGTAAAGTGAACCACTTAGATAAATGACATCGATACAGAACGAGAGGAACACTGATAGAGAACTTTAAGGCAGTGAAGGCGGCGGGAGTCAGGCGGCTAACGTGTAAACAATTCAGTAGTTGAAATTCATGAATAGAACATGAAGCAGTACTGGTTAATAGATGAGGTGAGAGAATAGACTGAAGGGAGTATATAAATGATAGGAATAAAAAGATATATAACTACTAGAAAACAGTCCTGGAAGTTAGTTCTACTTGAATCGACCAATCTGTCAAATTTTCTTAGTATTTAATTCATTATAGAATAACTCAGCTCCAGTAATTTCAGTAGTGTGATAGCTAAAAAGCAAAATATTTTAAGTTTCACTCTGATTAAGACCTCTGGCCTCTGTTATTCCTATCAGTGAAAGTCTCTCAAATGATCCAACTTCTTTTTAAATCTGTCAACAGATGAAGCTACAACTAAGTGTTATAGTAGAAAGTTCCACTATTAAGTAGTCAGCCACTGATTGTACGCGAACTTAGAGATTCCGGAAATTAACTAGCTGTACTTCTTTGAATCTATTCTTAAAACACAGTATCTTTCTTTAAACAGGTGGCTACATGTTTGCAGAAATTAAGTTTTGTTCGTATGAACTCGTTATCGAAAGTGAAAAATACCTTAACTTCGGAAGATCTGAAGGATCTAAGTTTTGACCAATGAGCTCTAAAACTCTGGGCAACGATGGCACAGAAACACACAGTGATATTCAAATTTTTGTTGATGATAATTGCTTCATCAATATGTATGTATACAGCAGGAAACACAACAATATTCATCATGCATGTATTTGCACCTCAGTGTCCAATAAGCATCATAATACACTCAGATGCATTTGTTGTAAGTTGTCAAATACTATTCCATTCTTCTAATGTCTGCAGATCGTTTTAAAGTTCTGGACTGTTCCTTTCATTTTATATGGCTCAACCATATTTTATTGTCGTCAGTATATAACATACAAGAGGAATAATACTGGTTCGAAAACCGAGCTCTAAACCACTCTTCTAAGCACCGTTTTCCAGCTAGGCAACTTGGAATTGGTTTGTACTGTGTTTCCATCCAACTAGGAAATCATTTATCTATATGAATAAGGTGCCCTTAGTTTTGACTCAGTGTAACAAAAGCCTAAGTGAGGAATTTTCTCGAAAGTCAAAGCGAATTCGTACACCTGTTCGATTATTCGAAATCTTAAAGGTTACAAATATGAATGGTTTAGAATCAAAGTTCTCTAACTTCCCTTCCCGCCCCCGCCCAAGGTATGTATTACATGATAGCTTCCTCCACTTTTAATGTTTTCAATAATACACCTACCGTATAAAACTAGTGAGTAGGAATTTTTATTTGAGGCAATAAATATCAAGAGAGTTTATAGAAATAGCTAACGGATTCTTCTCAACTTTGTCTTGACAAATAGTTGTCTGAGTTGGATTGTGACTGGCAAGTGGAATCCTAAACTTGTGTTTTGTCCTATTTGGGACTCGTCAGGCAAATGTACCTACATCCTAGTCAGTGTTGATGTTCACACCAGGACTAGGAATTGGTTCATTTAGTGCCAAAAGCCACCTCACACTCCACTAGGCTATTGAGTCCAGAGAAACATACTTGTGCAATGGGTATGTATATATAATTAGAATGTATTTAGATCTTTCCGTTGATTTATCTTGGGCTAAAATTAGTCAGTCTCTTTTGCTATATGTGCATTCCAAGTGGACTGCTTCGATATAACGTCTTGAATTCCGCTCATCAGTCATAATCCAATTCAAACAGTACTTGTAAACTATCGCTGTATCGAGGCAATCCGATCAGGATGCACATATGATAAACGAGAATGATCGATTTCAGTCCATGGTAAATCAACGAGGAGATCTAAATACTTTTTAATTATAGATTTATTTCGGATATTTATTCACTGGGGAAGCGACTTGTACAAAGTTGCAAACAAAACGTCAGAAATTGTAATTTTTATTTATTAAATTATTACAAATAGACATATGCATCAATCATTTTTATAAACGATCTATATCTAACTAATATTTCGGTTGAATTATGACTGGCAAGCGGAATCCAGGAAGCTCGTTCCGTCTTATTTGAAATTTATCGGCTGGATGTTGCACAAGTGTGACTGTCTGGGATCAGTCACCTAGCGGTGAATGCGGCGGCACATGACATGAAGCGAAATATGTTTGAGTCCCAGTGTGAATATCAATATTAGGATGTAGGTATAACCAGCGGATGAGTTTCAAATGGGACAGAACGCGTGTCCTGGATTAAACATTAAATGCGATTAATAGCTATACTGAGGCAATCCGCTAATGATGCACTTATGGTAACAGAAGTTGGCCAGTTTCAGTCCATGACAAATCAAATGGGAAGATACACATTCATCCTAATAATCTATATCCAATGTTCAGTTTACTTGAAATATATAAAAGTTTAACTTTGGTAATGATATATATTTCTAAAAAATTTGCCATTATTACATCATGTTGAAAAATTTAATTCTCATGTTTCCTCACACCTTCCCCATTTTCTCAAATAACCCTCTCAAATCTTCTGCCTTCACCTCACCTCCAACACCAACGCAATCAAACTTCAAACACTACCCCCTCCCACCCCAACCCCCCGAAAAAAATTTCTTTTTAAGTGCTGCTTTCATAAGTTTACAAATGGGTACAAATCAATTTGCACCACAAAAGGTAAATTAATTAATAATAGTTCAATTGGGATGGTTATTTTTGTGGAGATTGGTTATTTTATTTGATTGAATTTGTCATAAATTGGTGTTGGCAGGGTACCATTGAAAACCAGGGAGCATTGAACAGCTGTTTCATTCTAGTGTAGAACTCCTCAGCAGTGCACATCCCTCAGACTCCGCACCAAGGGCTTCAGGCTAACTGCGAACGCCTAACCATCTGCGCCACTCGGTCGGAATTCAATGGTAAAATTTCCATTTCTATTAATTTGTGATAAATATGGCGCAACGATCATCCACTGTCATTGGTCGTGACTGGTGAAGTTCAGACTTGTCGGAAGTGAGACAGTTATCACCGATGACAATCGATGATAGTGGCGCTACATATATTAAAAATTGATAGAAGTGGGAATCCTAACATTGAAATCGACCCAGCGGTATAGATGGCCGGGCGTTCGCCGTCAACCTGAAGTCCCTGATGCGGAAACTGGGGGGCACATTGCTGAGGAGTTCCACTCTAGAACGAATCAGCTGTCCAATATTTCTTGGTTTTCAATGGAACTCTGCCAACATCAATTTGTAACATATTTAATAGATCATAATTTATTTTATTATAAAAGTGATTGTATAAGAGCTCACTCTATTTGTCTAGGGGAGAGGTGGTTGGGTAGGACGGTAAAAGGATAAACATTACTTATTTATTGTTCATCAATATTGTGGCACCATATCATAAACTGATCATCTCTCAGCATTTTCAGTCAATCTCAGTGTCGGAGAACAAAATATGATATTGAAGCGATTGGAATGAGATTAATAAGACGTGGCTAAACCACCAAAATCAGTGTTTTGAGAAAGTGGTACCAATTGAGTTGTCATTATTAAGCCCAAACGAATGATACCAAATCTCTACATTAATAACATGATATTTCAACTGGGTATCAGAAATTCTTTGGAGATAACGATGAATGAACACAGAGAGACACTGAATATCCTCACCTTGGAAAAATCAGATTTCGCAAGAATACAGCATAACCGCTATCATCGAGACATTGTAAACCCGACCTTTACACATGGATTAATGTTGAATGATCTAAACTATTGTATACTGAATTATTAGATTTATCTAATAATGAATTATACTTCATCATTATGATGATGACGACAATGAAAAAAAGATGCGTGTAAAGCTCATAGAACTGGAAACCAACACTTTTAATTGGTAATATGTTTAGTAAGCAAGAATTTCAAAATAGTAGAGAAAGATCAAAATAGTATACAGTCAAAGATTTCAACCGATTATATAACAGAAAGGTGGATGCAAATGAACTGATGAGTTAAGCTCAATCAATTTCAAAATTGTGACTGAAAGTTATCTACTAGTAGACTGATGAGAGAAATAAAATACAAACCCTAGGTGTTGCACCTTGATTAACATGTAAGTGAATATCAGATGCCTAAAGAAAATGTGTAGCTTTTGAGGACTCCATAGGAGTAAGCATACATTGTTAATCAGAACTGCCAGTATCAATAGTAGTTGTTGTTGTAGAGCATAAACGACCAGAAGCAGCTAAATGTACAGCAAATGTATGTGCGATGGATATTGATTCTTTCATGATGTTTTTTAAACTTCCAGTTATTCGTAAAACTCCTATTAACAAAACAACAGGAAAGAAGACATTGGATTGATTATTAAGCAGCAGACTTCGTTCGGTGATTCAAAAACATGGCGATATTCGGCAGTCCAAGTTATCACATTATATATCACCATAAGAAGTTGAAATTGTCAAAATAAATGCCCATAACAGTATAAAAAGAACAGGCATAATAAATATGATTCATGAAGCATGAGTTAGTGGAAAGAATCTAAGATAACGTAAAGATTAGATGCATTTGAACAATTATGACTGATTTTGAGTCAAATAATCCAACATTTCCATCTACTCATCACAGTTATCGCACAGACCTTGACCAGATCGACTGTATCTACAAACATATCTCAAACCAAAACATATCACCAGTCCATTAAGTCATTGACAATTGGACTGAGCTATGTTAATGGGTACAGACTACGTGGTTGAGGTCCGCATGATGATCGTAAAAAATGGTTAAAAACTGTATGATATGGCTCAAAACAGTTCCAAATGGCGCAGTTGCATCAATTCCTTGTCTTCCACCAAATTCTTAATTTCCGAATTCATCATAAATTTTCATAAATCTTGTCTTTGATTTCTTATCCTCTCCATTAATACTAACTCTGTTACTGCCTCCAATACTCTGGGATTTGTTCCCCCAATTTCATCACTATCTGCTAATTGAACAAATATACACACGTACTGAGTTCTACGTTATAACTGACTGACTGACCGACAATCTACTGATATTGTGTGGCAACTTATGCTGATGCATATTTGCACCAATCTCAAGGATGATTGTGAGATCCAGCAGTCAACCAGTCATAGACAATTTAGGCCATGATACACGTATGTGTTAGTTCAAGTGAATAATAATATAAGATCGACGAGTTTAAACTAAAATATGAACCTCATAGTATATATATATATATATATATATATATATATATATATATATATATATATATATATATCAAAAAGAAATAATAGATCTAAAGATCTAGAGGAAGACTAAAAGGGGATGGCAGCATTTCTTTTTCGCCTAACCTACCGTTACACCAGCGTCGAAGTAGGCGACAGTTTACGAACAGTAACTTTAGTTCCGATAAGTCCGCTGAATTAATCGATAACATCAATCGTTTCGTCCTCTAACGACAAAGCTTACGTGATTATTCCACAATAAGTGAGTAATGCATCGAAGAGATCTGAGATCAACAAATTCTAGCCAATGCATGATTTCTACTTTCATAGCCAACATAGAGGAATACAATGCTGACTACTGTTCTTAATTTCATCAAAATTAACGCAAGTTGTCAAAAATACACTAAGCCAACACAAACGTTGCGCATAACCTCAATAGTAAACTAAACCTACTTACTCACTTTCAAGCGTAAACTGAACTTCTCAACAATCCTATCTTTATCATCTTTTTCTAAACCTAATTTTTTTTAATCACTTTCAATTGTTCTGACAGCATATAACGTCAATGTTGTTTTTTCACTTCCTCTTCTACTTCACCACCAATTTGTTCTTGTAATCGACCTAGTTCATATTCCTTTATACCAAACTTAATAAAAGTTGAAGTCATTTATGAATATCCATTTCTTCTAAAACTGCTTGTAATTTTTCGGTTTCGCCAGCCCCGCCTAATGCGGCACCTATTAAAATTAGAAGAAAGAAGAAGTGAACATTGAAGGAATTTGGAATATCAACACAACGATAAACGTAATTAGGGTGTATTTGGATCTTCCTGACAATTTGTCGTGGACTGAAATTGATCAGTCTCTGTTGCAATATGGGCATCCTAAGGAGATTGCCTTGATATAGCGATACTTCACAAGTACTGTTTGAGATGGATTGTGACTAGTAAGCAGAATCTAAGGCTTACTTACAAAATGGTTTAGCGAATTCAAGTTACGAAATTTCACTTTCAGAGACACAAATTCACTTTTAAGCTGAGGTAATTTCCGATTTTATTGTTCAAAATGCATTTGTCATTGAAGTAAGGTTGCAGAAAGGCCGAATCGTTTTAAGTGATTGCTGTTTCTAAATAAACACAGTACAACTTATATTCACTGATTGCTAAAAGGCCACCAACGTAGTGTTTCTTCAGTCTTTCATAGCGCTGGTCGAGTTCTACCGACCAAGTTGCAATATTGCCACTTGTTTAAGTAACCTGGTGTCAAAAGAACCACGTAACGATTGAAGGTCGACTAAAGATAGTTTTCAAAAACGCTGAACCAAGGTTTCATGATTACAAGCACTCATCGGTTAGACATATCTAGTCGGCGCTAAATGATACTCTGTGGTTAATTGCATCAAAACTAACAGTAAACAGTATTTACTGACCTATCAACAAGAGTATCTCCGGTCTATGCTGTGTCATTCAGGGCCCGAATAGCTCGTCAGTGGTCATAGAGTGAAAGTGTATGACCCCGAGTGGGATCCATCATGAGGCATCAATTCCCTCAAAATGCAAGGTACACCCTGCTGATAGGTGCGATTCGTTAACAAACAAAGGTCAACAGTTTCGTGCCGACTAGTGCTGAACCTCGCCTGCAAATTCATCCTAAATTTTAAGAAAATTAAACCAAACTGTGAGGAGAATAGTCTTATAGATAAGACGAGAAGTGGCCAAAGTGAAAACAGGAAATTCTGAGAATCAGTTTGAATGCAGACCCATACTTTCTCTATGCAGTGGCCACTAATCACAACCATACGAATTTAGGAGGACAAAACATCTAATATGTTTGGGCATCTTTACGTTGGAGAAAGAATTCATTGTTTGCTGTTAAGCAAGGAATTTCGTGGCAAACAACAAAGCAATCAGTATTCAAAAGTATTAGCAGCTGGGTTTGTGAATTTATTAGACAAACTATACATGTGTGTATATATCCCTCGAATTACAAATGACCGAACCTCAGTGACTGTAAAATATACTTAAATTATCCCTCCAAACTCCCGCCTCAGAAGACCTCGCTTACTTACTATTTTCTTCATGAATATGGATACCAACTTTCACCGGCCAAAATTACTCACGATAGACTACACCCTCCCCCACCCCTTCATTGTTAGGGCGATCAAAGGAAATATCCCTATGTTGGAATCTTTATTTAATGAGCTTTCCAATAAATGTTCACAGTATAACATGTTATGAAAGGGAAAGATAAGTGTTATGTCAAGCATATTATGCATCGAAGCTGTGCCTAGTCGCATATACAAGCTGTAAAAACTCAACTCAAACTATGCAAATCGCAACTACACCTCATTAAGTCTTATATTATGCCACCACCACTCCCACTTGTTATATTCTCCAGTAAGAACTGATACGGTCTAAGCAACCACTGAAAAGACAGAGGAACGTCAATGGTGCATTCCTTGTTACAATCGATGGGGAGAAATAGAAAAAACTATCGGTATTTCTACAGTGTACTTAAAAGTCAGCCATTAAGGATAAGAGTTTTATAACAACAATTAATTCATCGGTACAAGGGTGATGCAAAATTTCAATTTAAAACTTATCTGAATCAACACTGAACTGATAATAAGGAATGCAGTAGTTGAACACGAAGATAACTCCATCTGTCTTGTAAATCGAATCAAATTGATGGGTTGGTGTCTGGTGAAATTGGTGCAAGGACTCACAAACTTCATCTAACTATTAAGAAGCTCCTATCACTTTCTATTCAAAGGACTAGTATACTGCACAGTAGTTTACTCAACTGCATGAATGAGGAACATGGTCACCTGTAGCGACTGAGCAAATAATCCTGGGGAGTTGATGTAATGACCAAGTATCTTTATCGACTAGACCAAACTCAATATAAATTACATATGCCTAACCACAAACTGACTACCTGGATGTACAATGATGACTGATTTTGGAATTGGATAAAAGAAGACAAAGGATATCCAAATCAAAACTTAACATCAGTAGATGAAGTTATTGGCTACTGATGTGAGACGTATTGGTACATTCAGACTGTTCACTAAATGATAATCTCAATCAATAATTGGAGAGAGTGTGTGAGAGTAGATCAGAGTTACGCTTGTGCATTCACTGTATAATTTCACCTAGATTTTAAGTTACATCATGATATGCCGCGCACCTAAAGAAGGTTGATTACCTTCAAGAACTGTTTCTCTGTAGACTATTTTATTATTTTGGATTGTATACAAAGTATACATTTTATTTTTATTATTATCTAGTTCCCCTTGCCCTATCCTCCCATTTGACACATTAACCGTTAGTAAATCATTCATCACACTAACATGTACATACATGTCTTATTTCAAACCACCTTGACCTATATGACTTGACATCATAACACGATCAAACTCGCATTTTGATTGTACGGGTTTATTTTGCTTATGATTTGTTCCATTGTATTATTTATTCTTGTGTTAATTAAAGTCGGTTATTCATTTCTCTGAAGAAGCGACTTGCACTAAGCCGCGAAACGTCAGAAATTTTAATTTGTACTCATTGGAATTTTACAAATATATATCACTTATTTATAAACAATCTATCCAATGCTCAATTTATTTGAAATTATCAAAGTTAACCTTGGTAATGACATGTAACAGATTTTCTATTTCCTTTTTTCACGTATGATTTTACAGCATATTTGTATAAAACTGATATCTACTCAGTGTCATTATACTATTGGTATTGGGCTCGACTTCAAATGTATGAATTTTACCGATTTATAACCATGACTACTAAACTCTCTGTAGGCCAAATTTCAAAATCTTATGAGTTGGGCAAGCAACAAAAAACCATCATCAAATACAACAGGAAGAGTGTGTTCTTAGCTGTCAGTAGTGTTGACGATTAAATAACTCAAAAATGAATGAAGTGATGACCAATCAATTTATCATATAATTTGTTCCCTTCAAAAAATTTGGACAATGTATGAATGACAACATTTACAGAATATTTAAGATTTATTGTGACTGGAAAGCAGATGCATGTTTCGTTCTCTTCGGGACTCGTCGGATGAATGTACTTACGTCCCAATGTTGATGTTCACACCGGGAAGATACAAGTTCATCTTGATTTACATAATACTTTGAATTCCATGTATTCCGTTTCATTCTCATCAGCTACATCAATAGAATGTTGTTTGTTAATAATTTCCAAAGAATTTGTTATATCGACCTAATGTCTTGTTTCTGCCAAATAACGAGTAACTCAACTTCTAGAAGTGATTGCTTCTTTCAAGCATAAGTTCTTCGGGATATGCTCAATAAACTGTAAAAAGGCCCGTCTTTCTTTCCCTCCAATGTACCTGCTTTTGCAAGTACATGTCAACTGGTAAATACAATCGGAGGTGACAAGAGAAGGATACTTGTCGACTTTGCTTGATTTATTAAATATCGTGTTTGTAGTGTCAGTAGTTTGGTAGCAGGGAATGCTAGTTTGACAGTTGTGATAAGTATTTGACTGAATTGTTTGGCTATCTGATCTCCTTTAAATATTAATTGAATGAATAATCTTTTCTTTTCGGGATTTTCAGCTTCGAATTTTTGATTCCAGCTGCTGCTATATTCCTAAATAAATGTTTCTGGGTACCCATTTTGTCGGAAACATTCTTTTATGACTGCGATTTCATCTACGAGCTATATAGTAGAGTGACTTCACTTAACCACCTTTATGGCTCATCGAACGACAGCTATGAAAGTAGAGGTATTGTCCATTCTATGTATCTTTCCGCAATATAAATCTTTTGCAAATTCCGTCATCTGTCATTGAAATTCCTAGATCTACGGATTGGAATATATTGTTTTTTTTGTACTCCATTATGTATTTAGTGTTGGGGTATGCTGCATTAAAGATCTCAAGGACTACTACAGGAATGTCCAACTTCAGTGTCAAGGTCTCTGCAAACAAGGAGTTAACACACCTAATACTGTTCATAATGCTGTCATGTGTGGCCGGATTTAAACAGATGTCCCATTAGCACTGTATTTACGCTCTTACGTTTTTAAGACTACCCATGATCCAGCTTCCTATACAAATGCCTCACAGAGGAAGACTCTCCAGCTATTCTTCTCATAACTATAATTCAATGAACTATTAGATATTAGAAGACATTACCTATGCTGTTACTGGTATGTATACATATAAATCACTCCTATACAAACATTTTAGGTCTCATAAAATTATAATGAACAACAGAATAAACTTTCCAGCAAAGTCGCTTAGACTACGTAACAGCATGAAATGAAAAAACTTGTGAAAACATTATATCTAACAGATTAATAGCCGAAATTACTGGTTTCTACTCCAGTTACTTACTTAAAGTGACCATTCCAAATGATCTATAATAATCAGCTCACTAGTGATTAACACCAGGATGTTCCTGGTGATCTTGTGAGAGGTCGTGACTGGTGGGGTTTTGACGTGTCGGGAGTGAAACAGTTATCACCAAGGACAACGGATGATCGTCGTGCTATATATCACAGATTGGTCAAAGTGAGAGTCCTGCTATCGGGTGCCGACCCAGTGGTGAAGAGGGTTAGGCGTTCGCCGTCAATCTGAAGCCCTTGGTGCGGGATCTGGGGTGCCCACTGCTGAAAAGTTCAACACGAGAACGAAAAAGCTATCCAGTGCTCCCTAGTTTTTAGTCAACACATATTTAAATGTTTGTTGTTTTTGCAATGTTCAATATTATTGATATCGTTTGTAATTACCAAGAGAATTTATTCATAAAGGTGACACAAACTTCAAAATTATAGTAAAAGTTTACATATAAAGGACAGAAATATTAATAAAACAAGCACAATTTACTCGGTGTTGGACTTTTTCAAAAATATCCCTGCATATAGAGTATTCAACTTGATTTTTCGACGAATAAGATTCATTAGTCGTTCATTAGTAACCTACTAATGCTACTACTACTACCACTACTTATGCTACAGTGGCAAACGTTAGTTTAGTTCATACTTTATTAGTATTCTTCGAAATTCGGTAGTTATCAACTTATTGTATGATAAGTATCCCTAGGTGAATTAAACTTTGTAATCATATATCTCCGATTAACATTAAGCAGTTACTTTCAATTCTAAAGTACTGAGTTATTTTTTTGTAGCGGTAAATAATCCCCAAAATAAATAGTTACATAGGTCCTCGACATTGGTGCTGACCATGATTGTTTTAGCGGACACTACTAGTTTAAGGCGCTCAGTCACGCATCATCACCAGATCGCGTCACGCCGTACCGTGGAAAGCAACTCTCTCTCTAGTTTGCCAGCCTAGATGTTGCTTTTCCATTGACGCTCTATTTACGAACAAATATAACTTCTCTTCCATCCTTCATTGCCATCTGATTTCTTCTCATTCGTAAGAGTGGGTTCAATCGTTAGAAGTTGCCCTGGTAATATCGCAAGCGTAACTTGGTCATAAATCGGGCGCACTTTAATTTCTTTTATTCTTTACCTGAAATTAATGCTACCACTCACTACTTGAGGTTAATAATTTCGGTCAAAAATAATAACAACGACTTGATGTCGTCAGTAAAACGGGCGAGTATTGGTGAGTGACTAACTTTGAAGGATTGCTTTTTAGATTATTATGATCTAAGAGATGTTAAACATTCTGTTTCAATTATTCGTATGTTCAATTAGCCGTAACTTCTCATTTCACTTATTAACTATTGCTATGTAATGAATTATGACAAATTAATTCTATGCACGTTACCCAGGTTTTGAATCATTATTGAATTGATATTATTTTCCTAATTGGTCGTCTGTGTGGCCTGGTCTTGCATTTGTATAGTAGAATCCCTGAAATATTGACTTTGATTTGACTAGTTAGCTGATAGATCAGTGTTCTTTCATTCTAGCTGCGTTTAGTAAAAATTGGGGTGGATCCAGGAGAATGAATAACATTTTAGTTGTCCTCTCTCACTGTATTCGCTCTAGCAATGGGATTATCCACAACTGATCGAACCTTGAATGCATAACAATGATATAATATTTAGTTTTTTACCCGGAAATGCTCGGCATAATTGTTTCCTTAGATGTGTATTCTGTAATTCTATGGTTAAATAACCATTTAAATTAGAATTCGGAATTACGGCATGTTTAGTTCACAACGAATTGGTATTTGTACCTTATTTTAGATCGGTTCGACTCAACACTGTGGAAAATCAGAGGAAGACTAAACACAGTACTAACAAGAATGCACTAGGCTGTACAGAACAACAAGTTTCTGGAGACAACTGAAAATCGATAGGTACGCTTCTTATGTTACCGCCAACCGTCTGCATAAACTTAAGTGTACGTGCAAAAGCAATTACATTGGCAGAATGTAACAAGAGCCTAACTACGACTTCAGGGGCATCCACTGAGGAATCTACGAATAACAAAAACATGTTAGCGTCAAACATTTGACCGACACAACACACCGGATTAATATTTTGGAATCATTTAAATGAGTTCAATAATTTGAAAACTTCAAACTTTTAAAATTTGCTAATGCTATTTTTATTGCACGCTTGAAACCAAACTAATTCGTTCAGAAGGAAACAGTTATCAATCTTTCTTTACCTTGATAACCATCGTTATTATTACTTTCTTAAATTAAGTTCAACCTGTTACGTCATTATCGCTTTTCTTCAAATATAATTCATGTTGTTGCATCGTTACTTATATTGTAAAATTTAATTCATTTGATTATGTCATCATAACACACTTTAATGTAATGAATGAGTTTAGCTCATTTGATTCTCAAGTCTTATCAATTGTTTTTTTATCTTTTTTTCATTATGTAACCACTTAAACTCTAACCAAATGCATCCTAATCATATTTTGCATACTGTTTCCGATAAACCTCCAACATTTTATCCAACATTCTAATTATATTTGTATGTCCGCCATGTTTATGTAAACTGGAATTTCAACCAACTTCATTGTTTTGAACATTAATTTCTTCCCAGGTTGCGTGCAGTTGATGAAGAACCACTTAAACGAAATGAATTTGTCTTATTCTTCACAAATAGTTGAATAGTCACTGTGTGGTCAAAACAAAAAACAGTTCAGTATAGTTCAGTTACTGTTTATTATACTGTTGTAATGACAATCACTATTACAATTAACATACATAGACCCAAACAGTACTATAAGGTGTTTGAAAATTTTTTGATAAACGAGTTTCTTTACTTTTTGCTTAATGTCAACAATGATCTAGTACTGATTTGATCTAAAGAAATCGACAACAAAATGAAGTATTGAATCATCAAGTAATAGTATATTTGATATTTCATTCCTTCTAAATTGAATTGACATTCAGAAAGTAATGTTTCAATGTTATGCTTATAAGTAATAAACATAGTTTAAATAAAGTTGAATTACATGACCTCTTTCTATAAACCTTTCAAAGCTTTCTATTAGACTGCCTAATTTACTTATCTATCATATAACTTGATAAATCACATAACTATTCCGATTCATATGATTACATAACTTACTACTAAAATAAACCCTATGTACTACTTAATTAGTAGACATTAGGACAAGTACTAGATCATTGCAAATCTATTGAGTGAGACATTTACTGGAGTTCATTTGTACACTTGTAAAAATTTAAAACATTCATAGATAAACATTAATTTGTTCTTATGCACCATGAACTTCAAAACGAAAATTATACCACAGGTCTGACAATCGTCATTAATATGTTTAACTGATTTGGTTCGATTTCGAATTCAACTATCCTGACTGATTATTAGCATTCACTATTACTAGCATTTGAATGTATGTAGTTCAACAATGTTGTTTAGTACACATGAGATAATGTATACGACGGAGACTATGGCAATCAGCCAACGTTTATTAATCCTAAATAATAAATGAACTGTTTATTTTACAAACCTGCTGGTTGGTTGTAATAGTTATAATAGTGGTTATATGTCTTAATTTCGATTGTTAGATTAAGTTAACTGAAGTATTATCATACTATTTTCATGATACCTGTGTCTGTAGACCTACAACACACGACCGAGAGTGTCAAGTACTGAGGTGTCACATACTAGGAAGAAACAACTGTCCAGTACTACCTGGTTTTCAGTGCTGCCCAACTAACATCAACTAATGACAATCTAATTTTCTAAATATGTAATAACAAATATAAGCTACCGATTAATAATCGGTAGTATAAATAATAACATAAACATGAAATAAAGTCGCCTTAACCAGATTAAACAGATGTTGCTGATTGTAGCAGCATCTGTACAGGTATCTTTAAGTTTTGTCTTCATCATGTTTTGTAATGCTCCAAAGACGCGGTGTACCATATAATACATATAAGTGATTGTTCTGACTGTTTAAGTTACTCTGTATTCATAAGGTGTACACCTATCCATTCTAGTGATTGCTCTTGGAAGACTTACCTATTTCAATCTTTACTTTATTGATAAGGTCGTTAAAATGCTCGCTGTTATGTATGTACTGTCTTTTATGTAGTGTACATCTACCTGTGCCGTTTTAAGAGAGAGATTTTTTGGAGTAAAACATTTAGAGTATTAATGAAGTGTTTTTGAAAACTTAGATCAATTCAGGACGCATCACCATACTGTCTAAGAGAAATAGTGTATATTACCCAAGTGGAAACTAACCACCATGAATGAAGTGATTACTTTCATACTGCCTCATATATTTCAAGGTATATCAGTGCATTTCCATATGTCTCACTCTTTAAGAATTTGATTCAAAAACCAAGAAATTACGTATTTTTACATTCAGAATCTTCTCACCACTAGGATCTAAGTTGTTTTCTAAAAGAGGGACATTTTTATAAAGGGATTTTCGATGCAGTGATGCTATGGAAATGTTGTTCTTGTAAAGCAATCATTTACCGAGACCAAGTTGCTTAATACACTCCACATATTAAACTTAATATGTTGTTTCATACCATTGGTCAGATACGATCAACAACAACCTTCTATGACAGAGAACAAGCCAACTTACAACAGAAGAAGAAATTAGGAAAAGACATTGGTAGTGAATATGACACATTGAGTAAATCGCCAACCTGCATTACAAGACAAGCTCTAACTTAGAACCTTGAAGGCCAAAGGAAGAGAGGTAGACGGAAGAACACATTGCGTCGGGAATTAGAAGCAGACATGAGACGAATGAATAGCACTTGTGAAGAAGTGGAAGGGAAGACCGAGAACGGATATGATTGGAGAATGCTTGTTGGTAATCTATGTTCAGTGTCGGGTAACAGGCATTGATTGATTGACTGGTGGTATTTCAGTAGTATATGATGTAATAATGAATTCAGTGATTTCCAAATGTTTGTTCAAAATTCAATAACATGCAAGTTTTAAAAGAAATCTTCATATTGACCTATAGAACTTAGATTGACATTATATTCAGCCACTAATAGACGTACAGTAAAGTTTCTTGTACTCACATATTTCAAAAATTCAAAGAAATAGAAGAAATGAACACACTGGACGTTATTCACGTGAACCAACAATTCATTTACATTGATGACAAGCTCATTGCGCATAGGACTGTTTTTGCACAAATATGTTTACTCAGAAACTTGTTAGCCCTATATGACTCATATACTTCATTTTAAACTAAAGAACAATATCTTATTATGTGGTATGTTTTGATTTGTGATCCTTTTAACTGCATATTTTACTCAGCATCATTTCAGAATAAATGCCAAAATAGAATGATTTATAGAAGCTTTAACTATTAAATACGATACATTTGTTGAAGAAATGTCTTTTAAGCATAAAATCAACTTTATTTACCATTTGCACTGTTTCTTTGTAAATCGAGTAAACTAACGGTCCCTGTAATTAATTGTTGAGCAGTATGTTGGTTCGTAGTTGCAGCTGGGTTTAGTGGGACTACTGGTAGTGCTGGTGTTAGTGATCCAAACTGTCTCCATGGTTGTTGAGGATAGTAACAATTCAATGTAGGTAAGTAACCGAATAGGGTACTTTGTTGGCACTGAAGTATAGAGCCGATGGTTACAATACCGTATGTCCTTACATTCGCGACGCATTGACCAGGACCAAGAAGAATATATGAGCCAGTGAAGTAAGGTTGCCTAAATGGATAATGGTGAATGCAAATAAAGTAAATAAAGATTATGAATGTCAATATGGGATTATATTATCAAGATATTATCAGATCCCACTATAAAATCTCTACATTCGTAAAAATCTATTTGTTTTACTAGTGTTTATACGTCCCTCTCCTATTTGTATTAGTCGATTTGGATTAAAATTACTGACCAGTTTACTATCTATTGATCTGGATACTACTTTCATACGTTATACATATAAACACTGATTAATAACGCATACATTTACCTGTTAGTCTGGTGAAAGAATGATTTTATTAAAAAATCATGTTTCTAGTATACAGTACAAGATTAGAATCTATGTAGAACTGATCAACAAATGATCGTAAAATAAATCTACAACCAGAAACAATCACGATTATGATTATATGTAGTAATACAAATGAACTATTACAAAAATTAATACAGGATTCATACTAGTCTATAGATATAATCAAGTGAATACCAGGTTATGTGAACTATTAAAAGAAGTAGAAAAAATTGAACACATTCCAAAGTGTTCCGATTCTTAGACTACACCAAAATGTACATTTTGGACTGAACTAATTTACAATATTAAGGATCGAAATACAAAAAGAATATGTCAGTCTAATGGAATCGACTTTACTGTATATTATTGATGATTATATGTTTATTATAATCAAATATTCAATAACCATACAGTTCTAACTAATAGGTGGACTAATAGCGTATACAGTAATAATAAAAAGCTACATGAATGAATTAGTTAATAAGTTTCAATATGGAAAACACTATATATGTCTCTTGATATGTTTTAAAGCCAAAGCTTTATCAATTGTATGCATTCGTTTAGTTATTAGTTGTAGGTGGTTGGAATAAGCTTCTGAGCATTCAGGTTTAAAGTACCTGAACTGTATTGTAAACGAGATGAGAAAGTAGTGCACAATTTCTTGCATTTATGAAGCCGCACGATGGTTGATGTTTGTAAATCTGAATACATAAACTTAGTGATACCACAACATCAAATCAGTGCAATCTAAATTGACTGGAGTAAGAGGTTATAATTTACATAGTCTTTATCTGTTATATCGGGACAAGGAATCTGAATCATAATCTGCAGAATCTATTCTCCGAGATGTCGGGAGCCCTACTGCTACACTGCATTTGTTGAAGATTTAGCAATTATTCTTTTTGTATTGATTAAGTTGTAAGCCCTTTATTTGCTCACTAACTGTTGTCATATCTGTTTTCCTTTCTCAGTTACTGTAATTCTATTATTACTTTATTATCAGGGTTTTTGTACATAAATCACCATGATGTAGTCTTCACTGTGCTTTATATTTTCTATCACTATTTGGTCCAGAAAATGATGTATAAAAGCCATTGTTTTTCATTCCATAAATCACTTGGTCTTAGCTCTCGTTTATTGGTGTTTGTTGTTTATCCATACCTCTGAGGTAGGCTATGCTTGCCTAGACGTAGTTCAACTAATTACCGCTTTTACAAATCGACTAGGTCATAGTCATAATGCAAGTGCTGTTGGCTAGCTACCTCCAAGCAGTCACTTAAAACGTGACAACATTATCCAATTTCATTGTCGAGGTACTGAACTCCGGACATACTAACAGCTATTCGATGTTCAGCCGAAGCTGCTTCGCAAAATTTAATAGCATTCTGTGTTAATGGTGTAGATTGAGTATAAAGCCTAAATGTATATTTTCGACCCACAAAGCCCATATTATACAATTAGCGATATTTTGATGTCTTTTAATTTGCTTGTCCAAATATGTATTAAACAGGTTTCAGCCAGTTGTCATACTGAATACTGTCTTACGAGATTTCGATCCAACATAAAGGTAAGTGGATGATGTAGATTCATTTAGGACCTTATCATTTCTATAGTCGTTTGCCACCATACAATTGCATATAGGATAAGATATTATAATATTATTAACCAGTTTTCCAACATATTTAAAACAATATTGATAAACTTTCATTGTGAATTCAGTTAACTGATAAATTACAATTCCAAATATGATGTAATTAAAATGTATTTGAATCTCCCCATTGATTTATCATGGACTAAAATTGATCAGTCTCTGCTACCATGTGTGCATCCTGAACGAATTATCTCAATTAAATAGTAATTGCACAACTGTCTCTGTCTGTAGTTAGTTGCAATGGCATTTGATGCGAAACGAACTGAGTTCAAGCAGCTGTGTAAACATTAACACTTGGATGTAGGTACATCCAGCTGACGAGTCCCAAAGTAGAATTAAATGGGCATGCTGGATTCCAACTGCTAGCCATAACTGTACTCAAAATAAGCATAATATGATAATACAAACAAAGTGAATACTTAATATACTTACTGATATCCAAGCCAATATCTTGGTGTTCTATACCATACATTTGATGGTGCACAAATTGACTGTATTGTCATCATTAAATATGGTGAAATTACTTCATTACTATCACATATATCAAACCAATAACCAGTTTGACTAATTTCACTATACATTCGTAAACATTCTAAATGTATAAATATTCCTGTAAGTAATTTAGATTTGTTTTGTTTTTCATATGAATTAGCTCTAACTTTAGTTTCATTTATTGTTAATTTAAATGAAAATGAAGTTAGACATAATAAAATAGTAATAAGTAGTAATAATCTAAAATGTAATAATATTTATTAAAGAAAATATGAATGTAATTACATTAAACAATTAATGATTAATATAATGTATTATGTAATCAATCATTTTATTAAGTTATTCATATGAGAAATAGAAAAATTAGCTAATTGATTAAAACAAAACAGTACAATAGTTGGTTGATTAAATTTCTTATAGATTAATGTTGATAGGGTATTATTGAAAATTGAGAGAGGGGTGGGGTGGGGAGCACTTAATGAATAACTCGTATCGTATTAGTAGGAGATTCGTGTAGATTGTTCGCCATGAGCTTTAGATTAGTGAATATCAATGTTTACAAACCAGTTCAATTCAATCTAACATACAGTTGATTGTAATGCTGTTCACAACATTAGTAATAACAATTAACAATAAGGGTAAATATTTACTGCTGTACTGGTTAATAATTTCCCTCCCCCCACTCCCAAATAACTAGTTGTATAGGCTTTCGTCATTGATGCTAACTGTGTCGGGTGTGGGACAGTAACCCACCGATAGCATGGAGGAGGTCGCGCAACATATCACGAATTGACTGAATTGGAAATATCAACCGTTAGGAGGCGACTCAGTGGTCCGATCGTAAAGCGTTCGTCGTGGAGCCAGAGGGTCCTGGGTTCGATCCCCGATGGGGTCGTGGATACGCACTGCTGAGGAGTCCCATACTAGGACTAAACAGCTGTCCAGTGCTTCCAGGTGATCAATGTTTGTCTGGTTCAGGTCAATTCGTGATGTCAAAATCGAATATGGTTGTTTTAATGGATACGACAAGCTGCAGACGCTCAGTCAGGCATCACTACTATATTAGGATATGGAGCATCGTGAGAAGCAGTAAAGACTCTGCTATCTCGTTTACGATCTGCTTACGATAAAATATATCTCCCGCTCCATCCGTCTGTAACTACTGATTTGTTCTTATTCTCACGTGTTTGCATAATCGTTGAAAGTTACTATGGTTATAAGACAAGAGTAACTTGATCATATATAAAGTACACTTCAGTTCTTACTACGTTCGTTGACACTGACTGATATTCCTGATTTACACTGTTTATTATATGAACAGAATAATTGCCATGATATATTATGATAAAAGTGTTTAATATTTTGAATTAAGTTAGATGGTTAATTACTGATCTATTCTATATCTTAACAGTGAATTGTGAAGATAACAAATGTTCTAGTTGTTGAATACATTAGTGGTCTGTGAATTTGATTTAGTACATGAACCGTAACGTTGCATAACACCTCAAAAGATATCCACTATTTGTTAGCTGATTAGAATCCAAATGTACAGGTCTAATATTTTTACATTTAAACAGGGTTCAACACTTAGTCATATATTGAATATTATTGAGCCATTAATGTATACACACTGGTACTATTCACCCTTGCGTTTTCTACTCAACTCACAATAACAAATGTCTAATACATTGACCTACTGGCAAATAAACACAGGGGCTCAATGGGTTGACGAAGTTTAAAGTATAGGCTAATAAATTCAAGTCTCAACCTAAACATTAAAACCAGAATGCAAGTAGATTGGTGCTCATTTTGGATAGCTCGGTTTCTGAAAGCATTGATTGCTGATTATCTCCTAATTCCAGTGTTAGTTAATACCACACATCTATAGTACCGCCAATATTGAGCACTTACTTTTTATCCCATGATTGTGAATTTATAATACTAAGTATTAAGTACTAAGTAGTAATATTAACATTACGGTACACTAAAGTGCAACTCTAATCTATGTTTATATACCATTGGAAAATAGACAAAGTAAATCCAGGCATAACGTATACAGTAAATTGATTTGCGATGTTAGTCAAAAAAGTTAAATCAACAAAGTGGTACGTATCAGTTCATAGTGATTTAGTTTCGTTTAATTGAATAAAATAACTAAGTTTGTTATTAACTAACCTGAAGTTAAGATTATCCATTTTCTCTAATGTTAATGCATTTTAAAATGCATATTACATAACATCCATACTATCTACTATACTTTATCTCTCTTACATAATAGAGTACATGATGACTGTAACGTATTTATGAGTATTATTTAAACAGCTTTGTCAATTAAAGTGATTACGCAATCATAATGTATATATGCGTATCAATATAAAAAGTCAAGCAAATCATCATATTTAACTATGTGATGATAATATTCTAGTTATATGGCATTATTCTAGTCGACATCAGTACAGTACATCATTATGATTGATCATATGACACTAACATATGTTGGCTAAATAATCAAAAAAGAATAGTTACTATCAATAAACAATGATAACTTATTTTATATAAAACAATATGAACAATAATGCACTAACAATATTTCAAGGAGACATTGGAAATCAATTTAATTCTATAATTTAGATTATTCTTTATAAAAATGTTTTTTTTATATATTGAACTAATAAATTCTATGAATAAATAATGAATTCTACAAGAAAACAGCATTTATAATGATGCTTTATTGTGATGAATATTAGGATATTGTGATAGCGCTTAATAGGAGATGTAATCGGCTGACAAGTATTTACCTTATCATCCTCTGAACATGTATATTAAATGTCTTGGATATTTTAATCAAAATTTTAATTATACTGTAGTAGAATGCATTCACCAGCCGCTAATGGTCACTACCACGTCTTTCATGATTCGGCGTAACTGATTAAAATATAGACTACAGAGTTGGCATCAAATGGTTGAAATTTCTAATTTTATCCAGTTCTATCGATGTATAACCGCCTCATACACAACATAGTTGGACTCTAGTAGCAACATATTACCACTAAAATTTAACGCTTAACTGGTCGATAGTAAACACATTAATATTGCCAAAGAGAGATTGCAAACTATGTGAAAGTATTAAGAAAACTTTCCAACAACCGAGATTTTATTAGTGCTTTGTGTTGGATTTAGTTGTAATAGTCATACTACTCATGAGTAGTTGAATGTTTATTTTGTAATTTGTAAATTGCATTTCATTGGGCAATTAGGACAAAACTATCTAGAAGTGGATTTATATTGGTTAAAACATTATTTGACTGGCCAGCCAATTTGTTTTGCTATTTTAACGTTCGTGTACGTATGGTGCAGATTGTTATCACTGATTCGTCATTATTAATGCGTAATCATCATAAGTGTAAGTGACTAGTAAATTAGTAGTTGTTTGTTGCAGAACCATATCAGGTATTTATATATCTGTATCAATATATAATTATTCCGAATACTCAAGACAATAATTGATATTATTAACTTCGAGTGAGTTATTCCGGTAAATCAAAAACGATGTCGACTAAATCTTACACACAGTAAGTAACTGAAACATCAGTAAAAAGAATTTAGTGTTTCACGAGCTCAACTTATTTCAACAACAATCTGTCCTTGAAATGCAAACGCAATAGGAGTAGTCGAATGACATACAATGAGTTTTACCATCATCACCAAAGAAAATTTGAAGCAATCTAGGTAACCAACATTTGACATTCTAAACACTCGAAAGTCGTTCAGTATTAGTGATACAAGTCTGTGTACAATATACAGGTTAGTCAGATGATAATCTGAATTCAACAACATCAATATTGAATAATAGACTACAATCCCACTCATTATCATCAAACAAGAAAACTACACATCATGTTTAATTCAATGAATCATTCCCATGCAAGATTTCTATTACGTTATAATCCCGAATCAATGCCGACGTTACTCGTGTGTTTTCTGATAATTTCAATAACTGCTACTTATTCATATCTTCACCCATATCCAACACTCACATGTGTCGTCAACATCATACTATTCAAAAGAAAACTGATAGAATAATGCATTTAGTTAAAAAAACAAGGTATGTTAAAGTAGGTAGATAAACAGGCTGTGTAATCTTGTGATTCAATCACTGACATCTCACGACTTTGGTTATCCGACATGTTAATAAGTTGTCAAATTTATTAAGTTGACAGTATCAGAATATCACTTGAAGTGACTGCTAAATATGTTTCTATTATATTGAATAATCGAAGTTTGTCTTGTCATGTTGGATTGTTTTAATTGATCATCGTATATTACTGAGAAGTTAACTTGATCAAACTACCTTGTTGATGTTTGTGAAGCATGACATAACATGAAACTTTAAGCTCATTAGTTCAAATCTAAAAGTTCAATCCATTAGAGGATATTATACTCAACACTACTAACAGTGTGTTGTCTTGGAAAAGTTTAATAATAATAATGAGGGCCGTGTATCTGGCACATAATATACAGTCGAATCTGTGAATTATACATTAAGCTATCTGATGATTCGAATTACATGAAATATTAATTCTGCAGATAACAGCTTAAATCATCATATATACTCACATAATTTATTGTTTGGATTCATCACAGAATATTCTGCCAAGTTCCACTGGAAACCTAAGAATATTGAGTAAATTCTTCTTCCTCATATTAGACATTTTAGTAATATGCCTTCTGGATCTACGTAAATCTACATAATACATAGTAATTAGACAATCGTCTGAACTTTAGTATCCTGTTAATACCGCGATAATCAATCTATCTGAAAGTGCATTAATATCTCAAGAGATTTATTTATCAAAAGTTTTACCTCTGATTACATGTCTAGCTACTGGGACCTACATTAATATCACTTTGGTGTGCATATGACGGAAACCAATAACACAGTTGGTAACACTATCAACTTGATAAATTACGTGAAAGAACTCAGCTTTGCTATTATATTACTAATGATACTGTATCTTTATGAAGAGGAAGTAGTATCTGCATGATGAATATACCCGAAAGCTGAAAACAAGTATCTTATTTGTATCCACATTGAAAACAATGGCTATTGAGTTACATGTGTATTGATCACATATGGGATCGACACATTGAAACCGATCAACTGTGAGTTGATTTTTTTGATTAGTGTCTAAACAAATAGAAAGTTTGTTTAGACCGATTTGCGAAAGGTCACTCTTCTGTAAAAGTTTATTTATATTATACATGTAATAGATTTTTCATTAATACGCTTGCAATTACATGTTGTGTCAATATTATTTCAGTGTATTATTAATTCTGTTATTGTACCTTCTTTCTGGAACTCTGCATTGTTTCTCTCTGGTGTTACATAAAGAAATGTATCTACCTATTTTGTTGATACCGTACATCAGTAGATAAATTTCTGTTATAGAATCACCAACCGAATAATTCTTTATAATTGGAAATTTCTATGATGTAATTCTTCGTTTAATCGTATTATTTCTCTTGGATACAAAGTCGATGTGTTCTGTATGTAGTAGTTAAACTAGAAAGACTATCATTTGATTAGAGTCACGCTGTTAGCACAAGCGAACTATGTTCCTATTAACTTTAGATGTTTAAAGTACTCATATTAACAATTAATATAATAGTTATATCTGTTATATGACTAATGACAATCTTAGTTTTCGCTATTCCTCCACTCTTCTTACAGTGATTAATTCAGATACTTAAAAATTTAATTAGTTAGTTGATGAGACTGATACGTTTCCACTCCAAAATTGGATGTACCTACTTATGCTGTTGTCTAGATAGGCAAAAAGTCTTCGGGTATAAAGTGTTTATCGCAAAGAACATAATTCAGTCACGATCCCTCTAATGAGCTACAAAGCCTCTCAATCATCTCATACTTTTATGTGGTAGAAATAACTTTATTGCACAACTTTTTTGAATCATCGGACCAAATAGCATTATCTATCAAATTAATCGGTAAGGACAGTAATTAGCCAACTTCTGACGCTGTATCTATATCCTCAATATACTGTCTTGATAATAAGATATGAATGTACAATAAGTAATATGTCCAGCATTATCAGTGGCTGTTACGCTGTCCGAATACCAGTTTGATCATACTTGAAATCAATGCACCAAAGTGTTATGTCACCAAATGATGTTATGACTTGAAAGGTACGAACAATTAATCTATATGACATAGTGAGCACGAAATTATAATGACAAGCACCAATAAGAAGGCTAAGTTGGTCCCTACACATCTACTCTGAGCCCACTGAATCCCATTCCGAAATAGGAAGAACAGAATTCGATGAATCAACCAGATAAATATATATATATAAACTTGACCACGCAGTCAACTAATTAGGAAATTAATATTAATACAGAATGATGTAGATGATGACAGTGAAATGAAGTAACGAATACACAATCCATTAGCTGTAGTTCACAAATTGGGAATGATATACTAACAGTTGATAGGTCTAACGGAAGGATAGAACGAGAGGAACATAATTATGGTAATAAAATGTTTACACACAACTAAAACAACTGGAATAGTCTTCTAAAACAGTTCTGTAAGTTTGCTGTTCTTCTTTAATCACCTAGAATAACACATAGATACATGTTATAGATGTGAATAAACAAGAACATATTGTGATTCTACAATATGCCTTTATAAGCCACTTTAGCTATTGGTATTGTAGTTTGTAACTAAAAAAACGATAAACTGACGTTAGACACGACATAACACACTCCCAAGTTGACATTTCCGTCTTCTAAAAAATAAAAATACTCTTTCGTTTGTCATATCATATAATTACTTCCCATATGATTTCGATTTCATTAAATTCTCTCTCTTACAATCTTCCACTGTACGCGCATCAAACAGCATACGATCTCGAAATGATTCATAATTAGTAAGTAATTTATATAGCAGATATAAACAGTAAAGTGTTATCGATGATATATTGTGACCATAACTTTAAGATACCCACTACATTCATGTGATCAGTTAACTGATTTTTCATTATATTCCATCATATGAAACAGTTCATAAATAGTATTATCTGACTCTTCTGTTAGTCGTTTACATGTCATGACTTGATATTTCCTATTGAAGATAACATTAAATCATTTTAGTTATATATTTGAATAATTCATGAGATAATACTGTTCAAGTATTTTATTGTACAATGCTAGTTGATCACAGATCTATTCAATGCATTCAACAGATCTATTGTGCAGTATCTCAAGGAATTGACATAAAATGATAAGTTTAGTTCAATTTAGTATCTTATTCTCATAAATCTCAAAGTATTGTTGTTAATTTCTTGTGAATGATTTCAATAATACCTTGATGTATTATCTAATATTGTATTCTTTCTTCTAGTTTACATGAAAATACTTTTCAAGTTGATTTTCTTGAGATTTATGATGTAGTCAAAGGTATTCATGAACATAGTAAATAAGTAAATTTTATTCTCAGTTGACTGAATTCATCACAGACTGATATTGACAGAGTACTGTTAAAAACCAGAGAGCACTAGATGACCATCTCGTTCTAGTATGGAACTCCTAAGCAACGCGCACTCTAGATCCCGCGCCAGATTCTTCACGTTGGCAAACCCCTAACACTTTGCACCACTGGCCCGGCGTCTAATGGTGGAATTTCCACCTTCATCAATTTGTGATATATAATGTGACGATTATCCATTGTCATTGATGATAACTATTTCACTACTGACAAGTTTGAACTCCATCAGTCACGAATTCCTGAAGCTCTAGTGAGAAGTAGAGTGCTGTTTATAAATATGGTGGTATGTTCGACTAGGAGTGCGCACAATATGACTGGTTCTCTAAGGCCAGTTGAACTGGTAAGCACACTTAGTGATGGTTGATTCAGGTAACTTATCCGTATTTTGTGAATTCACTATTGGTTGACAGGAAAAATAAGAATGTAATCTCTCTTCATAGAAAGTTACCTTATACGTCGCTCTAGTATCTCGATGGCTATCATCACATTTAAACTGCAATTTCAGAAACAAGAGCTTGTTTGGTACTAAGAGTGACTTCACTTTTATCTCTGTTGTTGACATATGCTAGTTAAGCGAGTTAGATATCTGTTTTTACTAATTTGATTACGAATAGGTTTTGGTTCTTTGTCAAAGGTGTCATCAGAATAAATAATTTCTGCTCTGTAAACCAAGCGTCTGATTAGATTCCGCTCACAATCGAACGAAACTCAAAAAATATCTGTACTGGTTTAGTGTGGTCGATTTATTGTCTAATCGTTTCTTCTTGTTAATAATGATGTCACAAAACGGGATTCTACTACAAATTTCTTTTCTTTATGTGGTGACAACTTGTTGAACTTTGCTGAAGGTTTTTAATGTATCTTGTTTATTATTCTTGTTGTTCAGGACTATAAAAGCGTCATCCATATACAGTCAATAAAAATGCTAGTTCACATTTTTCTGATGGTCTGGCTCTAATCTTGCTTAAAATATATCCGGTATCATTGAACCGAATGGTATTCTATGGGCACCACCGTCAAACTGTCTATAAAACACTTCACCCAAAAATTAATTTTATTAAAGATGATATGTAAGCACTAACCTCCATTCCTTGGTTTCGTAGTTCATTACATGTAAAATAAAATGTTTATATCAGAGACACATTCGTAAACATAGATAACACAACGAGTAATAATGACATTTATTACTCTGACGTTTCGCGGCTTAGTGCAAATCGCTTCTTCAGAGAAATGAATAACCGAATTGATAGATAGCATGCACTGCTAATGATGATTTAATTTACAATTTTTCAAGTTCAACAGGATTATTAGGTGGCTACACTAAACGACCTCCTAATAATCCAGTTGAACTTAAAAAGTCACAAATTAAATCAGCGTTTCGCCTCCCTCTAAATGCAAACTGTTGCTACAGGGCTTTGTTCAGCTGTACTAATAACAACTTATCTTCCCTTTAGCTTACTGTTTGTCAGGTGTTACGTTATCTGTTTTGGCGGTCGTATCAAATACACACTGCTTCTCATACTACGTAATGTCTATTTTGAAGATTGATAATTAATGTTGTTTACAGTTATTCAATAAAAATTTACTGAAATTCACTTGGCAATATCTACTGTATCGTTATTTCTCATTATAATGCAACCAGTACAGAAATCACTTTAGATATCGAACCTGTGATTAAAAAAATAATGTGTTGTCTGTTTGATCGTTATATACGGTTAGTCAAGTAAACTACATTGATATAAACGTTTATCTGTTTTATGTGTTTCTTATAACTGTACATTTCAGGGTTCATCGCTCGCTAATAGTCGAGCCTTATTTATTGAGTTCCATGAACGTCACATCACAATGCACAAATAAATTTCACCATCATTATGATTTAAAAATATACAATTACACAGGATTTGTTTATATCACATCAAATCACACGAATTATTTACAAATACTTATTAGTAACAGATTAATGAAGTTAAGAAGTTACTTAAAATCATTCAACGGGTTTGTACTGCTATTGAGCATACTTCTGAAGTCACGTGGTGAAAAATCTCCACCTGTAGATTATTGCCCAGCGATATTTGAACTTGGTAAGTTTTGTGGAAATATAGCTTGACCACCTTGTGAGAATGGATCATACGGCCAAAATGGATGACTTTGTGGAATATAACAATAAAGAATACTACTGAAATTGCTTATTCTTATACACCTTAGTATTGAGCTAATTGAAAATATTCCATATCGACGTATGTCTTGTGAACATACACCGGGTGGTATTATAATATATGGACCATGAAAGTTGAAATATCTGTAAATTAAATTAGAAAGTAGTACTAATACAGTCACGATTATGTACCATTTGTAATAATGATCAAATGTTTCAATGTGAATTAGTTGTAATTATTTAGCTTACAACGATTATCAGAAGTAGTTCTACAAAACAGAAATAGTCACAGATGAATCAAGTTTAATGGTTTCGTTAGTAACATATAGAGAACACTGATGACTTTATTACTTTCCATCTAGTAATTAGCTTGTTATGTATACTCGACTGGAATAGTATCTACAATGTCATATTTATGATTTTATGTTAACGATCACTAGCTGCAAATCTACCATAATAGTAACGAAATGTGCATTACTGTTAGAGAGAGAGAGATTGATTATCTTTGAGAACCGTTTTTCCTGTAGACTATTTCATTATTTCTGACTGCATACAAAGTGAACATTTTATTCCTATTATTATACAGTTTCCATTTCCCTATCCTCCCATCTGACACGTTAACTGTTAGTATATCATTTGTGATTTATGAACTACGGTTAATTGATTGAGTATACGTTACTCCAGTTCACATTCATTATTATTCCTATTTCGTATTAATGTTAGTTTCCTGATTAGTTGACGGTGTGGTCTGAATCTATGCAAATATAAAGGATTGTATGAAATACAATATTATCATATCTGGTAGGTTCATCAATCTGTTTTCTTTTTCTGGCTTGATACCAAATAAGCATCGGACTGACGTGTAGTGACCAGCTAGAAACTCTGATTAGCACTCGTGATTGTGACTTCGAGCGAGCAGGGTCGCATCAACCACTTGGTCATACGAGTCGATCATATCAGCCTCTTCTAACGGCATAACATTTATTGACTAAAACTGTATGCTGAATACATTCAATGCATGAAATCTTGTTCATTCTATGTTATATAACTAAAGTTTACAGTCACTACTTTGAATCAACTTTATCAGTTATGAATAGGATTTCAAATAGAATGTTTACTACGTTTTTACTAAATACTAAAAAGTGCATCCAATGCATTGATAGGATCATGGATTTCAATGTTATTCAATAGTTGGTGAAATTCTGAATAGTAAATTAAGACAAGTTTAACAAGAATAGTCTAATGAACTTCACTTAACCACCATACTTTCTTGTAGTAAACTTACTTGATAAACGTATTAAATATACTTTACAAAGTGTTAAACACATACAATTGTATTCATAAGCTTTCAGTAGTCTTAGAAACTTTTTAAATAAAATGGAACTATTATCGGTTATGTCTTTAGTTAATAGAGTTACACTAGAAGTAGATTATATTTGAAAAATGTTAACAATTGAAAAATAAATAAATAAATAAATGTTAATGTTTCACTCCTTCCCCACCCCCCTACCCTCAGTGAACTAGTTCAAGCCCCTTCGAGGGGAAAGAATCAAGGTCAAGAATGTCAGAAATTTAGGTATATAGGGTCAAACAACTAATCATGTTCTGCAGGAGAATTTCTCATACCGTAGACTGAGTTAAATTTACTCCATATGTCAATTTTATGAATTTTTATAAATTTTGTGTTTGATTGAAGTGTCAGTGAATTACTTTGATGTTTAGAGTTTATCTTAACTGTTAAAATCTTATTATTGAGATTAGATTAGGTGAAAATACTACTCTTTGAGATGGTAGAGCTCCTCAATTAAACCCTCCAACTCAGAGAATGTAATCAAATCAATATTACTGTAATGTATTACAGAATTACCCACCAAACAATTGTACAGGTTTGTATTCAGATAAGATTTATTTATTTATTCGACTAATTACTATAAAACGTGTTAGTTGAGTGTTGGGAAATATACAGATAGTTTATTTGACCCTATGGTGGTTAATATGGCATAATGAGCATTACGGTAAAAGAAAGTTCTCCTAATGGAAAGGTATGAAATTTATACTTTTGTGATATTTTATTGCAGCAGAGTATTTTGTTTATTCATAAATCAATCTACTATAAGCACAGTTTCAGCTATTTTTTATCAGACGACAATAACTACAATAACTATGCTACCAATGTTAACATGATTTGGAATAAGTTCTCAGTAGACGTAACTACGTGTGAACCGAACTGCATAATATTGCCTTCACAATTACCACCATTTGTCACAAGGAACAGAAGTAATATTCTTCAGGAATGAATAGTTAAGATATCCTTTTAAAACCACTGAACTAAATCGAAATACTGTTAGTTTTTCACTGGACAAAGTGAGACAGGCAACAGGCTTTAGAAATTCGATGGGGGGGGAGAGGAGGGCGAGAAAAACTTTTTATTTCTACAAAAAATTTGTTATGTGTTAAAGGATTATCCATAAAATGGTGTATACATATCTTATTTGATTAAATAATAACATGTTTGCACATGTCTGTGTGTATTCTTTACTGTAATGACAAGATAAACCCGAGGATATACACAGGGACAGCTGAAATAATAAGTTGTTACGTTGGCTTTAGCTTATAAACTAATATCTTACAATAACACAAACAATCACATGTGAAACATAACAGATTTAGTGCTACTTAGTAAATTCATGTTTATCTATAGCAGATAGACAATTAATTTAGAGGTGGTGTGGGTATTTCTTCCACTTTTTAAACTTCCACATCCGTAAAACAACTTTGTGATTACAACATCATACTTTAAGCATACAATTTGGTATTAATTCTTTTAAGCTGATCTTAGGAATAAGGATCTCATTCAGTAAACATCTACGTTCATGAGAAAACTTTCAGTGTTGGTTGTGATTCTAGTTTTCTAAGATCAGTGGCCTCTGAACTAACATAAAAGTAATCTATCTTATTTGGTAGATTGAATTCATCACAGATCGATGTTGGTTGGGTACTAATGAAATTAGCACTAGTTAGTTATTTCGTCTTGGTAAGGGGCTTCTCATTAGTGAGCACCTTAGATTCAGCCCACCAAGAGCTTCAGATTGGCGAACAACTGACCCTCTGCATCACTGGACCAGCGGGAGTCCAATGGTAGAATTTCCACTTCCAACAATTTGCGATATCTCCACAAACCACCTCAATTTATTCAATATTATACAGATTTAATAAAACATCTTTCAGAACTTACGTATACAGTACCCAATATGTTCTATGCCCATAAATGGATGACGGAGGTGAACAAACTGATCTTGTATACCATCTGAACGGTAGTGATACCATTCTGTTACTATCACAGACATCAGTCCAAAAATATTGGGTTTGGTATATACTATACAATCGTAAACACTGTGTTGCTTGTAAGGCACCTTGCAGAAGTTGAGAATTTTCATGTTTTGTCTCATTAGTGTTAGCTTCAGTTAAATTTGCAATTTCACTGGATGTCCATACTGCGGAACACTTAAGTACAACAATTAAAAATGCTAAAGAGGCTAACATTGTTCTTCTTCATGCAACAATATGAAATCAACATTTCTACATACATTTATATCATTTCAAGCTTAACAATTAAGGTCAATCTATAAATCCTGACCTTGTGATATTTGTAAATATCATATGATGAAAGTCACTTACTTATGATTCAACATGTAATACAAATACTGTTACGTGAGCATATTCTCAATACTGAATTGTTTATTAATTATACTTAGATCAGATTCAATCACTCATAGGATTGTATACAGTAAGCATACTCTTATTTTATATTATCATTCATTAACCACAACGATATGAAATAGAACGTCAGTTGATATTTAAATGAAGCATATTGACCATCGTAGATGAATGAAATGTTTACTGTATTGTGATGGTTGTTGATGAATACACGAATTTCATTCTTCAAACAATGAAATGTTGTGGAAATTATTCACATTACTGTATTTAATCGACGATTCCAGGATTGTAGCAGTTTGAAAATGAGCATATAGACAGAGATAGACAGCACAATATGTCGAAATTTAATAACAAGGTGGACTGGATAGTTGCTTCTTCTTAGAATGGAATTTTATATTAACATGCATTCACTACTCACCAACGGCAAATATAACGACTTCCATCCTTCGGGGTAAGTCATCAAACTATAGACTACAGAGTTAGCATCAAATGGTTGAAACTTATGGTTACTCCCAATGCTATCGATATAGAATCGCCTCATACACAACACGGTTGAACTCTACTAGTCACATATTCCCACTAAAATTTCATCTTTAACTGATCTCTAGTAATCATATTATTATTGCCATAGACAGATTGCAAACTATGTGTAAGCACTTGGAAAACTATGCCACCTACCAACGAGGTTTGGTTAGTACTCAGTAAGTAACTCAAACATCAGTGAAAAGAATTCAGTGTTTCACGAGCTCAACTTATTTCAACAACAATCTGTCCTTGAAATGCAAACGCAATAGGAGTAGTCGAATGACATACAATGAGTTTTACCATCATCACCAAAGAAAATTTGAAGCAATCTAGGTAACCAACATTTGACATTCTAAACACTCGAAAGTCGTTCAGTACTAGTGATACAAGTCTGTGTACAATATACAGGTTAGTCAGATGATAATCTGAATTCAACAACATCAATATTGAATAATAGACTACAATCCCACTCATTATCATCAAACAAGAAAACTACACATCATGTTTAATTCAATGAATCATTCCCATGCAAGATTTCTATTACGTTATAATCCCGAATCAATGCCGACGTTACTCGTGTGTTTTCTGATGATTTCAATAACTGCTACTTATTCATATCTTTACCCATATCCAACACTCACATGTGTCGTCAACATCATACTATTCAAAAGAAAACTGATAGAATAATGCATTTAGTTAAAAACAAAGTACGTTAAAGTAGGTAGATAAACAGGCTGTGTTATCTTGTGATTCAATCACTGACATCTCACGACTTTGGTTATCCGACATGTTAATAAGTTGTCAAATTTATTAAGTTGACAGTATCAGAATATCACTTGAAGTGACTGCTAAATATGTTTCCATTATATTGAATAATCGAAGTTTGTCTTGTCATGTTGGATTGTTTTAACGGATCATCGTAAATTACTGAGAAGTGAGTTTGATCAAACTACCTTGTTCATGATTGTAAAGCATGACATAACATGAAACTTTAAGCTCATTAGTTCAAATCTGAAAGTTAAATTCAGAAGACGATAGAACACTCTGCATTGTTAACCTCTTTACTAATCTCATAATCTTAATTTTTTCTGTTTTACTCCATTTTTTCACCTGGGAAGTGGATGATTAATTTCAAAACCCTACTTTTTCACATCTTCTACACAATTCATGATGCAATTAACTTTCTATCTTTTAATTGACTTATGTATTTAATAAATTACTATAAATACAAATCTACAGGGCTACCGTAAATGAATTCGTTGAAAGGAAGATTTTTCTTTACTGAAATGTCTTCTTATCTTACTTAGTTGATGCAATGCGTCTCATTCGTTATCACACAGTTTAGTTGCATAAAGGTAACATTGATTTTAATACTCACAATAAGGTCTTAAACTATAAGGAATAGTTCAAAATCGTAATTCCAACTTTTGCTAACATGTGAAACCATGATGACAAGCGACATAAGTTTCCTATAAATACGATGGAAATAAATATTAGTAAGACAAATAATGGTATATTTACGTCGAATGATTAAGTGTTTAGGTCACATTTTAACTATCAGTTTGGTATTTGAGGATAAAGTTACACCAACAACAGTTTTATCGCTAGACGATATACGATTTCGTCAGGTGAGAATATCAGAAATTGTTGAAAATAAATAGGATGCAGCATCGATATTCTTTAAGTTGTTGAACATAGATGGAACTGGGAAGACTAAATAATACAGAAATTTTTGATTTACTGTCAACAAACAATATTACATAAAAATCAATATCAGCTTACTAGTGGATAACTTCTCCAGGTAGTCCTATGTGTTCTAGTGAGAAGATATTGTTATTACCCTCAGATTATGAGAGTGACTTATTTTATACTGCTGGATTTGTAACTTCGTTGGAACCAACAACTATATACCCCGTATTTTCGTCTTCGTAAATAACCAGACTTATACACGCACAACCATCAATTACGCGTATAATCAAGAAGTCAGAAACGAAGATGCGACAGATATGTATTTGAACCAAGAGAATCCAGCGTCACAAATTGTATAACGCGCCAACCATAATAATAATTTTTTACACTGCAATCAAACTTTATAGTATAAATATCAATAAAGAATTATACAGTACAAACATCAGTGTTAAGGGTAACAGTGGCCTCTACATTAGCCTCCCCCTAGAACATAGATATTTATTTAAAAAAAATAGTGTGCTGATATTTCGTCACATTAGACAACTAACTATTACAACTCTTTAACTAAAATGCATGGTACTAAGAAAATAATATCATCATCATCAGCAGCAGCAGCAACGTAGAACCGGGCACAAACGCCTGTAGGTTCAAGTTGCCATACCACAATAGCACTACGAGAATATTGAGGTAACGTATAGACAGAATACAAGAGAGAAGAGTAAGTAAAGATGTCCAGAAAATAACAATAGAATTTAAGATCTAGATGAGGTTAAAGAGTGAATACACTTGAAGAAAATAATAAAGGATTTGAGATATGAAGTGTCAAAGAACATGTTCTATACTTAACAAATGTAAAATAAGATAATACTGTTCTTTAACTGACGACTTGCTCAAGTGAACTGATGAGAAAAATACTAAGATATAAAAATCGTTTCTGCATATATCTTCGTGGCCAGTGTACTTTTCTCCCAGAACGTGTTGTACGGTTGGCTGATGACTTCGGCGTTGTAGATGAGGTTGCTGTCTTCCCGCTGTCATTCAACTGTTGCTCCGACGGTAGCTTTTCGGTCAGTTGACAGGTACCACTTTCGATGCATGCAGGCTTAACTCTATCTATGCTCACAGTGTCACTTTTTCCAGCACGTTCAATAGTAACTGATTTTTCGTTTCTATGTAAGACTTTAAATGGGCCCTCATACGGGTGCTGTAACGGTTTACGTACATGATCAATCCTGACGAAAACGTGGGAGCAATCGTTGAGGTTTCGAGGTACGCAAGAAGGGCGCAATGAATAACGAGGAGCTTGCGATCTTACCTCCTTAATATGTCTTTTCAATCGTTGAATATAATCCAACATATTAGAAACTTCTACTGCTGTACTGAAGTACTCCCCTGGTAACTTTAAATGAGTTCCATAAACTAGTTCGGCCGAACAATAACCTAAATCCTGTTTAATCGTCGAGCGAATTCCCAGAAGAATTAATGGTAGTTTCTCGCTCCATTTGTTATCGCTGTGTACGGCCATTAGACCTGCCTTCAATTGTCTGTGAAATCGTTCCACGAGGCCATTGGCTTGCGGATGGTAAGCGGTAGTACGAAACCGTTTGATGCCCAACATTTCGGTTAGCTGTTGAAATAATTTGCTTTCGAATTGTGCTCCCCTATCTGTCGTTATAACAGAAGGAACTCCAAAGTTTGCAACCCAGTGTTTAACAAGTTTTCTGGCTATTGTTGACGTTGCTGTATCTTTCAGAGGTACTGCTATTGGCCAACGTGTGAATCTATCAATACATGTCAGTACATACGTATAGCCGTTCGATGGGGGTAGGGGAACCACTAAATCTACATGAATATGATCAAATCTGGCGTCTGTTACTGGAAAAACTCCTGAAGGTGAAACAGCGTGGCGATGTACCTTCGATTTCTGGCAAGGCAGGCAAGTTTTCGCCCACTGACGAATATCACTTTTCATGTTTTCCTAAACAAATTTGTCCGATATCAACTTAACAGTAGCTTTAATGCCTGGATGTGAGAGGTTATGAAATCTCTCGAAAACTAAACGTCTCATAGATGGCGGCACTACAGGCCGTGGCTTCCCCGTAGACGTGTCGCACGTAAGTGTTTCCGTATCACCTAAGGGTAACTGTTGAAGCTTGAGTGACGTGTGAGACTCTAAAAGCTTATGTATGGCGGTATCATGTTTCTGCCATTTTGACATTTCCATGTAATCTATTCCAACATTGCTTAAAGCGGCCACCGTCAACCGAGATAAGGCATCAGCCACCTCGTTGGTACTTCCTTTGACGAAGCGTATGTCGGTTGAAAATTGTGAGATAAAGTCCAATTGTCGAACTTCTCTGGGACTGTAGTTGTCATGCTTCGTGATAAATGCTTTCGTGAGTGGCTTATGGTCGGTAAAAATAGTAAAAGCTAAACCTTCAAGCATATGTCGAAAATGTTTTATCGCCAAATAAACTGCTAAGAGCTCTCTGCCAAACGTACTATATCTAGTCTGAGATGTGTTAAGACGTTTGGAGAAAAATGATAATGGTTCTCACTGACCATTGATGAACTGTTGAAGAACTGCACCGACCGCCGTATCTGATGCGTCAGTCATTAAGGCTAGAGAGGCGTTGATGTCACGACGGGAAAGTAAGGTTGCTGAACTTAACATTTCCTTTAATTGTTCAAAAGCTTTATTTGCTGTATCAGTCATGTTTAAAGACCGGGAGTGTCCTTTCAAGAGATCTGTCAGAGGCTGAGCTATATGCGCACAGTGTGGAAGAAATCTTCCGTAGATGTTGATCGAGTCGAGGAATCGGAGGAGTTTCTTAAACGAGTTGGGTAAAGGATAGTTTTTGATAGCTTCTACAGCTTCTGGAATGGGCGTAATTCCCTTGGAGTTCACAATATGGCCTAAAAATTCAAGTGATTGCTTGCCGAACTCACATTTGTCAGGGTTAATTGTTACACCATACTCCTTCAATAGCTGGAAAAGTTGCTGTAAGTGTTCCATATGCTCTTCTGGTGTTGTACTCGCTATCATCAAGTCATCAATATATGCGTATACAAAATGCAGCCCTCGAAGCACTGTGTCAATGAATCGCTGGAAGGTTTGTGCTGCATCGGTGAGCCCGAAGGGCATGCGAAGAAACTCATATAACCCGAAGGGTGTGGTGATCGCCGTCTTGCCAATATCGGCAGGTGCTACCGGGATCTGATAATAAGCTCGGACCAGATCAATCTTAGAGAAAATTGTAGTGCCTGACATATTATTAACAAAATCCTGAATATGGGGAATAGGGTATCTATCAGCAATGGTTTGCTTGTTCAGAGCGCGATAATCGCCACATGGCCACATCTCCCCATTCTTAAAATTACACGGTAAAGAACACCGTCTAGCGCGGTCACCAAAAGTTTGATGACACCAACAAATATCAGTAGTGTGTGTTCTGGTAGGTGAATACCTTTTTCTGCTGAGGGATCGCTGTCTAGATCGAGTGAGTGGTGCGTTGTGCAGTCGCAGTGCCAATATCTCTTCACGCAGCATTTCTACCTGCCCTTTCAAGGAGTCTATTTCCCGTGTCAATGCTGGCTGACTAAGTTGCGCAACCGCCTGACTTTTCGTCCTTTCATAAATCCTAATGGCAATATCGGCTAATTTATCAATATTAACATCACCATCACCGTAGGCCAGTATTTGCTGAACACTTTGAGGTAAAGATCGCAACCATAATTGATAAAATAGCTGATTATCGACTTCTCTATCACCTAGCAAAGTTTTCATATGGTTCTTTAACTGGGAAGGTGTTCAGTCACATAACTGTACAGTGCTTAGTAGTTGGTCGACAGCTTGATGACCTGATAATGATGTTGCTTTTATAACCGCTTGCTTTAGGACGTCGTAAGGCGCTTTAGGATCTTTGTTAACCAATTTGTCCTTAACTTGATTGGCGATGTCATCAGGTAGCACTGAACTAACGTACACATACTTAACATTCTGTGATACAATATTGTGCGCAAGAAAATAATCCTCTATACGAGAAAACCATAAGACTGGATCAAGAGAACTAAAAGGTACGTTAAGGCTTATGGCACCTACAGACTCCGTATTAAAGTATGAGGAAAGATCAGGGCTAGTGGACATGACAACACAATGACGAAACCGAGGAAAAAAAATACAATAATATATAACGTACGATATAAAATGAGTGCAAGCAAAAATTAATTGCAAATTAATAAACAAACTCACTAACAGTTGCGGACATAAAACAAGATATCAGGTGAATATGTGAATAAAATATAATCCTCGTTAGCGAATTAAATGAAATGTTAAAATGTCGTTAGTATGTGGAAGCTCTAGTAATCCGTGGAGACAGAAAACATAGTGGATTGTATCTTCATTAGTAATGAGGAGAAATGAGTCCAAATAACCAGTATGTATGTACCTTTTGACATTTATGTTAAAAGGTAGACGAATCAGATGAAAACAAATAATTCCAAAGGTAATGTTTCAGTTATAGGCACAGCTAATCCAGAAAAGCTGTAAACGGAATAGCGTGTTCGTTGAGTCAGCTTACCACTTTGTTGGTACCTTCAGATTATGAGAGTGACTTATTTTATACTGCTGGATTTGTAACTTCGTTGGAACCAACAACTATATACCCCGTATTTTCGTCTTCGTAAATAACCAGACTTATACACGCACAACCATCAATTACGCGTATAATCAAGAAGTCAGAAACGAAGATGCGACAGATATGTATTTGAACCAAGAGAATCCAGCGTCACAAATTGTATAACGCGCCAACCATAATAATAATTTTTTGCACTGCAATCAAACTTTATAGTATAAATATCAATAAAGAATTATACAGTACAAACATCAGTGTTAAGAGTAACAGTGGCCTCTACAATATGACCAGCGGAGTTCAACCAAATTGGGTGCGAGGCAGTTACCTACCGATGGCTAGGATTAGGTATCGCAAATATATCACAAATTGACCAAAGTTAGCAATGTTAATCGTTCGGAGTTGGCCCACTGTCTTAGTGATAAAGCGTTGACCACCTAGACAGATGGTCCTACGTTCGATCCTTGGTAGGGTCGTAGTTGTACTGTCGAGATCAATGCTAGAACGAAATACCTGTCCAATACTTCCTGGTTGCCTAATTCAGACAAATTTGCAACATTAAATAGATCTTAAATTTCATTGTAGTCAGTCGAAGTAATCTGATGTTACTTAAATTCCTGAATAACAATTAGTATTTGTAACTATCTGAATGAAAACAAGATTCAATAAGGTTAGGAAGCGAGAAAAATGTCCAATAATCTCTTAGTATTATATTTTGAGACTGTAAAGCTCATTTAACATTACTTTAGACTCACCGAAATAACACACTAGAGGACCATAGAGTTTAAAGACTATATTGAGTTCTTGGAATATTTATATATTAAAACAAATATATCGTGTGTGGTTCCACAACAAATAATCACTAATTTACTTGTCACTTACATTCAAAGTGATTAAACAACAACAGTCATGGCAATCTTCTCTTTGTGTATACGAGTGTAAAGCTGATGCAATCAAACTGGCTGATCAAACAAACAATATCCCAGTCAATCGGAAACGATATTTACAAAACTTTGTTATAATTAATGAATTCGATGTCGGGAATAAAATTATGCAACAAAAATTTAGTTACTCATGAGTAGTATGACTGAATTCAACAGAAATTGGACGACTTATTAATAGCATGTCGATTAAACTAACCAGCGGTAGCATATTTTAAGAACTTTCATACGAAACTTGTTTTCCAGATTTTCTGCACTGATGAATAGTTGGATCCAAATTGATTCACTAATAATTCTCATACAGTTTTAATTCAGCGTTAGTGCCTCATATCAATCCTGCCAATAATCATCTGAATAAGATAGAATTATATGCAATTAACTAACCAGATTCACTAATCATAATTTCATCTCCTTTCAATATGTGATACAAGAATACAAACGACCGCATATTTGTTTACAGGAAAGCCTATCTCATTAAACTTCATTCTCAAGAATATACGAGTATCTAGGTATAATGATGTAATTAGTTAATGCACCGAATAACTATTAATTATCTCGGAATTTAGTAGAATGTTCAACACTGCACTAATTCAAGAAATACTTATTAAAGCATGAAGCTGCCTCGAAAGTTTGTATGGTAGATTCAGTGATAGAATTATAACGTTTGCCTTTATCTACAATTACTTAATCGCATCAAATTATTACGTCAAATTCATACATTAGTGATTTCATCATCAGTCAGCTCTGAGCTATAATTTGCAGCGTAACAACAACAATATGTTAACCAATAATTCCAAATGGAGATAACTGCTTCGCTGATTTTATGATGTGAACTACGGCCTACTATGATATACAGAGAAAGCAGCACCCCTCAGAACCAGTGCCAGGAAGCACAAACACATACACAATCATTCCATTGCCCCCCCCACATCTGCTTAATGATTCCTAGTCCCCAAGCTGGATCGAATAATACAAGATAAGTAATCCAGCAATAAATAGATCAAGTTATATTCCATTCATTCGTTTCATACACCATAAACCTGACCACACAACCGGCCAATAAGAAAAATAACATTTATTCAATAGAAGGACAATAATGAGTAAGAATCAACGAAACAGAATCAGTTATTCAATTATTATTGCTGAATGGAAAATAATATAACAAAAAGCCAATGAGTTTAGTGGGGGGTTAATGTTGTGCCGTTAGAAGAGGCTGATATGATCGACTCGTATGACCAAGTGGTTGATGCGACCCTGCTCGCTCGAAGTCACAATCACGAGTGCTAATCAGAGTTTCTAGCTGGTCACTACACGTCAGTCCGATGCTTATTTGGTATCAAGCCAGAAAAAGAAAACAGATTGATGAACCTACCAGATATGATAATATTGTATTTCATACAATCCTTTATATTTGCATAGATTCAGACCACACCGTCAACTAATCAGGAAACTAACATTAATACGAAATAGGAATAATAATGAATGTGAACTGGAGTAACGTATACTCAATCAATTAACCGTAGTTCATAAATCACAAATGATATACTAACAGTTAACGTGTCAGATGGGAGGATAGGGAAATGGAAACTGTATAATAATAGGAATAAAATGTTCACTTTGTATGCAGTCAGAAATAATGAAATAGTCTACAGGAAAAACGGTTCTCAAAGATAATCAATCTCTCTCTCTAACAGTAATGCACACTTCGTTACTATTATGGTAGATTTGCAGCTAGTGATCGTTAACAAAAAATCATAAATACGACATTGTAGATACTATTCCAGTCGAGTATACATAACAAGCTAATTACTAGATGGAAAGTAATAAAGTCATCAGTGTTCTCTATATGTTACTAACGAAACAATTAAACTTGATTCATCTGTGACTATTTCTGTTTTGTAGAACTACTTCTGATAATCGTTGTAAGCTAAATAATTACAACTAATTCACATTGAAACATTTGATCATTATTACAACTGGTATATAATTCTGTTTATATGAGTATTGCTATCTAATTTATTTTACAGATATTTCAACTTCCATGGTCCAAAGTATCTTACGTAGACAGTTGTTTATAAATACATGATGATGCGTTTTGTAGTTCCCCATACAACAAAACTATCTTCACATTTGTATTGAAAATTTCGATTTAAGTATTGACTGACAGTTGGTTTGATTCCCAGATGTTTTTCAATCGTAGAAATGCTGCACTTGCCTTGCCAAATCGCCAATTTACTGATAATTGTATCTCTTTGAAAGCAAAAATTCAGTTTCAGTCATTTGCTAGATTGAAAACTAATTATCCCAAATTATTTTGAAAAATAAATCTAATGTAAACTATTAAGTAGAATACGAGTAATCAAACTACTGAAAATACTTTACATTTATGTCTAAGTTAACATGATATAAACCTAACAGTTTCCATGATAAAACTTCAATTTGTTTAATCATTATCAGTGCTTTTGTGTAAACAAGTAAACTGTAGCGTTTGACTCCGGGTTTCATAAATGCTATTTATTGAGGGAAATACCAACCACAATAAATGGCAATAGTAACAACGATAGGAACAAACAGCATACGCAAAAATCTGTTTTGAAAACATTAATCCCAAAAACTAAAGTCAAAAAAGGAAAGAAAACAAAGCAAAACACCAGATAGTGAGATCATATGTAACTTATACATTTATAATACTTAAAAAAAAATTATGAGGCTAAGAAAATGTAGAAGGAGCGGATGACTTGGCTGGTGGACGCCAACACCAATAAGATGCGTGCCTAGTTGTGAATGTGCGACTGACCTAAGCCCACTCACCCCCCGGCTGACAATAGGACAACCAGAATTGAGAACAGAAAGACAGAGAGAGCCAGAACTGAGAACCGAGAACTGAGAACGTATTATATTTTAATCATGCCTTTATATACACATAAAATCAGACCACACAGTGAACCAATCAAGAATCTAACATTTATATAGAACAAAGGAAAGAGTGGCGGTGAATGTCACAACGTGTACACAATTAAGTAAGCATAGTTCATAGTAAATAACAATATACTAAGAGCAAATATACGAAACAAGAGAACCGGGCAAGGGGAACGTAACAGTCATAGAAATGAAATGTCAACACTGTCCACAGTTATAATAATTGAAATAATGTTCTACAGCACAGTTCCCGAAGATAGCGAATATTCATTATTTGCTTGGCATATTAAAAGCCTGACTACTGCGCTCATAATTAGGATAATTAGTATTTTTTGCCAAGGAGAACAATAATGATAACGAACTGACTGTACAGATGCACAGTGAATTGTATGTAGTTTCTGAAAAACAAATGATATTATAACAGTTTATGAGTCTAACGGAATGTTAGGGAGATGGAAATATGACAATATTAGAAATAAAATAGTCGATTTACATGTACTGAAAATATTTGAAATATTCTTCCGTATAAACTGTCCTTAAATTTAGTTACTCTTGATGAATCGTCTGAAATAACATAATCAAATATCAAATCCATAATTTGTCATAACTTTGTTTCTAAGCCTTTGGCATTTTATGTTTAAACTGGATTCTTTTCTATCGAAATGATGAATAAATAAACTGAAGTAAGTTTCTGAAACATTAATTGGTCAAAGCTACGTAATTATATAATCTAAATCAACTAACCATACTGTTACTATCTGATTCCATGATAGGCACTTACTTTTATTAGATTTCATTAATATACACTTTCTTATCTATTGTACTTGTTCTGCGATTACGTAATAATTATTATTTCATTCTGCTTGACATAATTTATCCTTTAAAGTTGGTAACTTATTCTCATCAATTACAACATACATACAATTGGCATGTTCTCGTAGAATCTGTATATTGATAGTTTCATTAAATTTGGATTCTAAAATAATATTCAGCAAAGCAACAGTGAATGATCATTGCGCTATTTCACAAATTGATGGAAGTGGGAATTCTACCATTGGATGTCGGCTGGTCTAGTGGTACAGAGGGTTTAGTGTTCGATAACCTGGAGACTCGGGGGAGGCGAAATCTAGAGTGAGCTCTGATGAGGCGTCTCATATTAGAACGAGACAGTTATCTAGTGCTTCCTAGTGTTCATTGGTACCCTACCAACTATTTATAACAAAACGAACATGATTTCTAATTGAAATGAGATGGTTTGTAAAGATTTGTAATAAGTTTAGTTGATTGAATTCATAACAGGTTGATGTTAACGAGGTACCATTGAAATTAGATAACAATGGATGGCTATTTCGTCTTAGTATGCGGTCTTTATCAGTGTGCACCCTACATTCTGTGACGAATTCAATAAACTAAATATAATACCAATCTCTACAAACCATCTCAATTCTATTAAATATTTGTTGTTAATGTCCATTCAATGATCGTATGTGAGTAACGAAATTATAACTACGCACTGTTTATTTGTAACTCATTGTTTTAACAGGACAAATAATTGGATGGCACAATTTCTACAATCTACTTTTACTTACTCACTTACTTATGCCCGTTACTCCTCGCTGAGGAGCATAGGCCGCTCACCAGTGTTCTCCATTTAACTCTGTCCTGAGCAATCCTTTCCAGTTGTTTCCAGTTGCTGTTCATCCTTTTAATGTCTGCTTCCAATTCTCGCCGCAGCGTGTTCTTTGGCCTTCCTCTTTTCCATTTCCCAACAGGATTCCATGTTAATGCTTGTCTCGTGATGCAGTCTGATGGTTTGCTTAATGTATGTCCTATCCATTTCCACCGTCTTTTCCTAATTTCCTCTTCGGCTGGAAGTTGGTTTGTCCTCTCCCGTAGTAGACTGTTGCTGATGGTTTCCGGCCAACGGACATTCAGTGTCTTTCGTAGGCAGTTGTTTATAAATACCTGTATCCGTCTGAGGATGTTTGCAGTAGTTCTCCAAGTTTCAGCTCCATACAACAGGACTGTCTTCACGTTCGAATTGAAGAGTCTAACTTTGAGGTTAGTTGATATTTGTTTTGAGTCCCATATGTTTATCAACTGTAGGAATGCTGCCCTGGCTTTGCCAATCCTTGTCTATACATCTGTATCGGACCCTCCTTGTTCATAGTCTACTTTTAGTGATATAGCAATATGTATTGTTAAATTGTAATTGTTGGACATTTAGTAAGTATGATATTTGTGTTTATTAAATTGTCAACGTTCAAGAAAATTATTAACCATTGTCGTAGCTACTTCCATTCTAGAAATTATAGCAATTTTACAATATCTTGTTACATGTACATAACTCCTTTACTTTAATCTACATTGTGTTTTGTAATGTTCCTTAAGTTTTGATCTATTATTTGGTGTAAATAATAAGTTATTTCTACTTAATTAATAACTTAAAGTTGACCCTGATCTACTTATGCTGTTCTCTTCGGTTAAAGATTTAGTCACTCTATTGTCGTGCTAGCCGATAAGCGTATAGGTGTATTAGGTCATAGGTTATGGTTGCAAGTTTACTTGGCTAGCTAAAACGAGTGATCAGTAATCACCTATTTTAGTTATTCATTTCTTCTCTACAGAACAGCATCCACAATGACACAACATTTGTAGAGATAAATTTAACGAAACCAGATCAAACATTTTTCATTCAAAAGTACTTGTCGTATTCCTGTAGAGTAGAATGAGTTACATACGAGAATGTAAATCGAAATAGGAAATGCATTTAAAAATAGAAACGTAAGTAATACAAGTTAGAAAACACAGTTTGTGAGGTGTTCAGTGCCTTTATATGTGTCAAACTGATGTGAGATATAGTTAGTCAATAAGCATTAAATAAAGATGACTATCAGAAATGTTGACAGAATACAGTTGAAATGATAAAACAGATAAAATGTTACAAATATGTGTAAGTGCTTCGAATCATCTCACATTATATTGAAACGTATAATAAGCCATATAATCAAAAAATGATTGAGGGCGACTTACATTACTGGATATTAATATGGGATTTGTCAAGATTATGATCACGTGTATTTGAAAAATATACTGGCGAACAGTTAGATCCGTATAATTCTGTATTTTAATAAACTCAGTATTCTATGGAAAAATGGTGAATCAGTTGGTACGGTTGTAGATCTACACTGAATGAAGTGATTATTACATGTATTAAGTATTTCTGATCAATACCTTCGGTGACGAGCAATGATGACTAGTGAAAGGGTAGGATGGAGAAAAGATAGGAGCAGGTACGCCAGAAACGTTGTATCAAACTGTAGCTCTAAGGCATGGTAGGTACAGAATGCTTTATTGATATCCTCGTGATTGTCATAACTGTTGATCGGATATGTTATGTAACATGTCGTAGAAATGTTCATAACAGTCTAAGAGAGTTGGTCAGTAATCATTCATTATATTTTTGTCTCAAAACTTATCTTATACCTTACTTACTTACTTACTTATGCCCGTTACTCCTCGCTGAGGAGCATAGGCCGCTCACCAGTGTTCTCCATTTAACTCTGTCCTGAGCAATCCTTTCCAGTTGTTTCCAGTTGCTGTTCATCCTTTTAATGTCTGCTTCCAATTCTCGACGCAGCGTGTTCTTTGGCCTTCCTCTTTTCCATTTCCCAACAGGATTCCATGTCAATGCTTGTCTTGTGATGCAGTCTGATGGTTTGCGTAGTGTATGTCCTATCCATTTCCACCGTCTTTTCCTAATTTCCTCTTCGGCTGGAAGTTGGTTTGTCCTCTCCCATAGTAAGTTGTTGCTGATAGTTTCCGGCCAACGGACATTCAGTATCTTGCGTAGGCAGTTGTTTATAAATACCTGTATCCGTCTGAGGATGTTTGCAGTAATTCTCCAGGTTTCAGCTCCATACAGCAGGACTGTCTTCACGTTCGAATTGAAGAGTCTGAATTTGAGGTTAGTTGATATTTGTTTTGAGTTCCAGATGTTTTTCAACTGTAGGAATGCTGCCCTTGCCTTGCCAACCCTTGTCTTTACATCTGCATCAGACCCTCCTTTTTCATCGATGATGCTCCCCAGATATGTGAAGGTATCCACCTCTTCCAGAGTTTCCCCATCAAGTTGAATTGGGTTGGTGCTCCCTGTGTTGTATTTGAGAATCTTGCTCTTACCCTTATGTATGTTCAACCCTACTGCTGCTGAAGTTGTTGCTACACTGATTGTCTTCGCTTGCATTTGTTGGTGTGTATGTGCTAAAAGAGCTAGATCATCTGCGAAGTCCAAATCATCGAGTTGCATCCTACTTGTCCATTGAATCCCGTACATTCCCTCAGATGTGGAGGTCTTCATGATCCAGTCGACCACTAGGAGGAAGAGAAAAGGTGACAGCAAGCAACCTTGTCTGACTCCGGTCCTCACTGAAAATGCAGTTGTCAGTTGTCCTCCATGCACAATTTTGCACTGTGTTCCGTCGTAAGAGTTCCGGATGATGTTGACGAGTTTCTCTGGTACACCGTAGTGTCGAAGAAGTTTCCATAGTGTTCTCCTATCTACACTATCAAACGCCTTCTCATAATCAATGAAGTTGATGTACAGGGGCGAGTTCCATTCAATTGATTGTTCAACGATGATCCGTAGTGTTGCGATTTGGTCCGTGCACGACCGATCCTTCCGAAAACCAGCTTGTTGATCTCGAAGTTGAGTCTCCACTGAATCTTTCATTCTGTTCAACAATACTCTGTTAAAGATTTTCCCTGGTATCGACAGTAGCGTGATCCCTCTGTAGTTGTCACATTTGCTCAAATCTCCTTTCTTTGGTATCTTGATAAGATAACCTTCTTTCCAGTCTGCAGCCGGCACTTGTTCTTCTTCCCAGATCTTTTTGAATAAAACGTGGAATATCTTTGCTGTTAGGTCGATATCTGACTTGAGTGCTTCAGCTGGTATATTGTCAGGTCCTGCTGCTTTCCCACTTTTGATTTGCCTGATGGCCATCTTGATTTCTTCCATCGTTGGTGGAGTGACATCTATCGGGAGATCTGTAGGTGCTGCTTCAATGTCCGGTGGGTTCGGTGGAGCTGGCCTATTTAGAAGTTCCTCAAAGTGTTCTACCCACCTATTCTTTTGTTCTTCAATCTCAGTGAGTTTCTTGCCTTCTTTGTTCTTGATCGGTCGCTCTGGTTTACCATGTTTATCTGCCAGTTTCTTCGTTGTGTCGTATAGCTGTTTCATATTTCCTTCTCTTGCAGCCTTCTCCGCTGTCGTTGCAAGGCTTTCGATGTATTTCCGTTTGTCAGCTCTAATGCTCTTTTTTACTTGCTTATTTGCTTCTGAGTATTCAGCTTGAGCCTTGATTTTTTCTGCTCTTGTTCGGCTGTTGTTGATTTCTATCTTCTTGTTCCTCCTTTGTTGAATTTTGCTCAATGTCTCAGTGGAGATCCATTCCTTATAATGGTGCTTCTTGCGGCCTAGAACCTCCTGACACGTTGACGTTAGTGCTTCTTTGATTTCTTTCCAGTTGTCCTCCATAGTGGTTTCTTCTTTCGGCAGATCTTGTAAGGCTTGGAACCTGTTGTTGAGAGATATTTTGAATTCATTGAGTTTGTCAGTGTCTCGGAGAAAGCCATCTTATACCTTACTCTTCAATAATTCATTTGTTTCTTCCCTAGCTTTACTCTCTATATCTAATCTCCTCTACGATCCATGGTATTGCTAACAATTTTACTAAATTGATATTCCTCTTACTATGATGATAAGGTATAAACAATTTAGATTGGCAGGTATTCTTCACAGATTTTATACTGTTTATATAATTAAGAATGTTATGATTAAAGCAGATTGAATAAATAATCATAATAACTTAAAGTTCAAATTAACAAGGAAATAGTAAATGTACTAGTGTAAGACTTGCACAAAGCACTCGAGCGGCAGTTTAGATTGTGTGATTCTAGATCATCTTACTGGGCTGTTGCTCATGGTTATCTTATTTCTTTTCTACCTTGTAGACTATTTCCCCTTTGGTCCGACGATTGTAACCTTCAGTTGATGATCGAATACATGTAAATGACACAAATTCAGCACACCTTATACCAGTAGTAATGAGAATAATAAATATAGATAAGTAACCTACTATAGAAGTTACATACAAACAGAAGATGTAAAGAACTGAAGAAATCTTTTATAGTCATATTGATTGATTCAAGAAGAATAACTAACTTTCAAAAGTTTCCTTTAAAAGACTATTTCATTTATTTTGAGTACATGTAAATCGACTATTAAATTTCTATTATTTTCATGTTCCTTTTGGCATTTACCTCCTGTTAGTTCATTAACTGTTACCATATTACTTCTCATTCAGTAATAATAATTGAATAACTTTACATCTGTTCCTTTGATTCTTACTCATTATTATCCTTCTTTTGAATAGGTGTTATTATTCTTACTGATTTGCTGTGTAGTCAGGTTTTGTGCGTATATAGGAGAATAAATGAAATATATAATTCGAGTGGTTAATTGATGATTCACTGATCTTGTGTTCTATGATCCGATTTGTGGACAGAATTCACAGGCAGATATGACCAGCATTGAATGGTGGCGTTGATGTGTGCTTTCCAGTATTGGTTAATACTATTTCAACACTTTAAAAGCTTTTATCATTATCTGACTGGGTATTTGTTTCGTAAGTAGTGAAGATGTTCTAAAAGGTAGAGATAAGATACAATTTGGTATATGTACAGTTTAAACTTTAAAATACTACTTAAATTAACTAATCTTTATCACCATAATGTTAACTACATTTACATGGTATACCGGATAAAAGACTAGCAATGACAAATAAGACTATCCAACATTTCAATCACTACCTACATAATCACGTTTGTATTTTCACTTCGTGATTTTTAAAGATGGCCTTACTTTCAGTTTTTTTATAATTTCTCATTAAAACCAGATAATTTATTGTATATTTAGTGTAATACGAAATATATTCAATTATTTACATTAATTACGTATACTTTAGTATGTTTATTCGAAGTGTAGACCGTCATCGGACAATGCTGCTTACTCTCGACCTTTCTCTTCCTTCTGGTAGTTGGCTGGATTATGAAAACCTCAACATCTCAGGAGAATCATGGAGTACACTAGACAATATGGATGCAGTTAGATGATATAGCTTTCGTAGATGACCCTTCTATCCCACACACAGGAACAAATGCTGATGAAGACGAACAACATAACAGTAGCCTCTGCAAACAGTAGTAGGTCACAACATACACAAGCAAAAGAGGAAGACTAAAGAACAGATTGGACAGGGAATCGGGAGGGGGCAGATATGGAAAGGATGAGCATTACTTTGGGAGTACTGGAAAGAAGAGGCCATGACAGAACTGGTTGGAGAATCCAAGTCAGCGACCTATGCTTATTGAGGGGTAGGGAGTATTGATTGATTAATTGATTGATAGTGTCTCTATCATATAACAATAGCAACCACTCTATTATACAACAGATTACCAAAAATTCAAGAAGGTTGTGTTGTAACCTATAAACCGTCAAATTAATACGACAAAATATAAATTCAACGATTGCAAACTTTCGTAAAAAGTAACACCTTGAATGACAAAGATATTGAATTGAGGTGGTTCGATAGAGTTCATCTGATTTTATTCGACATCAAATTACGTTGGCTGAACACCACTGAATGAGTCGAGTGTTCACACTGCTGAGTAGTCCCATATTAGGACGAAGCAGCTGTGTTATTTCTCCCTGAATTTTAATGGTACTCAACAAAGATCAATCTATAACTGATATAAACAACTAAACTTTGTGACAAAGATATTCTTCACTACATCTCAAACTATAATCACATTTTGTAATAATTTGTTTACAAATACACTTTAACAGATTATCTGAATGAATACAGTTACTAAATGATAGTGCAAGCCAATTATTTGAATATCTAACTTCATTTGACTATTAATACTTAGTATAATCAGGATTAACAACTTATCAATGAGTTCAATGATATAGTGCTTTATGATGTTGATCGATGTAAAAAAAACTAACATCAACTTCATTATTACACACTGATGAAGATGAAGTGCACCCGATATATGACCAAGTTAAACTTACGGTATTACCAGGACAACTTCTAACGATTGAACCCACTCTTACGAATGAGAATAAATCAGAAGGCAATAAAGGATGGAAAGGAAGTTATATTTGATAGTGAATAGAGCGGCAATGGAATAGCAACGTCTAGGCTGGCAAACTAGAGAGAGAGCTGTTTTCCACGATGCGGCGTGACGTGATCTGGTGGTGATGCGTGACCGAGCGCCTTCAACTAGTAGTGTCCGCTAAAACAAACATGGCCAGCATTAATGTCGAACACCTATGTGATTATTTATTTTGGGGATTATTTACCACTAAAAGACAATTCAAAACTATTACTTCTATGTGACAATGAAATTAACTAGTTAATTGATAAGATGTAATTTAATTTTTGTTGAATAGATTGTAAGGACACATAATTGTTAATAACTTTAAATGTAAGTGTAAAACATTGAAATCATTCTAAGGACACATAAAGTACTTAAGGTAACATTAAGAATATCTATTTTATCAATCCTATTTAATTAGAATAAATGAAAAATCATACCATCTTGTAATGTAGTATACATGGTAGACCTATTATTTTATAAATTTGATATAACTAATTATTTTAGTAATTTATTGGCAATCTCCATAAACAATTTCAATAATGTAGTCTACTGTTCGAATCTATGGAACGATAAGTACACACTACGTATTGTAAGAAATTACAGTGATATTTGAAATTGATATGAAAATCAACTTTAAATATTGTGAAAAATAACTTGTAGGGTCCAAGCTAAGACAGTTTGGAATGGGTTACAGGGTAACATTTAAAACTAAGGAGCAATGGACAGTTGTTTCGTTTTAGTGTGGAATTCCTCAGGAGTGGTGCCCAGAAAATATCAATCTGTGAAGTATTCAATCATTTAAAAATATTCATCCTCACAAAAATAACCGTTTCAATTCAATTACAATAATCAGCTCACTAGTGACTAACTTCGGGATGTTCCTGAAGCTCGAATGAGAAGTCGCGACTGGTGGAGTTCAGATTTGTTAGGAGTAAGAGAGTTATCACCAACGACAATAGGTAATTGTTGCGTTATGAATCATCAATTGACGTTAGCCGTCAACCTGAAGCCCCTGGTGCGGAATATAGGGTACGCACTGCTGAGGAGTCCCACACTAGAACGAAACAGCTATCCAGTGCTCCCTGAATTTCAATGGTACCCTGCCAACATCAATGTGTAATATATATTAGTAACATTCCATTGAGAAGAAATTAAAATTTCTGACGTTTTGCAGCTTAGTGCAAGTCGTTTCTTTAGAGAAAAAAAAGAATAACCTTATTGAATTCATACAAGATTAAATAAAACAATGGAACAAGTTAAAAACAAAATAAGTTCGTACAATGAAAATATCAGTTTGATCGTGTCATGTCAAGTCATATGGGTCAACGTAATTTGAAATGAGACATGTATGTAAATGTTAGTGTAATGTGAAAGGAAAATATGTGAATATGTGAAAATAGAATTGTATGTATGTTCATATGTATGAAATCTGTTGTACTTTAATTGTGGTTATTTGGATAGAAAGTCCATGTTGGATGGATAGAAAGGCCTTCCCTTTTGTTAAGTGTAGTTAGATTTAACAAAATGTGAAGAGTTTCAGCTATTTGTCTTTTCTTATAACTGGAAAAACCTTTGTGAGTAATTTGGATATATTTAACATGAATTTTATGGTTGTGGCAGATAGCATGTACTGCTATTGTTGATTTAATTTGTAACTTTTTAAGTTCAACTGGATTATTAGGAGGTCGTTTAGTGTAGCCACCTAATAATCCTGTTGAACTTGAAAAATTGTAAATTAAATCATCATTAGCAGTGCATGCTATCTATCAATTCGGTTATTCATTTCTCTGAAGAAGCGATTTGCACTAAGCCGCGAAACGTCAGTATAATAAATGTCATTATTACTCGTTGTGTTATCTATGTTTACGAATGTGTCTCTGATATAAACATTTTATTTTACATGTAATGAACTACGAAACCAAGGAATGGAGGTTAGTGCTTACATATCATCTTTAATAAAATTAATTTTTGGGTGAAGTGTTTTATAGACAGTTTGACGGTGGTGCCCATAGAATACCATTCGGTTCAATGATACCGGATATATTTTAAGCAAGATTAGAGCCAGACCATCAGAAAAATGTGAACTAGCATTTTTATTGACTGTATATGGATGACGCTTTTATAGTCCTGAACAACAAGAATAATAAACAAGATACATTAAAAACCTTCAGCAAAGTTCAACAAGTTGTCACCACATAAAGAAAAGAAATTTGTAGTATAATCCCGTTTTGTGACATCATTATTAACAAGAAGAAACGATTAGACAATAAATCGTCCACACTAAACCAGTACAGATATTTTTTGAGTTTCGTTCGATTGTGAGCGGAATCTAATCAGACGCTTGGTTTACAGAGCAGAAATTATTTATTCTGATGACACCTTTGACAAAGAACCAAAACCTATTCGTAATCAAATTAGTAAAAACAGATATCTAACTCGCTTAACTAGCATATGTCAACAACAGAGATAAAAGTGAAGTCACTCTTAGTACCAAACAAGCTCTTGTTTCTGAAATTGCAGTTTAAATGTGATGATAGCCATCGAGATACTAGAGCGACGTATAAGGTAACTTTCTATGAAGAGAGATTACATTCTTATTTTTCCTGTCAACCAATAGTGAATTCACAAAATACGGATAAGTTACCTGAATCAACCATCACTAAGTGTGCTTACCAGTTCAACTGGCCTTAGAGAACCAGTCATATTGTGCGCACTCCTAGTCGAACATACCACCATATTTATAAACAGCACTCTACTTCTCACTAGAGCTTCAGGAATTCGTGACTGATGGAGTTCAAACTTGTCAGTAGTGAAATAGTTATCATCAATGACAATGGATAATCGTCACATTATATATCACAAATTGATGAAGGTGGAAATTCCACCATTAGACGCCGGGCCAGTGGTGCAAAGTGTTAGGGGTTTGCCAACGTGAAGAATCTGGCGCGGGATCTAGAGTGCGCGTTGCTTAGGAGTTCCATACTAGAACGAGATGGTCATCTAGTGCTCTCTGGTTTTTAACAGTACTCTGTCAATATCAGTCTGTGATGAATTCAGTCAACTGAGAATAAAATTTACTTATTTACTATGTTCATGTACACAAAATACCTTTGACTACATCATAAATCTCAAGAAAATCAACTTGAAAAGTATTTTCATGTAAACTAGAAGAAAGAATACAATATTAGATAATACATCAAGGTATTATTGAAATCATTCACAAGAAATTAACAACAATACTTTGAGATTTATGAGAATAAGATACTAAATTGAACTAAACTTATCATTTTATGTCAATTCCTTGAGATACTGCACAATAGATCTGTTGAATGCATTGAATAGATCTGTGATCAACTAGCATTGTACAATAAAATACTTGAACAGTATTATCTCATGAATTATTCAAATATATAACTAAAATGATTTAATGTTATCTTCAATAGGAAATATCAAGTCATGACATGTAAACGACTAACAGAAGAGTCAGATAATACTATTTATGAACTGTTTCATATGATGGAATATAATGAAAAATCAGTTAACTGATCACATGAATGTAGTGGGTATCTTAAAGTTATGGTCACAATATATCATCGATAACACTTTACTGTTTATATCTGCTATATAAATTACTTACTAATTATGAATCATTTCGAGATCGTATGCTGTTTGATGCGCGTACAGTGGAAGATTGTAAGAGAGAGAATTTAATGAAATCGAAATCATATGGAAAGTAATTATGTGATATGACAAACGAAAGAGTATTTTTACCTTTTAGAAGAGGGAAATGTCAACTTGGGAATGTGTTATGTCGTGTCTAACGTCAGTTTATCGTTTTTTTAGTTACAAACTACAATACCAATAGCTAAAGTGGCTTATAAAGGCATATTGTAGAATCACAATATGTCCTTGTTTATTCACATCTATAACATGTATCTATGTGTTATTCTAGGTGATTAAAGAAGAACAGCAAACTTACAGAACTGTTTTAGAAGACTATTCCAGTTGTTTTAGTTGTGTGTAAACATTTTATTACCATAATTATGTTCCTCTCGTTCTATCCTTCCGTTAGACCTATCAACTGTTAGTATATCATTCCCAATTTGTGAACTACAGCTAATGGATTGTGTATTCGTTACTTCATTTCACTGTCATCATCTACATCATTCTGTATTAATATTAATTTCCTAATTAGTTGACTGCGTGGTCAAGTTTATATATATATATTTATCTGGTTGATTCATCGAATTCTGTTCTTCCTATTTCGGAATGGGATTCAGTGGGCTCAGAGTAGATGTGTAGGGACCAACTTAGCCTTCTTATTGGTGCTTGTCATTATAATTTCGTGCTCACTATGTCATATAGATTAATTGTTCGTACCTTTCAAGTCATAACATCATTTGGTGACATAACACTTTGGTGCATTGATTTCAAGTATGATCAAACTGGTATTCGGACAGCGTAACAGCCACTGATAATGCTGGACATATTACTTATTGTACATTCATATCTTATTATCAAGACAGTATATTGAGGATATAGATACAGCGTCAGAAGTTGGCTAATTACTGTCCTTACCGATTAATTTGATAGATAATGCTATTTGGTCCGATGATTCAAAAAAGTTGTGCAATAAAGTTATTTCTACCACATAAAAGTATGAGATGATTGAGAGGCTTTGTAGCTCATTAGAGGGATCGTGACTGAATTATGTTCTTTGCGATAAACACTTTATACCCGAAGACTTTTTGCCTATCTAGACAACAGCATAAGTAGGTACATCCAATTTTGGAGTGGAAACGTATCAGTCTCATCAACTAACTAATTAAATTTTTAAGTATCTGAATTAATCACTGTAAGAAGAGTGGAGGAATAGCGAAAACTAAGATTGTCATTAGTCATATAACAGATATAACTATTATATTAATTGTTAATATGAGTACTTTAAACATCTAAAGTTAATAGGAACATAGTTCGCTTGTGCTAACAGCGTGACTCTAATCAAATGATAGTCTTTCTAGTTTAACTACTACATACAGAACACATCGACTTTGTATCCAAGAGAAATAATACGATTAAACGAAGAATTACATCATAGAAATTTCCAATTATAAAGAATTATTCGGTTGGTGATTCTATAACAGAAATTTATCTACTGATGTACGGTATCAACAAAAGGGGTAGATACATTTCTCTGCGTAACACCAGAGAGAAACAATGCAGAGCTCCAGAAAGAAGGTACAATAACAGAATTAATAATACACTGAAATAATATTGACACAACATGTAATTGCAAGCGTATTAATGGAAAATCTATTACATGTATAATATAAATAAACTTTTACAGAAGAGTGACCTTTCGCAAATCGGTCTAAACAAACTTTCTATTTGTTTAGACACTAATCAAAAAAATCAACTCACAGTTGATCGGTTTCAATGTGTCGATCCCATATGTGATCAATACACATGTAACTCAATAGCCATTGTTTTCAATGTGGATACAAATAAGATACTTGTTTTCAGCTTTCGGGTATATTCATCATGCAGATACTACTTCCTCTTCATAAAGATACAGTATCATTAGTAATATAATAGCAAAGCTGAGTTCTTTCACGTAATTTATCAAGTTGATAGTGTTACCAACTGTGTTATTGGTTTCCGTCATATGCACACCAAAGTGATATTAATGTAGGTCCCAGTAGCTAGACATGTAATCAGAGGTAAGACTTTTGATAAATAAATCTCTTGAGATATTAATGCACTTTCAGATAGATTGATTATCGCGGTACTAACAGGATACTAAAGTTCAGACGATTGTCTAATTACTATGTATTATGTAGATTTACGTAGATCCAGAAGGCATATTACTAAAATGTCTAATATGAGGAAGAAGAATTTACTCAATATTCTTAGGTTTCCAGTGGAACTTGGCAGAATATTCTGTGATGAATCCAAACAATAAATTATGTGAGTATATATGATGATTTAAGCTGTTATCTGCAGAATTAATATTTCATGTAATTCGAATCATCAGATAGCTTAATGTATAATTCACAGATTCGACTGTATATTATGTGCCAGATACACGGCCCTCATTATTATTATTAAACTTTTCCAAGACAACACACTGTTAATAGTGTTGAGTATAATATCCTCTAATGGATTGAACTTTAAGATTTGAACTAATGAGCTTAAAGTTTCATGTTATGTCATGCTTCACAAACATCAACAAGGTAGTTTGATCAAGTTAACTTCTCAGTAATATACGATGATCCGTTAAAACAATCCAACATGACAAGACAAACTTCGATTATTCAATATAATAGAAACATATTTAGCAGTCACTTCAAGTGATATTCTGATACTGTCAACTTAATAAATTTGACAACTTATTAACATGTCGGATAACCAAAGTCATGAGATGTCAGTGATTGAATCACAAGATAACACAGCCTGTTTATCTACCTACTTTAACGTACTTTGTTTTTAACTAAATGCATTATTCTATCAGTTTTCTTTTGAATAGTATGATGTTGACGACACATGTGAGTGTTGGATATGGGTAAAGATATGAATAAGTAGCAGTTATTGAAATCATCAGAAAACACACGAGTAACGTCGGCATTGATTCGGGATTATAACGTAATAGAAATCTTGCATGGGAATGATTCATTGAATTAAACATGATGTGTAGTTTTCTTGTTTGATGATAATGAGTGGGATTGTAGTCTATTATTCAATATTGATGTTGTTGAATTCAGATTATCATCTGACTAACCCGTATATTGTACACAGACTTGTATCACTAATACTGAACGACTTTCGAGTGTTTAGAATGTCAAATGTTGGTTACCTAGATTGCTTCAAATTTTCTTTGGTGATGATGGTAAAACTCATTGTATGTCATTCGACTACTCCTATTGCGTTTGCATTTCAAGGACAGATTGTTGTTGAAATAAGTTGAGCTCGTGAAACACTGAATTCTTTTCACTGATGTTTGAGTTACTTACTGAGTACTAACCAAACCTCGTTGGTAGGTGGCATAGTTTTCCAAGTGCTTACACATAGTTTGCAATCTGTCTATGGCAATAATAATATGATTACTAGAGATCAGTTAAAGATGAAATTTTAGTGGGAATATGTGACTAGTAGAGTTCAACCGTGTTGTGTATGAGGCGATTCTATATTGATAGCATTGGGAGTAACCATAAGTTTCAACCATTTGATGCTAACTCTGTAGTCTATAGTTTGATGACTTACCCCGAAGGATGGAAGTCGTTATATTTGCCGTTGGTGAGTAGTGAATGCATGTTAATATAAAATCCCATTCTAAGAAGAAGCAACTATCCAGTCCACCTTGTTATTAAATTTCGACATATTGTGCTGTCTATCTCTGTCTATATGCTCATTTTCAAACTGCTACAATCCTGGAATCGTCGATTAAATACAGTAATGTGAATAATTTCCACAACATTTCATTGTTTGAAGAATGAAATTCGTGTATTCATCAACAACCATCACAATACAGTAAACATTTCATTCATCTACGATGGTCAATATGCTTCATTTAAATATCAACTGACGTTCTATTTCATATCGTTGTGGTTAATGAATGATAATATAAAATAAGAGTATGCTTACTGTATACAATCCTATGAGTGATTGAATCTGATCTAAGTATAATTAATAAACAATTCAGTATTGAGAATATGCTCACGTAACAGTATTTGTATTACATGTTGAATCATAAGTAAGTGACTTTCATCATATGATATTTACAAATATCACAAGGTCAGGATTTATAGATTGACCTTAATTGTTAAGCTTGAAATGATATAAATGTATGTAGAAATGTTGATTTCATATTGTTGCATGAAGAAGAACAATGTTAGCCTCTTTAGCATTTTTAATTGTTGTACTTAAGTGTTCCGCAGTATGGACATCCAGTGAAATTGCAAATTTAACTGAAGCTAACACTAATGAGACAAAACATGAAAATTCTCAACTTCTGCAAGGTGCCTTACAAGCAACACAGTGTTTACGATTGTATAGTATATACCAAACCCAATATTTTTGGACTGATGTCTGTGATAGTAACAGAATGGTATCACCACTGTTCAGATGGTATACAAGATCAGTTTGTTCACCTCCGTCATCCATTTATGGGCATAGAACATATTGGGTACTGTATACGTAAGTTCTGAAAGATGTTTTATTAAATCTGTATAATATTGAATAAATTGAGGTGGTTTGTGGAGATATCGCAAATTGTTGGAAGTGGAAATTCTACCATTGGACTCCCGCTGGTCCAGTGATGCAGAGGGTCAGTTGTTCGCCAATCTGAAGCTCTTGGTGGGCTGAATCTAAGGTGCTCACTAATGAGAAGCCCCTTACCAAGACGAAATAACTAACTAGTGCTAATTTCATTAGTACCCAACCAACATCGATCTGTGATGAATTCAATCTACCAAATAAGATAGATTACTTTTATGTTAGTTCAGAGGCCACTGATCTTAGAAAACTAGAATCACAACCAACACTGAAAGTTTTCTCATGAACGTAGATGTTTACTGAATGAGATCCTTATTCCTAAGATCAGCTTAAAAGAATTAATACCAAATTGTATGCTTAAAGTATGATGTTGTAATCACAAAGTTGTTTTACGGATGTGGAAGTTTAAAAAGTGGAAGAAATACCCACACCACCTCTAAATTAATTGTCTATCTGCTATAGATAAACATGAATTTACTAAGTAGCACTAAATCTGTTATGTTTCACATGTGATTGTTTGTGTTATTGTAAGATATTAGTTTATAAGCTAAAGCCAACGTAACAACTTATTATTTCAGCTGTCCCTGTGTATATCCTCGGGTTTATCTTGTCATTACAGTAAAGAATACACACAGACATGTGCAAACATGTTATTATTTAATCAAATAAGATATGTATACACCATTTTATGGATAATCCTTTAACACATAACAAATTTTTTGTAGAAATAAAAAGTTTTTCTCGCCCTCCTCTCCCCCCCCCATCGAATTTCTAAAGCCTGTTGCCTGTCTCACTTTGTCCAGTGAAAAACTAACAGTATTTCGATTTAGTTCAGTGGTTTTAAAAGGATATCTTAACTATTCATTCCTGAAGAATATTACTTCTGTTCCTTGTGACAAATGGTGGTAATTGTGAAGGCAATATTATGCAGTTCGGTTCACACGTAGTTACGTCTACTGAGAACTTATTCCAAATCATGTTAACATTGGTAGCATAGTTATTGTAGTTATTGTCGTCTGATAAAAAATAGCTGAAACTGTGCTTATAGTAGATTGATTTATGAATAAACAAAATACTCTGCTGCAATAAAATATCACAAAAGTATAAATTTCATACCTTTCCATTAGGAGAACTTTCTTTTACCGTAATGCTCATTATGCCATATTAACCACCATAGGGTCAAATAAACTATCTGTACATTTCCCAACACTCAACTAACACGTTTTATAGTAATTAGTCGAATAAATAAATAAATCTTATCTGAATACAAACCTGTACAATTGTTTGGTGGGTAATTCTGTAATACATTACAGTAATATTGATTTGATTACATTCTCTGAGTTGGAGGGTTTAATTGAGGAGCTCTACCATCTCAAAGAGTAGTATTTTCACCTAATCTAATCTCAATAATAAGATTTTAACAGTTAAGATAAACTCTAAACATCAAAGTAATTCACTGACACTTCAATCAAACACAAAATTTATAAAAATTCATAAAATTGACATATGGAGTAAATTTAACTCAGTCTACGGTATGAGAAATTCTCCTGCAGAACATGATTAGTTGTTTGACCCTATATACCTAAATTTCTGACATTCTTGACCTTGATTCTTTCCCCTCGAAGGGGCTTGAACTAGTTCACTGAGGGTAGGGGGGTGGGGAAGGAGTGAAACATTAACATTTATTTATTTATTTATTTTTCAATTGTTAACATTTTTCAAATATAATCTACTTCTAGTGTAACTCTATTAACTAAAGACATAACCGATAATAGTTCCATTTTATTTAAAAAGTTTCTAAGACTACTGAAAGCTTATGAATACAATTGTATGTGTTTAACACTTTGTAAAGTATATTTAATACGTTTATCAAGTAAGTTTACTACAAGAAAGTATGGTGGTTAAGTGAAGTTCATTAGACTATTCTTGTTAAACTTGTCTTAATTTACTATTCAGAATTTCACCAACTATTGAATAACATTGAAATCCATGATCCTATCAATGCATTGGATGCACTTTTTAGTATTTAGTAAAAACGTAGTAAACATTCTATTTGAAATCCTATTCATAACTGATAAAGTTGATTCAAAGTAGTGACTGTAAACTTTAGTTATATAACATAGAATGAACAAGATTTCATGCATTGAATGTATTCAGCATACAGTTTTAGTCAATAAATGTTATGCCGTTAGAAGAGGCTGATATGATCGACTCGTATGACCAAGTGGTTGATGCGACCCTGCTCGCTCGAAGTCACAATCACGAGTGCCAATCAGAGTTTCTAGCTGGTCACTACACGTCAGTCCGATGCTTACTTGGTCTCAAGCCAGAAAAAGAAAACAGATTGATGAACCTACCAGATATGATAATATTGTATTTCATACAATCCTTTATATTTGCATAGATTCAGACCACACCGTCAACTAATCAGGAAACTAACATTAATACGAAATAGGAATAATAATGAATGTGAACTGGAGTAACGTATACTCAATCAATTAACCGTAGTTCATAAATCACAAACGATATACTAACAGTTAACGTGTCAGATGGGAGGATAGGGAAATGGAAACTGTATAATAATAGGAATAAAATGTTCACTTTGTATGCAGTCAGAAATAATGAAATAGTCTACAGGAAAAACGGTTCTCAAAGATAATCAATCTCTCTCTCTCTAACAGTAATGCACATTTCGTTACTATTATGGTAGATTTGCAGCTAGTGATCGTTAACATAAAATCATAAATATGACATTGTAGATACTATTCCAGTCGAGTATACATAACAAGCTAATTACTAGATGGAAAGTAATAAAGTCATCAGTGTTCTCTATATGTTACTAACGAAACCATTAAACTTGATTCATCTGTGACTATTTCTCTTTTGTAGAACTACTTCTGATAATCGTTGTAAGCTAAATAATTACAACTAATTCACATTGAAACATTTGATCATTATTACAAATGGTACATAATCGTGACTGTATTAGTACTACTTTCTAATTTAATTTACAGATATTTCAACTTTCATGGTCCATATATTATAATACCACCCGGTGTATGTTCACAAGACATACGTCGATATGGAATATTTTCAATTAGCTCAATACTAAGGTGTATAAGAATAAGCAATTTCAGTAGTATTCTTTATTGTTATATTCCACAAAGTCATCCATTTTGGCCGTATGATCCATTCTCACAAGGTGGTCAAGCTATATTTCCACAAAACTTACCAAGTCCAAATATCGCTGGGCAACAATCTACAGGTGGAGATTTTTCACCACGTGACTTCAGAAGTATGCTCAATAACAGCACAAACCCGTTGAATGATTTTAAGTAACTTCTTAACTTCATTAATCTGTTACTAATAAGTATTTGTAAATAATTCGTGTGATTTGATGTGATATAAACAAATCCTGTGTAATTGTATATTTTTAAATCATAATGATGGTGAAATTTATTTGTGCATTGTGATGTGACGTTCATGGAACTCAATAAATAAGGCTCGACTATTAGCGAGCGATGAACCCTGAAATGTACAGTTATAAGAAACACATAAAACAGATAAACGTTTATATCAATGTAGTTTACTTGACTAACCGTATATAACGATCAAACAGACAACACATTATTTTTTTAATCACAGGTTCGATATCTAAAGTGATTTCTGTACTGGTTGCATTATAATGAGAAATAACGATACAGTAGATATTGCCAAGTGAATTTCAGTAAATTTTTATTGAATAACTGTAAACAACATTAATTATCAATCTTCAAAATAGACATTACGTAGTATGAGAAGCAGTGTGTATTTGATACGACCGCCAAAACAGATAACATAACACCTGACAAACAGTATGCTAAAGGGAAGATAAGTACAGCTGAACAAAGCCCTGTAGCAACAGTTTGCATTTAGAGAGAGGAGAAACGCATTCCGAACATGCTTGTATTAGAGCTTGTTATTATTAAAAGATTCCGCATCTTGCCATCGTCTTCGTCAAACAGGACTATGTCATCAGTATATTTTAAGTCAATAATTGGACCTTCTGTTTGAAGACCAGTTCCTGAAAAATCAGATGATAAGAGTGTAATTTCCAACAGTAAATTGTTTATGAAATTAAACAAAAATGGAAACAGTCAATAAAAAAATTTTAATATAAAACTACTATTTCTGTGTCAGTGTTATTACAGGTATATGTGACATTTTTGTTTCGTATTTGATTATTCAAGTGGGCCACATAGATCACAGAAATGTTGTGTAATGCTTCCACACCTTCCATTATAGAATAAGCTAGACTAACGAAATGAACCAAATGTTAAACAGAAGAAGACAGGTGTATAGTACCAGTAAAGTGTTCAGTTAATGTGGTTTATTTAATTCATTTATCATCATCATCATCATCATCATCATCATCATCATCATAATAATAATAATAATAATAATAATAATAATTAATGAATATTACTTCATAATGAACAACTTGTAGTATGCCATATTGCTGATAGATATTCTGAACACGTTCTGTTTGGCTCTCCGTTATTAACGAAACGAGCTTACTCAAGTAATACTAATGTAATAGAAAAGTTGTCAAACTCATTTATGTAAATCGGTTTAATCAAACTGATTGACTTCTTAATAAAACTTATCATTATAAGTACGATTATTCAGGGAAATATCGAAAGCATCGTTACTTGGTTTGTGGTGAATGAGGAATACTTCTAGAAAACACACAAATACAGTCAAGATTAAACGTATTAATGCAGATATTGACAGTTTTTATAAATACACTGATATCATTAAGAGTTTACAGAACTACAGTTTGTTTGTATCAGTTGCAACTTACAATCAGAAGGCTGAATTTCAGTTATTTCACTACATTTATATATCTGTAGGAATGGTATACAGAGAAATATTTCGGTAGGCTCACTGGCAACAGTAGTAAACCAGAATAATCCTATAGTGTCAACTATGACGGAAAACAATAATTCATTCCAATTTGATACCAGGAACTCGATTAAGAGCAAGGGATGTGACGGATATATATATTTAATCAATGATCATAGGTATCACTAAACACGTAGGAGATGAGTTGTTGTCATTCCATCTCTAGCTAAAATGATACATCAAACATAATGTGACTATTAAGCAACTTCGTAGGGAAAAATGGAATTGACATATATATATATATACAGGCAATTATAGGTACACAAATAAGAAGACTAGGAGTTATAATCAAGAATATCCAGTTTACCGCGCGTACGCTCATCTTATAGCACACTGTGCGATGCATTAAAAAGAATACATAAATTAGCATTATTAAAACCGTACACAGTTTCAATAGCACTGTACAACAGGCAGATATACAATTCAGAAGAAAAGTCAAGATTACAGTAGGAGTATTTTTACGTTGTAATAAATGTTGTTAAATCCGCCTGTAGTCCTCCTAGGGTTACTGCCGGTCCCAAGCCCGGGTAAAGGAGGAGGGTTGGGCATGGGGCTAGCACCCCCATCCCGTAAAAACCCAAACTTGCTAAAAAAACGCAAACCAGATTAAACAAGATAAACCATTTAAACTCTGCCCTGGGAGTGGAAGGATATATGACGCCTCATGATGAAAGCCGAAATTCTTCGGAAGTCATGAGGCCGATGCCCCCCCTTCTAACAACCAGAGCAAATATTTTTATAGGTACATGGAATGTTCGAACAATGTGGGAGAGCGGGAAGACAAATCAAATAGCTGCAGAAATAAGGAGATACAACTTGACAATACTCGGAATCAGCGAAACCCATTGGACTCAAGCTGGACAGAAATCATTGGCTTTGGGAGAGACGCTACTATACTCCGGCCACGAAGAGGAAAATGCTCCCCACACTCAAGGAGTTGCTCTGATGCTGTCCAAGGAGGCACGTAATGCACTTGTGGGATGGGAACCACATGGACCCAGGATCATCAAAGCATCTTTCAAAACAATGAAGAAAGGCATTACAATGAATATTATCCAATGCTATGCACCAACCAACGACGGCAACGACGAAGACAACGATCAGTTTTATGATAGACTGCAATCAATTATAGAAAAGTGCCGGAGAAAGGATCTGTCAATCCTGATGGGGGACCTAGACGCCAAAGTCGGGATGGACAACAGTGGATATGAAGAAATCATGGGACGACAGGGACTGGGAGAAAGAAATGACAATGGTGAAAGACTTGCAAACCTATGTGCCTTCAACAAATTGGTTATAGGTGGTACAATATTCGCCCACAAACGCATACACAAGGCTACATGGGTCTCACCGGATCATACTACTGAGAATCAAATCGATCATATATGTATCAATAAAAAATTTAGAAGATCAATGGAAGATGTAAGAACCAGGAGAGGAGCTGACATAGCTTCAGACCACCACCTGGTGGTTTCTAAAATAAAACTGAAGCTAAAGAAGCAGTGGACAACTGGAGTGGCAGCAGTACAACGGTTCAATACAGGCTTTCTCCGAGACACTGACAAACTCAAGGAATTCAAAATATCTCTCAACAACAGGTTCCAAGCCTTACAAGATCTGCCGAAAGAAGAAGAAACCACTATGGAGGACAACTGGAAAGAAATCAAAGAAGCACTAACGTCAACGTGTCAGGAGGTTCTAGGCCGCAAGAAGCACCATTACAAGGAATGGATCTCCACTGAGACATTGAGCAAAATTCAACAAAGGAGGAACAAGAAGATAGAAATCAACAACAGCCGAACAAGAGCAGAGAAAATCAAGGCTCAAGCTGAATACTCAGAAGCAAATAAGCAAGTAAAGAAGAGCATTAGAGCTGACAAACGGAAATACATCGAAAGCCTTGCAACGACAGCGGAGAAGGCTGCAAGAGAAGGAAATATGAAACAGCTATACGACACAACGAAGAAACTGGCAGATAAACATGGTAAACCAGAGCGACCGATCAAGAACAAAGAAGGCAAGACACTCACTGAGATTGAAGAACAAAAGAATAGGTGGGTAGAACACTTTGAGGAACTTCTAAATAGGCCAGCTCCACCGAACCCACCGGACATTGAAGCAGCACCTACAGATCTCCCGATAGATGTCACTCCACCAACGATGGAAGAAATCAAGATGGCCATCAGGCAAATCAAAAGTGGGAAAGCAGCAGGACCTGACAATATACCAGCTGAAGCACTCAAGTCAGATATCGACCTAACAGCAAAGATATTCCACGTTTTATTCAAAAAGATCTGGGAAGAAGAACAAGTGCCGGCTGCAGACTGGAAAGAAGGTTATCTTATCAAGATACCAAAGAAAGGAGATTTGAGCAAATGTGACAACTACAGAGGGATCACGCTACTGTCGATACCAGGGAAAATCTTTAACAGAGTATTGTTGAACAGAATGAAAGATTCAGTGGAGACTCAACTTCGAGATCAACAAGCTGGTTTTCGGAAGGATCGGTCGTGCACGGACCAAATCGCAACACTACGGATCATCGTTGAACAATCAATTGAATGGAACTCGCCCCTGTACATCAACTTCATTGATTATGAGAAGGCGTTTGATAGTGTAGATAGGAGAACACTATGGAAACTTCTTCGACACTACGGTGTACCAGAGAAACTCGTCAACATCATCCGGAACTCTTACGACGGAACACAGTGCAAAATTGTGCATGGAGGACAACTGACAACTGCATTTTCAGTGAGGACCGGAGTCAGACAAGGTTGCTTGCTGTCACCTTTTCTCTTCCTCCTAGTGGTCGACTGGATCATGAAGACCTCCACATCTGAGGGAATGTACGGGATTCAATGGACAAGTAGGATGCAACTCGATGATTTGGACTTCGCAGATAATCTAGCTCTTTTAGCACATACACACCAACAAATGCAAGCGAAGACAATCAGTGTAGCAACAACTTCAGCATCAGTAGGCTTGAACATACATAAGGGTAAGAGCAAGATTCTCAAATACAACACAGGGAGCACCAACCCAATTCAACTTGATGGAGAAACTCTGGAAGAAGTGAATACTTTCACATATCTGTGGAGCATCATCGATGAACAAGGAGGGTCCAATGCAGATGTAAAGACAAGGATTGGCAAGGCAAGGGCAGCATTCCTACAGTTGAAAAACATCTGGAACTCAAAACAAATATCAACTAACCTCAAAGTCAGACTCTTCAATTCGAACGTGAAGACAGTCCTGCTGTATGGAGCTGAAACTTGGAAAATTACTGCAAACATCCTCAGACGGATACAGGTATTTATAAACAACTGCCTACGAAAGATACTGAATGTCCGTTGGCCGGAAACTATCAGCAACAACTTACTATGGGAGAGGACAAACCAACTTCCAGCCGAAGAGGAAATTAGGAAAAGACGTTGGAAATGGATAGGACATACATTAAGCAAACCATCAGACTGCATCACGAGACAAGCATTAACATGAAATCCTGATGGGAAACGGAAAAGAGGAAGGCCAAAGAACACGCTGCGTCGAGAATTGGAAGCAGACATTAAAAGGGTGAGCAGCAACTGGAAACAAGTGGAAAGGATTGCTCAGGACAGAGTTAAATGGAGAACACTGGTGAGCGGCCTATGCTCCTCAGCGAGGAGTAACGGGCATAAGTAAGTAAGTAAGTAATAAATGTTGTTATATTGGAAAACATATCAGTCAACCAATGCTTGCCAACCCACGTGGAACATAGACCTCTATCCATCATTCTCCAACCAACTCTGTAATGGGCTCTGTTTTCCAGTCCTTCTAAGTCATATTCATTCTTTCCATGTCTGCCTCCGATTTTTGGTGCAATGTGTTCTTTGGTCTTTCTCCTTCCCTTTGATCTTGAAGATTCCGAGTTAGTGCTTGTCTTGTGATGCAGTTTGGTGATTTCATTAATGTGTGTCCCGTGGACCCACAGCGTTATGTTGTGTTGTATCTAGGCATGTTACTTTTTTATATGTTCACGTTGAGACCAACTCTTGCCTGTGGAGGTTAACGCTACATTGTCCGTCTTTACCTGCATTTGTGGTTATGTGTGCGAAAAAAGATCTAGGTCATTTATACAGTCCAAATTATTGAACTACATCTATGTTGTCTACTGTATTCCATGCTTCTTCTGGGATTAAGTCAATCACCAGAAGATGGAGAAAGGCCAAGAGTAAGCGGCATTGTCTGTCGTTGATTTTCACTTAGAATGACTGCATGAGCTGTTGTTCATGAACGATTTGCTGTATAGTCCGTCGTAAGAATTCTGTATGATTTCAACTATCTTAGGTACAACATAATGTCTAGAATGCTTTATAATGTTTGCCTATCCACGCTGTCAAATGCTTTCTCATAGTGAAGAAAGTTGATGCAAAGTGGTGAGTCCCATTCAATTGATTGTTCAGTAATGAACCGTTGTGTCGCGATTTGATAGGTACACTATAGATACTTTCAAAATCAGGCTTGTTGATCTTGAAGTTTAGCGTCTACTGAATCTTTCATTTGACTCAACAATACTGTGTTGAAGACTCTTCTTATTACTGAAAGTAGTGTGACATCTCTGTAGTTCTAACATTTGTTAAGCTTTTCTTACTTTGATATTTTGATGAGGTCTTTTCCTTTCCATTATGTTTGTACTTGTTCTTCCCGCAAAATCTTTCTGAAGTGAATGTAGAGCATCTTGCTGTTACTTCTATGTCTGAGTCAGGTATCTCAGCAGGTATATTGTATATCCCTGCTGATTTTCCACTTATGGTTTGCCAAATGGCCATACTTATTTCTTCAATTGTTAGTGAGTCAACATTTATAGGAAGGTCTGTAGATGCTACATACATTATCCTCGTTATGTTTAATCATCAACCAGGAGAAAGATATGATTATGAGTATGTAGTTGAAACAATCGCAAGATTTTACAAAATGCTGAATGGAGTTTATGCGTATTATGACAAAATAATAAGAAAGAATCACTATGATAATAACTATATTATCTTTGAGTTAACAAATCCTACATTTCTTAGACTCTTCAAATCTTGTGTGAGATGCATATGACCAGAAACTCAAATTGGTTGGATTTATGGTGAATGAGAAAGCGAGTGAAATCAATGTCATACTAATTTTGACATACTCATATTTAGATCCAGCATTCTTTTGAGGTGGCTGTAATTTCTATTATTACAACATGTAGGTAGCAATCATAAGGCATTTGTAACCTGACTTCTAAATTCGAACTGTTTACAGGTATTATAGGACGAACACTGATCAATATGAATAAGTCATCAAAATAATAACACCAATATCTGATCAAAATACTTTCAAGATTATCTGATGGGGAGGTAGAATGTTAACTTATAAAGTTAACACGATATGTGATCGGTTAGTGAGAGAGTAGTCAGATAGTCATTAGTTAACAAATCAAGTGAACAGATAATTGTCTTCATACTTTTACTAGGTATTGCCTAAAATGTACCCGTACCTAATCCATCTTGACCAGTCAGTTAGTCTGTGTCTGAGTCAAAATTTAAGACCTAGCTGGAACTAGCTAACAGTTATTTTGTCGCATATTCGGTCAGCACAAAAACATAATTCATCAATTCCTTGCCTATATAGCCTTTTGTGGGAAAATATCTACAGGATAAATCAGTGTATTATGTATTTCACTACACAACCATCACAAAGTAATCAGCCAACATGAACTACCACTCAGTACATTTACTTCAATTGATATTGTGCAGTAGTGTTGATTATTTGATAGAACATTAAGTGTTTACGCAATATCTAAGCATGCTTGTTCTTTTAAGTAAGCCATTTACCAAAACTTCTTCAAAGCATTATCCATTAGAAGAATTTGCATTGATTAATGTCCTGTGGGTTTCGTACTTGATCACTAATAATCACAAAATGCAAACGTCACTAATAATGATATTTGATTCGTCACGTTCGTTTATTCCTTTATACAGATGCATTCCAATTACGTCGACTACCTTAAGTAAGAAGATCATATTCCCAAATAACATCAACAACAAACGGCAATAAACGCAGACTAGTGAACCTATTCCAACTTGACAGATAGAATTGTATCACCACTGAGAACTAAATAAACACGTAGCCATCAACATCAATCAATGTCGACATAAATATCTAATTGGCGTTGATATTTTTCTACGCAAACTAGAATAGAGAATGTCGTTAAAAAGTCGCGACTAAGATGTTAAACACATGAGATGAGGACGACTAGTACATAATGACGCGTATAATAAGGTCATCCAAAAGTAAAGGAGAATGAAACAATGATCAAAGGTAGGACAACATTAAAGAGAATAGGTGAACAACAAAAAGCTGAAATCTCTACAATCATTCAACACTTGTAGAATGCAAAAAATCATCTCATACGTAAATGAAAAAAGCTACTGAAAGCGTTATTACTACAATATGTAAAGAAGCATTCAAATAAATAAACGTGCAGTGTGAGGGAATCAAACAAAATCTATGCGAATGATAAAATAAAATGAAGTTGACTAGAATTGTTGTATACCACATTTTGGAGAAGTTCAATTATCACAACTCAAAAAGGTCAGGTCATGCAACCATTCTACAAATTATCTGGATTCATACATCCACTTGACACAAATTAATGAATGATCATTCAAGGCATCACATTTGTATCTAGTGAAAATCATTGATATGAATAGGACGTGATATTTGCATTTACTTACTGTCAAAATATTAGCGAAATTAAGATTAGTTTGAATGACAACGACGTGTCAACTTATCTCATTGTTCGATAATAATGAATGATATTCGAGTGATGCGATGATAGTTAGTTAGTTTGATTGTTAACAATGAGTAGTGAAGAGTATTGAGGAGACGACGGAATTGATGGACAATTGAAGTATTGTAAGAAGTTGTGTTCTGAAAGGTGTCAGTTGATTGGAAGAAACTGTGAAGAAGAAGAAGAAGTAGTTGTGTGGAGTAGGATGAAATGGTTTTCTCGTGTTTGTTTGATTTCAGGAGTATGTAATTCGATGAAATGACGCATTATTTGAGAGTTGTTGATGACACGTTGATGGTGTGTGGTAGTGAACAATGAACGTAGTGGTCTTTTGAGTTGGTTAGCTAGTTAGTTAGTTAGTTATCTAGTGTTAATATGAATGGAAACATTCAGTTTACTTAATTAGTGCTACAAATAACATAGTATATTTGGTGATTCATACCAAATGTGACATTTCTGCTTGTAATATAAGATGTGATTATCTAAGTTTGTCGTTCCTCATGCAATCATCTACTGGTTTGCTGCATTCAGTATGATGGCATCTTCCACTGTTGATGCCTCATGATTATTCTATTCAATATATTCAGTGTGAGTGTATGTGATATTTGAAGGCATATCTACATACGCACTCACTCACTCACTCACTCACTCACTCACTCACTCACTCACTCACTCACTCACTCACTCACTCACTCACTCACTCACTCACTCACTCACTCACTCACTCACTCACTCACTCACTCACTCCCACACACTCACACACACACACCACACTCAGAGCACTCAACCTACACCAACATTAAAGATGAATCATAGAGTTTTCACTGAATATTAGAGATGATATATTCAGTGGTACTTGGAATGTGATAATCGTAGTCTGATAGCTCTAATTTGTTCTCACTCACTTTATCTCATATTTGCTTCATTTTTCCATGTGGTATAGTTTACTACTTAGTAGTAATACAATACATGATTATTGATTGTATTCCAGTTATTTTAATGATGGTTATATATTTGTGAACTACAATATTCTTAGCTTTATCATTATTCACAAATCACTGAATTCATTAATTAATGCAAATATATTAATGGTTAGATGTATGGAATTTTGTTGATGCACATTGTAAATGACGATAATGTTTGAATGAAGTAACTCTAGATATGGGATTGTATTCACTCCTTGACTTGTTATCTATTGTATTTGATGCATTCAAGTAAATTTGGTCAATTAATCACAAATTACTTATTCCATCTTCCCAGAGACTATCTATTGTACCAACCGATACACCTAAAATTTACCTGTAAATGTGTGTTAACAGTTCCCCTTTAAATTATCGATTATTAGTCTCTACGTTATGCATTGTTGCAAATTATCCTAGAGTAAGTTGTTTGTAGGGTAATCTGTTTGCTATATTTACAAAGGGCTAGATAGGCACGAAACAGATAAATTATGCTTTCATGGTGATAGTTTTTACAACAAAATAACTTTTTAAATGGTTAACTGTGATTGCATCACCTGACCTTTTCGAGTTGTAATAATTAAACTTCTTCAAAATATGATATACAACTATGTTAGTCAATTTCATTGAATTTTATCATTCACACCGATTGTGATTTCTTTACTCGTATGAATTGAATATTTCGCTGATATAGAAAAATATATGAATCGTAACGTTAGCTTATTACTATTGTTAGGGAATGAGGCCTCTCGACTTCAATCACTTTTACATTTACTGTAGAGTTTATTCATTGACCACCTCATCAGTGTCAAAATCATCCTATGAATTTCAAATCATCCACTACTGCGTTATACAATGTTATAAATAATCCTACAGTAAGTTATCCTGCAAGTGAAATTGAAAGTAGCCAATTTTAACAGCTTCATGTTCACTTCAGAATATTGATTGTAAAGTATGTCCACATTCAAAACCAAATGGACATTTGCAACTGACTATCGGAATGTTAAGATCCGACTTTCTATCCAAAACCAATATCACGTATATCAAACTAATTATTCCTGACGACGAATTAAAATCATCATTTCGAATAGTGTTGGGGATGTCAGATCCCCAGAATTCTCTTCGCAAACCTGTAATTTTTGTTATTTATTTGCCTAAATTTAAATTTCTCGTTTTCGCGCCAAAAGTTCTTTTTTAACCTTCAGTTTGTATTTCCCACTTAGTGAGACGCTAAATCTCATTAGTACGTTGATTATTTTAGTAAGCTATTTGTGACATTCCAAGGACGCTCCCTATTTTCGTATATATAAGCATGAGGAGTGTGGTTGTTATCGGTTTGCCAGGCTGCCTGTGAAATTAAGCGCCTCACGCTGACTTTGAAATTCTTCCTCTAGTTACCTTGGCTGGTCATTCTTTCGCTAGCAGGTATCAAGGTATTTTCCTTAATTCGCGAAACCTAGCAAACTCAATTAAACAGGGTTATTAGAAAATTCAGTAAGGTTTGATATGAAACAACAGCTCGTTTGAAATGACCCCAAACTCATAATAATGCATCAGTATCATTGTAAACTAATAGATGATCTATTTCTTTTAATCAGCTGGAATTACGCATAACAAACAATAACATTATGGTAGTTGTTGTCATCAGATTTACAATAGATTGGGTGAGTTTATTGCATATCAGATCGACTTGAACTGGAGACTGAGGCGATAAGTAAAAACACACAACATTCATGAATAATCCATATCGTATAAATAGGTAGTTTTCAGTCTCCAAGTCATAGTGATGGTTTGTCTTGTAATTAGTACATCAAGAATTTCGTTTACAATCTACTAATTATGAACATACATGAGTCCTAAATCGACACTAACAAACAAGACGCATTGTAACATCAAAATGCATTTCAATAACTAGATAGTTCTCTACTAAATTGAATGCTAAAAAAATAGGCAACAACGGAGAGTAACAGAATCACTGACAAGCATAACAACTCATTACACATAGGTAGAATATTCTCTCGGTTACATCATTTCAGATATGTGAAACTAAATGACGGTTTGTGCGACAACGACAACACACATAATTATGAGGCAAATCATCAGTGAGTACAGTACACAACACAAAACACAATGGTCAAAACTTATTTTAAACGGTGTGTTATAAGTCGATCATAAACTACTAACATTTATCACCATCCAAATATTTACATGTACAATTCAAAATGAAACAATTGTATTTACAATCATTTATTATTAGCACTGTTTCGTAGTAAGTCAGTTAAACTACCGGTTGAACTGACTGATCCAGATTGGTCGCTAGAAACCGATTTGTGTTGTATCGTATCCATTCCTTGGTGGCCATATATTGGGAAGAATTCCCTCCATGGCCTAGGCGGGAAATGGCATATGACGGAGACATCCAACTGGTGTCGTGAAGTTTCTGTACACATGAGTATTGAAGTAGTTGCGAGCAGTTTGTATTGATTTACATCGTTGATACATCGACTGGGACCGAGTAGTAGGTAGGGTCCTCTGAATTGAGGTCGTCTGCATATAACAGGGGGCAAGAGAGAATAAGCAGTTTAGACGTCGGTGTCATCATTCATGAAGGGATACAAATTAGTCAGAAGTAATCATATCCCAATCGTCATTCTCAACATGATACTACACTAACCGACGACTGAGTTATTATTCCCTTGAAGATATTCTATGTTATATTTAGTCAATTGACACTCTCTATGTATAGATGAAATAGCCTTACACTTCCAAAACTGATATTGTCTACAGTCCTGTTCATTAAGTCATCGATTTCGTTGCCACGAATGACACCAATTGCAATCACCGAATGTTTAGTGTGATATTCACATATCTATTTGCAACCTCTCGAAATCTATGCATTCCATCCTTAACAAGAAACAATAGGATCATTACAGATAAACAAAATCACTCATCACAAGTCATCTATAAAATACCAAGCTGAAAGTAATACTCATTTCGGCTGTCAGTCTATTGAACATCTCACAAAAGTGTGTCGAATAATTCTCAGAGGTGATTGATTGAGCAAATTCCATATTAAGTAAACGACCGAAATGGAAATACACTACAATACAATAGAAATTGGTGATTTCATTTTGTTAATAATTGCCGATATTGTGCATCCTGTAAACATGTAATTAATTCCCACTACACTACGAGTTGACTGAATTCAGAGAAGTGCCAACTTCACTTATCACTTATAAAGCCTGATATTCGACGGTAGATGATAAGTGCCTACTACTCAGGAGTCTTGAGAGCATCATAGCAACATGAAGTCACTCATAACCATTATTGTAAATTGAAATTGTGTCAGCATTCACACAATGTAGACAAAATGTTAAATGTGAGTATTCCTCAGGGGAGTGAGTCGGTGATATACACTCATGAGATGTGCTCACTGAAATTGTTCCATAACTTAACAACGTTCTGTTTCACAATATCTTATTTACCCATTCTATTGTTGTTACAGTTGTTCCATTAACAGACAAGTGGATAAATGTTACTTAGCATAGTTTGATAATTTCGTGTACATAGTGGATGGAGCTTAATAAATAAGGCAAACTTACTCATATATTAGCCAATATGTTTGCACTTGCGAAAGCACATTTCCAGGTGCACATATTGATCGTGTCCTCCAGACAAACATCGATGAAAGCAACTCATTACTGTCACATATATCGAACCAATCACCAAAACGATTCAGTCCACTATACAATCGAAGACATTTTAATTGGGTGTATTCCCAATTCAGTAACTTGGATGATGCATTCGATGCATTTGTACTACTGTTGGATTCTGTCGTGACAATGTTTTCTCCAAGCGTCCATTTGATTGCAGGAGAAAGTAAAGTAATCAATAAAGGCAAATTATAAAGCATTAATGTTGTTGTTAATGCTGATGCTGATGTTGATAATGTGATTATTAAGCGAGACATGAATTTATATTAGATGAAGTGGAGTAGGTCAAGTGGTTGCATCATGTTGGTCACTAAATCAAGTCACATTGTCATGTGACCATGTGAACTCTCAATGTGAAGGAAGACGATTGATAACTTATTGACCAATCACAAGGACTCCATCTTCATTTGTATAGATTATTCTAAGTGATTATGTAAGCACATGGTGTTGAGAAACACTCTGTCTTATGGAATCATCATCATTATAGTGCAATATCAAACATTTTCTAATTAAACAATCACACCTCGTTACTACGTTTGTAATAAGTGATTTTACAAAATGTGTATATCTATGTATAAATGTGACAATTCAGAATAAATCTGACGACTGGTCAATATTCCTCTGTTTCTAGTCTAATACAATATGAAAGTAAATAATCAAGTAATTGCACACAAATGAATGTATAGGACATATGTATGAACCTAAATCGAGTATGCTTTTACATGGATTTATCTAGAATATATTGTTATTAATATTGTTACACTTAGTTGTGGAATTGATTGATCAAATCTCATGATATACATGTCAACGGTTCTGTAAATCTATTTTTGTAACCATGATGTCTGCTTTCTGTAATATATTCATATTTTGAGCCTTGATGAAACTTCATGTACCTTAACGTCGGAACAGGATTCTGTGTGACCGTCTTATAGATGTAATGTTAGTCTTAAATTTACATTTTACAATACCCTTTAATTGGATATTTGAATTGAGGTCCACCTAGATTCTTAATGAAGTCTATTTGAATAATAGACTTGTAGATTTTTTAAGCCAATATACTGTTACACTAACAACAGAACATAGATATGTCATGAGTTGTTGAGTAACAATAAAGAATATCTATCAGAGATGGATAAATTATTGAATGCAAAGCAACACTGCATCACAGATAAACAAACACGAACGTGAAATAGACATGATCAAAACAAAACTACATCTGCTTCTAATCAAGCATCAGTAAAGAAATTAATTGATGAAACAAATTAATGAATGCTTGAAACGTTGTGATACACACTTGAAACTGTAGAATAGACATCCTAGTAATTATAAGACACTTAACAATGTTTGAGCATTGCACATCTTGAATAATAGATTTGATACACATGAAAGAATGGATACTATTACATAAAACACAGATATTCGACATAATAAATTAATCCAATGAAGTTGACTAGAATTGTTGTATACCACATTTTGGAGAAGTTCAATTATCACAACTCAAAAAGGTCAGGTCATGCAACCATTCTACAAATTATCTGGATTCATACATCCACTTGACACAAATTAATGAATGATCATTCAAGGCATCACATTTGTATCTAGTGAAAATCATTGATATGAATAGGACGTGATATTTGCATTTACTTACTGTCAAAATATTAGCGAAATTAAGATTAGTTTGAATGACAACGACGTGTCAACTTATCTCATTGTTCGATAATAATGAATGATATTCGAGTGATGCGATGATAGTTAGTTAGTTTGATTGTTAACAATGAGTAGTGAAGAGTATTGAGGAGACGACGGAATTGATGGACAATTGAAGTATTGTAAGAAGTTGTGTTCTGAAAGGTGTCAGTTGATTGGAAGAAACTGTGAAGAAGAAGAAGAAGTAGTTGTGTGGAGTAGGATGAAATGGTTTTCTCGTGTTTGTTTGATTTCAGGAGTATGTAATTCGATGAAATGACGCATTATTTGAGAGTTGTTGATGACACGTTGATGGTGTGTGGTAGTGAACAATGAACGTAGTGGTCTTTTGAGTTGGTTAGCTAGTTAGTTAGTTAGTTATCTAGTGTTAATATGAATGGAAACATTCAGTTTACTTAATTAGTGCTACAAATAACATAGTATATTTGGTGATTCATACCAAATGTGACATTTCTGCTTGTAATATAAGATGTGATTATCTAAGTTTGTCGTTCCTCATGCAATCATCTACTGGTTTGCTGCATTCAGTATGATGGCATCTTCCACTGTTGATGCCTCATGATTATTCTATTCAATATATTCAGTGTGAGTGTATGTGATATTTGAAGGCATATCTACATACGCACTCACTCACTCACTCACTCACTCACTCACTCACTCACTCACTCACTCACTCACTCACTCACTCACTCACTCACTCACTCACTCACTCACTCACTCACTCACTCACTCACTCACTCACTCACTCACTCACTCACTCACTCACTCACTCCCACACACTCACACACACACACCACACTCAGAGCACTCAACCTACACCAACATTAAAGATGAATCATAGAGTTTTCACTGAATATTAGAGATGATATATTCAGTGGTACTTGGAATGTGATAATCGTAGTCTGATAGCTCTAATTTGTTCTCACTCACTTTATCTCATATTTGCTTCATTTTTCCATGTGGTATAGTTTACTACTTAGTAGTAATACAATACATGATTATTGATTGTATTCCAGTTATTTTAATGATGGTTATATATTTGTGAACTACAATATTCTTAGCTTTATCATTATTCACAAATCACTGAATTCATTAATTAATGCAAATATATTAATGGTTAGATGTATGGAATTTTGTTGATGCACATTGTAAATGACGATAATGTTTGAATGAAGTAATTCTAGATATGGGATTGTATTCACTCCTTGACTTGTTATCTATTGTATTTGATGCATTCAAGTAAATTTGGTCAATTAATCACAAATTGCCTATGCCATTATTCCAGCGACCACCCATGACTCCTTCTCTAAGCTGATTGAATATTAAACAATTCATTTTAATAACCGATTATCGTACACCTCGTTTTCCGTACTTGCTCCAATACCAACTTTCGAATGAAATAGTATTTCATCATCCGTACTTAATATTATTTTCGTCAACATTTGGAATCAACATTCAATCACGTAGCAGTTATCAATAGAAAACTGTGTTTTGTAAATTTTTCCTATTTCTTTATTTTTTTTATGTAACTTACTTGTATTATTTGCGTAACTGATGCTGTGATTCTTACTTCTAATTCTTGTGATACATAGATTCCTGAAATGAAAGCATAAGTTTCATTGAATAAATATATATTCCTATCGAGAGCAACATATAGCACATATACTACAAGTCACCTAAATTGTAATGCGTTAATGACGCTTGAAATTTCATACTTGACAAGGAATAACATCCATCTAACACCTGTTTGAAGGTTTGATTGAACCCTCTACTACTCACAAAATGAGAGTTATTTCAAATAATCTAAGTTCCAATAATCACCACAAATAGACAAAGCTAAATTTCAGAGGACGAAAGGAAATTCGAAAATGTATGTATAGCACTGAGTAAAGCCATAAGTTAAATTTTTGATAAGACTAGGATTATCATAAACTACAGAATATTAACGAGGATTGCAGCATACTGTCTGAAGATAGGCTAAAGATGAAATAGATAGGAACAGTTAGAAATTACAAGCAAACTCATGATAGTCTTGTGAAAGAAGCCCTTTTTTATTGATCTATTCAATGACATTTAAAGTTGCAGTACAGAGTTGGTGAAAACAACGTTTTACACCACTTTTATTCGCCAACGCAGGCTATTTTCTTTTTCATGCATTTATTTATACTACGTATTATTAACAAGTAGTATACGTTGTGTAACAGTTTTCCACTTCGACTGTACGTGAATACAAGCACTTAAAGCTTCATTTGAACTGTTCATTATATCTATCACGTTTTATTATTATGATTGTATTTCCATTTAACTCTTAACTAAAATCTAGTAACTGCTTAATCTCATTGAACTTTGTTTGTTCGTGTCAGTTATCTCCATTCATGTTAGTTTACATAGCTGTGTATTCTAGTCTTCAATTTGGCCTAGGACAGATTCTCGCTTGCAATAGTTAATTGCATATTTTCGTAAATTCTTACTGTTTCTCTGCAGAAAATCTTGACTTTAATTATACAAGCGCCTTGATACCTCGGGAATCGAGTTGTGTAATCATATACGTATATATTATAGTTATATAGAACTTCATTTGCTGAAGAATAAATCTCTGTTTTGATTTTGGACGTCAACATATCTCGATCGTTTGGTTTAAATTGGTAACACAGATTTGACACTTATCAATTCTGGTCTGTAATGTGAGTAGTTGTCTGGTCGTCAACCCGAAATCACCGTAGAATTATCGAGGCCTTATCATTATTTCACAAAGAAATAATGCCAAAGAAATGAAAAACAGAGGAAATTACGAAGAATATAATAGATGGCCATATGCATTTGATTTTTCGTCATTTTATGATCTTGTTGCCAATATTCAAAAGCCAGCACCCAAAGGTATAATTCAGTCTGCTAGATCTATTTTGAGTTTAGAGAATAAGACCATAGCAGAGAAAAAAAATAGAGGGGATTATGATGGAATTAAGGTAGACTCAGATCGAAACTAAACAGACTTATTTCGACGACCTTCGAGAGGAGACTCAGGACGACGTGATTAGGAAGACGCTATTCATAGTACAGGAAAAGCCATTCAGAAAGTAAAACAATGCAGTCAAGAACAGGTAATTTATGATCAACAGTCACGATCTCGTTGATGAATCTGAATTCATCAGAAATACTGCTGATTTAATGCATCCTGTTCCGTAATAGTGCAAGTATCATCTAGGTACCGTAGCCAGAATTTGTGAATGATAAACTTTAACTCTGGGCCAGATCTACGCGTATCTAAAAATTTACATGCTCCTGTGAAGCTTGTTATATTGACTTCTGAAGGCCAACTCATTCTAAATGAATCTCAGAACCTTACCCAACATGACACCCTAAATATGAATAAGTATCAATTACGAGCTCAATATAAGAGCACATTATAAACTCGAGTCACATTGTTTCTTCTTAGAGTGGCCATTTATGTTGTTCGACATCTGAACTCAAACGAGGGACGAATGAATATCTCATGCACTGCTGAACTCTTAGCTATCCAGCTGTTCAGTCTTGATGTTTGAGTACAGAAGTAACATATACAATCACTAGATTTACACTGCCTTAATAGTACTTCATTTATTTAATATAATTTTTGTTATCTGTTTTGATGAATTATTCAATTTCACATGCTTCGTAATCATTTTAATAAATCACTTGCAGTTTTTCATGTTTAGTTCAATCTGTGGTATGTGCCACTTCATCATTTTGGTCAAGTGGACAATTACAGACTATTCTTCTATAATGTAAATGAATTTCATATCAGAACAGTTTTGTTTGTATTATTTAGACAATTACACAACATAGCTGAGATTCTTTGAATGCTTGAAATTTCCAAAGAACTTTATACATAACCCCTTTATATTTTTTCAAAAGACAAATGACTATACCTACAATTATCTAGCTATAGTAAATAGTATCTTCGAGAAGAAAACCTTCACTAAATAGTCTAAATGTCATAATGATTTGTTCCTGTTACGTAATCACTTAGTTTTGACAATCCTGCTATTATGAAATGATCATTATTTTAGCGGTATTTTAAAAATGTCATGTATTGTAGTGTGAAAAGGTTGATACTTAATTACTTCGTGGAGATGGTTTTGCATGGTTTTGCATAATCTGTATTCATTTCATTATGTGGAAATTAACCATGAATCTAACGACAGACTATTAGTTCTTTATTTTACGCATAATTCAATATGTATACAAATATAGTGATTAAATTCATGACAGATTGATGTTGGTATGGTGCCACTGAAAACTGGAGAGTACTGGATAGCTGTTTCGTTTTAGTAGGGAACCCTTCAGGAATGAGCGCCCACAACTTAGCCAATGGAATTAAATCCAGGAACAAAACCCTCTGCAACACTAGGGCTATGTGTTGTGGTAGAATTCCCAATTCTATCGATTTATGATACAGAGCGACGATCATCGATTGTCACTGGTTATAACTGTTTATTCCTGATAAACGTGAATTTCACGTGTTACAACTCGTTAAAGCTTCAGGAACATCTTGAAGTTAGTCACTAATGATTTGAGAGAAATTGTTGAATATATGTGTGAACCAAAGTCAGGGATACTTTTACATAGATTTATCGAAACCATTATATTATTGATACGTATACATTTAGTTGTAAAACTGATCAAATGTTGTAATATAAGTTTCAATGAGTTTTTCTGTAAATTTACGTTTACTTATACAAAAACTACCTTGTGTTTCATTAGAATAACATATTTTCCTCTTATAGTGTATAATCGTCTGTGTTGAGTGTCTAAGTGTCAAGTATCATTTTATTAGTGTATACCACTAACTTTTAATCATAGCCAACTGGACTGTATGTATATCACGGCGTTTACTTCAATCATATGTTATTTGTCACTTTTATGATTTTGTCAGTTTAGTCATTAGTTTAACCTTATCAACTATTAAGATATGATAATGCTTACCAGAATGAATTAGTACATTCCTTAATAGATATGTTTTACAATTTCATTCATATAAAATAACGATAAGATGATTTCGTTCACTTATAATCCATATCCACAGACCAAAATATTAGTCTAGACTTGTCTAGAGTAAGACAGCTATCGCCAACGGCAATGAATAATCATCTCACTGTATTAAAAATTAATGGATTGGCAAATTCTACGATTGGACATCGATTTAGATGTGCAAATAGTTATGTTCATCATGAGACCTGACTGATCTAGATCGGTTTTGCTGGTGAAAGAGAAGTTGCGTACTATTAAGGAGTCCCACACTAGGACGATAAAATTGTCTAGTTTTCTATTAATTTTCTATAGTACCCAACTAACATCCATCTGTGACAAATTAGGATAACTAAACTGAATACCTATCTCTACAAAACCACCTTAATTCAACATTAAACATTAGTATAACTTCATCAACTGTTAAGGTTTGATAAAACTTACCCGGAATGAATGAGCACTTTCCTTGATACTTAAGAAATCCAGTAGTTGAGTTTAATTTTGAATGACTTCAAATAGTGATGAATGACAGATATGTTTTGGTATATTGTTAGTATAAATAACGATTTGATGATTTTATTCATATACGCTGTCTATAAATAGCCCGTGTCAATTTGTCAAGAGTTTACATAACGTCTTTTGTATTGAACTTTACTGATCACTTCGATGTAATGAACAATAAACTGAACTAATAAAACTAAGATAGATAGTTATGCAAACTTGTAGTTATAACTTCACATGACGCTATTACAAACTGTAACATACTTATTCGCTTTGTTATATATTCACATATCACATGAATGCATTTAAACCATTTTATTAAAACATGATATCTACTGTACAATAAAACTAATCATTGATCATTAGTCTGCATAATTTCTTCATTTATAATAACCATACATAGAACATTGATTGAATTTACAGTATTGTCTCAGAATAACATTACTTGGAATCTCCTCACCCCCTCCTCTAAGGTTACTGATATGAAGACATCATAGGACGAAATGGACTGGGAGAAAGGAGCGAAAACGGTGAGACGTTTGATAACTTATGTGCCTTCAACAAAATGATTATAGACGGTATCATATTCTGTCACGAACACATACACAAAGCTACATGAGTTTCACCAGACCACACTACCGAGATCCAAATCAACTATATCTGAATCAGTAAGAAGTTTAGAAGGATCATGGAAGATGTAAGATTAAAGAGGGCAGCTGATACAGCTACAAAAGCACTATATAAGTAACACAAAGGCATTATAAAGGTTTAATGAGGCCTTTATTTGGGATACTAACCAACTCATCGAATGGAATATAGATCTATGCGAAGAGTTCTAAGCCATACATGATCTGTCAAAAGGAGAAGACTACAGTAAAGAACAACTGGAAAGGGATTAAGGAAACGACAATTTCAACATGTCAGGTTTTGGGCTGCATGAGGCACCACCATAAGGAATGGAACTCTGTCGACATTCTGGATAAGACTCAAGAAAGAAGGAACAAGAAAACAGAAATCAATAACAGCCGAACAGGTGTAGAGAATGCCAAGACACGGGTCGAATACACCTAAGAAGGAGCATTAGAGCTTATAAGCTGTATTATATGGAAGACTTAGCAGTGACAAAGGGAAAAGCTACAAGGGAAGGAAACATGAAACATTTATAAGATACAACGAAATAGCTGGAAAATACAGTAATCCGGAACGACCAATCAAGGACAAGGGTTGTAAAACCAAGCACTGAGACCCAACAACAACGAAACAGGTGGGTAGAACACTTTGGCAAACATTTGAATATGCCAACTCCACTGAACCCACCAGTCATCGAAACAATATCTACGGATATCCCTACAAACGTCTACCGACCAATAACCGAAGAAATCAACATGTTCATCTGACAAATCAAAATGTCAAGTCAACAGGGCCAGACAATATACCAGCTAGGGCACATTCTCTTCAGAAAGATTTGGGAGGAAGAACAAGTATCTACAGACTAAAAAGGTGGGTATTTTGTCAAGATACCAAGCAAAGGGAATTTTAGCAAGTGTGAGATCTATAACTCCGCCTGTAGCCCCTAGGGTTGCTGCCGGTCCCAAGCCCGGATAAAGGAGGAGGGTTGGGCATGGGGCTAGCAACCCCATCCCGTAAAACAGCAAATGTGCTAAAAAAACGCTAACCAGTAAAAACCTTTATAACCATTTTCACTCTGCCCTGGGAGTTGGAAGGTATGTTATGACGCCTCATGGTGAAAGCCGAGTTTCTTCGGAAGCCACGAGGCCGATGTCTCTTCTGACAACCAGAGCAACCATTAGTATAGGTACGTGGAATGTCCGCACGCTGTGGGAAACAGGGAGGACCATGCAAATAGCTGAAGAAATGAAAAGATACAACCTGAAGATACTTGGAATAAGCGAAACGCATTGGGTGCAAGCTGGACAGCAGCGGTTATCCTCGGGAAATGTGCTTTTATACTCCGGCCACGAAGAAGAAAACGCCCCACACACACAAGGAGTAGCATTGGTGTTATCCCAAGATGCATGGAAGTCTCTTATAAGATGGGAACCTCATGGACCTAGGATCATCACAGCATCCTTCAAGACGAAGAAGGAAGGGATTGCAATGAATGTCATCCAGTGCTACGCACCCACCAACGACAGCCACGAAGACGACAAAGACCAGTTCTATGCGAGGCTGCAGTCAATCATCGAGAAATGTTCAGCCAAGGACCTGACTATTCTAATGGGCGACTTCAACGCCAAGGTCGGAGTGGATAACACCGGGTATGAAGACATCATGGGACAACATGGAGTGGGAGAAAGGAATGATAACGGTGAGAGGTTCGTGAACTTATGTGCCTTCAACAAAATGATTATAGGTGGCACCATTTTCTCTCACAAACGTATACACAAAATTACATGGATTTCACCGGACCACATCACGGAGAACCAAATCGACCACATCTGCATCAATAAGAGGTTTAGAAGGACCATGGAAGACGTAAGAGCAAGGAGAGGAGCCGACATAGCTTCAGATCACCATTTGGTGGTAACTAAAATGAAACTGAAGCTGAGGAAGCACTGGACAACTGGAGCAGCAGTATTACACAAGTTTAATACAGCCCTTCTCCGTGATACTAACAAACGCAACGAATTCAAATTAATTCTCAGCAACAAGTTTCAGGCATTTCATAATCTACTAGAAAAAGGTGGAACTAATATGGAAGACAACTGGAAAGAGATTAAGGGAACAATAACCTCAACATGTCAGGAGGTTTTGGGTCTCAAGAAACAACACCAAAAAGAGTGGATTTCTGTTAGAACTCTGGACAAGATCCAAGAAAGGAGGAACAGAAAGACAGCGATCAATAACAGTCGGACAAGAGCAGAGAAAGCCAAGGCACAGGCCGAATACACCGAAGTCAACAAGCAAGTGAAGAGGAGCATCAGGTTGGATAAACGGAAGTTTGTTGAGGACCTAGCAATGACAGCGGAAAAAGCTGCAAGAGAAGGAAATATGAGGCTCTTATACGATACAACGAAGAAGTTAGCTGGGAAATTCAACAAGCCAGAACGGCCAATCAAGAACAAGGCTGGCAAACCAATCACTGAAGTGCATGAACAACGAAACAGGTGGGTAGAGCACTTCCAAGAACTCTTGAATAGACCAGCCCCACTGAACCCACCAGTCATCGAAGCAGCAGCCACGGATCTCCCTATAAGCACAGACCCACCAACAGTCGAAGAAATCAAAATGGCCATCAGACAGCTCAAGAGTGGCAAGTCAGCAGGGCCAGACAACATACCAGCAGAGGCACTGAAGACAGATATAGAAGCAACTTCAAAGATACTCCACATTCTCTTCAGGAAGATTTGGGAGGAAGAACAAGTTCCAGCAGACTGGAAAGAAGGGTACCTCATCAAGATACCAAAGAAAGGCGATCTCAGCAATTGTGAGAACTACAGAGGCATTACTCTACTTTCAGTACCAGGAAAGGTCTTCAACAGAGTGTTATTGAACAGATTAAAGGGCCCAGTCGACGGCCAACTCCGAGATCAACAGGCTGGATTCCGTAAAGATCGATCATGTACCGATCAAATCGCCACTCTACGGTTCATTGTTGAACAATCAATTGAATGGAATTCACCACTTTACATCAACTTCATCGACTATGAAAAGGCATTCGACAGCGTGGATAGGAGAATATTATGGAGCCTTCTACGACATTACGGCGTACCCGAGAAGATAGTCAACATCATACGAAATTCTTACGACGGACTACATTGTAAAATCGTGCATGGAGGTCAGCTCACAGATTCATTCGAAGTGAAGACCGGTGTTAGACAAGGCTGCTTACTCTCGCCCTTCCTCTTCCTACTGGTCATCGACTGGATCATGAAGACTGCAACATCTGAAGGCACTCTCGGAATACAATGGACAACATCGACGAAACTAGATGACTTGGACTTTGCAGATGACCTAGCTCTTCTTTCTCACACACATCATCAAATGCAGAAGAAGACCAACAATATAGCAGCAGCCTCAGCAGCAGTAGGCCTCAACATACACAAAGGGAAAAGCAAGATCCTCCGATACAAAACAACAAACTCTAACCCAATTACACTTGACGGAGAAATTCTGGAAGACGTTGAAACCTTTACATATTTGGGCAGCATCATCGACAAACGAGGAGGGTCTGATTCGGATGTGAAGGCGCGGATTGGTAAGGCACGGGCAGCATTTTTACAGCTGAAAAACATCTGGAACTCAAACCAACTGTCAGTCAATATAAAAGTCAAAATTTTCAACACAAATGTGAAGACAGTCCTGTTGTATGGAGCTGAAACTTGGAGAACTACAAAAAGTACCCTACAGAAGTTACAAGTATTTATAAACAACTGCCTGCGTAGGATTCTTCGGATCTGTTGGCCAGATACCATCAACAACAACCTGTTGTGGCAGAGAACTAATCAACTTCCAGTTGAGGAAGAAATTAGGAAAAGACGCTGGAGATGGATTGGACACACACTGAGGAAACCATCAAATTGTGTCACAAGACAAGCACTGACTTGGAATCCTAAAGGCCACAGAAACAGAGGAAGGCCCAAGAACACATTGCGTCGGGAATTGGAAACAGACATGAAGAGAATGAACAGCACTTGGGAAGAGCTAGAACGGAAAGCCCAGGACAGAGTTGGCTGGAGAATGCTGGTGGGCGGTCTATGCTCCACTTGGAGTAACAGGCATTGATTGATTGATTGATTGATTGATTGTGAGATCTATGGATGGATTACTCTAATTTCAGCACTAGGAAAAGCCTTCAACAGAGTGTCATTAAACCGAGTGAAAGATCCGGTAGACGCCCAATTTTTAGATCAGCAGGCAGGATTCCGTGATGATCTTTCGTGTGCCGACCGAACTGCGACAGGACGGTACATTACTAAACAATCAATTGAATGAAACTCATCGCTTTACATCAACTTTTTTCAGTATGAAGAAGCATTTGACAGCGTGGAGAAACAAACATTATGTGGCCTTCTTTGACTCTATGGTGTACCCGAAAAGACGGTCAAGATCATACGGAATTTTCACGACGGACTACACAGCAAAATCGTGTATTAAAAGTAACTCACAGATTTATTTCAAGTAAAGACCGGTGTCAGACAAGGCTGTTTACACCCGCCCTTTCTTTTTCTTCTGGTTATTAACTGAATTTTGAAGGCTGCAACATCTGAAGAAAAAGTCGGAATACAGTGAACAACATGGATGCAACTAAACCACTTGGACTTTTGCAGGTGACCTGAATCTTCTATACCATACATACCAACTAATGCAGGTGAAGACGGTCAATATAGCAGCAGCCTTGACAGCAGTAGGTCAGAACATTCGGAAATGGGCAAGCAACATTCGTCGATACAACACAGTACAACGAACACCAGCCCAATTACACTTAGTGGGGCATCTCAAGAAGATATGAAGACTGTTACCTACTTTGTTAGCATCATCGATCTGATGCAAATGTAAAGGCACAGATTGGCAAGGCAAAACAATAACAGCATTTTTACAACTGGAGAACACCTAGAACTTAAACCAGCTATCAACTAACATCGACGTCACAATTTTCAATTCAAACGTCGAGAAAGTTCTGTTGTGTGCAGCTGAAACATATGTGGAGAACTACGTGAAGCATCATTCAAAAGATGCAGGGATTTATTAACAGTTGTTTGCACAAGATACTTCGGATTCGCTGGTAAATCACCAATATGAACAATTTAATGTTGCGCAGAACAAATTAACTTCCAGCTGGGAATGAAATCACGAAAAGACGCTGGAAGTGGATGAGACACTGAGGAAATCACTGAACGGCTTCACAATACAAGTTCTAACTCGGAATCCTCAAGACCAAAAAGAAGAGGAATACCAAAGTACACATTGCACCGGGAATCGGATGCAGACACGAAAAGAATGAATATGACTTGGGAGGAACTGGAAAGCAGATCTCATAACAGAGTTGGTTGGTGAATGATGGATGAAGGTCTATGATTCACGTGGAGTAACAAGCATTCATCGATTGTTGTCTCAAAATACTTGAAGTTCTCAAAATAACACGAAACTTTGTAGCAGATGTATATAAGGATTAAGGTGGCTTGTGGAAATTGGTATTAAGTTGGTATTAGTTGATTGAATTCGTCACAGATTGATGTTAGTAGGGTACCAGTGTAAACCAAATAGCACTAGAAAACTATTTCGTCCTAGTTTGGGACTCCTCATCAGTGCGTAACTTACATCAAGGAAACTGATGAAAGTGAGTAATCCGTGATTGAATGTCTGCCGAGTAGTGCAGAAAGTTAGGCGTTCGTCAACTTCAAGAACTATATTTATCAAGTTTTATTAATGCCAAAATACAATGATTTCAATACCGGTCATCTGATAAGTTGACAATTCATCGATAATCTTTTTTTGTTTAATGTAACAATTCATCAGTGAAATTATGAACAGTCAAGTTGGCTAGACGACATAGTAACAGAGTTAGATAATTATTCCATTCATTTATAATTTCAAAACAATAATCTAAACAGATAACTTAGCAACCTCCTCGTAACTCCAACATCAAATTTTAATCTCAGCTATAAAATTTATTATTAACCCTAACCCATTTCCACCTTGATCGTAGGACGAGTCATCGATATTTATTCAAGTCCATCAGCGTTGAATAGATGACATGATGAAAGAGAAGTATCAGATAGAAGTTAACTTAATTTTTCTACCTTAATCCATCAGCTTCTAGTATTACGTAACTTTACAATTAACAATAGTTTCCTGATGATGTTCCTTCAAGGTGTGAATTTCATCTGATTTTGTATGTGGTCTTAATATAAGTGTAACCGGTGGGGGGGGAGTAATATTGTTTAGTTTTCCGAATATATGATGCTGTAGAGATTAACTGACATGTGTTACTAACATCTAAGTAATTTGATGTTATAGCTGTAATAAATACACATTAAATTCTTTGTATATCAAGAGAATTTCCCCCCAAATTTTCAGTTGTACAATATAAACGATTACAAAAGCCTATTACAACTGAATTTTGTATCAAATTAATAATTTTTTTATCCTTACAACAAGGTTCGAATCCAGAGTATTTGGTATCAAACACTAACACTTTTATATTATCCTGTGAGCTGCTAACTTAGGATATATACTTACATATTCAAAGAATATGGATTTATTTATAATGATTTGTATTATAATCTATAATTTCAACGAATAGAAAGCATAAACCTTCACAAATAACTATAATGATGTTGTCTATGTTAGTACACATACTCATTTATTTGTTCATTGTAGGCGGATGTGAACTTCCACCTCAACAGTTTCTGTGTATTTATATCTAGTACAACTAAGAATCAGTTAACAAAACAGTTGTATTTGAGTAGATAGAGTCATCTATAATATGTGTAACCATCTAAATTAATCATAAGACTATCAGTAATGTTAGGTTACACAGTGATATTTAAATATCTACAATGTAGTCTGATGCGTCTAACAGCTTTGTTAGTTCATTTAAAAATCGAATTTATAAAAGCAGACACTGAAATCTACATCCTGAAATGATGCATATTAACACTGGTAACTGATTTAGATAACCTATAATGTGATTGAAGTTCAAGAAAATCACTGGTCATCAAACTATTTGATTGGATTTCCAAGTACCTAGAAGTCCTTGTACTTTACTTGTGATTGATGTAGGCGTTTTCTCTATTTACACTTTGTAATTATTGAATCTGAAATTTTCAGCGTCCAAGCTAAAGAACAACGATTTCATCTGACATGTTTTACTTACTATTCAGATTAGCAGTGTGTCAGCCGTGTACTTTTGGCTAAAGATGCGTGATATTTATCTATGAATACAGATTTATTAATGGCATTTTATTGTCAGATAGTTAACAGCTTTATACTATATGAAGTGAAATACTGATTAAACTGTATGCAACTAGTGATGTTGTGGAGATGTACTGAATTTTCATAATGACAAGTTAAGAAAACATGACCGTGAAATAAGGGCAACGTACTTTCTTCAATGATGATTATCAGATCGTCAGAAGTAATCTACATCTAATACAATAAGCCCTTAAAATCTATGTTGCAACGTTATTAAATGAAAAAACATGCCGTGGACTTGTTTAAAAGAACATTTAACGGTTAGAATAACGTCTTATTGGTTATTATTATTACATGAATTAACTATCTGGACTCAATAGCCTAATGGTGAACACGGTATCGCTTGACGAACTAAGTTTGATAACCTGTGTGAATTACAACACTAGGTTGCAGGCACATCCAGCTAACGAGTTCTAAATAGGAAGAAACGAACGTCATGGATTTCTGTTACCAGTTACAATCTAAACCGAACAATACTTGTGAATAACCGTTATATCGACGCAATCAGCTCAAGATGCACATGTGGCAGCAGAGATTGATCAACTTTAGTCTATGATAAATCACCAGAAAGATTCAAATACTTTCTAATTAAATTAGTCAAAATATTTTATTCTTTTCTTTTCATTCGCATGGAAGTTTAAAATAACAAGTCTATTTGATATCTTTAACTCATATGGTGATCACCATATACCATACAGTGTACCTTGATGGCAAAAGATCATGATCAAAGTTTAAGGTTTCAGATTTACAAAAAGGAATTTGTAAAACAGGTTAGGAGGCATTCTTCAAATTCTCAAAAATCGAAACTGTCTACAATCAGGATAATTTCTGGTTAAAAGGGATATCGGTTGGGATACATCTAATGGGATTGAGGGTAGAATACATTATTTCCGCATAGCTACTACACAGAATAACAGATAATGGTATAGTGGCATCATAGTTTAGGGTGGTTGTTTATATAGTCAGTTTGTTTGTGCTACGTTTTCACTAAAATGCATTTTGTTGGCTGTTAGATCAGGAGATTCAAGAAGAATGATTGACTTTTCCAAGTAATTCGCAGAAGACTATTTCATTTATTTTGAGTATACGTAAAACGGTCATTTTACTTCTATTATTATCATGCTCGCAAGACTCATACCTCCGATTAGACTTGTGAACTGTTGTCATATCATTCGTCGTTTAGGTACTATGGTCAATTAATCATGTATATTTACCCCACCCCATTCAGTCCTTAACCATTGTTGTTTTCGTTTTGTGTAAATATTATTCTCCTTATGATGCGTAATGAGGTTTTGTGTATATATAAAGGAATGTTTAAAATACAATACGATCCTTTCTGGTTGGTTCATCCATTTTGTGTTCTTCATTCTGACTCGGGACTTAGTAGGCAATAGGCAGTGACCAGCTAGAAACTTTCATTAGCTCTCGTTATTGTGACTTCGTACGTGTAATGTTGCATCAACCACTTGATCATACGAGCCGATCATATCAGCTCCTTCTAACGAAGAAAATGATTTTTAAGTAAGTCAACGCAGTGAGTAAAACTGATATCATTTGGAATGATTGTAATGATATTCTTGCGTTTAGGTCTGATAAATCTCAACATTGTGTATCCATGTGATAATGAATAATTGAAAATGTATAGAAAGAAAATAGTTCAGGAAATCACAATAAGGCCAATTTTGGTGTGTGTTTTATTTAGAATGAAACCGTTAGCTGCTCTTAATTAAACTGACTTATTGAAACTCTATTGATTATATAGCAATCTTATTGAATGCCATATTGTTGTTTCCAATTAAAATGACATCGCGAACACAACGTAAGTCAGTTTTCGATATACGATCGATATAGTTTTAAGTGCATATACAGTCTAAATGCAGAATGTTTACAGAGTAAACAGGAAATACGGCAAATTTTTGAATACGATAAAGCGAAATATGATCTGGTTGCATCTACAGTGTTTTATATAATATTAGAAGATCAATTGTTTTTCTTAAATGGTTACCTTTAGGATTGATCGCAAAGAACCTGAAAAATCTTACAAAAGCTTCTAAAGTGCTTGAACATGTTCCATCTAATCACTATTGAGTAAAATTTCTCCGAATCTTAACACACCATCATCCAACTGGTGAAGTACAAGACTTCTTACCCATTTAACCGAATAAATTACAATAGTGACTGATGGTTAGCTTGAATCTACAAATACACATGATTTTTGTACATATTTGGCACTAAACAGAGTAAACTGTTTCTTCACATCATGTATCTTCAGATTTTTATTACTTAAAAAGCTATTGAGATTAACGGTTCGGGTAGCTGACATTTAGATATGAAGCAGTATTCTTGACTTAAGTGCAGGATTTGACACTAAGCAATGTGTTTCTAATATATAATGACCATTTAGTGTGTATGTTCATTGTAAAGTTAGTGCAAACGATTTTGCCCTTCTTGACAAACCGAAATATTTGTGAATTTAATGAATGATGTAATCGAGTCAACGACTGATAACCATTACGCAATGATTTTTTTTATCTATAATTTATATTACAGGTGGCACAAACAAAGATACCTATAGTAGCTGAGTAACTGCTCAAATTAATAATTGAAATATTCTGTATTAGGGAGTGGTAGTGTAGAATGTCGGAATTATTGGGACGGCTGTCAGAAACATCAACGAAGCTACCGGAACTCCTGAAGGAGCCAGAGACATTACATCCAGTCATCGTTCAGTAGGACTCTGCAAGATCTCGACGTGGCGTGTTCTGATTGGGTAATGACTTAAACTTCCTAGTTCCCGACTGGATGGGTTATAATGATAATTTCATTATTTTTAGAAAATTATAAATACTCGAATATTTTGTACATATATGACACTTACTGGGATTCGAATTTCTTTCTCTATCTTCAGGGTAACAATTAGAAGGGTGGGGGGGTCAAGGCGTTCGAGTACTAAAGTTGTACACGGTTAGTTAATCAATCAAGTGTGAGTTATAACAAGGATTATGATGAATTCCCTTTTTAAGATTCAGTTTACGAGTGAGCCGTCAACTTGAATTGAAATATAGATTACTGTCTCCCAGTATAATAGACATAATATTGTTACATTTATCAGTATTTACAAGGCATTTTCTTCCAAATTTAGTGTCTTTCTTCATTCCTTAATATGAACTGTACCTGTTGATTCCAAGAAACTTTTAGTTCATCACGCTATGATCACATTATAAAGATTAAGTCACCGCGTTACGATTAGTACTATCCACGATGAATATTTTCAGGTTTATAATAAATGGATACTAAAGTAGTATTTAATAAATCAATAGAATTAGTGAAATTTTACTTTACGACAAGGTACCAAAATAGTTTGTTACCATTCAAAACCAATTAGTTTGTTATGTAGATTTATGGAAGAAGTAGTTTTCATTGAGTCCAGAGTATTGTAACTAAATGACATGTCTGGAAGAAGACATGTGATTGGCCACATTCAGAAATGTTGCAAGTCTACAGTGAAGAAAAATGACCGTTCCAATGGTTTTCGAAAATCTAATAACGTGAATAAATGTCAAGACACCTCACATAATTCTAGTATTACTCTGCAAACATGAGGAGTGAATTCCACGTCAAATAGGAAAATTTGACACTTTATTTCGGAAGTAAACCAATCAGGTTATAAGTGGATATTGGGTCGGATATTACAATGATTTCAGAGGCAACATGGTCGAGCATCGGAAGACCAAAGTTGCATCCTACGTCGCATAAAGCCAAAAGTGCTACTGGAGGAGACATAATTCTTCTTGGTGAAGTTCCATTGAATCCTACTTATCATGGTAAATCTGAATCTGGTAAATGCTCTGTTTCGAAAAACTGTAAATCCAATTTACCAGGTATCGATTAGATTAATAAATTTGGATTGTTGGATATACCTCTCAATGCTGCATGCAATCGAGTAATACATATCCGTATACCACCTTATCAATCACATTCAAATGGCCAAGTCGAAAGATTTGTAGATATTTTTAAGAGAGCTTTGTTAAAAAGGGGAGGAGAGGCTATCAATGACGGTGGGAATAGTTGTAAAAAAATTCGTGAATTCAACGTTGGTGACTATGTTGTTGCAAGTGATTACAGGCCTGGTAGGCCAAAATGGATCAATGGGACAATTGTAGCTAGGATGGGTAGAGTGGTATATGAAGTAAGGATGGGTGAAATGGTGATAATACGACATTAATCAACTGAGACTTAGGCGAAATAATGATGATCCACCCTCGCAAAGTAGAATTCCCATGACAATTGTGTATGACACATTTGATATACCACTACCTACGTCACCGCCTATGCGTCATCATATGGAGATAAATGAAGGTGAGATTGATATGAAGTGTAAATCGCGAGGACTATTGCAAATTGATCCAAAAGCTAAGTCGTATACTAAAGAAGGCAGGTGACATGTCTGGAAGAAGACATGTGATTGGCTAATATTGTGTGTCAGACATACTACACTGATCAGGCCTTAGATATATATATATATATATATATATATATATATATATATATATATATATATCTTGTATGTTATTGGTTACAATATATTCGTGTGAGTAACAAGTGAGCTTCTTGATAATCGGTCGGATGTTGTGCCTATGCAATAGACTAAGGCAAGGCAGGGTGTTAGGAATAGGCAATAATGCGGCAGGTAATAGAGTCGATAATATCGGCCACCCGTTCCTCAGATATAACACTAAACTAAAACAAATTTGTCAGAATGTCTTATTTAGATGAGTATGATAGTATTAATTCATAAAGATGATTTTTATTTGATATCCTGGTGAAACTAAACTTTGCTGACGAACTTGAGAAGGCCAATCAGAATTAAGATATTTGTTTCAAGATCGCGCGATCATTCAAGTTCAAAATGCGTTCTTTAGATCGTCTGTTTAGATTTTTCAATAATAACGTTATTATTCATAGTCTACATGCTCTCGGATTACTTCGTAGAGAGTTGATCTGTAATTGTGGGCTCAATATGGCTCAAGTACAATCCACAGATAGTCGAGATGGAGTAATCTTTCGTTGTAATGGTTGTTGGCGAAAGAAATCAATAAGAATAGGCAGCTGTTTTAGCAAGTCTAGACTGACACTAAGGCAAACATGCATGTTAGTTGTATTATGGGTTATACAGTTGCCTATTACGTTTGCACCGTCTCTTACAGATGGAAGCGAAGTATCAGCAGTTCTCAGAAATACTCAGAAATCGTGTTACGCTTAAATCTGTCGATAGGAGGTGTCGGAAGAATCGTTGGAATAAATGAAACAGCCATTAGAAAGCGAAAATATAATATAGGAAGATCTGTAAAAACCGAATGGGTAATAATACTTGCTTAAATATTACTGGTAGGTTTCTGGTATTTACGACCGAACATTAGGAAAGGGACATATCAAGTATGTCCCAAATCAAATGCAAGTGCATAATGTTTAATTCTTTTTTAGAATTTCACCGTTTTTCATGATAAAAAATCATTTTATCTACCAGTGCATTCTCGTTGGCTAAAAGGTCTTAGGCAAAGTTTAGTTTCACCGATGTTGGTATGGTACCATTTAATACAAGTGAGCACTAGGTAGCTGTTTCGTTATAGTATGGGACTTCTCATCAGTACGTACCCTAGATTCCACCCCAGGGACTTTAAGTTGGTTAACGCCTAACCGTCTAAACTAATTGGCTAGCAACCAATCGTAAAATTCCTGCTTCCATCAATTTTCAATATATAACTTAACGATAATCCATTGTCACTGATGATAACTGTCTCACTCCTGATAAGTCTGAACCGTACAAGTCATAACTTTTATCTAGAGCATCAAGAACATGCTAAAGTTCGCCACTAGTGAGTTGACTGAACTGAGATGGTTTGTAGAGATTGGTATTAAGATTTATTGGTTGAATTCATCACAAAATTTAGGGTGAACTCTGCTGAGAAGTTCCACACTTGAACGAAATAGCTTTCTAGTGCTCTTTGGTTTTTAGTAATACTCTACTAGCATCAATCTGTGACAAATACAATCGACTAAACTTAATAATAACCACCACAAACTATCTCAATTCAATTAGAAATCATGTTTGTTTTTTTATAATTAGTTAACTTGGTTGCCAGTAATAATCAGATATACCATGAAATAATGTCACCGTTAAAATCTGTCTAGAGTTTAACATAAATATGTACACATAATCAGCATCAACATCTGTGCTGATGGTTGTACTACTGAAATACAGACTATTAGATAGACGTTGATTGAATTATAAAGGTTATAATTAATCAGTATTGGTTTTTATGTTAATGCCATCTAATTTCAAAACTTCAAGTTTGTTTATAGCATAGTGTCTTATTTATGAAAAGGTAATGTTACATACAATTCTCTACGAATATACTTTCCTAATTGTAATAATAGAAGCACACGAGTAACATATTGCATTCATGAATATTGAAACATAGTTACTAGGTATGTTTTTATCAACTGCTTAACTTATATAGCATAATTGAATACTTTAAGATGAATCAAAGTTATCACACATTAAGTAAATAGAAATACATATCATATCGATGTATGCAATTTATTCCCCCTCCCCCTATGGTTACTAAATCAACGTGAAAATAAATTAATATCCATATCGCAATAGTTGTCGAATACTTTCCTGGTTTATTGTAGTACTCAACTAACCTAAATATGTGACAAACACAAATAACTAACGTTTAAATAAACGATTGTAATAAACGTGATTTATCAAAATTCCAATTTATTTGTAATTACATAACAACAAAATATATTTTCTATGATGAATTTATTTAGTTATATCTCTAACATTTGCACTATTTCTTTCTAGATCACTAAGGTTATATTCAGTATGCGAGTTAGTGTCAGAATTCGAGTGTTGTAGCCATGTTATAACATTCTGTGAGAACCTATTTTGCCCTCCGAAAGATTGTTGTAGTATATTACAGTATAAAATATTATTGTTTGAGGATAATGTACATTTCATTATGGATCCAACTCTATAAATTCCATAACGACGTATATTTACAATACATCTACCTGGTGGAACTATAATGTAACGACCACGAAAGTTGGATTGTCTGTAAAGATAAATAGAAAGTATTGAAAATGTAAATATGATTATGGTCTACTTTCAGTAATGATAAAATTGACACAGGTCATATACTTATAACTTTGACAATAGACGAATTAAACGAAGATAAATAAGGGAATTCATGTATTCGAATATATACTCAACTTAAGATATACCTACTGTGTCAACATAGTATATGTATCCCAACTGTGGTAAGTGAAGTGATTTCGTTATCAGTTGTATGTTTAGTCAACAAGTTGGAAATCTTCATTATCTGTCCTCTCATTCCCACCACGTAATGACTGCAAATTAAATCTATTTGATGTATATATTCAGTGCTGCAAGAATTTTATTAATCTCTCTGTTAAAAATCTGTTCATTTTATAATGTTGAACACTTCGGAAGACAGAACAACACAATCTCTTATGACAATCTTCCAGATTATACATAATAATATCATTCAATTGTTTATCCAATAACTGAGTAAACGTTGACAATCAAAAGACGTCATTTTAAGTAAGCAAATATTCTGAATCAGGAATCATTCGAAAATCTTTTTTTGTCTTAGAAACTTATGTCTTTCTATTATCGACTTCATTAATCTATGAATATGCGAAAGAACACTTTTGAAAGTATAACTGAGAAGCATAAAATTCTACGTTACTTTGTCAATATGATTACAATGATTCCAATATTCATTACAGAATTGAATTCAACATCGAGTACTAACCGACTATAATCGAAATATAACATTCATCATATTCCGTTTTACTATGAAATTCATTTTTATTCAATAAAGAACTATTTCAAAGATAACATAATTCATCATTCATGAAAATTTATATAATTACTGCTTAGAATATGCTGACTGTAACAGTAACATATTAGATTTGATAGAAGTTATTGTTTAACTGCTTCCATTTTTTAACAATCTTACAAATATCTTAAGATAAACACGAATCATCGTACTTTACTACTAATAATACATTGAATAAAGTAGTATTGTTTATTGAAAATCACTTATTGATGAAAGTTCATACATATAGATAAAATATATACATTTATTTAATTGAATAATTCACAGAAACTTACGAATAAACTATCCAGTACTTTCTATTTGAATATTCGTTAATTGAGTATGAACAAACTTCTCTTACATATAACATTATAAATGGTGATGGTAATCTATTACTGTCGCACATATCACTCCAATAATTATGATAATTGTATCTGCTAAACAATCTCAAACATTCAACTGGTGGTATATAACCTTGTAATAGTTTTGTTTCTCCTTGTCTTTCAGTTGAATTAACACTGAATTCAATTTCATTCGTTGACATGTCAACTGACCATATTGTTGAACAGGAGATCAAGATCAAAATTAACACTAAAACAGTTGACATTATTGTTTTATCAGATACTTAAATCAGTTTGTATAGACTCATTTATATCATTTTAATCATAACATTTAGCTTAAACTCAGATCATTAGATATCATTAGATGAAGTTATAAGATTACTGATAAATTAAGCTGATTTTAACAGATTATACAAACAGTTTTATTCGTTACGGTATTTTATTTCTTCATTAATAGCATATAATTGTTAATTACTTAAGTTATACAATATTTCATTTAAATATCATTAACCAACTACATGAAGTTGCGCTATTTGAAAATAGCGCTTAATTTCTAGTTGCATTGCTATTGGTTGATTTGTGTATGAAATTTGGTGACAATACAAATTGTCAGTGAGTAGTGTTTCATATTTTTCCATTTGTTAAATGCGAATTGAGTGCATGCATCTGAATGACATCCCGAAAGCCAACTAATTTTAAGTCTAACTAACTATGTAAGCGTATTTGCTTATGTTTGAATCTCAACTATGTAATTAGACATTATTTGTCTACAGTTTCTGAATATCACCCTTCTTATTTTAGTAGAATTCTCAGTTACTACTGTATTTATTTCAGTAGTTGAAAATATTAGCGAATAAAATCTGAAAGTTCATTGTTTCTACAAGTATACATAAAATATTAGAGAATGTAAATTATTTTCTTATTAGAAGCATGTGCTTAGCTTTCGACTACATTTTGTATGCCTTATCATCGACGCTGTAAACGATTTGTAGTTCACAACCTCCATCGTTCGTATAGTCTCTGTGTGATATTATGTTGGTCATCTCATTACTTCAGCCAAAACAGTTCACAGGAACTGGATGGATTGTGGACAAAAGTAAGGCTACAATCTGAGTTAATTTCACTGTCGTAAGCAATCATTATAATTTGTAGTTGGATATGCTATCGTTTTCAGATGGAAGGATTACATATCAAGAAAAATTCCTCTTGGTACTAATACTAGACACCAATTACGATTTCAGCAATAAAACTATGTAACACGGAGTCTACTAGATCAGTGTCCACTTTCATCTTAGAAACTTCGTCGGCACGTAATCGATTACTATCCTATTCAAATAATGAGGAGATATAGTTAATATATAACCGATTGCTTGATTGTGTATACAGAAACTATCCATGTGTATATTGTTTGTCAATTCACATTAACAATAAGATTGGCATCTGTTAATACCAAACAGTTCAAAAGTTATTCATTGCCATTAGCATGAACAACAAAATCTTTTACAATCAGAAACGAATGAATAATATTTTTCCTTGGTAATCTGAAGTGATCATTTATGCGATTTTCGTTGATGATTTTAGCTATCTGAGTATTCACGGACAATTGATTTAATTGCAGGAGTTTCTCGTTTTCCACTGAACTGTAGTTTCATCCAAATGTTAGATTCCTATACAATGCACATTCATACTCAACAACTCACATCAAATACAAGGCATCCAGCTTTTTATATTGCTAACCTCCTGCTATATTTTGTGATCTATTTCAATTTTATTAGTCACTAGTTCGCACACCACTGATCATATCTTACTGAAGGTATGAAATTGCTCGCTATAGTCAGTTGCTACTGATTGGATGTTATAGAGGTCTCCACAATTAAAATCTAACAATCTTAATGACATCTATATATGCATAATATGATATAATTTATTATGAGAGTACGATGTATCATGTTTCGAAAATATATTACAGTTAATTCATTCTACTTAATAATAGAGAGTAGGTAAGGGACGAAGACACAACAATAGTGGCTATAACAGTAGACTATAAATCCCTACTTTTACTTCTTGAAAATGTATGTATCTGTTATTGTGGTTAGCATCTTATACTCTGAATATCTAACAGATTGTATTGTAAACTTGAGAAGTGTTAATGATCTCTTCTTCCAACACGTTCAGAGATGTAATAATGAATTGATATATAGACCTTGATATATAATTTTCTAGGAATATACGTAACAACAGAATTTACTTACAGAGTCTGTTATTATTTTACGTAAATGTCTAGAATCTAAATCGAATATTCTATTGCTATGTATACCTATTTATGAGATAACTATAAACACCGTATATGTTATTATTTTAGCTGCATTACGTAACATAAACTAGATATGTTTATAAGGTGGCAATATTATTGAGGTAGTAAACGACAACAGTCTCCTAAAACTACCTAACTACAACATTTAACTTGTATTATATGTTTTTTTAGGTGATTTAAACTGTGTTAACATCTATTTGAGGTATTCTCATGAAACATTTGATCTAAATTAGATGACAATTGACCACTAGGAATCAATAAAAGGCTATTACGTCTCTTCAACAGTACACATACACGACCTCATCAGGAATCGGATTCAGGACCTTCTGTCTTCACTACATTACATTATACATATTCTACATAGATCTATGGCTCCAGTATTCAATAAATCGTTAATTTTTCTACTGTCAATAGTTTAACATACATTTTGTTCTTGGTTATATCATTTTATTACAGACTAATTGATTGAGATATTTGTTTTGGACCTTCAGATAAAATCTATATCTTTTTCTCACAAACACAATAGGGATCAGATTACAATGTATTTATTCCATTTGTTTTATTATTACAACTTATTATGTCAGTAATAATAAAATATGAGTATTCTTAGTTGTTTATATTCGTCATAGATTGATGCTAGTTGAGTACCAATAAAAATCAAGGATCACTGAACAACTGTCTCATCCTAACATAGGTCGTCTACTTGACAATAAGCACCCTCGATTCTGACAGTGAATTGAACCTACAGCCTTCAAATTGGCAAACTATTAAATATCCGTATAACTGGATCCACCGACTAGCGTCCAATGGTAGAATTTTCAGTTATATCATTATGTGATATAACGCGATAATTATCGATTGTCATCACTAATAACTGTCTCACTACGAAAAAGTATGAACTCCACTAGTCACAACTTCCTGTAAGAACTCCAGAAATATGTTAAAGTTAGTCACTAGTTAGCTGGGTGAATACAAACAAACTAGATATTATCATAAAGTGACAATATTAATGAGGTAGTAAACTACAACAGTCTCCTAAAACTGCCTAACGACAACTTTTAACTTGTATTATATGTTTTTTTTAAGTGATTTAATCTGTGCTAACATCTATTTGAGGTATTCTCACTAACCATTTGATTAACAACAAAGTCTTTCATCAATGTATAATTCAATTGTGTTTCGTATAAAGATCATCTTGATTCACTCACTGTTCATTAAATTTTATTAAATAACTATGTAGTTACAAAACTACTGATAAATTGTATCAATTCATAGTAGTTCATAATTAGTTGTATCTAACAAATGATAAATTAGTAGTTTTGAATAACATTTTACTTCATAAACACAATGCACTTCTACATGTTGTGTCAGAAAAGCAACTGTTAGCAACAAGGCTGCCTATGGGTCTGTAACGATATTAACTTTTCTGAAGATGGCAATACGGACACAAGTTAGATAGACCAAACAATTCAAGACTTATTAAAAGTCGACATTGTTATATATTTCAGACATTCATTTACATATATATATATATATATATATATATATATATATATATATATATATATATACACTCATCGACAATGATCAATCCAATTGTCAAGTGAGAAATTAAATGAAAATAACTCAAAAACATCAATCTACTGAAAATCAGCTGATCACCATATTCAGTAATTGACATGAACAGGTCAAGTTTATTTCTTCTTTGTTTTACGAATTTACTATATGCACACTAAGAAAGAATTTAATAGTTTATTTAAATATTTACAAATTGTAGAAATGATATAGTTATTTATGATTCTTGATTTTCATTAGATGATTAATAGAATTCTCTGATTTACGTTGTGAAAGCGTTCATTTAAAGCATCAACCAGTTCTTATATTCTTCTTAGTAAATTTTAGAAGATAACGGTTATATCATAGAGATTACAGAGGCAATGGTCAGTGATTCATTCATGATTAATAGAACACCTATAGTGTAGAATACTGATACGAATACCTTAAGTACACCTTGATTTGACATTTTTCTGAAGTATAGGTCTTTTTATTCGTTAGTATGTTATCCATTTCAAAGAGGACAATAAATGTTTAGTTAAATATCGACTTAATGTATCTAAAAGTGAGGTTTAGGAAAGGCTCTTTAAAACGTTACTAACTTAAAATAAATTCAAGTCTTGACTACAGATAATGAAAAGAAGTCACATTGTAACCAACATACATGCAAACTGGTATTAAGTACATAGATGGCTCAGTTAATCAACCCATAACTAACAGAGTTGGTACAAATACTCATTAATGTGATTATTTAGATACTCTGGAATGTAGACGCTTTGAAATAACTCACATTGAGACATTTGAATATGATTGAAATTTAATAAATCATGCTTATAAGAGATGTCAATAGTAAGCCGTTCACGCGGTTGTCTAGAACAATTGTATTTTTAGTGTCAATTGGGATAGTTGTTTTTAGTGGTGTGAAAGCCTCTACCTCCCTCTCACATACATACACTCTAACATGCATTATAGGTAGTATAAAAAACAGTTATTAAAGTATTTACTTTTATTGTAACAGTATAACCTTTTGTACTGTCTAAGTTTGCATCTAAATAATTTTACCTTTAATGATAGATAGATAGATCAGGGATAGATAGGTAGATAGATAGATAAATAGATAGATAGATAGATAGATAGATAGATAGATAGATAGATCAGGGATAGATAGATAGATAGATCAGGGATAGATAGATAGATAGATCAGGGATAGATAGATAGATAGATCAGGGATAGATAGATAGATAGATCAGGGATAGATAGATAGATAGATCAGGGATAGATAGATAGATCAGGGATAGATAGATAGATAGATCAGGGATAGATAGATAGATAGATCAGGGATAGATAGATAGATAGATAGATAGATAGATAGATAGATAGATAGATAGATAGATAGATAGATAGATAGATAGATAGATAGATAGATAGATAGATAGATAGATTATACTATAATTAGTAACAATGTTAAACTTATGGTAAAACACAACAGTCATCCATTTCTAGTTAGAAAAAGCTACTGTTACTACTGAATTTATATGATGACAAATGAATTGTTTATATATATGCTGGAGAAGTCGATTTATGTGTGAAGTTTACATAGTAATCTCTTCTTGGTAATTCAGATGTTAGTTATTCACCTTATTCACAACTTCTGATTGCCAAAAGCATTTAATTTATGCCTACAACTAGACATATAGAACAAGTAAACAGAAAATATTGAGATAAGTGATTATAAGTAGTGGTTTATTGAAACTTTTTTATAATCAGCTTAATTTGGGATTAAACACTGTGTATAGACAGTTGATTATCTTATCATAGTCTAACAAGAAAGAAGATAACCTCAATTCAAATGATCTCTCCATTCAACTGTATTCCTAGTTGATAACTATATGAATATTGTAATGAATAATCGGTATTCTTGGTGATAGTCATATCATGAAATCTACATTCTCCCTCTCTCTCTCTCCCTCACTCTCTCTGTCTCCGTCTCTCTTTCTTCTCTCTCAACTTCATCTATACAGATAAACAGATGAAATAAACATTTTTTTCCATTAAATTATTTGATAAAAGATGAAATAGGGAAATTTAGTGTATTAAACCAATGAAATGAAGTAGTTACTAAACATCTGTTAGGAAAATTTTCCCATAAAATGTGTTTATTTGTTGATCTTTTTTCTTGTCAGTAACAAAATCATAGAAAGTTCCTCTATACGTTATCATATTTCAAAAAATAGTAAGATTTTAAAAGTTATGTAATAGTTCATATGAAAATGAAATAGGCTGTAAGTATGAAACACAACTGATTAATGAGTTTCAGTAGAAATGTATTCTAGTAAATGATCTTACATATACATGGTTCCCCTTTATTCGCACACTTAAAATAGGAAAGAACAATCATATAAGGTGAATACCATGAATTTGTAGTAGTAAATAATCCCCAAAATAAATAGTCACATACGTCCTCGACATTGATGCTGACCATGTTTGTTTTAGCGGACACTACTGGTTGAAGGCGCTCGGTCACGCATCACCACCAGATCACGTCACGCCGCATCGTGGAAAGCAGCTCTCTCTCTAGTTTGCCAGCCTAGACGTTGCTATTCCATTGCCGCTCTATTCACTATCAAATATAACTTCCTTTCCATCCTTTATTGCCTTCTGATTTATTCTCATTCTTAAGAGTGGGTTCGAACGTTAAAAGTTGTCCTGGTAATACCGCAAATGTAACTTGGTCATATATCGGGTGCACTTTAAATTCATTTGATTTCATTCAGTTATTTTATTAATTCGTTGTAAAATACAAAGATTTAATGTATACTCATATTGGTTATTGTTAAGTTTGGTCTTAATTAAGTTTCTATGTAGAACACTGTTTAGTTCAATATAATCTATGATAAAAGTGACACTCAACACAATTTAAGCTAATGATAATTATTGGTACATTACACTTTAATATTTAGATACTTTAGCTTACTTTCCATTTCATCACTTGACTACTTCAAACAATAAACTATGTAAGGGAGATTTTGATGAAAGTGTATGGAAAATCACATTTGAATTACATAATACAATAAACTGTTACTTAATTTGTATTGGAATAATCTACAAGTTAGATTAATCTAACTTACATTGTGTAACTTCTGGTTGATATTATGAACTCAAATTGATCAGTCACTGTTTTCTTATTCCCTTTTTAAGTGAACTACCTGAATAGGAACTTGACAACAGCTTAAAACTGTAAATACACAAGCATTTCATCAATTTGACTGCCTTCAATTTATAACTTTGTATTAAACATGATGGTATTCAAAATGAACACAGTGAATTCAAATCCATGCACAGACATCAGTCTGGATGGAGTTGCACTTAGCTAACGAGTCCACACTCAATAACGAAGTTTGGATAAAATTAATGAAAAATTTTATACATGATTTCACCCGTAATTGTATTTTAAGGTATTGAGTATCCCCCTAGGTATACTTATTTATTGAATTTGGTTAAACGTAAATATGTAGCAATCCTATGAAGGTTCGAGGAATTAAGGAAAGGTAGACAAACCGAATAAGAACATCTGTAACTAAATGTAATTGTCGAAACGTTGGAAGAGATTTTAGCAATCACCTCTAACTAGTGTTTAGCTTATCTATAATACAATATGTCAAAATCCGTAACTCTGACAGCTTTGATTCTAAAGGTAGTGCAGGTAGCTGATAAGGATCGAATGAAATGAAATCATTTACACAATCTCATTATTCCTTTGGTAAAACATTGATTTATCTACAATATTATTTACCAATCATTAACTTGATGTTAGGATTCATCTAATTTAGAGTTTGTGCAATCTAATATCAAGATCTCCACTCATTATTCGATAGATAATCTCTTACCGTACGATTCTACATACAACTACTAGAGTATATGAAAAGAAATCAGAAATTTCAGATGATTCAGGATTTTGCTGACGCAGTGTCTTTTGAACCAGATATTTTGATAGCAGAATTTTCATTTTCTCTATCCAGACAAAGTCCACTATTCTGGATGATTTAAGCTGTTAAAGTTACACGCTAATTTGCCTATAGGTTAACCGGAGATGCATTAACTCACTTTTGTTTATGAAGTATGTGCTAACGATATAATTATTGAGCTAAGAGAATATCTAACTGACAAATAATATGAATTTTTAAGAATGTCGTTTGCTACTAACAAAGTATGTAAGTGGTATACATCGTCATTATCCAATATGCAATACTATCAATAACAATCAATTTATAATCTATTACTTTTATTTATTATCATACAAATTTTGCATTCGATTATCAGCTATAACTGCAACTGATATGAGTTGATCAATATACGATGTTCATCAAACTAGTTTAATAGTTGGGATGATGACGTAACGTTAAATATCGTAACATCAACATCAAAATAGATCCGTTATTTAAAATAGTTTATACACATTCCGAATGAATGTAAAATGAAAGTGAACTGATAATAAAGCCCATGTTCAATGATTGAGTTTAACCATAATGCTTTGAATGCATGCAGTGTCGTATACAACACTTGAGGGCCATTCACCGTTTATTTGAAGTTGTGGGTGTGGGGGGGAGTAACATTCCACATTCGTGTGGAATCATTAACACTAACTTCATTTCAAGCATCCAAAGTTATCTACATCTGTCTGGTATCAACCTGTTCAGTGTAGTACAACCCAATATGATGAATGAAAAGCACAAATTTGGTGAAACTTATGTCGAGAATCTAAACTTTTAATGAAAAGTATCAACTAATTAATGAGCTGGAATCTGATAAAAAGTACTGAGTATGACAGAATTAATAAGCATTAAATACTTTTTTTGGATAATCTTGATTATATAATATGAATTGTATAAGCCAACAGAAAGGTTTTGAAGTAAATAACTCGTGAGTCAAGATGAAATTCATTATCAACTAATCACTTCTTACATTGTATGCTTCATATTGATATGTAAATTATATACGAACAATAAGTAATATGATAGGACTAAAGAACAGATAAGAGTGAAAGATTTTGAAAATAACCTGGAGGAACCTAAACCTAATTCAGTCAACCAGAAAAAAAAATATGAAAGTGATCAATCTTTTTTAATGCCAACTAGTGAAGGTAGTTTTTTCAGCTCAGACCAAATTGTATCTATGCTATTTATATGAACTTTGAAAATAGGATCCAGAGCGATACTTCGATTTTAATTGAACTTCATGTCACATTACAGTCTGATTAATCAATGTAGTCGTACTAACTCAACAGATGAGTGTACAATACTGAAATTTAACAGTATCTCAGTTTTGTGCAGATATATTTGATTACACTTGTCTACTTCCGTTTCATAAAGAAGTCTTGATATGTAATCTTTCTCCGTTAAAAATGACTAGTTATGATTTCTCCGTTAACATTGACTAGCATACAATAAATCGTCAACAGATATAACCGAAGTACGCTCAGCAAACTTGGAACTGTAATTCACTTCCTGATTGTCCCTTACCTAATACTCTCTGAAAGATTCAAACACACGTTACTCAATCTGACAATCTGCGACATCATTCCTAAACTATTCACACCGTAGTGTAGTACACACAATGTTTAGTCATATAGCCATATAGAACATTATAATTTAACTGACAGAATCTTATCAACAACAAGAACGATACAAACATCATATTACATTATATATATTACATCACTACTTGGTGCTCAATCAGTGTAAGCTTCACTCGAATATGAAGTATCATTTAATCTATACTTTAAAAAAGTCCTAGGAGTTTATGATTTATGTTGTTTGACTATACTTTTTGAATAACATTGAAGTTAATTTTAGAACAACACTAGAAGTGATTGATTGGCCTAGGAGTGAGCTATATGATATGTCATTCTCTTCTAGTGACCTAATAATCAACCCAACTTATCCACAAAGAATTCAACAGCTTACTTCATAAATAAAGTTTCAACATTTGAATTATAAAAGAAAATATGATAAGTTTAAGATTACAGTAGATACTTTTCATGGACGACTAAAAATTCATATTAATATCTCATTATAATTCAACAGTTAATCAAATGAAATGAATCCTCGTCGCATATTATCAGTGAAGACATGAAACTCATCCTGACTTCATCTCATTACGTATCAGTTTATCACTTTTGTATGTCTCATAAACCAGTCCTGATTCTATGCAAGCTACCTACATTACAATATACTTCTAGAATATTCTTATCTCATTAGTTCTTACTAGGTACTATAGTATGATGAAATGTAATCATTCAAATATACAAGGATACATGAAAGTAGAATAGACATGAATACGTGGACTATGAGATAACATCCCCAATGTTATTCTGGCTATGATGTCCTGGCAACAAAATATACGGTTATTTGAATGAAATAGTCGATTCTATGTTACTATGCATAAATCATTTGATTTATCTCATTTTTACATTCGTTCCTCTTATTCATACTCTGCTTCGATTAAGTTGCAATTTAGTATCAGTAGAAGGAAATATTTTGAATGCTTAACCCATTGTCTTCTCAACATAACATTCAGTTGAATTCGTGATCTTACTGATAGATTTTGCATTTAAGCATCTACATAGCAGGATACTTGTCACCCGAAATTCTTTACTCTTTAAACCCGAACAAAAAGTACGAAAAAAGCTCAGCTTCCAAGAATAGTACATGTGGAAAAACAGGAGTTTTCATAAATTCTTATGTCTTCTATAAATGTAGAAAAATGTAGGAACCAGAAAAAAATTAGCAATAGTCTCAGTCATTATCCAAACCAAGAGAATGACGCATGCTAGATACCTAGAGTTTTCTTGTAACTCTACAAAGACATGCAGTTCAATAATGTGTTTTTATCGCTCCCCCCCATCCTCTGAAGGCATTTGTAGGAAATTATTGAATGTTTACAATACTACCTTCCTGAATAAAATACTCGAAGGTATATATGTGTCCATCCCTCCATAGTAATACAATTATAAGTTTTCCCATATATTTTGAAAGTGACAAAGTGGTACGTAATTAGAAACATTTTAATTCTTCACATCTAACGAACTAACTAATGCTTGAATATGATGTAATCTTCTTTGTACAACATATCTAAAATCATACATAGAGCTGAGATAAGTTTGTCGTTAGTTGTTTTAGGCTAATTACTACAAACTGGGTATCATTAAATATTCCATAGAATGATTCTCCAAATGTCTAATGTCATTTCAATTTGTTGAATAGTCATGCTTTCACAATCATTCTAATATTCATAAACATAGTAAGAAACAACAAGGAAATATGATTAGCACAAATCATTATTTGAGTTATATCTTATAGTATGCAACAATGATGACAAGCCTATTAATTGTACAAATTATTAGTGAACTAAGCTACTATTCATCATACTAGAATCTACTCTTTAGTATTACATATTAATGCTACCCATTTCTTTTGACAATCACCTTGTTAAACGAATCATTCAAATTTAGAACATACAATCAAGAGGTCAACATATTACATCAGGATTTATCCTTAAAAAATATGTGGTTCGTTTAAAGTATCTTGGAATATGGCTACAAAACACAAAATTTACATCATAAGGTTATCAGATGGCTAGGTTAAGTTGAAACTTGGTATAAATGAAGGGACACTTTGCAGAAACATTTAGTAAGAATTTGCAGAAAACATACGGCAAAAAATAGACAATAAATAGATGTTTATATTGTCACAATAGAGTCTAGAGTTCAAAATACATAGTGGGATAGAACTAGGTGCAACCATCTAAAAATTCAATGGATCTTAGTGACCTTCAACAAAATGTAGTAATTACAATATTAGGATGAGTCGAACGTTAAGAAATGAAACGAGAAACAAGAAGAATGCTCCTATCTACAGGAATGCCCTGATAGTTTTATGCGAAGTGATCAGTCATATACAAAAATACACCATTATGAAACGAAGTATAATTTGTGATATATAGACGAATAAAAAAGGTATTCAAAGTTGGTACACATTTGAATGTTGACAGACAAGTGGAATCCAGAAAACAGATTTCGTCGTGGGACTTAACAGCTGGAAGTACATACGAATCCCAGAAATGATAAAACTCATATCGAGACTTTTATTTGCTATCTACAGTCCAATCTCAATGATACTTGTAAAATATCACTATACCGGGACAATCTACACATATGTTAACAGTGACTGATCATCTCAATCTATAATAACACCAAGGGTGGGAGATACAGACCCTTCCATAAAAGGTATTTTAAATTGCTTATAAATGTTTTGCATAAAAATTTATTTCCCAATAAAATTTATACTACTTATAAGTAGTCTTATTTTTTCAAAAGAAGAATATTTGCTATATAAAAAGTCATTATATCGTAATAGAAACTAGCAACATATTCAATTCGAATAATTGAAATATTCATGCATTTAACACTTACTGGCATATAGACACACTATCACATACAATAAATACACAGAAGAGAACAGTATACAGGTTAAGTTTAATATTTTTTTTACTTTTAACTTTGAGAAAACTAACTTCGTATGAAATACAAAAACACACACTAGTTGTGTAAATAAATATGATCTTGTGTAAATAAACACATGCATTATTCTGGTCTTTTTTCTTTTCATTCTTTTTCTTCTTCTCCATTTCCGTTTTCTATTCATTTCTGGCTTTTTTTTTCTCTTCTTTGCTTACGCTTTCTATATCTTACTCATTTTGTTCATTGTAGGTTATTATTTTTTTTCTAAGTCAGAATGAATTCATGAATAAACGTGATGTGTTAGGTGTTTATAGAATTTTCTGATGGTAACAGCATATGTTTTAGTGTTAGTGTTACTGTGTGAATGAATGTCTACGTGAATGTTGATTACCTATTTCATTATTAGTATAAAATTATTTATTATTTAGGATTAATTAAAACAAATAGAATTGAAATGAGTAAATTTTAATGTTAGGCGTAAATGATACACATAGAAAGTTGCCAGCAACATCCAACGTCAGTTTTTAGTATTTGCTTAATACACATAATTATATTAGTGGTACGTATATATGCATTAACACTAAATGAACGAGATCAATCAAACAATATCTATTATCCCACGTACAGCATATACCATTGACTAGCATTCTTGAATCAAATCTGTCCTGGGATTTCTTCTCCAGTTCTTTTCAAATTCCATTCATTACTTTCATATCTGGCTCTAATTCTTGGTGAAATTTGTATTTTGATCTTCTCTTTTACTTTAGCTTTTAAAATTTCAAGTTAGTACTTGTCTTGTGACTTAGTTTGATTATTTTCTTAATGGGTGTTCTATCCACCTTCAGAGTCTCTTCCTGATTTCTTCCTCAGCTGGTAGATAAAAACGAAAGCAGAAGTATTATTCTTAATATTGATAGTAGTAGGAGTGTTGGTACTAGTAGTTATGGAAGTAGTTTAAACAGTAATAATAATAACCTGGTCAAATGTTTAGTGTACCTATTTACCAACTAAACATATATCACAATCAACTATCCTTTGATTTGGATTGTGACCAGCAAGCGGAATTCAGAACGAGCGTTCCGTCCTAATTGAAACTCATCGGCTGGATGTACCTGCATCCCAATTTCGATGTTCACAGTGGGATTCGAACTCAGTTTGCTTCGTGCCAAACGCCACCGCGTTCACCACTAGGCTACTGTGTCGATATCATTTTAAAATTTAATAATTATAACTGTCAACTGATTTATGTATTCACTTATATTTCCTACTATCAAAGAGTTCAGCCAGAAAAGTCACACTTTTTGACATTGAAACCTTTCAGTCCAACAACCAAGTAACAAGGAACAACACACATGATTGATGAAAAAGAAAACAACGGAATTCAGAACAACCTTTCTCAGCTGATAGAGAATATCAGATACTGACTACTGAAAAACAAAATCATTTATACAATATTTACCCGAATGACTGACTACAAAAGTGATTAAAAATTTATTGTATTAGATGAGCACCTCAGTTCCTTGTTAACTGAAGTTGGTACCTCTGAAATGGTTGTTCTTTCTCTTTTCTCTTTTTATCTATTTGTTATCTTACCTAACATCATCTACAAAGTGGTGCCCTTGGTGAGTATGCAAATGATTTTACTAGTTGTATGTCCTTTTGTTCCCTTTGTAATCTTAATGAAATAAATGGCTACTAAAAAGAATGTTGAATTTATTTTAAATATACCAATGAAATCAAAACACGTTTATTCAGTGAATGGATCTTTTTTAAACAAATTCAGTTGTAAGACTTACACGAGGCATGTGAGAGTCAGTTTATGTTTCTCAAGTGAGTAATTTAAGATGGTCTTACTGAGCCTTTCGTCATAGTTATCTTGTTTCCTTTTCTACTTTGTAGACTGTTCACCTTTGGTTCTGTGATTGTTTTCTTCTGTTGCTGAGCGAATGCACACAAATAACACAGAATCTGTTCACCATAGACATAATCATTAGTTGTCATATGAAGATTTTCGGATACCTAGTGTTATAAATAATCACTTATTTATTGAAGGAGGGGAGTTAGTGAAGCATGAAGGTTATGCGATAAGTAGGGTGGAGTCACAGCAGTTGTAAATATCATTAGATTAGGGTGAAAATTTACAAATGAAAATCGAGACAATTTGGATGGAGACAGTCGTTTTGGTAATAACATGACAATAATAATGGTCATGACAATGGATGATCGCTGCACTACATATCACAAATTGATGGAAGTGTGAATTCTACCATTGGATGCCGACCCAGTGGTGCCTGGAGCAAAACGGCTGTCTAGTGCTCCCTGGTTTTCAATGACACCCTGCCAACATCAATCTGTAGCATATTCAATCAATTAAATAACTAATCTCCACAAAAATAGCCATCGAAACTGAACTATTACATTTTTGTTGATTTTGAATTTCACCGCAGCATCAAATACAAACCACTCACTTCATTCATTCATTTCTTCATGTCATAATGTGACACAAATTCATCCTTTCCCATCTCCCCCTCCCCTACTGCATCTATACATTCATAAAAAAGCATGCAATTTCGTATTATACACATAGACTATAGAAATATGAAGTTGTAGGGATTGATGTAACCAGATTATTTTTATTAGATACATTCAAAGCAAAAGAAGAGCTCTCTCAAGTATTACAAATGCTGTGAATTCCATGTTGTTGTTATTCCATGTTATTATTACGAATAATAATAATAATAATAGTAGTAGTAGTAGTAGTAGTAGTGTGACTATTAGTAGTAATAGTGATATCGTGAGTAGTAGTAGTAGTAGAAGGAGAAGTAAGAGAAAACACCACTAAAACCTACCGATAAAATAACTGTCAAGTGGGATTCAGTAATAAGAATGAAAATACAGAATGATCTATAGAGAAACAAACTATAATTCAATTTCAAAGCAATTAGTTCTACAAATGTAAATTCATCGCAAAATGTCTGTTCTATGTTATAGTCTAAGTTGTCAGCCTCAGCTTGTAAACTAAATCTTATCATTAAATTTTGAAAGAAAACTATCCGAGAGATTTATTTCATACTATTATAATTCTAGTGTTGAATTACACTGTTTTATTCAAGATCACACACGTTTCTGCCTGTCCTAGCAATAACCTACACATTCTATTGTTGTTGTTGTTGTTATCGCCAACCTGTAAATACCAAAATCACTGAGTACAAAAATAATTTACCAGTTGAAATCAATATATGTTAAACACAAATAGAACAAAAAGTATCCACTGTGTGGGAAACACTTTGATGTATAGATATGACAATTATTTCGGTAGGTAGGTAGGTAGGTAGGTAGATAGATAGATAGATAGATAGATTATCAAAAGAAGAATGCATTAACAGTATGCATTTTGAATGACAGTTATAAAGTGTAGAATGATCATTTTCAAGTATTCATCTCTGTGTCAGTGATGTTTTGGTATTTCTCTTTCTATATCACATTCTTTATGTCCATGCATACTCACATGGCAATTGACAAATTGTCATTATAAAGTTGTTTATGTCAATAGTGATTATTGAACAAACAAACCCCAAAAATATTTTTCTCACGTTTCTAGATGACATGATCTGTCACTGTGAGTTTGATGTTGTTAGTGAAGAAGAAGAAGAAGAAGAAGAATAAACACGAATAACATTTAAAACTGATAAATAAATGTTTCTTCTAGAAAAAATAAATTTTCATAGATAATCATCAGGTTACTGTGTTATTCATTTGACATTATGTACTTTTGTATTTATCATATATTGTTTGTAGGTAATGAATGCTCATTACCAAAATAGGAGTTTATTTCGTATTCGATATTATAAATTGAGATGAGTTAGGCAACTATTTGAAATTGAGAAGTATTTGATAATGGTGTGCATTCAATAATGCATATAGTTCAGTTTCATTAATTACATCTTCACGCCAAAATTCTAGGAATTACCTTCAGATTCTAGTTATTAGTGAGATGGTATTCATTTTAACCTGGTGTTGTAGAGATTGTCGAGTATGATACACCTACTAATCGATTAAGATGAATAAAGTCGAACAAATATATTGCAAATTAACTGAAGTTATTAATATCAATCATTGGATATAAATTCATTGGTCTAAAAGTCAGGCGTTCTACAACAAACATGGATATCATGGACTGGACTCTCTAGTGTCGTCACGAATCCACACTACTGCGAAGTCCAATACTAAAAACAGATATTCAGTGGTTTTGGTTTGATAATAGTTATTTAAAGTACACCAATTTGTGGTTTTGATTTTAATTTCAACATCCATTTAAACGGAAGTTTATTTGAAAATAGATGAATTAGTTGCTTAATGATGAATGGACTCGAATTTCAAACCACAGTAGATCTCGAATGAAAAACTATACCTTACTGATTTCGGTTTAGTCAGGCCAATAGTGTTACTTATCTCTACACACATTGTATGCTACAAGGTAGAAAGCATAAAATTGTCAGATAAATGTATTACTTTATATTACAACAAGGCCAACTAATAAAGTTGACGAGTTATTAAGTGAGCTGTTAATAAATTGACAACTAAGACTTACTAAATATCCCACTTTATTAGTAATAAATTCAATCCATTGAATAAATGCTAAATACAATAAGCAATGTGTTGTATCATTACATATTCAAATAATGAGATGTCAGTCAATCAATCAATGCCTGTTACTCCATGTGGAGCATAGGCCACCCATCAGCATTCTCCAACCAACTCTGTCCTGGGCCTTCCTTTCCAGCTCTCCACAAGTTCTCTTCATTCTCTTCATGTCTGTTTCCAAGTCCCGCCGCAACGTGTTCTTGGCTCATCTTCTTTTACTTTGGCATTCAGCATTCCGAGAAAGGGCTTGTCTTGTGATGCACTTTGATGATTTCTTTAATGTGTGTCTTATCCACCTCCAGCGTCTCTTACTAATTTCTCCCCCAGTTTGAAGTTAATTTGTTCTCTGCCACAGAAGATTATTACTGATGGTAACTGGCCAACAAATTCGAAGTATCTTATGCAGACAGTTGTTTATAAATACTTGTATCTTTTGGATGATGCTTTCTGTAGTTCTCTAAGTTTTGAGCTCCATACAACAGAACTGTCTTCACATTTGTATTGAAAATTTTGACTTTGATATTGGCTGACAGTTGGTATGAGTTCCATATGTTTTTCGGTTGTAAATATGCTGTACTTGCCTTTCCAATCCTTGCCTTCACATCTGCATTAGACTCTCCTTGTTTGTCGATGATGCTGCCCAAGTATGCAAAGGATTGTACATCTTCCAGAATTTCTCCGTCAAGTGAAATTGGGTTTGTGTTTGTTGTTTTGTATCTGAGGATCTTGCTTTTTCCTTTGTGTATGTTGAGGCCTACTGCTGACGAGACTGCTGCTATATTGTTCGTCTTCATGTGCATTTGGTGCTGTTTGTGGGATAGAAGAGATATATCCAAGCCATATGCATGTAATGAGATGTAGTCAGTTGTAAATCCGCTATCTGTCCACATCCTTATGTTGATTCTATGCATCATAAACTATGAAAGAAGAGCCATTTCAAAACCAACAATATTAAGGTTGAATAGTTCTGTATGTTTATTACTTGCAAACTTAAAATCTATTTTTAAATTAATTCAGAAACACAGTATTTTCAGAAGAGATATCCAAAATGGGATAAGTGGTGAACTTTCAATTGTATTGGTAACCGATACAAACGATGATTGTTATTATTCAATCATTTACTCATAAAACGCTATTCACTCTTCATTTTTATTCATTACTTCCATTTGTTTTTAGTAATTATTATGTAATCAAGCCAATCAATCAATCAATCAATGCCTGTTACCCCAAGTGGAGCATAGACCGCCCACCAGCATTGTCCAACCAACTCTGTCCTGGGCTTTCTTTTCTAGCTCTTCCCAGGTGCTATTCATTCTGTTCATATCTGTTTCCAATTCCCGACGCAATGTGTTCCTGGGTCTTCCTCTGTTTCTTTGGCCTTTTAGGTTTCACGTTAGTGCTATGTAATCAAGCCGCACTCAACTTATTCCAGACTTAACATTTATAAGTTAAACTTCGGTTAGTCATTTTATGCAACCGAATTATTTGTAAGTCCTGTTTTACCTTTTATCTGTTTGCACTAATAAACCTTTATTCACATTATGTAATCAATTCGATTCGAGTTGTTTCTATAAAAGTATCACTCTTTTATCTAGAAATACACTACAGAAAACCCTTTGATTTCATATCCATTCCAGTCTTCTATATCTTGTGATAAACATTACCTGTCCGTTAAATTTACAATGATATTTATAAGCTACACTAATTACAATTAATGACCTATATGCAAATGAAGGGAATGGAATTAAGTACAATGAATTGAATGTTTACAATAAATATTGTTGTGAAGGAAACAATATCTATCAAAATCGATTATTGCACGTCAGTTTACTAGTATTTTGTTTATATACATATTTAATTAACTCCTCTTTCACAACTTAATACTCATTAATGTTGTAGTAAATGATACGACATCAATCTTATGTTAAACCATGAATATCACAAGGTATCTTGTAGTTATCAGTTGATTGCATTAAAAGAACTTTGCTTTTGAGAAACTGAAGTTAGTTGTTACTATATTTAGTCATTAATAAGAATGAGATTCATCGTTTGGGTGAAATCACTGTTCTGGATATTAAGCTTTTTCAATTAGTTTATTTAAGTAATCAGGTCTTCAGGTTATCAGTAAGGTTTACAGTAATCACTATATCCTTTTCTATAATTTTTTTCATTTTCTGTTAAAGGAGGAAGGGGAAGGGAATGTTACACATTACCGTGTAATAATCATTTAAATCGTCTGGAGTAATCTATAACTGTCTGGTACAAGTATATCAGCATGATGCAGTTTAAAATACTTAATTATAATGTATTTGGATATTCTAGTTATTTATCATGGACTCACATAGATCAGTCTCTGTTGCCATACGTGCATCTTGAGTTCAAAGCCTCGTTATAGTGGTTATTCACAAGTATTGTTTGAGTTGGATTGTGACTGGCAATTGGAATCCAGGGCTTGAGTTTCACCCCATTTGAGATTTGTCAGTTGGATGTACCTGTATCCAAATGTCGATGTTCACTCCTGGACACGAACTCAGCTCGTTTCATGCTCAGTACCACTGCGTTCACCACTGGGCTACTGAATCTAGTGATAATGTTTGGATCTACTATCGTAGAATATTAATTACTTTTTCAAAGTAATTATCGAAGGCATGTGATATCACCTTTAAAAGTCACTAAATTGTCGGGAAATGTTGAACAATCCTATTATACTTTCATTGTTTCTAACTAAATAAGTAAAAAATATTACCTTTATTTCCTAACAGGATGTCGATACTAACAACTTTTAAGTCAATAAACAACGAGCCACATAATAACTTCAAATTAAATTTCATCATTATCTGATACTATAACTATTTTGATTTAGGTTCAAATGACTCTTCAAAGTTACGGCTAACCACTAAAATTGTTATTTATCATTACCGTACTCAAGTTTATGGCTCAGCTATGTGATATCATCAATGAACAATATAGTTTTCAAAAGGAATACTGATTACTAAAGTTCTTAGGGGTAAAAATCAAATGAAAACTAAAGACTATGTGGAGAGTTAATCAATCAGTCGATGCCTGATACCTCTTGTGGAGTATAAGCCACCGATCAGCATTCTCAAACCAACTCTATTCAGCGTCTTCCTCTCCAGTTCTTCCCAGGGGAATCTCATTATTTCATGTCTGTTTCCAATTTCCGGGTCTGTTCTCTGATCTCCCTCTATTCCTTTATCCTTGAAGATTTAAGGTTACTGTTTACCTTTTGATGCAATATGGTGATTTTTACAATGGGTGCCCTATCCACACCGCTCTCCAGCAATTTTTCTCAATTTTTTCTTTAACTGGAGGTTATTTGGGTTGTTCTCTACCATAGAAGATTGCTACTCATACTGTCTGGCCAACGGATCATGAATATTTTTATGGATACCTGGTTATCGTAGTTTGCCATACATATTTCAGGTGCATACAACAGAATTGTCTTGATGTTAGTATTGAAACTTCTGACTTTGATACCGGTTGAGAGCTTATTTGAGTTCCAGATGTTCTACGCTTGTAGAAAGGCTATCCTTGCTTTGTAAATTTGTGTCCTTACATCTGCATCAGATTCTCTGTGTTTATCGACGGTACTGCTCACATCATCCATAGCCTTACCAAGAAGTGTGATTTGGTTGGTGCTTGCTATGTTGTTTCTAGTGATCTTGCTTTTTTTCTAGTGTATGTTGAGGCACACTGCTTCAGAGGCTATCTGTGGACAGTAAAGTTTATAAAACCAATAAATATTAAAACTGATTTAATGTAATTTTGTGAAGAATTATATTTGATTTTGTTGTTTGTATTCGTCACTGGCTGATTTTGGTTGGATATCAGTGAAAAATAGAGCATACTGAACAGCTGTTTCGTTCTAGGATGGAACTCTCTCCATCCGACGCTGAGAAAGCTAAAGCTATTGAGTTTTATTTCCTGTGGAGAATTGAGAGTACACACTGCCAACATGTCCGGTACTAGGGTGATATAGCTGTCCACTGCTGTATGGTTTCCTGTGATATTCAATGGGAATAAATATGACGAATACAAACAACAAATTTATTTGGATATTAACTAATAGAATTAAGTGATGAATTTTTAATATCGTAACTTGGATGTGGATACTCCACCTCTAAAACAACCTTTTATTTACGAACAGTCTCAGTCCACCTCATTTAAATTATTTGCTAAGTATGTTGCATTCAACTAATCAGGTCATAATGTGTTTATTCAAAGGATCAGTCACAGAGTAATTTACAATAAAAATTTCATTTCAAGCTTTAACTTTTATTATATTTGTAATTTTCATTGAATATGTCGTGCTGAAATATACTGACATGTTCATATAATAAAGTTACCAATAACTTCAGATGAAATCGTTAAGATGAACTTGTATATTCTCGTTGATTTGTTATAGACTGAAGCTCGTCAGTTTCTGTTGATATATGTGCATCCTGAGCGGAATGCCTCGATGTAACGAATTATTCACAAGTATTATCTAATTTGGATTGTGACTAGCAAGTGGAATCCAGGATGCACGTTTCGTCCCTATTTGGGACTCATCGGCTGGATGTACTTGCAATCCAATGTTGAAGTTCACAGTGGGATTCGAGCTCTGTCCATTTCGTGTCTTACGCCACTGCGTTCACCACTAAACTACTGAGTCCAAGCAGTCACACTAGTGCAATAGGTACATAGGTATTAGGATGCACTTGTATATTCCCGTTGATCTGTAATAGACTGAAGCTGCTCAGTCTCAGCAGTCTAGTGGTAAACGTGGTGGCGTTCGACACGAAACGGACCGAATTCGAATCTCACTGTGAAGATCAACATTGAGATCAGGTGCATTCAACCGATGAGTCCCAAATAGGACGGAACGCGCGTCCTGGATTCCACTAGACAGTTACAATCCAACTTAAATAATACTTCAGATGAAATCTTTGTTACCAATTACATTTTCATATAGTCCACTTAATAAATAAAAAACAAAGACCATAATTGTTGAGTATAATATACATAGTGGGCAATGAAAAAGTTGCGGATTAAGTATCAAATACAAATTCTTGAATGTATTTAAAATCAAGTGACTGCTACTCTGGAGTTTTAGGTTATTCCCATCTATCATCGCTGTTAATTTAACCAGTGATTATGGTTTTTATACAACATGAAGCTTTTTGGTTGAGAATTAATGCAAACCTAAAGAGTTCATTCACTTAATGAAACATAATATAATGTTCTTTTGACTGACTGTTGGCTAAAATGTTTGTATCTGCTACAGGTCAGTGTTAATTGGGCAGCATTGTAAACCAGGGATTACTGAACAACTGTTTCACTTTAGTAAGACACTTCTCATTTGTGCATACCTTCGATTACACGTGGGAACACAACCCACAGCCTTTAGGTCTAACATCATACGCTTAATCATCTGCACTACCAAACTGGTGTCCAGTAACAGAATTCTCATCGATTCGTGATTTCTACAAATCACTTTAGTACAAATGAAATGATATAATGATGGAATACGTCGTATCACAAAAAATGTAACCAAACCAAATTAATATTTCAAGAGTTTATGAAATACTTATTTACTTAATACTAAACTGGAAATCAAAATGAATGTAAGGAAATGTAGTTAATTAGAACCAAATTATATTGACTAATTATCTAATTGATATTCTTTTAATTTATAAAGCAAATTACTATCGTTCTAACTATCTATTAATCCTTAAAAATTCAAGATCTGGGACCAAATGTTCGACTCCTAGAATTGTAAACATTACAAAAATGTGTTACTTATAAACGTCAAAAGTATAGAATTCAGGTTAAGCTGAATCTTTTGCTTGGAACCACTTTATATTATAACACGGTTGATACGAAGTTGAATCATACAGAATAATAACAACATGACAACTCGACTTATAGGACTACTCGGTGGTCATTTCCACTCCTACTGTAAGTTTTCACGTGAATAGAATAGTTTTATAGAAACTTCCTAGACTATGAAGTTAACTGACATAACACCTAACATAATACGTATATCAAGCAAATTCTTTTGTATATTGCCTCCGACAACTTAACATCAAATTGAAAGCAAATTTATTACTATCTACGTATTAAGCGTATTTCTTGAATTAGATTATTCTCATTGTATTTCATTTCACCTTTAGCTATATGATTATTCTACATTGATCACCAATTTAAGCTTTCAATAGGATACAATATTCAATATAAAACAATAGAAGTACTATTAAAACAATACATTATTGTTCAATGTTTCAATAGTATCATTCATTCGCTACATTGCCTATTTATCATTTAATTTTAATCATTGGCTTTAATGATAATATCTTGTTGCTAGGCTATAAATCCGTTGAAATGGTTATATTTACTCAAAAGATTTATACTTTACTTAGCAGAATGTAATAAATATGGTATTATTATTATCATCAGTAGTATTATTAAGTAGATTGAAATAAATAAGTATTTTTGCTTTTACAATTCATGATATGAACAGTTTAGTACAAGGATGAGAATAAAGACAAACTTTATAAGTTCACCTTTAAACTAAAAATAAAAGAAAGAAAAACAAAAAAAAGTAAAAAACGGCAAAAAAAAACAGTTAGAAATGAAAACAAAAGTTGGTGAATGATAGAATAGAAGTGACAAAAGGAAAGATTGTCTACTTAATTGTTTGTTATATTGGGATATGTTTATGTGTGAAGAATAAATAGTATGAATTGAGTACCTATTAAATTTATATATTCAGATTTTAATTGAATGTTACTAAATAATCATTAGTAACTAGGAGGCACTAGATAACGATTTTACTGTAGTATGATAGTTTGCAGAAGTGAGTATCCATATAAGCCTACTAGGAACTGAAATACAAACCTTTAGAACTTGATATGAGCATTTAACCTTCTTAACATTGAGTTGATATTCAATAGTTTACACTGCGTACTTCAGTCGTCAATGGATACTGATGTGGTGTACTTACAGAAGAATGAAATAGACATCAAGTACTCTCCAGACTTTATTGGTTGTCTAACTATGATAAATTCATATGTGGTAATTATGAAAATACACTTTGTATACATAGCCAAAAGTTTCATCATGTCTTAACAGAAATTAATCATAGTAATATTCAACATAATGCAAGTACATTGCGTAAAAGTAGCAAGTCTCTTTGTAAAACTGACTCTTAAGTGCATCAAAAGTGACATGAAAGCTCACAAGTACCATGATTAAAAGGGACTTACTATATTGCATAATCAGCATCTTGTTGTATTAGTTATGATTGTTATTTCCCTTTTATAACATTAGACCATAGTCATTTATCGTAAAGCATACATACCACATTGACAACGTCCTACATGTTTTTTTTATTTTTCATACGGTTCATAAAATACTCTATAATGACAGTTGGTCTAAATGAGTAAACAAGAAGAAACAAAATAAAGTATAGAAAGTATTATAACAGTTTAACCTCAATGAAGTAAACCTACATGATAAACGAGTCACCTTATTAGTAAACCTGAAAATTAGTTATGGACAGTTTTCATGATGCAACAGCAGATCAGCTTATACTGAAATGATCTAAATCATATCAAATTAATATATCCTTATATTTTACAATATATCCAGTAATAACTGGTAATAGACGAGTACACAATAACTGCTAAGAAAAAAGTGTCTGTTATCAAGGATTTAGATGTCAAATAAAGTAAAGACGAAAAAACATGTTTGGTGGAATAGTGTTACAACATCACCTAGAATATCTTAAAGTATTTTATCCCCCAAAATGATAATACCCCTTGATGAATTAAATAAAATGCAGTACATAGGTACAAGAAATCAAATCACGTGCTTTTTCCACCAGAAATACATAAGTATTCTTGATATTAGTTCCTACTATCTAAATAAATAATTGGATTATCAGATTATTTAGTGCAGAGAAATAAACTAAAGGCCAATATACTCTTTGAATTAGGAATGATCAACTCAACTTTACAGATAGTTATAAACAGATACAGAGAAAACCAATGATTTGACTTCTGTGATTGATAACACTAAACTATTATCCAGTTATTAGGATAAGCTTGTATTTTCCCGTTGATTTGTAATGGACTAAAACTGGTCAGTCTCTTTTGCCATATGTGCATCCTGAGCGACTTGCCTCGATATAGCGATAATACACAAGTTCTATACTTAAGTTGGATTGTGACTGGCAAGTGGAATCCAGGACGCGAGTTTCGTCCTGTTTGGGACTCATCGCCTGGATGTACCTGCATCCCAATATTGACGGTGTGATTGTCTGGACACAGTAGTCTAGTGGTGAACGCACTGGCGTTTGGCACGAAGCAAACTGGGTTCGAATCCCAGTGTGAAGATCAACATTCGGATGCAGGTACATTCAGCCGATGAATCCCAAATAGAACGAAACGCCCGTCCTGGATTCCACTTGCCAGTCACAATCCAACTTAAATATGTATTATCCAGTTGGTTTTATAACATAAAGATGAATACTAACCAGGAAGCTAACAGTTACAACTTTGTAAGTGACGAATATCTGGAGCTAAATGAGACAGAGAAATTACACTAAAGCTATCACTTGAAATCAGTTAACATCAAGTTAGTGTAAACTTACTGAGATGAAATGTAAATCAGAACTACCATTTGGATTATGAAATTGTTAATAAATGTAATGGAACTCGTAAGTAGGTACTCATGTAGGCCAAGAATTAAGAAGAAACATTTAATAATTGCTTAGTAATATTCAATTGTATCTTTATTAATCTCAACTTACATTTGTAAATTTCTTTTACATTACAAATGATGATATTGATAATAATTAATACTACTTATTAAAGTAAGACAAGAATGGAATTTGATTGTCTATTGTCATTAACAATAAAATATCGTTAAATTGCAATTATGTTTACCTTGTAACTTGAGAATGAAGAAAGAAGGAAAGATGTATTACATTCTCTCTGCATTAATACACAATTCTCTATTCTCAGTTTCTACTTAATTATAATAATTAATAGAATTAACTCAATTCTTCATTATACTTAACAGCAAAGTCTAGAACCATTGAAAATGTTCCCCTACAGATGTTGTTAGGTGATTATGATTTGTATAGTTAATCATGCTAGAAATGACAAATATCCTATCAATTGCATAAAATAAACTTAGCATTATTGGAGAAATTAGCAACATTTGAAAATACAACTTCAATATATTATACTTACAACAAGCTTGAATATATTTGCCTTCATCACCTATGATGTCGTTAGTACACATTGCTATGGTATCTTCAATTATAATAAAATGGATATCTCATTTTGTCTTCGGTTGCTCATTATAGGAAATAACAAATATTACTAGTACGTTATTGCAAGAAATTAAATAGTTAATGGAGGGGATACATACCCTCAAAGTTTGTTCGTTTTCTATGAAATTCTACTTAAAGAATGGATATATATATATATATATATATATATATATTCAGGTTTGCCATACTAACAGGTGTCAACTAGCACAAAATATAGGTTAAGTAGGATTTCTTACTGACCGACTTCAACTACTCCACACCAAGATACAGTTAACTCGATGTTGAATTATACGAAATTAGTAGTTAGCTTTATGGGCCTAGTAAATATCACATTGGTAATTATACAGATATCAATCAATGCGAATGTCTCACTTGCGAGCAAAATAGTTCGGTAGTAACAACTTAGATCATTCAGCTGGATGACAATAGTTCATATCTTTTAGAGGGTATTGATTTCTTCATGATTACAACCAGGCTTTCTAATGATTCATGTTATCATATCCAATGATGATATTACATATCAAAGTAGATTGTATCTGATACTGTATGTTTAACTATCAATCTCAATAATTAATTAAAGGGGTTCAGCACTGTATAACCTTGCTGCATAGAAATTTTGTCTGTATTAATGACTGAAGTAAGTGTTAAATGGGTAGTAAGTGAATCTGTTGTAATCCCTAAAATAAGCGTCGAATAATACATCGACTGCCGTATTTTGACTACCACTAATAGCACAATATTCCCGATAAAGGACTGAAGTATTTTGCGTGTGAATCTTGTACAAGAGATTAGCTGTCTGATGTTAAACTCAATTGCGATTAAAACCATATCTAGGAAGTGTAACTTGTCTCACTACATCTCATACAACCAATATTCTGATAATGTTATTTATTCATTTGTTTTGTTAACGGATAGCGTATCAATACGTATAGCGAGCCAATATCAAACCGAAGTTATATCTGTCAAGTCCTTATTGTTCATCTAATTCTTAAGTCATATTGTAGTGGTCAGACTAAAAAACTCAATATTGCAACTCAAAACAGGTTAACTAATCCTTGTAAAGCTAAGTGATGTCATATTTCACTGTAACCACGCATGATCTCATATAGACTTTTAATGGGTGAATGAGTTGATAAGAAATAGTGAAACATTATTGTAGAACTTTCTGCCAACTGGTTTCATTTACGTATGATCATACATATAAATAGCATTATTTTATATCAACTTAACTATTACTCAACACTTATATGTGTATCATTTACTTTATTGAACTTACAATTTGCATGTTATATCCTACTGTATATCCACCTTCTTATTCAAAAGGAATGAATGTCTTTAATTGTTTCTAATTAACTAAATCACTTACACAATACTAGAATATGACTCCAGTTACTAAAATCATTGTTAAATTATGTTCAGGTCAATGTTCAAAATATTATGCTCAATCACTAGTCTGCTATTGAATATTTATATGATCATAAGGCATAACCACTATACCACCAGTGTTTTTCAGTGTTCTTGAATGAACAAAGTGTCATTTGTTTATCACATACAACTGGATTTTAAATATGTTTCGTTTTCCAGTTTCAATTCCGAGGTCGTCATTGCTTCACTGTTATGTCATCCCTTATTGTGATCAATTATTTTCATTGTTAAGTGTAAATGCATCATCTGTGATAACTAAGTTATCAACTGAACCCCTTTTTTCTCGGCGGTTTCCTTACTTACGTGACCCTCCACTTTACAGAATACAACGTGCTTTTTGACTAAACACAAACTGTTACACCATGTAATTCAACCATAACGTTTATAAAACCCAATTACCAAGTTTGTATCCATCTAATGATGCTGATCAAATGAAACTGCTCAAAACAAGGTAGATAGAGAGAGTGAAATTATAATCTGATTATCATGTAAATTTCAGGATTAGACTAATTAAAATTCCTCTTTTTCGGAATTAGATTTGACCATATTTAAAGGGTTTTGAATCTTAACGCTGCTGATATTATGAACTTTAGTCGATCAGTCTCTATTGTCAATATGAGCCTCCTAAGTGAGTTGGCTCGATATTGTCATTTAGTTAATTAAAAAAGAATGTAGAGAATGAAATCTCAGATTCATGTTTTGTCTTATTTGGGACTCATCAACTTGGCATATGTATATTCCAGAGTTGTTATTCACAATTTAGTTTAAACGCGTTACCTGTCAATTTATTGAGTCCCAATAACTATTAAATCATTTATTGAAGATGATTATATGTATATACGTATAAGAGTATTATCTATTTCGTTTATTGAGACTATGAACTAATAACAGAAATTGACATTTATTATCCATAATTTTAACAACGCGGTCTTTCAAAACTGTACATTTATAACACCAACCTTGTAAAATACCTAGTTAGCTTGATAGTTCAATTAAGCGATGGTACTAGATTCGAGTTCCTGAAATATAAATGATACATTCAACTGAAAAGTCACAAATAGAACCAGATATCCATCATGAATTCCATTGTTAATCATATTAACTATTTACAATTACAATCAATGATCAATGATAGTCAAGCTGAATTCCAATTTCAATTTGATGTTTTTCTCATATAAACAATAATATTATACAATGAAGTCTACTTAAAAATGATCTTTAAGAAAATATCATCATCTATTCAAGTGTTCCTCTTTAAAAGAATCCACTTTGAATCAACTTATGAATCTACTGAAACATTTAGCTAAATTAACTATTCAAAAGGATGAGATCTTTTAACGGAAAGGAAAAAAAGACGAAGAAACAGAACAAAACACCAAGTTAATGTGTACAATTTACTTAAATAACTGTTAACTGTTAATTGTCACTTAGTAAACTTATGTAGGAACCTATTAGAATTTAATTGAAATATACACACCTACAATCACAGTATACTTTCATCAATTAATCTAACTTAAATCAATATGCAGGTAATAAAAATCATGATTATTATTATTTTGTTTTCTTGCTTTTTTTTCCATGAATAGAAAACGTGCTCAAGTTGACAAATAACGGATCAGAAGAGATATCAATGTTAGGTAATGGAGTTTTGTTTAAGTTCTTTGTCAAGTTCATACTATGTATATGGACATATGATTATTATTCTATTGATATATAGACATGAATATACCTTGTTTAAGAACAAGTTGATCATAAAAGTAAGTGTTTTCAAACCTATTCAATTTGGTCATTTAGTTGTTTGTGTTCATCGCAGATTAATGATGGTTTAGTACCAATAAAAACTAGGGAACAATAAACAGCTGCTTTGTTTTAGTATGGGATTGCATGTCAGTGTACACCCTTCATTCCGCCTGGGAATCCAATCAAAGAATTTCAGGTCTTAAAGTGAACACTTAACCACCTGTACTACTAAGTCAATAGGCGCTCACTAGTAGAGTTAACACTTCCATCAATTTGTAATATGCATGACGATCACTCATTGCCCTTGGTGATAACTAACTCACTTCCAACAAGTTTGCATTTCGCCACTCATTAAAACTTTAAAAATGTAAGATAGTAGAAGTATATCACGAATCAATGGAAGTGAGAACTCTACCATTGTATTCCAGCTGGCTTAGTGGTGCAGATGGTTAAAGGTTCACTGTGGAACCAGAAAGACCTAAGTTGAACTCTCCGGAATAATCGAGAGTACATGCTATTAAAGAGTCACATACTAGGACGAAGCAATTGTCCGGTGCTCCTTAGTTTTCATTGCTACTGAACCAATATCAATCTATAAAGAATCCAAACAATTAAATCAATATTGTTTGTAGACATTCACTATTGTTTCAATTTAACAATCTTTATTATTTACAACTCAATTACAATTTCACCTGAAACAATCACAAAATAACTCATTTAATAAACGATTCAATTAAGTAATTTGCATAGATTCATTTAATTTATCTAAATGTTTAATCCATTAATTCAATAATCAGTTCGTATAAATTAATATTAAAAGAAGAACCTATGTTGTTTCATTTCCACTATGTTGCACAATTCTTTGTATATATCATCCCTATCTTCAGGAAATAAGAATACTTCATCATTAAGTGACATATGTTACCAAAATGTTTCATATATTTAACGAAAGTATATAGATGAGATATGAAATTTACCACTCTATATATATATACATACACTATATGTTACTAAGGTTAATGAACCGAATTGATAAAGCTCTAGGCAGGCATCTATAAACACATGATCAAACAGAAAGAAAGGGAAAACGAAGTAAACAGGCAATAACAACCAATATAACTAAATAAATTTCACCTTTTTATTTAATTTGGTCTACTGTTCATATTCTTCATCATCAATGGCTATCGATGATATGATTATATGTCCTGTAATACATTTATTAATGATTGTATATGCATGTAAATATATATTGGATATCTATTACATAATACAATCAATGCACGTGTTGACAGGTCACGTGTAATTCAAGAGAAACAAATAAACCCCCCCCCCAAAAAAAATATTTTGCAGCAACAAAATATAAAGTTTTTGTTTATTTAAGCAAGTTTTGTATAAGTCATAGCCTCTAGTTATTATAATGTATACCATTGAGTTAAATGCTGAAGGTCAAATGAAGTAAAATCATTTAATTTTGAACAAGTTTCAAAAGTAAGTTGTGTTGTACACATTCAATATTTAATCGATAGATAGAACTAAACATAGAAACAAATTAAATTCAGTGATTTACTTAAACAAGTTAAATCAATAGTATCTAAGTTAAATAAACAAATAAATAACTTGTTGTTGTTGTTGTTGTGTGAATTATCAGAGAACAGCAAAATGAAACCAAAAACGATATTTTTCTTTGTTTATTAACGAAAGAAGATAAATTCGATTAAAACAATAGTTCTAGTTTTATTTTCGCCTTTTATAGAATCAACATATACACTAAATGATAAGTTCTGTTACAGTTAAGTGAATTCTTCGAATGCTGAAGATAAATAAACATAAGAAAAGTTGATTATAAAGTAAGAAAATATAGTGAATATATGGATTGGATTCTTTTTTTTCAGTTGAGGAGCGAGGGGATGATATTAAGTGGAAAATTTAAACAGATTTAATTCTGGATATAAGTAGTATGAAGACTTAAACCCAATCTAAGCTCAATAGCTCAGAAGATAATGAATTTAAGGCAAAATTTATTGAGTTCAAGCAACCAAGTTAAACATAATCACTGGCATACACGAAGTAGGTATATTTAAATGACCAGTCTTAAATAAGATGAAATGCCTTACATAGTTGCCATTATTAGCCATATGTTTCGCTTGTCTAAAAATAAGTCAATTCATTTAAATGCTCGATGATGAACTATTCTTATACAAACTATGACTAATGACAGAAATGACAACTTTCTGAACACTATCGTAAATCATGGAGTTGGAAACTAATATAAGTGACATAATTGATATTTATGCTTTCAAATTACATAACATCTTAAATTCAATATATACATTTAACTTATAATGAAATCATTTTATAGTTCGTGTGAGCTAAGTGTATTTTAAATGACAGGTAAGGCGGTCGATCAAAGATATGACTTTATCAAACAAATAATATAGTCACATTTTGATCGATACTGATATTGACGGTTACTGACTTTCTTTGTGATGCAACAAAATCCTTACTCGATCACAACTTCAGCTTAATATCGTCTCATACTTTAATATTCCGATTTGGTAACTGAACCTTTCCTTATCAGTTAATGTCATTTTTTGCATCTATTTTCGGTAAGTTCCTCCTTAACTTCATTGTTGTAATAATTGAATATCTTTAGCGATGACATGTATTTGCAAATAAACTGTCTTTGATTATAATAATTACAAATGTCTACAGGTTTGAAAAAGATTATATTTACATCGTGAATTCGGATTCATTAACTATCTGTTAGCATAGACGATAGGCGGGGGGGGGGTGGGAGTATGAACCTGGTTATGTTTGTATTATAACACCACGGATTAACATTCTCTAGGTAACCATCAGAAGTCTGAAAGCACTTAAACTGTGTTTTATAGTAGTTAGTATCCATTAGTTTTCTAAGTTGTTTTAATTCATACTAAACATTATCTTCTTAACTACATGAAACTACGTTCCGGTTTATTATGATGAGTAACAATTTATTAATTCCAAGAATAGGATGTTTACATAATGTCTCGTTTAAAGATGAATTAAGTTACAATCTACGTTTAACTAGATAACAAATGTAAACCGTGGAGCATGTTACAATTATCTTGTTTTTATCTGAAACGTTTCGACAGAAACCATATTTCACTGAGACAGAGATCTGACCTAAGGTATTTTAAGTTAGCAGTAAGCGCATTAACTGTAGATACTTGAGTTGGTGCTCGACAATTCACATTTTCATCATTAAGTAAGCAAACCCTGACTGTTATCCTTAATATTAGTCTGAAATCTGATTAGGCTAAGCTCCATTAATCTCGGTTTTCATTAGAACTCCTGGACCTTAGCTACCAGTAAGTTCATAATACTTATTAAGCTTGGCTTTTTTGCAATGATGATTTGATTTGAACAAAGTTTAAATCTTTTGTTGAGAATGTACAAATGCGGCTACTATATCTTCTGGCTACCTGTGAGCTCATCCAAGTATGCTGTCATATAAATCATCGTCATCTCTGTTTGGTATGATGGTCAGTGGAAATAACGACAACACAGATTAGAAGTTTCATTTAGTGAGAATAAACCAGTTGGTTCGTCGTATTGTTTTCTGGTTTTATGTTTACAGCTAGACCAGGATACTGTGATCATGGTGTGAAGATGATAATTAAGCAATAACACAGGACAGTTGTTGACTATTCCTTAGATTTTAGGCTGAAATCAGCTTATACAAACAAGTCTCTTAACACTGTAATTAAGCATTTAATAAAAATAGTGATAGTTTGTTCATTATATTCCCAGGTCTTTATAAACATCAACATGATAATTCAGAAAAACCATTTGAATAGTCTGGTAACAAGTGAACTGATAAACCAAGACAACATACTCTTCGTTGTTTTTACACTTTTTATAGATACAAAAGAATCAATAATCAAACACTATCACTTCGATATAGTAGAAACCATCCCTATAACTTAATGCCAAAATGATCTATAAATTAAATTTTTGTCGGTTATCTCTAAAGTGTACCAGCTACTCACCAAAATATCATAAATTTATGATAAATATAAACTATTATACTGCAACTTGTTTTTGTTATAATGAAGGAAAAGCTTATATTGATGAATGTTTGCTTGGTTATTTGAACCCACTATAGCTGGGAGATAATTACTCACAAATCTAACTGACTGATGAAAATGCTCTCTTCTCATACTAACGTATACCAAAAGACAGAATAACTGGTCATCAACTATGGGTCTACTTATAAAACAAATTATCACCAAAACTCGAAATTTATAACACAAAATAAGTAGAGCCAAAGTTCATTTAAAAGATCAGTTAGTGTTAAATATCGTTTCATAGGCCATTCTTGAACCGATGGAATTTGGAAATGAATATCAAGTTTACATAGTGCTGCCAATAACAGACGATCTGCAGGTTTAGAACACTTTATGAAGTGATAAGGACGAAGGTTCGATTCCTGATTAGGCCGTAAATATTCAATACTGAAGAGACTATTTGTCCATCTAGTACTTATTTATCGATGTGAAAAGTTTGATTTATTTTTATCTTCATTGGTTCTGCTCATTAAATTTTAATTACTTGATAATTTCAAGATGGTGCTAAGTAGTTCAATCAGCTATTGAATTCATTAACACATTTTCGCGGTAAAACAACCAAATATTTCATTTAGTATGCAACCAACATAAAAACCTAGGAAGCATATTTTTTTCTAATTCAGAACACATTAGGTGAATGTACTTAGATCCCAATATCGCTATTCACACTAAGATGTTTATAACTCTATACTATTACTCACTACACTGAGTCCAGGCAGCAACTTACAATTTCAAAGAAATAAAACCTAATATTATGTGTAAATTCCACTTGTTTATACTCAGTACTGTGAATGATCGATTTCTGTTGCTACAATTTTTGTTAATTTTGATTAGAGTAATACACATCGTAAGTCGGTTTAAGCTTCTGATTTATTATCATGTTACTATGACTACGGTTTCGCGTATTTCACTTATCAGCACACTCACTAAAACCTGTAAACATTACATTGTGATGTTTAAAATTGAAATAAAAGCTACTTTACATGCAGTTCTTATTTCCTATAAAATGTTAAATTAGCTATTAAGTTTATTATATCTGAAGAGTTATGATTACTGAGTACATTACTATGTTAAGATAAACACTGTAGCTTCAGCATTGCTTGATTTTTTTTTTTAAAATTAGACCAGATTAAAATGAAGAATGGTCAGTTTTAACTAACGTAGAACTCGGGGCATTAGCAAATTGGTCAAGTTGCTGTACCATACTAGCACGACGTAATCTAATTTACAAGATCAATACTACAGCATAATCCATCAGGAAGAAATGAAGCAAATGAACAAACAGCAGAGTAGTGGAACCTACGATACAAAAGAACATGAAGAATAAATACATTTGAGTCATTGTGACTGATTCTTGGTCATACCACCCAATGACTTCAGCCACTGATCACAATAATCCCGCTGACCATAACCAGGTAAAAGTAACATCTTGAATTCTGTAAATTTCAAGCAATTAATTCCTTGAGGCAAATTAATAATAATCTTATTATTGATAAACCTAGTAACAAAGTTAAATTGATCGTATATTCTCTCTTCACCTTCTCTTCTCTAAAAATTAAAATGAACCAATCAAAAATTAGAATAAAACGCTTATAGATTTTATTTAATTAACCAATCAGAAATATTCGCGGAATGTGTTATACTTGAAATAAACTCATTCAATGTTTATCATTAGGTTCTCTTTGTTACACATGTGAAGAGAAAGCAAAGTAAAAGAAAAAAACTAAAAGAAAAATAAAATAAAAGAATAGGTGACAGAGATATGTGTATAGGTTACTAATATGAATTAGATTGAACCGATTCATTGAGTAGATTGGTTTGTACTTTTTAACCAATCGGTTAATTGTTATTTGTTACTGTTGTTGTTATTGCTGCTGCTGCTAACTTTCAATTATGAGAAACTATTGTGGTTAGAAGAATAAAATAAGTGATTATGTACTCAAAACATACATACAATTTTTAATACAAATAAATATACAAGTAATATGTATGAGTTTTGTATGAAGACATTGAAGTAATAATAAGCGTAGGTGTATGAATTGATAATGTATTATATCCTATGAACACTGACATCTTCAATGAGTATAACTAGATAAAACGAAGTTTATTCTGTACTGAGCACCTTGTGACATTGATATCCACTATACTAACTCTATATGAATACAGGATTAATAATTTTGTTTCATAAGAATTGAATTGAATAGATAGTTACTATACAAGAGTAGAAGATACCTATAATACAGTTTGAGAAATAAACGAATTAGTGCATATATAAATAAACTTTAATTGTATGTAAAACTTAAAATATACATTGAATAAAAGTTTTATTGAATAAAACAAACAAATGGACATTGAACAGTGTTTATTAACAAGTAATCTTTCGAGCGAAGATATAATGAAAAGATCTAATTCAATTAATTGTAACCTTATAAATAGAATTAATTCAACAACTGATGTTGATATACATCCAGTAAACTATTCAACTTATCAATCAGATCCATCAAATTTTTTACATTTAAATGATAATATATCATGGTTTCCAAATTTATCATCTACGTATTATTCACCTTCATCATCAACAACAACATTATCTTCATCATGTGTCATTAATACTACAGCTTCTAGTGGAGTTGTACATCTTGACAAACAAACATGCAATTCTTCACCAATTTGGTATAATCATAATCATAATAATAATAATAATTTTACAACAAATGAATTATGGTCAAATTTTGGAGAATATAGTGAGATAATTGATAAAATGAATTCACAGTATGATCAATGTCTTCAACTTCCTCAGCATCATCACATTCATTTAGAAAACAACCATACCCAACAGAAACCAATCGATAAACAAACTGATTTCATTCAGTCTTATGATAATCCTGTAGGTTTAGTTGAAACGTTATCCCCATTAACTTTATCAACAATAACATCTAGAGTAACACTAACCACCGATGAGAATAATGATCTGAATCAAAATAATCAAGTTAATCGTTACTTTACAGAAACTCAGAATAGAAATAATAAAATGACATCTGTTAGTGAGCCATCTCGTCAGTGCATTAGTAATATTACTATGGGTAGCGGCAGATCATGTCAAAACCATGAGTTTACAGTCAGTTTCCCAGAAAATTTAACATTTATACCAAGTCCGACAAAAAATTTAAGTGATCCTCAGTTGCATGTAGAAAATGACGATCTAGGAGTTCGTCATTTATCCCATCATCATCTTCTACAGCAACATCACACAACAGCTTCAGATTATCTACATCTTCTTCAATCGAATGAATCATCTCAGCTACAAAATAATCGAAATTTATCATCCAATCAAAGTGACATGAATTTTAAACAACTGTCTTCATCTCTATCAACTACATCATCGAAAGGATCCAGTGTCCCATTGCCTGTACCAGCTATGGTCTATCAACATCAACAACAATTACAGCAATTAAATAATCATTCGAATTTTTTACAAAATTCACCAAATTCATCAAAGCAATCATGCCATCCTAAACCACCATATTCATATATTAGTTTAATTACAATGGCAATACAAAATTCTACAACAAGAATGTGTACATTATCAGAGATATATCAATTCATTATTGATTTATTCCCATACTATCGACAGCATCAACAAAGATGGCAAAATTCTATCCGACATTCTCTTTCATTTAATGATTGTTTTGTTAAAGTATCACGTAGTCCAGATAAACCAGGAAAAGGCTCCTATTGGACACTACATCCAGATTCTGGTAATATGTTTGAAAATGGTTGTTATTTAAGGCGTCAGAAACGTTTTAAAGATCCTAAACGTGAAATAAGTCATCGAAGTCAACGTAATAGTAACAATAATCATAATAACACTAGTAATATTAGTATAATAACATCATCATCATCAACAACAGCAGCGGTTACTGGTAACATGGATAACATGAATGCAATTGTTGATATTAGTGGTGATAATACTATTTTACATTCGTCAAATGATCACTTAATCCTACCAACTGGTATGAAACGTACTTATTCGAAGACAGAAGGTAATCTATTGAGAAATATGGACTTAAATGAACAAATATTACACAACCGTATGAAATCATTTCCTGTCGGTATGACAATGGGAAGCGATGAAGTCTATGATAGAGTAAATGATGATGATGCTGAAGATGATAATGATGACGATGATGCTGATGATTTAGAAGACGAAGAAATTAATGATGAAGACGACGAATATGATGATCAACAACAAGAGACTGACAATAATATGACAAATAGTAATGATGATGACTTTAATCAATCTGATTTGAATGACAAGATTCAAATGGAGCATTCAATAATAGAGCAACAGCAACAATACTATTCCCATAATCATCTCCAAAAAGGTTCGCCAAAAACAAGGCAATATGCAAGAAATATTGAACATAAGATTAGAAGTGATGCCATCAAAGATATGCATGAGAAATCAGTGAACAAATTTAAATCATCTCAATTGTTTCTACTAAGTCCATATGATAGTCGTGATTCAACGAGGTATATTACAGATATTGTTTATCCAGAAAGTAATTATGAACAAATGAATAGTTTTGGCAACTACATACTTGATCAACCAATTCAACATCATCTTCATTCTACTCAACAACTTGATAATTATACAGATAAACATTTATCTTCTGTAAAGAAAACTACAAATCAATTAAGTAGTATAAAATCAAATATGTTAGATTCATATAATCCCATCACGGATTCAACATTACTATATGGTAGAAACAGTTCGTCATTGACAGAATATTTTGCAACAGAAGCACAAATTTCATCGAATACATTCACTGTGTCACAACTTTCATCACCTACTACATATCACTATAATAATTCACGAGTAAATATACTCCCTGAAATGTATTATCCTTCGAATAGTGATTGTAATATGCATCGGTATATTACAATGAATAATTCATCAACATGTATAAATCTAATGAATAGTAGTTCTGTTACCATTACTACTACTACTACTACTACAATGACTGCAACGACAGGTACTAGTACGACAACGACACGTGATAACAGTGATAATTGTACTGTAACCAATTTAGATAATTTTAATTTAATGTCAACAGTAGAAAAATATTATAATATGAATGAAAATTGTCATGAAATTAAATTGGAAGACCGACAGTATCATTTTAATGAATATCCCAGTACTCGACAATCCATTTTATCAAAATTAACGAAAACTCCAACAACAATGATAAACGTGACAACACCAACAGTGATATCACATTATCTAAGTCATAATTATGATGAAAATCAGTATGTTTCATGTACTGAAGCATCATTCATCGATACAAATGATGTACATAACTTATCGAGCATAATTACTACTTCACATATAACACCATCATTACCAGTAGTATCATTAACGGCATGTATGCCATCGTCATTAACCACCTTGTGTATGACAAGTAATTCTGATAGAATTAATCCATCTAACTCTTTATCGTCCACGCCATCAGTAGCGTTATCATTGACAGTAACAATAGGATGCACAAATCCATCATACACTATGTCGGATTCATTCATAAGTTGCCCTACAAGAATGTTAGAGTCAAATACATGGAATACAAAGTATTCTCACTTAGAAGAATGTAAAGATAATTTATTCAGATATATTAAAGAATGTAAAGAAGCTGGACAAGTAAATCATCTAACTGTTCAAAGTACCAACAGTAGTAAAGTGACTAGTGAAGTTGTTAATAAATGTATTACTACTAACGATTCTAGGGATAATAATGAAGATGGAGATGTAGATTGTGATGACGATGATGATGATGACGATGAAGATGATGATAATGATGAAGTAATCAATCATTCTGAAAATTTGAATAAACCATTTTCAATTGATCATTTAATGCATTTTCAAAATCCTGACTTAAATATAACAAATGCAACAAATACACTATTACAATATGCAGCAAAAACTGATCTATCTGTATATGATAAATTAAGAACTTCAACATTTCTATTTGATAATAACTCAACAATATCTATAAATGGTAGATGAATTGTTTATATATATAAGAAGAGATATTTAGAATATCAATGATGGTAAGTTAGAATAATGGTTTTTGTAACTTAACGTTTTGAACTACTTCAATTTTACATTAATACATGTGATTAACTACATGACTGTTGTATTGTAGTTTTAGTACAATCTTCGTCCTTCAGTCATGTGCTGTGTTTAATAAATATGGCGAATGCATTGAACTAGGATGAATTCATTGTATTCTGTATATATCATCATTGTTATTATGTGAAAATAATAGTTTACCAACCTGTTATAGTTTACAATCTGAAGTTCTGAGTATTCAATGACAGACCACTATAACACTTGATAACTGACAGAGAACAAGAATGAACTCAACAATGCAAACTGATTTAAGTCAAAAAAAAAAACAATTTTCTCAGAATGTAACTGATATCATTTTAATTTGTTTCGCTTGGCAACCAGATTCTGTTAATTAGGTTAATTGAATAGTCAAGATGGTTGTTTTGTTATAAATACTGTCAATTCATAATAAGTAGCATAGATCTATATCTAATGGTCATCATTTTTGATAAATTTTCCTAACGTATTTATGGTTTATTAGGATAAGCTTGTGTTTTCCCGTTGATTTGTAATGGACTGAAACTGGTCAGTCACTGTTGCCATATGTTCTTCCTAAGCTGATTGCCTCGATATAGCGATAGTACGCAAGTAATATTTAATTTGAATTGTGACTGGCAAGTGGAATCCAGGATGCGCGTTTCGTCCTATGGTTTAATTAAACAACAGTTTCCAGCACAACTTTATAATAAATAGACAGAGTCATTATAATTGTAAATTGACAATATCTGCACACTGTAAAATCTTAAAGTCAGTGGACTGAGTAGTGCGAAGACCGGAACAAAATGAATATTCATTACTTTGTTCAGTCTTTATTAAGTGTTTATAATTTATCCATCACAATATTTGCGACAAGTGAAGAGCTCAGTGAACTCGAAACGTTAACTAATAACGTTTGAATATTAACTATAAGATATAGGTATATTGGGCTTATGAATCCCAAACAGGACGAAACATGCACCCCTCCCCACGTGAATTCACTGTAGTCACATACCAAATTATTTGTTCGGATATATGGTTTACTCAGGAAACTGGAGATATTTCAGTAGTAATACACAAAAGTTATCAAAATGGTCGTATTTTTATCTATTCCACGAAACAATTGCTAAAATGAATGATCTATCCTTGTTGTCTGAATACCCCTAAATCATATATCATTGTACAGTATGCTGTAAAATTGCTTCAGTTATTTAATGATTTGAAGTTAGAAAGTTTATCATTGTGATCCAAAATTACATAACTTTAATGCTTCCCACATCTACAACTTTCCACCACTCATAAATTGTAGTCTACGTTGTATAGGTGTCCAGTGCTTCAGCTGATTCATTAGTTTCTTAACTTCTATTAGACTATACTGAAAGTTAGCTTTAATTCATACAATCACTAAGGACTTCTCATTGTAATAATATCTATTCACTACTATAGACAAATCAATCCTCAAGGAAATAATTGACAGGTAATTTTTGTTTTAAGATACTACCAATTTATTTAAGTTGGATTTTGATTGGTAAGTGGAAACCATGAAGCACTCTTCCTCCTGTTTGGGACTAATACACGTATTTAAATTATATCCCTTCATTATTTTTGTCATTATAAAGGATTAGTAATATAAATAATGGTAATCATTATCATCATTTTTGATATACATATGCATAGAATTGTTTAAGTCTTTGTGTATCCATAGGAATTTTCAGTCATAACTGAATGTCACAGTAATAAAGTATCTTTAACAACTCTTTATCTTCTTTCAGTTATATGTAGGACATAATCCATTGTCTGTAGTGAACTGAAGATGTGTTTAAGATAATTTTTTAACTAAGTTCATGTCAGGATTCACTAACCTACAATATTTTCATCTAATAAAGGAAATAATTACTAAAGAATAAGTTACTAACTAATTATTATTATACAACTGATATTGTGGAAGTTTTCCCATCAACTATTTTGTTGAAATTAAACTGTATAAAAAGTACTTAGACGAATTGGTGACTGACTTGGGATAACATGTCATTTATCCCCTCAAAATAGTCATTTTGATTTAGTTGTTGCATAAATGAATTATTTTCATAGAAGATAGAGTGTATATCACAAGACTGGTCACCTCATATTTAACCATTATCTTTGGTCCTTGAAGTCTTTTAGTGTGTATGATATTTCTCAATTAATGCAATTACTGCCTCTGAATTTACCTAACCATATAATAACTCTGTTAGTTTAAAAATGAACAAGATATTCATTCAAATGGTTATTCTGACAGTCGATTAAATATAAATGTTGACTAATTCATTTAAATTGAGTGATTGAATGATGTAGGGTCAATCATAATACTTGAAAGTTTTCAGTTGAATCCCTTAAGATGTTATAGATTCAGTGTATTGAATTCATAATAAAGTGACAATCTGGTGCTTATTAGGTTATTATCAAAGATATTGATTTCTGTAAATCATTAGTAAACTCTTTAAACAATGAATAAATAAACGCTTTATTCAAATGTTACTATACTCAAGTTGTAGACAATCTACTTTTCTCTGATTGACTTATTCTTCACTAGACTAAATAAAAAATTATCGAAAGTAGATCTATTCATCCTTTCAGGTGTTATTCAGCAACAAGGCAAATTTTTAGCTTATAATGCCTAGAAATATAATCTAATAGTTTATACACGCATGTGTTATTTACTTAGGTATTAGTCAAGAATATTTCTCATGATGACGGAAATCCATACGTAACATGTATGCGACTGACGCTCAGTGAAGTTTACACACAACATTATTAGATGTTGTGTAACTTTTAAGTCACTGGTTTCAGTTTATACACTAACCAAAATCACATTTTTACCAATTGGCTTTATATCCCAGAAATAGATTTTTGCTGTTAATAATGACAAATTATCACTGAGAATAAGACGATTCTAGCTAGTTACTTCAAACTGTGTCTAATTTAAGATGTGGGGTAATTGCTAAAAGTGGAATCAACGATTCAGGTTATGCTCCAACTGATACATGTCAGTTAGATTTACCATTTATATCCTGTTACTGATGTCAACGGTGTACTCAAACCTAGTGCCCTTCATTTCATGTGGATACTAGTTAGTCATTTAGGCACTAAAACCGGATGGATTTCAACTTGTTCAAAAGGGAATACTGACTATATTATTAGTTAAAGCTTATATTAACCATGATATGGTAAAGAGGATACTATGACAATATCAGTTCATTTTATCGTTCATACATACATCCATTATCTGACAAATTGACAAAATAAATTTTCAATTAGGATGGTTATTTTTGTGGAGATTGGTTATTTTGTTTGATTGACTATATCACAGATTGATGTTAGCAGGGTGCGAACTGCTGAGGAGTTCCACACTAGAATGAAACAGCTGTCCAGTACTCTCTGGTTTTCAATGGTACCCTGCCAACATCAATCTGTGATATAGTCAATCAAATGAAATAACCAATCTCCACAAAAGTAACCATCCTAATTGAAATATAATAATGAGTTCATTAGTGACTAACTCCAGGATGTTCCTGAAGCTCTAGTGAGAAGTCGTGACTGGTGGAGTTCAGAATTGACGGGTTTAAGATAGTTATCACCAATGACAATGAATGATCGTCGCGTTATATATCACAAACTGATGGAAGTGGGAATTCCATTATTGGATGCCGACCCAGTGGTGCAGATGGTTAGCCGTTCGCGTCAACCTGAATAAATAAATTTTGTTGGTACTTGTTAACAAAATACTAATTTAATATTGGTAAACATTTTAGTATTCGGTTTCAAGATGCAGATGGAATATATGAAAACCAGCAGTACATTATGTATATTATGCTTAAAATAAAAGAGTACTCTTGCTTCTATTAAGTAGCAGCGTAGCCAATATTCATTGTTAACAATGTTTCTTCAATAAAACAGAACAGTAAAATAATACAGAAATCACACATTTTGTTAAATCAGTTAAATTTTAAAAACTCAATTAATTACATCGAATAACTATCGGTTGAAGTATCATAAAAACTTGGGGACGTAATACGGATATTTTGCTATAGAATGGGACTCCCACACCTGGGCTTACAGCCATCCTAAGCCTGAATAAAGGAGGAAGGTTGGGTACAAGGTTACCAACTCCAACTTTGATGACGAAAGGTCAGCCAGAACAGTCCTTTAGACCATTTAAACTCTGCACTGGGAGTCGGAAGGTCTTCATTTCGAGTTATGACGACTCATCGTGGAAACCGAGTTTCTTCAGAAGTCACGAGGCCAATGCCTTTTCTGGCAATCAAAACATCAATTAATGTAGGTACACAAAATGGTTACTCGATGTGGGAGGCAGGTAGAAGCATCCAAATAGCTAAAGAAATGAAAAAATACAACCTGGAGATACTTAGAATAAGTAAAACCTATTGGTTACAAGCTAGACAGAAAATAATATCCTCAGAAGTGCTCTTTTACTCTAGTCACAAAGAAGAGCATGTCTCGTACACACATGAGGAGTAGTGCTAAAGTAATTCCGAGAAGAATGAAAGGCACTTATACGATGGGAACCCGATGGACCTAGGATCATCAAAACGTCCTTCAGGACAAAGAAGGAGGGGGCTTACAATTGATATCATCCAGTACTGTGCACTCATCAACGACAGCTACGAAGACAACTAAGGTCAGTAATGTGCGAGGCTGCAGTCAACCATCGAGAAATGCTCAGCCAAGGACCTGACCATTTATGATGGTTGGCCTAAATCCCAAGGTTAGAATGGACAACACCGAATATGAAGACATTATGGGACGACATGAACTAGGAGAAAGGAGCGAAAACGGTGAAAGGTTTGCAAACTTGTGTGCCTTCAACGAAATGCTTGTAGGTGCCACCATATCCTCCCACATACGTTTACACAAAGCTACATGGAATTCATCATCAACATTACAGAGAACCAAATCGACCACATTCGTAACAGTAAGAAGTTCAGAAGGACCATGAAAGACCTAAAAACAAGGAGAGTAGCTGATTTGACTTTAGATCACCATCTGGTAGTGGCTAAAATGAAACTGAAGCTGAAATAGCACTGGACAACTTAATCAAAAGTACTACAAACGTCTAATACAACCCTTCTTCGTGATACTAACCAACTCAACAAATTCAAAATAATTCTCAACAATAATTTCCAAGTCTTTCACGATCTTCTAGAAGAAAACGAGACCACAATGGATGGGGAGGAACAACTGGAAATAGATTAAAGGAGCAATAATTTCAACATATCAGGAGGTTTTGTGTCGCAAGGAGCACAATCATAAGGAATGGGTCTCTGTTAGTATCCTGGCTAAGATCCAAGAATGGAGAAGCAAGAAGACAGCAATTAATAACAGCTGGACAAGAACAGAGAAAGCCAAGGCAGAGGTCGGATACACAGAAGCCAACAAGCAAGTGAAGAGACACATTAAGTCGGATAAACGGAAATATGTGGAGGACCTACCAACGACGGCAGAAAACGCCACAAGAGAAGAAAATATGAGACGCCTGTACGAAACGACGAAGAAACCAGCTGGAAAATATATTAAGATATAACGGCCAGTCAAGAACAAGGCTGGCAAACTAATCACTGAGGTTCAAGGACAACGAAACAGGTGGGTAGAACAATTCTCAGGACTCATGAATAGACTAGTTCCACTGAACCTACCAGTCATCGGGGCAGTATCTACAGATCTCTCAATAAACATTGACCTACCAACATTTGGAGGAATTAACATAGCCTTCCGACAAATCAAGAGTGGAGAATTAGCAGGGCCAGACAGTATACCAAAAGAAGTACTGAAGTCAGATGTAGAAGAAACTGTAAAGATATTCCACGTCCTCTCCAGTGAGATTTGGGAGGAAGAACAAGTGCCAGCAGACTGGAAAGTAGGGTGACTCATCAAGATACCAAAGAAAGGAGATCTTAGCAAATGTGAAAAATACAGCGGCATCACTCTACTTTCAGTACCACGAAAAGTCCCTAATAAAGTTCTGTTGAACTGATTGAAAGATTACGTAAACACTCAACTTTAAGATCAACATGCAGGATCATTCATGTTTCGACCAAATCGTGACACAACGGATCGTTGATGAATAATCAGTTGAATGAAATTCACCACTCTACATCAATTTCCTTGATAGTGAGAAAGCATTTGATAGTGTGGACAGGAGAATATTATAAAGACCTTCCTCGACACTATGATGTACCTGAGAAGATTGTCAATAATTCTTATGACGGACTACACTGCTGGATCAAGCATGGAGGAAGCTTACAGGTTAATTGGAGGGGAAGACGGATATCCGACAAGGCTGTCTACTCTCAACCTTCCTCATTCTTCTAGTGGTTAACTGGATTAATAATATCTCAACATCTCATGGGAGGTACGGAATACAGTGGACATATTGAATGAGGCTGGGTGATCTGGACTTAGGAGATGACCTAGCCCCTTCGTCTCACACAGCAACAAATGCAGGCGGATAAGGACAGTGTAGCAGCAGCCTCTGTAGCAGTAGGCCTTAACATAAACATGGTGAAAGGAACAACCTTAGATACGAAACGATGAGCACCTACCGAATTACACTCGATGAAGAAGCTCTGGGAGATACGGAAACTGTTACCCACATAGGAAAAGTCATCAATTAATAGGGAGATCTGATGCAGATGTGAGGGCATGGATTGGCAAGGCAAAAATAGCATTTCTACAACTGAAAAACTTCAAAAACTCAAATTAACTGTCAGCTAACGCCAAAGTCAAAATTTTCAAAACAAACATTAGGACAGTTATATTGCATGAAGCTGAAACTTGTATGGAGAACTGTGTGGAGCAACATTCAAAAGAAACAAGTATCTACGAACAGTTGTTTGCCCAAGATACTCCAATTCTGTTGTCCAAACACCATCAACAACAACCTACTGTGGTAGGGAACACTCCAACCAATCTCCAGCTGGAGAAGAAATTAGGAAAAATTATCCAGGAGTGGATAAGACACACACTAACGAAGTCATCGCACTACGTCACTAGGTAAGCCCTAACTTGGAGTCATCAAAGGCAAGGTAAAAGAGGGAGACTAAAACATATATAGAATCAGGACTTGGACGCAGATATGAAAAGAACGAATATCGCTTAGAAAGAACTGAAAAACAGAGTACAGGACAACGTTGGTCGAGGAATCTTAGTCGGCTGCGTATGCTCAACGAGGAGTGACAGGTAAATGAATGAATAGAAACTTAAAGAATATTGCATAGAGTAACCTTTTCACTAATAAAGATATCACACCTGACCCAAATGACTATTAGCTTTTAGATTTCCTCTGCACTGTGTAAAATAAAGGTGTGAACCTTTCAACGGTAATTAGATCTCTAAAAATTTTCACTGATCCAACAATTAATTGATAAATATGTGGCAGATTGATGTCGGTCGGCAGGGTACCAGTGAAAACCAAGGAGCACTGGACAGCTGTTTCTTTCTAGTGTGGAACTCCTCAGCAGTACGTACCTCAGATTTCGCATCGGGGGCTTCAGGTTGACGCGAACGGCTAACCATCTGCACCACTGGGTGGGTACCCAATGGTAGAATTCCCACTTCCATCAATTTGTGATATATAGCGCGACGATTATCCATTGTAATTGGTGATAACTATCTCACACCCGACAAATCTGAAATCCACCAGTCACGACTTCTCACTAGAGCTTCAGGAATATCCTGGAGTTAGTCACTAGTGAGCATATCACAAAAATAACTATTTTAACTGAATTAATTGATAAGTAAGGGAACATATCAAGAAGAAATTATTCAATTTATTTGTAGTATAAATTTATGAATGATGAAATAAAGTAGTGGAAACTGACTGATTTCACTTTCTGTATATTAAATTCAAACACATTAGATCAGTAGTTAATCTGCACTTATTAATCGTTGGATCGAATTCCAATCTTTCGTTTTCACTTTAGACAGCTAAATTCTATTGGCACTTGTCATTTAGTATGAATGTCGAGCTCAACGTGAAGCATATATTATCTATGTGTAAGAGATGAATTTGCTTCATGATAGATTTCAACAAGAAGAAAATGTAATATCGACAACTGTTATGATTCGTCTACTTAGTGTAACAGTAAGGATCACCTATTGCATCAATTCATATGCAATTTATAAACTATTGACTATATTACTCTAAATACAATTCATTGTTTGGTTCCATTTACCTAATCTCATATTTACAACTGTTTGCATTTTATAGGACTTATACATGAATCATTCAAATAAACGGATCTTGGTTGTATTTCCAATTACATAATCAGAAAACAATCTCAATTTCTTTATATTACACAATGAAAAATTACAAACAACGTGAAGACGATATCTTCTCATTATTATCAAATCATTCAACACCATCAGAAGTCAACATCATCCAGCGAAAACAATATACAACATTCACTTTCTTTCAGATTATTTTTTTACTTGCTCAATACATAAAACTAACATTATTATACGCTTTAAATTCTCTCTTATTCTATGGTTACTACACTGTTCAAAATGTTTTCGTTTTATCACCATACGGTTTATTTATATTGTGTTCTCATTCAATACTGAATTCATCTTATTACTATCTAACTACATAACTGTATTATGCTAAACATTTAATAAATCATTCTCATCTAACACCGATGAATTCTTTTTTTAGTTTACTAAGTAACAATTTATTAATATAAATATGCATATATACTACTGATTACTTTCAGGAATCCCTTTAATCGAACTAACAAATTTAGTACCTTTTATCCTGACTAGAAGATACAGATTATGTGTAATCAGTATTATAACAGTAATTAGAGAATATATATATATATATATATATATATATATATATATATATATATATATATGTACATATACGTTGATTTATGTAATAATCTACCCAACAAATGAAGTTGATACTAATTTATACTGAATCACTACTTATAGAATAAGTAGTATATGAAGAAATCACTGATAAATAAACTGATCAAATGTCTTTGTTTTTCTTAAAGTAACTTTATATTCAACACTAATATCATTTATTATTCATAATTGTTTAAATTATTAAAGAGAGATATCCTACTATTGTTTTAATTTGACTTCAAGGTTAATTGTCCATTTTTCGCCATAAATAAGTGTTTATTTCAGAATTAAATAAAATATTTTAAAATGTCACTTGTTTGTTTATTTTATGTTGCTAAATTGTTTGGATACTGTTTTCAGGTAGAAACTGAATTCGTAACATTAAATTCAGATTCAATAATCTGCTTAACAGCCAATTACAGTCAATATCAGCTCACTAGTGGTTAACTTCTCAAAGGCAATTCTTAGAATTCTAGTAGGAAGATGTGGTCAGTGCAGTTTAACTATGTCAGGTGTGAGGGAGTTACCTAACGATGGCAATGGATGGCGTCAAGCTGATCTGTCATGAACTGACTGAGTTGTAAATATCAACCGTTGGAATTCAGCTCAGTGGTCTAACGGTTAAGGGTTCACTATGAGGCCTGAAGGCCCTGGTCTCGATCCCTTGGTATGGTCGTGGATGTGCATTACTGCAGAGCCTTGTACAAGGATAGGACAGCTCTCCAGTGTTTACTGGTCTTCAGTGACTGTCTAATCAGACTAATTTGTGATATAAAATTAGAAAAATGAATTGAAGAAGCTGTGCTCATTTAAAACAATATAAAATCTTTAGATATGCGTGAACTATATGGGTCAGTATTTTTAACTGACTGTTTGATTTTAATTCTGTTGAATTAATGGAAGCTTTTGATGTAATGCATTGTACTCAGTAATGCTGGTTTTTTTCAGCTCAAATAATTGGTGAGTATTACAAAGTATAAGGTAACTATCAACAAGTAGCTAAATTTATATACAGTTGACTTAATGATCATATCTATGTATTAAAAATCAACCATCCTTTCTGAAAGACATAAATGTAATGAAAGTTGAAATCAAATTCTATATTGAAAATTACACCATATAATGCAATGTTTGAAATCATTTTCGCTACCACTTCTTACAGAATATCTCATCAAATTACTTTTTCATCTTTTGTTTTATGTTAATTGCTCAAACATGTCACAGAATCGGATTGCGTACTCATGTGCCTTTATAAAATATCTACGATCTATTGTAAGTATTCCAGTTATATATAAGCGAAGATATCATAGTGGCTGGTAGCATGCGTTACTAAATAAACTTGAGAATATGAACACAGAAAGTTGGATAACCAACTGGTTGTATTCCAATTTCTCTGTAAGAGAACAATCTATTGTGTACAAATGAAAGTGATCCACTCATCTGTTAATTAAAGCTGGTGTACATCATGGTGCTGTTCTCTCCCCTTTCCTTTTTTCATTTTTCTTGAGTGACTTGTCCTCTTCTATGAAAAATACCTTTGTTAAACATGCAGGTGATCTTACTATTTGTATGCTTGTTTCTTTTTCCCTAAATTGTTGTGGCATGAATTGCTTCTTAGTGAATGTTGAAAGATGGTGTAGTTTGAATGGTCTTCAATTTGATCCCTCCATATGTCAAACAGCCAAATTCAGTCCAATACATCAAAATACCTAAATACTCTTATGAATCCGCACGATGATTGTAAAATTGGAGATTCTATAAATTAGACTACGTCGAATGTTACTTATCTCGGTATGACTTTTACTTTTGATTTATCTTGATCTTCTTATGTCTTGCTAACATCAGAGGGTTTTTTTACGTTTAATATATTATGTGAGGCGACTACGTAGTTTTGTGCTACAAAGCACTCACTTTTGTTGACACTATATATATATATATATATATATATATATATATATATATATCAGACGTGTATATGGGAAAAGAGTAACTTATTGAGACAGTAAACGCTAAAAATTCATATTGTACTAAATGTACTAGTGAATAAAGCTATTAATATTAAGAAGAAAACGGAAAAATGGAAAAGTATGACATGAAATACATACTAAAGAACGAAAATGTCATGCAAAACCTCAACCTAATCTGTTACTCCCTTTCTAATATCCTATAAGTTTCCTTTTTATTTAAGGAACATCTTTTCTAGTTAACTTGAGGTAGTTTCGTGAAGATAAACATGTAATTTTGTTGTTTGTATTCTTCGCAGATTGATCTAGGTTGGATATCAGTGAAAACTAAAAATTACTGGACAGCTGTTTCGTTCTGGTTTGGGACTCCTGATTAGTGTACACGTTTTATCCCGTCAGGCAATGATGTCCAATACTAGCTATCCGAGATCAATCTGCAATGAATGCAAATAGTAAAACTAAAGTGACTTCCAGTCAAAACAAAACTACCTCAAATTAATCGTAATAATTAGCTCACTAGTGACGGACTTCAAGACTCTACGAAAGTTCTTGTGAGAAGTAATTGACTGGGTTCAGATTTGTCGGTATTCATACTATGAATAGTTGTCACACTGTATCACAAGACTTTTTTCTGTTTACATAAGCTTGCAAAACTAAATGAATTGTATTACATCATAGTAATCTCTTTAAATTGAAGTGAGATTAATTACCAGTGGGATAATAGTGACTAGATTGTCAATAATTAACACTGATTGGATTTTAAAAATAAATGAATAAAGTACTGTCCGATAGATGAAATACAGTGATACGGTATTGTCGAATGTTGACTGTTTCACTCAATTCTCATAATTATTTGCTATCAATAACAAGATCATTAACCAGAAGAATAAGTTTAATTATGTAATAAAATACTACGATCATGTACAAATTACTAACGAGTGAATAAGGGTTTAGTGAATATCGGATTTGTAAATCACTTACTGACTGTCAAATTAAGACATAGTTGCCATGCTTAATCAGTACTTACGGTATCATTTCCGCCATACAAAATGATGTAGAATCGTATATCGGTAGAATTGTTGAAAATGTGACATTTTTGAAATGCTTCATTTATACTTCAGTTGACTTGAAAATCACAGTTCTTTCATATCCATTGATTTTAACCATGCTTTACAAATAGAACTAAAGACTGTTCTGTGCCATTGCCTAACTGTCAAGATGTAATAAATATGATTACTTTTACCTTATCACTGTTCATTGAAATGAACATTTGTCACATGATATAACCTGTTACTATGATAGAATCTGGCGTATTTTTGTTATATGACTGAGAATATTAGTCGTGCTTGTAAGCTTATTTCATCATACGGAATTCTTACGACGGACCCAGGAACACATTGTGTCGAGAATGAACAGCACCTGGGAAGAGCTAGAAAAGAAAGCCCAGGACAAAGTTGGTTGAAGAATGCTGGTGGGCGGTCTATGCTCCACTTGGGGTAACAGGATTGATTGATTGATTTGTAAGCTTATTTGGTATGTTTTATACTTTAACCAAAATAAAATTCGCTTTGCTTTATATATTAGACTACATTCTTTGAGTCCTTTGAAGCAAAGTGTTCTGCTAGTTCACCAGGTAACTGGAGTAAATATACACTTGGATTTTTCTAAACTTTCTGTTGTATAATGACACTCAGCTACCTTACTTTGAAATGAGCTAAAAATAATATTGACTAAGGATCTCATCGTAGATATTACTTATGAGGATATTTCAGTGCCCGAATGAACTTGAACTAGTGCTTTATAATTAACGTAAGAAATAATAGGTGATTTCCAGAAAGATTTTTCAAAACGTTTTTCAGATGGTACTGTGTGAACGAAGACTAATAACCTACTATTAGTAATGTTGATATAATATGTACCTTGAAATTTTAATAGATTTTTAGTCCTCATTAATATTCTACCCTTCAACTAAAAATCCAAAAAATGGTACACGGTGATGAGAGATCATCACTTCCAAGGCTAGTCTCTGTACACAACTTATGAGTATTCATATGTTCCTGGACGTTGCTGAAAAACATGTTGAGATTACTAGCACATACAGTAATTATTCAACTAGTATATGATATAGAATCCTCGAAATGTTTACTCGAAATTTGTTGGTGACTTTTAAATAAACCTTACTAGTAAAATTCATTCCAATGTTATTCCAGCTTCTGAAAACTTTAATTTATTATCCAAAGCTTTCAACAGTATTTTGTCTATTCATTCTTAAAGATGAATTTTTCATATGAAGAAATCTTTACTCATTATCATTTCATGGAAATAATGTACATACTTGTTTTTAAAATGAAGTTACTTCATTTATTTTTGTGTTAAGTTACTAACCTACTTTAATTAAATGAAGAAGAAAAATTGTTTCGAATAAATAAGATGAGAGAATAAAAATCATTGATGTTCATCAATCTAAATCAATCAATATTCAATTCATTAATCAGTAACAAGAAAAAAAAAATTGATGCAACCTTATAGATTGATTGTTTATTTAGTGACTGGACGTTAGAAACAAAAGATATGCTCCAAGATACTTTAGCTGTAGGCTATATTGATAATATTGATTTTAGTGTAGTATTTAGAGATGTTCTAATAAATTAAGTGAATAAAAAACTCTCCACAGTCGTTAACATCATACATTCCACAAGTATAAACAGATGTTCTCCTAATAATATGACATTACTATTATAGAATATAGTGGTGTTCATTGAATTAGATAAACAGATAGTTCTGGACAGTAATTTTGTCTTAGCATAGTACTACTTAACAGTGATTAAGTCCAAGACTTCTGTGTGTGTTGTAGAGAACATTTAGACTCCAAACAACTTTTAAGTTTAGTCGACTTACATCATTTAACTTGTAATAAAATCATGAGTTCTTTAGTAATTTGCCTAAAAGGAATTGATACTGTTTAAACAGTTAAAACAAATTAGTTTCTACTGTATACTAAATACCAGTATAATTATAATGAGACAAATGTATAGTGTATGCTTTGTGTCTTCCAGTGGTTTATCAGCCGAATTTTGTTCAGAATATATAACACGTGGTTTATACTGTAATCCAGAACAGGCGTTACATTCTATTCAGGAATTGTTAGTTATATTCTCCTACATTCCAGTTCATTGGTTTCTTAAGCTCAGATAGTTACTGGTAAATAAATAAAAAAGATTTGAATGTGAATATCAGTAGCCGTTTAATGCAAAAGGTCACTAATAAAATGATATCAGTACATAGTGAATATTACTTTCTAATTGCATTGAACATTCTAATTACATCGTGACCATAAACCTATGAAAAGCCTAAGTGGACTTCACAAGTGAAATTGGTAACCAATGATCACTAAAGCTAAATAAATATGTATTACGGTAGTAATCAATAAACGATGATGCTAGACAAGAATCTTGTTATATAACACTAATTCAGTAAGTGAATACTTTAGTAGTGACTGTGGGATATGAAGATTTTCGAATTGATTCTATGTGCGATGTAGTGAAATATTTATTTAATGTTCCGTTTTATTCAATGATTTACCAGCTAATTTAACTGGCTTGTAAAAAAATCCCTCTCAACATTTGTATTAATCGATGAGTATCCAGTGATTGATCAAAATAAATATTTTAGTCCTACTAAACGTTTATCGCTATCCAAATAGATCATCAATAAAAGTCAGTGTGCCTGCAGGCAGCTTCAGGTGGCTCAAGATAATTGTTAGTATTACGAAAGTTTATTTTAATACTAATAATTTGTTTAAGTGAACTCAAGAACATGGTTAAGATAGCAATTAATCCATAGGTAACTCCGTAATCAAATTTTCTGTCAGCACAGTTCATTCAATAAAAATTGATTCATTATTAAATAATCAACTACAAGGTAAAAATAAACCTATCAACCACAATAAGTTTCCGTTTGTTTAACACCCCTGAAGCTTTCACAATTGATTTCATGAAGCCAGAAGTGTATATTCAATTGCAATTTCATTTAGGAGAGGTGTAATGTAACTGAAGTAACACAGCCCTACTAAATCTATTATTTTCCTCCTCATGATCTATGTAAGTCAAATTGATTGTGGACAACAAGTCGTCGTCGGTGTGATATGCTAACTTAGTAGGAGATTCTTATCTTTGCACGTTTCCTTTACACGGAAGTACTCTCTTTGTCAAAATGCCTGGTCTCTGTGGTTAGGGTGGGTCAGGTTAAGGTAGTCGTTAACAGACGTAACTTTCACGGATCATTATGTGGTTCAAGTAGATACACCATTCCACTTACCTTCCATTAAGGGCAATAGCAAACAGACAACCATGAAAGTAAGCTAGTTAAGTCGTTGATTGTAACCGTCAGACTTACTCGTTGAAAGTGTCATATTAACAATCTTTGAAAAATAATAATAAACGAATTGTGTTAATAACAAAAACTTACTCACTCATATGCTTGTCCTTATTCAAACCTACTAAGGAAAAATGTGCTATAATTGTGATAATTTTACTTGTTTCTAATTGTTATGATTTGATGTTGGTTTAATAGTAGTGAAATCTAGGGATCGCTGGACAACTGTTTCATTCTGGTATAAAACAACTCAGCGTTGAGCACTCACGATTCTGCTAAGGAATCGAACACAAACCCTTCAGGTTGACAAACTCCTAACCGTCTTCATTAGTTGGCCGGCATTTAATGATAGAAATCTTACTTCCATTTATTTGTGATATAGCATAACGATCATTTAACTAACATCAAGTACTGACAGGTACAAACAACTAGATTTCATATCTATCTCCACAAAACTATGTTAATTCACTTGTGACAACCATAGTATGTTGTGTTTAACATGAGTAATTTAGTAGCAACAGTTATATAACATGAAACTGAGTAGTACAGGCTCGAATCCCACATGAAGTATTAATCTCTTCAAGATTACGAATATGCTATACTGATACTACCTTTTTTAACAAACCTTCTTGCACCACTTACATTCTTTTTTTGTTAATTACAACATAAATCAGAATATCGATTGTTGACAGGTATTCATCAGTAACAAAATACTTTTTACAATCTTTTTTCTTCTATTATTCGAAATGTAAAACTGTTGTTACTACTATCACTACTACTACTACTACTAATACTAATACTTACACTACTACTACTGGCACCACTACTACTAATACTAATGATAGTATTAATACTAATACTACTGTTTATAATAATATGCTCTTTCTTATCAGTGTATGACTAATATGATTAACTACTAGTCAAAATGGGTAAGTCTTAAGCAATTCGTATGAGATAAAACAAGTGAGCAAATTAAGACAATGTTATATCTGTATGTATCTGTACATATGTATATATCAACAGATTATCAACATTCCCCCTTATTATAATCATAATATTAAAAAGAACTATACAACTATTGTAAGTAGTATATACGCATATATTACAGAATTTATATACTTCAACTTAATTAATAACTATTATCTAATTGAATAATGCCATGTATACTACTCACTTCATTTATATTAACACGTGTTTAAAGTGGTTACAATGATAAAGCGTAGATGAATAGAGATATTGTTTTATTTATTTTTATTTTATCAGTTTTTTTTTCTTTTTTTCAGAAATTTTTTTCTCCAACTCATTTTTATTATCTTCAATATATAAACTTACTTTTATTGTTTAGATGTGAGTATAGAATTGTTTTTCTATGCATATTGATAATGAAATGTAAAATTTATTAATTCAGTCTTGTTGAATTATCAATATACTATTGAATACAATGAATGAATATTATATTCAATTGTTTATATGAAAGATTGTTTATTCATGTGTAGACACAAAAACAGAGAGAGAGAGAGAGAGAAAGAGGAAAGAGATAGAATGAGCTGACGCTTGTGAGTTTGCATTTTTCATTACAATAGTTGACATATTCCATTTGTGTTTATCAAATCCAGTTCAAAAATGAAAACAAACAAACAAAACAAAATTGCAGGTGATCAGTAAATCACATACACTTGAGACAATATTGTTGAATTTATGGTTAAACATTTAGTAGGATGAGTGGTTTCATACTATAGAACTGAATCAACATGAAATCAAATTGAACGTTGGAGTTGTGTCAGGTGTTGATTTATAATATTATTTAACTGAGAGATACATTGCTTTAAATTAAATAATAAGTAGTGGGCACCACAGATACCGCCCCCCCCTATTATGGACCTCAGGTTCATGGTGAACGCCTTACCTTGTATCTAATTGTAGGATTCCTAATTTCCATCAATTTGTAATATATACGATCACCAATTAAAATACCGATCTCCACAAAATTAACCATCTCAATTAAACCTAAATAATAAATAATTTTTAGTATTGATAGTGGCTAAACGAAAGGAATTACTTCAGGCAGCAATAATATAATACTGTCTGATCATATGTATGCGACTGAGTACCATCTTAATTCAGAGAACAATAGATGCCTATTTCATTCCAGTAGTGTTCATCATGGATTCCATCAAGGAATTGAATCTAGGATCCTTAAAATATTTCTGAATTTCTAGCACTAAGTCACGACTTGTACATTTCAGACAAGTTTGGACTAAGACAGTTATCACTACTGGGATTAGGTGATACTCGCGCTATATCAAAAATTGATTGAAGAGGAAATTCTATCACTGCATTCCAGCCCAATAGAGCTAATAGTTATGTGTCCAAGGTGTGACATGAAGGTCCTAGGTTTTACTACTTGGTGCAATCGACAGTGTGTACTGCTGAGGAGTTACATGCTAGGATGAAACAATTATCAAGTGCTTCTTAGTTTTCAGTGGTACCCAACGGAGATCAATCGGTGACTAATACAAATAACAAAATTAAATATCAGTCTCCACAAATTCACTTCAGTACAATACTATCTTCTTTTCAGTAAACAGTATTTCTCCAATCTCACCACAGCATGCATTAAAATGATATTATCCAAAAACCCTCTCTAATTATTCCCACTGAATTAAAACTATTGTACTGAAATTACAGAGGAAACCGACAATTTATGTACGTGTGGCATAAAGTACTGTAAGATTGTTTTCGGACTGATATAGTTCATTTATGACTACTAAGCAAATCCGCCTGGAATCCCTTAGGGTTACTGCCAGTCCTAAGCCCGCATAAAGGGGGGAGGGTTAGGCACAGGGTTACCAATCCCAACTTTTCTAACGAAAGGTCAGCCAAGGAAGTCCTATAAACCATTTTAACTCTGCTCTGGGAGTTGGAAGGTCTTCATTTCAATCAGTTATGACGCTTCATGGAAGTTACGAGTCCAATTTCCCTTCTGACAACCACACCAACAATTAATATAGGCACACAGCAGAATGTTTGTACGATGTGGGAGACAGGGAAAGGCATCCAAATAGTTGAAGAAATGAAAAGATACAACTTGGAGAAAATTGGTATAAGCGAAACCTATTAGTTACAAGCCGGACAGAAAATGTTGTCCTCAGGAGATGTGCCTTTATACTCCGTCACGAAGAAGTACATGTCTCGTACACACACGTGGAGTAGCGTTAAAGGTGTCCCAGCAAGCATAGATGTTAACAGACTGGAAAAAATAGTAACTCTTCAAGATACCAAAGAAAGGAGATCAAAGCAAGTGTGAGAACTATTTTAGCATCATTCCACTTTCAGTACCAGGAAAATTTTTCAATAGAGTTCTGTTAAACCGATTGAATGATTACGTAAACACTTAACTTTTAAATCAACATGCAGGAATCCGTAAGGACCGATCATGTACCGACCGATTCTCAACTCTATGGCTCATTGTTGAAAAATCAACTGAATGGAACCCACCACTTTGCATCAACTTCCTCGATTACGAAAAAGCATTCGACAAAATGGATAGGAGAATATTATGGAGCTTTCTACGACATTACGGCGTACCCGAAAATATAGTCAAAATCAGATGGAATTCTTACAACGGACTATACTGTAAAATCGTGCATGGAGGTCAGCTCACAGATTCATTCAAAGTGAAGACCGGTGTCAGACAAGGCTGATTACTCTCGCCCTTCCTTTTTCTGCTAGTAGTTGACTGGATCATGAAGACTGCAACATCTGAAGACACTCTCGGAATACAATGGACAACACCGACGCAACTGGACGACTTGGACATTGCAGATGACCTAGCTCTTTTATCTCACATAGCAGCAAATACAGATGAATATGTACAGTGTAGATGCAGCCTCGGTGGCAGTAGACCTCAACATACACAAAGGAAAAAGCAAGATCCTCAGATACAAAACAACAAACACAAACCCAATTTCACTTGACGGAGAAATTCTGGAAGATGTACAATCATTTACATACATGGGCAGCATCATGGATAAACAAGGAGGGTCTAATGCAGATGTGGAGGCAAGGATTGGAAAGGCAAGTGCAGCATATCTACAAACGAAAAACACATGGAACTCATACCAACTGTCAGCCAATATCAAAGTCAAAATTTTCAATACATATGTGAAGACAGTTCTGTTGTATGGAGCTCAAAACTTAGAGAACTACAGAAAGCATCATCCAAAAGATACAAGTATTTATAAACAACTGTCTGCATAAGATACTTCGAATTTGTTGGCCAGTTACCATCAGTAATAATCTTCTGTGGCAGAGAACAAATTAACTTCAAACTGGGGGAGAAATTAATAAGAGACTCTGGAGGTGGATAAGACACACATTAAAGAAATCATCAAAGTGCATCACAAGACAAGCCCTTTCTCGGAATGCTGAATGCCAAAGTAAAAGAAGATGAGCCAAGAACACGTTGCGGCGGGACTTGGAAACAGACATGAAGAGAATGAAGAGAACTTGTGGAGAGCTGGAAAGGAAGGCCCAGGACAGAGTTGGTTGGAGAATGCTGATGGGTGGCGTATGCTCCACATGGGGTAACAGGCATTGATTGTTTTATTGATTGATGACTACTAAGCGGTTAGGGTCACTCACCATGAAACTCAGAGTCAAAATTTTCTGTAAATGGGCACTTACTAGAAAGACATGCACTCAACTCTGAGGGAATCGACTCCTTCTTTGACTTCAAACCTGCCTAATTCAACTCCACATTTTAAGTTGTTACTGTTGGCGATGTAAGTGATGGGTGTCTTCCAACGGAACCGTGATGTTGGTACCAATTTACTATTAGATAGTGGTCAATGGCATGTCAGTCTGCTTCTTAGTTACCGCATAGTGCATGCAAAGTCAAGTCAGCGAGACAATAGAGGATACATCGTAACTTAATCAGTGGTAACACTGCACACCTGTTATGTCCTGGTGTATGGCTGAAATTCGAAATGTAAATTAATACATGTCAACTCATTGTTCTAAAGGTTTAATGCTCTTCACGAGACTTGGATGTATTTTCCTTGATATCAGGAGTGGTCATGGATAAGTACTACCAATGATTCACAAACTAAGACGAAACAAATGTACAGTGTATTTAGCATTTGATGATTGTACAACCAAGATTGATTAATGAATGCGACAATTCAAAATCTTTTATTATCTTAATTCACTATATTAAAAGATCTCTAATTTTGTGCATGTAAATATTGGTACAATCTGATGACTTCAGTTTGAGAACCCCATGCAGATTACACCAAACTACAGTTTCATCCTTGGTTAGCATACCCCAGCAATGTTCATAAATTACTGAATATATGATTAAATTGATCAGTTATAAATATCGTGACTATCACCATACCACTAATGCTTTCATTTGAGTTCTGCAGTTCGCATGATCGTCTTGTGTTGCATAACCTTTGTGAAGTTATTATTGAGATTGAAAATGCAATGCTTTTAAAGGAGATGAGAATATAATACGACGATCTAGAATAGGGAAAAATAAGGGAAGATAGTGGCCTATACTCGATAAAACATACGAACCTAATTTAGAATTTGGGATTATGTGTAATTAATCTGTTGATGTTGCCAATGACTATAGCCGATTAGTTATTGAAATATGTGCTTCCCAAGCGGATTGTTTAGATACACATCAACATCAACGGAAGATGACGGCATTTCGAAGTTGTGTGTACATACCGGTTGCACAAGTGCGGTTATCTGGACAGCTTATTAGGATTTGCACAAATAGACTGAGTTTGAGTTCTGGATTTAGGTATGCCAGTTGAAGTTTGAAGTATGACACTCATATTTTGGTTGATGAGTCGTAATTTGAACGTAACATTCATTATGAATTCTACTGCAAGCTATATGCCACATTTTCAGGTTAGCGAACATCTAACCCATTGCACCATTGAACCAGCAGGCATCCATCCATAAGATTTCTACTCCCATCAACTTATGATAAAGAGAGCAATGATCATCCATTGCCATTGGTGATAGCTGTCCAACTCCCGATAAATCTAAACTCCACCAGTCATAAACTTCTCAATAGAGCCTCAGGAATATCTTGAAGTTAGTCACTAGTGAGCTGATTATTGTAATTGATAATTGTAATATTCATATAAATTTATTTATATACTTAATGTATCTTTATATTTATGCATACATTCAACTAGATTTAATGTTTCATATGTTAAAATGACTTTTAAGTAAGGCCATTAACAGTTTAAAGCGTATTTCTTTAAAAGAAAAATCTATCAAGTAATCGAATCAGACAGTATAAAAGGCCCGCAAAAAAAAAAGAAAAATGAACTTGTACAAAGATAAGCTAAGTAAACAAAGTAGAATGATTATTATTACTATGATTATAGTTAAGTAAAATGAGAGGTAGGGGGGGTGGAGTGAAGAATTGAGTTCGGGGTTTTTTTTACGGAATAAAGTTATCTCTCTCACTCTATTTTGATATGCAAACATCAGGTAGAGAGAGAGAGAGAGAAATAGTTAGATAGAGATGACCAGTGAGTAAAACAAATTAACCACTTAAGTTAGGAACGAATTTTAGACATTTGATAGTTTGTATTTAGATATATAGAAAGAACTTTGGATGGTGGTGGTGGGGGGGAGGATGAACGAGGAGAGGGTGTGTGGTTGAAAATCAACACGATTAGAACTATTTAACTAAATATAACTTAAACCTGGACAATATTGATCATATGGATACACATGAAGTGCCGTATGTCGATGAAATCATTAATATGATTTAGACAAGTGGATAATGAATCAAATAATTAAAAAAAAGTTCTACAACTATTATTTCGACAGCTTGTAAAAAGATAAACATTTTTTTGTTTAGCTTAAGTGATGATTTTTTGTATAAAAGGTAACCTTAATTTTATCTTAGTAAAGATAGTAATTCATGTTTTGTAGTTGTTGTTATCATAACAAATGGTTAATAATCATTAAAAAAAATATAAGGATAATGATATCGGAATCAGTGGCTACATAATGATGTAGGTGAGTTTATGTTGAAAATTTCCAATTTAGGATTAGCTTAGAAAACCACGTACACTTTAGTAGTACAATAGATCACGTGAATTGGATTAAATTAACAACCGATAAACAAGTATAGCTTATTCTTTGTAGTTTGAAATGAATATGATCTATAAAGATTTTTGAAGGATTGGATTATGGATAACAGTGAAACCTAAAGTACACGTTTTGTCATATTTCCAGCTAGTCAAATGTATGAACCTATATACACAATGAGACTTAAACCAAATGTCTACCGATTTAAGCACAAGTGAATTATTCACTAAGTTAATGAGTTCAGATAACCATCAATTCATACTTTCGGTGTGAAAGTGTAAGAAAGGGTTCGTAAATAGCTATTGCTAATGTTTAAGATTTCACTTGGTTGGTCTTTGTTTACATCATGACATTCAGTAGTTTTTAATAAAGTTGATTTGTAGCTAACAATAGATCTTAGTTTAGGTAATAACTTCATTCAGTGTTCAATTTGTTAATTATTCACCAAGAACGGAACAAAATTCCCTCATATCCTCTCATTCCATACACATGACAGGTGCATAATGAGAAATCGATATCGAAATCAACAATCTCCACAACACTCAACTACAATCAATAGCGAAGATTTAGATAAAGATGCATTTTCAATTAATTAGAATATACAAGCGATCAACAACCAAGTAAGCCGCCAATCACAATATAATGTGCTCAATTATACACTGAACATACATGCCAACAAAGAAATGTACAATACACAAATTATTATGCTCAGGGATAGTTACGATTTCTACACCAGTAATCATGTTTCGTCGGCTCAAAGTACATATTTGTCAATAGAGACTGGTTATCACCTATAAACAAATGAGAAATTCTGCTACACGAATAGTATTTCATACTGATTATTATGATCGTTTTCATAGCTTTCATCTACCCACAAAATGTTTATTTTTGAGAATATTACCAAACTGATCTAAATGTTTATTCAACTGAACGATCCCATGAACATATCAACTTTTAGATTGTACATTTCTGTGTGTGTGTGCATATTTAAAATGTAATTGAATTCACTTCTCTTCCGAGCTGTTTGAATCTTGGTAACTTGTTGGATTATTTTTGGTTACACTAATTCTCCGTATCGACTTTTTTATTTACGAGCATTTGATCAATCATATATGTGCATAAAGTCAATTGATATACGAGAATTATTTGTGCATAGAATTTATTTTTGGTTGAACATAACACAATTATGATCCAACATCTGTAGTTCTCATAGCAGGCGTTGTAAGTGGTTTTCCGGTGGTATCACAGTAGCATGAATACATTGCTTGGATTTTTGCTTACTGTAAGGGACCAATTTATGTATTGATTAATTAGAGTAGAAAATAAAACAGATGGTCTGTATCCATTTACTAGACAATATAAAACATGGACAGTAATTGAATACTCCGAGTCCTACTTCTCCGGTGTATTTTTAACAAACAAAACTAGGCTGATTTAATTAACGCCCACAGCATACTTCCATTTTATGAGATAATTGATGGTAAATAGAGGACTCAACATTTTTCTCATCAAGCACTTTCATTAATGACTTTATTAGTATAATACCTACTGATGAATGTTAGCTGCATGTAATTCCATTTGTTTGTTGCTTACGTATTAATTACATCAGTAGATAATATTTCCTATTCTTTCTTTTGTCTTATTATCCAACACACTGACAGATAATGGATCAATCGGGTAAAGGTGTTTAAGTATTACGTAAATATTTAAATCTGATTCTTACACAGGTCGATAGGCAAAAATAGATGCATCACTTGAAGACGAACAGTTGTGATAGCTGGTTCACTTACATGAAGTCAATTTTACAGGTAAGGTCAGAATATCTTCAGTAGCTGAGAACTCTATTAAGAATTGATTAACAAGTAAACTTAACTCCTTGATAAAATGCTCGAAAGTTTGAAAGAACTTAAGGGTGCAAGTTAGTTCACTATAATTGCTAATTCACAGACAGAATATGTATCACTGCAAACGTTTTCGTTGCAGTACACTTGTATATTGACTTCCTTCTTAGGGTAATCAAACACGTTTCATTTGCCCCAGTCAGTTAAGGAAATAATTGCCTTATTTTGGTTTTCTCAAAATGTTTTTATCACCTGCTGTCACAATATGTTGCTGATATATGTCAACAATATGGCCTCTGTACACACGATACAATCAGCTTTTTAAAAGTCTCATATTTTTTTATCAAAAGTATTTGTTGTCTAGAGAATATTAGACAATACTGTCAACACTATGCCAAACTAACCATTCACCTATACTAATATGCAGTCAAAATAGATTGGCACACCTTACATTTCTGAATCATAGGAACCAACAAGCCAGTAGAGAGATGAAATATAAACGATGTAATGTGTTATAACACTGATTATATCAGTAAAAAATACCTGTGGTATCAACGTTTGTATATTTTATTTTCATGGACTAATAACAATTATTTTCTATGAATAAGCATCCAGTTGTTGATGAAATATTAGTTGCTACTCTGCCATTGCGTTTATATACATAATAGACACTTTAGCTAACCTTTAACCGTTTAGCATCTAAATCCATTTTCGTCGGCTGCTGTATTAATAAACTGCTCATGTAATCTTTGTCAGTAGCTTCCGATATAAGCTGACCTTTGTTTGTGCCTGGTTGGTGATAGCTGAATGAAAACGAGGCGTAATGCCTCGATACTTATATAGAACCTGCGGGCCTATCCATCACTGTAATAATTCTAAACAATACACACTTGCACTAAATATCTATATAAATTGTTCATTATCTTTTTGTGGCGTTATTATCATCGATTATAGATATATTAGTCATAGTTGATACTAAAACATAAATGTGTTTGTCGTAGTTGTATTTGATATTGATGGTGTATGTGTTTAGTCAAAGACTACTGTAATCTAGAAAACGGAGGTTTTTGATGAAAAATGATGAACACGTCGTCTTCATAAAAGGATTATGCGCACCACCATGCTTGAGCCCTCAATTATTATACCTACACCAGCTGAATTGAGAGAATGATCAAAAGGTGACTAAATTTAAATAGATATGGATACTGTCGTATTGATCTGGCGATAGAAGAAAATGCTCCGATGATGCAATAATACCAGGGCCTAAGAAGAATATAATTTCCAGTGTTGTGTAACCGACGGTAGATTGTTCACAAAGCAAAGCTCTATTTACCAGTCTAAAAACAATCATTGCAAAATTCAAAAAATAACAGAGGCTGCTAATGATTGCCAGTGTGTTACAATTGACACTGTTTGTTATGTAAGACATTGATGAACGCAGTTTGACTGTTACTGATGTCTAAGCCAGTTCAATCCTTTCATCGTCGTGATTGTTGGATATCGACGTCTAGGCTGAAGTTCTGATCTTTGCTTACATTTGCAGCTGATACAGATACTCATAATAGCTGATTTGTAATAACTAATTTTTATTACAATCTATAATTCGATATAATCATATGTACAGGAAGATAGGATGTTGATGGTACTGAACCTTGTCTAATCAGACTGAATTCCGTTACTGGCCGACATTGATTCTAGAATTGACTGAGCGGATCGTCTGTGTTGCTGTTGGAAGTCGATATCGTCTAGAAACTTTGTATGACCCTGTTATCAGTGGTGAAATTATAAATTCTATCGTAATGGCGTAATTTTATTCAAACTGGCTGATTGGAAATAATACAGTTACGGTCAACTGAGGTTCGAGATTCACCCTCACATCCCATGATAACAACCATCCACTAGAATACTAAACTACTGTTGCGAGTATGTTACACATACTGTTAGAAGTTAAGCTACACAATGTAATCACATTACCGCTTATTTGCCTGCAAACATATTTCATCTTGTTTGGAATCTTGTTAGGGAGATAAGACAAGTGATTACTGCGAATATACTTTGGTTGCATCGTTGCCAAAACTCTCCATTTTTTCTCACTATTTAGTGTTTTTTTATTCGTTAGCTGATTCATCCCTCTTATTAATGTCCTTTATGTATGGAGTGTGAAATCTATAATAGCCTGTTGCTTAGCCTTCTGATAAATAACAAAGGTCTGACGACTAAGATTCCATGGCCGCTATTCATTGATGGTATTCGTTAAGGAGTGAAATTGTACATTTACCTCTGTCTAACTTGGTATCGACAGTTTCACCTCAAAGTTCTATTTAGACATCAATATTTCAAAATGTGGCTTAGTGCCAATAGCGACGCAATATATGAAACATAGTCTATGAGATACATATGTCAAGGGAGCTAGCGCATTGACATTATTAGACATTGTTTGGTCGAATAGTCGTCCGTTGTTGGGCCTCCATAATTCCCTCATAGAATTGGTCGTGACGCTCGTGGAATAAAGTGGTAGCTAATATACGTTCAGAAGTACAGAATATTATCTATTAACTCAATGTTTCAGACTTGTTTATATCTTATCAAAGCCAAATAATTTGTAGTGCCGTTATATACACTGTATTATCAAACAATCAAGTATTATTACTATTGATTCGGCTTCTGGGATAAGAATAACTAGTATTCTAAGGGCTCGCAATCGGGGCCAATCGGGTCTTTCCGAATAGCTTATTTGACAACATATGATTAAGTATAATAAGTGATATATATTTGTAAAATTCCAATGAGTAGAAATTAAAATTCCTGACGTTTCGCGGCTTGATAAGTGAAGATATTGAAACGATGGTAAGCTATGATGTTGTATCTTTATATACTAGTATTCCAATTGATATATGTCTAGAATTTATTAATGGATTACTAGAAAATGATCATACACTATCTAACCGGTGCCCATTAAGTATCAGTTTAATCATGAAATCCCTAAGTCTATGCTTGAATTCAACCTTTTTCACGTTCAAAGGGATTCTCTACAAACAAACCAACGGAGTAGCAATGGGCTCCCCCGTTTCACCAATTGTAGCAAACCTTTTCATGACCCATATTGAATCTCACATTTTCAATAATGTCATTAGACCAAGGGTTTGGCTAAGATATGTTGATGACACTTTTGTCATCATCAAAAAGACTTTTCTAAGATCATTCTCAAAACGAATCAACAACCTATCTCAGAATATCAAATTCACTTTAGAAAGTGAAAATAAACACAATGAGTTACCATTTTTAGACTGCTTAGTAAAAAGAAATTTAAATGGAACTCTTAATCTGAGAATTTACCGCAAGCCGTCACATTCAAATCGATATATCGATTTCAACTCAGCACATCCATTCAGTGCAAATATATCGCTGGCTCTAAACTTATTCAGAAGAGCCAGTAGACTCATTACATCTGAAGACGACAAGAAACACGAATACAAAAATATAGTCAACATCCTACGGCTTAATAGTTTTCCAATGAATATTATTAACAATTTGCGAAAACAAAACGACTTATTACTAAATAATAGTAAATTAGTCAAAACATCTTGGATTGGTACAGCCGTTCTACCTTACCGTCAAGACACAACTGATGAATTACAAAGAATTCTAAAACAACACGGAATTCAAACTTTCTACAAAACTACCAACACTATTCGAAGTGCATTGGTTAAAATAAAGGACAAGATCCCTTTCACCTCAACACAGAATTGTGTCTACAGGCTAGGTTGTGTTGATTGTGATGCCTTCTATATTGGAGAATCTTCACGAGAAATCAAAACTCGTGCCAAAGAACATGAAAGCTACACTAAACGACCTCCTAATAATCCTGTTGAACTTGAAAAATTACAAATTAAATCAACAATAGCAGTACATGCTATCTATCACAACCATAAAATCGATATTAAAAATATCCGAATCATTCAAAAAGGGTTTTCCAATTATAAGGAAAGACGAATAGCTGAGGCGCATCATATTTTGTTAAATCCAACTGCACTTAACAAAAGGGAAGACCTTTCTATTCACCCAACATGGACTTTCTACCCAACTAACCACAATTAAAGTACATCGAATTTCATACACATGAACATACATACAATTTATTTTCACATATTTCCCTCACACATCACACTAACATTTACATACATGTCTCATTTCAAACCACCTTGACCTATATGACTTGACATCATAACACGATCAAACTCGCATTTTGATTGTACGGGTTTATTTTGTTTTTGATTTGTTCCATTGTATTATTTATTCTTGTGTTAATTAAATTCGTCTATTCATTTCTCTGAAGAAGCGACTTGCACTAAGCCGCGAAACGTCAGAAATTTTAATTTGTACTCATTGGAATTTTACAAATATATATCACTTATTATAAACAATCTATTGTAGAGGCCATTGTTAGCCCTAACACTGATGTTTGTACTGTATAATTCTTTATTGATATTTATACTATAAAGTTTGGTTGCAGTGTAAAAAAATTATTATTATTGTTGGCGCGTTGTACAATTGGTGACGCTGGATTTCCTTGGTTCAAATATATATCTGTCTCATCTTCGTTTCTGACTTCTTGATCATACGCGTAATTGGTGGTTGTGCGTGTATAAGTCTGGTTACTTACAAAGACTAAAATACGGGATATATAGTTGTTGGTTCCAACGAAGTTACAAATCCAGCAGTATAAAATAAGTCAGTCTCATATTCTGAAGGTACCAACACTATCCAATGCTCAATTTATTTGAAATTATCAAAGTTAACCTTGGTAATGATATGTATATGATTAAGTACAACGACGTCTACAAAATGTCTGTAGTTCCTGTGGATGTAACTAGTTTTCAAGTTTTCGATCCCATTGATAAAGTCATGCTGCCGAGTCTCATGAAGTGCCTATCATGAACTTTGCCAATATGGCAGTGATAGATGACAGGGACGACAATATAATTAATAATAACGACTTTTGTTTCCAAGTGGTGTTTTGTGCATGAGAGGCAAACGAGTGTGTGACTTTTATTTCTAATGGAAAGGCTCTTTCTGTTCGACATCTGTTTGTTATAAGATGGCGATTATCTACTGATCTCTGTAAACTGGTTACGCTCGTTAAGGCTAATATGATCAGTGTTACTGTCTGGTAAATACGGAACGATTCATCTTATAAATATATTCGCTGCTACAAAGTAAAACGGAGTACCTCAAAACGTGTTTGAAGATTTTCGGGTAACGTGCATATCAAGCGAGTTTATAAAGAACAAGTAATATCTTGTTGCCTGCAAAATACCTATTAATAACTATTTCTGCGATTCATGCTATGCTATTTAACTTAGCTCATATTGATAAAACAAATTTATCTGAACACTTTTACGATCAAACAATGTAATAGCAAGTAAGTTCTCACTGATACACAGTGAACATTTATCCGCTTAAATTCTCGTCATCCAGAACAACCACAGCTAACTCAGTAGCCTGACTTAAACATGATCTAAGCAATTTCTTATGTACTCATTGACCAGATGAACCGAATAAGTGAAGCTAACTCATGTTCCGCTATTATGACGTGATGAAAGGAAGGAGAGGGGATGATTTGGTTGGTTGGTGCGAACGCCAATGGGATGTGTACCTAGTTAAGAATGTACGATTGACCTAAGCCCATTCACCCCCCCCCCAGGCCGACGATAGGACAACCACAAGTGAGAGAACCAGAAGACTGGGAACTGAGAACCGGAGAAAACAGACCAAGGTCGTACTATATTTTAATCATGCATTTATATACACATAAAATCAGACCACACTGTGAACCAATCAAGAATTTAACATTTGTATAGGACAAAGGGAAGAGTGGCAGTGAATGTTACAACTTGTATACAATTAAGTAAGCGTAGTTCATAGTAAATAAACATTGCGCCAAGAGTAAATATACAAACGAGAGAACCGGGCAAGGGGAACGTAACAGTCATAGAAATGAAATGTCAACACTGTCCACAGTTATAATAATTGAAATAATGTTCTACAGCACAGTTCCCGAAGATAGACAATCTTCATTAGGTGCCCGGCATATCACCTCTCCTTTTTGAAAAGATGATGATGATTCGTTTCTTGATCGGTTCAGCTTTTGGTGTGGTCAGGTAAGAACTACAATGCACTCAAGAAAAAAAAAGAGACATGATTAATTACAGCGAAACCAAGAAAATTGCAATCTACCACTAGTCTCCTCCTCCACGGAACCCCTATGAAAGCCGGACTAATATTGACTAATAGTGTGACTCGATTTGTTTCGATTTGTGCTGATTCATCATTATTCAAACAACCTGACATAATTACAAGTGCATACTGGTTAATGTAGTATCAGTTTTGGCTAAGTGAAACATCATGTAACAGACATTAAGTCCTCAGCTTACATATCGTTTACGGTTACTGCCTTCCAAAATTTTTTATACTTCGAAACTTATCTAGTTTTCACAGACGCCCACGACATGGAGACCAACTACTTGAGGAACATCTCTTTTATTTATGCTATCCTTTAATCTATCTAAAACTTGCTTAGTATACTTACTCCTGACTTTTTATTAGTACAATTTAGTTTCATATTTAGCCCTATCTGGAAAATCACAAAACCACCGAAGTAAGACATAAATATTTTGGGTATGGTAGTAAGTCCGGTAGTGGATTTAATACACAAACCATAAGATGATGTGCATATGAAGATAAGCATATTCCTTAATTCAATTCAGAATAGTACGAGAATATCCTAGCGTAACATATAACATACTTTATAATCCAGGTTATCGTAGTATAAAAACTCTGTCAGGAAGAAATCTCTCTGGGATCTCTCGAAAACTAGTAACTTCGCCGGCACTCTAAAACTTTTCTTCACTACGAACGTCTTCAATCTGAAATGTTATCACAGTCACCATAACAACCCCATAGGTAGACAGCTTCGAGAATTACTCTTACTTAACTTTACATTTTTTCAAAAATATGCTTCCTATACACAGTGGAACGACATACATTGTTCCTTACTTTCTCCAAATACACTTATCTCTTATTTCATTTCATATCTAGCGCTACCGCTATGTTGTTCTTATGATTACTCTAATATTTTTAAGGCTGCTTACAGTATAGATTCCACCAATTACGCCCCCCACCCAGAGACCGATAAACCAACTGTCAAAAATCTACCTGTTACTAGCCACATAAAAAGAACCAAGAAATAGAAAACCACGAGAAATGAGTGCCAAGTTAAAAGTCGTTAAGACTGCCACAGTCCACAAGGTAGGTGAACCTTGCCTTACCCATACGAAAAATCAAGGACTGATAACGGAACACCAAGATACGAGTACCAGAAAATCACCTAATTTACCCCCAGTTCGTCGTCAAATTATTAGATTACAGTAGCTGATAAGGTAAGCGAACCTTATCGCGAGCCAGCAAACATTCGAAATCTCTGCCGAGCACACCAAGAAACGATCTGGTTTGTATAAATTCGTCCACAAGATTTTGGATAACGGATAGCTTTGCTCAGTTTGATAATATAATGTTGGTATTTAGACTCTTGAACATCATGCTCTTTCAAAGTATCAAAAGTAAAATCATTTTCTTTAACAGTTAAGATGGCTCTCTAAGAACTATGTAGCAGACCGAATGTCACATTTTATTATCAAACTTTTTCTTAATAGATTGGTGATTGAATGGTGTGCCGGATATAAAATCTGTCCTTGCGAATCAGCTGTTCATTTTTAGCCCTTTGTTTACATAGGAAGATGGATAAGCGGTGTGATATTGTAAACCTAAATGTTGGGGGTCGAAAGTGTGTTTGTAATTTGTATTGGGATGTATTTTTCAGGTTTTCAACTTCTCGCAATACACTTCTGTGGAACAAAAATTCATTTTTCAGCGTGTAAACAACCATTCATTATCATTATAATTTTTTAGACTGCTTGATGGTGCGCTTCCTACAATGCGAGACGAATCAGGAGCTGTATGTTTATGTAGTGCTATTCTAATCAAGTTAGATTTTCATTGACAGAGATCCGGATATGTTCAGTGTAATCCTGAATTACCTACGAACTAGCGAGCTTAATCTTAATGGTGTGGATATTAATTCACTCAGAAATGAAGCCCAGTTTTATGCGCTTGACTCTCTTGGTATGCTATGCCCTATTTTGATGTATTTTCGTTATTAGTGAGGAAGCTGTCTCTTTGCGAAGAAAATCTTCTGGGGAGGTGTGGAGATCTTTTGTTTCATTCCTACATGCCAGCGCCAGGTATGTTGTAACCATAAATATATTGAAGATATAGAAATTTAAGTGTAGTGTTGCTCTGGATTCCAACGGCGACAATTCCATTTTATGTTGTTCAAGTTTTGATAACATGCCGTATGCATGTTAGTGTTGTACTTACCTTGTTAACATCCCTTTTCTTAATTTGTTAATTATCAGCCATTAAATTGTATGTAGTACGCATTGTTGTGTAGGCACGTATCGGCGATAGCCATAGTATGTGACTTAATTAGAACTGCCAGTTTTCAAGATGTGAGATTCTGTAATTTCACTCTAGACTGAAAATTAGTTGTTTTCTACTCCACTTACTAACTTATTCGTGCCCGTGTACTCCCACACATCTGATATTAACTAGGGTCTCATTTGTTTAGCTGGTACACTTGATTTCCTTGTATTTTATAAGAATATCAGAATATTTTTTACTTAGATGGAAATTAAGGAAACCTGATTATATTTAGGATGATAGGCAACAGTTTTTGATCTCTCGCGTACTATCTTTTTGAGAGTCCAACTTTTACCGAAAGGTATGAACCGTCCATATCCTAAGTGATAATACTTTGAACACTAGCTTTTACCTTTGATTTTGACAAATAGGTGTCTTTTGGAAACCTATATCGAAGCCGTCATCTATTTTAAATAGTTTTTATAAGTATTTTTCGACTTATTCATACATTAATTGGCTTTTAATGGAAAGGCGATTTAGTGACTAAACCATTCCACGAATTAATACACTGCGTTATTTACTTGGGTTTAAGATGGGTAGCATTACTATTCTCGAAATAATGACTGCAAGCTTAGTATACGGACCTATCCTTAGGCTTCTGAGTAGTAATATGTAATAATCCAATAAAGTGGCTGTCTTTTGATCGCCTTCGTTTTGTAATTAATAATCTGTCTGGTTATAATCTCAGCCACTGCTACCCGTTTGGTAATAATTTGATCGCCAACTACGCAATCATGGACTACCGCGTAACTTGGCGCTTCATATTCTTACGAATAACCCTATTGTTCTACAGGCTATTGCGGCTCCAAACGTTTTCAAATATTTTACTCGTGTTATCTGTTAGATCAGCTTGCACCTAATTCATATTCAAATCTATTGTAGATCGTCTAGAATAAAACCGTATATATATGCATATATATATATATCAGTGGCAAAGCAAGTAGAATAATTAGATTATTAGGGTGACTGAACTAATAGTTTATGAAACTAATACCTAAACTTCAAAGCCATAATCACTGCTCCACTAACAGAGTATGGAAGATCAATGGTTTGATTTATGAATGAAGTATTCAATTAACATAGTATGACTAGTTAGTTTTACATCAAAAGCGGTTTACTTCTGCCGTTGTAATAGTATCTACCTAGTTCCTGTTTTGAAGACCATTTACACTATACTGTTTATATAAAATTTTCAGTTTGTTTCACAGTAATTTATTTTTACATACGTTCATTAGGATTTTAGCATTGTCATCCAAGTGATCTAGTTTGTAATTTACATTTATATGCAACTAGTGTTTGATCAATCAACAGTTTTGCACCTTAAAACACAACTGTTAGAAAGCAATTTTTACTTATAACCAAAGGGGATGTGTATCCTGCATTGCATACTACGGATCTTGTTAAACAAACCGTTGGTTTGTAATCCTTTATTGTCAATGTGGTTATTGTTTTACATTCATCCCGGGTAGTCTCATAGAGTCATGTACTATGGAATAAGCACTTGAATGCAGTTTTATCAAATATTTAATTAAGTATTTAGTTTCTCCTTACAGCTACTTCATAGTATTCTTAAAATTTCATTAAGTTAGGAATAATATGAACTTTGTATTAAGTATGTGAGTCATTGGACGACTCATCCAGTCCAGCTAATCTTATTTTCTTAAAATACATGAAATATCCTCTGATTCGGTTTTAGAAGTTGTCACCTGTTTGCTTCTTAAGTTCTTGACGTATTATTTTCAAATATTTAAAGTAGATAATTGTTTTTCAAATAGTCAAAAAACAACTTTTCTAAATCTTTTCCAGAATTTATGTTGAATGAATGTGGGACAAATTTCAAGTTCGTTCCGTTTTTTTTTACCACAACCGTTAATTTGTTTAGTAAAGAATTATATATTTCACCCTCCAAAAATATTCTATGTTGTACCTAACTCTCAGTACTTTTGAGAACAATCTTTTATAAAGTTCATTAAGTTGATTAGTTGCCTACAATACATTGAAGTCCTGATTGGAAGATAGGTTTTGTAATTTATTTGGCAAAACATCTAACCAGTAATCTAATGTGACTATCGAATTCTACCTCAACCCACGTTTCTTTTTCAACATTAATCATCCCAGTATTTATATGCGTGACTATACAACCTGGATCATTTCACTTCATATTAGTAGGTTTTTAGGGACAACGGTTATTAGGTTATTGTGACTACGTACAATCATGTTTCATTGTAAGCTGGCTTGGACTGTCAACATTTTACTATTTAATTGGGATCGCCATATTTTGCAACTGGAATTAGCTTCTATAAATCTTTTTCCAAAATCGACAGTATGTGATCAAAGGTGTACTAGTTTAGTTTGTAAGTTGTTCTTGAATTCTAGTTGATTTGTGACTGACTACTAATACTAATTAGTGGTGCATTATGAAAACTTGCTGCCAATGATTTCTCGTCAATAACAATGCCATGATGGAGAATATTTAAGGTAGATGGCTTTTGGTTATGTTGTGTCCTCTGGTCTGGTTACTGTACGACCTTACTTTCTTCTATTTGTTATCTGTTGGGTTTGCGTTTGGATATTAGTTTCAGGAGCAGATCACTAGTTAGGCCACTTTGGCAACTTTAATATCGCCAAAGTAGGTTACGTTTAGTTGCATAATCTTGTACATGCAATTGAAATCTTATTAACACTTACTTTAACCTTACTATTAGTGTTGTGGTCTGTGGGTCTGATTTCGTACGTAAACCGGTAACAGAATTCGTCAGTTGCAATATAGACGACTGGTTTAATATATGACACACCTTGTTACAGTACTAGCAGTTTTATTTGGTAAACATATATATATATATAACATGCTTTTTGTATATAAATGTGGGCTTTATTGTATTACTACTCGCACAAGTTGCTTTGGAAAAATCGTGAAGCTCCAAATACTTCATTTTATTTTTAACCATCGTGGATCAAGTAATGAAACTTACAATGCTACACAAGCACTACACTACTTATAGTAGATCAAGTATTTTATCTACACTGTGCAATTTAATGAAAGTCGGATGAGCATTTTTGGATTTTGTTATCCATGAATTTACTAAAGCCTATTAAGCTTTCATTGTAAATGTACCGATCAGTTTCCTCAACTTATTCTCGCTACAATAAATTCCTATTAGTCAACTGTAAAGCAACATTTCAAATGTATTTTGATGATATTCTAATTATCGGTGTTCAGAAACATTGCTTTTAACTATTTTCATTTCATAACGTTTCGTTTTCTGTATGTTTCCCCAGCAAATCAGAGGTAGGAGAACTTATTTTCAGATAGCCTATCTCTGGCGTCGTTGAATAAATATAGTTTATGAAACTCTAATCAATTCTATGAAGTAACATGCTTGTCTTGCTAATCATGTTGCTTGTATTGAGTTTACTTCATTTTTCTTATCAATTTTCTATACTGAACAAGATCCAACCTATCCTCTGGTTTTAGGTTGGTAATTTAATTGTCGCGTTTCTTGATTATTTAGATTGATCAGATGATAAACCATAATTTTTATGAGGAATAGTAGCCTATTCGATAAAGCGCTTGGCTTTCAACTAATGAAGTGAACGTCCAAACTCTGCTCTACTCACTCCGGTTTAAGTAGATGGGTAGTATCAGTAGTCCTCACACAGTTACAGTTTGGTTCAGAGCTGAGCACATAAATCCTTACTTGATATATGGGCAAATTAACGTCATTTGCTGTTATTCTATAACAATTGCTCAGTCAATCCTTCGTTGGATACACTTTTAAAGTTCTGTTCTATAAAACAAGTGAAGAGTGATTCTTCAGCTGTTTGCTTCTTGTAAACATTCGAGTGTAAACACTCGTGTACACTACCTACTTAAAGGGAACTCCTTCAGCTTTAATGAATCTATTTTATTCTCCAATTTTTAGTTCAAAATGATATTTTCATTTATTTTGCTAAACCTTTTCACTGTCATATAGCAGTCAAAATACGCTTAAACGTGACTGTCACCTAGACCTTCAAACACAAACAATTATTGATAGGGAAGTGACAACTTCATCTAATCCAGGGACTCATTCAACTAATCAGAATGTTGAAAATAATAATTTACAGCCATCCAATGTCGAGTTACATCAAAAACCCGTTACTTTACTTGTTTGTTACCAGAACATAATGGCTGCTGCTTACTCTGACTGTGTTGCTGTATTCTCGTAAGTACTCACATGTTTTGTTTTTTGAGTTTTTATATTTGGTTGTGTACATTCTTCTACCAGGTTAGTGGTTTATTGAAGCTTGCGTTATTCACAATGTCTCAAATTTTCAATAACTTCGTTTTATTCAACACTTTTGGCTTTTTTTCCGTCCATTTAATGGACAATTGCTGAATATTATAGTGTAGTTTTGCGTAAAGATTTCACTTCACAAATCTGGAGCTTTCTGCGTATATTACTGTTTTTATCTTCTATTAGCTTATATATGCTTTATATTTATTTATTAAACATCTTAGAATACGTATAATGTACTAAACTGTCTAAAGATTATACTCTATTGTCAGCTTTTTTTTTTCTATGGACTATCCATTCTGTTATCTAATCAACGACTGCAACTGGATTCAACCGAAGGACTCATCATGCATAAATATATTCAACTGCATCCATACCATCACGTTCTTTTGTTTGTCCAGACACCAATAATTGCGATGAAGAATACATAAAGGTGAACTAACTTATTTCTGTTGATGATGATTATACAATGGAAGATTTATGGATGTGCATTGATTTAAACGAAAGATATCCATGCTGTCATAAAATAAATTGGTTCAACAAGGGTTTCTCTTTTAGGTCATCAAAAATATATATTATTTTAACGCAACTCTAATACACAGTCGGTTTGTTGACAGTTTAATGGACACTAGTAACAAAGGTGTAGAAATAAACAGAAGACAGGATTTTTTGTTGTTAATAACAACACATAGTTGTCAATATGACGAGTAAATAAATAAACATTGGATTCAAGTATGGTGCCCATGAAAATACTTCAATCCGCTGCGTTTTAGATTATCTCGAAAGAATTTTCTTTGCATTAGTCTTATTAATAGCTTTGTCTAGTCAGTTCGTATTCATAGACAATCTAAAAGGTAAACTGTTGTATCTGACCTCTTTTATGTGCTTTTTTAAACTCATCTTCTACTGTGGAGCTTGATGTATTTGTAATTCAACGTGAGTTTTGTCAAAAAGGGCTCAAGAACATTAGTAGGAATCGTTGAAAAGAGGTTGTTGTGGATCAATAAGCAGCTCAATAGTTGATCACCTTGTAAATACGAGTTTCTCAAATAAAGTAGACTTATCGTTCAAAGCTACCTATAAGGTAAGCAGTAAGCTACCATCGACAGTAAGTTTCCACTTCCTTCGGATTTCTGAAACTGTAATCATACATCAAGATAAGCTTGAACTTTGTATACGAAATAAACTTGTTCTAATATGTTCATAAGGATTTCTATTTCACAGGTATTAGTTTTCTGTAACCATTTTCTCACCTGTCCTCTACAGTTTATTGTTATCACTTTTTTATTTTCTACCTAGAACTGGATTATTCATTTAATTATTCTTTATGTCGACAACTACATTTTCTAACTAACAATAAAAATTATTTCTTCAGTTCATTCTATCCTCCATTTACTATGTTCATTAAACTATTATTATTATCATCATCAACAAACACCTTATCTATTTGCATTTACAACTTTATTTCATGTTACTCTAAGGATGTAGCATAATAGAAATTTTTTTTGAAATAACAGGACATTAAATTTTATTTCACATAGAAACAAGTTTAAAAATACCTATAAGGTAATTCAATAAATTCCCAGCTAATTTTAGCTGTGACTTAAGGAAATAAAGTATTTTTCAGAAGTTTTAAACTAACATTTATTAAGAGTTAAAAATAGATTGAAAATTCACTTGAAATTATATGCATACTTTTCATTTGTGTAGGTGAGACCCTTAGTGATAAACAAATAATTGTGTACACTCTTACTGATTAGTGTTTTTGGATAGTTATGAATGGGTGACTATTAAACAAAAGTTGAACAGTCTCAGGTTAAGTAGGTAGAGCTATGGTTCATTAATTGAAACATAACTCAGGTTACTAAGTCATGCGTCTACTCCATCTATTTCAAAATGACAACTAAGTAGCATCACTAGTGTTAGGCTTGAAGTAGAATCTGTAGCTGGTATATGAGTTACGCTTAACAGGTGATTTAGACAGCTAACTACTAATAGTGACTTACATGTTTAAACTCACTATGATTACTGTCGTTTCAAATACTAGCTATTGTCGTTAGTCTTTATGAAATGAACCACTTACTGTTTGTTATATGAACTCACATGTAATGTTAAGTGATAAGAGTTTAGTCGACACCACCTAACATCATGAGATGTCAACTTATTCGGATTAGTGACCATATTCTTACGTGTTATTAATAGAATTAGATCAGCATGAAGAACTAAACAGACAACATTGGTCACTATTCAGTAGCGAATCAGTATAAACTGCTACATGATGACGAATTCGTACTTTGTTTCAACACAAAAGATGGGAGTAGAAATCAAAAGTGCTAACATCAAATATAGTCCCAATAATACATTCAACTCACCAGCTGCAAGTTTATGTACCTTGTTTCGAGACGCACTTCAAGTTTGAGGTTTAGTAACGCCATTGCTAGGCGATCAGAAGTATGTGGAGCATAGTTCAAAACTTTGATTTAGTGGCTGAAAGTTTCAACGTCAAGTGTTTTATTATCTAATAGAACACTTAGAAACTGGATTCTATTGTACTTTGAAAATGAGGAATATAGTGTGACTGGTGAAACCAAACTTTGTTGGCGAACCAATCATTTAAGCCCGTGATTATTTGTGCGACATTTAAAACGCCTTAGATAATGGCTGTTACATTTTTACGAGTTAAAGGAGGTCTACTAATGTTTAGTTACTAAGATACCTGAGATTGGTGAATGTTGCCACAGGAAGCAATATGAACAGGCTGGAATGGTTTCTAAAGTGACTTTAAGAGAACCACTATTACTTTATCGTGGAATAATTGAAATAAACTGAATAGCGTAAGATGCAAATAGGAAGAATTTACTATAATATAATGCTTTTGTATCATTAAGAAAATGAGTTAAGCCTTAGTGCATTGTGCGTCTTTAGAGGAATTTTAAGTAAAATGGGAAAGATTCTTCTGAAAATGAATGAACATCTGAATTATAGATCCATCATTAGCATTACGATTCCGGATTATTGTATAGATAAACTAGGCCAACATCTAACCGAAATCTTTAATTTTAATGTCTCCTTATTCGCGCATAGTTCTTGTCATTTTTGTCAAGATTTACGTAGGGTAGCATACTACGATGAGTATCACTGGTTAAGTCCACTGATCGCGTGAACAGTCTTTCATCACTGTAGTCTCTTGCATTTTCTATAATAAATTATACAGTCCTATCACCTGCGCTCGGATTGGTTAATAAATTCTCAGGGTCACTCAACTTCTTCAGCAAAGTTGGTTTTCATTGTGTAATTTCTTTACATTGGGTGTGTCAAGTGTTTGGATACAGTCAGACGTAATCAACGTATGTCTTGCTTCAAATATGCGTTACTGCAGGTTCCCACATCATATTAGCTCGACGAGATGAACTTAACAAGATTATAACTAAAGGAGTCGAAATGATCTGGGAATAATGATATTGAGATAGACTAAACTTGGAGAATATAATTCAAATAGTAGAGATGGATAAGTATGTATCATAGATGACTAGAACTTATGATTTAAAGGAAGATATGGAGTAGTTGCACTTGCTGTCTTGTAATTAATGCTGAACTATGCTACCTCTCTGTCGTCAACTACTTGTTGTGGTTGTCGTGTTGACTTCAACTAAGTAGTCTGCTCTCACTAAAGTGACTCAGACCGACGGTCACTGACTTCATACAATATGCACTGCTTTTATGTATCATCCATATAATTTTTCTAGCCAGTGGTATATATTTGAATCCTATTTTCATTTTACTCACAGGCTAAAAGATCCTATTGGTTGGCACTTAACATGGTTGAGCCCTACCTTACAGGGACCTATTGATCGAATAGCTCTTACTGGAAAGTCATCTAATAAAAACAATTTTGGTCCTAATTCTACTCAACCTGGAGCAACTACTTCACTATTCCCTGTAAATACTACAACGAATATATCAAATGTGAATCCAGTTAGCAATAATTTAACCAATCTTTGCACAAACAATAGTAGTAATAATAATGTAAATAGTTCTAACCAATCAGTGTCTAGTAATACTATGAATTCAAGTTTCAATACTAATTCCAGCTTTCCTGCTAACTTATCGTCACAGAATACAACATCACCATCTAATAATTTGCCTTCCGTGATAAGTGCACCTTCATCTAATTGTGGAGGATGTACATTAGCAGTAGCTGTAGGGTCAACTATCACGCTGTGGTGTTTATATCCACCGTCAGGGTTAATCTCTACGGTTGTCTCATACGCTGGTACATATGGAGTAACTGCATCACCTGCCACTTATTTTCTATCTCCGTTATACCCATTCATGCCAATGGAAGATACAAAAAACTTAAATAGTTATCCACCGTTAGCTAGAATTAAAGAACCTTGGACCTGTGAAACGGTAAGTTCTGACTTTGAGAAATAAAAGATAATTTTGTTATTTAGTCATTAATGAAAGCTTGGTATTAACTCCAGTCAATCACAATACCCGTTCTTCGGTAAAAAAAATCTATGCTGTTCATCTACTTTTCCCATATGCTTCGTTAGTATCTTCTTAATTTTGGGAACATTGAAATAATGTGTAGGTTTTCGTCTTGGCAGTCTACCTATTGAGTTACAAATTGCAACCGGTAACTTATTAGTCACATCAATCTTTTCATTCTCGACTACCGTTTACGTTTATGCTGTTTTTGAAACTGCTCTATGTCTATGTAATATTGCACACACACACTGATTAGTGTTTTAATCTTTGACTCTAAAACTTTTAATTTAATTCAGTTACAACTAGTCGATTGATGGCTCAGTGTTTAGGTAGCTCTACCTGAAACCAGTAACAACTATTAGCTGTTGTTTGCCTATTTTCGATTAGTTTTTTTTATACATATAATGCAACAGTGAAAATAATGTGTCTCTTTTTTCATTTATTTCCCTAATTTCTTCTTTGTTTGAAGGTTGGTCAGTATGATTTAAATAAACGTGCGGTAGATTATTTGTTATTTATTGGTTCTCATCTCGTTGCACTTAGTCGACATGGCTTAGTTGGCGTTCGGCATGTGATGACTAATGCATGGCAGGTAATTTTTAGTAATATTTGTGTGAATATGTTCAACAGTTTCACATCAAAAAATGAGCTTAGTGGGGCAACCACTGGAAACCAGGAAGGTTTGGATAGTACTTCTGTTTTCGCATGGAGCTCGTAACTAATCTGTGCTATCCATACTGCCAATGGTCGAACCCAGACCTCACGGCAAGAACTTAGTCTTCACACCAATAAGTTATATGTTTTGTGATTGCATATAAATTTCATTCATTTTGATATTCTTTTTAATGCCAAACAGTGAGGGGATCACGAATATACATTTCTCACTTTTGTCGTAATTCTTCCCTTTATTTAAATAATATTCAAACTATTAATAGCCTGTAATTTGGATGTGTTTGAATCTTGCCGTTGATTCTATGTTGACTGAAATTGATCAGTCTTTGTTACTATATGCCCATCCTGAGCTGATTACCTTGATACAGGGATAGTTCACAAGTATGTTTTGAGTTGGATCGTGACTCAAGCAGAACCTGTCTTCGGTGTGAATATCAACACTAAGCTGCAGGTCCATCCGGCTGACGAGTCCCAGATATGACAAAACACGCGTCTTGGGTTCCACTTGCCAGCCATAACCTAACTCAAATCATACTTGTGAAAAGCTTATTTTAAAAATATATATTGCATGGGTGCACCACTCAGTCGGTAGAAATCAATGTTATCTTTTACGTAATTCTGTTTTCTTCAAGGTATATCAGCTTTACGGCGTAGTTTTGTATATGCAACAATTATTACACTTTGATACCTGGATACCACTTTTCTGTTTTCTCGTAACTCCAATTACTTTAAATGACAATCTTACAAGAATAATTGATTTAGTAGAGACTAAAAGAATATGATTCAAACCAATAACATACGCTTATTATATTCACAATGATCTTTAAAAAAGAGTATGAGTGTAGCGCACTCACAGACTCAAGGTCTAATAAGAAAACAGTGTGCTTTATCACAGTAAAAATGAGAGATGTATTTCGTTGTGAAGATTTGTCTTCGAAGATATAAGAATTCTAATTTTTAAAATAATGCTCAATCGGTAAGTAGTTACCTGGGTATGTTACATTCTCAATACAATTATTAAAATCAAATGATTTAACCTTGACACTAGACTACATCTGATTTGTGGAAATAAGGCAAGTTCGTTTAAGTTATCTTCATGTTTAATGTAAAGTGGGTTAATTTGACGTTAACATTTTAGTCTGCCATTATAGAAGTAAGGAACACTATCTCCAAACACTTTGATTATTGACTAATTAAAGTAATGTAGTAAACTTCTGTCCTATAATTTAAAGTATCCAACCTTTGGTCGTTAAGCTGTAAGTTCGAATTCTCCTGCCTACTTTGGTTTAAGCATCTAAGCAGTATGGTGAGATTAGTATTTCATAAGAACTACAGTGTTTTAAATATAATTTGTTAATGATCATACTTACAGAATATAATAGATTATTACTATATGAGATACTATTAAAGGTATCCAGTTAGCCGTAGCATACTAAGATAGCTTTGTTTATGCATAAGTGTCTAAACAAGACATCTATGATTATTTGTAATGGATAGAAAAGCATGTTTATTTAACTGTAACTCAAATTTATGCTTAATGTATTCTTTAGGTCTGGAGTACTGTTCCCATACTCAGTTATGGTGTCGCCGGTTCAGAGTTACTACTCTTAGGTTGTGCAAGTGGATGCATATGCAGTATAAGTAAATTACATTTTTCTTTTACTGTACTCTTTTGATTTCAACATAAGTACTGAAATGCATCTTTTTCATGTGATTTGTATGACTTATCGACCCATCACCAAAGTTTACCATATTTTCTATGTTAATTCGTGGTATACTCCTGGGACTTGAACTCGAGTCGACCTTATGTCTAGTCAGAGCTTATGGCGGGTTGTTGTCGGAACTGATCACCTCAAGTGGTGTTCGTCAAGGTTGTTCGCTTTCCCCATTTTTCATTTAATTTTATCATGGACATACTTTTAGAGTTAACATTGTCATCGTCTGGTTTCCCCGGGGTTGACCATTTTCCAGGAGACAAACTCGTTTACTTAGAATATGCAGATAATATAGTTCTCTTAGGTGAAGATGCTGGTAAAATGCGAAATCTCTTGATTCCCCTAAACATGAATGTATGGATGTTTGGGATGCAATTCTCTCCATTCAAATGCAAAATGTTGCTTCAGGATTGGCTTAATTCGGCATCGAAGTTAGTGATAGGAAGCGAAGCAGTTGAATGTGTAAGCCACTTCACCTATCTTGAGATCCTCATCAGTCCTGATGGCCTGGTTTCTGTTTAAATCTCGGCTCGTATACATAAGACCCAATTAGCTTTTGCCAGTTTGCGTCACTTGTGGCTTAGGCGAGACATCCGTCTACTGATCGAAGGACGCGTTTACTGTGCAGCAGTTCGATCCGTTTTACCGTATGGATGTGAAACATAGCCATTAAGGATAGAGGATATTCGTAAGCTCCTGGTATTCGATCATAAATGTCTTCGAAGTATTGCTCGTGTTTGTTGGGACCACTGAGTAAGCAATCAGCGGTAAGTTTATTGACGTAGTAGTAAATCTTCACCAGCTGAGGTGGCTAGGACATGTGTTTTGCATAAGCCAAACTACTGCCTACCTCGACGAGAAATGCTGTCTGGTGTGAGAGTAGGCTGGAAGAAAGGTTGGGGCGGCCAAACCAAAACATGGCGCCAGTCCATAAAGTCATCGACAATTGGGCTGAGCCACGTTAATAGGTGCAGACTACTTAGTTGGAGTCCGCGTTTTGATGGTCACAAATGGTTAGAGACTTTGGGTGGCTTGTCTCAAAATCGTTGGCAATAGTGCAGGTACATCCATTCCTTGTCTTCCTTTAAATTCTAAGCTTCTGAATTCATCATCATTTTCTTTTTACTGAATCATATTTTCTTAAGTCTTATCTCTGATCTCTATCCTTTTCTATTAATACTAACTCTGTTAGTAGCTCCCTACTCTGGGATTTGATCCGACTATTTAATCTCTATCTGCTAATTGGAGCGTGGCAACTTGAACTGATGTATGCATGTACCAAGTTCTACGTCGTAACTGACTGACTGACTGAGATAACAGGATGTACTTCATAGACAGTTGTTTTATGATTGATATAAGTCTACATCTTTGCGGTGTTGCAGTTGTTATTGGTTAGGAAATTTGTTTTCCAGTAACTGAGTCTCAGGACTTAACTCTCTTCATCGTTTTCGGTTCCTAGGCTGAAGACTAAAATAATCTGCCTCACCTGTGATTACATCACTTAGCTTTCAATTGATAGGTTCCAGATTTGAACCCAGCTCTATCTAGACATTCGAATAGTATTGCTAGCCTTCACAAAAGTAGATACATAGCTCAAATTTGAGTGCATGAACTTGTACTACATACTTGCCTCACAACGTGTTACATAAGCATTTTTCTTTAAACCATATCAACTGTATTTTTCGATTTTTAAATTTATATTTTACATAGTCTAGCAAATATATTTTGTTTAGTTTAAAGTAACCTTTTATTTCTTCCGCCTACACTATTGATTCATTTTATTACGAATCAATTGCTTACTTTACATTATTTCTTCTGCTTAGATATACAAAAATTTCCTTTGCGTATAGTGGACAATGATCTTCTAGTTACAGAAATGTATCGTGATCCACTACGTGATCCAATCACTGCTCTCAGTGTACACTTATCACCAAAAACATGTAAGTATTCTGTCTTATTATTTACTTATTAACATTCATAAATGTTAAACTTATCATCTGACTGTTATTCACTGGATTATGGGTTTGAACCTATGCCAATATCAGCAACCGGATATTAATTAAAGTGATAAAATGATAAAAGCTTGACTCAAGGCTAATTACTTAGATATATACTATGCAGAATAATTTCTTTAACATACTATTCTGTAAAGATATAGCCAGTAATGGTGATATTCATGTATGTTGGCAATCTATTATTTCCCAAAATTTTGATTTGATTCAGCCAATAATGAGTAACTAAGTATAGTGTTTCGGTTAGTCGAGTCAGCGTATATGACTCTAAACTCTATTTACCGTTGCTTTCTTTTATACTAAATGAGGATCTAAATAATTACTAAAAATGAAGCCGTTTTATTAATACGGTGATAATTATTATGTTTTCTTGACTTTCTGAATGACTAAATACATAGATTCCAAGTAACTATGAGATTGTTGGTGTTGAATTGATTCCCTAATTCTATTGGTTAATATTTTCTCAAACTATTCTAGTATAAACATAAATGTTCCTTAGCGCATGTAGGGCACTTCCTTTATATGATCTTAAAACTACGACACATTCTGAACGTTATTTTACGCTACTTGTCGACCTCGAAACCCGTTGGTACGATTGAGGGCGAGGAGTATTCACCTTCCCTCTGGAAATGCTCTCGTATGTTTACGCGAGTGAGAGGACGAAAATAAACGCCTAGTGTTTGAACTGGATTGGTGGGCTTGGTTGATCTATCTTTGGTATTTAGAAAACTTTGATTCAATACTAATTGGTGTACATGAGCCTCATGATCCCGATGGAAAGAATAGAGTATAAACTTACTTTTGTCTCCGGCTACGGTGAGACGTCATTTGATGATGATGTTCCACATCCTTATGGGTTATGCCTTTAGGTCGAAAGCTCGGGGGTTAACCTCCTTGCAAAAACTACCTGCTTAGGTTTTGGCATCCGAGTAGGATATCAGACTACACACAATTACAATGTTTAGTAATTATAAGGAGAACAATGTAATGGCAGCCAAACGATGTATGCTGTTACATCACAAACATTTATATGATATTTATTCATCTCCGTTTATTCACCATTTAACCAATCCACATGGAAACTCATCTGTGATGGTTATCTTACTCTATCTATCCAGTCTCAGGTCATTGAATGACTGATTTCTGATTGTTGTCACCGGCGTCTAAACCTGATTCAACATTTCTACAACCAAGAATGCCATTTCAACGCCCTTCCTTTTACGTGCACGTATTCACATAAGTATGACAACAGATGGATCTTACCCTATTAGTGGTTAGTCTTAATATCGTCGTTTTTGCATCTCTGAGAAACCTTTTCAAAACCTTTTACAAATTCGTCTTCCATCTGTCGATTTTAAGCGTGCATTATGTGCGCCTATTCAAAAACCCAGTTACGCCATCGTCTGTATTAAACTATGCGCCACTCCAGAGGTAGGACTAACCAAATAGATGCTTATTAACGGTTACTTATTTGCTATTTGATTAGAAGGCCTCATTAAAGTGCAAAGAAGCTGGCCCAGACAACGATTTCACTGCTTAATCTCCGACTAGTCGCTTACAGATCGCGATTCAGACGTAGTCAAGAATGAGTCCTACCAGTAACTGAATGATCTCAAGAAGACGTGTTCTACAGATACTGTAGTGTTAGCTGAGAATCTAGGTGAGCTTGTTCGGCATGTAGACCTGAGATAGTCACTTAGTTGACCAGTAAGGACTCCATAGTCCTAAATCAGATAACGATGACTATCTTCTGCAACTTTGTGCAGACCACAACCTGCTTCTTGTCGTCACCAACTTCCGTGCTACCTAGTGTCCTCCCTCTGCAACCCAATCTTAGGTACAGATTGATCACATAGCGACCGGCTATTACTGACGTGTTTGCATTCATCATCGTTGTTCCTTTTGACACATCTATCTGGACTATCATCATGGTGTGGTACAAACCACACCACGTGAACCGACAAACCTGGTGATCAGAGCATGCTAAAGAGTTGGCATTAAATCAGCTTTTCTGGTGTTGTCTAAGAGTGGTTTAAGTGGTAGGAAAGTATACTTAGGTTTATTGTAGCCTTAACTACATAAAGGTTCGACCACCCACTTGTGTGTTTAAAACAATTTGTACACTAAACTTTTCCAGGTAATATTCATTTTAGATCCAGGTTGGAGTGCTTTTTCTACTTACCTTTGTTTTATCTTCTTACTTGTCTAGTTTGACCTTCAGTTTCCATACTTAAATGTCTTAACGAGATTGTTCGAAATATGTATTGTGCAAATATGCATCACATAACTCTGATAAACCTTGTCTTCTCATCTCATTGTCAAAATAAATGAAAACAATCAATGAAAATCTTTCGTCATAGTTTGCAATTTGATCTTTTATTACTTTTAGACTATCCAGTAGTGAAGAACTATAATCAGTTGATTGTAATAGAAATAAATGTAAACGCATATTTCCGAAATACAAACAAATTCCTTATATTGTTCTGTCTACTAATAAGTAGTGTAAGATACCATTTAAAATTGTTTGTTTTTACTGCGGTGTACATTTAGCTCATGGGAGTGATTACACTTTAAAAATGATGTATAAACGAAACATAATATAATTTGCCTTTCTTTACTAAGATAGTAGATTCTTTGTTTGTTTCTGGATTATATTTTACATCATGACTAAAACAGTATATCTTCGTGAATTGATTCTGCATATACACATTCCACTGTTATAACATTGAACTAGTTGCATAACTTATTCTTTCATATATATATATATATATATATATATATATATATATATATATTTCATTGAAGCTTATTCCAGTCGCAATTGGATGGAAATTGCCTATGGTACATTATCTGGTCGAGTATGCCTGATAGTACAACATCCAGAAACAGTTGGTTATAGTCCACAATTATTTCAAACTTTTAATGTTCATAGATCAATGGTTACACGTGTTGTCCTATCAGAGAAATACTTAATCTCAGGTATGTTTTATTGTAGTGATTATAATATTAAGATTTGATAAGTAAAAGGTATACAGAAAAAAATATGGGACAAATTGAATTCATTTTAAATTTGTGTCATGAAATCCTTACTATCAAGTTTACTTTTATTTGTAGGAAAAACTTCTAGTAGTTAGTTTAGTTACAAAGATTCAAGTTATTGTAATGATCTCATTAATACTCAGAACTTAGTATTCCAAGTTACGGTCACTAAGTAGTTTAGTGAGAGCTCAGCAGTAGTATTAGTAGTATTGTAATATTATTAACTAGTACTGGAGTTATAAGCAAGCCAGAAAGCAGTTCGAGCAGAAATATACGTCAAATCATATCGTAATACTGGTGTCTTAAATAAAGATAAGCATATGGTTAAGAATAGAATGGTTAATGATATGTAAGGAATGTGAAGTTAACATATTACACCGAAGAAATATGATAAGGGAAGTGAGTAGGGCAGTCATTCAAAGCGCATAAGAAGGGATACATGGATTATAACTCTTAGCATAATGTTTTTGAAAACACCAAGGCTTAAAGTGCATATACATCAAATGAGTGTCTAACCTTTCACGAAATGAGTATTGGAGTTCATCGCAGTTATCACAATCGTTCCAAATGCTTAGTAAGTGCATTTTTATCCAGCACTTTCCGTTCATTTAGTAATTTAGTGCTATATATTGGAGTGTGATTTTATTTTAAAAGTTTGAGTTATTCATATTCGACTTCTATGAACATATCACTACAGCACATCCTTTTAAAAATATACGAACAGTGAAAGTTAGGGTTTGAAATGAATTCCACAACAAATATCTGTAATATTCATCAACTTGCTGAAGAGAAAAATGGTCGAAAGTTCTGATTACTACACCGTAAACATTAGAAACTTTGTGGATGTACTCACTTTTAGTTGCGTCGGTTTTATTTATTTGTGTTTTCCTGCTAATACTATTGTTTATTTGTATATCTTTCTATATGTGCTTACTTTACTTGTCGTTCAAATCAGCATTCCGTCCATTTCTATCCCATATTGTTTTATCGTATGTAAGTTTGGAGACTTTGGATTTCATCACATTGTTGTAGATACATCCACTCTTTATAATCTTAGTACTCTTTAACATATACTTTTTCACTCCGTTTTCCCAAACCATATTCCCAATGTTTGTGCTTCTCATTATGATTGTTATTACACTATTTTTTCTTTTCTATTCACCATGTTAATTTCATTTCATTGTGCTAATGCGGTATAGTAACTTGGGCTAACGCATATTTGTGCCGGGCTCTATGTTCATTATAACTGACTTACAATTGTAGGTCAGTTAATCATGAATAACTTGGGACCTGGCACTTATGTGCATCAGTTCAAGTTCCCACAACCCATCAGTATAATGTAAATGCCAATGTGTTAGAAGTTTTAACATCGTTGGTCGTCAAAATGATTAAGCATCACGAGTGTTACTTGGAAAGAGGAATTTTTTCGTGGATAGTATGATATAAAATATATCTAAAACTCACGGACTAAAAGGAAACAGGAAGTGAATGCACTTCCACCTTTGAGACTGATTCTTAACGGTATCACCGAATGTCTCCCATCATTGTATATAGTAATCGCACGGACTCTAACCAGATAGATTACATTTACCAGCATTGCTCGAATCTATAGTCAGCAAGTCCATGGATTTTCTTCCACTCTACTTTTGTACCAGTCAACATCACTCACCGAGTTAGGGATTAATTAGGCATACGTAATACGTATCTTAACAACTTCAGTCTATGATGATCCACAACCGCTCAAATGATTCAACGTCTTTCTTCAGAACCATTCATCGCCTACTCGATGGTTTCACTAAACATGATTAAATACAAATGTCTTCTACTTTTAGAGGTACAGATTGTAGAAGAAATCCAGATTATTTCAGTGAAATATTTTCCTATTCTATCATTGGTTAATTTTTTTTACTACCTTTTTCTCTTTTTAATTTCCTAGTTTGCAATGATTTCCATCATGTTCGTACATGGTCAGTAACACGTTTCCGCGGAATTATCAGTACACAACCAAGTTCCACACCAGTTGGTTCATTTCATATGACTATATTAGATATGAATAATTCCACACAACAGTTAATCGATTCAATCATAGAGGCTGCCCAAAAATGTCACACACAAAAGTCACATTCAACAACATCCAATGAAATAGTTCGAGCTCATTCTAGCCTTGGTACTAATTTATCACCTAATAATAACAATAATATTAATACAATTAATGAGCCACCGAGTCGTGTGAACTCTCTGTCCCATAATTTATCACAATGGCATTCACAAAGTTCAAATTCACGTTCATCTAGTGCTAAAGGTGTTTCACGTGATTTAACTTCTCCATCTATATCCTTATCAATACCAACCCCTCAATGTGATATTCATTATCAGAATAGTTCCAGTACTAACCTAGCAAGTGTTAGTTTGAATTCACCAAATAGGCTTCAAACATCTGATTTACCATCAACTACAATTTATTCTTCATCAAGTGCTGTTAGACCAAGTATAGGAAGTGGAGGAGCTAGTGATATTTGTTCCATTGCACATTCAGATATTGTTGTTCTTCCGCGTACAACATGGATTCATGAAGACCTTGGGTAATTCATTTTACACATTACTTAAAATGTCTTGGGGTTCTTTTCTGGTATATATATGCAAACATTTTGGGATCACTTATGTATGGTAATTGCATTGACGTTTTCTACTTCAGAGATTATTCAATTCAGTCGATTGATAAATGTCGCATTAGCTCTAAATAATATAACATTCTAGTATATTATATCCATTTTCGACTTCATTTCATCTGTTTCTAACAGTCTATAGTCGTTTATTCAAAACAGTTCCAAGTAAAACCAACATATTGGATGATGTATATTTTATTACTGATCTGTGTGAAGATTTACTCCGTACAAAATATTACTACAAAATTTTAATGTATGTACAATCAACATAGAACCTGACACATGTGTGCATCGGTTCAAGTTGCCATACCACCATGGCACCGCAAGATTAACACCACCATCACTGGTAGAAATCACTTCTATAAAATAAAATAATAATAGTAACAAGGAATGTGAACATATAGAATATGGTTCAGGAGGCGTTGAAAGAAAGTAATGGAATGATTTTAAGCTCATGATTTAAGGGAGGACAATAAGTGAATACATCTGCGCCATTGTGACCGATTCTGGGCCATGTCACTCAGTGTTTTTAGCCACTGGTTACGGTAATCGCGACGACCCCATCCAGGTAGTCTGCAGCTACCGACACGACTTAAACCGGCAGTCAGTGACTTCATGGACTGATGCCATGTTTTAGTTTGGCCACCCCTAACTCTCTTCCATCCTATTCCTATATCAGCCAGCATTGCGCGTCGAGGCAGACGGTGGTTGGGCATACGCAACACATGTCCCAACCACCTCAGTCGATGAAGATTCACAACCTCATCGACTGATTTACCACATTTGCTTAACACCCGTCGTCTAACCTCGTTATTACTTACTCGGTGATCCCAGCTAACGCGTGCGATGTTTCGTAGACATCGATAGTCAAAAACTAATAACCTTCGAGTGTCATCTACCCTTAATAGCCACGTCTCACACCCATACAGTAAGACAGAGCGAACTGTTTCGCAGTACACTCTCCCTTTCGTTGAGAGACGAATATCTCGTCTACGCCATAGGTGACGTAAGTTGGCAAAAGCCAAACAAGCTTTTTGAATTCGTACTGAGATTTCGTCAGCGACTACAAAATTTTAATATTACGAGCTCATTAGCGATTAATGCAAGGAGGCAACCCAGTAGCTCTAGTGAGAAGGTATGACCATATGAAGCACAGCCATGTTGAGTGTGTTGCAGCTATCTACCTACACTAACTTGTAGTAGTCCTTTGTTGTCGACGATTATTCTACCTTGAACCTCGATTAAATGGCAGAAGGATGTAGATGCACACAAAAGCTCTATTTTTGAAAACATATTTATGCACACAATATCATCTATACTTATAGTTTATCTGCATCGAAGATATATCACATCTGAAAGCTTATGAATATTCAAATAGATTATAATATTGACTTTCTAAATGTTATAAGAAGTTTCTACTAAGTCCTGATGTGACAAATTTGGTTTCAACGTTTTTTGTGGCTTCTAAGCACTGTTGAGCGATCCTAATTATACAACTGAAAGTCGCATGCTGCTGATTACTATTACATAAAATTATTCGTAGATCATAAACGTTAGTTTACGTATCAATAAAATACAACTTGGGTGTCTGGCTTGTTTATACATAGCATTTCTTGCTCACTTATTCATTAATATTATACGTAATTATATAATTTGTTTGTTTTCGTTTGTGTGATTAATCTGTTAGCGATCTACCCAATGGAAATCATCAAAACGATGCTAATCCCTCTGAAAGTAACCTCAATACTCCAACTATTATTAGTAGTATTGATAGTGAAGCTACTAACAATTATCGAATAAAAATTCGTTCATCATCTACTTGTCGAGGTTTACAACAATCTGTTCGACGGTATGAAAATGAATTCACTAATGGTAATATCGAGCTGGATAACTCTAAAACTAGTAGTCAAGTTAATAATACTTCTGCTACTGCTACTAATAATAACCAGAGTAATAATAAAACTATAATTCGTCCTATAATTGATGTGCACAAATATGCTAATAATCCTGGTCCATATGGTGAAAGGGAAGATATCCTTGTGTTTGTACAAAAACTAACACCACAAGCCAATCAATTATTTGTACGCTTAGCTTCCACAGGGAAAAGGTGAGTTATCAGGTATTTCTTATCCTTTTAGTTGATTCTTATGTGATACTGTTTAAAAATGTATTTTCAGGTAATTTTATATTGTGTAAATTGTAGTTAGAACTGAAATTCAAAAAGAGCTTTTACATCCGTTTTGGGATTTTTGAATTGACTACATCTTTTACTTTGAGCGCTAACACCTTATTTGCTGAGCTACTGAGTCTAGTTAACCACTAACTTGTTTAATTGTATGATGTTTGTATTATTATATTGGGTTTGCATCACTTTTTTGCAAGTATTTAGGACAGATTTATGGCATGTATGCATCTCGAGACAATCCATTCAGTCTGCACATATGCTAATAGCTACAAATTTAGTCCTAGATATGAACAATGAAGGAATTCAAACTCTTTTTACAGTATGTTAGCTAAAATGCCATGAGCCTTGGTTTTAAGCTTAACTTTTCTTGAAGAATTTAGCCAAGTGTACTGATTGGATAGATAATAAGAGCTGGGTTCTAATATGTAATTATGATAAACACTGATATTTAGAAGGTTGTTACATCATGTTAGTTAAAATTTTGCTTTTAATGAATGCTTCTTAAGGTGTGTAGTGTAACCCGCAGTCGTTTTATGTTTGTATTAATCAGCTTAGCTAGAATATTTTGGAACATTACAAAAATTGTGGCAATTCATGTTATATCCTCTGCTTGGATACAATCAATTAAATAATCATTATATCATTACGCTTAGAGTAATTATTACATTTAGTACCTTATTGTTACCACATTCGATCATACAACGAAGGCTGTCTTCACTGACAATCTATACATTCTATGGAATATATCATATACCTTTTTGAATTTAAGTTGTTATTTGAATAGTTATGAATCGTTTACAAATAAGCGCTCGGTTTCACACTCTATGATTGGTGAATTTCTAACAATTTTTATATTAAAGTACTATTGAGAGCTCTAGAAAAAAGCCGAGGAAATGTTAAAATTACTTTGGGCAATCCTTAGAAATTTGGAAAACATTGAATAATGCTTTCTTATTTATTCTGATTTGACGATAATCGATTTAAGAAGGGACTAGAGGAGCGAAGAAATTTCTTTTCAATTAGTTTTTCCTCAAAGCTCTACACTAATATATATATATATTCTTCGCTCCTCTAGTTCTTTCTTAAATTCTACCATTAGATGCCAGCTGGCTCAGTGGTGCAGATGGTGAGGCGTTCGCCGTCAACTTGAAGTCCCTGGTGAGGAATCTGGAGTACGCACTTCTGAGGGGTTCCACGCTAGAACGAAACAGCTGTCTAGTGCTCCCTGGTTTTCAGTGGTACCCTGCCAACATCAATCTGTGATACATTCAATCAAAATTACATATATATTAGTGTAGAGCTTTGATGAAAAACTAATTTAAAATAAAGTTCTTCGCTCCTCTATTCCTTTCTTAATGCCTAAATCGGAATTTTTTCATTATTAAGATAATCAATTTTTAAGTTGGTTTTGTGGAGATCGGTTTCATTTTATTGTTTGTATTTGTCACAGATTAATCTCAGTTCATTACCACTGAAAGTCAGTGAGCACCAAACATCTGTTTTTTCCTAGTAGGAAACTTTTAAGCAGTGCACACTATAACTACACTGCTGACTGATTCCAGGATTTTTATGTATCTCTGTAGGCACTTTACCACTAGCACTACTAGGCTGGTATTCATATGTAGTATTTGCAGGTCATTTAATTTGTAGCTTAGTGTAACGATAATCCAATAACATTGACTAGAACTGTCTCACTCCTAGCTTGTGTGAACTCCACCATTTACAACCTTTCATTAGGACTGAAATTTTCTCATTTTGACGCCTTTTTTGGTGCCGATTGTCAAGAGGTCACTGCTATTCCTAAGGGTCCTCTGTTCGATACCTGGTAGGGTTGTTGGTACGCACTGCTGTGCAGTCTCCTACTTGTAATAAACACCTATTCAGTGCTCCTTGGTCTTAGTAGTACGCAATCGGAATCAATCTGTGACGAATAAATACTACAGTCCTGTGATGAATTATTAATAGCTTTGATACGTAGTTATAATTAACTCTAGTATATCAACAATGAATACTACTAATCTTCACATGTTTTCTAGAAGCTTCCAGAAGTTGAAATTAAGTGTATCACCACAAGTGCCCTGGCGTTCTGTGCCTAAAACAAATCTAAGGGTAAGGCTTTTTTTATCACTTCCCTCATTTTATTTTCCTTTCGGGATTCAAGTGTAGAGAATTTGTAAAACCAGAATATGATTAAGAAGTTAGGGTTTAAGTGTCCCTAAAACCATGACACTTCAACTATACTTTTGTTAATAAATTACTGATTATTCCCTTTATCATTTCAACTCTCTTTACCCTTCTTTTTATAAAAAAGAATTTGTGTCATTCATTCTGTTGATCGAAGTCCTGTCAGTTCGTTTACTGTGCATGAACATGATGGATTTAATCGAGTTGGTGCACATCCAAGGCGATATATTTTTACAGGTCATTCCAATGGTACAATTCAAGTATGTAGAATCTTTAGCTGTTTTGACGTTATATCACAAGTTTCCAAATTAAGAAATGTGACCCATTCGATTTTACTTTAATGGTTTAGATGATAGTATACTCGCCACAACATCTTATAGTCTTAGTATTGGCTGCCTTTTAGGGTCATGGGTGTCCATTAGTGAGGTGATACTTACCGTGGGAATCGAGTGTCTGTCATCTAACCTCGAAATTCTCTACATTGGTGATGAAAAATTAGGGTTTCAACTGACCATCTGCTTACTGAATATTAACTAATGTTATGCTTGCATACTGCTTACTGTTAGTCGAATTTTATCAGTCTACCACTAAATATTTTACATCGTGACTTATAAGTACTAACCAGCACTCAAACTAGATCCAAAGTTTCCTTCTTACTAACTTTAATCAGCAATTCTCCGGGGACAACGATGATTGAACACAGAGACGCTGAAGATCCTCAACTCGTATAGACTAGGTCCCACAAGCATAGAGGAGAACAGCTGTCACCCAGGCATTGTAAATGCAACCTTTTACAGCCCGATTGATATCACGACAACACTAAAGATGGTCTGATTCGGTATAAGCCAATTTCGCTTTCATTATGTGTAGTTTGACCCCATTTCACACACCACCATCATTTACATTACTACTCACATATACGAAATTTTTGATTACTTCTAGCAACTCACCACAAAGAGCGATAGTAGGTACACACTCCTGCTAGTCTGGTAGAAGCAATTTGTACCTTCAAAGTTCAAATTACCTACCATCCCTACAGTTACTGATTGGCAATTGATTGAATGCTTGTATGTTATCGCGCAGTTAGACAATATCATCCATATAGTCAAGGTTGAAATGTCTTTCTCTAGGTTATAAATCTACACCACTAACATGCACTTCCATCAGAGCTATTAATAGAATATCGTCGGTTGCGATGTTAAAGAGAAATATTTAAATTAGGCAACCTCACTTAGCCCAACTCCTATATTAAGGCATTGGTGAAGTGTGGTTGTGTGCTCTCACTTAGCCTGAGGTGTTTGTTTACGGAGCCCTTAACATGTTAACAAGCTCTTTGGGCACATTCTTCTTCAGCAGATGATTCTAAAGCACAGTCTTGACTAGCTAATTGAGGGCGATACTGTTGTCATGAAACACAATAATTGTTGGTCTGCAGTACTTGTGACGGTGTTTTAACAGTCGGCGAAGTGTTGGTTTTTCATATGATTGCACAATCTACGAAGTTTGACGAAAGCTAATAGTTTGAAAGTAATCCTGAATAGATTTATCACGCCGCAACCCTGATAGTTGTTACATTTGTTACGTGAATCTCCCAAGAAGATGGGGACGACAATTGCTTAATGCGAAGATGTTGAATCGCCTTCAGTTCCCCAAATCTTCCGAGGAAACCTTGTCGATTTCTCAACCAGGAGTTCGCTACCATCTTTGAGAGAGCTATGGGGTTGGGTAAGTCGTTAGCGCCTGGTGATTTGTAACAATTCTGAAGTTAAGGTTCCTTGAGGACTCCCTGTTTACTGTCTGTTATCATCGATCACGGAAGGAAGGATAATCTGATCTACGTTATCGGACGACAGGCCAGTTGTAAAAAAACCCAACCCACCTTCTAAGACGGTCTTAAATGTTTGAGTTCGACTGTGATTAGCAAGCGGTTCCACTGACACCAGACTTTTTATTGCCAACAGCGAACATCAGCGGTGGCTGCACCAGAAATTGGGCTGGCTAGGAACGGATTGTGATATGTACTTATAATGCAAACTTAGTTTAAAATTAATATAACTTGTAACCTTGTTTAGTGGTTTCATTACTTTTTCAATCTATTTCTAGGTTTGGGATTTAACAACAGCATTGAATCTTTCCAGAAATGGTCCTTTAATGACTATTCCAAATTCATCAGCAATTAATACAGACGGATGTTTTAATTTTCCGCATGGTCTGTGTATTAAAATATTTTTTTTAGTTTGTATTTCATCTGTCTCTCGTTTGTGAATGATCTAAAGTTGGTTACCTTAATTAGATGGTTCTTTCAGTTTGATCTCATGGTACATTTATCAGAAACTTTGGTACTATTTGGTTGTTGTAATTTGTGTTGTATTCTTCGATTTTGATGTTTTAATATTAGAATATATTTGTCGTCCTAAGTGTCATCATCAGAGCCTAATTCAAATAGGAATGAGCGTTTCATAAGATTATTTTATTGAAAGCATTTAATGTATCTATTCATATGGCATATAGCTAGTTGTCTCCTCAAACGTTATCATTTTGTTTGACTTTAAATTGCCACCTCACCGGTCTGAATACTTACCTCTAGCCGCATGACTTGAAGACTTTAAGTTTACTATATGGTTGAATAGTGGATGCATTTTGCTTGATTATCCCATACAACTCTCTATTGCTTCCTGATTTTTGTTGATTGTTTAACCAATGTCTATTCGTGATATGAAATTTCAAAACTGATGATCTCGGAAACATTCTGTAATAAGTAACATTAGTTTCTGTTCATAGTTCTCTTTTTTTAGTTTGTATTACAATAATAGGAAAATAATGTTTTTTTTCCTTGGTATTTTAGAAATACCATCTTATCCAGTTGGCATAATTAATAATATGAATTCATATGGAGGAAACACCATGTTAATGATTGGTGCAAATTCTAATGGACCGACAAATAATTCCAACAATATACAAATCTATCCAAATCATAATTATAATCATTCACATCATAATCCATATTTACATGGTACAGATTATTATTCTAATGGTTATTTCATCGGTGGCCCAACATCATCGGAATTATTAAGATTATTGGAAAATTGTCAAATTGGTTTTTCATCTGGTGGTTCTAGTATGACAGCTTTATGCTCAGAACGTTTAACACCAGCTGATTCATTAAATTCAATTGTTCATCATTCAGGTTTGTAATGAAATTCATTGAATTAGCATATTTTCCACCATCTCAAAACTCTAATTGAAGTTTTATTCCCTCTTGAATTACATCATCCCTAATTGTATTTTGGTTATTATGTAATAATAGCAGCAGGCATAGAAAATTGTTTTATTCGAATATCGTGTATATCTATGACTATCAGATCGTTATGCTTATACTTTACCTATGAAAGCAGATACTTATCACGAACTGTCAGTGATATTTTACGTGTTTTGTGCTTGATCAATTTATACAACAATAATTCAACCTTTTTTATCCAGCTTATTTATTCGCTTAATTTTACTGATTTCAGTCGAAATAAGGAGATTTACTTTTACTCTCTATGTATAGTGTTGTCCTTGTTCTTCATTTGACTTCTCAACTTTTGAAGGTATCAAAATGAATGTAATTCCGACTTGGAAATAGTTACTTTCTATTTTCCAGTTATTTTCTGTCTTTCGTGAGATTTCTAAATACTTACAGCATTACAGAAACACTTTTAAAGTTCTAGTAGCTTTGGGTATTTTAAAATATATGTACTAGCTGGTATAATGCATTGACATAGTGATCAGCTTTTTAGGAGTACTGTGCAGCTGATCCGCTGATGTGGAATATAAAGGTTCAGGTTATCTGTTATAGTCGGCTGGAAGTACTCTCTCTTAGCCTATTGTCAATAACTGATGCAACATATGAGACTAGAACCCTCAGCATCCACTGTGCTATTCAGACTACACCTATTAGTATAACGTAGTGCTTAGGATGTCAAGCCACGTAGACTATCAGCTATATTGCAACTTGATCAACAGAATTCTATCAACACTAAAGAACTAGACAATAAACAGCGATAGCTAGATGTGAAATGTTTACATTTTAGACTTCGAAAGGTTGGTTGTACACTATGCTCATCATTTAATGTCATCACTAGATAACTACCTTAATTCGGAACTGATCGACTTCATAGATCTCAGATGTCCAATAAAGTTTCAAAAATTCATGTCAAAAAAGTTAGTGATAACAGTATTATTTATTCGGATATTTCTGTTAATTTGTTTATTAGTTCGAATACCGTTTACATAATGCACTGGCGTTTGACTATAAAGGATAGAACACTTATTTCTACACCTTACAGTAGAAGCTAGTCATTGATGGGGGTCTTTAATTATCATCTTCATTTTCGTCGCTAAAGTAAGACGTTTATCACCAATCAGATTGTATCGCAAATTACTTAAAACGGAAATCCTACCATTCAATACCGGACAAATGATAATGGTAGTTAAGCGTTCACTACGATTCGTGAAGGTTCTGCTATCGATTTTTAAATGGGTCATGGGCGCGTACTGCGGAAATATCCTATTCTTCGACACAATAACTGTCTAATTCTGCCTGATCTTTAGTAACACTAAACCTAGAGCAATCTGTGACAAATAATAACTTATTATTAGTTTGTAAAAGGATTCTAAGTTAATGCTTGCTTCGTGGTGCAGTCTGATAATTTCCGCAATGTGTGTCCTATCCATTTCTAACGTCCTTTCCTAATTTCCTCTTTGGCTGAAAGTTGATTTGTCCTCTAACATTGTAAGCTGTCGCTGATGGTTTCTGGCCAACGAATATTCAGTATCTTTCGTAAACAGTTGTTTATAAATACTTGTACCCGTCTGATGATGTTTGCAGTAGTTCTCCAAGTTTCAGCTCCATACAACAGGACTGTCTTCATGTTCGAATTGAAGAGTCTGACTTTGAGGTTAGTTGATATTTGTTTTGAGTCCCATATGTTTTTCAACTGTAGGAATACTGCTCTGGCTTTGCCAATCCTTGCCTATACATCTGCATTGGACCCTCCTTGTTCATCAATGATGCTCCCCAGATATGTGAAAGTATTCACTTCTTCCAGAGTTTCTCCATCAAGTTGAATTGGGTTGGTGCTCCCTGTGTTGTATTTGAGAATCTTGCTCTTTCGCTTATGTATGTCCAAGCCTACTGATGCTGAAGTTGCTGTTACAATGGTCGTCTTTGCTTGCATTTGTTGGTGTGTATGTGCTAGGAGAGCTAGATCATCCGCAAAGTCCAAATCATCGAGTTGCATCTTACTTGTCCGTTGAATTCCGTGCATCCCCTCAGATGTGAAGGTCTTCATGATCCAGTCAACCACCAGGAGGAAGAGAAAAGGCGAGAGTAGGTAACCTTGTCTGACTCCGGTCCTCACTGGGAATGCATTTTTCAGTTGTCCTCCATGCATAATTTTGCACTGTGTTCCGTCGTAAGAGTTCCGGATGATGTTGACGAGTTTCTCTGGTACGCCGTAGTGTCGAAGAAGTTTCCATAGTGTTCTCCTATCTACACTGTCAAACGCCTTCTCATAATCAATGAAGTTGACGTACAGTGGCGAGTTCCACTCAATTGACTGTTCAACGATGATCCGTAGTGTTGCGACTTGGTCTGTGCACAAGCGATCTTTACGAAAACCAGCCTGCTGATCTCGAAGTTGAGTATCCACTGAATCTTTCATTCTGTTCAACAGTACTCTGTTGAAGACTTTTCCTGGTACTGACAATAGTGTGATCCTCCTGTAGTTCTCACATTTGCTTAAATCTTTTTTCTTTGGTATCTTGATAAGATGTCCTTCCTTCCAGTGTGCCGGCGCTTGTTCTTCTCTCATATCCTTCTGAATAAAACGTGGGGCATCCTTACCGTTACATCTATGTCTGACTTGTGTGTTTCAGCTGGTATATTGTCAGGTCCTGCTGCTTTACCACTGTTGATTTGTCTAATGGCCATTTTGGTTACTTCCATTGTTGGTGAAGTGACATCTATCGGAAGATCTGTAGATGCACAGATTTGTGAATTTTTCACCATTCTCACTTCTTTCTCCCAGTCCCTGTCGTCGCATGGTTTTTTCATATCCGTCGTCGTCCATTCCATCATCAGATCCTTTCTTGGACACTTCACTATAATTGATTTCAGCCTATCATAAAACTAATCTTTGTCCTCGTCGTTGCCGTCGTTGGTGGGTGCATAACATTGGATAATATTCATTGTAATCCCCTTCTTCACTGTTTTAAAAGATGCTTTGATGATCCTGGGTCCATGTTGTTCCCATCTCACAAGTGCATTAAGTGCTTCTTTGGACGATATCAGTGAAACCCCTTGGGTGTGAGGAGCATTTTCCTCTTCGTTGCCGGAGTATAGTAGTATCTCTCCTGTAGCTAATGTTTTCTGTCTAGCTTGAGTCCAATGAGTTTCGCTGATTCCGAGCATTGTCAAGTTGTATCTCTTTATTTCTGCAGCTATTTGATTTGACTTCCCGCTCTCCCACATTGTTCGAACATTCCATGTACCTATAAAAATATTTGCTCTGGTTGTTAGAAGGTGGGGCATCGGCCTCATGACTTCCGAAGAATTTCGGCTTTCATCATGAGGCGTCATAATCATTCCTTCCACTCCCAGGGCACAGTTTAAATCGTTTAGTTTCTCTAATCTGGCTGGCGTTTTTTAGCAAGCTTGTGTTTTCCGGGATGGGAATGCTAGCCGCTTGCCCAACCCTCCTTCTTTACCCGGGCTTGGGACTGGCAGTAACCCTAGAAGAGCTACAGGTAGAGTTAAAAGTCTATATATATGCTCACAATTGCTATTAATTTTGAAACGACAGATGACGAAAAGTTATTTGTTTCAATTAAGAGTCTTTCATTAGTTCTGTATATTATTGCTACCCAAGAATAACATTACACTTCATGTTATGTAATTCAAATATTGACCAGATCACATGTTTGTATGCCTTAACTTATTCAGAAAATATTATTTTTTTTCACACAGATTTATGTTTGTTAAGTGTCAAATAACAAGTGTGAAAAGTGGTTTATATAAGACGAATTAGTTATCCTTGCACAAACTAGTCAGTAATAAACAACGTAGAACCCGAAGCTTATGCGCATAGTTTCAATTTGTCGTACTACATTAGCACGATGCGATCAATATAACTCAGGAGGAAGAAAAGAAGAAAACGTATTTACAAAATAATTTGAGATTTGGAAAAACAATGAGTGGATACATATACGCAACTGTCCTTGAATAAGTTATAATGAAAACTGATAGCTGGTTTTTAACTCTATGAATTTATCAGTTCAGTTTAGTTGTTTAGATAGGAATGGTTTTTGTCTGGTTAGGAAATGACAACTTAGCATTAAGGCATTTATTTCCTGTTTCTAATGTCCATATAAGGACAAAAGTTGCTGTTAAAAATGTTGTGACCGATTATGCTTTTGATCACTTAATTATATGATTCAATAGGGTAACAGTTAGTGCCAACCTTCACTTAGTAATCCTACACAAATACACAGCAATTTGGCGGAACAAACAGGAACTAAATGATTAAAACAATAAAATAAAAAGTATAAATATACGAGATGATGATATTTTCTGCCGTGTGGATATTTTTTTCACTCTTAGCCAATCAGGTATTTCCTCCTGAACATGTTATTTTCACATAGACTTTTTCAAAGAGCTTTATTGTAAACACTCTTGAAAGGATCTATACCTATTTACTCTTATATTTAGATCATCAGTAGTCAGAGTAATGATTCTACCTACACATTATGTGAAATACTTCAGGAAACGATTTCAAACAATGTTAAAAGAGAGAAATAATGAATAAATTCTCTTTCTCAAATAGCACAATCTCAATAATGGTATTCTTATGAACTTGCAATTTTTACATTAGTTACTTTAAATCATATAGTCCTTTTTCACATCACAAATGATTATAATAATATACTACTGAAAATGTTGATTATATTTTAGATTTATGTTTTATTAACTGGTTACTATAGTATTACTTTGAGAACGAACTCTTTAAAGAGAATTCTTTGTTACTTTAATACCTCGTAAATGCAACTGGCTTCATTAATCTAGAAATTCTATATTTTCCTTAACCACTTCTTACAGCTCAGATTATTGATAAACATAGTAAGATATTTTGAACTATACATGAAGTCAAAATGAAGATACAGAGTAAGTATGAACATTAAAAGCGTATGTAAGTTGTTTCACAGTTAATAGTTGGTTGCTTTAAAAAACATAGTTTTGTAGTATTCATATGGTTTATTGGGCTTGATTCTTATACTTTAAAGTGAAATCTATTAAGTGGACTAATGCTCTTTAAAAATTTCATCAATTACTTTAAAGTAGTATAATGCTTAAATACAAATTTAATCAGTTTTTGTGTAAGTTAATTTAAGTAATTTAGATGAACTAATTGCTTAATGAATATAAATGTAATGGGAGACTACAATTTTAATGTTTGTTTCTTTCGAATGTAGTCTTATCAAGTATTGTATGTAAAGTAATAACAACTTGTTAGTATAAGAAACAAAATATGTTCTGTGATCTGTCCTCAGATTCAGAACAATATACTAATTACTGACTTTCTATCGACTTCCAATTCATTAGTTGATCGTGGTCATGTGCCCCACTGTAGTGCCAAAACATGAGTATACAGATGTACAGTATGTTCAAATCTTGTAAATGTAATACGTTGAACATGTGTTTCTTCAACATAACTCTGATCTGAGTAATGACTTTGTGTTTCTTCTTATTTTTTCAGAACATTATCGAATAACTTTTTCTTTACTAGGAAGTTAAAGATAAATAGCAGAAATTCCTAATTTATACTGGCTTTATGCTAAGTAACACACATCAATTAGTTGTGCCTTCTGTCGGGAGCACGTTAATGTTCATCATGATGTTCGAATTCAACTCATATGTTTCACTTTTTAAGCTCTTTCTACTGAATTATCCGGGTTACCTTTGGGTTGAAGATACTTACATAAGTTGGTCACAGCTTGCTACCCCTAACCACTTAACGTTAGAAAATATCATATATGACATAAAGTCACTTTGATCGATGGCCACATTTACTAACTTAAACAAACATTTTCGGCGAAAAAGAGATTATGAAGAGTTCAGTGTATTTCATGATTATATTTAAGTCATTGTATTTTTCGTTCAATCAGGATGGTCATTTTTGTGGAGATTGGTTATTTGTTTTGATTGAATATATCACAGATTGATGTTGGCAGGGTACCATTAAAAACCAAGGAGCACTGGACAGCTGTTTCGTTCTAGTGTGGAACCTCTCAGAAGTGCCCATTCCAGATTCCTCACCAGGGGCTTCAGGTTGATGGCGAACTCCTAACCATCTGCACCACTGAGCCAGTTGGCATATAATCGTAGAATTCTCACTTCCATCAATTTGTGATACATAGCGCGACGATCATAATAATAATAAGTTCACTAGTGACTAACTCCAGGATGTTCCTGAAGCTAGTGTGAGAAGTGGTGACAGATGGAGTTCCGACTTGTCTTGTGTGAGACAGTTATCACCAATTACAATGGATGATCGTTGCGCTATATCACAAATTGATGGAAGTGGGAATTCTACCATTCGATGCCGACCCATTGGTGCAGATGGTTAGGCGTTCGCGTCAACCTGAAGTTCCTGGTGCGGAATATGGGGTACACACTGCTAAGGTATTCCACACTAGAACGAAATAGAAGTCCAATTCTCCCTGGTTTTCAATTGTACCCTGCCAACATCAATCTGTGACATATTCAATCAAAATATTGTATATTTAGTTAAATTATATATTAAAACTAATATCTAAAACGCAATCTAAAAGGTTACTAAGATTATTCATCTAGCAGCTTTTTAGTGTTATAGGAATTTATTATTACAGTCTTAAACGTTTTGAAATTCATTTCGAAGTTAATAAATACTTCTTGATTTCCCTCCGGTTATTAATGACCAACCTTTTTGATCATTTTTTTTTCTAAGTGATTCTGATATAACTATCTGTCTAATCGTGTATGCATTGAATATCTTTAATTTCCCTCAGAATCTTTACAAGTGTACTGATAGTTTGGTAATGATGGTAACCAAGTGTTTGCTTAAATAAATTGTTTAATGAAAAACTAAGAATTACCTGTAAACCATTTTATTGAATTCATTATTAGCTATGTTCTTAAGTCGATCAATTGATGGGTAAGTGAGATATAGAGTCATCAAAACAACGTGAACTCATGGCAATAAGAATAAAATCTAAAGGAGAAACAATAGAGATATTCCTATAATAGTTCAAGAGATAATGATTATTTTTCGAAAAAATAGCTAATGGTTCATTCAATGAACCAAAAATTCAAAGGGATTAAATAGTGATGAACTGATGATTTAGTAGACATCTGCTGGATAATAACCCTCAAAGTATCCTTCCCTTCATGTTGATAGCTGCCGCTAATATTACTTAACCCATACAGATTAGTCTTCATAAAATGCATATATTGGTCTACATTAATCACCGAGGTTGTACAGAAGATTTTTTAGTGTAGTACCTAAGGCGTTTTGTCATCCTACATTTAATTGACGAATATTAAGGTTCAATTGAGATGGTTATTTTTGTAGAGATTGGTATTTTAATTGATTGAATATGCCACAGATTGATGTCATCAGGGTACCTTTGAAAACCTGAAGCTCTAGTGAGAAGTCGTGACTGGTAGGGCTCAATCTTGTCGGGAATGAGACAGTTATCACCAACGACAATGAATGATCGTCGCGCTATATATTATAAGTTGATGGAAGTAGAAATTTTACCATTGGACACTGACCCTGTGGTGCAGGGGGTTAGGTGTTCATGGACCTGAGACCCCTGGGGTGCGCACTGCTGATTAGTTACACACTAGAACATAAAAGTATAGTTTTCAATGAATATATCGTTTCTAGCATTTAGTTGTACCTACATCCATCTGCTATAAACCTATTCAATTTAACACAATCTGATATGGCAGATAAAAGCACAAAATGTAGTTAAAGTCAGTATCTTCTCATTAAGTTTTTACAAATACAAATAGAAATGTTTATACAGATAATGTTTAAAGTGTTGTAATTAATTGAATCACAATACTTTGAAAAGAAATCTATGATTGCCCTCTGTGAATAATAACTTTTAGATTGTTAGTTTTATCTATATGATGTATGTTGAAGGTATGATTAAACTTTCTTTCTTCTAAACCCTGGTTTGTTTAAACTTTGATCACTATTGGTTTCAAATATATTTCTATCTAATTCATCTTATCAACTACTTAATTTACCTACATCTTATTATCAATATATGTAAGTGAAGTGAAATTGTTTTACGTAAATTATATGTATCTAAGATAAATATTTATCTAGATTCATTGTATTTACGATTCAACACTAACATTTTCGGTTTTGTTACATATTTATTATAACACTTATGTATATGAATTAGTGAATAAATATGGATAATACACTCATTCTATATGATAGGAATTCTAGTTTTGATTATCTTTTTGGTGGATTCAATACTACCTATGTAGAAATTAAATTTATGTAGGAAACTGAAAATGATGGATGTCTTTCATTCTTTGACACATTTTATTATCTAATAAGATAGATATGATTATTAGTCGTTTAGTTAATTAATCTTTAAGTCTCTTAAAACATAGAAAGAAACGTCACCCACAATCTGATGTTTCGAAACGGATGACGTTTTAAAAGGAAAAATAACAGAAATACATAGCACCTTTTATGAAAACGATTATCAAGAAAAATTTACGTAATCCGTCATAGCATAATTGACGTTAAGAAACAAGCATTGGCAGATACGAATAAAACGCATTTTACACTCGCCTACCAAAAAGAATAATTATTCAAACATTTTATACTTTCAACTTACACATCATGTTTTTACCCTGTTGCTTAATATCAAAATAAGCTTCTGAGTTCGGTCACTTATTTATGCGTCTTTAAATTTAACTGTTCTTGTGATGACAGGCAATCGGATAGAACTACTCGATAATCCAAGCGATGCTTTTTTGAACATTGTCCAGAGTGGATAAGTGGAGGGCAAAACAAGTCTAGCTTATCGTATCCTTCAAAGATTTATGTCTTTGGGGTACCATTGAAAACCTGGAACTGGAGCTGGTAACCGTTTCGTCTTAGTATGGGACTCTTTAGTAGTGCGCATTCTCAATTCCGCCAAGGAACTAAACTCAGCTTATTGGTGATAACCGTCTTTCTCGACATTTCAGAATTCCATCAGTCATAACTCACTATAATTTCAAAACTTTCCTGAAATCAATCACTAGTGAGCTAATTAATGAGATTGAATTGGGAGTGGTTTTGTGAAGATAAGTATTAACTTTAGTTGATTGTGCTTGTCACGAATGTATGATGCACTAATGATATTGACTGATCGTCGAACTATATCTTGAATTGAATTGCCATCGCACGTTGACCAGCTCAGTGGTGCAGATGGTTAGGCAATCACCATAAAACTTGAAGGCCCTGAGTTCTATTTGCCGACAGATTTGAGAGTGCACACTACTGAGAAGCCATATACTAGGACGAAACAACTGTCTAGTGCCAGTCACTGGTTTTCACTGGTACTCAACCAACATCTTTTTATGATGATTACAATCAGCTAAGTTCTTAAGAAGGCGTTTGAAACCTTTAATGAAAATTACACTCTAATATGCAGCAGTCACACCCTAAATGATCAGAAAATTGATAGAAACAACTGAATATATTACATATAAGAATACTAATAACGTACTTAGACGTATTGCAGGTTACAGACTTATATTACCTTTTATAATTAAGTCCTATTCATATTTAAACGTCTAAATATACGCTGACAATAGTGATTCACTACCAACTGGAGCATATGATCATAATGAATTAATCTTTTGACGTGATATTTGATTATGTTGATAAATTTAGTAGCTAATAAGCTAGCTTGTATTCAGTTGATTGTTTCTCTTCAGCTAATTAGTGAAATTTCTATACATTCTATCCTTCTATAAATAGAAATAACTAAAGAAATCATATGATTTTGACATGGTTTATTAAATTGCAGTATGATATAATTCATATGATTCAAGGAATCTTTTGTATAAATAACATATACGGTAATTTCTCTTAATAACGAATTGTTATGTCGCCACGCTGTTATAATGTAAACGTACGTCCAGCTAATTGATATCACCTTGTGCGCATGAAATTACTTCAACCAGTTACAAATACAATAGTCTAATTGATGCCTAAAGTCTGCCCGATATTTACTCAGTCCCAGATCGTAATAAGAAGAACACAAGACAATGAATCAACTAGACAACTCAAATTGTATTTCAAGCACTCCTTTATATTATTGAAATTGACGAAGTATAATCTCTTCGCTGAAAGAAATTCTTGTTTTTCATGACTTAGTCGTTGTTTTCTATTTAACAACGGGATTTAATGATAAATTTGAATTTGAAACAATTAAGAATAAAGAACTGAACAGGATAAGATTAATTCATTAAATGCTTATCGGCTACTGATTAACACCTATAATATTCTATAATCACAATTGTACATAGAAATTGACATACTCTTATAAGTAAATTTGGTTAATGATCATTAGTTATAATCATGGTCGAACGAAGATATAAGCAAAGTAAGATAAAAGATAAATAATAAGATATAAGATACAAGTAAAGTAAGAATGAAAGTGTGTTGCATATAAATCTATAAGTAAAAAATATGCGCATGATGTTTCCTAGTACCACTATGAAAAGTTTTTTGTCCTGTTTGATTGAATATTTTTTGGAAATTGACACTGATATCAAAAGAATTAAAATAGATTCTCTTCTTTGTAGTAGTTACTTTTAGCAGTCTGCATTTATTTTCTTCCTATTTGTTGATACACCTCTGTGGATATCATTTGTTTCGTAGACCTACTTCGACACTGAAGTCCTTTATCCTTATTGGTAGTATATCATCCTTCTCTTTTGTGAAATAGTATCGTGGTCAGTATTTTTTTTAAAACTGTTCAGACAGAGGTTACTAAACTTCACATAAACTTCATTCCATTAATCTTGATGATATACGAAACGTTGAATAGTACCATTCTTTCATGGTTGTATTGCGTTATCCAAAAAATAGAACTTATCATCTTTTTGATATTCTACGAAAAACTGGGTATACCTATACGTTATGTTAGAAAGTTCTATAAGGTCAGTTGTAGTCATTCGAAACTAATAAGATGGATGTTTATGCAATTTAACTTTTATGTTTACACCGGTGTCAAGCACTAGTACCTTTGGCTCCAAATGTCAGCTTAATATCCACTGAGCTATGGAGGTCAGGTAGTCTTACCCTGTAAACGATAAAACAGTGTATGCCCTAATTTATGATATTAACCACCATACACGTCTAACAGGTTGATGTTTTCACAGATTCAGTTGAAAGTATACTGGTATTTTGTATTTACCTTTAGCTTATCGAACTATCTTAAATGAGACAATATACTAGTTTTGGATTTCTCTGTTAACCATATTCCACCTTCACCAATTAGTGTTGGTATTCTGAAATCGTTCCCATTCAGATCTACACAAGCCTCGTAGTGATAAAATGGTTGTTTATAAAAATTTGAACTATCCACTAAACTAGAATGTGGGAATTTCAATATTCATATTAAGATAAAGAGAGAAATCTACTGAATACTGTACAACACTTGCTTCTTACTTACACCCGTTACCCGTCACAGAGGATCATAAGCCGCACACCAGTATTCTCCATTGAACTCTGTCCTGAGCAATCCGTTCCAGATACTATTCATCCTTTTGATATATGCTTCCAATTCTCGACGCAGTGTGTTCTTTGGTCTTCCTCTATTCCGTTTCCCAATAGGATTCCAAGTTTATGCATGCCTCGTGATGCAGTCAGATGATTTCTGCAATGTGTGTCCTATCTATTTCTAACGTCCTTTCCTAATTTCTTATTCGGGTGGGAGTTGGTTTGTTCTCTCCCATAGTAGGTTATTGCTGATGGTTTCCGGCTAACGGACATTCAGTATCTTTCGTAGACAGTTGTTTATAAATACTTGTACCCGTCTGATGATGTTTGCAGTAGTTTTCCACGTTTCAACTCCATATATCATAACTGTCTCGACGTCCGAATTGAAGGTTCTGAATCTACTTGTAGGTGTCCTAGGGTTACTACAGGTTCTAAGCCTGGGTAAAGGAGGAGAGTTGGATATGGGGCTAGCATTCCCATCCCGGAAAACATACGTTTGCTGGAAAAACGCTAACCAGATTAATGATGTGCAACAAGATAAACTAAAAATTTTGGAACTGAGTTCAAGGGGTTTGTATATTTGTACTAAGTTTTAGTTATTAATGAATTCATCACAGATTGATGTTTGTTGGGTACCATCGAAATCAGGGAGCACTGGACAGCTGTTTCGTCGTAGTATAGGATGTTCATCACAAATGAATGAAGGTAGGAATTCTACCACTAATAGTCGGCCCAGTGATGCAGAAAGTCAGGTGTTTGCTAACCTGAAGCCCCTAGGACAGGATCTAGGGTGCGCACTGATGGGGAGTCCCATACTAAGACAAAACAATTGTCCAGAGTCTCTTGGTTCTCAATGACACCATACCAACATAGGTGTGTGACGGATTCATCAACAACTAAAACATACTGTGACAGGAGTGTTGATTACTTGGATTAGAGCTGTTTCATAAACATAATAACATTTTGGTACTGTAATATTAACAGAATTTCTAGGGATTACATATGTGTTTTCAATGATAAAAGCTTTACGTTTACTGGAAGTGCTTATGATTCATTGAAAATAAAAAATCAAACAAATACTGCTTTTACAATCATTTGTGTCATGTTGATAGTGTTATAATCTGTAATTAATAAGTCTTAATTGACATATGTGCATTTAACCGACAAGTCCTAAATAGGACGAAACACTTTTCCGGGATTCCACTTACTGGCAACAAACCTGTTATGACGCACAATAAATTGATCGGTTGAGCTAAATGCCTATTGGGTGTGCCTAGTAGATAAATGCGTGTCTGGCCTATGCTTAATCGGTCTTGAGCGGGAGATAGAAGAACAAGACGATAGACCAACCACACAGAATCAGGATTCTTTCATATTTCACACATTCCTTTATATATATATAAAACTAAACCACACAACAAGCTAATCAGGAATATAACATCAATACAGAACAAAGGAGATAATGGTAATGTATAGGGACAACTTGTACACAACGAATTAAGTGTAGTTCACAATAAGAAACAATATACTATAAGTAAATATACCAACCGGGAGGATAGGGTGAGAGGAACGTAACAATTATAAAAATTAAATATTTGCATTACTCAAAACCAAAACAAGCAAAACATAGTTCTGAAAGTACATTCCTCTCCTTTGATTGCCTAGCATAACAAATCCAACCTCAATAAGCAATTTCTTTGTTTTCAAAACTTAATGAACGATACTGAGAAAAACATAATTGGTCTATCTTTTCGTTGATTGATTCAATTGTTAACAGTATCGTCATTTCATTTTAGAATACTGTTGTTTGAAAACATAAAAGTTATGTTTGATAATCAGTGTCATAGAATTGATGGTAGTTAGTCAAAAGTTTAAAATCCAAGTTTTGCACTGTTTGTCATTTATAAACATTATGAATCTACATTCTTCAACGAACTGACCTACATAGACCAACTGACTCAAATTTGAATTTCAGCATAAATGACAACAATGATTTAAAAAGATGAAAGAAAACATTTTCACTATGTAAGTTAGAAGATTAATGAAAAATTGATGATAAAAATAGTTTATTATGCAATTTAATAGAATTATAATTAAACCATGCAGAGATTGGGCTTTGTTTTAGTGGAGGGGAGTTGTAGTTAATATGAAACCCTGGACCCATGTTTCGTGCTATCTGGTGCTCGTCAACAAAGTGCATCAGCAATCTATGAGTGAACACTAACTCCCAAGCGGATTTAGTCCTTAGTCACAGTCTGTGAGCGTTACTATTGTGTAGTGACCTGTTAGTTGTTTGTCAAGTCTTTCCACATCTACATAAGCTAGTGATGTCGAGTCATCCAAACTAGTGGCTACAGTATAATTTGATCTACAAAATTAGGTTAAATTAGTCACTACACAGTGATCGACTAATGTAACAAGAGACCACTTCATATCCATTTTTATATTGACATCATATACTCTACAAATATCTTCAACATGTTTAACATAAATTAGTTACTGGGGGTATTCAATGATCAAGGAACTATTCCTTTTATGTTTTCTTCATCTCGCCTCCTCTATCAACTTTCCAGTTTTAGTTGTGTTTAAAAATACTGTATATTGAGCATACTTTTACGAAATTTTAACTTCATACAAATTAAAAAACAATATTTCACTATTATTCCTGGGAGTCATAATGCGTTTAAGAATGTAAGTTCATAATGTCCATAAATGGTAAACAATACAAAATCTAGGTTTCAAACATCCTACCGGTCAGCAACAATGCTGTGACATTGATTATCAAACATAATTTATATTTTTTTAAACAATAATATTCTAAAATGAAATGAAGATATAGACTAAAAGTTGAATGAATCAATGAGAAGTCGAATACAATAAATACTCATATAAATGTGTACTTATTCAGTATTTAGTGAATAAATGTTTCTTTCTACTTTCTTCTGTCTTCTGAATTTCGATTTTTGTTGATTGTGGGGTGGGAAGGCATTCTACTTGTTGAAGTGTTGACATTGTATGCAGTATTATCAGTAGTCAATCACAAGAAATATTAGTACTAGGTGACTATCTTGTTCATTTTAAAGACTGCTAAGTAATTCACATCCAGTACTATTACTCATGTAGTTTAACACAAAATGAAATTTCATGATATGTCGTGAAATGACAAAAATCGAAGACGTTGAGCACTGAATTCACGGACTCTTAGAATTCTGGAAAGAAGGCCTAAGTGGTAGAGTTCATTCCTATCAAACATCTGAACTATGTACATATCATTACCAAGGTTAACTCTGGTAATTCCAAACAAATTGAGCATTGGATAGATTGCTTATAAAATAAGTGATATATATTTGTAAAATTCCAATGAGTAGAAACTAAGATTTCTGACGTTTTGCGGCTTAGTGCAAGTCGCTTCTTCAGAGAAATGAATTCAATTCGGTTATTCATTTCTCTGTAGAAGCGACTTGCACTAAGCCGCAAAACGTCAGAAATCTTAATTTCTACTCATTGGAATTTTACAAATATACATCACTTATTTTATAAATCTGAACTATGTGTCACAGATTGAATCAATCTGCAAATGAACTGGTGATACAAATGTAGACTATAAAAGTGCCAGCATAGTTTAAGTACTTGATTAACAGCTGAAAAGGCATGGATTCTGTCCATAGAAAAGTCGTGGTTGCTCATCTTATCGGTGTGTCTCACATTAGGACTAAACAGTTTTTCAGTGCTTCCTGATTTTCATTGACGTCAGTCCTTGAAGCAAAATATAAAATAACTCGAATGAATATACAAGTGAATAGTTTAATTCTTAGTGTATGAGTGTAGAGAAATACTGCTATTTTATGGTTTTAATTTCTTGCATATTTACTACTTTCCAACTAATTTTATACATTACTCCTAAGTAATAACAAATACCATTTTAAAGTTTCAAGCAAATAACAGATTCGTAACTGATATGTTTCATGGTTTAGAATTATTTTGTTTTCGTTTACTTAAAATCTTATCAAATCATGTAGATGCATTAAACATAGATAAGTTTATTAGGATGAACTTGTATATTCCCGTTAATTTGTTATGAACCGAAGATGGTTGTTATATGTACATCCAAAGCGAATTGCGTCGATATAGAAAATTATTCACAAGTATTATTAAAGTTGTATTGTGACTGGAAAGTGGAGTCCAGGACGTGCATTTCGTCCTAATTGGGACTCGTCAATTGGATGTACCTGCATCCCAATTTTGATGTTCATAGTGGGATTCGAATTCAATCCGTTTAGTGTCGAATGACACCATGTTCACCACTAGACTGCTGAGTCAAGAGAGTCGCACTTGTGCAACGTGCGCATAGGTATTAGGATGAACTTCTATATTCGCATTGATTTATTATGAACTGAGTTCAAATTCCATTTTGAACATCAAAATTAGGGTGCAGGTACATCCAGCCGACGAGTCTCAAATATGACTAAACGCACGTCCTGGACTCCACTTGCCAGTCACTATCCAATTTAAATTAATAATTTTAGGAAGAATTTTACTATTGTCTATATTTTGTCCTCGATTTCTTCAATATAATTTACACTTTTGCTACTAAACCTGAAGATTTTAAGTTTAATTTCCTTGTTTGGTTATAAAGATGATCACTTCTATGGAGTACCATTATTAGAATGAAACAACTATCTAGTGTTCAATAATTTTCATTAGTACTAAATAATGATGGCCTATGCTCTACTTAGAGTAACAGGCATTGATGACGATGATGATGATCATCATCTACTAACTAAATCGCGACCAAACTAAATAAATGATCAATCTAATGACGAATACAAGCAACTGATTTTTGTAATTTTCATTAAAATAAAAATTCAATTCACATATGAAAAGACTCATTTCTTTATAAAATTGCTTTACCATGTGTGTTAAGTTAATTACCTTATCACATAGATTTATTGGTAACTGTATCCAGTAAGCCTGTTTCGTTGTTCGTATAGTTATTCTCCAAGATAAATCCTTATCAGATTCGACATTTATAAATTCAAGTTAATTGATGATCCAAAGTATATAGCTAAGTTCAATACAGAAATATATTTTAAATTAGATCATAGTATATAAATTTAGAATTGTTAGTATCCAAATTGATTAGTTTATGATGTTAACTTCAATCAATTGTCATGGTGATCGTGATCATTATCATACTGGTGTATTAGGGTAAAATATAGTTAAACAATCTAAATACAAATCATAACGATTACCAAGAAGAAAACTAAGTGTAATGTATAGGTATGTGTTCATTAGGATTGTTCATGTGATAAATCAATCAACCATTGTCGGTAAACCATCATAGAGCATAGGCTGCTGACCAACATTTGCTAATCAATTCCATCTTGGACTCTACATTCTTGTTCTTCATGTCTACCTCCAATACCAAGCGAACTGTTCTTTGGTTTTCCACTTTTCCTTTGGTCTTGAGGATTCCAATTTATTGGCAATTTTGTGTAACAATTTGTTGATTACCTAACCATCTACGGCGGTTTTTTTCTTGCATGTGATTACCGGATAAATAATAATAAACAATATGAACAGTAACTATTTGAATCGGAAAACAAAGTTAGGAAGCTACAAACGGTGAAAACTGATCTGTGCATTAAGTAAATTGGGTTAACGTACGATTAATGATTTATTTGGTTAGATATTGATCATAATAAAAGAAGCTGAAACATTTTTTTGGGCGCGAACTTCCAATTCTTTTAATCCGCATAGCTATTGCTTCGACTGTCTGAAGAAATTTGAGTCGTATCTTCTTCAGTGGGCAGTTATTAATATAGTATATTATTAAAATAATATACTTGCTAATAATCATTTCAGAGCAATCATTTTCTTTTAGTGTATCACGCAAGATACCCCATTCTTCCTCCACAATATCAATGGACCACATGCTTGTTATTTCATAACCAAGCGATTTATCATTTTTTTTTTACCTTACAATAGTATGAAACATAAAATGCATATACTATCAAGTGACTACTAATGACTAACCTTGAAGATAATTCATGTAGTTCCAGTTAGAAACTGCTACTATGAAATTTCCGTTACGTAGGTTAAAAAATTATATGTCACTAATGTCAATGAATGAAGGTTACTGAATAATCCAAATTGTCTGAAGTTCAATAAAAATTTTAGTGATCTTATGTATAAGCTCTTTCTGCAAAGCTTGAAATTCATAAGTTTGATTCTTGTTGAGCTAATCGAAGTGGATTGCTAAATTGTCCATTACTGATACAATACAGTTCCCCAGTATTCTATGTTTTTTTTCAATGACTGCCGAACTAATTTCACATTGTGATGTAAGGCAACATCGAACAATCTTCACAAAATCCTTTAGTAAAATGTATCAGTTTAATGTATCAGGGCATTGTTAATCTATTGACATTGGTTTCAACCAACAGTTGGATCCATACAATTATTATTTATATGGAACTAACTAATTGTATTGTCAGTACAATTATCACTTCTAGTCTGTAAATTATGTCAGTTCAGTTTGTCCACATTTTAGCCTGCGTAACTTAATTATACAGGTATATTTGTGATGATACTACATACAAATCTATAAGCCTTTGGTTATGTGGTAAGTTGTCAAATAACTCAAGCTTAATGAGAATTCCCTTAAACAAGAATTTAGATACTTGCTAATCAATACGTTTGAATACCTTAACAACACAACATATAACCAATGACCACAATGAATACTGATACCCAAAAACTGTAAGCATGTTTAGAGTTAACTCCGTTTCAAATTTGTTTGCGGGTGTAGAAAATCTTGTTGTAAACTAAACTGTATCCAGGAAGTATTAACAAGCAGTCTAGCAATTCAGAAGTTAGTACTATTTTGCTAGTGATCTCTATTTGTTTTTAATGTTACCTATCTTCAGTGTATTTGGACTTTTTTTAGTGGTAACATGGCATAACTGTCTTCTGAACTTTAAAATAGAACATTTCAGTATAAACTCACTTGTTTATGATACACTTCATTATGCTAAAACTACAGAGTTGACAGATTGAAAATGTTAAGTCTTATGTTAAATTTAGGTGGTTGGATGTGTGGAGTTAAGTGTTAAATCTAGCTGTTTGTTTTCGTCACAAATTGATGTTGGATAGTTACTGCTAAAAACCAGGGAGCACTGGACAGCTGTTTCGTCCTAGTATGGAGTTTCTCAGCAGTGTAGAGTGGAGATTCTACGATTGAGCACCTTCTCGTTAACTAAGAGTCTGTGAAGAGCTCTATGGTTCGGAGAGTGGTTTCAAGGTAGTCGATAGGAAATACAGGATCTAGGTTCCGTGCTGTTTAGCACTCGATAGCAAGGAGTACGTGTGACTAACCTCCTATAGAATTGTAATGTATACATTTGTTTATTATTGCGTACTAATTAATCTGAATTTCACTAAGTTCATTAGTGTTGATCGAATTCTATCAATCAAGTTGTAACGTGGCGGCCATTTTAAGTGGACCTACATCACGGGCACACTGTTAAAATAGGAGATGATATCAAGTCATTTAGATTAGTAGCCACATTACAACTCAATTAGTAAAATACGATCAGCATTATAAAGAACTTGATGAATATCTAATAGGTCACTATACGGAAATCAGTCAATGTAGTTCTTTGGTTCTTAATAAATGATCCAGCTTATATGAGTTTATAGTGACAGTTAATCTGAAATGATGAAATTATTCATTCGGTCCTTTAACCATCACTGAACTCCAAAGTTGTTTAGTCATAAATTTTCACAGACAACTGATGGAAATGAAGTTTGTAGTTCAGGTGTATGTTTTAAGTAACGTTGTGCTTTCTGATTTGGGTGATTCAATTGGAACTTTTTCACAGAACAAAATTAATAAAGGTTGTGAAATAAAATGAACCCATTTCATTTGTTATGCACTAATTCTTCCATACAAGTAAAATACAATGAATTTTCTTCATCCTACAATCCTTATTATTCTCACTTTGCAGACATTTACCGACTGAATAAACTGTACAGAGATTGTTCATTGTCATTCTGAATAACATATTCAAATATTGTTTCATGAAAAACTTGGCAGTTTGATTGTTTAATACCGATTAGTTTGGTCCATTCTGATGACTATGCCTAACAGGTCTTCGTGTTATTTTTTTGTTGTTTGTTGGTATGTTTAAATGACCTCTGATCATGTAATTGATCGATTTTTTCCGGATGATTTGATAAACTGAATATATATTGATGTGTCTGTTGATTATAGACTGATGTGAATCCCAAGATTCTACAAATTTCCTTGGATTCATAAAATCTTCTCTCTGCTAGATTTTAACAATTTTTTAATCTAATTTATGTTTGTAATCATCCCCATGCATTTATATAAATGATGGCATCTCTTCACTTCTAGTCTGTCTTCACGCATACGTAGCTGATAGAAAGGTGGGGTGTACATTTGTTCAGTATAATTCTACTCGCAGTTGATACAATTTATTTTATAGTCCTCCAAAGTGTCTTTTGGCAGGTATAGGGTGAAATAAAGTGAACGTGTTGGTTTTATGGGGGGTTTCTGAATTTTTTCTTACATCCAGTAGGATGATCACAATTTTGGTTACTTGGGACGATTTTTTGACTCTATCCCCATTTGAATTATGCTAATAGCCATTTTTTTCAATTTTGGTCACGAAATTGGCCTCTTTAACTATTTGTACATTTAAAATGTATAGAGGTGCGTCATATTTTTGATGGAACATGAGAAAATCAATAAAAATCAAGGCGATGATTCCAAGTTCAAGAGCATATTCGGATTAAAATTGCCTTCGTTGGGTAATTTGATTAAAATTTTAATAATGACGTTATTGTTAATAATTTACAAGATCTTGGATTACTACGTACAACTTTCACTTGTGTTTGTAGCCTCAATAGGGCTGTAACACAGTCAGTAGACACTTATTATGGAGTCATTTTACGTTGTAATGAATGCTGGTAAAAAGTCAATTAGAAAGGGAAGTTTTTTCAGTGCTTATAGGTTAACACCGAATCAAATGTTTAGGTTAGTTGTTTTATAGTTGCTTCCTATTACTCTGACAACGGCACTAGTTAGCGTGAACAATTTTTTAGGAGTCTAATAATGTCGACCCAACCGAGATGGGTGTTGGGAAGTAATACTGAGACTGAAATTATAACTAGGAGGCATCAGAAGAATAATTGAGGTTGATCTAAAAAGTAAAGATAGAACAGTAAAACAAACATCAGGACAGAAAAGATAAGAACCAATCACTTTGATCCAACTATCAGGTTTTTGTCATTTATGAGCGGACTTCTGGTAAGGGGCATTTCCAATATGATCCGAGCAGAACGGTAACACCACTAAATCCCATTTATTCAATCGTACGTTCTTCTGAGAACAACTTTGCATACAGATGAATAGATTGGTTACTGGCTTCTAAGGAAATTTGGTTATGTACATCGTGTCGTTATCCATCACATACATTTCTTGGACCCAACCACTAGCATGCACAGCTGAAAATATCATAGCCTATTGGTCTCGTCAAAATGAGTTTTCGAGACCGTATCACAATTCCAGGAGTAATAGGATAGAGAATGACATAGATAAGTTCTTATATAGAACATATTATGAATTTAAAATGGATACACCTATTTTTAACCATACTAGGTTTATTGAGCATGTTCAAGTACTGTATCCTATTTAATTTTACCTAGTTTGTTATCGATTTATTAAAATATATTATCCATTTAACTTACAACTATTTTCTGGTTGGTTGATAAAACATTAAGGTCATTTTATCTATTCCACTTTCAACAAAAGGGTTTTGTTCCGCTATACAATTAGAACATAATTGTAACTGTCGCATTTATCGATATAACATTTCAGAGTTGTTTTCATTGCTAATTTAAAATGAATCAATCATCATATATATCATCCTTTATTTGAATTCTTTGAAGGAAATTACTTCAAATCATTCATTTTGAATTAGGATTCATTACAGACTACATTACAAGAAAAAATGTTGAACAGATATCTTTCATGAACTGCGATTCTCTTGTAAGTCGCAATAACAAATCTACATGTTAGTTCATGACAAAGGAGAGTATTAAATAACATTTGAAACATATCTATTATATTAGTAATTAGCTAACATCTAGAACTTGCGTTACCAACAATCACCACAAAACCCAATAACAATCGATATCATCTCACTAGTGACTATCTTCAAGAGGTAATTCCTCGAATAAAAGTGGCAAGACATGACTAGTTCGATTCAACAGTGTTGAGTGTAAGGCAACTATCCACCAATGGAAATAGGTGAGGTTGTGTGGATATACCCCTCCCCTTCAACTGAAATATCAACCTTTGGATTTAGGTCCACCAGTCTAACGGTTAAGCGTTCTCTAAGAAATCTGAAGGCCCTTGGTTAGATTCCTTGGTGGCGTCCTAGGTTTACAGTGAAATAGTGTCCTATACTAAGTCGATATTTGTTTATATCATATCAACACGTAGTGTCAAATTAATATCGAAATTTATGCTGTAACCTAAAAAATTTGCAAAACGACTGTAATTTCTGAAGCACACTTTTACATCTTGTGTACTTTTGTCTTAAAGTGGGTCAAGCTTGGGATATTCTAGGTACATTATTATTACTATTATTATTATATTTAGGTTCATTCATGTTATTTCAGATAGTCGTTTCATCTTATTGTCATTAATGAGATAATGACCTTAAGCTATGAACTGAAAAAAATCAATCATCAATGCGTAACAAATTTACAAAGAATATAATTATGATCACGTGTGCATAAATCTACAATGAATAGAACGATGTTATATTGTTTAGTTCCTTCAACTGATAAGAAGCCGGTAATAGAAAACATGAGGTTAACATTATTAACTTAACGCCAAATTTATTGTAATTGGATGTTGAAAAGAATGTTGAATGTCAGTTTGATATCACGGATTGGTCCGAATTAAACAACCATTAATCACCATGAAGCATTCGATAGATGTTTCGTCCTAGTATGGGACTCTTCGGCAGTGTCTCCACGACACCAAATTACAGTCAATACCATCTCACTAGTGACTAACTTCTCGAAGTAACTACTGGAGTTTTAGTAAAAAGACGTGATTAGTAGAGTTCAACCGTGTCGGATGTGAAGCATTTACCCACTGACAGCAATGGATAAGGTCGCTCAAAACGTATCATGAATTGACTGAACTAGAAATATCAACCTTTGGGAGTCAACTTAGCGTTCGTTGCGATGCCATAAGGTTCTGGGTTCGATCCGTGGTGGGTTAGTTGGTGAGCGCTGTTAAACAGTCCTATACTAAGACGAGACAACTACCCAATGTATCCTGGTGATCGAGGGTCGTCTAATTCGGACCAATTTGTGATATAAAACTGACGTCCAAATTTACTCTTATGCATCAATTGAAATTAAATAAGTTTCTTATTTATTAGATAATTATCATTGTTTAACTTAGATCATGATTTATAAGCAAATAGTTTGCAAATATAACAAGTTAATTAATAAACCGAGTGAATTAAATAATCAAGTTTGAATCAAAAAATATCTTTACTGATTATAATGTACGAATTACGGATTATTAACAATAGTAAAATAGAATGGAGATGGCTGGTGGAGACTGGGATTTTCAGTTGACTGAATTTGTCATAGATCGATGTTGGCTGGGTACCATTGAAAAATCAATGGCCAAAAATTGATGGAAGTGGGAACTCTAACGTTGGATACCGGTCCAGTGGTACAGAGGGCTAGGTGTTCACCGACTCGAACCCTTGGGGCAGAAGCTAGGGCGCGCATTGCTGAAGAGTCCCATACTAGAACAAAACATTTGTCCAGTGCTCCCTGGTTTTCGATGGTACCCAACCAACATTGATCGTAGACAAATTCAATCAACAAAAAGTGTAGTTATTCAAGTTAAATTGTTTAATGTGTCGCTGGAAATCATGATAGCAACCATTATCTCCTTTTCGCAGCTTTCAATTCATTTACTCTTACATTAATTAGCGTTTTAGGAATGTACGTGTTTATGTTCTCGGATATTTTCTTTCATTGCGGTTAAACAGAAGTGTAAACAAGACAGTAAACAGTTTAGTACATACCTATTTTACTAGATGGATTAATGATTACCGACCATAATATCATAACCAACCTGTCCAGTGATTTCTTCTCTAACAGGGGTATACCCCTGGAAGAAAATGAGGTGGACATTATCAACTTAGCTACAAACCATATGGAATCCGTTACCTTCACTTATAACATATTTGTAAATCCATAAACTCACTTAGGACGTCAAGTAGCTATGGAGTAGATGGCATGGTATCCATTTACTTCAAACTCGGAGGACCTAATTTACCATTAATCCTAATAAAACTGTTTGACCTTTCATTAACAACAGGATCTTACCCTAATCGATGGAAAACCTCATACATATGCCCTCGATTTAAGTCAGGTGACAGGACAAACTTGCATAACTATAGGCCCATATATATCACCCCGGTTATCTCTAGAATAGTGGAAGAAATAGTATGTGATCAAATGTCTGATTATTTACTCTCCTAAAAACTCATCTTTAATTCCCAACATGGTTTCCTCAAAACTAGGTCCTGTATGACTTGTCACTTTGAATTCTTTAATTTAGTCTTTACTAAACGAAGCCTTGGGAACTTGGTATTAGTATTGTACTTAGACATATCTAAAGCCATTGATATGGTTAACCACAAGCTTCTTGTAGGCAAACTCTACTCTTTTGGGATTAGGAATCCATTACTTGCATAGTTAAACTCTTTCCTCAATAATAGACATCAAATAGTTAAAATTAATTCCACCCTTTCGAAGGTCGAACCGGTTACAAGTGGCGTTATACAAGGAAGTGTCTTAGGCCCACTGCTTTTTATAGCTTACATAAACTATATATGCAAATGCTTTAGCATGGGTAGACCCTTTCTATACGCAGATGATCTCAAAATAGTGTACTCATTCCCCCCTCATGAATTTGCACACACATTCAGTGGCATCACTGCTGAGGTCAACAAGGTCGCAGTATGGTGTTCAAAATGAAGGTTGGATCTTAATGCTTCTAAGTGTGGCTGGATATGTTTTGGGGATAAGTGCCTCTATTTTGATCTCTCCAAAAATGGTAGTAAGTTATCTAGGCTTCAGCCAGTAGTTGACTTAGGACTAAGGTGCTCTCATAACCTGTTTTTTTAGAACAGGTCAATATGCAGATATCTAAGTCACATCGACTACTAGGTTGTATACTACGTAACTTTTATAGCAATGATTCTCGTATTCTGCTATATAAAGTTTGTGTCAGACCTTTTGTTAGAATACTGCACCTTTATTCTCAGTAATGCTTCGATTAAAAATAAACTCAGACTGGAGTCTGTACAACGTCGCTTTACTCTTCGTATTCTTGAGGCTGATCATACTCTAGACTATAAAACTAGATGCACTAAGTTAGGACTAGATACCTTATGGAAGCGACGGCTAAAATTAAACCTAATCTTCCTTTACAAAATATTAGGAAAATTAGCGTTCTCATCGCCTAATACAATTCAGTTCGAGGAACCTTCTTGCTATAACCTACGCAATTCAGCCTCTTTTTATGAATTATTTTACAAATAAGTCCTCGAGAATCTGGAACCACTTGCCTCAAGCCATTCGGGGAACAGATTCACTTCCTTTATTTGTACGGCATGTTAGTAATTTCATCTCTTCTGAAATCTCATTAAAAATGTTTACACCAACTATTGTTTCTAACTCCACTAACGAAATAATAGGGACTCTGAACGTGTGAACACCACTCACCTGTCTTCGTCATATGATAATTTTCTTCCCTTTTAATCAGCCTATAAGCATAAATGGTATGTCGGAAGCATAAATACTAATCCAGCCGATTAGATTTGTTAACCCCAGAATGCCAGTGCTGTTGTTTTGTGTTCCTTCTTCTTTTGTCTTTCCTCCAGCTGTAGAAGATTATGTGCAAGACAAGTATGGGACAAAACTAATGCCTTCTCCTCAACACCCAGGTTCCAAGTACCCTTGGTCCTATCTATCGTCTGGACATGCTCAGTAATCCATTCCGGTAACCCTCAGCTGTTTTTTGGAATAGTAACTCATTGGTCAAGAAGCGCTCGGTACTTTGTCATATATGCAGCATGCTACAATGTATATATTTCGTGTCCTAGTACTATAAACTTTGTTGCAGTTGGTTTAGTTCTCAATTCAGACCTTTATATGTTATAAGAGTCCTGACAGTAAAACTTCATCGAAATATTTGTATGTATGTAAACTCATATCATTCTGATCATGCCTGTAAACTGGCATGCTCTCATGTACACAATGATACTTGAGAATAAAAGCTATTTATTTATTTGGATAGAGCTGGTTATATTGTTTGGAAAAATGAACAATCGAAACGAGCTTGAACAATCTTTGAATAGTCCTGAGAGACTAAAATTCAAATCGGATAATCAGAAAACAGGACACGAAGAGAATTCAGTTTATTGTTAAAGCGGCTGACGAAGTGGAGTATTATTAGAATACATACTATATTTTTGCATGTTTAATGAATACTTCTAGACGATGTAGCCGAAAATCCAACAAGCGAATTAGAAGCGTGATCGTGTGTCCAATGATTGCGACACACAAAAATACTTGTGAAACAAGAAGCTAACAGAAAACCTGAAGAAAAGAAGCTCAACCGCTGTGAAGGTTTTTCCGTAATTTAATTAGATAAATGAGTATCTAACTTATTCGGCTCATCACAGTTTTATAAAGTGATCTTGCGAAGTAATCCTTTCTTTTATAAGTATCTGATTATAATTTCTTCATCGATTAGCTAACTTACGACAAATAGTCGACATGCTTAAAAAAACATGGCTTAATGACTTTTTAGGCGCAAATTTCTTTCCTATTGGTTCTTACTAGTTCCTAAGTCCTGTTACATCATGTCAATAAACATCCCTAATAGAAGAAGTGCTAATGCAAATAAGGGATTTCTCCTTTTTATCCGCAAAAATTAGAATTGTATTGTAGTACAATTGTTCTTATTACCTATGTCGTTGTATTATTATTACTATTGATAACGTAAACACACAGAGAATTTAACGGACACACTCCTATTTCACGAATTCACACAATTTCAGGCCATAGTACTGTATAAGAATAGGTAAATATCTTTGCTTAGTTTACGAAAGGACTAGTCATATCTTCCATTCACTAACCAATTTAAGTCAATAAGAAGATAGTATATATGAGTGAGTAGTTTGTCGAGATTACCTAACATGTATTTTACGAAGGATATAAATATTTTACGTGGTTAATAATTAATTCACTGTATTTGATTGATGTTGCTGCTGTTAAACCAAAGAATTTACGTTAGAGAAATTTATCCATGTGACTAAATCCCCCTCCCATCCCCTGGAACCACTTCCTTAGGTATCCTTAACATGACTCGTTGTTATTATTACAACTGGACCCACAAGCTACCTCTTGTGTACTACGATATGATATTTGTAACCTAAACGTGAAATGCACTTGTATGCATCCCGCACCCCAGTCATCCTAACACATCGTTGTTCCTGGTAGAACTAGTTTATTAATTAACGGTATCAACTTTCATTTCGTTCAAACTTTCACCTTTTGAATGTGATCTGTACAAGTAATCCTGTCCCAGATACCGAAAACATTTAACTGTCAGTTTTTGTAAGTATTAGTACTTACCTATTTTTCTCTTACACATTTTTCCAACGTTGATTTACATTTTCTAATCAAACATTCATCCATTTCAATAATTTTACTGACTTTACCAAACGACAATTTGGAATTCATCAATATACGCATATGAATGACACGATAATAGCTATACCACTCCACTGGGGTTACTTTATTAGTGTTTATTAATGCAGATATATTAGATAATTAATGGCCTAAAAGATAATACACTAGAAGCAACATCATTTGTCAGGAAGTGAGCTTACAGTCATGAAAAACTATGTCTGCTTTAATAGATTTGTAAAACTAACAGTAGTGACATCTAAAAATACAACTATCTCTTTCCGCTTCACACATTTCTACCTTCATTTTTCTACCACAGTTACATTTCAGCTTTCTAGTGACAGTCCTATATTCTCTCCAAACAGAAGTAAAATTTATTGAAGCTATGTATTTCTCATTCAAATGTGTTCAAACCTTCAAGCTAACAACTTATTTCACATTGGTTCTTTAGGAAATTTTGTGCGGTTATAGAAGTGTCAAATTTATTTTATTTCTATACAGTAAACTAACCAATGTATTCACTATGATTATGATTACTCGTATACTTTTAAGGAAAATTGAGAATTAGTGAAATGGGGATGGTTATTTTTGCAGATGGTTCACAAAAATAACCATCCCCATTGAACTATAATAATGAGCTCATTAGTGACTAACTCCAAGATGTTCCTGAAGCTCTAGTGAGAAGTCGTGACTGGTGGAGTTCAGACTTGTCGGAAGTGAGACAGTTATCACCAATGACAATGGATGATCGTCGCGCTATATATATCACAAATTGATGGAAGTGGGAATTCTACTATTGGATGCCGATCCAGTGGTGCAGATGGTTAGGCGTTCGCGTCAACCTGAAACCCCCGGTGCGGAATCGTGGGTGCGCACTGCTGAAGAGTTCCACACTAGAACGAAACAGCTGTCCAGTGCTCCCTGGTTTTCAATGGTACCCTGCCAACATCAATCTGCGATATATCCAATCAATTAGTGAAATATTTATCGTCATGACTGCACCTCTGTTTAACCACTCTGGAATATGCCCAACAATGTGAGAATGTTAATTCCTAAAATATTAATCAATCTATGTTACTAGACAAAAGTAAACTAATTGAAAAGTATAAAAATGTGGTGACATTTAATTTTTTTTTAGAATTTCAACTAAAACATAAAATTATTGAAGTTAATACATGGTTTCTATGACTATAACTTTTTGAAGGGATAAATATCTTCTACTGAAAATTTTTTTAATTTATCTCTATTTATATGTTGTATATTACTTGGTAAATAATACAAGCCGATTATATTTACAATGTGATATACAGGCTACACTAATTACAGTTAACTATCTGTTGTATTTAGTTAACTGAAGAGAATGCAATGAAACGTTAGATGAATTGTATAAATGTATTCTGTAAATATCGTTGTACTAGTATTAGGATAAACTTGTATATTCCCGTTGATTTGTTATAGACGGAAGCTGGTCAGTCAATGTTACTATATGTGCATCCTGAGCGGATTGCCTCGATATAGCAAATTTTTCACAAGTATTATATAAGTTGGATTGTGACTGGCAAGTGAAATCCAGGACGCGCGTTTCGTCCTATTTGGGACTCATCGTCTGGATGTACCTGCATCCCAATGTTGATGTTCACACAAGTGTGACTGTCTGGACTCAGTAGTCTAATGGTGAACGCGGTTACGTTCGACACGAAGTGGACTGAGTTCGAATCCAAGTGTGAACATCAACATTGGGATGCAGGTACATCCAGCCAGTGAGTCCCAAATAGGACAAAACGCGTGTCCTGCATTACACTTGCCAGTCACAATCCAACTTATATAATCGTTGTACTAGCTTTATCCAAATTTCTATTCCATAAACTAACATTGGAAGATCCATCTGCATTTCAATTTGATAATTTACTTGGTTTATTAATACATTTTAATAATGCAATCAGAAGACGAATTTTATCAGAGCTATGTGATATATTTGCGCAATACATTTTGAACAATCTGATCACCCAGACACTTGTTAAGGTATTTATATATGAAAAATAAAGGTCACTAGATAATTAAGAGTATAAGCTAAGTAAACAAGGAGAATAAAGAGAACATTGTAAGTCACACTATACTAAGGTAGGATGAGAGTAAGTACAAATTGTTTTTGAACACACAGGGTGGGGGTTGAACTTCCATATAGCTAAGGCCTCAACAAACTTTAGTATACGTCCTAAAACACTTTTATACAACACCACAAAAGATGGTTTGATATCAACTATGTGACCTGTCTCAGCTAAGTGTTTAGCTATAGACGATGATGGTTGTTTATCCTCTACTTTTATTTCTCCTTTCGAATCCATTTGTTTTTGGAGTCATTTAGGTATGTGTTCAGCTACCCTTACCTGCAGATCACGATCGCTCCTCCCTATGTATGTGTGTCTATACATGCACGCAAATTGGTAGATACAGTGGGATGTGATGCATTCGTTTACGTGCTGTTTAGGTTTGTTGTGAATCAATGCCCTATACTTTTCTATTATAACTACCTTAGCTGCATAAAATGTCCTGTTGACAACCGACTGAAGCCACTTGTTCTAACACAAGGCTATTTGAATCACCTCTGAAGGGTAACATGATATAGACTGATTTTTTAGGTGCATTATCAAAATGTATCAAAGGGATGAATAGTTTTCAAGTTATTAATAAATCTTGGTTTTCAAGTATGTACAACCTAACAAGAATTTATCATAATGAATATTCCTTTTTATCATTGATCGTTGTTTCTATTAAAATTGAAATTAGAGCTAGAACGATGATATTTCCAGAGTAAATTGAATTCATTTAGTACTTTGTTGCATTCTCAACAGTCAACAACATGCAACAGAAAATTAATTGTAATTACCATAACATGTGAATATCAATGTAAATGTAATGGATATGTATCATTTATAAAGAAATATATAAGAGTTAAATAGGTAATAATTAAAAGGGTTTCTGTTAGAGCATTTATGGATATATGGATATAAAAGTGCTAGTTCTAGAAACAAATTAGATTGGATCGATTACGCAATATAAAAGAGTATATTAATCTAAATAGATAAGGGATTAAAGAAAATTGATCGTTAAAACATTAATAATTTAGTTATATAATATAAAGACAGAAATTTTGGGCCTTTTCACGTTTTATTGAAAATGTCTCAAAGAACCTGTGCCTAAGAGCCTAAGCAATGTCTGTTTATCATTGATATCAAAACTCGTAGATTTCTCACTTATTAATTTTGTATATACAATCTACAGAAAGAAAGTAAAGACACGAGATGTGTCCTGTATGTGTCGCTGAATAATTAAGCAATTAAAACTACTAGGACAATTTAAAATGTATCATTTGTTTTAATTAATAGGCAGTATCGGGACATTTGTAACCTATGTCGTTGAACTTGAAGGCGAAGTAATAACAAAACATGGACAATAATCCATAGTATAGTGTTTACTCAATGAGTCATCGGAAGAGTTTAACTCTTCATTTCCCAGACATCATAAGTAATGACGGCACCTAGAAGTGTAACAAGGGAGGTATGCCACTTTACTAGTTAATAATATTAAACCGATCAATGAAAGCAATCCTAATCGTCTTCATTCTTAAGAGGTTTCACTTTCCAGTTAAACATGAGAAGGGAAAATAGAGTTTTATTTCAATTTGAATTACGATTAAATTAATTATTCAGATGCATTTGTATGTTTATACTCCTCAAAACAGATCACAGACAACGTCAAAGTCGCAGTTTTAATACAAACGTCAAAACAATTATGTTGTGTGGAGCTGAAACTTGTAAGGAGAACTAAGGAAAGCATCTATTCAAAGGAAACACGTTTTATAATCAGCTGTTTACGAAAGTTGTCTACTCCGGATTCGTTATCTAGATACCATTAAGAACAATCTATTGCGGCAGAGAATAAACCAATCAAGTTACAGTTGAGAAAGAGATTAGAAAAAGAAACGCTGGAGTTGGATAGGACACACATTGAGGAAATCACCAAATTGCGTCACAAAGCAAGTTCTGGCTCAAAATTTTCAAGGTCAAAGGGGATGTGGGAGACCGAAGAACACTACACCAGAAACGGGAGGCATATATGAAAAGAATGAATAGCACCTAGGAAGAACTGGAAAGCAGAACCCAGAACAGAGTTGGATGGAGAATGCTGGTCGGCAGACTACGCTTCATGAAGTGTAAAACGTATTGATTGATTGATTGCATACACTCTTCATTGTAGGTAATTTTCAACGGCACTTACAGTTCAGTGATTACTTTACAAACATTAGTGAATAGCAAAAATTGGATCAGTTTGTACCAAATAAAAAACAGCCTTACTTTTTAATATAATTTCTTGTCATTCACTACAAGAGGCATTTATAAATGTCCTTGGGATATAGAACTTGTTGAAAACAGACTACTTAATAGTCTACTTAAATATGATTCATATTTAAAGTACTTAATCTATGTAACATTGTTTGCAGGTATCACTCTTTTCGAATATCATTACACACTGATAACTTCCGTCTAATTTATTTTTACTTTACATGGTTTTATAAAATAATAACTGTGATAATGATAACTTACTAATTGGATTATTAGTACTTTAAATGGACCACATATTTTCACCATGAAGCTTACATCATATTAAATAATTCACATAACTCTATCACAAATTGATGAAAGTGGGGATTCTACTATTGGGTGCCATCCTAGTAGTGCAGAAGGTTAGGCTTTCGCCAACCTGCAGGTCTTAAGCTTAGTTCCCTGTCGAAATCAACGGTGTGCGATGCTGAAGAGCCTAACACTAGAACGAAACAACTGGGTTTCAGTGACACCAAACCAACTTCATTCTATGATAAATACAATCAACTAGACTTAATGCCTATCTCCACAAAACCACTTTGGTTTAATTGTAAGTATTTACTGGATCATTGGTATGTTAACAAGCAAAACACTAGTCACTTTGAATAATAGTCTACATTTATTTACCATATTAGAACTCTTGTAGAGATTTAATTAAATAAAGACATCTTCAAAACAAATGTTCTTTTCTGAAATTTTATTCACATCATAGAGTCAATTGTTTGAGTAGTCTCGGTCTGACAAGTAACCACATGGCTAATTAGATGAGCAAATTTTCAAGAGTAGAGAAATATAGAACTCATCAAGCCACTACATTTTTTGTAGATCATCTGTCAATTCCTAGTTTTCAGTGGTGCCTTCATTTTATGAAGAACACAGTTAACTAAATTTTGTTTAAAGTTCGACATAAATATCTAAGTAAATTTATTGAGAATTTGGAGTGAAGTAACAAGCACCTAAATGTAATCAGGAAAATTGAATAGAGTATTACAAACTATGTAAAAGATACAAAAAAATTTCTAGAAAGTCAATTGATGAATATTATTAGACTGAAATGAAGCGATTACGCAATGAAAATTAAATGGTGTAGAATTAGCTGGGCTAATTTGTTAGGACCGACAAGCTTGTAGATTTTCAAAATACTAATTTGATTCTTTATCCGAATAATAACCTCGGTGATCATGCCCAAAACACAAGTGGAATGGTAACACGTTGTTATCAAATGATACGTTACTTTCCTAGTGTCGACAAGAATGCACAAAATCAAAAACAGTACAATAAAAAATACACACAAATAAAGAGTTATACTGCTGAGAAACGTGGACTCCCTGTAATAACACAAACTCTTCATTCAGTCGATTCTTGAAACGATGTCTATTAATATTAGAATTCTGTCCGTCCAAACAAATTCATTCGTATCAACCGCCCAGCTTCATTGACATATGGGCTAAACTCACTTACTTAGAATAAAACTCAAAAAAAAAAACAACTTAATAATAAAATAAAATCATTTTATTTTCTTCACTTTAAAGAGGGGGAACACTCTCGACAAAGTGAACTTCAAACACTTCAAAGGCACAGGTCATCATAAAGTGGATATCTAAAGACATTTCAATATGTCATACAGACAAACAACATCTAATCATTTAAGGTTCACCTAAGCAATTGTCAATGAACAATTTAAACCTGATTTGTATATCCAAAACATTGAAATAGCTGTCAACATTTCTTTACTCTGGTACCTTACCATTTACTTTTATTCTTCTCTGAAATCTACTTTATTTCTTCACGTCATCATATTGGTTATTTTTTTTCAGTTTTATTTTATATAACTGAGTTTACCTCATGTTATTTTCACTGATTGTCAGTTTGCTGCCTATTCTTCATTGCGTAATCATTTCATTTATGTCTTTTAGTTTTCATTTTTGCATCAATTGGTTTTCTAGAAAATTCCTTTGTGTTCAATTAAATCCTTTCAAATCTAAGTAGGATCTTCAGATAGGCTAATATAAAGAAAACAAATCATATCATTCTGGATATAGGTGATTCTATGTAAGAAATATTCATGTTCGTGTGTTCAAGTTTGAACAATATGATATTTCCCAATGTGAAGGCATAAATATGGTTTACATGTTTATAGTGTCAGATTTGAACAAGTTAAATATGATTGCAAAAATGGACGGTCTTAGTTAGATGGATAGTTCAGGTGCAATAGGGTTAAGTAGTAATATTAAAAACTTCATCTTATAGTCTGTCATTTTAGTCGATAAAGCACTTTAGAATCATACTGATATTTATATGAATAATGGATATTGACAATAATATGTATTGTTGATAATGAAGTTATTTGCAGATTATTTGGTTCTGCAGGATTATTAGTAAATTCGTATCCTGTGGCTTAACTGTTCTTGTCACTAATTAAAATTACAGGAGAAGATTCCTATGTAGGAAGAGTCAAGATCGGTAAAATCTAATCTGCATATGTAGTACTGCATTGATAGAGATGGGATAATTGAATTCAGAAATAGTGTCTATCACAGAATGATTAAAGTTAGACAATTTGATCGAATAATTGTGAAGTTCACTCTTATCAAGTCATGCATGTTTACTACATGAGAATCTCACGATAAGACGAAACAACTCTTCAGTGATCCTCCGTTTTTATTAATTATGTAACGATTAGAACTGTCTTAAAATTCACAGATTAATTATAAACAGAAAGGATTACAACATAAATATTTTATTGTTGAAAAGTTTTCTAACCAATGAATTTCTATTGACACTTATGGGTGTATGGTTGCCAAGCTTATCAACTGTTAAAATAGAAGAAATAAGCTGTGTAGAGTAGGATGGTTTGTTTCACTAGACAACATAATTAGCCTAATTAGAATGAGGCGAACTACTAGAATTTCACTACAACCAGTAAATAACTTATTCAATTAACGTGAAAATCAACTTATTATTGTCTATAATTGTCATCAAATAGTTTCCGGGTTCATCCTGATTATCCTCTCCTCTTGAATAAATCTTAACACAAGTTTTAAATCTCTCTTTTATATTAACTGATAAACTGGTTCAGTATGTATATGCATTTGATTAATAAGTGATTTGAATGATGTGCTACCAAAAATATCCCGACTTTCTTTGTGCCTTTCCTATCCAAATTTTCGATGTTTTTCCGGTCAAATTAATGTGTATAACTGTACACATTGGATGATATAAAATATGTTGGGGGGGGGGGGAGGTGATTGAAACTTAGTGTTGACAATGGCGTTTGAAAGTATTGTCTATAAGGATAATGAAAACTTTACCATGAAAACCATCCGTCTCAGAGGCATACTTCTTAGAAGATCTTCCTCCTAAGTTACATTATTCATCAACATATTAAGAATATGATTTATAAAATGAATCCAGGTAGAAATCCTCAGAACTGTGAACCTATATCTTTCCTGGCAAAAGAACCTTCAGGCTTCACTTACACTGTTCACTGGTCAATACTACTTAGAATAGTTGAATCAATGTTAGTGATCACGTTCAGTCTAGTTTACACATATTCCACCATTTACCTTCAAGTATTATTAGATTAACTGCATATGTGTATTCGAAGCATTACTGAGTGACAAGTTTTGTAAGATAACGAGTTGAAACGGCAATCAGATATTCCTCAAAGAATGCATATATACTAAAAAAAGACTAATCGAAGTTCAATCCTAAGTATCAGTGACAAGATCATATATAAAATGTGTAACATATTTCTTTATTGCAGTGAATGTGTTTATAAATAAATGATTGACAGACAGTTATACTTGAGAAAATGCTTGAAATAATGTTTTTTATTTAGATACTACTTATTTTCGCAAAATATTATCAAAACAAAGTTTTCAATCTATTCCGATTAAAGATAGACACTACTAGATGTCAGAATGAATTTATATTAAATCAGTTGGTGATAACTTCACTACTTTTCATACAGACTATGTAACCACAGTAAATCACGTGAAATGATATAAAATCGTGTGACAAATAATATTACTACTTGTTAAATAGCATTCAATAGACTGGAATGTAAGAAAAAACAATGGTGTCATAACAAATATACTGAAGAAATCATTTGCATAATAGATACTTGTATGTTATTTAAGATTTAATGAATTCAGGACTGTCTATATCAGTTAAAGTTGATGATTTTCGACTAACTGTAGAACTATTTTATAACTGTATTACATTTAAACCAGACATTACTAAAATCTTAAGTTATCGACATTATTTTCAATATTCAGTATGTTGTATTGACCATTTTCATGAGACTTCTTGTTCATTTGACAAATGTATATGAAGTATTAGAGTGAAATTTTCAATAAGGATTTAGTTATAAGCATCTACAATTATCCCAAACTGTCTTTTATGAACACATCACTCCGATACAATTCATGCCAGAAAGATATATCTGTCCAGTTCTATATAATTTTCAGTTATGATCAAATTAATGATGCTTAGCTACAAAATTCAACAATCATTATAGCATGCATTAATGATCAATAATTATGTGTACATTTTCGTATTTAGATTTTACTAATACAAAAGATTCTCTGATATCAGAGAAATTCATGGGAGTACGTTGTGCCGTGATGGCTTCTGTTGTGATAGCCCATAGGATGGCTAATCCATAGAAGATACATGAGGTTAGAGTCGAATAGTTAGTAATATGGATGAAGGGTCATTCTTTATTTAAGTCCATTCGTTTATACATCAATCAAATTACAATTATAATACGTTAAAAGATATCATCAACTGTGAATGAGCTTCATAAGAGTCACTATAAGTGATTATAATACAGTTTGAATATAAAATCACATTGAATTAATTAATACCAGTCAAATGTCATAACATTTAGAACTTGAGTAATTGTTTGAACTTAAATAAAGATACCGACTAACACTGAATTATGAATCAAAACATGCAAAATCAACAATCTCCACAACACATAATTTCAAAGCTTGGTGTTTGGTTTCTAAATGATATTTTTTATGGGAGTGGGGGGGAGGGGAAACTAAATTTTTCGTTGTGTTTCCATTGAATATCAACCTCTAAGAGCACATCCATTTGAATGGAAACCATTAGTTCTAGTTTTCGTGAATGTTCTTTTTCATAATAATTTACAGTGTAATTAAATTGCATTTTCTTTAAGTTCAGGATAGGATGTAATTAGGTCAGTAAGTTTTACACCGAATGTAAACCAGTTACGTTCCCTAACACTCGCAGCCACTCACTAAGTAAAATGAGGAATTTTGTGATAAACACGGAATTCTACTGGTAAATTATGAGTACATTTGCGATATGCTTAGGTTGTCAATATACCAGCAATTATTGAGTCAGTAGTCTGTTGCATTGCTCAATATTTCACATAATGCTAAGTCAATTATGAACCCATAGACTGAGTTCAACCAAGTTACTTGCCTCAATAACAGCCACCGATGTGTTTCTTTCCTTACTGAATAATTATGACATAGTGTGCATCTGACACGCCGACCTACAATGGTGTCATCTAGTTTCACAAAATCTGCATTCGCCTAACACTTCTCACTGATGCCAAGCATACAAATCTTCACAAAACATTAATTTTGTGGTTATCTTTGGGATTAGTTACATATGGTTCAAAGGAGACGTCCTGAGTCACCCGGGTGAGAAATTATATCGTAGATGGCATTGACTGAGCATCGGGCTATTTTATTAAGTGATGTAGAATACAAACTGGTGAATATTGATTCAGCAGCACAGGCTTTTCATATATAAGGCAAGATTTGGTAGTCAAGTTTTCAATAACATGTAAATCACTAGACACATGCGGAGGAAAAGTCTGATTCAGGACGCAAAATATGTCTAGTGATTTACTTAGTTTTCCTTCGTAAAGAAAAGATGTGTAAATTTGACCAATCACTTAGGCGTGTAAACAATAAGTTAGTCTCAACTTATCTACTTATATTTCATTAATGGTTAGTACTCAGTGAATAGAATTCATCCATCTCTAAGGGATGAGACTAGCGTCATGCCGACTGCCACTCAGAAATCAATCAGCGACAATATCTCAGACCTGCAGGAGATAGTTTGTAGTCAGAATTTTTTGTAGTGACGTTCAAGTGTGTTTGAATCTCATATGGTTCGCTGCTTTTCTCAAGATTAAGGGTACGCCTTGTTGATCAATGTCATTCTATGTTGAGTAAGGTTTTCTCTTGACTTTCTCCATCTACTTAACACAACCGGAAAGTTGTCAAATATCTAGTTGCTTATATTTATCTCAATTCAAAACAGAAATGTTACTATAAATTAGACTAAATCAAAGAGTGGGGGGCTTCTACCCAAATAATCAAATGTCAAAACTATTAATTTCACTATAATCGGACAGTAACGTCTTATTTTCATATTTCAATGAACTTAACAGGAAGTCAGTCACATATTCGTAATCCCACAATGAGTAGAAATTGAAATTCCTGAGGTTTAACAACTTCAATAGAGGATAAATATACGAGAAAATCAATCCAATAGTACAATCAAAATACAAGTTCGATCTTGTTGAAGTCGTCACTTGAGTCGAGGTAATTCAAAGTGAGACATATTTGTATGTGTTTGTAAACTATGACCGGGTATGAAAAATGTAAACAACAATCGAGCGAAAAAATTTCTCTTCAATAAGTTTTCTATCAAGACTCTCCATTAATTATGCATAATTTACAATAGAAATAAAATTGATATCAAGCAGGTAGTAGTGCGTCAGATAGTAACATAGCAAGAACTGTTGTTAAACAGATGATACTTGTGTAGTATTAAATAGCAAAGAGGAAAAGTATAGTCATTTGTGTTCATCACAGATTGATGTTTACTGGGCACCAGTGAAAACGAGGAACCAATACAAGACAACTGTTTCAATGACTTGAAGAATTTGGGAGGGAGGCGACTTTTAAGAACAAAGTGTATGAAATTTCTTAAAAGTCACAACTGTTTCATCCTAGTATAGGACTCCTCACCAGTGTGCTCCCTCGATTCAATCAAGAAATCCAATCCAGGGCCTTCTGCTCACATGGTAAACACCTATCCCTCGACATCACTGGGCCCACAGGCAATCAGGAGTAGAATTCACACTTCCATTATTTTTTAGTATGGCACTCCGCTCATACACTGTCATTGATGATGACTGTCTCACATGTCTGAACTCCACTAGTCACCACTTGGCACTGGAACTTCAAGAACATCTTGAAGTTAGTCACCAGTGAGATGATTATTGTAGTTGAATCAGGATGGTTTTGTAGTGATAAATATTAAGTTTAGTTGTTTGTATTCGTCATAGAATAAAGTTGGTTGGGCACAACTGAAAAGAATAATTTACTTAATATTTTTTTTAATTTCCATTCATCAATTACTTTTAACTTGAATGAAGAATAATGTAATAATATCTCATTCTTACATATTAGGCTAACTAGAAGTGTAGATCGTTCAACAAGGAAAGATATACACAGAAAGCCGTTGAGTGGGCAATATACCTATTTCTGCACTTAATCAGAATCCTAACACGAAGCAGTTGTGTAATAGATGACTGATATTCGTAATCTACTTGGAGTAGGCTGTAGAAGAACCTGAGCAGTAGATTCGTGCTATATAGCATTCACCAGCAAGGTGTACCTTCAATCAAGTGACTGTATTACAACTTGATCTATAGAATTCGATTAGTGCTGTAAAGAATTTGGCGAAAATTCAATTGGTTACCACACAGTAATCAACCAATGTATGCATCATAATCCTAAGGAGGCCAGTCATAACGTGAATAACTTAGTGATAACGGTAGCAGTCTGTGAGATCTAGTGGTCCTAAATCAAGTGCGCAAGAGAGTACATGTTTCTTCATAGGTCGCAGATACTCCTTGCAGATGAGTATTGTAAAAAGTTCATTTTTTAATTTAAAGAAATGGAGATATGTGTTAATCGTTTACGAAATCTAACTCAGTTTAATTATAGTTGTTTGCCTAGACGGTTCTTGTTAAAAAAAGTAGCAAAACCTACCTTTTCACAATAAAGTTTTGAAAGTCGAGTTTTTGGCTATTTTACATAGTATGTACTACTATCGTGGTTATGATTTATAGGTTTTCAAATTCTACAGGATTATTAGGTATGTACTGTGCAAGGGCCCAAATTTCTCTGGGAGACTCACCAATATAGTGAACATCACAATCGATACAACCCAGTGATCACTACTTTTGAATTGTTACCCAGCTGATGAAAATTATTCATACACTTTCAAACATTTGACTTGTTACTGCACATACCACTTACAGAAGCTTAGTTAGGTACATGATATTTGTTATAAACATATATTTTAAAATAAGATTTAGTTGTTTGTAATTGGGTGTCAATGAAAACGAAGGAGAACTGGACAGCTGTGTAGATCCAATGGTACAGAAAGTTAACCGTTTTCCAACCTAAAGGGCTAAAATTTAGCTTCTTAGCGAAATCAACGGTGTTCACTGCTGAGGGGTCCCATATTAAGGCAAAACAGTTGTCTTGTGCCAATTCCTGGTTTTCATTGGTGCTGAACTAATATCAGTCTGTGACGAACAGTAACAGGTATACCCAAAGCTACTTTAAATGAACGTTTATATAGTATGTTGAATATATGATAGTGTATCAAATGGGCTACCTGATGCTCTATTGTACAAAACATTACAAGTCTATCTCCATAAACAAAATTTCGTATATTTTTTCCTTAAAATAATTCAGTCTAAGTCATTAGGTTCTCTATGTGTTCATTGTAAAATAACATCAACAATGTTTTTCATTCGATGCTAAATAAAACATTTAATTTCTTGACTGTAACAAGTTTCATAGTTTTATTCGTTTGAAGGTGATTAGAAACATAAAGTATACTATCCAAATAGTTGAAAATATTTTAAAGGATTGAAGCACGATTAGGTGTCATAAAGTTTGCTGAATTTCATACAGGTACAAATTTCATGGCTGCAACTGTTGAGGTACTTAGATCTCATTCTGTATAAGTAAATGAAATGTATTGTGTTACTTTATTTCATGTCATCTAGTAGCTTATTAGCAACATGGTGATTCGTGCACTGTGCATAGTGTTGCAAATGAGCCCACTAATTTAAGTGTATTTTATAGTGTCACTATTAGTATTATTTACTTGAATATACGCAATGAGTAATCACGTGGCAGTGACCGAGTTCGTGTTTGTCTAACATTTTGTACTGACCTATTGGATAATGAGCAGTATTCAGTTAATGTCTCAGCTGTGTGGGTAGTCAGTCCCCCACATACCTGGGTAGTAACATCTCAGATTGTGATAATGAGTAGAATATATTTGAAAGCTTTAGCGAGCATAGGTTTGTAGATTCACCTTGTTTCCTAGTATTAGCCAGCGTGAAACATAGGTCTATAGTTTATTGTTGACTATCTCAACCACCAAAAATTTTTGAATGAACTACTGATCCCAATAGATTCGATACCCAGTTATCCTGTTTTACACTCTTATGTCTTCACTACTGACTACCGTAAGACTGAGATATATACACTGGTCGATAATTAATTAGTGAAAATTGTGGTGTTTGAATTTGATGTCACTAAGTGACCTGAATTAGACAGCAACTAAAAACTACGAGTCAGTGGATAGCTGCTTCGTCTTTGCATTCGACTCTTCAGCAGTTTATACTCAGGACCTTCAAATTTCTCAAATAGTGTTTAACCTCTAGAACACTGAGCCGACATGTACAGGGTGTAATTTCATTTCAACCCTTAACTTCACACTTTGCATTTTTGATTGGATACCTAAATAATCACGACAAATATTTGCGCATAACTCTAGAAGCCTGAAGGAAAATATATGCAACACCTACCCATTAAATAACCTGAAAAATTGCTGTAAATGATGAATACAATGTGATTGGTGAATATTTAATATGTTGCAGACAATCTCATTGCATAGTTGAACTATTTGAATCTTTTGACTTGAATCTTTATAATGTTTTACATATATAAATTTGGGGGAAGGGGTTGTAGAGATAGTTAACTGTCGATTTTTGATATCACGAATTGATCTGAATCAGACAACCAGTGATCACCTGGAAGCACTGGACAGCTGTTTCGTCCTAGTATGGGACGACTCAGCAGTGCACATCCACGACCCTGTCGGGGATCCAACCCAGAACCCTCTGGCTCCGCGGCGAATGTTTTACCATGGGACCACTGAGTCGGCTCCTAACGGTTGGTATTTCCAATTCAGTCAATTCGCGACACGTTGCGCCACCTCCTTCATGCCATCGCGGATTGACTGAATTGGAAATATCAACCGTTAGGGGCCAACTCAGTGGTCCAATGTTGAGGCATTCGCTGCCGAGCCGGAGGGTCCTGGGTTCGATCCATGACAGGGTCGTGGATGTGCACTGCTGAGTCGTCCCATACTAGGACGAAACAGCTGTCCAGTGCTTCCAGGTGATCACTGGTTGTTTGATTCAGATCAATCCGTGATATCAAAAACATATAAATCTCATTTGTATATCTTTAACGTATTCGGCGTTCTACTAATTCAACACTATTTATATAATTTGTAACAACTTCTTACGTTAAGCACACCAATAAATCAACCCCGATGACTGCTAACTGAAGATGAGAATTAGATGTTTCCTGCTTCGGTTAAAACACAAGAATATATGTTATGTTTTGAGATGTAACAGACAGAATAAAAGTATGATTAGCTTAGAAACTGTTTTAATGAATGAATTGCCTATCATATAAGTTGGATTATAACTGTTTCGTCCTAATTGAGACTCATCGGTTAGATGTACTTGTATCCCAATGTTAATGTTCACAGTGGGATTCGAACTGCCTATCACTTTTAATATACTGGTTTATCATAAAGGAGCAAAACGTCAAACCATAATTACTATTTTTGAATTTTATTTAAATTTTCCCATTTACTAAACGTAGATTCGTTTACTTAGCTTTTAATCACACTATAAGCCCAAAAGTTAATAAAACTATTCAATTTCCGAAACTGAAATAAATGGAACTGAGTTCGAACATGTCAGACATTAAGTGAATGTCTAATGTTGTAAACATTACGCTATCACTCCACTCAAAGTCTTTATTAAAAAAAAATCATGAATTTCATTATTATAACCATTTATTCAATTAATTGATTATTTAAGTGGACCAGAACATAATTCAATTGTTTTATTACTTACCTTATTCGTTAAACATTTAATTGTGTAAATATGAAGTAAGGAGTTAAGAATGTGAATAGATCATAACAGAACATGTGGACAATAAAATAATCTATCGTAATCTATGTGGACAAATTGTATACATTTATACAATTAAGTTTACACAAAGTAAATTACATAATAGTGAAGTAATTAATTGTTCTGTCTTAGAAAGTATTATGTCGGACCACTAAAAAAAGGTAAAAATCTTCCAGAACTGTATTTTAGAGAACTAACTCATTTATTCTAGTCTTGTGTAATGTAGGCATTACATTTCTACTATTGTTACGTTCCTCTTACTCAATCCTCCCGTTTAGTATATTTTTTGTTATTATATTGTCTCTTACTATGGACTACAGTTAACTAGTTGTGTACAAGTTACCCCTATTCACTGCCACAATCTCTTCTGTTTTGTATTAATGTAAAATCCCTAATTGGTTTGTTGTGTGGTCTGAATTTGTGCATATATAAAGGCATCATTGAAATACAACATGAACGATTTGGGTTGGATTGGACTGTGTCTATTTAGCTTATAAATCGTTGTTTTCTCTATTCCCGCTTTGGGGACTGCTAATCGCGAAGCAGACGTGTCCGTATACTGATCGGCAACTATCAAGGTAACTGTGTATTATTCCGCAATACATAACAGAAAAAAAAATCTAAACTAACTTTTGTTAACTAATGCTTATTGAAATTTATAGTGAATAACATTGGAATAACCGCTGAAGAAATTATTAATTGTACTGCTTTAAAAGTGAATGTTTTCAAGAGTGTGTCAGTTACTACCAAACAACGATGGATGATAGTCGAGGTATATCACAAATTGATAGTAGTGGAAATCCTACCATCAGGTCCTGGCTGGTCTAATGATGCTAGTGGTTAACCATTCGCAGTGAGACTTCAAGTTCATGGGTTTGATGTAATAGAGGAATTAAAAGTGTATACAGATATGAAGTCTTATACTGGAACAAAACAGATATCTAGTGATCACTAATTCTCATTAGTATCCAACTAACATCAATTTTCGACGAACATAAAGGACTAAACATAATGCTAAAATAATTAGGATGAACTTGTATATTCCCGCTCATTTGTAATGGACTGAAACTAGTCAGTCTGTGTTCCCATATGTGCATCCTGAACGGATTGCCTAGATATAGCGATTATTCACAAGTAATGTTTAAGTTAGATTGTGACTGGCAGCGGAATCCAGGACGCGCGTTTTGTCTTATTTGGGACTCATCGGCTGGATGTACCTGCATCCGAATGTTGGTGTTCACAGCAGGATTCGAACTCAGTCCGCTTCGTGTCAGACTCCTCCGCCTTCACCACTAGGTTACTATGTCTAATAGAGACTGACCAGTTTCAATCCATAACAAATCAACGGGAAAATGCTGGCTTATCCTAACTACATATATGCCCGTGGCACATGTGTGACAGTGTAGACACAGTATCCCAGTGGTAAACGCGGTGACGTTTGACACGAAGCGGACTGAGTTTGAATCCCAGTGTGAACATCAAGATTGGAATGCAGGTACATCCAGCCGATGAGTCCCAAATAAGACAAAACGCGCGTCCTGGATTCCGCTTGCCAGTCACAATCCAAATTAAATATAATGCCAATCTATTTTCAAAAATCTTTCTCAGCTCAATAATAGTGATAGTAATAATAATACGTCATTCAGTACCATATATTTGATTATGATCAAGAATTCCCAGTACAATGTGATATTGCAATAAAATTTTATTTTTATAAGAATATATAAAAGTATTTTTTAAGTAGTGATTATTTACTTTTAATAATCGTCTCTAAATGTTTATGGCCAGTTTTATACCTTTCACATCTCTATTCATTACTAAATATGTTTAATCTATGAGTACCAAGGTAATCATCCATCATTTTTTCAAGTGACATAAGAGGAAATGAACTTATAAACAAAGGCAACTTGGGAGGGAAAATTTTTTGACAATATCATTTGTTGTATCTATACAAATGTATATATAGTCAAATTTATTTGATCTTATAAAGCTATCTACATTGGTGACACAAGGCAAAAACTTTCCAAACGCATCTCGAAACATTACTCGTCAAGGCTCTTAAAAGGTAAACACAAATGTATCACCAGCCCAATACAAGAACACCTTATCAACACGAGCTATGTCACCCTTCTCCCTGATATCGTCCCCCAACATTATTTACGTTGTTAAACAGTTGAGTTTAAAGGAGGGGCCATAAATAAGCATTCAATACAGTACTGAAGCCTTAACAACCAGACAGTTCAAACCGTATCGTTGTGTTCAGAAACAGTATATGTAATCCCTGATTTTACCCTGGTCCTTATGATTTGTCATTCTAATGTTTTTCTCTAATTTTTCATACCATATTATCAATTTAATGAATCTCTTCAAATCTCTTATAATTAGTACTATATTTGGTACATCTTAGTGAAGTGGACAATTATAACTCATTCTTGCCAACTGTTCAAATTAATTTCATTTTAAAACAGTTTTTCAATGTTTAGACGTTTACATAAGTTCCTTTTAATTCTTTGGATATTTGAAATTCCTAAATAGCTTATTACGTAACCACTGCTTGTTTTTTAAAACACAAATATCTTACAAAATATAACTATTGTTCAGTTGTAGTAAATCACATCGTCAAAAAGAAAGTTTTCCATGTTGAACTGTTTTCATTTTTTTTCTCAATCACATAATGGGCGTTTTTTGCGGTACTTGAAAAGTTATAAACCTCTTTGATGATACATTTCAGAAGTATTAGTAAGTTAAATGCATGAGAGTGTTTGTCTTATGAAAGTGTATTTATGTATGTTGTTAGAAGACAGAAATACTTAATTAAAGCATAAAATAGGAATAGTTGTGACGATAAATGTACTTTTGTGAAGATGGTGACCTAGTAAACTATGCAAGACTCATTGTATCATTGAAGATACATCAAGTATTGAGTTGTTAAAGTCACTTACTGATAAAACTATCTTAATCCATTACGATAATCAACATTAGATACTTGTATGTTACAATATATGTTCTTCAATACTCCATACACCAACTGTTAAGGATTGTTTGGGTTGGATTGTGGTTGACAGGTAGAATCGCGTTACGCTTCATTTTGAAGTCGTCAGTTGAATGTACCTGTATCTCAATGTTGATGTCCACACTGGAATTCGAACTTAGTTCGTTTCGTGACAAACACACCGCGTTCACCACTAGGCTACTGAGTCCAGGTAACCGATCTGACGATTTCTGGTAACATGCGTATTGTTTACGAAATGCAAACCTACTACATGTTACTTTACAACAGTTATTGAATTTTTGTTATATAATGGGTTGATTAACCTCTACTAATTGTTGAATAACAGAAGTGACAGATTAAAAACATAATGCAGTTTATAATTAATCACCTACTATTTCACTTTGGTAGGTGAAAATTCAGCTATCATGTTATGTGGATAGAAATGGCCGAGACGGAACCTTACGTCAACTAGGTCTAGTGCAAGTCGACACTTTTCATCAAGGCATACTTCTAACCATGACGAAATGGATGCTCCATCTGATACTTAAATCCGTTTACACAGCCTTACAGTTTGAGACATATATGTTCTAAGAGTTCATGTTGTGAAGTCGATACCCATATACATAGCACCTAAACTAATGAGATTCATTCAGCATGAAATACCAGACAAATGAGAAATTTGTCAACAGTCATTGATTAGTGTACAATTCTGGTGTTATAAATAATTTATGTGTTTAATATGTAAAGCGGTTGCTTAATTGGATTATGAATCTACATAATATGATGTATTTATGCTGCATTGAACAACCATTTGGTTCTAGTTATAAGCTGTTCTGTAGTGCTCAGTTACTATTCAAAAAACCTTTTAGTCACTCATCTAATTCTTAATATCATCTAATTACAAGCGTTACCACTCATGTGATCGATCTCAACTGATTATGACTTCCTGAATTCGGTATGCCAAATTTACTGACCCCATTCTATCAACTAAGTGAGAATTGATTTCAAACAAGTAATAATCGGTATTGATATAATACAGTAAAGTATGCCAAATTGATATAGTAATAGAAGGTATCAAAGAGTTAGCATATTAGTAAATAGTGTTATAAGTTAACTAAGTGGATCAATAAGCTTATCACAGATGAATATACTTGATTAACTTATAATTACTAATCTTTAGATACCTTGTGGTGGAAAGTACTTTTATTTAGTAACACAACAACTTCTTACATCAGTATCTAATCATTATAACATTTCACCAGCAAACTGGTTGATTTGCTTACAATGATAATTTATCTAACATTACGATAAACCCTCCAATAGAATCCAATAGAATTATGTAACTTTATACGTTAAGTGTTGAAGTAATGTAACTTTTTATTCTACCAATTAACTTCTTTAAATGTCCGTAATTAGGTAAATTAACTTCAACTGCATCTACTAAACAAAAAACATTTTAGATATTAAAATAGAAAGAAGGAAATTATCGATTCACAGCTTGTAGCCATTTAGTTAACCTATAAGTTTCTGATGATTATCACTTTAAATTGAGATGGTTATTTTTGTGGAGATTGATATTTTTAATTAGTTGAATATGTCATAGATTGAAGTTGGCAGGGTACCATTAAAAGTCAGGGAACACTTGACAGCTGTCTCGTTCTAGTGTCAAACTCCTCAGCAATGCGCACCCTAGATTCCGAACCAGGGGCTTCAGAATGGAATTCCCACTTGTCGGGAGTGAGACAGTTATCACCAATTGCAATGAATGATCGTCCCGCTATATATCACAAATTGGTGGGAGTAGGAATCCTCTCGTCGGATGCTAGCCTGGTAGTGCAGAGGATTAGGTGTACACCAACTTAAAACCCCTGGGACGGATTCTAGGGTGCTCACTGCTGAGGAGTTCTACACTAGAACGAGACAGCTGCCCAATGCTCACTGATTTTCAATGGCACCCCACCAACAACAATATGTAAGGTATTCAATCGATTATCAGTTTGTTTTTCAATAAGTCAGTAACAGGTAACAACATATGATGTTGTTATCAATGTTACGCACAAAATATTCTGAATTTCACCTTTATCATTTAAAGTACAATGATTTCAGGTCATCGTTAACATAGCAGAATACATGTAAAAAAACTAGGCAAATAAAAAACACACGTTACTTAAATTAGTTGTATTGAACCTAGATTCTTGGCCCCTTTCTAAATTCCCTTAACTACTTAATTATAAATCATAGTGTTGTATAAAATGTAATCTGTTTATCGGCAGACTGTATACAAACGTGTTGTCTAGTACTAATATATTTCTTTCAGTCAATAACAATGTTATGGTTAGTAATATAAAAACCTACGGAATAATAGTAAGTCATTTGTTTACCTAAGCACTAGATGGGAAATGTATCTGAGAATTTAAAATCATTAGTTCAATGTAGCCACTAATCTGTTTTCTTTCGATATTACAGTAATCTACATCACAGATTGAATGTAGATAGGGAACGATCAAAAGGTAGAAACTACTGAATAGTAGTTTCTTCCTAGTATGATACTCCACTGTCAATTTGATAGTGAACTCAGAACCTTTAGGTCTAGTAGCGACCGCTTAATATTCAGAGTATTGAGTTGGCACCCAATAGTTTATATAACTGATTTCAATAAATTTACGGTGTAGCGTGATCACCATTTAATACTATTGGTGAATAACCCTTTAAATGCCGATATGACTTAATTTCATTGATCATAGCTTATTGGGAGGATACCAGGAAGCAACAAGAAAGTAACATAAGTCAATACGTCATAAATCTGGACTAGAGACTGAATGAAATGGGTTCTACCAAGTTATAAGCAAAGCTAATGGTTTATTCTTTGTTTGCTTACACTTTATGAGATTCCAATAAACGTATTATTAAAACATGTTAGATAGTCTTTGTTGACAATATGTTGTATATTTCTTTATTGAATTCAGAATGTTTTCATTTCAACGACCAGCCCTATTTTATTATAAGTAGTGTAAAATGTTTCAACTTTATGAGATTTTAATGTTTTGCATTAAAGCTTACCTTACCATGAAACTCTAAATAGTCGTGTGGGACTGGTTTAGGATACACTGGTTTAGTGTATATCCATAATCCCCACCCTTTTAGGATCGAACCTAGAATCATAAACTCTCGTGGAGAGTGCTTAATCCTCAAATAAAGGAGTTGACAACCAACAGCTTTCCGTTTAATACAATCAATGGTGACATATACACATACACATTTACGTATATCTTCACGATATGATAGCGTTTTATTAAACTGTTTCTTTTTTGATTATGTTTAAAATCATTATTGATAAACATATCACGAGGTATTGAAGTGACAAAAAGTTATGATTCTAGAAATTATTGCTTATTTTGTGTGCATTTTATATAGAACTAATCTAAATAACTGATTAGCCTAGTTGATAATACTCTTTAGGCTTAAATCTATTAGTTGCATTTTTTTTTTAACTTTCGGGTATAAACATCAATTTATCAAGATGAATGTGTAGTAAACTAATAACTGATGTAGTCAATTAAGATAAAATGCCTGGATTTAGCTACTAATAAACACAAAACAAATGATGAATTAACACTTCACATCTATATTTCACCATCGGGAGATGATATCTACACTTTAATAGAATTCAATGGTTAAAGCTGCTTTTTCTGGTTAGTGTTTTTTAGCAGGGTCGATTTTACGAGATGAGGTTGCTAACCGCATGTCCAACCTTTCGCCTTTATCTGGAAATGGAACTGTCAATAACCCTAAAAGGATCCCAGGTGGAGAACAAAACCTCATTAAATATATAATACTTGAATGAATAGTAAATAGGAAACATTTGGTAGCTTCGTCAAAATTTACTAAACAAATTGAAACTGATTTACTGTCACCTCCTACAATAACATTATGGTGTTTAATCACACCAGGTTTTGGTCGATTTTCGTCATTTGGTTGAAATAATGACAAAATATAATACCTTATATGAATGCTATTGGTATTATTCAGTTTACAAAGAGTGATGATGCTTTCGTTGTTGAATGAAATCACTAGCGTCGACATCAATAAGAAGTTCTCTTTTTAGTTAATTCATAAGTGTTCTATCCAAATGTTTTAGTTTGTGATTGATTGATTATGTTAGTTTTCTCAGCTTCACTTTTCTTTCTATTACTGTTAACTGTTTTATTTAATTGACCCCTGATACATGGCTAGTTGATCCGCTTGCAAATTAAACCGTTGATCAAAATACGACAGCTTCTTGTCAGTAATTGGAGTCTACATAGGATAATTATTGTGTTTCTGATGGTAATCAGAGTTCTAGTGAAGTAGGAGAAAATATAGTTTCTAACAGCCCGCCCAGCCTGTTTTTTTATGTTTTAAGAGAAATAAAAATATTGTTTATTAAAGGTGGGATAAAAACAGTGTTGATCAATATATTCTCATAAAAATCTCGTATAATTTGGAGGGAATTTTAAACATAATCTGTCCTCAGCCTGAATACTATGGGACGTTGAATAGTTTTCTCGTTTGAATCAACAACAACTCAGTAAAGTGTTTTTTTCATTTCTGCATAACATCAAGCCTAACAGTATCAGGTCTCATTAGCATTGGTTAAACGTAATTAATAGGAAACAATGGACGCAAATTTTGTTATTACTTGTCAACAAGACGTGCCTATTAGCATAGAGGAAATCGGTGCACCATTTGTAAATTCGAACTTTCATCATTCCACTTCACAGCTTAAGACGTTAACATTGACCTATTCGGGTCAAAATATTGAAGTTTGCTCTTTTATTGTAACGACACAATAGAGTGAATTTCTTAGAATAGGTGTATGTATGTATGCATAATCAACATAAAACCTAGCACATGTGTGCATCGGTTCAAGTTGCCATACCTCCATAGCACCGCAAGATTAACACCACCACCATTAGTAGAAGTTACTACAATAAAACAAAATAATAATAGTAACAAGGAGTGTGAACATATAGAATATACTTCAGGAAGCGTAGAAAGAAAGTTATGGAATAATTTAAAGCTCATGATTTAAGGGAGGACAATGAGTGAATACATCTGCACCATTGTGACCGATTCTGGGCCATGTCACTCAGTGTTTCTAGCCACTGGTTACGGTAATTGCGAGGACGCCATCCAGGTAGTCTGCAGATACCGACACGACTCAACTTAGTATCGGTATCATTACTTTTTTCAACCATGAATAATAACTTTTATTATATATACTGTTATATTAACAAATGACAGCAAAAGCAATTCGATATATATTCACTCAGTTGACTGATAGTTTTTTATTCTCAAAGAGCTTGTTTTAAATTACAATCGGATAAGAATTCGAACTGATAACAAAGACGATTACTAACTCCTCCACTCTTCAGATCCTCATAGTTCAATAAGTTACAAAATATTAGTAGGTGGGGATTGGCCTTTGTCTACAAAGAATATATTTTAGATAAAAGTCCCACATGTTATGTCTAATTATAAGTAGCCGTAGATTACAAGTTAAATGCAACGATTACATGGATTGGTTCAACGACAGTTGAAATTGTCTAATGAGATTATTTCAACCTCTCAAATGCATTGACTGACATTCGAAGCAGAAATTATTTTTCTACTAACTAATTTACCAAGTATAGTTTCATGTGTATGACCTTGAGTTGTACTCTTTAATTATGAATGTAACTGGTACAATTTGGTTATTCAAACTAAAAAGATGACGGGAAGGTGAGATTACATAGGATGAAGTGACTAAATATCGAACACCTTGATAACTTGATCAGTGCTCCATTAGATTAGAAAAGTTTTTTATTTGATATTTATTTGTACGTCACAAAGCAATAGGCGATGATGTTAGTTCTGGATCCTTATTAAGCTGATTTCATTAGTTGTGCAACAGTCTGACCAGTATTATGTTCTCATTACTCTTTGACTATCCTCTCGCTGTGTTCACTAATGAGAACGAAATACTTCGCACCTCTTAGGTAGTTATTTATTTATGAGTCAAACTAAACGATTGGATCGCATGATAGAACCCTACCTTGAATAAACAACAAAATTAATGTTAACTTGAGAATGAATAATAATGTAATAGCAGCTAATTGTTCAGCTGAAAGGCTTTAATTGTTAGGATATGAAAACTCTTGCACTAAGTGTTTCGTAAATACAATCTAAAAATATCAGCTATAATGTACAGTTAAATAGTTTCTACAGGTAGTTACTTCATCCTTTAACATTTCGTTGTAACAATCACGTCAATCATTTCATTATTTGATAAATTCACTTTCATCGTCAAAACGCTTTTGTATTAACATATAAACATACTACTGATTCAACTACTTCATTAAGGGAAAATGCCTGGGAAAAACAGATTTAACTACCTAGTTATTTTGTTTATAGTTTGTTTCTATCCATTTCTTTATGTCGACTATCGATTTAATTTTCAAAGTGGAAAAACAAATCAAGAACAACAACCGTAAATCTTCTACGTCCCCTCCCAGCCGAAATTACTTCATAGTATGTTATTTGTAATCAATGACAAACATAATAATGTTTTTCAGATTACTTTTTATATTTGCGTATGTTATTTAAACATTACGTAAACATTATACTTCATATAACCGTCCTTTTTTAATTAGTTTTATCAAGGCACTAGTGAAAAAACAACAACTTCGGGTTGGATTCTCATCTTAGATATTCTGTTCTGTAATCTAAATGCCTTAATTGTCTTTTTAGACAACATTATCAATAGGTATTTTATATAGTTGTTTTGATGACCGTGGTTGAATTCGTAGGTTTACTTGTCTTTATTTGTTATTATAATCCTTTAGACTAAGTTTATCAAGTGACTCTTAACTATATGGAATTGATCGACCTCTTCTGCATGGATTGACAATAAAGAGTCTACATTAGTGTATTTATCAAGTGATAATTGATTTGAATTTTGCGTTTTTAGAGGCCTCCATCTATTGGGATGGTTGTAACATGTATTGCATATGCCCAACCACTGCCTACCTCATGTTAAATATTGGCTAGGGTGTGAATGGAACAGAAGAAAGATAAGGCTGTCAAAGCAAATCATATCATCGATTTATGCAGTCTTTAACTGTTGGTAGATGAAGACTGTCTAGTTGAGGCCTTGGCTATAATCTAGATCAGTGGCCAGAAACACTAGGCGACATGGCTCAGAAACGGTTATTGTGGAGCAACTGTATTTACTCTAGATTCTAAGATACATTATTCTTTCATACATATGTTTCCTCTATTCCTTCTTGTTAAGTTATACTGCTATGTTAATCCTGTAAATTTGATCTCATCGTATTAATAAGGTAAGGCGACTTCATTATATGCACATACGCGTTAGGTCCTACGTTGTTCATGATTGACTGCTTGAGTGAGAAAGTCTCTGGGATTCTTATGAATTTCAAGATTGTCTAAACACATGCGCATACCAAAAGAATGGAAATGATGAAATCAGTTTAATGCTTAAATGTTATATATGCAGAAGAAAATATTCCTCTTACATCAAAGAGTACTTCCAGTGGATATGATTTATAGTTGTTTCTATTATTTTCACTAAAGAAATGTTAAACTTATACTTCTTTTAATAAATGTACTCTTTTTAAGAGAAAAATTCTATGCAATCATATATGAACAAATGTAAGTAACTGTTTTCTTCTTATTGTTCAAAGTTTTAGATAGTTTCTTTCAGACATGACCACTTCTACCATGTCGGTAGTGTGTTAGGTTAGATTTTTCTGTTAGAAAAAAAACTTGGACTATAGAGAATTCCTTCATGTTTAACTTTTATATGAATAGATGACAATAATCATTGCAATAGCTTGATAGCTGTATTTTTAGAATGGTACAATTTGTAGCTAAGGAGGATGGATTTGGTTATACTGCATTCTCTAGACCGGATTGTTAAGTTACGAAGCTTTCACTGTCATTATGGAAGATTTCGTCGAAGCAAACTGTTATAACGGGCGATTCAAGACAGTTTCTATTTTTTCATTATATGTATATCGATTATTTTACTTATATTATTGTCATGTTCCTATCGCCCTAACTTAGCATTGGACTAGCAAACTGTTATCATATGTTTTGTCATTCAGGAACCATAATCGATTAATTATGTATCTGTACCCCCCCAGCCCCTAGCCATTATCATTCCCGTTTCGTATAAATGTTGTTCGTACGAATGGTGCTTTGCGTGGTCAGTTTTTTATGCATATAAATGAATGAGTGAAATATATGATCTGATTGCCTAGTGGTCGGTCTAGTTATGTTGTGTTCTTCATTTCGGCATTGGGATTAATAGTCATAGGGCATATGATGCACACTCACTGAGTGGTAATATCAAGGTCACTGTTTTCCGTATATTGTGATTACCCGATTTCTCATGACACAACACAAACTTCTGATATTTGTGTTCTATATATTTATAAAGTGAATAAATGATATCCAGTGAAGCTTGCACAAAAAGTAAGGAGAACATCATTAAATAAAATGGTCTTTGAAATGACCTCGATGTTCAAGGTTTAAAAGCATACTTCGACTGAAGTTATTCTTGCAATGACCTTAAAGATTTTGTGCAATTATCAGTACTGAATGGTTCAATTAATGTGCTTTATTAGACCGTGTGATTGAGGTGACCATGCTAATTGAAATAATGAAGCTTAATCCCGATGAATACTGATGAACTTCATTTGGATTACGTAAGCATTAATTGACTGTAACATAAAATTCGTGATAGGAAAAACAAGTATTGTGAATGATTATTACAAGAAAACAACGTAGACGAATAGATAAGAAAATAAATAAAAGTATATTTATATTGAAGTAATGAACTTGTGAGAAAACAAACACAGATATAAGACAAACAAGGAAAGAGAAAAAGAATGTCAAGAATCTAGAATGAAAATAACATTTTCGAAAAGAACTTTGTATATTTCCAGTGGTTATAGTGTTCCATGTAAACCACATGAATCGCTTGAAAATACATTATATTTTTCACTTATATGAAGATAAATCAGGTGATATACTAAATTATTAACATATTATTTAAGAAAGTGTTTTATCATGGCAACGAATCAAAAATCATGACCTATGCAGTTTATTCTGTGTTGTATGAGAACTCTTTACTGGTAAGTTGGATCACTTAAACATTTAGTAACTATGATATTTGTATAACTTTAAATTGTAAATTTTTTATGGACTCATTAACGATTGTCATGCTTATTTTCCTTCCTGAATTATTGTATCCTCATTATGATGATCCTGTTATCCCAAATTCTTTCCACAAATACCCTAATTCAACGTTTATTGCATTTTGTATTTCCTGTTACTAATTGGTCCAGTATGTGATATATGAAAGCCATTAGTTTTACTCAATAGATTACTTAGGCTTGTTTTTCATTCGCCTTTATTTGTTCTTTCTATTCAAATCTCTGGGGGGAAGGAATGGGTCATGGATGCAGCTTGGCAACTAGTCATTGTTTTCTTGTCCACCAGGTCGTAATCAAAGCACAAGACCTATTAACACATTCTTCGTCCAACAACTGGAAAGTCATTTCAGTGAGGTTAGATCAACTATACATTACGAAAATTCTTAGTAATAAATGGCTATACAATAAAAATATTTCAGTCATATGAAAAATTAGACACGGCTGATTCTATTCTCTCATTGATAAAGTCTACCTATGACAATGTATAGTAGGTGTAGAGATCCTAGGAAACGACTACTGAGTCCAGACGGCAAGTACATCCGGCTGACCAGTCCCAAATAGGACGAAACGTGAGTCCTAGACTCCGCCTGCCAGTCACAATCCAACTCAAACTATAATTGTTAACTATTGATATATTGAGGCCATGTGCTCAGAATGCATATATAGCAACAGAAACGTATCAATTTCAGTCCATAACAAATTAACTAGAGATTCTAATTACATTCTAGTTACGAATATTGCTAATTAGATTAGTTGGTAACAGTTAAATCTATAGCTTACTAGTTAAAATAATCACATTTCAACCACTAAGATACAAATTAACACAGTTATTCACCTACCCGCATTATATGAATAATATCAGTATTGATTACATAATAAGTGATGTTTAGTGTTGAATACTCAAGTATGTACGTGTTAATTAGTAACATTTCATACAGTATATTGAATTCAATATCAGTATTTATCTTCCACTTATTTATCACTAGATTGTTTTAAGTAAAAAACAACACCAACAACAACAAACATGAATTTTACTATGAAAGTTTGTAATTGTAATCAATATTTTTATGAAAATTGCCTGGACAACGTCAGTTGATGTCTTCAATGCTCATTTATTTATTACCTGCTGTTAAAGTAATTTACTCGTGATACTTTTAATAATAATAATAATAATAGTAATGGTAATAATGTATGTTAATAGTATCTAGCTGACAACTAAATATTCCAGTAATGAAAGAAGTAACATTTTGACATTTAAGAGAAAAAAGGAACTTAATTTTTAATGAGTTATTTTGTTTTATCGAACTCTACACTGATATTTATACACTTTTATATGATAATAATAAGATTTTATAATAAAATCAATACTAGTCAAATGGTGGTGTATTAGACAATCTTGCTACAAATTCAAGTGTTTATAGAAATAATTACTAAAGCAACTAACATATGAGGATAGACGAGGTAGTTATAGTGTTCATAAGTATTAAGTAAGTAACTGAATAGACTAATACATGGTAGATTGTATAATATTCATTGAAAGGATTGATGATATTATGACAATAAATCTAACAATCAACATTATTACGTAAGTACAAAAAGAATGCTATTGTTATGCAAAGCATAAAATGACAGTCGACATTCAGAAGTTATGGGAAAGAAATGGACATTAGTAATAACAATAAACGAGTGGGCATAATAAATCACTTATGAATTATCTTAGTATTGGTTATTATGATGACCAAGGTGGAGAAAGAGGTTGTACAGATTTCTAATGAACATAGATTAGGTTTGAGAAGGTAGATATAGATAATTTTCGACATATCTATAAAAGAAATATGAGTAAATGGTACAGGAAATTTGAAAAGATCTAGTGGATGATATTAAAAATATTTTACATTTATATTTGATGTTTTGTGTCTATTAGGAGTGGTAATATAGAACTCTTTATCGGTCATAACTGTCTCTTACTTAACTAGACTGGACGATGTTCGCGAATTATGTGTGGTAGATACATTTCGATGAGGTGAACTCAATAAGCCCATCCTTAATTTCTCTTTGAATGATGGGGTGGTTATAGAATATAGTATGAAACTTGTATGTAGGAAATGCTTTCAGTAGAACCTTTTTTATTCACCACGTAGTAATGTCACGAAAATTTTCACCTAGATGCTGTTTTTTCAGGAAAAACGTGTTTCTTAAGAAGTGTTGTTTTCTTCAATTTCGTTTTTGCTGACATCATATGCTTATTTGTCAATCTCAATTGGTCTATTGTGAATAGTGTTTAACTATTCTTCAACAGTGTCCATAAAGTTAATACGTTTAGCACGATGCGTTAAACTTCCGTCTAACTCTCTTGTATACCTTAGTAGCACAAAACTGTAAAATGAGTGTATTGATACTGGTATTCTCAATATATTATATTTTAATGCTGTATGTACTCTTTCCGTTAACCAGATGTCTAAGAGTAAAATATTATCATCAAGCTCATCATCGAAGGCGAAGGTGAATGGTAGTTAAACGCTGTTAGATATTTTAGGTACACTATTACAGCCCATTTGATTTGTAATAATCATAATTGTATCATCTATGTAGCGAAAATCAAATCCCAACTGATTTGTTTCGTTTTTGAAATGACCATTCCTTAGTCTTACTAAAAAGAAGTTCGTAAGGTGTAGTCCCAATGGTTATCTAGTTTTAACATCACATAATTTTCTTCAGAATTCATCACTGAATTGAAAATTTGCGCTATCAAACACTTGATGATCAGTTATTTAAGGAATTCTAGTATCTGTGGTTATATATGTAGGTGTCACTGAATATAAAATTCGATGTTTCTAGTTACAGAGTGTTCGTGGGCAAAAGTGATACGGTTAATATCATTTGCTTATCCTTAACTATAAGACCTTTTATTTTATCAGTTAACTCACATGAGTCTTTAATGCTATACTTGATGACCTCTCTATTTAATAGTTTTAGAGCTTTCATTATCTACTTTACTATGACGTGATAAGAGGCGTAAGCCGTGTTTACAACTAAGTATCTATAGATTTAAATGCAGTTTTCACACATTTCAGATAGACACTAGTCTTAGTGTGAACATTAGCACTAGGATACTGGCACATTTATATGTCAAATCCTAAATAAGAAGCAGGCAACTTGGATTCCACTATTTACCACAATTCAATTTTACTTTAGGTTGTGAATAATATAGAAGGGGGAAATGCAAATGCTTATAGATTCCGTATAGTGCTACATGGTTTAAAAGACTAAATGTCAACATTTGATAACAACTGTTTTGAAAAACACTGTCATTAATTAGCTGAGAGGTAGTTTTACCTGTCACTGAGTTTATACTACTTAGATAACATTGATTCTTTTAGTTCCGTAGGCAGTAATGGTAAATCATTTGAAAATATAGTCATAGTAACTTAATTAAAACGAATTCCAAATCTCTTTCGATTTCCATTAATCGATTATCAGATTGTTCTTGTTTCACACTTGTATCATACTTTATTATGATCAATCGCTTTCATTATTAGATGTAGGCCCACTCAATTTGCTTACTGAATAATTAGCTCACCATTTTCTTTCACTCTTTCCTCACTTAGATTTTCTTACGTATGTAGCTCTTAACTCTTCGAAATACAAAGTACCTTCTAGACAGACATAAACTATTACGATGATCTTTAAAATAGAATCCACACAGACATCTGAACTGTGTGAATCAGTAAATGAAATAATCAGTTATTGACAAATAATATATTACGTAATATTTAAGATATATTACGCGGAACATAATCATTAATTCAAGTAAAATCTAACGTCGGAATTACATATAATAGTCAGTGAATGTTAGAAATGAGTACTTTAGAGAGTTTTTGTTAAGAGAACAAATTGTAAATAATTCAACAGCTAGAAATAAACTGATAATACAGTTGATAATTAATGGTTCAATATAGTCGGTAGAATACATGACCTGGCTTTTGAACTAGTTGATACGATTCGACGATCTTGTGGAAAAAATGCTCTCAGTTCAGATTTCTTACATTAATAATCAAAGACATCAGTGCCGATTTATCCCAGTTGTGACAGATCTCCTGAAGCTTTGAGTAATTGTTAAGATGGCTCCCAGAAACCTCAATGAAACCTCGAGAACCCTTGAAGAAGCCGGAGACATTCCGTCCAATCACTGATTGATAGAACCTTCTAGAAACTCGACGTGAAGCGTTCCGATTGGGTAGCAGTTGAGACTTCTTAATTCCGATTGGACGGATCATAATGCCGATTTATTTGTTTCAGAAAACTATAAATATACGAACATTTTGTACATGACTTGATTTCCCATTTCACTAGAATAAAGTTTCCTGTTTTCTCGTCTTCAGTCTTCTGATTTGGCGACTAGGAGGGTTCAAGGCGTTCAAGTACTAAGATTGCTTTGCGGCTAGTCAAGTTATCAAGTACGAGATATAACAGTAATATTGATTGGTTGACTCTGATAAACACCAATGAGATGTTTATTTACTGTTTTGTAGCGTTGACTGAATCCTGTCAATTAGGTTGAAATGTATCCACTAGTATAAATGACTCAACATCGGGTGTTGTATATTTTGATACTAGATGACTGAAGTTAGTCTATTCGATGTGTGTACTTAGTCAGAGTAATGTGCACAAGTGTGACTATCTGAACACAGTAGCCTAGTGGTGAACACAGTGGCGTTCGGTACGAAACGGACTGAATTCGAATCCCAATGTGAACATCAACATTGGGATGCAGGTACATCCAGCCGATGAGTCCCAAATAGTACGAAACGCGCATCCTGGATTCCGCTTGCCAGTCACAATTCAACTTAAATCATAGTGTTTTTGTTTTAGAAAAAAAAACCTGTAGAGATCAGTGTTTCAGTTGATTCGTTTTATCGCGATCATCATGATACAAATGTTCTTTTCTAACTTAGATAATCAAGATCGACAATTGAATGTTCATTATTCAAAATTTACCAAGTATATTTCACTCTAAACTTCAGATATATAAAATTAATTTTATTTCAATTAAAATACGACTACTATACAGGGTCAATTAAGGTTATCAATTTGATACTAGTAGATGTAGTTCAAAGTAGATCTAAGATCGTAAAATATTAAACTAGCATAAAACAGATGTTTAAATTTGATCACTAGAAAATTATTTCATTTCATTTCATTACATACATACAATACTTTCCGGCTGAGCAGTTTAAAAAGTAGGTGATCACTGCAAGACTTGGAGGTTCTGGATTTAATTCTAGATAGCTTTGTGGATTGTACACTTTTATAAAAGAGTCCCATACACAAAAATATTTGCTAAATGCCTACATGTTTTTGATGATTATATGACTAAGATGAATCAGTAATACTAAACGTAAACGTGTATTAAACCTAACAAATGAAGTCCAAATAAATTGTTATTTTGTTTTCAATCTATTTTTATTTAAAAAATTACACGCAGTATTTACTCTCCAGGGTTTTATGATATCAAGAATCACGGGATGAATCAATTATTGCGAATGGTAAACATATATATATATATATATGCATGAAATGTTTGCGTAGCAACAAAAATTTTGTAGATCAATAACAGGACATTTGGTTTCTAGTGTTAATAATACTGACTGTAAATTAGATTAAAGTAAAACATTCTCAGCGAAAGCTATTCATTTATAAATGGTTACAGTCCGGTTCACTATCAAATATATTTGGTGTATAAATTCTCTAGTAATTGCTTCCCATTTTTACAGAGGATAAAGAAAGGAAACCAACTAATGTAGTGGTTAATATCTCAGAAATTACTTTCGCGATGAGTTATAAACATTTTATGAAGGCATAGTATACAAATATTTAACAGGAAAATCGATAAAAATCGATGCGTGTTGAAGAAATGGATGGTCCAGTAGGTTGATTAGCCATCATGTAGTCACTAGGTAGTTCACCAGTTATTATGTATATGATTAGAGTGGATGAAAGAAACAGAAAGATTATAATAGAAACGTCATATAAAATTCATTTTATGGACTCACAGAACATTATTAGATACGTTGTATTCTATCACCTTTTAAAAATTATATATATATGGTTAGAGGTGGATTGGTATTATGAAGTCTTGAAAGAACCGAATGGTTAGTTGTAAAGAGACAACCAATATGTAAGTTAATCTTTTCATCAATTAATGTTACCATGTGAATTCACTTAAACTAGTAAGTAATGAATATTTGTATCTCTGCACATACTGAGAACTAGCTTCAATAATCCTAGTAGTGTTGTATTAATCATGTTAGGAAAGCAACAGAAACTTAATAATACTGTCCTTAATTTTAGCATAAATTGTGTCTTGAGTGCCCACACAAGAAGAATCTCAAACTAGAGCAAAAACTTCATTCAATACTCTTTAAATGTCAATTCTTCTTTATTTAATCAACTAAAATACATTAGTCAAGGTTATTTTCAACATTGTGAATGTTTTTTTTTTCATATTAGGTGTAGCTTTTCTGTTCTTTTTTGTTCATTTGATAAGTTCCAATTACATGTCAAAGTGTAACGCTTACCAAAACTTTCGTTTTAAACCTTAACTTTCACTATATTTATGCGTTATATGTCGGTCTGTGTTATAGTGATATGTTCATGTTAAACAGAGTTGTGATTAACTTCGACAGCATTAAATAAAAGTACTGATAAAAAATTTCACTTTAATTTTTATCACTTACGAAATGAAATCATCATCATCATCATCATCATCATGAGCAGCAGCAGCAGCAGCAGCAACGTAGAACCTGGTACATACGCCCAGAGGTTCAAGTTGCCATACTACATTAGAACTACGAGATTACAGAGGTAACGTATAGTCAGAATACAAGAGGGAAGAGTAAAGTAAAAGTATGCAACAAACAATAATAAAATTCAAGATCTAGATGAGGTTAAAGAGTGAATACACTTGCGCCACTGTGACCGATTCTGAGCCATATCGCCTAGTGTCTCCAGCTATTTATTGCGACTATCACGCGGACCCCAACCAGGTAATCTACATCTACCAACATGGCTTAGACTAATAGACAAGGACTTCATGGACTGATGCCATGTTTTGGTTTGTCCGTCCCTACCCTTCTTCCATCCATCTTCGAGAATTGTCTTTATGTAGACTATTTCAATTATTTTGGTTGTATACGAAGTGAATACTTTATTCTTATTATTGTTCAGTCCTTCCTTGACCTATCCTCCTGTTTAATCCATTAACTGTTATTGCGTTGTTTTCCGCTTATGAATTATGGCTATTCTATTATGTATACGTTCCTCCGGTTCTCAATCACTATTACCCTTATTTTGTATTAATGTTAGTTTTCTAATTAGTTGACTGTGTGGTCAGGTTTTGTGTATATATGAAGGAATGTTTGAAATATAATTCGATTCTCTTTGGTTGGTTAATCAATCTTGTGTTGTCTCATTTCCCACTTGCGAATAAGTAGGCATCAGACTCACGTGCAGTGACCAGCTAGAAATTCTCATTGTCTCTTGTTAGTGTATCTTCGTCTATCCAAGGTAGCACTAACCACTTGGTCATAAGCATTAATAATAACAGCCCTTTCTAACGTCATAACAGAAATTGAGAAATAACCAAAATTACCGGAAATAACATACTAAACATATGAACATTTGTCCAAATTTGAATTGATAGTTTGATAAAACAGTTGGGCCCCAAATGTAGTGTAGAAGATATTAAAAGTAAACTATATTTGATAAATCTTAGTGATTAAAAAATAAATGAAAATATTTCAATGTTTCACCCGATAAATTGGTCAGGTTACTTTAGGGAGAAGTAGGCAAAGTCAAAATTACCACAGATATATGTAAGGTGAAAAAAATAAACGTTTGTCCAGTGATATTCGACATAACAACTACTTGTGTACTGTGAAATGTATGAGTTGAATAAGATGTGTTCAAATGGAAACTTGTTTATTCATATCTGTGTATTCAGCTTTTATATTTATCTTTTAATATAATCCAGAAATTAAGCCTTAGGCTATAGATAAGGACAATGGAACCGATTCAACATATTATTAATAGCACACATATGCATACATCAAATATACTGACGATATTTGATTATCATTAGTTGAATAGAGTGCAACATTGTTAAATGAATTGAAATAAACTATTTACTGAACGTTAATGACAACCCAAATGAAATTTATGTTATCTTTCTACAATACCATCAAAATAAATAATTTAGAAGTGCCTCTTTCTTGTTGTTGTTGTTATTATTAGGAATTGAAATGAATCGGTTTCTGTTGATAACTGTCTATTTTGAGTGGATTATCTCGATATAGTGATAGTATACAAGTACGACGAAAGTTGAATTATCGTTAACATGTGAAAACTACGACTCCAGTCTGTAAGTGATTATAACTTCATGTTGATGCGAATCAACATTACATCGGATCGATCCGCTTATGATGTACATTTGCCAACAGACATTGTTTAATAATGCAATATTTAGCAAAATAAACGATAAGATACAAACACTTTTAAATTATATATACACCACCGTTGACCAAATGAGATTGTTTAGACCTAGTAGATCACTGACTAACTCTATGATGTTCGACACAAATGTTTAGAATTCTAGTTCAGTTATGAACATAAACTATGGAATATAGCAGCTGCGTCTAACTGACAAATTACAAATAAGATGATACATACTTCTTGAATTCCACTTATTAACTATAACCAAATTCTCATTAAGAAAAATAAATATTGATTAATTTTAATAAATTTATATAAAGTTATATTCTCAAGAAAACAAAGATCAACTTCAAAATTAGCAACAGGTAAGGAAACATCAATCTACTGAAAATCAGCTGATCACCATATTCAGTAATTGACATGAACAGGTCAAGTTTATTTCTTCTTTGTTTTAAGAATTTACCATGTGCACACTAAGAAAGAATTTAATAGTTTATTCAAATATTGAAAAACTGTAGATGTAGTTATTTATGATTCTTGATTTTCATTAGATGTTTAATAGAATTTTCTGATTTACTTTGTGAAAGCGTCCATTTAAAGCATCAACCAGTTCTTATATTCTTCTTAGTAAATTTTAGAAGATAACGGTTATATCATAGAGATTACAGAGGCAATGGTCAATTGTTGATTCATGATTAGTAGAACACCTATAGTGTAGAATACTGATACGAATACCTTAAGTACACCTTGATTTGACATTTTTCTGAAGTATAGGTCTTTTTATTCGTTAGTATGTTATCCATTTCAAAGAGGACAATAAATGTTTAGTTAAATATCGACTTAATGTATCTAAAAGTGAGGTTTAGGAAAGGCTCTTTAAAACGTTGCTAACTTAAAATAAATTCAAGTCTTGACTACAGATAATCAAAAGAAGTCACATTGTAACCAACATACATGCAAACTGGTATTAAGTACATAGATGGCTCAGTTAATCAACCCATAACTAATAGAGTTGGTACAAATACTCATTAATGTGATTATTTAGATGCTCTGGAATGTAGGCGCATTGATAGATTGGATAATAAATGACACTGAAGCATATAAATGCTTACGTCATAAAGTTTATTACATCTAATTTATATACCTCCATATTGCCGGATCTTGTACACTTACGTTTCTGTCTTATTTATACAAGTATTATAAATAATATTCTTAATACGAAAATATAATTCTACAAACTTCGTTTAGAAATGCTTTAGGCTAAACTGAAATACATTAAAAATATTTCTAATGTACATCGAAGAAGTGGTAGTAACTACCTATTGAATACATAGTAACTAGTTAACGGAACATTTTTTTTTGTTTTCTCATTGATCACTTATAAGATTTTTTTAAGAAATTATTCTTACATCATCTCTTTATTCTTTTATAAAAATGAAAAAACATATTACATCATATTAACTTTAAGTCCCATATGAGTTAGAAAACCTAATTTCTTTTGTCTTCTGAAATAAATTTGGTTATCTAAGTGAAAAATTGATTATTTCAATGGAATAAATATTGATGTTGTGAGTGATTGTTAACAAAATAAAAGATCTGGTAATGAACTAACAAAAAAAAATACATAGAAACTAAAGTTTCAGTTTCTATACTAAAAAGAGTTAATCATTAGATGTACAATGAAAGTAAACTTTCAATTTAATAATGAGTTTTGACACGTAATCAAATGATTTCACAAGGCGATCACCATTCAATAGACTCTTCATGGATATCATTGTGTAAGAATTAGAAAATGATTTTCACGGAAATCAAATCAGTTAATTGATGCTCTATTCTCGTTTTGTAGATGACACGTTTATAGTCGTCACAAATGGTATATGGTATGTTCAAAAGATTTAATAGTGTTTATTCATCAGTTAAATTCAACTGAAAAGTGTAATGATACCATCTTATTCATAGACATCTTGTTAACAGGGAGAGTAGATGGTATAACAAAAAGAAAGATTTATAGAAACTCAACGTTAGTTTGACAATACACTAAGGTACTAAAGGAATTTAGTGTTATCCCAACATAAAAAGCTGTTTACGAATGATGAGGGTATGACAAATTATTCGATGTGATCTTGTGATTACGAAGTTACAATATCAAACGTGAATGAAAGTGCCTAGTCGATCCCTGTATGTCTTCCCAATGCCCAGGCCAGAATAGTCAGGCTGATAAGTCAACCAGTTAAATCGTATTACACTTTAAGCATTCCGTTATACATACACAAACCTAACCACTCAGCCAACCAATAAGGAAATTTATATCAATACAAAACGAGGGTGACAGTGACAGTGAATTGAGGCAACGTGAACACAATCCGTTAACTGTAATGCATAAATGAGAAATGATATAATAACAGTTATTGTACAAAACGAGAGGATTGGACACGAAAAACATATAAATGATAGGAATTAAAATGTTTACTTTAGGCACAACTAAGGCAACTGAATGTCTTCTAAAACACAGTTCTTAAATTCTGTTAATCTTCTTTAGTCGTCCAACATAAAGTTTAATGAGAAGTGCAAATGCATCATGATAGATGTATATGCTACAAAGATACTGCAGATTAAGATTCAACCGCCACTAAAGATATGCTCAGCATGAACGCATATCCGGTGAAATTCATAAGTAATCACATGAGGCAAACAAAAGCAAAACATCTGAAAACGCAACTGCTCATACGGAAATGATTTTACTCAAATTGTAATTCCTAGATGACAGTATCAGTGCAATTACGATGCAACGAATTAGAAAATAAATCTTTACTGCAGCCAAACTTTATACCATATTCTATAACCACCTTATGATGGGAATAGGAAATAAAGACAGATTTGTTGAATTCACTTCATCTATGTGTATATACCAATTCAATTTCCCTTGTAAAGCCAGTCACATTGAATGCATGAATTCCGCATGTCTGTCATAGAATTTATGAACATTACCCAGTATAGTTGAGTGAAGAATAACTACAAGTGAAGAGCTTCAGCTTCATACATTAATATCTAGTACACGTGGAACATCAATTAGATATGAAAAACGATTTTAAAATCGTTCTATTTGCCGTATGTAATTAGGATAAGCTTGTATCTTTCCGTTTTTACTGGTTAGCGTTTTTTTAGCACGTTTGTTGTTTTACGGGATGGGGTTGTTAGCCCCATGCCCAACCCTCCTCCTTTATCCGGGCTTGGGACCGGCAGCAACCCTAGGGGCTACTCTGCCCTGGGAGTTGGAAGGTATGTTATGACGCCTCATGGTGAAAGCCGAGTTTCTTCGGAAGCCACGAGGCCGATGTCTCTTCTGACAACCAGAGCAACAATTAATATAGGTACGTGGAATGTCCGCACGCTGTGGGAAACAGGGAGGACCATGCAAATAGCTGAAGAAATGAAAAGATACAACCTGAAGATACTTGGAATAAGCGAAACGCATTGGGTGCAAGCTGGACAGCAACGGTTATCCTCGGGAAATGTGTTTTTATACTCCGGCCACGAAGAAGAAAACGCCCCACACACACAAGGAGTAGCATTGGTGCTATCCCAAGATGCATGGAAGTCTCTTATAAGATGGGAACCTCGTGGACCTAGGATCATCACAGCATCTTTCAAGACGAAGAAGGAAGGGATTGCAATGAATGTCATCCAGTGCTACGCACCCACCAATGACAGCCACGAAGACGACAAAGACCAGTTCTATGCGAGGCTGCAGTCAATCATCGAGAAATGTTCAGCCAAGGACCTGACCATTCTAATGGGCGACTTCAACGCCAAGGTCGGAGTGGATAACACCGGGTATGAAGACATCATGGGACAACATGGACTGGGAGAAAGGAATGATAACGGTGAGAGGTTTGTGAACTTATGTGCCTTCAACAAAATGATTATAGGTGGCACCATTTTCTCCCACAAACGTATACACAAAACTACATGGGTTTCACCGGACCACATTACGGAGAACCAAATCGACCACATCTGCATCAATAAGAAGGACCATGGAAGACGTAAGAGCAAGAAGAGGAGCCGACATAGCTTCAGATCACCATTTGGTGGTAACTAAAATGAAACTGAAGCTGAGGAAGCACTGGACAACTGGAGCAGCAGTATTACACAAGTTTAATACAGCCCTTCTCCGAGATACTAACAAACGCAACGAATTCAAATTAAGTCTCAGCAACAAGTTCCAGGCATTTCGTGATCTACTAGAAAAAGGTGGAACTAATATGGAAGACAACTGGAAAGAGATTAAGGGAACAATAACCTCAACATGTCAGGAGGTTTTGGGTCTCAGGAAACAACACCAAAAAGAGTGGATTTCTGTTAGTACTCTGGACAAGATCCAAAAAAGGAGGAACAGAAAGACAGCGATCAATAACAGTCGGACAAGAGCAGAGAAAGCCAAGGCACAGGCCGAATACACCGAAGCCAACAAGCAAGTGAAGAGGAGCATCAGGTTGGATAAACGAAAATTTGTTGAGGACCTAGCAATGACAGCGGAAAAAGCTGCAAGAGAAGGAAATATGAGGCTCGTATACGATACAACGAAGAAGTTAGCTGGGAAATTCAACAAGCCAGAACGGCCAATTAAGAACAAGGCTGGCAAACCAATCACTGAAGTGCATGAACAACGGAACAGGTGTGTAGAGCACTTCCAAGAACTCTTGAATAGACCAGCCCCACTGAACCCACCAGTCATCGAAGCAGCAGCCACGGATCTCCCTATAGGCACAGACCCACCAACAGTCGAAGAAATCAAAATGGCCATCAGACAGCTCAAGAGTGGCAAGTCAGCAGGACCAGATAACATACCAGCGGAGGCACACTCTCTTCAGGAAGATTTGGGAGGAAGAACAAGTTCCAGCAGACTGGAAAGAAGGGTACCTCATCAAGATACCAAAGAAAGGCGATCTCAGCAATTGTGAGAACTACAGAGGCATTACTCTACTTTCAGTACCAGGAAAGGTCTTCAACAGAGTGTTATTGAACAGATTAAAGGACCCAGTCGACAGCCAACTCCGAGATCAACAGGCCGGATTCCGTAAAGATCGATCATGTACCGATCAAATCGCTACTCTACGGTTCATTGTTGAACAATCAACTGAATGGAATTCACCACTTTACATCAACTTCATCGACTATGAAAAGGCATTCGACAGCGTGGATAGGAGAATATTATGGAGCCTTCTACGACATTACGGCGTACCCGAGAAGATAGTCAACATCATACGAAATTCTTACGACGGACTACATTGTAAAATCGTGCATGGAGGTCAGCTCACAGATTCATTCGAAGTGAAAACCGGTGTCAGACAAGGCTGCTTACTCTCGCCCTTCCTCTTCCTACTGGTCATCGATTGGATCATGAAGACTGCAACATCTGAAGGCACTCTCGGAATACAATGGACAACATCGACGAAACTAGATGACTTGGACTTCGCAGATGACCTAGCTCTTCTTTCTCACACACATCATCAAATGCAGAAGAAGACCAACAATATAGCAGCAGCCTCAGAAGCAGTAGGCCTCAACATACACAAAGGGAAAAGCAAGATCCTTCGATACAAAACAACAAACACTAACCCAATTACACTTGACGGAGAAATTCTAGAAGACGTTGAAACCTATACATATTTGGGCAGCATCATCGACAAACGAGGAGGGTCTGATTCGGATGTGAAGGCGCGGATTGGTAAGGCAAGGGCAGCATTTCTACGACTGAAAAACATCTGGAACTCAAACCAACTGTCAGTCAATATAAAAGTCAAAATTTTCAACACAAATGTGAAGACAGTTCTGTTGTATGGAGCTGAAACTTGGAGAACTACGAAAAGTATCCTACAGAAGATTCAAGTATTTATAAACAACTGTCTGCGTAGGATTCTTCGGATCTGTTGGCCAGATACCATCAACAACAACCTGTTGTGGCAGAGAACTAATCAACTTCCAGTTGAGGAAGAAATTAGGAAAAGACGCTGGAGATGGATTGGACACACACTGAGGAAACCATCAAACTGTGTCACAAGACAAGCACTGACTTGGAATCCTAAAGGCCACAGAAACAGAGGAAGACCCAAGAACACATTGCGTCGGGAATCGGAAACAGACATGAAGAGAATCAACAGCACTTGGGAGGAGCTAGAACGGAAAGCCCAGGACAGAGTTGGCTGGAGAATGCTGGTGGGCGGTCTATGCTCCACTTGGGGTAACAGGCATTGATTGATTGATTGATTGTATCTTTCCGTTGATTTGTAATGGACTGAAACTGGTCAGTCTCTGTTGCCATATGTGCATCCTGAGCGGATTGCCTCGATATAGCGTTATTACACAAGTTATATATTTAAGTTGGATTGTGACTAGCAGGTACATCCAGCCGATGAGTCCCAAATAGGACGAAACGCGCGTCCTGGATTCCGCTTGCCAGTCACAATCCAACTTAAATATATATTTGCCGTATGGTTTACTCAAACATCCTTCACACGAAGAGGAAGCCATTAGTACCTACCTATTCAAAATAGGCCAATGTATGCATAAGAAATTTGTACAACCTCTTTCCTTGTCTTTGCCATCATAATAACCAATACTTGAGTGATTTACAAATTACCTAATACACTGACTTCTTTCATTATTATTATTGCTATTACTCTTATCATTAATAATGTTTGTATAACCATGATATTTACTTAACTCTTACGTAACAGTCCTGAAAGCTAGATTCTTTTGTAATTACTTTATTAATTCCTTCAATAGATATTACGTAATAGACAACGTGCTAATATATTTTATTTTTATAATTTCGAAAACTATAACTATCTTATTCACTCTCATGTCTGAATTGCTTTGTTAATTAATTATGATTAATTTATCAGCACCTTTGGACTTGTTAACTTATTACTTAACACACCACTTGTTTGGTAAGGATCTTATTAGTATTGCAAATTGTATCTATTAATGTAGAGTTCTGATGAAGAACTAAGGGAAAAGAAACATTTTTTCGATTCGTTTGTCTTTTATGAACTTTATACATATCTTAGTTATTCAAGATTGTTTGTAAGTAAGAAGACTGACAACACTACTTGATTTAATTTACGTGATAAATGGCCACTCATAGAAAGTTCATCTGTACTCTGCATGGGATTGACTATCTGTATGGAATTCTAAACAGTATCATTCAACTCCAGTCGCAAAAACATTATTACTGAGCTATTCCGCGGGCAAATGACTGCCCATAAGACTGTGATATATTAATGCTAATAATTATCACATCTGTCCTTTAGTGTTAATCGTATTCTATCGGTCACTTATTGGAAACAGATGGTATGTTACCTAATACTTAGTGTTTACCAAAATGTAATTACATTACTATGCAATATATTCAGTAAGCTAAGTTACTCGGTATTATTGTTCTTCTTTTAATAGAATACGACTTAGTTTCGCATTTTAATGAATGAATGCTATTAAGTAGATTTCATCTAGTTAAAAAACTACACTAGGAGTTTTAAAGTATAAAACTTAGTGAATACGCTACATATTTAATAGACGTTTTTATACTAACACTAAAAATAATGAAATTAATCTTTATTACTGTCTAAACGTAAAATGAAAACTCGGAGATTAATACCATCAACTTCTTACCACTATAAAGCTAATTAGAATCCAGCTACTATTACATTGATTGGAAAACCAGGTAAGGCATGACATACTAGCCATTATACCTGGAGTGTTGTCAAAGTACACGAGTCTATACACGATACATAGATTAATAAAGAATAAAGCCGGTAACTATAGTTTCTATCTCGACTTTTCAATGTTCATTTACATTTGGAATAAGTGATTGACAGGATTGGTGAAAAGAGTTTGCGTTTCTAGGTGTGCAGTAGTTTTCATTAGGCTGGAATTACTTCTTAATAGTTTATGCCAGTATTCATGGGAATCTCTAGTACTTTTTTAGTCGTAATAATTCCCTCCCCCCCTACATCTGACGTCGGTCTTCAAAAGGACTGAACTTATAAAACTGACAACTGTAAAGTGAATTAGAAAAACATCCAGTTGGATCCTACTATTGGAATCAGTAAATTAAAACTAAGTTGGAGTTAACTGGTCATGTTATAAATAACTGATAACTCCGAATTTTGTGATGTTAACTGTATAACTAATTTTTAAGAGAGACCTAAGACATTTCATTGATAAGATTGGGATATTAATCACGATATATAGTCGTTTACATTACCTCTTACCAAAAGTGACTAGCCTGATAGCTTGGAGAATCTAGACAATGAATATGCAGTCTCAAGGATTTTTATAGAGGTAATATTACCGTGAATGATTTATTACTAGTAAGAAGATCATTCACATACTGAACGTAATCCTTCGTATACTTTTGTTTGGATTATTCTGGTATTATATTCATGTATAGGCATCATTTACGTGTATAACTGTTCGACCATTTAGGATAAAGCACCCTACGTCTTTTCGTATTCTTACTTTTGTATAGCATATGGAAGAAGCATAAATCAAATAAATCAAAGTATTAGACTTGGTGTTGTTTGTGTTGTGTCATCTGCAGTCAATAAAAATTCCTAGAAATTGATGGACTATACATAAAAAGTATAAACCACTCATCGAAAACAGTGTAACTGAACCACTGGATTAAAATGCATTTAAATTTCACAGTTTATTTAATTCACAATTTATTATGACCTCTCCACAATGTTACCCACGTCTTTCCGTAATAGCAGTTGAGTTACAGAACCGAGCTCTCCTTTGCTTACTTTGATTTGAGCATTTAGGTTGTATTACTAGTCCTCAAACATCTACCGTATCGATCAAAGCTGAATAAGTAGACCTGTGTGCAGTAAATGGGCTACACATTCTGGGTTAACAATTTGCGAATCCTATGATTATGCAGATGTCTTTCAAATCAAAACTCCTAGTCATAAAATGACCACCTCTCCACTTATCCCACTCAGTACCAGTGTCGAAGAAAAAATACGATATAAGAATTGACGATAACATTCACAAAACATGACTGAGAAATCGTAGCCGATGTTTCAGGATAGTGATATCAATTGTATTGTCACTTAGCCAAAAATACATTGCAGAGCATAGGCATTAGTAGAATGTTATTATCGCTGAATGTCAGAAGTCCTAAAGAGAGAGAATTACCAAATATCCTCACCTCGGAGTGGCTATGTTTCAAAAGATTAATTGTAAACCAAACGGTTAAACAAACACCACAGTGGAGATTGAGGAAAGACGGTTGAGTTTATGATAAACTCTTTTTGATTTTTAATACTTGTATAGTTACTTTATCTACTAATCAAGTACTATCACTCACACAACTACTGTGAGACATGAACTTTTCGACTAACTCCAACGATTCACCACAAAGAGTAAGTCCACGCATAGAATCATGGCAGTTTCGTAAAAGTACTTTGAATTATTCAGATAGTTTTAATGATTAATAAAGGCAATTTTAAAATGTATTACATTATAAACTAATGAACATAAATGTAATTGTACTTCATTAGTATGTTTAAGGATTGGCTTACGTCGGCGCGGAAATTAGTAATAAGGAGTGTAGTCCTGACGGTTCAGTATCAGATGAAATCTCTTTACGTATACGGTCTTGATCGGCTTTGCCAGACTGTCATTTGTGGCGTAGGCGTTACCAGAGCAGCAGTTCGATCCATTTTACTTTATGGATGTGAGATGGCCCCATTAAGGGTACAGGATAATCGTAAGCTGCTATTATTCGGTCATAGATGTCGTTGGAGCATTGCTTGCATTTTCCGGAACCGCTGAGTAAGCAATACGTAGGTTAGGAATCGAGTACCAGACAAATATGGTAAACCAATTAATGAATTTTTACCAGTTGAGGTAGTTAGGATATATGTTACTTACGCCCGACTATCGTCTATCGTGACGAGCATTGATGTCTAGTGTAAAAGGTAGACTGGAGAAAAGATAGGAGAGGCCAAACAAAAACAAGGCACTAGTCCATGAAGTTGTTGATAGATAACTGAACTAAGCCATTTTAGTAGGTGCAGGCTCCCTAGTTAGGGTCCGTGTGATAATCTTAACCAATGGTTAGAGACTTTGGGTGACATGGCTCAAAATCGTTGGCAATAGCTTAGGTGCACCCAATCATTGTCTTCCTCCGAAGACTGAGCTTCTGAATTCATCATCATACACTGAAATCTTATTTAATCCTTTTCATTAGTACTGTTACTACCTCCACTATTCTAGGATTAGATCTGACAATTTCGTCTCCATCTACTAATTGAAGCTTAGCAACCTAATTTGATGTACTCACGTACTAAGTTCTACATTAGAACTGAATAACTGACTGATATATAAAGACTGTACAAATATACTACTATTATATGCTTTATAACATACTTAAATAAATGTTCATCGTCACTACTAATCACATGACGTAAATATTAAGTGTATAGCTAAATTAATTAATAGTCCAGGTAAATTACGTATATCACATAAAAATTATAAATCAGAATGAAATTTTTCTGAAATAAAAAATAAGCGAATATTCGATTCATAGTTTAGATATTTTGAAAAGATCTAGATGTGAACAAACCTTATTAGTTTAGGAAGTAAATTAAAATCAACTTATTTTAATTGTTAAATTCAGTCAATAAACATAATTTTCAAAATGTGAATATTAAAGAATTAATTTAATTTGATATATGAATTTAGAATGTAGATGATTCTGAATGATCTTACAGAATTTCAATAAGTTTTGGTGTTTTCTACGTTGTACACTGTTCACTTGAGTTGACGACTGATTACTTACCAGCTACGCTAAACATGACATTTTGTGCTAATCGTGAGCCTCCTAATATACTTTTGTGGAAGGTTTAGTTACTGTGAATCTAATTCAGGGTGTTCTCACAGAAATCATTGCAATGGGTCTAATCCTCTCTTAACAGAGAACATATCATTTGCACTTTCACAAAGTCACGATTCTATAATGCATATATCGGTGTTGACAATCGAATCGCCTATGCTTAACAATTCCTCCAACACTGGTTATAACTATCTCACTTCCAACAAGTCTGAACTCCACCAGTCACCAATTCGCACTAGAACTTCAGGAACATTCCGTAGTCACTATAGAGCTGATTGTTGTAACTCCATTGAGGTGATTTTGTGGAGATAGGCATTAAGATTAATTGTTTGTATTCGTCACAGACTGGCGTTGGTTGAGAACCTCTGAAAACAAGGGAGCACTAGGAACATGTTTCATTTCGATATATAACTCCTTAAAAGTGTGCTACGACAATTCTGTCATACGGTCGAGTCCAGAGTCTTCTTCGAACACTTGTGTCCCAAACAGTACCATATTCGTATTTGGTCATACAGAAAAATCTTCCTTTGAAAGAGGAGCGCTAATTGTAGTTTTGAATATAAATCCTTGGTTCATATTAGTCCTATGTTGTTTACTACCTTACAGACAATCCACAGCTGGATATGATCTCCATCACTTCAGTTGCTGACTGAATACCTACCAAATACACAGAACCTATCATTACACAATACGATATTTTGATTATTCTCATATAAACAAACTGTAAAAAAAATCAACAAGCTAAAGTAAATAATTCATTAAAGTCATCAGTAGAATATATTGACATTTCAAAACCAAACTTTTATAAATGTTTTTTTTTTAACTAAAATGTCCAATTCCATATAGAACTTATTTAATAAATGAAAACAAAGCACAAATTATTCAATGTAGACAACTTATTGAATATTGAAAACTTTGTAGTTAACCTTAAATAGAATTATTAAATCGTTACTTTTATTTAAAAAGAAAAATAAAAAGACAATGAATAAGAAATATGAGCAGAAATAAAACACAAATTTATTTACGTAATCTTGGAGATTAGGGTAGGAGGGAAGGGAGCAGAGAAGAGAGTATTAGAAAAAAAAAGGCGGAAAGCAAACTTCTTCATCACAAAAAATAAAGAACAAACATAATAAATAATCTTTGAGATTAAAGCTGAAATTTTACATGATTCTTTTTTTCATGAATCCACACACCAACATCATTTGAGAAACGATCTTCTTTTGCTTCGTGTTTATTAATGAATATTGACAATTGATTAATTGTATTTATTGTAATTTATAATAATTATACACAGATAAAGCCAAATTACACTATTCATTGTTGTTTATTTAAAAAGCATTCAATGAACAGTTGTACGATAGAGTATAGTGATATAGCTAACAATAATTATCAATCTATTGCTAATGAATAATTTTTAAATATAAATGTATTCAGTAATTAACAGTAGTAGTACAACGATACATTTGATTCTGATTTAAAATTACGTCTACTATTAATCAGTTGTTATGTTGGGACACATGGAAGCATCTATTTATATGCATCAAATGATTTAGGACAATTTTGATTGGACGAAAAATAAGCATATATAACCTAGAATATGGACATTGACAATTGAAATGTGGATAACAAAAGGGCGAATGAATATATTTGAGTGAAATAAATAAGTAGTATTAGGTGACTAGGAGAAAATCACTTCATGCCATATGTATAATAGACAGAAAAGTAGTAGTAGTGGTAATAATAATAGTGTCAACAATAAAGCTAAAAACGCCTAAAACATACACACACACTGTAGTAACAAATAAATAAACAATATGAAGGGTATAGATATGTAGAACTAATGCTATAGACGGAACAAGTGATTAAGTCATGTAAAATTGTCAAACATATTAGTTATTAAATACAAGATACATATATATTCAGAAAGACATTCGGTTTTCTTTAAAATAAACTTTACTACAAAATAGTGAATTCACAGCACATAGGAATAGAAGGCTTAAACCTTCTTTATTTGCATAAAATGTCTTCTTTTTTTGTAAACAACAAAGAAGAGAAGTAATCAATAGTATTCTGAATGAAATTTAATCTAATATTAAATATAAACAAATAAAGTATTATTTGTATTAATCTTGTACTTTGACAATATTATGAGTTTGATGAGTGTAATCAATAAAATCAGATGATCTATTATCTGTTAACTCCTCCTCCTCATCATCATCATTATCTGAACCAGTTAATAAAAGTAAATCTCTTGAAGGTGATGCAGAAGAAGCACGAATTCGATATTTTGGACGTTTACGATTAAGTTTACCTAGATTAGAGTTGAATGTAACACGTAGATTTTGTGAATTGATTTTTGAGATTCTCCTAGTTTGTGGAGTTGAATACTAGATAAAATATTAGTGAAAAATATAATGACCAGTTAATGATATGCTGACTATATATATATATATATATATATATATATATATATATATATATATAAGCATTTTCAAATTCCGTTTCTGACTTCATAGGCTATAACTGATCAGTCCATATTGATATACGAGCATCTTGAATAGACTGTCACTTAGTCACAGGTCCTAGTATTTGAATTATAACCAGCAGTAGAATTCGAGACGAGTATTTCATTCTGTTAGCAACTCGTCAACCGCACACCAGCATATTCTACTGTTTTGAATAAGAGTTAAGGCGAGTAACATTCACTCTCACATGCAACTACATACACAGATTATTGTCCTTAAAAGATTGTTCTAAAGCAAAACAGTAAATCATATATAACAACAAAATACCTATGCATACTATTAATGTTCGAGTCAAGATTATTACATTCAAGTTTGCACTTAGTTAACTGGAACAAAATAAAGCTATAAAAGCACTAGTGTTTGTTGATATCATGGATTACGAAAGTATGACACAACTATAGACCAAAGGTATTTTATTGTAGGTAACTAATTTCGTATCGTGGAAGGCTTGAGTGAACAATGATAAAGTTAGACACTAGGTACTAGGCGAATATAGCAGACCGGTTGATAAGATGATAGTTCCGCATCACTGAGACGGCTGGGTCATGCATTAAAAATGCCTAACCAATGGCTACCGTTCTACACAATGTTTGTTTGTAAGAGTAGTTTGAAGAAGGTTAGAAACTTTTAATTTAAAATACGCCATCAGCCCATGAAGTCATTAACTATTAGTATGAGCCATGTTATTAGATTAAGACTACATGACTTGAGTCTGCTAGATAACTGTAATCAGTGATTGAAAACATTATGTAACATGGTTACGACTCGGTAACACTGGCGAAGATATGCATCCATTCTTTATTTCATGCAATTGGTTTTCTTCATAAAGTTAAGAAAAATAACAGAATGACACGAATTCATTCAGTTTCGCTATTTTTTTAACTACTTCCAAACCCTAATATTTTAAAAATCAAAATTATAGGACAGAATTTAAGCATACTTATGAGGTGAAGTTAGCTATGCGTAAATAAGTGTAATATCATCCCAATGGACAGAAGGTTCAAGTATGGTTGACATAATTGAGTAACAACTGATGTAGTTAGATATAATCAGTAAAGGAAATTTCTAAAACATCAAAAAAGGAAAAAATTATTATTATCAAGTTAGAGATTTTAATCAGCTGGGTAAAGTAAATGTTAGATACAAGTTGATGGTGATTGAGAATGGCTTGAATTAAGATCAATCAATAATAAAATAAGGGTGTGAAATCGGAAAGATTTAAAAATGACGCGACTGAGAGTAAAAGGAATGATGAAAAAATTGGACGGAGTAATAGAATGAAGTCAATGTTATATGGAAAAGAAAAATTTAATGCAGATTCTTCGTAAATATAGAGATATAGTTTAAAGCGATTGATTGCTATAACTGCTGTAAATTTTGATTGTTTATTAATCACTTCGAAAGATCTCATGGTATCAGTCCGATGACCTATGTCGAGTTGTCTTGAAATGACACTACGATATATTCAACCCCAAACCAACTGGACTCTTCATTGCTATGATGATGCTACCATTAAAAGCTACGAAACACTGGTTAACTGTTACATCTTAATGTAGGACTACTTAGCAGTGTACATTACAGTTCGATTCCCTGACAGGATAAAGGAAGACTTAACTTAATCGCTTTCATCTCTTCCTTAAGTGCGAAATCCTCCTGACTAGAATTTCAAGAGGCTACAGAACATGAATTATCTCAACCGAACGGAAAAGGCATTGGTAACTACTTTAATAAAATATGATCTAATCAAGTTAACAAAACGACGTGTGCATGTATGTGCCACTACTATATATGATTTGAATTTAATCAAAAATGAAACATAATTGATGAATACTATTGTACAACAAATAAAAGTGCGTCGGATCACATGATTTTTCAAAACATGTAATCAGAATTCGAATTACTAATTGCACCACCACGTGTATTGTGCAATCGTGACTTCAAAATGTTCCGATTACATAAGAAAGGAAGGCATAAAAAATACCACTTAAACACTGGATTATATATGTATATGTGTTGTACCAAAGACATTTAAGAATAAAGAAATATTGTGCACAAATACATATTTATTTTATTTCGTAAAACAATGTGTAAGTCGAAATATCGATTTACTGTTACAAATAAATAGCAACACGTTAACCAAGTAGAGATTTATGTCTCAGGCTTTGAGCCTCAGTATGTGTGTAGGTAGTATTCAACTGTTGAAAATCCCCATATATATCTCAGTCCAACCTTAAGGATTAATCTTATGCCACCGTTCAGTCAACACTATCTTCTAATCAGCTTCCTTAGTTGGTGAAGGTTAACCTACGTTGGCTGGGTTAGGTTTTACGTATGCATGGTCGTTTACCTTAACGCATGATGTTGGAAAAAAAGGTACACATAGTCAAACTAAAACGTCAGTCTGAATTATGTTGGTAGGTATAGCCTATCTGGTTGCTGTTTGCGCACAAATATCGTTTGAGGTTACATACATTGAATGATACGGTTAAAAATCGATCCTGATGTTGCGAGTGAGTTCATTCTGTCTTCTAATAGATGCTAAGCTTAAAATATATTTCATACTTCACCATCAAATAATTCTTTTTCCTCGAACCATATTCTTCATGACTTGTCTTTCTTCATTACCCTGATGTTACTTCCGTTATTCTTGCATACAATTCACTGGACTTATGTGGTTTACAACTTGGAACGATGTAAACAGATGACATTTTCTACAGTGCTCATGGCAGACTGATTGAACAAAATTACTATACCAGCCAGTGCTGCTCGTCGAGGTAGGTGGTGACTGAATAGGTGTAACATTCGAAGAAGATTCAAAACGATTTGATATCCTTAAGTAATCTATCCTGAATACATTATCACCACTTGATCTCTCCATTATACATGAAGAATGCTTTGGAGACATCTAAAATCAAATACTTGCAACATATTCTCAAACTTCAAAGACAATGTGTGACGGTCATAAATACGAAGAGAACTGTTGCATATTTACTCATCCTTAAGTAGGCAAACAAGATACTGTATCTGAGCACGTTAGAAACAATCCATGGAGCTCTTCCCATTCGTACAGACACTACTTCAATTCCTTCAACCCACAGAAGCTAAAAATAATTCCAAGATATATGAAGTAGTTAATGCGCTCAATGACCACTTCGTATGGTGGTTAGAATAGGCTCTGACACTGACTAGTAAAGAAGCAACACTTTGCATTTAGAGGGGAAGAAATGCATCCAAAACATTTTTGCATCGTTACTCAAAGTTACTCAATCTCTCTTATGATGGAATATTCGCCATGCAAAATTATATCACCAACGTACTTTAATACGGATAATAAGTTTGCATCGGTAGTTAGTCCCTAAGAAATTTGACAAATGTTAGAGTATTCAAAACAGAAACTTAGTGACTGAAAGCTGAATGCCTCAACCGCTGATTCACTATTCTACAAAATAGTCTGTAAATAACGTATCCCAAACAAATCAGAAAAGATTTTAGTGTGCATTAATAATGTGAAATTAAATAATCAACGAGTATAAAATATGGTTGGATACTAGATCAGAAGTGTCTATAGTTTTGTTAAATTGCTGATGTCGCAAAGTAAATACATCATATTGAATTGTATTTAATGGAATTAACTCGACGGTTGATAGCTCGGCAATAGCCTTGAAGACTGTTTCATCTAATTATGTGTATCTTGTTAGATAGATAGGTATTGTTAATCAATAAACGGTAGAGATGTAATGCATTCGCACCCTAATAAAACTGCATGTCATTAAAAATACTTCCCACTCACTAACGTAATATATGGATATTCTGGAAAGTACTAACTACACAGTAGTAGTTTCAAAAAATTATTATATTGGTAGAAACATTTCGCATGCTCTGATATGCCTAGTTGAAACATATAACACTAATTTATGCAAAAGTTGTTCAATGAGTAATTAACTCTGTCAGTACGTTAATCGCCTTGATAACTAAAATATGATATATTACAATATTTCTGGCATTTAAAAAACTGCCATTGATGTATCTGACTGTAGTGACGATTCTGAAACATACAGGAATATTGTTTACATTAATCTTATGAATGAGTTAAACAATCAATTTTTTACTAATCATTGAATACTGAAAGCAGAATGATACAGTAGATTATAGATTTTTGTACACAGGTGAGATACCCATAGTTAAGTGACTAACTATGCCACATTACCAATTGTGTGAATAAACAATTTTTGAGTTTGTTCTACAAGATTTGACAAATAATCATGGGAAAATAAATTGCAACATTTTCTAGAATAAACCTATATAAATGAGCATAGAACAGTTGAAAAAGCAATTAAAGCTAACCGAAAGCAAAAATATTTGTACTTGAAATAGTAGTAAACTTCTTTATGTTATCACATGCTTGGAAACAACAAAATAGAAGTAATTCAACTGATGAAATCAAAAAGGAACGAAATTCTACATGGGGATGTAAAGACAAGGGAAAAAAGAAAAGGGATAATTTAATTAACTAGCCGGTTCAAAGTAATTTGACAAAGTGTGCGTTAGCTGAAGTTGCCATATTACATTAGCACAACAAAATAAAAATAACAAGATGAATATCAAAGGAGTAGCGATAATAATAGTAGCAATTGGGAGTAAAAATAAATAAAGCGTCGAGAATATAATTTGAGAAGAGAGAATGAAAATGTATGTATGAAAAGATACTAAAGGCAGATGAAAAGTGGATGCATATCTTTACTGGTGTGACCGACCCTAAGCTCTCACTCAACGCCTCTAGCTTCTAATCACAGTTGTTGAGCTAACCACAACTAGGTGTCTTGTGCTTATAATATCTCAGGTCAACAGTTAATGACGTTACGAATTATCTCCAAGTCTTAGTGTAAACATACTAATTTTCACACTACATTTTTAGATGATCATATAGATTCTGTATTTTTAACGAGTTTGGACCAACACCACAATGTTTTCAGTTCCTTATTCACAAAATATATTGACTATTATATAGTGCAGCTCATCTTTGATTATCAGCTTAACGATTCAAGTACACAGGAGTAAGTCAAAAAGGTAAAGTGATTATAAAGTTAAGCATACTATAAATAAAGTGTTATTAGGAGATAAAACTTATTTACATTCCTTCTACGCTACGAACAAGTAGGAAATGTAACCTTAAGAAGATAAAAAAAATCGTTATCTTCCAATATATAGTGAGCTCGAAAAGGCGCCTATTTAATAAATGAAGCTCACATATGAGCTAACATCAAAAAGGTAATGTAATAATAAGATATAGATGTACATGGTATTTACATCCGTAAATATTTCATTAAGCTCAATATGTATATACACGCAAATTTAAATCCTTGTTGTTCCGCGTAAATAGTCTGGGATTTGTCTGTTTCCATCATTTTCAACTAGTTTAATGGATGCTGCTACCTACTTGTTATTTATTTTCTGATAGTTACAACATTCACATAGTCAGATGAGTGGCACTAATAAGTTGGTTAGAGATGGTATAAATGAATTACTACTAGCTGAGTGATCTGTTAAAAAACATGTTATCTATTGTATGACGTTGATGAAGGCTTTTTGATTCCTGAAATCTTCATTATTTACACTGGATCAGATGGGATAAACAATATGGTTGTAATGCATTTAGGCAAACTCGTTGAAATGCTAACAGTTCAGAATGTTCGTAATAAATAATTGATGGGTTTAGAGCTGGGTGTAGTCCATTCAGTAACGCCCATTTACCATATTCCTGTATTTGGATTCAAGGCACACCGTATGTATGTATATAAAACTAATTAATTTTAATTTAGTTTACATTTCCTGAGACTTGCAACTATACTCAATAGTTACTTGAGTTATAAAAAAAACGCGTTGCTCATTTCTCATCCAGTCAGTCAGTCAGTTACAACGTACATGCGTACATCAGTTCAAGTTGCCATGCCCCAATTAGCAGATAGAGATTAAATTGCCGTAACAAATCCGAGAGTAGGGGAGGCAGTAACAGAGTTAGTACTAATGGAAAGGAATAGAGATCGGAGATAAGATTTGAGAAAATATGGTTCAGCAAAGAGAAAATTATGATAAGTTCAGAAACTTAGAATTTGGAGGAAGACAAGGAGTGGATGCACCTGCACCCTAGCCAACGATTTTGAGCCATATTACGTAAAGTCTCTAACCACTGCTTACGATCATCACACGGACCCCAACCAGGCAGCCTGCACCCATTAACACAGCTCAACTCAATTGTCAATGATTCACGGACTAGTGACATGCTGTTGTTTGGGGGCCCCTAGCTTTCTTCCGGCCAACTCCCACACCAGACAGCATTGCTCGTCAAGGTAGGCGGTGGTCAGGCATACGTAACATATGTCCTAACCACCTCAGCTGATGAAGATTTACTACTTCATCAATAGACTTACCGTATTTTCTTAGTAGTTTATTCCTAACCCACGTATTGCTTACTCGGTGGTCCCAGCAAACACGGGCAATCCTTCGAAGACATGACCAAATGCTAGGAGCCTACGAATATTCTCTATCCTTAATTGCCATCTTTACCATCCATAAAGCAAAATGGATCGAACTGCTGCGCAGTAAACGAGTCCTTTGGTCAGTAGATGGATGTCTCGCCTACACTATAAGTGACGCAAACTGGCAAAAGCCAATCGAACTTTATGTATACAAGCCGAGACTTCAACAGACACCAGACTATCAGGACTGATGAGGCTCTCAAGGTAAGTGAAGCGTTTAACACATCCAACTGCTTCGCGCCCTATCACTAACTTCGGGGCCAAATCAAGCCAATCCTTAAGCTAAATTTTGCTTCTGGATGGGGAGAATCGCATCCTAAACATGTTTACATTTATGTTTAAAGTAGTAAACGGATTCTGAAATTTTATCAACACCTTCACGCAAGAGAACTATATCATCTGCATATTCTAAGTCAGCAAGTTTATCTCATGGAAGGAGGTCAACCCCGGAGAAATCAGACAATGACAATTCTAACTCTAAAAGTATGTCAATGATAAAACCAAATGAAAATGGGGAAAGCGGACAACTTTGACGAAAACCACTTGAGGTGATCAGTTCCAACGACAATCCGCCATAAGCTCTGACTCGACATGTAGTGTTTGAGTAGACAGCTTGTATAAGGGTAATATACTTCTCTGGTACGCCATTCAATGACAGATATTACCACATAACCTTACAATCGATGGAGTCAATCGCTGCCTTAAGGTCAAGGAATACAACTATTGCTCGGTGTCTAAAAGTGTGCCTATGTTCCAGAACCTGCTGAAGTGTGAATATTTGGTCTATACAACCACGTCTGGGTCTGAAATCACCTTGATTTTCTCGAGTTTGCTCTTCACGAGATAATATATTAGACACTATATTCGTAACGCTGATTTCTCGGTAAATGTCACAAGAGAAGTTCTATCCTTTCTAATTGATTGGGACGATTAGTGTTTGAGACCGGTCAGATGAGATTACGTCCAGTTCCCAGATTCTGGCCAAGATCCCAGTTAACCTCGCTGCTAAAACTTGACCACCATCCTTAAATATCCCAAAGGCTAATCCATTAGGTCCTGCTGCTCCCCCTCGCTTTGGATTCTCTATAGCCTTCTCGACCTTACTAAGACTTGGGGGACCAATATTAATTTGCCATTCAGATTGCTTGGGAATGGTGGGCAACTGGGATTAGGTTGAGGGCCAGTTGAACTGTTCCCAAAAGTGTTCTGCCAATCAGTCTAATCTTCTGGATTGACAGTGAATAATGGTCCCATCTTTTTCTGAGATAGTTTCACTTACAGTCGGATTTCTGATACACACTTCCTTGATAAGTCTGGACAGTTGCCTACTGTTACCTGTTGCCACTGCCTTTTCCATCTCTTTAGCTTTCGCCACCCACCACTGCTCACGATCATTGCGTAAGCTTTTAACCAGTTTGTGTTTGAGTTCCCTTCGCTCCTCATCGTATTCAGAACCAGGTGGGATGTGTTGCCGAGCATCTATCAGTTCAGTAGATAAAGAGGAAATCCTTTTGGTTTAGCTTACTAGTAGATATCACTGCTGTTTCGACAGCTTTTTGGATATCATTCCAAGATAACTCGGTGTGGGTATCGTTTATACAGTTGACTAATTGGTTTTTAAGTTGTTCCTGAAATATATTCTTGACTTTCTCATTACTAAGTTGGACTCTTGTGGGGATCTTTGCCGTAGGTCTCTTACGTCCAGTGAGACGCAGACTAATACGCGCTCGTACTAAAGCATAGTCTCAGTCTAAACATGTGCTCCAAAATGAGCGGCAGTCTTCTATCGAGCCTCTCCAACGGTGGCTGATAGTAATGTGGTCCAACGTTGAGTTGACTGTGGGGGCCGCCATGTCAACTGATGTCTTTCCTTATGTTTAAAGTTAGTGCTTGCGAGAAATGGACAGTCGTCATTATCTGTTCGTTGGGCCTCGACACCATAGGATCCACCTAGGTGCCTTTCGGTTTCGTCTAATCTACCTACTTGGGCATTAGAGTCACCAGCCATAATCAATACATCAGTACGCTTAGCTTTTCGAAGGAGGTCTGAAAGCTTTCTGTAAAATTCATCTTTTACTTCATCTGAGCTGCAATCAGTAGGAGCATAAGCAGAGACAACAAAGAGGCAACGGCGCGTGTCCCTATCTTTCCGAATTCTTACTGTCCCGTTTAGATGGAAAGAGCATAAGCGACTATCTACTGGAATCTAGACAAGGAGAGCCTGTTTAGCTTTTGAACTTAATGATATACCTACACCAGCAGGGCCTCCAGTGGTAGTGGTGGGGTCTCCGGAAACACGAAGGATGAACCGGACAGGTTCTTTATTTTGATAAGGTGAGGTCAAGCGAATGATTGTACTTGGATCCTGTATACGCGTCTCAGAGACGCAGTAGAGATCGGTGGAGCTGGAATCTAGAATCATAACTAAGGAGGCTTGTTGTCCTATTTAGCATAAGGTTCGAACGTTAAAAGCTTCGATATATAGTTTATTGCGAGGTTTCAGGAGACCAGGAATAACGTTTCGTGAACTCGAACTATTAGCATTAGAGGAGTGAAGTGATAAAGTTATGCTAGAAGGGTTAATCGTGGGGATAAGAGAATTACTAAGAGTTGATAGTGGGATTTGACCTTGAACATGATAACCTCTTGTGCTCCCCTGTGTTAGTTGCTTTCATTGAAGCAAATCTAAATTATCACATCCACTATGAAACATAAGTTAAAAACACATTTTCAGGAGTTTGATTCGGTGCATTTACGCCCACTGAATCGTAAACGACATACTCATATATGCATGTCTAACATATGCAGAAACAACTGTCAGTTATAATCAACACAGAACCTAACACATCCATAGGTTTAGGTTGCCGCACCACAACCAAATAACTAAAGCTAATGAAATATAAACATACCTGAGATAGCTTTCTTAAACATAAATCATCCATTGGTCTACGATTATTCATGTTGTCAATATTTTCTAATATATCGTATGCATCTGTTTGTAGACAGCTATATCCAGAATTATCATTATCTGTGGGATTGTCCTTCTGACCTTCAGGACATAATTTAATAGTAATAGGAACTGGTGATTTTGATTTAGTAGAAATTTCTACTAAATGTTCTTCATCATCATCTTTATGAGCGTTATTGTCAACAATAGTACTTGTTTGATTATCAGTTGATCTAGTTTTATTGTCTATATTATTACGAGCACTATTTTTATCCATATTCAGATTGTTTGGAGCTACATAATCAATATTTCCTACATCGCTATCATTATTGTCATTATTATCCGTAGAACAAACAAGATTTGAATGTCCGATGTTCTCTGTTGCTGATGTTGACGTAGAATTATGACAATAATCACTAACACGTCCAGAATCAGATAAATCTAATACATATGCATCTTTATTAACGTGGCTATCATTGTTGGATGTCACAAAAGGTGGAATACGAAACGCCCAACCTGTTGCATTCAACGATGAGCTTAATCGATATGATAAAGATGTAGAATCACTAGACATCAGAGAAAACGATGACTGATGAACCTGAGTTGAAGATGAGGAAGATGATGTATTCAAATGATAATGATGTTGGTGGTGATGATTATGTGGAAGTTGGTGTGAATGGTGATAATGATGTTGCACAAAATCTGTACATGATTCTTCATTAGGATCAATTAAATTTGTTGTTGAAGATTCAAAAACACCGCCATCAGTTGATGATAAAGAACTAGATGTAGCAATCGGTGGAGAACATAACGAAGACTTAGATTTTCCAGTTTCATTATGATGATAATCACATGCACTAACTGAATGAGATTTGGTATAATTTAAAGTTCTGCCTGTAGTACTACTATCGTTAGCTGTAGTGCTAGACAAGTACAAAGGATATAACCATTCTGCATCCCAACTGTTGTCTTTAAATAAATGTACCAGTTCAATTATGACTTTGCCTTCTTTATATCGCTGACTAGGTTCAAAGGCTCGTTCGTATTTCCAACCAAGCGCCGTATCACAACATGCACAAAATATATCAGCTACAAAATGTAATCCGGTCAGTAGAACACGTTGCTTAGCTTCAGCACAACGAATATTTACAGCCTGATGGATATAGGGTCGAAAACCAAAATGTATATAATAAACAACTGTAAATTTAAGTTACGTAATTGCTTTTTAATAAGTGATGCGAAAGTATGAATAAGACAACACTTGCAACTTTCACAGAATAACTCCAGTAAAGCCATACTGCCCTAAGCCACATATTCTATGATAACCAGAAAACATCAATAGCCCAATAACTTACTACTTGCCTTACAGTATACAGTAAGATCACAAGGTTTTGTTATATCACTAAAAATACATTTCTGGTATATCCTAGATTTCGAATCCCCCCCCTCCACACGTACACTTTGCATTTTGGTTGTCTGTAATTAAGCGGGTTTGATTCGGAAAAGTGATTCATACCAGATGAAAATGAATTATTTCCCTTTCACAAATTATTATATTCTCACGACACAATCCTGCATATATTAAGTTTTTAAATGATGTGAAATTAGAACGGTAATTAAGGCCTAATATTCAATGTTCGTAAAATGTGCTTCCGTTGACATATGAGTGGAATAAAAAAAATACACCTCTGGTAAATTTGTCAGATCACATGAATTATGTTTATTTGTAAAGTCAATTTTGTTTTCTAGAAGTGACCGATGATAATTGTCAGCTTACGTTACATTCGAAGCCAATGCACTATAATGCACTGATTTCCTGTTAATGATTATTCACGCTTAGCTACTAAATACGTAGAGACATTACAATATTGAATATATGAAAATACCACCTAGAGATGAAACGAAAGTACTGCAAATAACTTCACAATGTCAAAAGTCATGTGGAAAACATGGTACTACCACATTTGAGGATGCGTGTAAGGGCTATTTCGTGCCACTAGAAATTAAGATTTCGTGACACTGACATCTAGGTAACTACAACCTACACTGCATAAAGCACTTAATGAGGAAATTGATGAAAACAAATAGGAATAAAAGATTGAGGGTAGGATCAACATGGTTCATTAATATGAATTTTGTAAGTATACACAAACGAATGAAGAAAAGGGACAGCCGAATAATGAACACTTATGTCATATTATACAATATTGGGTTAATAACTGAATTCATATCAATTTACAAGTGCTCAAACTAATAAAAAGTGAATTTTACCGCTTAAACCAGTTTATAGAGCGGTGGTTTATTGGTTCAGACATTTGACTTTAAACCGGGTAAAATATGTGGATGTAGCTTTAATTGCTTGTGTTTTGGTAAGTTGATAATGTTACGAGCCTAAGAATTCGAAAACAATGTGGCTCAAGTGAAGTACTTAGGCAGAAACTCGTTGAATGTACTAGTTAACAGTAAATCAAACATAAATGCTATCATCAAAACAATTATCTGAACTTGTTAAAAGATAAATGAGAGTTCTGAAGTATGAATCATGTCGCAATCTGAGTAGATCTAAGGCGTGTTATAAATCAAATCAACCTCTTCCTTTAAATGTAAATATTACATCAACAGACCCTATGTTAACTTCGATGCTGAATAACCTACAATGAATCGGGGTCTTGACCCAAAGCAGATCAAATTCGATAACAAGAAACAAAAGTCTATCCCGTGCTTATAGTATACATTATTGAGCAACAAATGACTATGTATTAGAAATCACTAAAAAGTATTTTAGAATACAAAAAGTGGCTGGTTACCTGATTAAATAAATAAGCGCGGCCCTGGCTTCCCTGAAAAGATTTGCTTATAAGGTCGTCATGACGAGCTAGATGAGCACGACAGTGAAGGCAGCTGTAGGTCAGACAGTTTTTTTCAAACGGAAAATAAGTTTGGAACTTTCCCTTAACCATATTAGTCACAATAACTTAGTCACATTATGCAAGCAATAAAACTTGGTAAACACAATTGACAAGGTGATTGGTCTATGCCGAACGAAGATTTACAATCACTCAACGGGATAAGCTGATCTAAAAGGTAAACAGAGGTAGTCATTAAAAGGGACAAATATTACCATAATACAGAGAAAATAACGCTATCGACTTACAAATTCAAATAAGACGTTTTGCAAATCGAAGAAATTTCGAAGTATGACAAATGAATTGCTTTAAGTTACACTCGCCACCGATCGACATTTGAGAACTGCTTCCTTCGTTGGGATAATTTATATGATGGGCTTTCAAACAGGTACCTACACATAAACCTATGTCCAAACGACTACCTTGCGCCAACAATTTGTATTCGAACTTGTGAGTCAAATAATATACTCCTAACCAGAGTGTAAAAACAACAACGGATTCGATTTACATTTCAATAACAAGATGGTAATTAAAATATCTTGAAACAAAATACGCTGAATTTCAGCAGTAAATAGTAGCTAAGAGGCAGGCTAAATGAACCTTTTAGATATTTTATGATGATATTGTGTAAGCTGCGATATAAATTACAACATTCATATATTCTGTCCAGAAGCTCACATTTAAACTACACGTTAGTATGCATAGAGATGTTACTTATTAAGATAGAACCCTGCAATAGTAATTTAGATGTTGACAAATTCTTTCGTCTTGTCTGTGTGTAGACCAACTCTTGTAAACAGTAAGCCTTCATAGTGGTATAGATTCCCGACCGTATATCCCAACCTTATATGGATGATTAAAACGAACGACACCGATAGCAAATATCAAAACCTTCTGCAGTATTTATATTCGTAATTTTTTAAAGTCATGTTTAGTTTGGGTTTCATGTTCTAACCAACGGACACCCTATTTCATTTTCTCATCGATTTTTCTTAAGTAACCACGCATGTTTCCCAGTAAAATCGATACCGCGGGCTTATTTCAGTCATGTTGTCAACCTACTTTATTGTTGACTGTGTCAACAACTCGAAACGAATCACAGTTACCACTATTTCTTTATGAATTACGGAATACAAAACAGCGAACAGCATCGATCAGCAGCATTCAAAAAAAGTGAAAATAATGTTGGAAAAGAGCAACTCTGTATTTAGTTGACAAGATTTCCGGTAAATATATACATACGATCTTTCGATGGAATCGTCAAACGTGAGATATCATTCTTTTCCTATAACTAATAATGCTTTCCCACCTAAGACGTTCTCTTAAGCAGCTGATATCCACCTAGCCAGCAGCGTCCGGAAGTTGAGAGATAGGAGGGCACTATTGAGTAATAGAACCTCATAAATCAGTATTATTTGCGCCACATCGCAACCCCCCGGTGAAAATGAGGTATTTTTATTAGTACCTCTACGTGTTATCGGTATTTTTATTTTCATACGGAACTTCATATACTGTGACCACCAGAAGTTGCTCCAAATGAAGAGATATGATATAATGTACATTTTTACAGACCGATCCAGTATGCAGATAGAACGACAGAGTCATTCGTGTCTGCCAGCTTTATACTCCGGTCCATGGTTTCTCCTATTACAGCATTCCATTTTGATGATCACAAACTTCGGCATTATATGTGTCAGCAAAATGATACGTGTTTGCTAGACTTCTGTACAACTTCAGACATAAATAAATAAATAAATATGGCACGTACTTGTCTTCATTACCTTTAATAGGCAGCTAGATGTACTGATAACGTTAGTTCATGTTCGAGGGGTTGTTGTCCACGTTAGAACACAGCTTATGAATGCAAAGAGAATCAGCACGCTAGCAAGAACTGTGGCAGTAATTCACACCAATTCACCGCCAGTGGTTGACTCACGAAGAACCAAAGAAAGGGGTTTTTGAGTTTTGTTGTTTTTTCTGCAAAAACTATCTCTTTGTTGGAGGTACGCAGTTGCACTTCTTTCTTTGACCCCGGAAAATGGGTATAGGTTTAAAATTAGGTAATAATTTCCTATTGGTCCTTGATCTCGCTGCGACGACGTCAGAGTTCATGAATGCACTTCCTAAGTGTTGAAGACGATTTTAGGTATTATTAAAATGTCATCGAGCAGTATGGGTAGGCCTTCACCGCACTAAGTTAGATAATAAACTACAACAAGGATATAACAGTTCGATATCCTTAGAATTGCAAATGAGTCAGCACAATGCGAACGTTCTGTAGCCAACTACGACGTAAGAATAGATCGTTCCGATCCGGAGGATAACCAAACCACTGAACATGCATAGCATTACTTGTGGGACTTACAAGTGAAACAATAGTCTCAAAATCACGGCCAATCAGAATTTGGGATTGTACTCTTATGTTTTGCTTCATGGAGCTTGCATCTTACCACTATCAGATTATGGCTTACTTGAGTATGAACACCTCTTCATCGTTAGATGAGGAAAGATGGAAGACCGAGTATCAGTCAACACTGGAGGGAGTGCAGGCTAAAGTTAAGTGCCTCTCCTCACCTAGATTTCCTAAACTAACCCTGGAAAGTAGTCCTTCTCTCTAGACACTAGTATTAGTGACAATGTCCCCGGCATTGTGCTGTCACAAGTTTACTTGAGTGGACAAAAAGAGTATCTAGAAGAGTGGTAGAAAGTTGGACAAAAGAGAGACAAATCATTGCGTCAATAGGTGGGAACTAATGATCGTCCTATGTTTCGAGTAACACTTCAAATATTACATCTAAGGACTTCAATTTCATGTTGTAATATACGAATATGCTTCGCACAAAGATAACAATACCAGAGAAACAGATGAATGGTTAATGTGTTGCCAAGGTAGATTGTCGAATTGCTAGAATTCCTAACCCTACCACACGTTACAGCATCTATATTGAATGCTCAAAGATAGTAATGTCCGTGAAACACCAAGAAAAAAAAGGCGGTGATATTGATATTGAATTATGAGACTCATCACAACTCAGCGTGAATTAGTGTGTTCTTAAAGCTATCCTGATTTTCATCCTGAATACAGCTTAACCACTAACGAGTAATGTATTGATCAAGAAGCTTGTTCTCTATAATAGTGTAAAAATGGTTTGTTACAAAATGGCTGATTAGTTGCTCTCCAAAAAACTTGTATCTAGTTCTAAACATAGTTTTCTCAAAGCTAGGTCTTGTATGACTTGTCACTTTGAATTTTTTTATTCCGTCTTTACTAAATGAAACCTTCGACACTTGGTATTAGGACTGTACTTAGATAAATCTAAAGCTTTCGACACGGTTAACCATAGGCTTCTTATAGGCAAACTTGCCATTGGAAATTTATTACTTTCTTGGTCAAACTCCTACCTCAGTCATCGTACCAAATTGTTGACATTGACAGAACAGATTACCATGCAGACATCTAAGTCTCATTGATTTCTGTTTCGCATGCTTCGTAACTCTTATAGCGATGGTTCTAGTGTTTTGCAATACAAAGTTTATGTCCAACCTCTACTAGAAAACTACACTTTATTTTCAGTAACGTTAACATTAAAAATGAACTCAGACTGGAGTCTGTCCAACGTTGCACTGTTCGTCGCCGCGGAACAAGAAGGTCCTGGGTTTGATCCCCGATGGGGTCGTGGAAGCGCACTGCTGATGAGTCCAATACTAGAACAAAACAGCTGTCCAGTGCTTCCAAGTAATCAATGGTTGTCTGATTCAGATCAATTAGTGATATTAAAATTGACAGTTAAACTATCCCTACAAACCCCCATAATTGTAAAAGCCATTATAATTGAAATTTACCTGTATTACACAATCTGCACAAGATCATCAAAAAGCCCGAATCCGCCCAGAGTGGATAACTGTTAACTGTGGAAGCTGTGGCGTTGAGCAGTATCAATCTAATTTCCTCATTGTTTCGATGATTTGTTTCTCGACTGAACCCAAAGTCTAAGATAATCCTAACACTTTTTATTATAAATGATGCTATTGTTGACGACTCGCTTTCTATCAGTTAGCGATTCGGCAGTTACGTTTTCATATGTTGCTTCACAGAAATCAGGGCTATTAAGACAACACCATAGACTCTGACATCTAGGCATTTGTCTACAGTCAATTTCATTTGTTGAAAAATCGAGCAAACCATAGCTAACATGAAAAAACCTTATGATAGTGGGCCTGATAACATCCCAAAATCTCTCATATAATATGACACTAGCAAACTACCAATACGCTGCTTGAAGCCTTTCACTTCATAAATGAACAAGGGGTTCTACTCACCCATAAGGAAACGTTATTCATAACTCCGCGATTCAAAAGTGGATCATTTAATATAATTGATAACTACAGAGCAGTCAACGCGGCATCCGTGTTGCCTAGAATTATGGAAAACGTTTTCACAAACATTTGTCATCATTTCTGAACTAAGAAAACCTGACTAGCGCATATAACTGTGGGTTTATGGTAAATTGCTCATATTCCACGTGATGCTTGAAATTCTTTGATCGCACCAACTATCAAGGAAGACGGAGTCAAACGTTATTTGGTTCAACTGTATCCGATTATCTGTTGATGGTGGTTCTAGGACTGGCTGAATGTAACGTTTGTGTTGCTTCCAAAGGGGAGAGGGAGGGTTCAACATAGTCTAGAAGTATGAATTTACTGATTATGTATGTAATTTATTTTACTGCTTTAGACTATGTATGATTCTGTCGAAAGTCATGAAATTATAAATCGTACTGTAATAATGTGCCTTGCATTTCAAATGGATGTTTGGGTCTTATACAACTCATGAGCGAGACACAGGTGTCTTGATTACTGTACTGTACTTTGATTTCACTAAGACAGTGAAGTGCACCCAGTATATGACCAAGTTACGTTTGCCGTATGACCTTGGCAGCTGTTAACGATTAAACCCACAATTCCGAATAAGAATAAATCAGAAGGCAGTGAGAGACGGAGAAGTTGCATATGATCGTGAGTGTAGTTCCACTGGGATGGCAACATCTAGGCTGGTTAACTAGGGAGCGGGTTGCCTACACCCATTTGTTTCAGGAATTGTTTACCGTTACAGCAGCGCCCCTCACAATCTCCTCTTCTCAAAAGTCCCGCCCCTAGCTTAGTCCAAATAAGTTTTAACGGTAGGTCACTAGATTGCTAATTTAGGAAATCCAATAAATGTAAATAATTAAGCTGCACAAGAGAGAATGAGGAGATCACTGTCCATTCTTTTTTAATTAAGTATGCCTGCAATTTACACACAGTATGATATTCTATTTGCCAACGACTAAAATATGAACTGCTCATCTCTTCTTTCACTAAAGAAAACATTATTACGGCGAAAATGCAAGACGGAATCAACAAAGCACGCGAGTGAATTGAAATATAGCACTTCTTTTCTTATCACAGGTAAATATAGTCGCAGTTGAAATACGAATCTAAACCTTCAAAACACAATGTGAAGTGTCGACATCATCCGTTATCTGAGGATTTGATACAACAACAGCATAATCTCTTCAGAACATGTGGTATATGAAGATTCAAAGGTAAGAGAATTAATGGGATTTATAAATACTAATTTCGGAAATACAAACTTCATATCATTACTATAAGAAAGTTTGTCCTTTATACTCTATACTTTATAGCAACTACTGCACTCAGACTTAATAAAAGTCTAGAAGGTTCAGAGTGAATTAATTCAAAGTCCCCTAGGACACAATGATACTAAAGATTGTCACCAACGGTATCACGCATTAAAACTAAACCATCTTTGGGTTCGATGGTTTAGGTTGAATCCTACTTCCACCTACCAGCTTTTAAACGGTGTCACCTGCTACTCAGCTTCCTTCCTAGCATGTTATGTTTCCTCTTTGCATGACCTTCATAACAAAAAAACTGTCTTCATCCCACGAAGTCTAACGCAGTTGCTCCTTAACCTTTTACTGTTCGACGCTGAACCCAGTCGAATATGCACCTCAATAATCTTCGTTGCAACAAGTCTTTAACTAAGTTCAAGAGCCAGCTTAACAACTACCTACTAAACGTTGGCTTATACAATCTTTTTAAACATCCAGAAATTAATAATGATGTTGTAACATTTCTTAGAATTTTGAATGGTAACTAGCGGAACAGATCAGGCAATAAGCACGAAGATACAGAACACAGGTGAAGATAATATGTATTCTGGAATCCAATAAGCGCGCACACCATTGTACAGTACCACTACTTTTTCATACAAACACCACAGATATTTATAGAAAGGGTCTCAGTTCCACCTAAACTGATCAAAACACTGTACACATCACGGTTGTCTCATCCACACGTACTCCTTAGTCCTAAGTGTATTTACGTTTTCCGTTTCACATGTTTAACTGTGCACATTCACTATTTATTCCAAATTTTCTATGTTTCGACATTACTTGTAGGATCATTTACAATTTCATTAACGCCTTCATGGATTGACCCTCTAAATATTCAATAAAATCAGTTACGTTACAGGCATCTTGACAATGTATTCATTTATATATTTTTTCGTGTCACATATTTACTAGTATAGAATCACTGATTCTACTGAGAATTTTCTATCCGCAAAAATCATTTATATGGTTATTTATAACACCGTTTAAATATCTATTGTTTACGATTATTGTCTCTGACTGCTATATTCCATACATGATATGTAGACCTCTCATTAAATCCTTATGTATGAACGGTTCTAAGGTGAAAGACAAAATGGCTCATTCACAACACATTCCCAAATAAATTGTTAGTGATCATATATAAATATAAATAAACATTGGCTGAAAATTAAAACTTATATACATTTTACTGCATGCTTTAGTCAGAACATTGGGTCCACAGCTTATCTCCATTGAGTTCACCTCTATTCAGAAGTCAGTTTAAGATTCAATAAAACATCGACATAATCAGATACTAAAAAGGTTTCAACCAATTTGTACGTATATGTAATATCACTAAACACAATCACAGTTAGGCAACAATGTGGTCGAGAACATTCCCCTGCAACTTAAGCTGTGTTTTACTTCTGAACGGACTAATTAAAACATGGGCTGAGATTTATGTTCTCCATTCTCATAGTTCTGTTCTTACAGTTCGCTAACTAATACATATGTAATTGGAAATAAACTTAGAGATGTGGCTGACTTACTACTTAAAATTGTTGTAATGCAATTGCAAGTACGATTTGTCACTATATCTATTGTCTCACAAATAAATATAAACTTCTTGATGTCAGTGGTTATTTAGGGTTTAATTAAAAATGATAACCAACTGTTATTGCCGTATATACTTCCATACTGTCTTGTTATATATTCTCACCTCGCAATTATACCAACCGTATACTATTCTTAATCTGTATTTGCCTATTTGTCTAATCCATATGATTATGTCACGACGAAATGTCCCATTTAAACGGAACAGATAAATTTTCATGATGAATGTCTGCATATATTTTATCATTCCACTTGGCTATTACGTAAGGAAAAACTTTCATTTCTTGTTGACACTGTATATTAATGCGATGTGTTTGTCTTATACTATTTCTCATTGCAACGACCATTTCAATTCATAACCGTTTTGGCACTCCAAATTGTTAAGAGTAATTTTAAAAAGGTTTAAAATTATTATTTGTTTCTACATCCCGATTCGTTTCACCAGACTCCTGTTATTTAGTTTTTCGGTTGTCAATGTCCGGAGGAAACTTTTTCATTAATTGTCTGTTGGCAACTTTTAGCACACGTGTGTCCAACTGGTTTTGGTGTCGAATCAAACTACCTATAATTCCAGTGGGGTGGGATTAATGGAATACGTAGCCCTGCCACACCTATCGTCGTTTACCTTGAATGCCCAGTGAACACCACTTATTTTGAAGACGCCACGAAAGGATGGTGTTGATGGTGGCGCACTAATTAATCGATGTCATGGGACTCGTTGCAACGCGGCGTGTGTTAATGTGTTTATGAATTCTCCTATCATTGATATTCTTTACACAGCTTAACCATTGACCAGCTCTATATTAATCAAGAAGCCTGGCCACCAAGGTAAGGGTGGGCAGGGCAGTGAAGTCACCAGGTGGAGTAACTTTACCTTAGTCAAGCAGTTGCACCGCGCCACTTATTGTGTAACAGGAATTAGTTTAAGTTTGTGGTAACGCAGATAAATAGCTTCATCGATGTCAGAAGCCGTTACGATTATTTCTATAACTCCGTTGGCCTATCCAGCTACATGATTAATTCGATACTCGTTAGTGGTTAAGTTGTATTTATGAAGACTATTACAGCACATTTCTTTACATCCTTCTGGACACAGAATAACTTCATCATAGAGACCCATTAGAATTCACTTCAGCAATAAGAGAGCCAGGAGTTTTACCCATTAACAATTAAGGAACTATTTAATCAATTATAAGAATGCAATATATCAAGATGCTGCTTGGCAAGATGTCCAAGTATTTGTGAACTTGAGTCAACAGCTCGAGAACAGTTAGTGAATCTCAGCGATGTCTTCTGAGTTGATGAACTCTTGTAAACTTATCTTATCAAGCTAAGAACTCGATGATAAGCAAAGATAAATCAGATCTAAACTGATAATATGTCTGCAGAACGATCGTTAGCGTTAGTGGATAACGAAAGCGAAATATATAGAAAAGATAGATAACACTAGACAATTTTTCAGATTAGTAAAAGAAACCGGGATTTAAATTTCAAGTGTCAGTGAGACAATAGTTGGAAAAAAGAATTATTTTTCTGTTCTCAGCTTCAATGTTTAGAACACTGGGCTTAGCACTTTTTAAAATCAAATCAGTTAGCCCTTGGCTACTTTAGAACTACTCAGTATTTCCAAGAGGTGTGAACGAAAAGTCGATTTAGCCCACCTACCCTTGTCAATTAAAAAAGCCATGATTACAAATCAACGGGAAAATACAAACTTATCCTAATTACATATGTATGCTCGTTTCACAAGTGTGAATGTCTGGACACAGTAGCCTAGTGGTGAACGCGGTGGCGTTTGACACGAAGCGGACTGAAGTTCGAATCCCAGTGTGAACATTAACATTGGGATGCAGGTACATCCAGCCGATGAGTCCCAAATAGGACGAAACGCGAGTCCTGGATTCCACTTGCCAGTCACAATCCAACTTATATGTAATCAAGCATATTCTTAACAATAACAATGGGATTGTTTAGAATAACAGTGATCTGTCATAATGTGTTTTTTTTATCCAATATAATTCATCACTGTATCTAAATTCAGGATTTAATCAACCTATATTCTTATAGACGTCATAAAAACGAGTCTCCAAAACGTTGGTTTATTTGCTTTAACAAAATTTGCTGATCAGTAAACCCATAGATAGAAACCATACAATTACTTGTCACTATGCTACTCCAGAATAATACTGTACCACTTAACATCAAGTTTTAAGATTGACTCTGGTTTTCTATATGTCATATGTAATGCTTCGTGTTATCTGATGAGGTTATTTAACACATTTAAACAATTACTTTAAGCTCTCCATCATGTCACTAGTTTAAGCATGAGAAAAATAATTATTGATGATTGGAAGCTTTTTCTTTTTGTAGATTACTGAAGTTTTACGATTAACTCTGAATTAAGTATTTATAAAACTGTCAGCCACAGACACTGTCATTAATCACACTATGATTGATCTGCTCTGGGGATATCATTTCCATACATATTGTATAAAACTACCTACCGTCTATTTAAGATCATACAAAATAAACTCCACGTACCTATTTCTATATTAAAATGAGATGGTTTTGTGGAAATAGGCATTAAGTTTAGTTATTTGTATTCGTTACAGATTGATGTTTGTTGGGTACCACTAAAAACCATGGAGTATTGGACATTCGTTTTGTCCTAGTATGTGGTTCACTAGTGATAGTGTTCATCGTTGATTTCTCCAGGGAATCGGATACAAACAACTAAACTTAGTAGCTATCTCCATAAAATCGCCTTAATTCAATTAGAATAATTAACTTACTCGTGACTTACTTCAGGATGTGCTCAAAGTTCTGGTGTAAAGTCGCGACAAGTGGGGTCCAGATGCATCGGAAGTGAGACAGTTATCATCAGTGATAGTGGATTATCGTTGTACTATTTTACAAACTAATAGGAGCGGAAATTGTATCACTGGATGCCAGCCGTCCCTGTGGTACAGATGGTTAAGACCTGCAGGATCTAGGTCTTATTCTCTGAGAGAATCAAGGATGGACACTTCTGAGGAGCCCCATACCAGGACGAAACGGTTATCCAGTGCTTCCTAGTTTTGAATGGTATCCAACGACCATCGACCTGTGACTAATATGAACAGCTAATCTTTATATTATTACTGTATGGATAAAATTTCAGTCAATACGACACCATTAATTCTTATTAATAGTCAATATCATGCCTAATTTACTTGACCTTATGAAGTGAAATGTCCGACAGTCAGGTAACCAATACATAGGCATAACATTTATCTTATTAGGAAACACTTCAAATATTTTGTAACCTAATTTCTATTGATAAACCGTTTATTTTCAATATATTTGTCTAGTCAGTAGTATATGTGCAATTTAATGCATTTAATAAAATGGATTTTATGGTTGATCAGTTGGATAGATCATGCTTGATTAACTGTTTCAGACAAGATTCCAACAAGTAGGAAGATAGTTAAAGTTTTGAAATTGTTGACGAATAAATTCATTTATATCAACCCAACATGTAATAGAATAATGAATTATTTCATTTGTAAATTACTTATTACGTAATTCAATGTTATGAATTCTATTATTAGTGAGAATTATCTATCTGTCTATTAAAAGTTAACATTTAGGTGTTGCTTAAATCTGTTGAACCCTGACCTTTACATGTCTCAAATATGGATTAATTTTATTCTGTGAAAAATTTTGTTAGCATGAATATACGGATAGTGAATTGTCAAGAAATATGGTAGAATGCACACTTATTCTTTGTATGATATAAACATATGTTGACACAGTGTATAGTTAAGTAAACACTACTTGTTATATATGTAGAAATGGATTGTAGTTATAGATAAACTGTATTCGCATATCTCTATATGTGGATGTGTTCTAGGGATCTTGTGGTTGATCACATGTATTATGTTCGCTTAATTATTTGACTCTTAAGTATCCAGAACGGATCATTGGAATGTTGTCTGTAATTAATTATTTTAATAGTTGGATTGCAGACAGCAGTAGAAGCTCATATTGTGGTTAATTTTTAAATGCTGTTTCTACAGGGTAAAATGCTTATGTAATGCTTGGTATCAATCTGACTCTTTAAGTTGAAATATACCCGTATAACTCAACAGCTGTCTTTAATCAACGCCTGAGTACTCAACTACTTTTTACGAATAATATAAAAGGATGAAGATCAGCTGATAAGAGTTTATTTTATTTTTTTCAAGCCAAAACCAAGCAGGTAAAATCCAAAAGCGAGGGTACTAGAAGTTCATCTGTTTCAGCGTACTGTAACAAACATACTAAAATAAGAATGTACAATAAGTAGAATGATATGTCCCAGGTTATCAGCAATTTTTATATGCTCATGTTCTAATTTAACCCCATCAACTGAGTGTGCATGCAATTCATTGAATGACTTACTGACATTTGTAACAAAAAGTACTATATTCTAGTCTTAGTGTGAGCGTCACACTGAAATGGAGGTGGGTTTAGATTATGAGTTCTGAAGAGGATGAAACACTCGTTTTAGAGTTTACTGTTGGTTACAGAACAAACTCTAACCAGCTAAATAACTATTGAAAATCAGATATCATTCAAGTAGGTAATCATAACTTTTATCTAGTTTAATTTGGCTTTTTTTTAAATTCAATCGAATGGATCTAATCCAACAAGTAAACGAAATAGCATGTGGAAAGAATTTTCGTCAGTGAAATGCTTACACTGCATCATTTCACTTGAAGTGGATGATAATCTACTTAAAGTTAACTGGCAAACACGATTCGTCTGAATGTAATAAAAAGACAGGTACAGACACCATCTCTAAAATAATCATAACTGATTCAACTCGTTACTGAATGTATGAAGTCTATGATCAGTAAACGGATACTAATTAGAACTCAGATCTTGGAAAACTGGAAAAAGTAAATATTTCAAAATTATGGTAAAACTGATTGATGCAACATACTAATGGAACTGAAACAGTGGTATTTTTAGAATCTTTAAGTTTGACTACTCTAAGACAGCCGGCTTCGATGTCTATCCTTATGACCTTTGAATATATGTTGTGATATGAAGAGCTGAGGGTGTTCCATACGAATAAAGTTTCACTAACGATACTGTCCATGTACTGATCTTATTTGAGCAACAATTTTTTTTACTGGGTAGCTGGTCTTATAGAGATTGGTGGTTGACTGCTATGTTCTCGCAGGTCGAATGCTATTTAGACATTACAATGAATATTTTCATTGCTCATAAATATTAGCCTGATAATAGTGTAAGTAGGATAATTCACATATAATTGTGCTTTACTAAATTGATTGGCGCATGAATACGGGAATATTGTGAGAAGGGTCTACTAGAGTTAGTGTTATATATGCTATTCCACCACAGAATTCAGTTACTGAAGAGCCTGACTGATGACTAATTCTCTCGAAAACCAGAAGACTGGTTAATTACTCCAATCAAGAGTATACATATAATTACAAAGAGACCGGTTGATTTAGTCAGTAGCTATATGCTTCTTTTAAATATTGTAACATATCTCACTGTGTATCCTAAAACATAAAGACTGCAACTAACTCATTGAATCACCTACAGATCCTTAGATCGTAAAAACTGAATAACTGACTATAGCTGATGTGGAGCTAATATACACTACTAGATCTTAAACCTCAAAACAGTGAATGGACTCTTTGAAACAAAACTAAGGTCAGAACTTCTGTTTAGTTCTAAAGACTGCAAAAGTCAGCCAACAATTATGATATTTTATTGAAGATAAAAAATATTTTTTTTTAAACAGTAACTACGTATCATTGAATGATAAGAAAGGTTTGCTTCATTAAGAATTCGAAGTAATACTGTTTAACTTTCTCTTTGTGAAGCTTTAAGATGATAAACCATTATTTCTATTAATGTCACCGTTTAATCAAAACAGGCTTCATACTACACTATTTTGTAAAGTACAATATCGCAAATCACTGATCATATTGTATATTTCGTTGCATAATAAACAAGATGATTTGCCAAAATTTAATATGATATAGTCTCATATCAATATTTCAATTGTTGTTATTGTCGTAAATCAGTAGCTGATTAATGATGTAACCAATTGTTATACTATGCATATAGATACGAAGGTAACATAAACCTAGTAATAAATGGGACATCTCTTAACTTCTTCATACATATTCACAAATAAAAACTTCTTACTGAGCGTGGGAAAACAATGATTTGTACATTTAAGTAGTGGGATTTCATCACCAAAGCCAGCTGACAAATATGTAAATGTTTCAATATGATGGCAATTTGTTTATAACATTCATCTGGAGATAATTCTTACTTTCTATTCAATGTGTACGTGAATATACTTGATAAGAAGGTTCGGTGTTATTTTTCATCTGTAATATCACCATGTACAATAATCTGTAATCCTATTTGTAACATCGATACTAAGATATGATTAACTAAATGTGTCTGTCATAAACTTATATGAATAAAGTGTCAACTTTTATTACTTTTATGTTTTCTGATCTGGATCGTTTGATTGAAGCGATTACATTGTCTCTTATGACAACACGATCAGTGTTTACTTCATATGGAAGTGAGTTACTTATCATTCACAATTAAAACATTTAGATTAGTGAATATAACATTACTAAAACCATCCATTTAAACTTAAAGTCATCTGCATTATATCGAATTAGTATGTACACTTAAAAGAAAGATTAGAGTAGACGTAGGTCAGTAGTTATGAGTATTAAGCAGATTGATCTGTTAAAATAATAGATGCTTAGTAGACTTATATGAGAGTAATCAACATATAGTTACTCTCAGTATTATCTAATTATAATCATTCATATTAGATAAATTTCTTGAATGTTTATTAAGAAACCGTAACTTGTAACGTTGATCAAGTTAGAGAACCTAAAGATCGTTTCACTAAGGTAATAAAAATAATCTCACGTAATTTCTTAACTGACTTACTATAAAATATCAGCAACGTTTTTCGGCATACATTCTTCTCTGAACATCCTTTAGTATGCACTATTAACTTATGTTTTAGAAGCAGATGTTGTAGTACCGTTTAATGTTCTGATTTAAACATATCTATATGTAGAGAATAGGGTAGAAGTCAAAGCATTAACAAATTATTTTGAAGATACGTGGATCGTATGTCACTGAAGGTTTTCACGCTGTAGTAATACTATTTTCTAACTCGTACTGTAGAACGTCAACAATCCGTTTGTGGAAGACATACTTAAAAGTAACTATACAGTGAAGGAAGTGGCATATAAAAACTTATTAGTGTTATCAAAAACAATCAGGATCTAAATGAATTCAAATTTAATCGTTCGTTACAAGAATCCAACAACAGCATAGATAAAAGTCCAATAAGGTAACAGTCTATGGTCAACCGGTTGCAGAAGTCAATGTTAAACTGTTCGCACAGAATAACACACAATTTGAACTTGTACAACTAAACATATTTACAAGTTGTGTTAGTTTACAAATATAGATAGCCAATACATTTTTATTACATGACTACTAGATCATGATGTATGTCTCTGAGATGTTAAGGAGTTTTCAACTAGGACAAAAACGTTTATCTATTGTCCAAATTTATGTTGTAAAACAATTATTCATCATAACTAAAGATAAAATAAAACCTACTGATCATTATCTATCTGTCTACAAGAAAATCAATTATAATTAAGAACTAATTTATACTAATTCTTATTCATCACACTATAATACAAAGATTCTTTAGCCCACCTGTGATGATTTAAAAGAAGAACAGTTCATAATGAAGAGAACCTAATTAGACTAGAAACTGTCAAAGTAATCCATATCAAATAAGCATTTTACACGTTATCATAATACTTCACTTTAATTCATACAACACATTCATTTAGTGTTTTATGGATCACTTGAAGGTGGCATCATTCAATTTTAATATGGAACTTTATTTTTTTTTCACAGAAATAATTCTCACTTCATTTGTTTTAAAATTGTTATGTAAACAATCTATGTTGCTTTCATTTTGTATGAAGAATATTTTATATTTTTAGAAAAGTGATTTACATATAAGAATAATGAAGATAATAATGAACATTCATTGATGTAATTAAAAAGAAAATAGTTTTATTTTGTTTATATAGACGATTCATAGATTCATCTTAATCGTCTATTGATAAAAGTGGGTATGTATACAACGTGTGATTAGAATGTTGGTGCATAAAACAAATAAGATTACACAGCAGGGGTTTCAAAGTTTGATAATCTTTGTTTTTTTTTTTTGGGGGGGGGGTTATTATTCAGTTTATAAGTGTGTGTGTGTGTGTGTGTGTGTGTGAGTATCTATCATATATTCTAAGTGATTTCTCATGATTAATTGATCTAGATCAAAAATTTATTGATATTTTATAGATCTTATAAAATAGCAAATAAATCTGTTAATTCATCAAAATCATGTACACAGAAATTGAAGTTTTCTACTTCTTATTTCTTACAGTTGTCGGTTTTTAATTCATTTCAAGATGAAAGTTTGAATTTTCTAGTAAAATTTTGTGAGTAGTATTGATGAATGCATTTCTACATTTAATGGTCGAATAAAAATTAAGACATTATTAGAAGTATCACAGATCAAACATTAAATCACTTGATCGGTAACCCCTGATATCAAGTAACTATAGAAGTAACCACATTTCAAAATTATATGTTTTATATTACTTTGAGTTGTTGATGGTATTTGGCAGAATAACCTACTTGATATATGCTATAGGCGATGTGGCATTCCGTAGTAAGGAAATTGATGTTTTCTGTCAGATTTAGACATCCACCTTTCTAGTTTTACGATGTCTGGTGTTACCAGATACCCATTTGGGCTGTGAGTGATCTTCACTAGGTGTGACATGTTTACACTGATTTGCTGTTAAGAATGCAAGAGAGTTGACCTTTATTTCTACTCGATTATGGTTTTTAATGAAAAAATATCTTGAAATTTATACGAAAATTAATCAGTAAATGAAATCATTGTCATACGAAATCATGTTCAACTGAAGATGGAATTCATCAGTTGAAAAAAGTAACGATAACAATAACTTATTCATGTAAGTGATTGTATTCATCAAAACAAGTACACAATTGATTTTCGTGAATGTACTTTTCTACGAAATGAGGTATTCATTGTTTCGTTAAAGTGTCTAACTAAACAACCGTAAAACGTTTATTCATGAAATGATAGTACATGATAGACAATAACCATATTCACCGATAAAAAATAAAACACTTCTATTAAATCTGCTCAAATAATCATTATTTAAAGAGAAAATCTGATAACTAACGTGCATGGCGAAGCAAAAGTTCAAATGTCATAGATTTATGTGTAGATGATGGTGCTTTCCTACTGCAGATGTTAGAGATTGTAATCAATCCGTTTCACATCAAACTTCAGAGTGATATTTACTAAGTCACTGAATCGAGAATGCCACTAGCTGCTAGTCACGGTCAAACGTTACTAAGACATGTCAAAGTTTAAGCTAACTTTCAATTTAGATTTAGAATATCGGCTATATAAATTAAAAGTTTAAGCCTTACGCACTCACGTTTTCTCATAAAAATTCGGTGTGACTAAGAGTCCTTGGGTTCATTTGTAGATCTATGTGTATATTACAAAAATTTAAAAAGTGAAAGTAAGACTTAGCAACTTGCTTTTATCGTTGTTTATCTAACAGTAACTAGGTGTATGCAACCACAACTATTATTACACTGAGTTAACAGGCTAGTCAACTTCCTGTTCTGGTTACCATTTCTCGTTCTTCTGGAAATCCTCAGTAAATATTATGTGTAAGCATACATTTTATGTAAACAATCCAATGTGTTGGTTGTTTTCTATGACAACGTAGAGAGCATGAAAATCTTACTTTATGATTTAAGATCATTGGAAAAGTAGACAATTGGTGTGCTTGTCCACTGTCGTACTGGAGTTAATTATATCCAATGGCCGGGTTCAATTACCTGTTTAAGAATTAAAAAGTAGACTTTATCTTCATTCCTTTACCTACTGCTATGGACAGATTCTACTACTATGAGTATGATATTTACTTGTATACTGTCTTCTATACAAGAAGATTAATTCGACTTCGTGATAAATTCTTATCATTTTTGACAATCATTCAAAGGATCTAATGTAACATAGTCGTACATTAGATAACTACTGTTAAGCATGAAAACCTCATTCATACATGTATGCACATTATTCAAAAATCACTAACATTGTAATTATATTGAAAACACTGTGAGATCCAATGAATTCATAAGAATTAATCAATGAACAGGTCGTGATCATCTTTTTTTTTTGGGGGGGGGAATATTACTTACATTTACCAGTTGTCATGGTAATGTTTCATGTCAACAGTAGATATATTAATCATATAAAATGCATTATATACTGTAACAGTTATACTGAATTTACATTAACCTGATTTCATGTTACAAAATTATTAAACAGAAGCTAACCTATAAATTGTCAAGTCATATTGTTTCATATCTGAATATTCATGTTAGTTAGAATTTGTTATTGTGACAATGTTTCATTTCGAAATGTATTTAACAGTTTACTAAACATAAATTAAAGATAAAGCTCTTAATCATTAATGTAATTAGTTTGTTGTAATTTATCAGTAAATGGTTTGATATTCTTATCATAGATCAATATTACTTTAAGGTTCATTGAACACTATGAAAAATTCTTTTTACATAGTGATTGTATTCAAGATGAATTCTTGAAGTTCCTGTTAGAGTCTATTAAATGGCTGGAATTGTAGATCACAACATTAAAAAGATGTTACGCCGGGCGATTAAAGAAAAGTAGCGAACTTTCAGAACTGTATTTTGGGGGATTATTCTCGTTATTTTATTCATGAGTGATGTAATCATTTTATTTCTATGACTGTTACGTTCCCCTTGCCCGGTTCTCTCGTTTAGTGTATTGATTCTTCGTGTATTGTTTATTATTACGAACTACGTCTACTTTATTGTGTACAAGTTCTTCCATTCACTACCACTATTTCTTTTGTTCTGTATCAATGTTAGATTTATGATTGGTTTACTGTGTGGTCTGACTCTATGTATATATAAAGGCATGATTAAAATATAATACGTTCTCAGTTCTGGCTCTCTCCGTCTTCCTGTCCTCAATCCTGGTTGTCCTACTGTCGGCCTGGGGGGTGAGTGGGCTTAGATCAATCGCACATTCTCAACTAGGCACGCATCTCATTGGTGTTCGCGTCCACCAACCAAACCATCCTCTCCTCCTTCCTTTCTTCGCGTCATAACAAAAGACCAGGAAGTTCTTGATGTGATTTCATTTAGATTTGTGCGGGTATATTACTGAACATTACCATTATAGAGCTGAAAATGCTTTCTTCATGTAAATTTAGCTGATTGGTTCCAAAATGGACGAAACCCACGTCTTGGATTCCGCTTGCCAGCCTCAGTCCAACTCAAACAATACTTGTGAATAACCGCTAATAGGGAGGCAATAAACTCAGGATGTACGTGTGGCAATAGAGACTGATCAATTTCAGTCCATGATAAATCAACGGATAGATTCAAATACGTTCTAATTATTCTCATGTCCCATCGTTTTTTAGTGATACACAAATAGTTGTCACACTAAAGTTAAGAGATCCATTGTCATACTAAACAAAACTGTCAGTTTGAATTGTTGGAAAGAATAAACTTTTAAAAGGTAAGTAACTGATTGAAGACCTTAATATTAACATCAAAAACTGTGAGGCTGGATAGTTGGAAGCTTGGATCTAACAGACAGCATCGATTCCTATAAGAATGAAGGTATGTCATGGTGACAAGCAACAACTATCATGAAACCTTAGTGAAGTAGGGTTTCTTACCGACAATATAGTTTCGAATAGTCTACATAATTAGATTTCGAGTTAGATTCAAGTTATTCTTATTAGTCTGATAAAAATTTTAACGATGACGGGCCTTCAAAATAAATACTACACAGTTACAGAACTTTACACACATCAACTGATCATACATACAGTGTAATGTACATAGTTATTCTATATAATAGATGTATGTTGATAAGAGTTCACTACTATAAATTCCTTTATATAGTGTTTATTATTGTTCTTTAACAAATAATTCTATGTATTTACACCAGTTATTCATGAAGGCTGTTCAGAATATAAAAAACCTATCTTTTTCCCTTAATTCTACCTTGAACATCTACGTTAGTGTCAACTGAGTCATGAATTGGAAATAGTAAATTATTATGTAATTATCAAAGTTAACTTTTCATTATTTTATAGACTGATTACTCTATAGTCAAACAGGATGACTTCAGGATCACTTCATACTTCATTAATAAACTCGAACATCAAGACACAAACCAAATTAATGGCTGTTATTTGAATAAACTGTAAACTAAACTTTGTGCACAAGTCATTCAAACATCGGTCTGTAAATCAGTAGGGCATAGTGTAGTACATGGTGTGAAAGTTTATCAGCTCAAGTTGTCACAGTCCATATTATCACAACAAGCGGAGAAATTAATAAAATGAAAATGAAGAGGGAAAACAGTGTATATTGTAGTGGAGGGTAAAGCATAAGAAATTAAGATCTAAGGAATAAGTGACGTCGTTCAATAAAGTAGTAAGCATGATTAAGCTCAAAATTTAGCACAAGATAAAGAATAACTTTAGCATCACACATCCTACCAACCATAGTATGTGCCTGTCAGTCATTATTAACATACAACCTAGGAGAAATGGGAATTAGTATAAGTTGCCATACCATAGTGGTAAGATTAAATGAAGTTAATAAAGTGAATATAGTAGGAGCACAAAAAGTTTACTAGCAATGATAGTGAGAAAGATTAAGGATTTGGAATATGCTTCGAGAAAGAGTGAAGGGGTAAATATAAATGGGACACTGAAACTTTCGAGTTAGATTCAAGTTATTCTTATTAGTCTGATAAAAATTTTAACGATGACGGGCCTTCAAAATAAATACTACACAGTTACAGAACTTTACACACATCAACTGATCATACATACAGTGTAATGTACATAGTTATTCTATATAATAGATGTATGTTGATAAGAGTTCACTACTATAAATTCCTTTATATAGTGTTTATTATTGTTCTTTAACAAATAATTCTATGTATTTACACCAGTTATTCATGAAGGCTGTTCAGAATATAAAAAACCTATCTTTTTCCCTTAATTCTACCTTGAACATCTACGTTAGTGTCAACTGAGTCATGAATTGGAAATAGTAAATTATTATGTAATTATCAAAGTTAACTTTTCATTATTTTATAGACTGATTACTCTATAGTCAAACAGGATGACTTCAGGATCACTTCATACTTCATTAATAAACTCGAACATCAAGACACAAACCAAATTAATGGCTGTTATTTGAATAAACTGTAAACTAAACTTTGTGCACAAGTCATTCAAACATCGGTCTGTAAATCAGTAGGGCATAGTGTAGTACATGGTGTGAAAGTTTATCAGCTCAAGTTGTCACAGTCCATATTATCACAACAAGCGGAGAAATTAATAAAATGAAAATGAAGAGGGAAAACAGTGTATATTGTAGTGGAGGGTAAAGCATAAGAAATTAAGATCTAAGGAATAAGTGACGTCGTTCAATAAAGTAGTAAGCATGATTAAGCTCAAAATTTAGCACAAGATAAAGAATAACTTTAGCATCACACATCCTACCAACCATAGTATGTGCCTGTCAGTCATTATTAACATACAACCTAGGAGAAATGGGAATTAGTATAAGTTGCCATACCATAGTGGTAAGATTAAATGAAGTTAATAAAGTGAATATAGTAGGAGCACAAAAAGTTTACTAGCAATGATAGTGAGAAAGATTAAGGATTTGGAATATGCTTCGAGAAAGAGTGAAGGGGTAAATATAAATGGGACACTGAAACTTTAGAGTTAGATAAAAACATAGGTTGAATACACCTGGAAAGGTGTCACAGATTCCAGGACATTTCTCCCACAATCCTCTACCACCGACTGCAGTTATTTACCTACCTCAAACAGGTATTATAAACCTACAAACTTGGCTTAGATCAACCGCCAATGATTTCGTGGACTGTTGTCACTTCTTAGTTAAGTCTCGTCAGGTTTTATTCCAACTTTTTCCTACTCCAAACGGTTTTCATGTTGAAATATGCTATGGTTGGCCACACTATGAAACATCTTCTAGCCACCTCATTAACTGATGTATCATCTTTGTCTGGTACCTAATGCATAAGCTCAGTAATTTTTAATGAAACGTTCTAAGGTACATAGGTAGTGTTTCGATTTCAAGTATGATCAAAACCTATCGTATATGAATGTCTTCTACTTTTATATCCATTGTTTTATATCCACAAAGTAATAGGAAGCAAATATCTGTTTACTATACTCTCTCCTTCTGTGGTATACAGACATGTCACCGTTGATACAAGTTATGCAAGTTAGTAAAAGTCAGGCGGACTTTTTTATTTTGTGTAAAGTTTTCGTCAGACTAAATCACCAAGGCATATAACATTTCCAAGATAAATGAAGTGATAGGCTGCCTGCTTAGCGATCAGAAAAATATCGTAACTCATTTCAAAAGCGATTAGACAGATACAAAATAGGTTTATACTGTACAAAAATAATAATTGACAATTTATTGAGTCAGTGATTACCATGGTCTCCATAAACCACTACCTCTGTCTGAAATACAGTTATTTTCATCTGATAATAATGAGTGATCAAACAATGATGTTGACGTTTCATTGTTACAGATGTTGCATGAAATAAGATTTGAAATAAACTTTTCATTTTTACTTGATGCAACAAATGAATTCATTGAATTATTGGATCTTTCATATTGAAAAGATGGATTGTGTGAAGGACTGCAATCTGGCATAGAGTTTATGGACTCAGATGAATCACTAATTGTTTGTTTTGATATGAATGATGTTGTGTGTAAAGAATTTATCTCAGTGTTTAACGCCTGTGACGCTACAAACTGTTTGTTATGAATCACTTCGTTGAAAGTATTAGATAGATAGTGTTGGTTACTTCGAGATGTTACAGGAGATATCAAAGAAGTTGTAGATTCACTATTTGTTTGTTGACTTTCGAAATGCTTTTGAATAATATTTTTAAAGGCAGTTTCACACGAAAGATACCCGTAGTAAAACATACGGGCATTATCAACTTGCTGAGATTTAATGAACGCATCTTGACACTTTTCAGGTTGGAGGTCTAGAATGAAAATATTAAATAACAGATCGTTAGGACTTGCGTTAATAATGTCTTGCCTCAGTGTTGAATGAATAGAATTTCAACAGGTTTCGTGTTAGTTATCGTGTATGAAACTTTTTTGAAGACTATCGCTTCTTGTCGGGTTCGAACCGCACATTGACAAGCTTCGTAGTCTGGCTGAATGATGAAGACATTTACACTGACTGGTATAGAGTAATCTGATCGGTAGTTGCCAATCAGCATTAAGTGCTAGATAAACTTGACGTTAGTCAGTGTTGAGCACAGAATGGTAAGACATTATCATCCTCAGTAAACGAAGTTTCCGTCGACTATCATAGAATTACAAGACCAAGTTGGTAGAAATTTGTTATAATATGTGAATCTAAATTCATCAATTTTAATTTATGTTAACATTTCATTAGATTTCGTAAACATCGATTCCAATTTAATAGTATTAACTTTTTTTAACTTCAAGTAGTTGATGTTGATAAGTAACATTTTTAAAAATAAGATGTAGACTAATATAAGTGAATTTTCTTTGAAGACTCGATGCATAACAACATCAATGCTAATCAGAGATGTGTGTACTATTATATGTTAGTTACTTTGCTATTGCTTTTGTTTTGGTATATTTGATCGATTTGTGAAAGACCACGTGGTTTATCAACAGTTCTTGAAAGATATTATCATTCTATGATATTTTTTACTAGTGTCTATCTATAATTATAAGTGTGATGACTAGCAACTAACTGTACTGAAGTGGCTTCTATCTGTTCTATTCATTTTCAGAAATCTAATATAAGTCGAATGTTTTCGATTCATTGTTATCAGTATCTTTACTTGATATCAGTCGTTGACACCTACAGTTTACATATGTACATATATGCATATATATATTCTGTTTACATAACTTATTTCGTTGTACACATGATTTACGGCTAACTGATAAATTCTTTGTGTGTTTCATCTGTTTAAACAAGAATACAATTAGTCATATTTCATTAAAACTAACTACATTTCGCCTGTTCGTATACAATCAGGACAAATATAAAAGGAGATTTGAAATTTAATCAAGCATGAGTAGCAGTAGAATTCAAGACGTACACTATGACTTATTTTATACTTTTCAGCTAGATGTACTTGTATTCTAGTGTTGATGTTTGGACAGAGAAGAGAACACTATATCTCTCAATCCAAACATTAACATGTTATTCACTACACCACTGAGTCCAGATAGTAATGTAACATTCAATGAGTATATATATATATATATATATATATATTCCTTCTATCAAATAATGAGTACATGTGATCAGTCACTACGTTCATTTAAGTGATGAGTAAAAACTTAGATGAAACCTTCTTTCTGGGATTCAGTGCCAGCCACAAACCAACATTACTAAAATAACTTGTATCGAATGGCATTATAGATAAGTTCAACTCAAAATGGATGGATATCAAACAAGGGCATATATATGAAGATTAGGAATTATTTTTATATAGAATATATCCAATGGTAAAAGGATAAATTACAATTATGAAGTATTTAATAACTGTGATAAACAATCCAACATAGGAAAGTAAATACTTACTAGCTGTTAAATCTTTCACAAATTTGACTGTTAAATCTAGTATATCAGCTTTTTCTAATTTGTTGGACTGTAATTAAAAGAAAGTGTGAAAGTAGAAGATAACAGAGTATAAGATGAGTGATAAGTAAACGGTTAAATTAATAAAAATTACCTATTTTTTTTTAATTAATCAGATTGAGGAGTAGTGACCTACTAAGACAAAATAGCTGTCCACTACTCTCTAATTTTTAATAGTATTTAACTGAAATCAATCTACATCCAATGCAAACACCAAATTAAGTACCAGTCTCCACAAGAAACTACCTTAAATCAACTATAATAATCAAATCACTAGTAACGAACTTCAAGATGCTACTGAGGTTCTAGTGAGATGTTGTAACCTGTAACTATCACCAGTGACAATGCATAATCGTTGCGCTGTCACAGATTGATAAGTATCAATTACACTACTGGACACCGGTCTAGCGAAGCTGATAGTTAAGCGTTTGCAGCAAGATCTGGACCCTCTAGGTTAGATTACGTAATGGAGTAGAGAGTGAGCACTTCTGTGGAACCCCATACCGTCTAGTACTCCCTGCTCTTTAATGGCATCTGATAGGATTAATCTGTGATAAATACAAACAGAAAATTGAATATCAATTTCCATAACAAGATCACTCAAAAAGACGTCAGAATAACTGAATTAATAGATTTAGTGCTTGAATTGACGAGAAACATTTAAAATAGTAGTAACTTCATATTATTTGAAAAATTCTAACACAACTTGAAAGATAGAAAATTGTCTCCTTTTTCCATGAGAATTTTCATTAGTGTGTACCCACTATCTTACCAGGCATCAATCACGGAACCCTCATGCTTTATTTGTCTAGATAAAGCCAATGTGTAGTATAAAATGTCTTTAAGATTTCACATCTCTTCAGATCTATCATCTTAAAAGTTACAGGAAATCGAGTAGTAAATATCACGTATTATGAATTTACTAATATATACCATAAATGTGACTGCACATTAACTCGCTACAGATAGACTTCAGAATATAATTTCAGTACCCTAGTGAGCAGACTTAATTAATAGACTTCAACTGCACTGTATGCAAGGTAGAAAATAAGTTTACACTCCTGAGGATCCTCACAATAGAATGAAACTGACATCTAGTACATCCTACAATTAATTAGTCGTATAACTAAGGACAATTAATGTTAACAGATTTAACAGTCATCAACACACCGAATCATTATAAACAGAACGATTTATAGCAAATCCACTTCGTAAGAGATGACTGAAACAGATTCCGATAAGCACCATGCCATGCTGAATACTACCTAGAAATAATATGATTTATTTCAACTATGCATATCTTCTCCAATCTAGTATTTGCATGAATCTAAGCAGAATATGTAATCTACAAATGAACAGTTAACTATTATCAGCTAATAAAATAATATATTCAATGTCAATGAATATATATTTCGTCTTCAATTGATTAACTTTCACATCGAAGTCCCTAATAGTACTGAATTCTAGAAACTCTGTGTATAATGATCCAATTCTACGGGTGATGAAATTCAACGCACGACCCTCGTAAAGCGATAAGACGATGCATCTTTAAACTAGGGCTTTGATTATTTGAATGTTCATAGGTACATTTCATGTCATTTTAAACTATCTGTAACATACCGTATTGAAGAAAATCATTAAGTAATGATAACTCTGGATGTATAGTTAGAACTCATTAGTAAAATATAACTACCACATTAATTACCGATACTTCATAAGTAAGTCATAGTGTAGTGTTAAGCTTAAGGATTAAAAGATACTTCACTTATTTTTACTACGATGAATCAAAGTACAGGTCATTACTTGTTAATGAAGTTTTGATTTTTCAGCTCAGAATCTTCAGTTACTTCTAATAACAACTACAAAAGTCTTCAAATGTTTTAGAAAACGTTTGCTAGAATTTTCATAACTAATTTCAGTGTAGTACTTATTACGGCGTTGATTTCGAGCCAGATAATGAAAGTTAATTTGTAGATAATTGTAGTTAGGAAATATTCATAAAAACATTTGCTTCATTTGTTAACTGTCGCCATACTCATTCACAATTAACATGTATTACTTCTAAGATTGTACAATTAACTGATAGAATGACTCAAGAATTCAAGTATTATAAAAATTTTCAGTAGTACGCATCCATTATCCCACCGTGAATTGTATTCATGACATTCAAAGCTTCTGTAAAAGATCTATACTTTATACCATTGAATTCTCATCTATTAGTTTACAGTGAACGTGTAACAAATAGATGATAGACAATAATCGAAATAGCCGACTTGTTTAGAGTTAGAAATCGAAACAAAACACGGATACTATCTCAGTTCTTTGAAGATCAAGGAGTTGTCTGAAAGTTATGAATTTGTTTATCAGTTGGATCATTGATACTCACTGATAATAAGTATCATACTAAAGTGAAGAAAATATAGGTTTATTGTCTTTTTGGTTTTCAGTGGTTGTTTAATCAAATGTCAGTTTTTTTTAATGTAAAACTACTAATCCAACATTCTCCATAATACACTGTAATAAATTGATTGTATTGGTTTAGCTGAAGTTTCACACGTTTTTTCTTAGACATCATTCAACTAATAGAAGTATGTTTTCATTCACGTGATTTGTAACTCGTCTATCCAACATGGTAGAACGCTACTAAAAGTTACCGTTAAGTGTAATTAATTATCGAATATTTTGAACAGATCTAATTTAGTTGTTACATAACACAGCATGAATTACTTTGAAAATTCAAGTGTTGACACGATGTCCACTTGACTATAAACAATTAAAACACATACGTATACAACTATAATGGTAAGAATAGAAAATAATCATTCATTTATTAATTAGATTAATAGAAGCTTGTATAACTTACATGTTTAATTCTAGGCTCAACAATTAATCTTCTTAACTCGTCTAATGCATGATTAATTCGTTGACGTCTACGTTTCTCTACTAAAGGTTTATTACGCTAATTTATTGAATATAAACAAAAAATAATAAGGATATGATGAATTCCATAGTAAATAAATAATCCATCTTAATGACGTGGTTAACTTTAAGTGACAAGAAAGGAGGTGGAGGAGGAGAGAGAGAACAAAAAAAAACACGGTAGCAACGTGTCATCACTGTATCCGAAGTGTGTTATATGGGAAACATGTAACAAAATTGTCAAGTGTTTCAAGTGCTTAACACTCATATAATACATAACAGTAGTTTATATGTTTCTAGAAGAAGTTGTGTGTACTAACATTTCCTAGTTAATGATATAAACTAAAGCCTTTTAAAATAGTCGGGAAATGTTACAAATAATTGTCGATAGTCTGTGAAATTTTTTCGTTGGTATTTTAACTTCATAAGTATATGGTTTATTTATTGATAAATGAGAATAATTATATTTTCAGTTCTATGTTATGAACTGAGAATGGTTGGGTGATAACAAAAGAAAAACTGGAAAGTACTTGATAGTTATATAGTCCTACCACACATCATCAAATGCAGAAGAAGACCAACAATATAGCAGCAGCTTCGGCAACAGTAGGCCTCAACATACACAAATTGAAAAGCAAGATCCTTCGATACAAAACAACAAACACTAACCCAATTACACTTGACGGAGAAATTCTAGAAGACGTTGAAACCTTTACATATTTGGGCAGCATCATCGACAAACGAGGAGGGTCTGATTCGGATGTGAAGGCGCGGATTGGTAAGGCAAGGGCAGCATTTCTACAACTGAAAAACATCTGGAACTCAAACCAACTGTCAGTCAATATAAAAGTCAAAATTTTCAACACAAATGTGAAGACAGTTCTGTTGTATGGAGCTGAAACTTGGAGAACTACGAAAAGTATCCTACAGAAGATACAAGTATTTATAAACAACTGTCTGCGTAGGATTCTTCGGATCTGTTGGCCAGATACCATCAACAACAACCTTATGTGGCAGAGAACTAATCAACTTCCAGTTGAGGAAGAAATTAGGAAAAGACGCTGGAGATGGATTGGACACACACTGAGGAAACCATCAAACTGTGTCACAAGACAAGCACTGACTTGGAATCCTAAAGGCTACAGAAACAGAAGAAGGCCCAAGAACACATTGCGTCGGGAATTGGAAACAGACATGAAGAGAATGAACAGCACTTGGGAAGAGCTAGAAAGGAATGACCAGGATAGAGTTGGTTGGAGAATGCTGGTGGGCGGTCTATGCTCCACTTGGGGTAACAGGCATTGATTGATTGATTGATTGATTGACCATAATAATTCTCATTAACGCGTGTCTATGAAATTGAACTCAGGATTTTCAGGCGTCGTAACGACAGCCTAACTTACAGACTAATTAGTTGGAATTTAATAGTTCACATTTGTAAATTTACTTAATTTGTGCTACCGTCATCTTGAATTTCATGGTTTTAATTCTTAATAGAGTTGTGTATGTACATCGTTGATGAACTCTATACTAAAACGAAACATCTACTCAATTATATTTAGTTTTCAGTGATTATTTAGCTGAAGTCATTCCATGATATGAAGCTTCAAATACAATGATCTCCATAACCGTCTATAACAAGGAATAAATTTTCTATCACATTTATCATGAACTGTCGTAAGTTAGAAAACCATTTTAAACATGATAATGCTTGTAACTTATTAAGTTATTAAAGGTGATATTATTATTATTATTATTAATTAATTTTCTAACTCCTATACAAATGGATACAGGATACTGTTCTACTCAGTATCAAAATTAATCCGAAATAGTTAAATGATGGTGGGCATTGATGATTAACAGGAGTATAGTTGATTATGTTATTCCCTTAATGAAATTATCTCTAAAATAATTATTCAACTGTAAACTATGTTAGTTGATGACATTGAATATTGAGATGAAAAGTATGTACTGTTTTAGTTCTAACTCATTACAACACATTTAAAAAAAGGCAGTTAACCGTCGTCATATAATAGGATGTAATGATTGAGTTCCCAGTCCGTTTAATTGTACAATGTACTTGTCACATAAGTTATGTACATTTCGACTAATTGTAACTATCTAATTCCTAATTGATTTAAACGATTATCATCATAGGTATTAAAACCAATATTATACATGTACCCTTAATATGCATTAGGAATACATAGTACACTTATTAGCAGGTAAGAATTTCTACAGATATAATCTGAAATTGAAAATATGCATGTCTCCACATCGTTTAACCTGTAAATCAACTACCGAAGTAATTTCCTTATTAGGCTGAACTTGTATATTCCGTTGGTTTGTTATAGACCGAAGCTGGTCAGTCCCTGTTGCCATATGTGCATCCTGAGCGGATTACCTCGATATAGCGAATTATTCAAAAGTATTATTTAAGTTGGATGAGTCCCAGACGGGACGAAACTCGCGTCCTGGATTCCACTTGCCAGTCACAATGCGAAGTAATTTTCTGTTAAAAACTTCCTTCAAATTCTTAGAGCAAAAGTTGCAATTTTAGTTGCTGCTGGAATCTTTAGGAAATAGACACTAACTATTCATTTTAAGATAAAATGATTTTGTATGGGCAGACATTGAGTCTAGTTGTTAATATTCGTCACAGATTGATTCTAATTGGGTACAAATAAAAGCCGAGGAGAACTGGTAAACTATTTCGTTCTAGTATGGGTCTCCTAAGCAGTGCATGCCCTTCATTCTTCGATTAATGAGAGTGGGAATCCTACCATTGGAAGCTGACTCAGTGGTTCAGATGATTAAGCATTTGTCGTGAAACCTTAAACCTTTAGGTTCAATTCCTTGACAGACTCGAGGATGACCACTTCTAAGGAGTCGCACACTAAGAATAAACAGTTGTTTAGTGCTTCCTGTTTTTCAGTAGTACCTAACTGATATCACTATGTGACAAAGATAAACAATCAAACTGAAATCCATAATATTGAAACTCAACTATATGATATATATATATATATATATATATATATATATATATATATATATATATATATATATATATATATATATATATATATATATATATATATATATATATATATATATATATATATATATATATATATATATATATATATATATATATATATATATATATATATATATATATATATATATATATATATATATATATATATATATATATATATATATATATATATATATATATATATATATATATATATATATATATATATATATATATATATATATATATATATATATATATATATATATATATATATATATATATATATATATATATATATATATATATATATATATATATATATATATATATATATATATATATATATATATATATATATATATATATATATATATATATATATATATATATATATATATATATATATATATATATATATATATATATATATATATATATATATATATATATATATATATATATATATATATATATATATGCCCGTTGCACAATTGTGACTGTCTGGACACAGTAGCCTAGTGGTGAACGCGGTAGCGTTTGACACAAAGCGGACTGAGTTCGAATCCCAGTGTGAACATCAACATTGGGATGCAGGTACATCCAGCCGATGAGTCCCAAATAGGACAAAACGCGAGTGCTGGATTCCGCTTGCCAGTCACAATCCAACTTCAATACATATATGAAGTGTAATATTTGAAAAACTAATTAAATAGTTTAACTAATAATATAACTATGAACATTATTACTCAATGAAAAATTTTAATGAGCATATAGTACATAGTTAGTAACTTACTTTTTTCCAGCTTGATTGACCTACATGTAAATGTGAATTAGATTGAATATTCTCAGTTGTAATGCTCATTTCATTAGGCATAGTTAAACGTTGTGATCCGTACATACTAAATGGTGTTGATGTATACATTCTTGTGTAGACAATAAAATGTTTATGATTTTTATTATTTTTCTATGCTGAAAATAAAAACCAATTAATTAAAATGAAATTTATTTATAATGCTAACTAGAGGGTGGGATTATTATGTAATTGTCAATTGATGATTGATTGGTTTTCTTAAAGAACACTGGAAAAAACCCAATATTATGTAATCCGATCTCATCTTATATGTATATATGTGTGTGTATGTGTATATGCATTTTACACTACTACATTTGGGACGGGGGATGATTGAATTTGCCTAGTCGTTTTTTGCACAAAGTCACACGTACACACATGCACACATATATAATTGTGCTAGTTAATTAAAATTATTCTCTCAATTTTGATTTGTTAAATTAAACAACAGTAATAATGATTGTTACAAGTGTAGAAATAATCTATCAGAATAATGCTGAATGTCACATTTTTTTGACACGTGGTCAATATCAGCTTACTAATGGCTAACTTCTGAAGGTTATTCCTGGAGTTCTAGTGAGAAGACATGACTAGTGGAGTTCAAATAATGTTGGGGTGTGATCGAGTTGCCCACCAATAGTAATAGAATGTGTTATTCAATTATATAACGAAGTGATTGAGTTAGAAGTATCAACCGTTGAAAGCTGGCTAAGTGGTCTAATGGTTAAGTGCTCTTAATGGAGCCTGAAGTTCTAGGGCTCCATTTCTTGCTGGAGTAGTTGATGTGCATTGTTGAAGGCTCGTATAATAAGACAAAACAGTTGTCTAGAGTTTCTTGGTCTTCAAAAGTTTTCTAATTCTAACCAATTTGTGATATCGAATTCTAATTTACCGATCCCTACTACATTTAATTGTAATTTTTATTAGTTATTTCGTTGTAAAGTAGTATATATAAATCATTCATATCCGTGAACTAATATTATTTGGTAAACCATCGTAGTGTTGTCTCGTTATCATTCGAGGCTCCTCATCGATGAGCAACAATGACTTCACATAGATCCCACGTTGAAGACTAATTTAATTTTATCCTGATATGTATGTTATTTTCACTCTGTTTATGATGAAAACAATTATCGAATGTAAAATGTTTATGATTTTTATTATTTTTCTATGCTGAAAATAAAAACCAATTAATTAAAATGAAATTTATTTATAATGCTAACTAGAGGGTGGGATTATTATGTAATTGTCAATTGATGATTGATTGGTTTTCTTAAAGAACACTGGAAAAAACCCAATATTATGTAATCCGATCTCATCTTATATGTATATATGTGTGTGTATGTGTATATGCATTTTACACTACTACATTTGGGACGGGGGATGATTGAATTTGCCTAGTCGTTTTTTGCACAAAGTCACACGTACACACATGCACACATATATAATTGTGCTAGTTAATTAAAATTATTCTCTCAATTTTGATTTGTTAAATTAAACAACAGTAATAATGATTGTTACAAGTGTAGAAATAATCTATCAGAATAATGCTGAATGTCACATTTTTTTGACACGTGGTCAATATCAGCTTACTAATGGCTAACTTCTGAAGGTTATTCCTGGAGTTCTAGTGAGAAGACATGACTAGTGGAGTTCAAATAATGTGGGGTGTGATCGAGTTGCCCACCAATAGTAATAGAATGTGTTATTCAATTATATAACGAAGTGATTGAGTTAGAAGTATCAACCGTTGAAAGCTGGCTAAGTGGTCTAATGGTTAAGTGCTCTTAATGGAGCCTGAAGTTCTAGGGCTCCATTTCTTGCTGGAGTAGTTGATGTGCATTGTTGAAGGCTCGTATAATAAGACAAAACAGTTGTCTAGAGTTTCTTGGTCTTCAAAAGTTTTCTAATTCTAACCAATTTGTGATATCGAATTCTAATTTACCGATCCCTACTACATTTAATTGTAATTTTTATTAGTTATTTCGTTGTAAAGTAGTATATATAAATCATTCATATCCGTGAACTAATATTATTTGGTAAACCATCGTAGTGTTGTCTCGTTATCATTCGAGGCTCCTCATCGATGAGCAACAATGACTTCACATAGATCCCACGTTGAAGACTAATTTAATTTTATCCTGATATGTATGTTATTTTCACTCTGTTTATGATGAAAACAATTATCGAATGTAAAATGTTTAGTAACTAAGGTGCAACTTGTAGTTGTTCCAGCCTCTTTTGAGCTTTTTAGCAGCATTTACAATTTATGCTACAAAGAATTGAACTCATTATAAGAAAGAGTTTAAGAAAAGAAAGTACGGACATGAAAATATAGAAAGTAGAGATACTGGAAACCTTTCAAGTGATGTACAAGATAAACATATCATAAGTCGATTGTATTTATCAATCAGATACTGCTACATTATACATTTTTCTCCTAATCATAAATGATTAGTTACAAAATTTTATCGCACTTTCTATTGTTGTCCCTATTCAGTTCTTACTGTTACCAAGAAAAGCGCTTGTCCTCTCCTGGAAATCATGTATACAGTAAAGGATTTTCTTCAGTTTATCTTTTCATCCTAAGCATAAGGGATCTAACACATTACTTTAAGAACGTGCTTCTTAAACCTGTGAATACACTTTTCACGAATGTGATAAAAATTTGAGTCTAAGTTAAACTTTAACTGAATACTAGTTGACTGTATTTACTCATAGTAGGACAAGTTTGACAATTTTTGTCACGAAAGTAATTATGTAATTCGTATCACTGGCCGATTACAGCTAGATAATCATTGAAAACCAAGAGGTATTAGATAGCTGTTGTGTCATTCTATGGACTTCATGTAAAATATATGCTACTCGCATATCACCGGTATTAAATGGTTGTCACACAATATCGTAAATGGATTAATACTGTCAGTTAAAGCCGTTTCCGTGGTTTAAAGTTTAAGCTCTCGTCCTGAAAGGGTCATGGATTGACAATGATGAGAAATCTTAAACTGAGACGATAGTGTAATCCAGTACTTCCTAGCATTTTATTGTTGTCTATTGCTAGCCACTTCATCATTGAGACCTAACCTTTAAACACACTCAACGTACCCACTAAATTAACAAAAAAGTCAGTTGATCTTTGAATCTTTTGTCCAATATTCTGAAAATGAAATCATTATACGAGCTAAAATGTATCCGTTAATAGCTGGGATGTATCGATGATTGTATGGGAAGGTTTCTAATTTTTTCATATTTAATATAATACTAGCTGTTACAAATCTCTCTTATGAAAATTCTTTATCTGAGCTCATTAGAAAGTATTCATTGATTGAATACAAAACCGGCTAATGATGGCAGGCACAACTGAAAACCAGGGCTCACTGGAAAGCTGTTTATCGTATTAAGATACACCTCAGCAGTGCGCATCTTAGATTCTGCCCCAGAGGCTTCAGTTTGGTGGAGACCTAACCCACTGTACCGATGAGCCAATATCTAACGGTAGAAATCCCACATCTACCAATTAGCTGTCCAGCGCTCCCTGGTATTCAATTGTACCCTGTCAACATCAGTCTGTGTCATATTCAGTCAACTAAAAATGCCAATTCCCACAAACCATCTCGATTCATCAGAAATTGTTCAGTATATCGAGAACTGAAATGGACGATAGTAAAGGCATGTAATAAAATGTAACAACTTGATCATCTTATTTTAACAACTACATAAATATTGTGGTAAGATGTTGATGATGTCAGACCCATGAAACAGTTATTCATTAAGAAAATTAAATAGTAAGCGTTGTATTGACTTTTACACGTTGATTTTCGATTAACAATCATCACGACTAATTTAATTTAATGAGTAAACTTTAGTTGTACTTCCGTCACAAATTGATGGAAGTGGGAATTCTACCATTGGATGCCGACCCAGTGGTGCAGATGGTTAGGAGTTCGTCGTCAACCCGAAGCCCCTGGTGCAGAATCTGGGGTGAGCACTGCTGATGAGTCCCACACTAGGATGGAAAAGCTGTCCAGTGCTCTCTGGTTTTCAATGGTACCCTGCCAACATTAATCTGTGACATTTCTAATCAAATTAGTTGTACTCATTGTATTATTTCAATTTAATTATTACATAATCATTGTTCGTGTCAACTTTTTTTGTGATGTTTACACAATTGGTGATTTTCCTAATGAGTCACTGAATTTTTGTTGATATGTACATACACATGAGTTGTGTGCTGTTCATTCGTTTTCCGGGCCATTTTGAATTACAACTTTCCTATTAACGTTGGACTTCTCGCAGTAGTTAGCAGGTTGGAGGACAGAGAATAGTTTAGCTGCATTCAGTATCATTATTTCTCGTTTCGTCCTTATCATCATCTGACAATAATATCTGTATTCCGGAAACATACGGCGCAGATAGTAAGTTGGTTGTAGAGGTTGTAAGTCGACTGAGATGGTTGGGTGATATATTATTCATGACTAGTCAGTGACAACCATGATGAGCGATATTGATTGATATTTGAGTAGGATGAAAAGAAGCTAGGGATATCAAACCAAAATTTGACATTGGTCCATGAAATCACTGACTCCTGGTGTGACTCGAATTGGTAGATCCAAACTACTTTAGGGTTTGTGTTATTGTTGTAATTAATGGTTGGAGACTCTGGTCGACATGCTGGTGTAAGTGCACCTACTGTCTGTCTTCTCCTAGGTCATAACATTTCCATACTAGCATACCATTCCTGCCATGAATCGGCTTTTACTCCTCGGACCATATTTTATATGTCCACACTTTATTATTATTGTGATTGAATTAACTACTACTTTCACTAATTTGGTGTTCATCTTTCTGTGTTGGTGAAGTGCGGAAACTTAGACGGACGCATACATATCCCACATACATATATACATACAATGCTTAATCAATTTGAAATTATGGCCTTGGTTGTAATGCTTAAATTCGCTGTTTTGTTTTTTAATACAATACGTAGCATTATCCTTAATTATAAATAAAGCAGGATTATGGCTGCCAAATACATTCCTGGAAACATTTTATCCAATTTTGAACTAATCACCTAGGTTCATTTATATCCCAGTGTTAGTAATCACATTGGCATTCAAACTTTACTAGTTTTTATGAAAGCCATCCGATTCTATCCAGTACTAAACTACCAAGTCTGGATAAAGATATTTATGTAACTGGTATATCTGTAGAATTTAAAGGCACATATATTATACTGTTGATGATGGTATGGATTGTATTTCCTTTTCTAGACACAAGCCAACATTATTCGTAAATATGAACTACCGCTTTGTTGACACAATTTATTTAGGACAAGATTTAAACGCCTTCAAATTACTATTTCAGCTTCTTTAATTATTATCTGTCAAATACAGGTTTCTACTGCATCTTTCGTTTTAGACAAAGTGTAAGGTGAATGATTATATGAGTTATAACGATGTTTGTACTAAGAAATCATTTGTTCAAACTATCAATGGTACTTAAATTATAACTAGCTTACTGTATAATTATCCTGGATAATTTGACTGTTCCAAATCACTATAAAGTTATACCTCATACTAGGCGTGGGAAAATTTTAGATTATAAAAGAAATACATACGAAAAATCTGTTCCTAAGTTGATCAAATTAAACATGACATTCATACGGTTGGTTATTTATCAAAAAGAACAAAAAGATTGAAGTAAAATTATGATAACGGAACAGTGAAAATCTTTAAAAGTGAAGTTACATGACAAGTAAGGCTTCAGTGAAAGTTACTAATCAAAGTCTTTAAATTAATTTCTTCATTTTAAACGCATCATTTTGGGAAAATAGGCTTGACTGTAATTATGATCTACTACTACTACTGCTAAGACTATTGTACAGCTTCCACTTTTATCATAGATACCAGAAAATTTAGAAGAGATTTGGTTGCTATGTTTTGTGTCATGAAAAATGTGGTCTTGGTAGGGAGAGAATGACTGTTTATTTAGTCTAATTTTTTAAATAGTAGTCAAGACAACAGTAAACATTCCTGAGTTCAGATAAGTTTACAGACTACTGTGAACTACACTAGTGAGTAGATTCCGTTGACATGGTTTATGTGCTTAATGTCAAGAAAAGAACAGTAAGCTATTTCAGGTTACTGAGATAGCAGATTAAGTCTAAGTTTAACTACTGTTTCTTAGGATTTTAACAATAACAATTACTCTCCCGACTGTTGTTACACTTTAACACCTGAGTAAGATGAAATTTGATGGCTAGTTATAGTTTTCCCATATCTGAACTAGAGCTAAATTACTGGATTAATCAATATCTAGCGTAGTCTCAACTAGCAGATAAAATCATCCGGTAAATAAATAGCTTAGTACAAACATCTTAAATTATGAGCCTGATTTGAAATTCTAAATTTAGTATTAGTTCCTTCAAGATTGCTAACATTTCTTGCTGACATGCGCCAACTGGCATGAAACTTAGGTTTAGGGTTACCAGGTAAGTTCATTCAACTGTCTGTCTAACTACTCGCTATAATCACCAACTTTAGTCAGTTTTACTATGACAACACCATTAAACAGTAATTCTCCAGTGGATACCTGTTTTGGATAAAGAACATTGAACAAACATGGTAACATGATTATATGCATTAAAGTAATAAGTCATTCCATATAGTTGATATAAGCACACTAATTGTTTAACCTTAACATGATATATGCCAATAATAGTGTCAAACTAGTAAACTTTTACCGTTAACTTATACAATGAATACACCAAATTAATTAGATTCAATGTAGTTAACCAACTTATTAAGAGTGATAGCATTCTGAAAAGTCTGTATTCGTTAAACTAAACTCTTACATTTATTCTTCAATATCACTATTATTACTAGCTTGATGCAGTATTGTGTACTTGCTATTCTTCACTGTCAATTCATAGCCCATCTCGTAGTCTACATCCTCACAGAATATTTCCATTATCATCAATATTCACACTTTTACTATGTTAATTATTACTGTCTCCGAACTGTATTCTGTTATGCGAATATTATTATTATTATTATTATTAGTGTATTTAGACGATATACATCAATTTACTGATGTATTCAGGTTATTATAAAGATAACGGTACGTTATTCTAAAAGACATTCACTGTTATTTATTTCAATTCAGCTTTAAGTACAAATTTATTAAAAACGGAGAGGGACAAAATGGCATAGAAAGGAATATTCGCAGGTAAAGGTACATTAATTAAACAGCTTTTATCGGAAATAATCTTGTAAGTAAATAATTTTCCTTTTTACGTAGTGTAAGGGAACTGAAATTTACATAGAAAGTGACAGCAATGCATCGCCAGGAGCGTTTTGGAGTGGTTAATATCGTATAAAGTGAAGAAATTTCAAGCAATTGTCCTATTAGTTGGTTGAATTCGTCGCAGATCGATGTCGGTAGAGCTCCAGTAAAAACTAGGGAGCAATGGATAGCTGTTTCGTTTCTTCAGAATTCCATACCCTTGATCTCCCCAGATGAACCAAACCCATAGCCTTCAGGTTGGCGGATACCTAAGACCACACACCACTGAATCAGTATTTTATGGCAGAATTTTTATTTTCATCAATTCGTGATATAGCGCGATGGTCATCGGTGATAACTGTCTCATTCACCTCAGGTCTGAATCCTATCAGCCACTACTTCTCAACAGAACTTCAGAAACATCTTGTAGATGGTCACTGGTGAGCAGATTACTGTAACTGAATTGAGGTGGTTTGATGGAGATAAGTACTAAAACGAAGAGTCCTATACTAGGACGAAACAGCTGTCTAATGTCCCCTAGTACCCAATGACAATCCACTAACATTATTCTGTGACGAATCCAAACCACCCTACTTCAATTGTTCTGTTAGAAAAGGAATCATAATAGGTAACTTACGAATACGAGAAATGGACATAATAGCACAGGAAATTTTACTTACATTTGGCATAAAGTTATCTACAAATAGCCAGAAGAAAATCAAAAACAGTGTGCACAGAACGAAAATGAAAATATCACAAATGTAATAAACTGAGTGACAATAGTTTGAGCCTATCTAGATAGTGTTAATAAGGATAAAACAACTGTTCAGTGCCAGTTCCTGGTTTGAAGTGATAGTCTAGCTAATTTAAACTCATATCAATTACAAGTTAAAATAATGTCAACGAACAAAAAAAGAAGTGTACTAAGTGACAGCTATATTCATGCATTTCACATAATCCACTGTCTATTTCTACTTCATTCAGATTTCTTCCTCTCTTCCCCTTCTGATTAATTCTTTTCTTTCTAGGTATTACTGTCGGTAACAACTTTTACGTTGAATTTTTAGTTCGAAGCATATTAAACTATCCATTTTCTTTCCACCCTGAAGTGTTCATTAACATAAGTTGCATCCACAAACATTTATTTCTGTATTCTGTATTCGTCGAATTAACAATCACCTTTTTCATTACCTTTATCGACGTTGTTTCACATTAAAGTATTTTTGTTGAACATCCATAATAATTCATTTTAGTCCTTTATTTCTACCAGGAATGATCAGTCTCTGTTGTTATACGTGTGTCCTAAGTAAATTGCCTCGATACGATGTCTTTTTAGTTATGAATAAAGTTGGACTGTGAATGACTAGTTGGGACTGGAAGATGTTTCGTCCTAGTTGGATCATGTTAACTGAATATACCTGAATCCAAGTGTTTATGTTCACACCGGTTCTCAAACTTACTTCATTTGTGTCAAATGCCGTACTGGGATGACAGTACGTACAGTTGACGAGTCCCAATAGGACAAAACGCCCATCCACCTGCTAGCCACAATTCGGAATTAATCATGCCCTGTCTTCCATTATGCTACACTTATCCTGCTATACTGATTATGCTTCTTAAATTAATATATACCTGTTTTAATTTTAGGCAAAAACTGTGAATATTTGTGTATATAGTATCTGTGTGCATGCGTAGTTATTGTCATCATTACTACTGACTTTAAACATGGCCGTTTCATTTGCTGTAGAAGCACTTCGAGGTTACGTTTACAAAAGACAAAAGATATCCACTTTTAATAAACCAATGAACTTACGATTTGAAGAATTCTGACAACAGTAGTTCATACCTTATCAGCACAATAACTCGCCCTACCCTCCGCCCATTGTATGATAGCTACATACTGGATTTACAAACTGTTTACATTAACCGTTAATAATAATACCTAGGTGAGTTTATTGCATTCACATGGAAGTTTAGCATGATAATCATTCCAGTAGCCATGAATCAGATATAGACTTATGTCAGAAAAAAACATATAATCCAACCTAAATCTTGTAACAATTACCATACTGAACATATTTTCTGGGTATTAATAAGAAAGTAAAAATGAGTCAATATGATGAGAAACATTATTTCCGTAGAAAAAAAAAATTATACTAGTCATTTATAGAAGATTGAAAATTTTAAATAAACAGTCCAACACTAGTTTCTCTCGAAAATTTAATTATTCAAGGGATTCATTATGATGTCTACACCAAAAGACATAAAGTAACCTTGGTAACGGAATGACAAACACAAACTACCTAAGTCAATCCCCTATTTGATAATTAGCTGATTTATATTTATCAAGACCTTATGGTATTAGGAAGATTACCTGATATGATAATAAGGAGAAGCATTTAGTGTCAGCGTTATTTTTACCACAGTTATTTTTTACGGGAAGGAGTTTCTAACTCCATGCTTAACCCTCCAGCATTATATTGGTATAGGATTGACAGTAACTCTAGAAGAGCTCCAGGAGGTGTAATAAACAAGAAATGTAACCTCAAAAAATATAATCGTTTCCAAATATAAAACTTCATGTAACGGAACTGGTCATGATCACACTTTATTCTGTGCACAACCAAACCTTATGTTGTTTTAAGTAGGGAGAAACAAAAACAATACAGTTGATTTGGATAGATTCTAGTAGAAATAACTTTGACTTGTGCATATCACTTAGATGAATAAGTCACTAAGAAATCATTCATGAATGACAGTTTCAACCATTTTTCTGTTTTGTTAAAGTATACAATCTAACTCTCTGAATTCAAGCATTACATGTTGATAACAAACAATTATCTGTAAATGAGAATTTTAACAGTGTAACAAAATACCATCTGATAGGATTCACCAACATTTATTATCATGAACAGATTATTTGTCAAAATGAATAAATGAAAAATAAAGAAGTTATCTGTTACCATGGTTACATGAGAATAACATCAAAATGATTATTGTTATTAGATAATTGTGTCGATTCTCATCCGAGTGAAGTATAATTTGATCAATTCATAATTGAAACATTTTTGCTTAAAATAAATATTTTCTTAGACAACATTTAATAATATTCATCATAATATTTCATTGATATGATATTGTTACATATCTAGGTTGTTAAGGGATGTTTTACTGGTTAGTTGCGAAGTACACAAATTCTTTTAATTCATCATCTACAGTAACCAAGATTAGATTTGAATTCATCGTATTTTGTGAACTAGATTATGTACTGTAAAGTGGTGAACACTTTTTAATGTTTTATTAATCAAACGTAACTGCATACTAACGATTCTGCATTAGATTGAACCCAACATTTTCATATCCTGTAGTTAGTATATTACTATGACAAAATAATTGCTAATGCTCTTTGTTTAATTTAATCTCTAAGTCATGATGATTTGTGATAAAAGTCATGATAGACTGGTGATTAACAGTTAGATGAAGTGTGAATTAAGAAAGAAAATTTTCTTTGTCCAATGTTATACTACTTAAGTTGACACTTATAGTGTAACCGAAAGCTTACTTCTACATGAATTAGACATTAATGATGTCGTCCAGTATGACAATAAGTGCTTTGAAATTAAATCAAGTGAATGTATTTGATATTCATGTATTCCTTATGAACAACTACCAAAAAATGTATCTAAATCCGAATTTTTATACTAAGTTTTCTAAGGCTGAAATGTTGAGAATGTTGAGTACATGTTAACTAACTTGCCACCTACTTACCTAATAAACTAAATAACTAATTGACTAGTTAGCAAACTAACCACCTAACCAACTAGAAAACGAATTAATTATCTAACTAAGCGACTAACTAACTGTAAACTTCCACAGTTGCACTGTTCATCATTTACATTTATACGAAGTGTTTAGTTTGACTGACAACTGATTTCATGTCAACAATACACGTAAGTTATCAGTTTCCATTGCAGATACTGATAATTCCTAGTGATTAACTAAGATAAAACACTTTTTTGCAAATCAATCATAGTGTATTATTTGGCGTGGATAGGATGTGTAACCAGTTTTTTTAAAGTGTGTTAACTGATTATTAACTGATTACATTTTTGGTAAAACTGTTTAGCAGATAATATGTTTGGATTATTACTGATTATTTGTAGTTCTGGACAGCAGCAACAAGAAATTATAAATTGTTATGCTTAACTGAATAACAGCTGAAAATGTTAGTGTCTATCTGTAGTCGGTAGTTTTGTGAATAAGATGAAAGAAAATAGACAAAACTGATAAACTCTAAATTTAACGAAACATGTATCCTGGATTAGATGACTAGGCTCAATCAAAATATACTAAATCTTGTGGCACAACACTTTAATAAAATAATCTGTTCAGGATCTACATTTGGCAACATATACTGTTCAGTTTCAATCTTGAATATCTACGACAAGAAGTTATAAACCTTTGGTAGTACTGATTAGTAATTTCTAGCAGTTATTTAATATGACACCTAAGACTCGTTTTTCACACAAAAACCTAATCTAATGTTCAGATTAAAGTTAACAGATAAACGCATTTAACGTTGTTTAATAACAAAACCGTAGAAACTAAGAAGAAAATTCACTGAATGGAAACTCACTATTTGAAACTTCATCCTGGTTCATCTTACTACGAAACTCCCGAACATTCGCTACGCAACCTGAAGTCCCTTTGTTCGATCCCTGACAAATCAAAGGTGCAGAATCTTAATAAATTCCATACTAGACAAAATCGGCTGTCTAGGATTAGATGGTCAGTTAGTAAGATAAATTATCGTCGACTGGATCTAATTTTCAAAAACTTTAACTAAATATAAATATTGTTCCTCTTCAGGTTTAACTAACAGATAACTGGTTAGCTTAAATTTAATCTTTCAGTAGGCCTACTGGATAACAGATACTTTTACATTTAATAGATTGTTAAGCCTATAGCGTTTGAAGGTGAAGTATTTTATTCTAACAATATATGTCGTATCACATATATTTCAGTCCTCCATATATATGGGCTAAACAGAATACTGTTTAATCTATATCAAATGAAAGTTAGAACGATCTAACTACAAAGGACCTATGTAACAACAGTGCCCAAAATTACATGGAATTTCAATTTAATTCAAAGCGACATCAACTCACCTCTCTTAATAATTAACTGAACTTAAAGAAATGCTGAATATTAGTTCTTCGTGGCTTTGAACTTTTTACAATTGGTATTTCTTCATTAGTCAATACAAGATTAAATCAAACACCTAAATATCTTGCAATCAACACCACAATCTAAAGTCATTAAATTCATCAGGAAATTGAAAATTCTTAGGTTGTACGTAATTAAAAACAGTGACAACTGAATTCCATTTCTTTTCTTTGAAAGTATTCTGTTCGTTAGGTGAATCTAAGATACTCTTGTCTATCTTATCTGAGGTTTCTAAAGTTGTAATTTTTGATATAAGTAAGTAAAACCATTTCATATGCTGCAACAAATCGTTCATTCTATTCGTTATTATACCCATATGAATGTTTCGATTAATTCATATAACTGTGTTGAACTTCTTCTTTCTCACCTCATTAGTTGACTGACCATCTTATTTATGATATCACGAAATTCCATTTTACAAAATTACCTACTATAATTCTAAGAAATTCCTATTGCAATTATTCATTAGTAAATACCTACATTCTAGTTATTAATGTATAATTTTACAGGGTTACAACTAAATCTAGTGAAATGTAAATAAAACATTCATTGACTGGGGGGTGGGTGGGACAATCATCTACGTTTTCGATATACAGAAGTCATCTATTAAATTAAATGAAAATATTATACAAGTTGGATCGTGACTGGCAAGTGGAATCCAGGACGCGCGTTTCGTCCTATTCGGGACTCATCGGCTGAATGTACCTGCATCCCAATGTTGATGTTCACACCGGGATTCGTACTCAGTCCGTTTCGTGTCGAGCGCAACCGCGTTCACCCCTAGACTACTGAATCCAGACAGTCACACTTGTGCAACGGGCACATTGGTATTAGGATAAACTTGTATATTCCCGTTGATTTGTTATAGACTGAAGCTGGTCAGTCATTGTTATACAAGTATATCCTAATAAATGGAAACGTCTATTGAACCAGTTTTACGCTTACTTCATACAACGAATTCATTAAGTTGCTCTGTACAAATCAATAAACCAAACATATCGATTATTATTATTGATAGTATCAATTTGAAACTGATCATATTTATATATAAAATGTAATCAATATTCAATATCATCATTATGTAATATGCTTAACTTAGGGAAATTTATACAATAATCTAAAATTGTCTATTATATCACTATCCCCAAAATAGAAGTTATTATTATTTCTTTAATTGAATTCTCATTCACTTGAATTAATTAGTTGAAATTATATAATAATTTCAATTTGTACATATGGATTTCTATGAAGAAGAAATTGTTTCCACATCAACATCAATTGATAATAAAAGTATTTTACAAGTAAGTTAATGTTTTCTGTTCATTCAACATAAATTAGTACTAAAGAATATCATATGAAATATTAAGAGTAAATCTTGAATACATAGATATTTATTTCGAAATCTATGGAAAGATCAAGCTTGAACTATGATAATTGCTGGTAATTAAGCAAAACTTGTGACCAAAATGAGTAAAATAAAAGGTTGAGTATCTTGTTTATTTGGTATGAATCTTAATTCATCAGTCTTTGCTAGCTGGTGTATGCTTTTTGAACAGGAATAGCTCATAAGTATGATTTAAGTTAGATTATAGTTGTAGAATCAGAAAGTTGTGAGCTCGATTCTTTAGTGGAGAATCTCCTACTAAGATAAGACAGTTGTCCAGTTTCAGTTACTGGTTCTAAGTAGTTGTTTAGACTACAATGTATGATACCAAATACAAATTCAACAATCTCCACAGTATTCAGTCACAGTATATTTAGTAACTGTCATCTAGTTATCTTGTATTATAAACGAAACATTGTATCAATGTTTTAATACTTCAATGTAAACAACATAGAACAAATTCAAAATATTCAATGTACTGAAATAACAATGAAATCATTTTGAAATTTAACTTCATGACTAAGATGGTAAAAGGTGACCAGTCACTCAAATTAATGCCTGTTACTCATCGTGGAGCATGGGAAGGGGAATCGACTAGCGTTCTCCAACTAATTCTGTTTTCAATTCTCCTTTTTAGTTCTTATCAAGTGCTGTTCATTATTTCCATGTCCGCCTCCAATTCCCGGCCTTATACGTCCTTTGGTATTCTTCTTTTCCTTTGCCTTCAGGATTTCGTTAGTGCAAAGTTCCTGTCTTGTAACATAGTTTGATAATTTCCTCAGTGTGTATCCCATCCACCTCCAGCGTCTTTTACTAATTTCTCCCTCGACTGTAAGTTAGCTTGTTCTCTGCCACAGAAAGTTGTTATTGATGGTACCTGGCCAGCAGATCCTAAGTATCTTGTGCAAACAGGTGTTTATAAATCCTTGTATCTTATGAAGGGTGCTTTTCATTGTTCCCTGTCCAAGTTTCAGTTACATACAATAGAACTATCTTCACATTTGTATTGAAAATTCTGACTTTAATGTTAGCTGACAGCAGGTTTGGATTCCAAATTATTTTCAATTGTAAAAATACTGCTAGTACCTTGCCAATCCGCGAGAAGTGAACTGGTTATTTAATGTAGAATACAAGTTACTTGTAAAAGTTATAAAGTATGAATAATTTCAGTAAAATTATAGGAACATAACAAAGTTTTACTATGTAATTCATTGTTTTTTTCTTATAGTCGTCAACTAATTCTTATGATCATTGGATATTGAATGATTCTTTACATTCACCTTGGCCAACAATTGAAGTAAATCAACTAGCATATTTAATAAATCAAATGAAGCCAGTATTCTCTAAGTCACAGCATACATTATCATGTTCTACTCATTCTATTTCTACAAATTCTACATCTTCAAAATTTCTAAATACAAATGATGATCAATTAAATATGCATAGTAACAATAGATTAAACCATGTTGTACAAAACGTCAATGATAAACAGAAACTTTTGAATCATAAGAAAAATTACAATTTATCTAAATTGAAGATATTACATAATCATTTAGTTATTATCGATTGTCGGTATCCATATGAATTCAATGCTGGTCATATTTATCATGCTATTAACTTATTTGATTGGCCACAATTTTATGAATATTTTTTTGGTGTAAAACAATCCATTAAAACTACAAATACTACTTTTAAAAGACTAACAACACCAGTATCTAATATGCCTATTCAACCGAAACCATCCAATACTCTATTTGTATTACATTGTGAATATTCTACAAAACGTGCACCAGAATTATTTCTTCTTTTACGTAATTATGATAGAACATTACATTTCAATTCATATCCTGCTATAAAATATCCATTCGTTTATATACTACATGGTGGTTATGCTGCATTTTACAAAGAATATCCTAATTTATGTGAACCTAGCAGTTATTTACAAATGCATAGTAGACCAGATCTTTTAAGTATCTGGCGTAAACATTGTAATTTAGTAAATAAACAATCAACAAATTACATTTTACAATCATATGAAGATAACCATTCAAATAGTAAACATCCAAAATTAAACACTAATTTATCATTCAGAAATATTGACAACTGATTATAATGACTAAAAAAGATCTATTTCTATTAATCATTTTAATTAGTGTATGACGTAATAGTATCCTGATTTCTACAGAAATGAACTCTACATAATATAAATTAACTTAATGATAAATTAAGTGCAATATTACTTATTTATTTATTAGTAGACAATAAAATTAAACAAAAATATTACCACCTAACTTGAATTGATTTATTGATTACCATTGGTATGATTATTTTATTATAACAACAAGGATAATTTATATTAAAAAGATATTTTACAAACTATAATTAAATAGAACAATGTAATTTATAGTATAAATGATTCTTTGAGAATGAATAATTTTTGTTTTAATTGCATCAACTTGGAAATATTTTTATTTTAAAGTTTTACTACTTATTTACTACTTAATTAAATAGAATTTATAAAGAAACATAAAAATTAAGAAAAGTATGAGTTAAAATGACTTTGATGGTATTAAATTAGTTTGTTTTCTTAAATAAAGATACGTTGATGCATACAATTATTTATTGAATGAACTCTTAGATAAAGGGCTCGGAATACTTATTTACTACTACTACTACTACTACTACTACTACTACTACTACTACTACTACTACTACTACTACTACTACTACTCTACTACTACTACTACTACTACTACTACTACTACTACTACTACTACTACTACTACTACTACTACTACTACTACTACTACTACTACTACTACTACTACTACTACTACTACTACTGTTATTAGTAATAATAACAAGTTCTTCATTCAGTAGTAAGTGTTAAGTTTATTATCTATTTTTCTATGGACAATATTTTAGCAAGTCACTTATTTACTCCACCGATTTCTCAAAAGGTATAAAAGACCATAGGGCGTTACAAAGAGATGATATGTGCATATATTTTTAAATATTTCTAAATATTCAATAAACTGAATGGTTATATAATTAATTTCTTCAAGTACGTATCTGAGTATATGTTACGTCATATAACAAATTATCAAAAGTTATTTAAACTACTCGAGTTTCACATGAAGCAAGTCAAAATAGCAGTCATTAAAATGTAATAATAGAAATATTAAAGATAATTATCAATACGACGGATATTTAGATGAACAATAAGTGGTGACGGTAGATTCTAAAACAATTAGATAATTTAGTTGGCTGGATATCTCACAGGCCAATGTTGGTAGGATACTACTGAAAACAAGGGAATAGTTGACAGCTACTTTATCCTAGTATGAGACGCTTTCGCGGTACACACCATTTATTTTCTCAAGCAGAATCCAACCCAGGGCCTTCAGGTTCGCGAACGCCTGACCCTCTGCACCACTGGAACAGTGAAAACTGGTAGAATTCCCACTCCTATCAATTTGTTATATGGAAGATTGGAACAAAAGAAAATAAGAGAAGTGGGGTGAGTACTAAGATCATAATAAATTCACATGACGATACTAACTAAGCAAAATAAAAGCTTGTGCAATAGTTAGGGAAATATATTTTCATCAATATAGATCTATAGTTAGGCTAACTCTTACAACTTCCTCATCTCGTAGTATGTATGTAAGACAAAAAATTGCTTAGTACTATATGCGTTCTATTGTTAGTATGAATTCTAAAGTATCTGAAACTCGTTCTCCGATAAGGATGTGAATGAAGTGGATGGTATTTTATAACTGATTGAATGATACTTGCCAATCGTTTACAGGATTTTAAATGTCCGTCTACAACCAAATTCATAATAAAGTCGAGAATTCTAATACACGTCCTACTAATAGTATTCAATCATCTACACTGTGTAGTCTTTTGTTAGATATTCTGGAAAACTAATGGGTTGAAGTAAAGAATGGTATGTAATATACTAGAATTTACATTGATTAATAAAGTCCAGTAATACTGAAGCTATATTGCCTCTTTACATAGTGAAGCAAATGAGAGAAAAATATCACTCCTAGATCGTTACCTTTCAGATCAGATGAACGGCCTTGACGATCTACCCATGTTGCATAAAGTACTTCGCGTATCTGCCTACACCACAACCCGTCAATAGCCTTGATGATTTAGTGAAACATGTAATCACTTCGTAAACACAGAGTCCCAAACTTATCCTTTTCAATGAAAGACAAAAATTTCGATTACATTTGACAGAATAGAAACGAGTAAGAAGGTACGAAGAACTGAGGGAAAGAAAGGAGGATTAAGAGAAAATCATCGATCTCTAAAAGTAATACGTAATCTCTCTGACATAATTTTAAGTGAACATAAACTCTGTCTTGTGGAAAAATGTTTAAGCTTTGACAAGAATAGAAGGAACTCAATATTCTTGGGATTGAGTCAGTTATGCAATAGATTTCAAAATATAGACTTATTTCGTATTCCAAAAGACATTACATTTTAATGAACCAAACATTATCTTATATGTAAGATTTTTATAGATGAATGGTGACCTCTTGGATCCTTACAGTAAGGCAGAACAACAATAATTGCCAGAGTTGAAAAAATTAATTTTACAGTAGTCATGATCAATGGGGATTATGAAGAGATAACTGGTGAACATTTGTTTACCAGGACTATATTAAAAGATTGAATCCAAAAATTTTAGACATGTCTGTGTTTATAAACTTGACATGGTAGTCACTCTCCCTCAAGGTTTTGTGTGATGCTTTCGGCTTTTCGTCGATTATGTTCCTGGTGAGTTCTAAATACATTTCTTGCACACGATCAAAACTATGAACTTTGTATATTGCCCTAGCCAAGCAGTTTTCTTGTTCAGCTTCCTTCTTAGTGAACCATCTATCCCCTTTGCAAACAAAACTACCAATAATGCTATTTAACATTCATTTTCTTATATATATATATATATATATATATATATATATATATATATATATATATATATATATATATATATATATATATATATATATATATATAGAAAGTGGGGTTGGGGGGGAATTCATTCAATCGTTTAAGAATCTCGGATGGAATAGTTTGGTGCTTACAATGAATGGATGTATCATTTGTACGTTAACAGTAGAATAGCAAGTTTATAATAAGTTGTGGAAGTGGATCAATTTTCAGTTTGGTTAGGAAAATATTAGTTAACATGGCACCTAGTTGCATACCTCTTCCTACCCCATCCACCTGTTTATATACTACTTTATTAAATATGAAATTTACATATGTGTTACATTTCAACAGTAATTCTTTTTAGTATATTCATTAGGATAGTGCTATCCATTTAAGCTCTAATGATCTGGTCGCATATATAGTTGATCATTTCTATCATGGGAACATTTACAAATAAAGGTGTACCATTTAAGGATAGAATGGTATGCACTTTGTTGTTTAATTGTTTGATCGTGTCTACAATTTGAAACACATCTATGTCTCTGTGCTTGACTAGGCGTCTATATATCTATATATATTATATATGTATATGTATATATACCCTCATTGGTTATACATTAAATCAAGTTGACCTAATTTACATAAATTGAGACAATAAATAACAAGCTAGTTACATAATAACAAAATATGAATTAATCCACTGTTAGTTTGTTATCTAATTCAGTTTGCTCCCATCTAAGTGTAATGTTTTATATGGTTATGTATCAGACTTTATCCTACAAAAGGAGAATCCACTAATGTCTATATGATATAATAATAACTAAATGAATATTGATGCATATACTGTTGTGTTTTGTATTCATTTGTATTCATTGTGTACACATAATAAATGACTGTGTTATGCATTATTATATAGATGAATCTAGAAGTTCACCATTATGTTGTTATTATTCCGCATCAACATCTATTTCAAATTATTCTGGGCAAATTGATATGAGGTAAAAAAAAATGTAAATAAGTTGATTATACCAAAAATGTAGTAACAGTATCTATTGCCGTGATGACATTTTGTTACACATACATACAAGTCGAAATAGGTGCATATTCAATGTTTATGTTCGTTTCATTGTAATTCTATGGTTTAAGAAAGGGTATCATTCGTTTTATTTGTTGTCGACTAAATGTTTTAACATTCTGGTAACTAAAGCAACTGATATTGCATAAAAATATGCTTAATTTAGTGTTATTGCGTAGAATATCTGGTTTATGTCATATTTATTTAGTTTTACAATGCATAATGTATAGTGGTCCTAAAGAAGCTGAAACTTGATTAGTAGTAGTTAGGTCTCATAATCATATGAAACTTGTTACTTGGAGACTACTGTGATAAATCCTATGGTGATCCATGGCATTTTGTCACTTTGACCATCTTCCATGTAAATAGAAATTAACTAATCAATCAAGAGGTATTTAAGGTGTACGGTGGTTAAAGGTATTTGGGAAGCACCCAAATTTACCTAGATATAATGACAGTTGGTACTCGTTACAACAACATACTTACAACCTTGTGGAAGCTTATGTACCTAAATAGCTACGTATTTACACCTTAGACTGTGAAACTGATAGATGTGGATTTGAATTCTACGAAGAGGATCAGATCTTTTAAGACTGCAGGTAGGTCTTGTTGATACATAACAATCATCAGAAATTCTACTCTGAACGAGGTATTTTGTTGATTACTTCTAATTATATTGCATCAAAATACGATGTACGTAATTGAGAGTCACATAGACCAATGGCTATACTAAAACCTGTTCAATAAGATTCGGTCAACAATAAAGACTGAACAAACGTCACATTAGTCACTGCTTAGTGATTTATCTAAGACAGTTTTGCCCTGAATAAAAAACGATTCGAAATAATATTCGAATCGAAAAATTTGATAAATATGTGTTCATTAATAACTTATATTGCAAATTCTCAAAGTTTAATCTAGAAGCTTTGTCCCACTAATTAACAGATATTTGTTATTTGAACAATGAACATCACATCTTTTGTTTTTAAAGATTCGTATTTTCCCTTCGTTGATACAACAAACTTTAACAGGAGATCAGCCTCTAATGATATATGTATGTAATAACTTTTTACTTACGACCGTTATCCCTTACAGGGGAGCATAAATCGCTTACCAGGATTCTCCATTCAACTCTGTCCTGAGCAATCCTTTCCAGCTGTTTCCAGTTGCTGTTCATCCTTTTAATGTCTGCTTCCAATTCTCAACGCAGCGTGTTCTTTGGCTTTCCTCTTTTCCGTTTCCCAACAGGATTCCATGTTAATGCTTGTCTCGTGATTCAGTCTGATGGTTTCCGTAATGTATGTCCCATCCACTTCCAACGTCTTTTCCTAATTTCCTCTTCTGCTAAAAGTTGGTTTGTCCTCTCCCATAGTAAGCTGTTGCTGATGGTTTCCGGTCAATGGATATTCAATGTCTTGCGTAGACAGTTGTTTATAAATACTTGTACCCGTCTGATGATGTTTGCAGTAGTTCTCCAAGTTTTAGCTCCATACAGCAGAACTGTCTCGACGTTCGAATTGAAGAGTCTGACTTTGAGGTTGGTTGACAGTTGTTTTGAGTCCCATATATTCTTCAACTGCAGGAATGCTGATCTTGCTTTGCCAATCCTTGTCTTTACATCTGCATCGGACACTCCTTGTTCATCGATGACGCTTCCCAGGTAGATGAAAGTATCTACTTTCTCCATCAAGTTGAATTGGGTTGGTGCTCCCTGTGTTGCATTTGAGAATCTCGATCTTTCCCTTATGTATGTTCAGGCCTACTGATGCTGAAGTTGCTGCTACACTGGTTGTCTTTGCTTGCATCTGTTGGTGTGTATGTGCTAGAAGAGCTAGATTATCCGCGAAGTCCAAATCGTCAAGTTGCATCCTACTTGTCCATTGAATTCCGTGCATCCCCTCAGATGTGGAGGTCTTCATGATTCAGTCAACCACTAGGAGGAAGAGAAAAGGTGGGAGCAGACAACCTTGTCTGACTCCGCTCCTCACTGTGAATGTATTTGTCAGTTGTCCTCCATTCACGAATTTGCACTGTGTTCCGTCGTAAGAGTTCAGGATGATGTTGACGAGTTTCTCTGGTACGCCGTAGTGTCGAAGAAGTTTCCATAGTGTTCTCCTGTCTACACTATCAAACACCTCATAGTCAATGAAGATGATGTACAGTGACAAGTTCCACTCAATTGATTGTTCGACGATGATTCGTAGTATTGCGATTTGGTCTGTGAACGACCGATCCTTACGAATGATATATATATATATATATATATATATATATATATATATATATATATATATATATATATATATATATATATATATTGAACGGATTCGTTTGAAACAAAGATCTCTACGATACTGAAGTACATCTACTGTAGATTCGAATGGGCTAAAAGTAGCTAATCAGTGTCAATCATCAAAATCAACAAAAGGAAAACACAAACTATTACTGATAACTTTATACCTGTTAAATGTATTACTCTCTATCTGTAATCAGTTGTGAAACAGATTACACGTTTAGCACTGGAATGTAAGTACATTCTGTTAATGCGTTCTAAATAAGCAGAAACGCTAGTTACGGATTTCAATTTTAGTTATTATCAGAATATTTATTTCATTAGTGATAATTTAATACGTACAAATAGATTCAGAAATTTATGAACGCGTTGCTTATGTTTACTTCTAATGTTAATACAATCAGCCATTTAAAACTAATGAATTGTTTTAGAATTAGTCTTTGCTAAACGGTTGGATTAATTCGAGTCTATTTTCACAGTAGTAACAAGATAGGGCCTGTATTACTCAGACGTCTAATGAATACCACACTATCGTATGAAGCCAGAAATATTGTGTTTAAGTAGCAGTACGGATATAAATTAATAAGACTAAATAAGTTAAGTGACAGGTATCAAATAGAGAGAAAGTTCCGTTATTGAATCTGACGGTAACTACCAGTGAATACAACCGTAGTTTTTGTAATTTCTATCTCTGTAATCGATAATCTTTTAACACACAAAGTAACTTTATTAATAAAAAATATCTTATCCCACTCTAAAGTATGGATATACCTTATAATCTGTGGTTCACTGATAACAAACAATTCCTGTAGTCACAATCTACAAATAGTTGACTCACTAAACAAATGCCAAAACTTATTCATTCCTTGTCATCCTATGTTACCTAAGATACTAGTGAGATATCCTATGACTGAATAAGTAAAATATCCACTGTGATACGGTTATCCGTATAGTTACTCGTTCATACTCCAAAAGTATTTTTTATTTATAATAACGAGACCGAACACTATTAAGTGTACATTCCGTATGACCTAAGTTAGATTAGCTGGTGACGTTAGAGTTTCTTGAAGTGAAGACTCAATAATATTGAGATGTGTCACAGCGGGGGGGGGTTAGCCCTGGAAATCAAAACTTTCAGAGGAATAGTTCATATATATTTACATTAAATATCTAATAAATATTTTGTTTCTGTTGTTTTAATGTTACTGTTGCTCTGGACTTATATTTCAACTATTGACTAATATGAACTACTTATGAACTAGGACTAATTATTTATGTAGCCAATACTCCGATTTCATATTTCGAAATATAACCTTGTTCTAGATCAGGTAAATTTTTAATATGTGGCTTTGAAAATCATGTAAATTGAACTGTACAGACTGTTTGCAGTGTATACAGAATTGATTTCAGACAGTCTTGTTCTAGTTCAAGTGTTCATACTTCATGCTAGAATGAAATATAAATGTGGGTGAACTAACTAGCTGTTAAAAATACTTGATTATTATTGATGGTCGATGTATCACTCAATCACCTAAAAGGTTGAATAGCTAACCAAAATCATTGTCAGTAATTGTAGAAGTCAGGAGCATATCATATTAATTACATAACTTCTAAATCGTTCATACATAATAACACTTTGTTGCACATTCTAAATCGATTCTTTGTTCCTTTATGTTTATCCTAATACATTAACATTTCGTTGTTAGTTTTATCCAGTTGTTTTGTTTCGAACAATGGCAGTTATAATCAGTTTGTTTATATAAGAGATATAACCTTCATATATCTATTGCCGTAAATGTTTATCACTGTTCTATACATTTATAATCCTGCACATAATGAGTAAAAGTATAGTTCCATAGGTAAGTTAATGATATTGATTACATACATGTAAGATATAAAGGATGTCAATGAAGAATTCAAGTACAGTTTAAAGAATCTCCCCGTTGAATGTCGAGTTATATCTAATGAACTATATATAGCCTTTGACTATCAAATGTGAATTTCTTTCTTACATACAAAGTAATAAACGTTATTAATTATAAGTTTGTGAGCTTGACGAAAACAGGCACACATAATCTGTCTCTTTCTCTGTTACTAACCATCTTGCCTATCATGTTTTTTTATTAGATTTCTTCTAATAAACTGACTTAATGACAAGCACACTTTTGAATATGATCCATTTTATTACAAGATATCGGAAGTATTTGAAGATCACATTAGGTTTCTTTAGATTTGTGACCATAATTTGTGTATTAATCCTATCAATTTTGATGTTCGTCAAAAATGATAATGTTTCTAATTTCCAATTTTGAAACGTCAGCAGCATAAGCTAAATTGATAACTACAACTACTAATGCATAGAAGACGAATCAACCTAACATTTTTTTTCTTTGATAGTCATGAAGATTTTGTCTTTTGCTCAAAGACGAAGTTCATAATCTATTAAGTGACCAATGATATTGGATGTTGTTGCATTTGATATTTTACATCATGAGGTAACATCAATGAGATAACCACTAAAATTCAGGATATACTCAACAAAATTTAATCAAGTTGGACAATATACCACATTGATTTAAGCTTAAATTACAAATCACTACATGCCCATTTAACGCTTTAAAAGTTAAGTGATCACCTCGAAACCTGAATGTTCTATGAAATTAATGGATGAGCACGGTTGAAAATACTCTGACCAGTGTATAACAGTTGTTTAATCATTTTTATCTTGATGTGAAGCAAAACGCTAAATTAAATGATCATTAAAAGTGATATGACTTTCATTAGACATCTTTTTCCCACCACCAATTATGGCAATAATATTCATTGAACTAATCTTCGTTTCAAGAATTACGTCTCTTACTCTAGTCATTCTGTGATGCTATCGGTGGTTAACTATCGCATAGCTTAATTCACTCGATTGGTTGTAACTACTTAATGGAGTATGAAGAAACCTAATGATTACAAGGTTAGTATTCACCAAAAGGATTATGACCGTTTCTTGAAAGAAAGAAATTTACCAAGATAATGGAAGTTTGCTTTTGCAGTAGTCAAACGAAAACCTTGGACCTAGGTTTTGTGCTACTTAGCAGCTCTTAGCAAGGTGTATCTGCAATCTTTGAGAGAACTAATGTTTCTCAGCGGATTCGATTGCTGGCCACTCAATTTTACAGTCTACAACTGCCACCGTGTAACCACAACACTCCCCCTCCCTCAAAAAAACAACTTTTCATTTGTACATAGCACCAGTGATATCAATCCACTTCGACTAGTGGTCGATAGAATTCGATCAGCACTATAAAGGATATGAAAAATATTAAATTAGTTACTATTCAGTGATCGATCTATTCTTAGATAATAAATTCAGCAGACATTATTTTTATAATGTTTATATTTCTGGGAAATGACCAAGAAAAGTAAAGTTAAACAAAATAATATATGAATTATTCATTTGATTGAAACAAAATTGAAGAAGACAAACTTGAAAGAAACTATTGTTTATATCATTCATTTGTTGAAAAAATATTTAACCTTGAAGTAACATTTAAAAGAACACAATGTTGACACTTTAGTTAACTTGTAATTATTCCATTTTTTTACTATCTATCACATTGTGAACATCACAGTTTGTAGAAAATCTATTATGATTATTATTTATTGGTGTAATATTAGTTGTTGTATAATTCAGTAGTATTGAATTATTTATCATATTCACTTTTGAATTTATTTCATCTTTTTTAATGGGATGATTTGATCGTTTATGATTTTCTAATGAACGTGATTGACAGAATCCACGATGACATATTGTACATGAAAATGGTTTCGATGTTAAATGAGTATAACTAAATAGAAAAAGAAAAAGAAAGAGTGAAGGAATAGTAAAATGTAAAGATAGAGAGTGGTGGAGGAGGGAGGAAGAGGAAGGGGAAATACAGTAATTCAAATGAGTTAATTGAATACGTCACATATTGATGTTGGTAGGGTACCATTAGGAACTAGGAAGCACTGGACAGCCACTTCATTCTAGTGTGGAAATTCTTAGTAAAGAACACCCTAGATTTCTCACCGTCGGGCTTCAGGATGGTGAACACCTAACCCTGTTCACCACTGGGCGGCATCCAAAAGTAGAATCCCTACTTCCATCAATTTTTGGTAAATTCATTGACAATAACTAGCTTACCAGTGACTAACTTCATGATGTCCTTGAAGCCCTAGTGAAAAGTCGTTACTGGTGAAGCCCAGACTTGTCGAGAGTGAGACAGTTATCACAAATGACAATAGACGATCGTCACGCTATATTTCAGAAATTGATGAGAGTGAGAATTCTACCACCGTATGCTGGCCGAATAGTGTAGAGGGTTTGGTGCTCACCAACTTGGAGCTCCCAATGCGGAATCCACGCTAGGATGGAACAGCTGTCCAATGCAACTTGGTTTTCAGTGGTGCCCTACCAACACTAATCTATGACGTATTCAATCAATTAGAAATACCTGTTTCTACAGAAACAACCATTTCCATTCAGTTAAATGAGTTGCTTCTCTTTACAGCTATTGCATTCATGCTTGTATTCACAACACGTAGAATTAAAACATCTGTCATATTTAATTGCTTTGAGAGAGAAACTGCTTTACTCCATTCATGTTTTTTTATGATATTCATTGTATCAATGTGATATGTTTAAGATAAGCTTCTGATTTATGCTACAACTTTGTGTTCTCCTATTACAAACTACATAAACCACCCAAAGTGAAAGTTTTTTAAGCGTATCTTAGAATTGTAACCAAGGTAGTTCTTAAAAAGGGGAATACAGAGATATCATTAATGTTATTCATGAATGCACACGATGGACAAATGAAATTAAAAACAGTATAAATTAAAAGTGTGTCTATTCATCAGTTCAAGCTTGGACTATGTGCCTTAAAGAAGTAGGTACAATAGCTTATTATGTCAAGGCTCTAAAGTTTGATTGTTTTCAAAATGAGTAAATATATGATGTCCGCCTCATCCAACCTTTTGCAATCATTTTTATCACCACCACGCGCTTCTTTCATTTTTCTTCATATTCATTAAGTAAACAGGTATCTCTTGAATTCCTGATTCGTGGTGTGAAAAGCATAGCTTAATCACATCGAATATGAGGCAGTATTCCATCTATAGGAATTAATGTAGTAGAGCAAATATATCACAAATTGATTAAAGTAAAAAATTATCAGCAGCTGGATTTTGGGTAGCTTACTTGTAAAAAGGTTTGGCCCATACCGATAAACTTGAAGATCGTCTGTTTGATTCCTTGGTAGGGTAGTAGATACATCACATAGTAAGACGAAACAGCTCTTCAGCAGCTTGCGATATTTGTTTTACTCAAGCCGATTCGCGATATCAAATTCAAATTCAGTTATCTCCATAACACTTAATTAAGCATTACTTTCATATTACTATGTTTTGTTAACTTTTCAACTTCTCATGATAACTGTGATGTACTAAAACTTCATGTTTCAAACCTTTTCTACTTTCAGTATAATACGATTCATCCTTTTCGTAAGCTGCTTAAGAATACGTTTGCACTGCTTCAGTAAATGATACTGTCATAAATAATCACTGTCAAATGCTATTCAACTAAAAGTGACTTCATGTAGTGTAGATACAAGTTTGTATCTTCTGATTTCTCTTTCTCTACGTGCATTAAGTTGTACAGGTCTATTGATGTCTTTGAAGCAGACAAAGACGTGTAACAGGTTGCGTATAAAAAATCCGATTCCATATGCATTCACTCATACTAACGAAGCTACATCAGAAGTTTTGTTTCGCATTTATTCATACAAATTACCCAACATTTTAATGGAGATATAATATATGGAGATTTCTGAGAGACGTATTATAGAACAGTGATTCGAGTCTTCAATATTTCTAGTCGAAATAAGGTATGACTCATTCATCCATTATGGAGGAGCTATCTGCCACCACTTTCATTAAGTTACTTTCTACAGACATAAGAGCAATATTATGTCGAAACATACATAACCTTAGTTATACTGAAATCCCATTAATACTCGTAAAATGGTTCGTCTATACAGATATCAAACCTATAAAGTAACTGACTGTGAATCCACAATTATTATGATATTTGCAGCTAAACTTAAATATTCCGAATGATAAACTTCTTGAAGTTACTCAGTATCAAATCGTACTTTTAAGGAATTATGTCGTTCAACTATTGCATCTAATCACTAAGCTACACATTATTTCATCAGTAGTATGTTGCATAAGCAGTTGATTGGAGATAAGTACTAGGAATGATTAAGATTATTTCCTATGTCTGTTAGTTATCATAATTAATGTTGAAGAAAGAGTTGTTTTCCTGGTAATACAAAATTATACAAATGAGAAATCATTTGCATTCACTGAAGAATAAGTAGTATGAAACTACACAGTATCAATGATTAATCGTAATGCTAAGTTTATTTCTATGAGGTATTAGTTACTGTCAGAAGTTTTACGTCCTTGTTTATAATAATACGTTATATAGCTATTTATATTGGATTGCTGATGCAACTTTTCAATACTTTTCACGACAAACTTAAAGTTTTGTAGGTCTATTCCTTGAAGAAGATAAGTTTCAGAAACTGAGCTTAATGGGATAGTATAAATAGCATTTGATTGTTATTACCACAAACTATCCTTTCTGTGATCTGTTCCTTTAAAAAGTATCAGTGTACGCTTTAATAGTGACACTCATAAACTTGTTACTAACCACAAGAAACATTTATAGAAGATACAACGTCTATTCAAAATGAGAAATCATCTATATTCTAACTGACCTATGTTATAATAATTATTATCTTCATGAAGCATTCTCTAATCACAATTCAATTTACCTATGATCTCTTAAGTGATCTTTTCGTCTAAACCGTCTTGAGCATACATCACAACCAAATGGACGTTCGTCTGTATGAGTACGTTCGTGTATTGTTCTATTATATGCTTTACTGAATCCTCGACCACAATATGAACATTTATATATTAATTTTTTGATATTCGCTGATAGTGTTGTCGATGTCGATGTAGTTTTCGGTCTAAAATGTAATCATACTTTATGAACAAGATTATTTTTGAAGAAAAAAAGAAACTTTCACATAGTAACATGAAATATTCAAGAAGACATAAGATTATCAGTTCATTAATAACAGACTACTTAAATGCGTATTTACCAGTTACCTCTATTTGTCACTTTAACCGTTAGTAGTACTAATGAAGTTAACACTACATAATTTACAGATTGATACTTGAATTGTTAGTAAATATACTATCATTTTAGCAGTAAGAATTCTGCATTAGTAATCACCAGTTACTGATGAGGAGGTCTAAAACGTGCACTTTATCCACTTTTGGTAAGTAATCTCCAAGTAGTTTTTCTAATATTCCGAGGTCTTTCGGCACCTTCATCGAGCGTCATATTCAGTAGTAATCGTCGCCTATTTCAATGATTAACCTTTATTTAAACTTTTATCAATACACGAATTGTAAATCAATTACTTTCTTGTTGATCAGTGTTTATTATTTAATATGATATAATTCAATCCGAATACGGTTGCTATCGGTTACTCGTAATAAGCGACCGCCATTCAGATGACTCGGTTAATCTTCGGTAGTTTGTACTCATAACTCTTCTATCACAAATCAAATGAGATCAAAAATATAAACCATGGTATACTGACTTAAGGGTTAGACGGATAACAGTTCGAAAAGATTCCTGGATGCCTTAGATTCAATCTTTTTTTAAGTGGTGACTGTATAGTATTGTAAAGTCCTAAACTAGGACGAAACAATAATCCAATGATTCTCGGTTCTCAGATGTTGACTAGTTAGGGTCAATCCATTTTGTGAATCATTAAATTTCTTATGAATTGAATAAGTAAAATATTCTCAAATAAGAAATTATACTAAAATCTTGTATTTTACAGATTAAGCAGATTGTAATTTGGATTCGTTGAACAGATACCATCAATAACAACCTTCTATGGCAGAGAACTGATCAACTTCCAGTCGAGGAAGAAATTAGGAAAAGACGCTGGAGGTGGATTGGACACACATTAACGAAACCATCAAACTGTGTCACAAAACAAGCACTAACTTGAAATCCTAAAGGCTAAAGGAAGACCCAAGAACACATTGCTTTAAGTATTGGAGGAAGTCATGAAGAGAATGAAGAGCACTTGGGAAGAGCTGGAAAGAAAAGCCCAGGATAGAGTTGGTTGGGGAATGCTGGTGGGCGGCCTATGCTCGACATGGGGTAACAGGCATTAGCTGATTGATTGATTGTAATTAGTTGTCAAGATATTAAGCTACCAGTACAAAGTATTTTAACTCCTTTTACATTTTAATAATGTAAATAACTCAGTGACAACATTTCCTACCTATAAAAATAGTTGGCGTGGGTTTCAATGTAGAGAGCATTAATACCTTTAAGTTTGTAGGTATCGATTACTAGTGACTAGTAACTAACATGAAGTCGAAGTGCCGGTTATATCCAAGTACAAAACACCGTAACAGAAATCAGCTGAAAGTTGTTAGCACTTTTGCTAGCATGTAATTAATGATTCATTCACTTACCCTTCATAGAGATTTTTCATTTCATTGGCCAGTACACATTTTTCTATTGAACTGCTTGTTGAATACGAATTTGTATTTAACTGTTTTTGACTATTATAAAGGAATGTACCTTTCGATGCATAATCAGTGATGGAATTAGTAGTATTAGCAGTAGTATTAATTATAACGGTAGAATTAGGAATATCACAGTCGGATGAATTAAATTTCATAACAAGATTCAATGGAGTTGTTTGAATTGGTGTAATACCTTCATGAGGTAAACATGATAAATTCATTAAATGATTCCAATTATATAAATACATTGAGTTGAAATGATTCACACTATTTACTGATAGAGTCATAGGAGTAGGAGTAGAGTTTGATGAAAATAAAGAAGGTAAAGAAGTAGTATTACTACGAGTAGTAGCTGTAGTAGTAGTAGTAGTAGTAGTAGTACTAGTTGATAATAAATTCAATGAAACATCCTCACACTGTTTATGACCATTTTCATTTAATGCTAATTGTGTTAATATACTTTTCCAAATACGCCATCCAATTATTGTTTGATTAGAAAATTGTACCATTTGAGGTGAACTGATTGCTGAAGCTGAAGTATAATCATGAAAGAAAATTACATAATGAATCAGTGAAACATTGATTAACTTATATTAATGTTATATTTAACTATGGACTCACTAATAAGAACTCATTTACAATCGATTTTAAGACTAATAATCAAAACTATAGAACTGTATCAAGTCTCTGGGAATGTTGCAATATACTGGCGAGTGTATTCATCTTGAAATAATGCCTATCCATACACATGAATTAGACAGTTAAGTACTTAGATAAGTTATTATTCCCAATGTTTATTACTGCTGACCGAATAGTTTCGATGTATATTAGTGTCCGTTATATACTAGAGAAAGCAATCCATATGTCAGTTTAATATCATAAATTGATCTGAGTTAGGATGCACTGGACCTCTGTTTTATGCAAATATGATACTCCATAATAATATACTCAAATCTTGTCACCTGTAGTTGAACCTAAAATCTTTAAGCTTCGCGGTGAACGCCTAACTCTTATATCATTGGACTAGCTATCTGATGATTTACATTCATAGATTCGAACAGAATGATCTTCACAAAAGACAAAATTAATAAATATTAGCTTACTGATGACTAAATTTAAGAAAAAATTCGTTAATTTACTAAGAAGTCGGTATAGGTTATTTTCAACCGTGTCTACTAATAGCAATAGATGAGGTTGTGGGATGGGCCAAGAGTTCACTTAAGTTATAAGCGCAAGCCAACGAAAAATGCATGCTTAGTCGTTTAAGGATTAAACGTCCACTTTAAAACCTGGAGACACTTATGCGTAGCTCTAGCGAGTCTCATACTAACACAAAGTTACCACCAAATGCTTTCTAATTTTCAGTGGCTACCCAGTCAAGATCACTGGGTGATATCAAATTTAAACTCAGTTTTTTTCGTAACATTAGATTACTATGAGAACGTATTGATGATGACGATACTAAAATGGTATGACTCTATAAGAAGGTAGGCAGAGACGATAGATTAAGGTTAATCGTACGTCAAAATGGGTCAGAAATGTAACTTAATCCACTAATTTTTTGGCCTTACTCATATTTATTAACATTTTCAACTGTTAATCAATAACTCCGTGTATTGGCACAATTTGTAAGATAGAAATCTTACTGTCACAATGTATAATTCACTAATTATATGTATGCTACCTTCTAACAATATCTTTCACTATGAATATATGTGAGCCAATTACCTGTTACAAATCAACTAGAGTATTTACTGGTTTTTTTCACAAGCAAGACTGTGAGTTGTTACTTCAGTATGGAGGTCTAAAATTTGAACTAAATTTGCTCCGTTTACTATATGTGGTGAATCAAGTTTAATTGATTGTAACCTTTGGGTTATGCAATAATTAATAGAGTTTAACGTGTGCTAATTTGCTTCTTCATTTTAGGATGAAATATTTGCAAGGAGAATTGAAAAACGGGATCGAAGCCGTGACAGGTGGAATTAAGACATATTGAGAGTGAGACACTTATCACCAGTGACAACGGATGATCGTCATGTTATTGTCACAAATTGATGGGAGTGCGAATTCTACCATTGAACGTCAGCAGCCCAGTGGTACAAATAGTTAGCTATTAGCTCTGGGTTCGATCCCGTGGGAAAATCGAGGGTGTACACTACCACTGTAAAATCACGAATAAGGACTAAACGGTTTTTCAATGCCCCTTGATTTTCTGTGGTATCTAATTGAGACCAGTCTGTAACGAATGCAAACAACTAAATTTAAAACCAACTACTACCTTTCATATAGATTCGTTGGAGTATAAATCTTTTCACTGTGACTACAATATACATGACTTACACAAGCCGTTGTGCATTTTGTTCATACTACGTTAGTTTAACTTATATAATTCAAAAAAACATTTCCTAACTAGAAATCACTGTTGGTAATTTATTTCGGATCTTTAAAATGGCCTATTAGTCCCATATTCAACTAAACTTTTATATCGAATGGAATCTAGTCATTTATAAATCAGACTCGATAGTATCATATATTATTTAGTGGATCAATATTTATCACAGGCTGCCAGTTGATGGATTAATGGGAATCCGATTACCTAACCATCAGACGGCTTAGCTATGCATATATTTTATGCATAATAAATGAAATCTACAATGTCTAGACTCTTTATCCACCATATTATCATTCAGGTGCTTTGCTTAAACTCGGTATACTTCACTTTTCGAGTCTTCTTTGAATTAATTCTCTCTTCAGTCCTATCGGTGGGTTCATTCTATGCTTTCATTTAAACAGCAGGAAATCTAACCTTTGTAATTGTTTGATAATATTCATTGATATGGATTATTACACTAAGTATAAAGACAATTCTTAGTCTATGGTTTACTGTATTTACCCAACTTATTTTTGGTGTATGACAAATGTTATGTTAGACATATTCATTATTTCATAAATCAAACAAAAGAATTACTTCACTATATTCTTTAACATTAAACTTTAATAATATATTGAACTTATTTATCTGTTGAAACCTATTTCTAATGACTTACATGCATACATATTTAAAATATTGTTTAAATGTGCTAACCAAAATGAAGATATTTGATCTGATGAATTGATACTATTGAAATAATCATCCAATATTGGAATTTGGCTATTGTTGGTTGTAATTGGTACAGTTGAAGTTGTTGCTGCTGTTACTGATGATGATGACGATAACGATGACGATGATAATGATATTGTTTCAGTTAAATGTGCTGTTGATGTCATTGATTCGTTTACTACATTATCTTTACAAGTAGGTGTAGTCGAGAGAAAATAATCATCTGAAGTAGACTGGATTGTTTTCAGTAAAGGTTTATGCAATATGTCATCTATGTCATATTTAATTAAAACAGGTGATGTAGACGAAGAGTATGATATATTGGTGGAGAAATCATCTGCTTTTTTTACATGACAGTTGATTGGTGTGGATGTAGCAGACTGACTTGAAATAGGTAGCGTCAGATTATCTGGTGACAAAGTACTGAAGATTCAAGGAGTAAGAGAGAGTAAAATGACTCAGTGAATATCAAATGGCGTATTAACGTACATGGATTTAGTTTAAGAATAAATACAAACATTTCCTGACTGACTAACATTAGATCAGATGTATAAAACTGAAAGACCCAATTATTTGATTTGGATTGTGGCTGGCAAACAGAATCTAGAACGCGTGTTTCGTCTTATTTGGGACTTGTCGGCTGGATGTACCTGCATCCCAGTGTTGGTCAACTTTAGTCCATAACAAATCAACGGAAAGAACCAAATACATTTTAATTATGTCAGACCTAATGGTGTTTAATTGAATTTCAAAGAATGTTTTACAGCAACAATTTAAGCGTAAGCTATTATTCAATGGGTTCTCTTAAAATGCTACATTTGTAATATCTCCATTAAATTTACGATAGCTTGTTGAGATTTAAGCCTGAATTAGATCAGCTTCAGTTGGTATGTGGCCATCATGAAAAACAATGTCTTGTTAATACCATTGGCTATAAACAAATTGTATTTTAAGTATGGTTGCAGCTAGCAAATGGAATCTAGGACGTACTTTTCATTCCATTCGGGATTCATCGGCCAGACGTACTCGTATCTCAGTGTTAATATTTAAAATAATGAGTCCCAAATAGAATGAAACGCAAGTTCTGGATTGTACTTGATAACCACAATCCAACTTGAATCATACTTGTAAACTTCAGTTGTATCGAGGCAATGCGTTCGGGAGGCAAATGTGACAATAACGACTGATCAATTTCAGTCGATATCGAACCAATTGAAATATTCACATACCTTTAAATTATATTTTACTTATTTGGTTACAAGTAAAGTCTTTATTATTTACACACATTAGTTAAATCAATCTTAATTTCAATGTTGATTCTCATATTGTGACTAAAACCTAGTTTTAATAGACTAGAGTAACGCAGCATACTTCCCTTAGCCTATGATCATCATTCATAACTAAATGTAACTCAAGTAACCCATTTTTACCTTCTATTTGACATGTAATTACTGTAGTCAGTAAAAAACGTGCTGGAACCCACACTTATTAGTGACCAACGAGGAACAATATCTAATGTATCGCTGTATTCATTCAGAATAGATGTCACTAGTTATGCCTTATATTTACCAATTGTAATATCTTATAGTTGACAGTTTAATCGTTACAACTATTAAATCACCAAAACTATTGACTATCTATATATTCAGAAATCGAGTTTTATCCTGCCTGATACGCATACACCAGATGTAACTGAACACATATATTTTAACCTAGTAATCATTGCTTCAAATGTAATTATGTTATGCAGTAAACTACTGAGTTTTAATAGCTGCTTGACGTAAGCCCGTAGAATTTCAGTACTCTTTTATTGTACATGTATTATGAAATGAGCATTATCTATTCACAAATGAGAATTAATAATAACTAGATTCAAAATATAAAAATTTTTTAATTCTAAATTATGCGAAACTGTTTGCTGATATTACAACATATTTCCATTGTAATCAGTTCCAAAACTTAGATTTATTCATTAGTCCATTAGGTTGTTACGTAAGACAATCATGTATTAATGAAGTGTAAGTTATTTGAACTTGATGCTGTAAAGTAGTCATGTACAACAATCTTATATTAGTACAATATTCTAGATATTACAGATTGTTTGTGTTATTTAATATTACTCTTACTTTCATGGAGTTATGATAAGATTTATGTGATCAAATCAAAGAAGGTTATATTATTAGTAGATTGTTTCTGAACTTTTGAATAAGACTTTTAATTCATAAGACTGTAGGGGTACATCTGATGTTATTTCATGTTATTATTAAATGTAGATTTAAGCTGCTTTTTACTTTTTACAATAGTTACATTTAGAATATCAGGTAGACATAAGATTCTCAACTTGCATTTTGTTACGTAACTATATTAATTGTAATGTACTCTGACTCAATTCAGCATGCTGATACCAACGAAAAATATAACGGTTTTTACATGGGTTACTGTAAACTGATAATTTTTATCTTATTTGACAGAATGATGATTAGTGGGGATTTGATTGCAATAGTTACAAGCAACTGTTTAAAACTAGAAGTTGTCAAAGCGTAGTTTTGATTACGACCCATCAGTTAAAGTTTGGTAGGATTAACTATTAAGCCAAACAAACAAATACTTGTTGGGAGTGAGACAGTTATCACCAATGACAATGGATGATCGTCGCGCTATATATCACAAATTGATGGAAGTGGGAATTCTACTATTGGATGCTGACCCATTGGTGCAGATGGTTAGGCGTTCGCGTCAACCTGAAGCCCATGGTGCGGAATCGTGGGTGCGCACTGCTGAGGAGTTCCACACTAGAACGAAACAGCTGTCCAATACTCTCTTGTTGTCAATGGTATCTTGCCAACATCAATCTGTGATATATTCAATCAAGCAAAATACCATTACAACAACTATTCATATTCATAATGGTTAACGAACATTCGGTACATTCTAACCATAATCAACACTTAGGCTGAAAAAATGATTCTATACAATAAGACAATATAATTACATTATATAACTTAATTTTGAATGATTGAAGTTAGATTGTGGATGATGACTAGAATTCAAGACAATGTTTTGTTCTATTTACAACTCATCAACTGAACATATATTAAGAAAATAATACAAAGTAAATAGGTTGACCAATCTGAATCTTGAATAGTTCGTTGATTAACAATAATTCTAGTTGAAAAGTAATCTCATACTAAGTTATGAGTGAATATAAACACTAGGCTAATTAGTAAATAAATGATTATGCAGCGATAAATATACACATATGTTTATATAAGCAATTAGGAGTAGTATCAAAATCTATAATAATCTCTTCATAACTTACTTGTTTTGATCTGAAAAACATTTTACTTGTGAAGCAAAACAATATGAGTTATAATTCAATGTATTATTAATAATGTTATCACTGGAAGTATTACTACATTGACTATTGAATGTTGTTGAATGAAATAACATTGTAATCGGAAATTTAATACAGTCAAAAATCCCCCTCTGATTACATCATCACCTTATACACCCATATATATATATATATATATATATATATATATATATATATATATATAGTGCTATTTATATAAACAGTTCAAGTTACTATGGTTCCCTTGTTCACTCACTGATTTGCTAATGTATATGCAAATACTTCTTTATCATTGCCCCTTAAATGGTGTAGGAAAGATCATACATAACTTAACATATAATTGCCTAATACTCATTTATCTTTATTGTATCTCATTATCTAAGAGTTTTAATTTATATTCATCCTAACAATGAAAACTTTTCTTTTTTTTTTTTTTTAGATATTTTTACTATCATTTGCATGGTTATACTGTTGAAAGAATACTAAAACTTATGAATGAATATATATATTCTACTATATTATGTATACATTAGATAATTGTCATTACATCACATTCATGTCATGTATATTGCATAGATTGGAAGAGGAAAAAAAATGCACCATCATATTTACATTAAGTGTAAATAAATTTTTGCACACTTTACACTTTCTAACACATTCAATAGTTATTGTAAATGTGTTGATGTGATCATTCTATCTTCTATCTTATCAATGTTACACATATCTTGCTTATCTACCTGTTTGTTGCTAATATTTATTATTGAATATTTAATTAGTATTGTTTATCTATTTATGTGTTAATTAAATCAGCATAATGAATTTGTTATTGAATTGTATAGGAAAATAAGGATTATAGGATAGAGAGTATTGTGGTAAGTGTATGGAATCTTCAGTAAATTTATATTATTATTAACTGTCATATACATATGATAAATAGTTAGTCATTAATATCTAATGTAAATTTCTAATGTAGAATAAGAAAATAAAATGTGTATTATTAATAAAATGTGTTGGTATCAAACTTCAACAGTGGAATTCCTCTGTTTATGCATCACTTACATCATCATCTCCATCATCTCCATTATTATTATTATTATTATTATTATTATTATTATCATCATCATCCAGTTCCTTAGATGAAAAAAACGACAAAATAATAAATGAATGGTCAATGATTAATAGTTTCTTTTAAGATTATTTTTTTTGTGGATAAACTAAATAATTTATGTGATAATGAAGAATGTTGTTGTTCATCTTAGATTCATGTTTATTCATGACTATGTCGAATGTTATTTAACTCAGTAGATTTAATTTAAGTAGTATGATGTGATATTATGACACAAAATTGTAAATTGTGAAATGTATGGTTACATAATTCTGAATTAATTTTCATTATAGAACATCAATTGTTATGAGATTGTAAGCACATCTTTTTCATAAGTTCTAATTTAATATGAAACCTTGATTGGGTAAAGTATTGTGTAATCTACATGTAACAAAGTGTTAAGCTACTGAGACTAGAAGTTATATATTTCAACTTGACCTATTAAACGTAATCAATGCTAAATGACTATGTAAATATAACATCGGTTTCTACTTAATAATCAATCAATACAACTATTTTAATCATACAGAAGGTGAGTACGATCCCGAATAGCTCACTGATAACATCACAGACTGTGGAGCTAAGTGACACTGGCTCAAACACCAAAGTGGTCACGAGGCTCCTTAATACTTTATTTTCTACATTGCTAATGCGCGTCAACTAACACAAATTCTGAGTCAAGTGGGGTTTCCTGAGAACTACATTGAAACGACTAACGTTTAAATAATATCAGTGAATGCAGAATAATTCCTATGATGTCATTAGGGATAAAACGCAAGTAGATTTAATTCAGTGATAATCTCCAGATCAAATAAGATGAGTTATTTGATTCTGAAAAGGAACGAAATAGCTAGATATTTTACTTATTTTCTTCGGAATATGAAAACTGTTTTCATATTCATATCGACAGTACTAATGAATTAGGTGGTAAACGGTAAATTTTACCAGCATGAATTTATGTGTACTAAAGGTAACTTTTACTGGTCAGCATTTTTTAGCAATATTGTATTTAGTTAGATGGCGTTGTTAACCCCATGCTAAACCCTGCTTGATTGTTTGGGACCGACAGTAACCCATGGGGAACCCGAGGCAGAAAATAATCAACAGTAGTTGGGAAGAACTGGAAAGGAAATCTCAGGACACAGTTGGTTGAATAGAGCTGGTCAGCAGCCTATGCTCCAAGTGTGGTGAAGGCAATGAATGATTGAAAGCTAAGTTTATTTTAATGAAAATCATCCAATGTTTCTGAAGTAAGAATCATTGTTGTCATAATTTGACAGTGTATTACAATTCAAACTCGAAAATAACTTCTGTTATTTCCCCGCCTTCCATCCGATATAATCAGAAACTGAGAGAAAGTTGAAAATGAAAAAAAAACGGAGAATTTCATACGCCTATAACAGTTCACACTCTGAATCACCTAGAAACTACACGTCTAACAGTAAGGTTATTCAATTGATTCTTCATTAAAAAGTTTGAATAAAACAAGATTAACAACATTTACAGATTACTTTGAATTCGATGCATTACACTGCATTCTCATTACCTATGCAAAGGATATTGTTTATAGATAACTTAAAATATTAATAAACATTATGTACATTATGATTCGAAGTAGTTAACGGAGAATAATAGATTATCTGGAAGGCAAAGTGTAAAACAATTACAAATTACCTTGAAACCTTGATTACGCAATATGATAAAGATCCATTATACATGTAATGAAATCAGCTTAAGGGTTACTCTTGTAGATAAAAGTACTTGAAAATAGTGGAAAAAATTTCATTAGGCTATAATGAATATGAATTTATTGTGAATCCATGGCAATGAGGTGCTAAATAGAAATGTGAGAATATAACTCATGAGTAAATGAAAAAGAAGATAGGGTTATCAGTCTACTGTTGCTAGGGTAATTGAGGGTTAACCAATGACCCCTTTTAAAGTACAAAGGTTAAATTCCTATTTTTTTTGGACAGAATGCCTTAGGCATATTTTTACAAAATAGGTTTGTGTCATTTATTTGTAATTTCAAACGTATTACATTTAGGCTACTGAGTTGAAATCTAGTGGTCCATATTTTAAACTTCAGTAAGCTAGTAATACACTGCAAAATTCATTCATTCCTTACATTCCTAACACATTTATACTCGATTATTCATGTCTTTTTAATAGAAATTCAGGAATGCATCTTCATGTTGGCTACTAATGTGGACATGACTAATGTTTACATAAGAACGGACAGATCTGATCTTTGAAGATTGGTGGTTTTAGAAATTTAATGAAACCCTGTTGTATCTGAAGCACGGATGGCCGATATTGTCGATTTTGTTATCTGCTGCGTTATTGTCTACAGCTAACACCCAGTCTTGTCTTAATCTATTGCACAGGCACAAAGATCCGACTGATTATCAAGAAGCCAACTAGATACTCACACGCATGTATTATAACCAATAGCATATAAAATATATAATACATATTAGACCTAGTCATTGTCATATGTCTGTCACACGATATTGGTCAATCACATATCTTCTTCCAGACATCTCACCTACCTTCTTTAGTACAGGACTTGGCTTTTGGATCAATTTGCAATAGTTCTCTCTGTCTACGCAGCCTACGCAGTCTACACTTCACCTCATTCTGACCTTCATTTCTTTCCATATGTTGACGCATAGGCGGTGCCGTAAGTAGTGATATATCAAATATATCATACACAATTCCCATGACAATTCTACTTTGCGAGGGTGGACCACCATTATCTCTTCTATGTCTCAGTTGATTAATATGTAGTATTATGACCGTGTCAACCCCATACTCGAACGGATTAGTAGTCTAATGCCTCGTATTTTACAACTGTCCTGAAGATGACACCACTCAGTAATGCAAATTCACTTTTGACTAATCTTTATTACCATCACATTTAAATATCAATGATTGATTTTTGAAGAACCGTAAGTATACGGCTTAATCAGCAAACAATAATTAATACCATATCTCATTCTTCATTATCATCTATCTTACCCTAAGTGACTGGTTATATTAGTAATAGATTAATAATATAATCGATAGTAGATAAACGTTATGAATACTCGCTTTACTCCTATTAACTACCATCAACCTGTTAGATTCATGGTTCACGGATAATCTCTTTTATTATTTGTTATACTTCATTTATCAGTTATATACGTTGACTAAAACTTATATACGATATCGTCGCCTGTTATTGTAAATGAAATAGGAAAACTTTACTGTAGTCTACAGTCATTAAATATCTATTTAGGGAGCCAACAATGATATGTACACTTTTTAGTTGGACTACGAGTGAGACCTTGGGCTTACATATATTTCACAAGTTTTTGAGTAAAGGAAATACTACAGTGAATCAGGATAATCTACCAAGTGCAGACTTTTTCGCCTAGTTCTTCATTTAATTTCCCTACTTGTGATTCTACATTGGCGCCTTGGTAAATGAAGTATAATTTCAGCCCTTCACCGTTTACTGCCTTATCCACTAGACCACTACCGTACATTGTGTATGACAAAGTCCCCCTGAACGGATCTGCATATTATGCTTGGCATTGAAGATTTTGCTTAAATAATGTTAACACCAATCTGCTATCCTTACCAAAACAGGTGACAAGCTATTCGAATGTAACCGCTGCACAATAACTAACCAACTAGGAGTATTAATGCATAACTATTTTTCACTCATTGAATAACTTCACAATTTCCATTATAATTAATGCTGATTCTATGTAAAGTTAGTTAAAAGAACGAACAGGTTATCTAATGAGATCTATCCTGCATGCTTAAGTAGTACTACAAGCAATATAACTCATTTTCAGAAGTACCATCATTCATAAACAAAAAATATTAGATAATAGTGACTTATTAGTATTGCATACGATATCAAAATTTTTAAGAGCCGAATACTTATATGGTTTATAACGATACTACTTTATAGTAGTTAAAACCTTTTACTTTCATTTATTTTGTTACTGAACTTTGACATTATGTAATCCTGTCGTTTGTGTTTGATACATATTGATAGTGACTGGATACTAGTAGAAATCAGGGATCAATGGACAGCTGTTTCATTCTGCCAAAGGATTTCTGAGTAGTGTGAACATTTGGTCCCCTCCAGGGAACCAAACCTAGTACACTTAGGTCTCACGGAGAATTCTTAACCATCTCCACAAATGGGCCGGTCGGAGTCCAAGAGTAAAGTTATTGCTCTCATCAATTTGTAGTATGGCGCAACAGTCAGTCATCGCTATTAATGTTAATTTTTTTCACTTCTAAGTTAGGAATTCTAACATTAGACGCCTACTCCTTCGCATATATGGTTAGGGATTTGGCATGAAGGTCATGGGGTTTGATTTCCTAATAGAGTCTAGGGTAAAATCGTTTTAGCATTCCTATACTGAGATGAAATAACTGTAAAATACTCCCATGTTTTCACCAGTACCCAACTAACCTCAATCTCTGACAATAATAAACAACTACAATTAATATTATAGTAGTACTTCAATTCACTAAACATGATTGATTTGCTAATTTCACTAGAGATATATCTTTACGTATAAGCTCGATTATTAGTTTATAAATCAAATTACATACATTACCAAAATATGATAATCCATTAGACTAAGTTACTATTTCAGTCATACACCTGAAGTATGTTAAGTAATAAGCCAAAGATTATAATATTAATGAAGTAATCTGATACTTGAATATGATCAAGAATAAATAATTAATTTGTAAATACCCCCCCCCTCCTAATAGTATTTCAATATTGTTTACTATTACGAATCCTCATTATTTAAAGAATTCACTCTAATCAAAGTTGCTTATGATGACTTATACTTATTCTTTATTGATGTCACGAACTTCCATAGTTTGGTTTCGATTGTCATGCGCATATCCAAAGCCGATTTCTCCCCTTCACCCCAATATTATCATCCAGTCGCAAACGTTCTAATTATTAAAATTAAAATGTGGTTAAAAGGGGAATCTGAAGCCCACATCCTATTTGTAACTCGTCAAAACTGAATGTACTTGCATTCTAGTGTTGAAAGTGATCGATTGTAACCCGTGACATCGACAAAAGGAATAAATAAAGTATTTCATACGAATTCATGCTTATTCCACAATTGAATGGCAATGTATTAATCCCCAATCTCAGCGTAAAAACAAACACTGAGACGTAAGTAAATTTCAAATAGAATGACATATGTATTCAATATTGTACTACTTGTGACAAATCAACTTTATCTTCTTATAATTCGAATAAGAAATATCAACCGTTAGCACCTGACTTAGTGATCAAATGGTTTGGTGTTTGCTGTGAAGCCAAGAGGTCCTGGGTTCGATCCCCTGGAGGGGGGTTTCGTAGGTGCACTGCTGAGGAGTTTTGTGCTAGAACGGAATAGCTGTTCAGTGCTTCCAGGTGATCAGTGGTTGTTTAACACAAACCAATTCGTGATAACAAAATTGATAGGTTAAATATGTGAGAAACAATGTCTTATAATAAAGTGATCTATTTGAAAACTAAAGCACTCTGAACGAGTATATAACAAATTGGCTGAAGCAAGTGAATGTAACTAATTGAATATGCCAATCCTGTTGAGCCCACCGAAAGATCTGATTTAACATTGAGATGTAGCAATCTAAAATGAAGTTACTATTCCGTTTCCTTCAAGTTTTCAATGGTTCATTAGCTAATGTTAATGCAGGATGAAAACGTAGAATTGTGTGCTAATAATATCTACTGCGTTTGATTTATGTAAACAGTGTTTAATTTTCGAGATTTTTCTTTGGATTTAGACTGCAGATACTCAAATTAGCCATCATTTGTTACTTTAACAGATATTTGTTTGATCCACACGAGATCGTTAAAATAAACTGAAGACAAATTGACTTGTGTTAGACAACTGTTAAAAACCAGGAAGCACTAGACAGATGCTTCGTCCTATTATTGGACTCTGCGATAGTACGAGCTGACGATATTCCGCGCAAGTTTCTTAAACAATCTACAAACAGTCTACACTCAATCATGGTAAATATCAGCTCAGTAGTGGGCAATTTAGAGTGGTAATTGAGAAGCTCTAGTAAGAAGACGTGACGAATGGGTTTCAACCATTCCGGGTGCAAAACAGTTGCTCACCTATAGAAATGAGTGATGTGAAATATTACGGAAATCGATTGAAGTTAAATGTAGGCTAATTTTTATAGGAGTCAAACTGTCACTACAAAATCTGAAATTCCTTGGCTTGATGTCCCCATCCCTTTGGCTGAGGTCATTAATGTGCCCTTTTAAGAAGTTCCATACTAGTACAAAGCAGCTAGATAATACATTCTAGATTTCAACTGTTGTCTAACTCTGTATTATATTTTAGTATAGTCGAGCCAAGTACAATCGTATGAAAATTATAGTGTGTGACCTCAATAATTATCAATCAGTGCCCAAATACGTCTGACCCTCGACTACAAGTCCCAAGTCGGAATGAACCAACCAGACCGAATCATATTGTATTTCAAACACTCCTTTATACATACGCAAAACCTGATCACATGAAACACGAATAGGGAGAATAACATCTATACAAAACCGAAACAATAATAACTAAGGATTGAGGACACAGGTACTTGATTAATTGATCAAACTTCCTGAATATCAAATGATACGACAACAGTTCATTAGTTTAATGGGTGGTTAGAGTGTTGAGAACATGACAATGATAGAAATAAAGTAAACGATTTACCTAAACTAAATGAAATAGTCTTCTGAAAAACAGTTTAGAAAGTTAGTTACCCATCTTAAATCTCATAATATAACACTCTACTTTATTTCTGATATCGAGTTTAAACTTAACAATCTCTATGACATCCAACAATAATTAAATTTAACTGAAATTAATAGCATAACGTGGTAAGATAGAAATGCCTTTGTTTAAATGAAAAAGGTATTTGTTTACATTCAATAAACATTTTACTGTTGTTTCTTTAATTTATTATCACATTTCAAATTGAATGACCTCATTTATCATTTTCACATTGTAATTGTTTCCATTTTTTTCTTTACATCATTTTTTTTTTCTTATTTTACAGTATAGGAGATCTTGAAATCTACATGTGTAGATAAGATGATATTACTTTGTGTATGTAAAGGTTGACATTCTCTTAATACTTAGAAATCTCCTACTTTTGAATAGAAAGAAACTAAAAGGTGAAAATTATTAATGAGTATTTGCTTAGTTTATTGTACAGAAAGAATATTTATAGCAATATGTTTAATCTCCGAGTTATACAGTTTTCTAGAAAACACAATGAAGTTAGGTACTATCGAATATGAAGAGATATCTTTATATAGTGCTTGAATCTACCGATAAAACCTTGAAGGTATTAATAAAGATTTTCTGTTGATACGGATAATCAATAGCATAAATAACAGATAATGGGTCTCAGTTCATATCTAAATTATTTCAAAAGTTTTGTTGTCATCATGCAATCACCTACATGTAATCGATGTCGTACTAACCACAGTCAAATAGACAGGCTGAATGTTTTATCGATACCTTTAAAAGGATGCTGCTGAAAATGAAGGGGTGAAGGAGCGGTTGTTAGTCTGAAAAGTATCCTAATGGTTCATAGTACTAAACTAAATAATGCTACTCTTGACAAAGTATTAGCAGCAGAAGCAATGATGGGGTAAAAATTGAAAACAATTCATTATGCCATCCTGATGCAGAGATGTTAAAAATTTCAAGAAAATTCTCATCCATAATTTTAAGTTGGTACACAAGTATTTGCCCATGATTACCGAATCTAGAACAACAGACGGATAGAAGGGTATGTGATAAAAGGCAAGGCTGAGTACTGTATGAAGCGACTGTGATGAAAGATAAGTTTTTGGGACAATCCATTCAACTACGAAACAGAAATATGTCTGAAGCTATCACAGCTACAACACTGCCTTTAGAAATTCTACTGAATACTGTTGGATTATGCAACTTCGAAAATAAGCAAATACATAAAACTCATGGTAGAGATTTAAGAGCAAAACGATGGTCCAGACAACATTCGAGAAAGATGGTGCAACTACAAGTATCGAAGTAGTTTGCTATTAACGAGGGCAAGTATTGGAGACTCAAAATATATCAGAAACGGTAATTCGTCGTTCTTTATAATCTCTTTGGTTGTTCTTGAAGTAGCTTGACTCGTTGAAGTATTTTCCTGGTTTATGAAAGAAGTTTTAGTGAGCTATTTATAGCCATTAAAAAGTTATCCATTGAGATTGTTAAGTGATTCATAAACGAATATAACAACATGGTTTGTCGCACAACATGTCGTTCATTTAGATCTCAATATCCTATTTACAGTATCAGCAACTTCTGCCCATAAATTGTATGGACACTTCTTATTATTAAACGATGGTTAGACAAAAGTAAAGAATATAATTTCAACATCCGTACCAAGTATACTCAGTCACTTTCATTACTTAATTTTGACTGCTTCTGCTTGAAATGTTATGATTTGAAATATTTCTTCATGTATAAATACAATTCCTTACTTGGTTTTATAATTAAGTGTGATGCAGCATGATCTAAGCCTGTTATATATTGTCTAGAAACATTATAATTACATCGATCTACACGGATCAGTTGGTGAACGATAACACGACCATTAACTAATTTTTCCATGAATTAGATTCTTGTCACTCAATAAAATTTGTAGATTTTCGTAGAACCTTGCGATTCCAAGTTAAAAAGATCGCTACTTATCCGGTTTATTTTTTTACATACCTTATGAAAAAGTAATCCGCCCCCCCCCCTACTTCACTGTGAATAAGCGAGGGAAAACAACTGCTGAAATACGTAAAGTAGTACTTTGGATCAGCTTAAATAATAAACCGATTTCAGTAACCCATAGCCATCTATCGTATTTATCTTGCGCTCTATTAGTATAAAACTCAATTATAGTTAAAAGCCATAGTTACAAACACCTCTCTAAAAACGTTGTCACAATTGATATCCATACAAGAGTTACAAGACGATATAACTACTCTAAGCAGATCAAAAGTTCACCGTTGTTATTGTGCTCTCAAATTGTTGTTTTATAACTGCACTTTTAATTTATCGGTAGGCAAGAGATAGAGGGCAGTAAGGTATAAATTTCCCATTCTTATATATCTAATCCCTGTAGACGGCAAGATATTCTCCAACAATAAATATTTCAGTATGAATATAAATGAAGTAATAGAATAGAAAAATGTCTACAACTTTAGAATCGAAAAATCTATAAAATAATCCTTGGAAAGACTGTTAAACTTCTTAAAACCACTAAACTATAACAAGTAATTCTATTACAAAGTACATTTTGACTTTAATCAGCTACCAAGTTCATTTTCTAGAAAAAAACAACTTACAAATCAATCAAACTCCACTATAAATCATACTTTAAGTCAATTTATTGAATCATTGAGAGTACAGTTGTAATTGTCTTGACAATTATTACAAGAAGGCAAAATATTCACTTGTTATGTTGGACGACTAAATAACTTTCAAAACTGCACTTTAGAAGATTACTTCACTAATTTTAGATGTGGGTAGTGTAAACAATATATTCCTATCATTGTTACATTACTCTTACCCTATCCTTCCATTCAGTATATTTACTGTTAGTATATTGTCTTTTACTATGAACTACAGTTAATTCGTTGTGTACAAGTTATCACTGCCACTATCAGTTTTGTTTTGTATTAATGTTAAGTTCTTAGTGCTGACTGTGTGACCTAGTTTTATGTATATATAAAGGAATCCTGTCTGGTGGTTATCTCAATTGTATTGTCTTCTTTATTCTGGATTTAAGGGTTGGGGAGTAGCCATCACAAAGCAAATGTGTGACAGCATACTGTCACACATACTCTCTCATCATCATAACAGCGTTTTCTAACGTTATAACAATAAAACACTAGAACAATTTACGGAAGAACATCAACCTGAATTCAATAATCAAAATGAACGCACAAAAAAGAACAAGAAAAAAACTCTATCGATAAGCGGACACGTAATACAAAAAAAGGCAAATATCATTCAAGTAAAGCCTGGATAAACTCGTTGTCATATCTTTTCTGTTTAAATAATTCCATGAATACGAGACCATTGATAGAAACCAATACATGGAACATAGTTTCAACAATAACAAATGCAACATAAATGAGGTTGCTGATAATTTTTTTTAAAAAAAAAGACAAAATAGAAAATATTCATCATTGAAAACTTATCAAATTAAGCTGCTTTGTAATGTTTTTTTTTTTTTTTGAAAATCTACTACATACTACTTACATGATGCATACAAATTCGCATAGATTATAATACACGCTTTATTGATTGATTTGCTCATATACTGAATATAGTAGATTTGGTGTATTCTGCGTAGTGCTACACGTTGATTATGAGTGAATGTGTGTGTGTGTGTGTGAATGTCACTAAAACCTAAATAAGTGAAGCAGGATACAAATTTGTGACTAGTTCAAAGTTAAGTGTTTAAACCGCTAAATCACTGCCGTCAAATAAAAAATGATCTTATCAAAATGAATGCCGAAGTAAAACAAACTTTGTAGATGAAGAAGTGAGTAACAACTGAAAATCAATCCAACAAACAACAAAGAAAAAAGAAAAGAAACACACAAATCATGAAAATATACACCAGTTAATCTTCATAGAAGATAAACACTACATCTAGTCAATGTATAACAATAAATGAGAAATAATAACTGAATAAGAAACAGAGAGAACAAAAGAAATTCACATATTCTTACTGAAAATATCTAAAGTAGACTGCACAATCGTTTCGTGTATAAGAGTAGAATGATCTGAAATAAGAATAAAGAAAACAATCTCAACAATGTTCATGTGTAACATTAATGAGTGCTTTACTTATTATCATATTTCATAGAAATTGATAAGAACAAACAAATTATGACAAATAAAAGTGATGAGAAAAAAGTAGATTACTGTTATGTATTGCGGAATAATACACAGTGACCTTGATAACTGTTAATCAGAATACGGATACGTCAGCCCCACGACTATCAACCCCCCAAAGACGGAAATGAGAAGACAGCAGCTACAAGCCAACCAGACACAATCAATCCAGTCCAATTGCCGGTCATATTGTATTTTAATCACGCCTTTATATATACACAAATTCAGACCGCACAGCAAACCAATTAGGGATTTTGCATTAATACAAAACAGAAGAGATTGTGGCAGTGAATAGGGGTAACTTGTACACAACTAATTAACTGTAGTCCATAATAAGAGACAATACAATGACAGCAAATATACTAAACGGGAGGACAGAATAAGAGGAACATAACAATAATTAAAATGTAATGTTTACATTACGCACGACCAGAATCAATGAATTAATCCTCTAAAATACAGTCCCAGAAGTTCTTTCACTCTTCTTTAGTGGTCCGACATAACAATTACAACTTGCAAAACTACATATTACATAACAATATAAATTGTTAATAACAGTATCAATACCTAACTATTTATTAAATCAAAATAAATGGAGATGGGTTCGAACCTATGAACTCTTATTTGATTGGAAGTCAACTTTATTCCCTGAGAAGAATATAATATTCTGATTATGCAACTCATTGATTAACATTTTCATGAAAATTGTTCTCAAGTTTAACAAATGTATTAAATGCAATTGAATGAGATCTTTTTACAACTTCAATTGGTTTATGAAAGTATGTGGAATGATAATGTAATGGCGTTGAAGGTAATGAAACTCCATAAGGTGCTATAGTATCCACAGGAGAATGATGAAGAGGTGAAGGGGGATAAGAGGAACCGGAATATTCATGATGTTTAAAGTTTTGACATGAATCATAACTTGTGTTTGATTTATTCGAATTGATTGACTGTAGCTGTTGATCTACAGAGTAATGAGAATTAATATTACTTTTAAACTGTCCGATTCCGTACGGACTATCTTTATTACTTGTTGTAGTTATACTAGAGTGTATTTTTGTAGGACGTATTTCAGAATTAGCTTCATTAAGTGTTGTAGATTGTGTTAAGCACGAATAGCAATTATGATCTGATTGTGATTGTTCACCAATTGGTATGTTAAATAACGAAAATGCATCATATTCTATATCATTCAATAATGATTTACGATTATTTCGTTCATGTCTATTAATACTTCCATTATGCAAACGATGTACACAATTTTGCAAACGTTCAATACCATTCCATCTTCTAAAACCATGATTTAGTGTAGCTTCTGGTGCAGTGAAACTACTAATTGACTGTTCTGTACATTGTAAATCATTATTACAATATTCTTGCTTATTCATATGATTGATAATCTATACAGAATACAATAGAGACACAGAAGAAAACACAAGCAATTAAAAAAAAATAACAAATGTCAACAATCCACGTAAATAAGTAGTTTCTTCTAGTATACGTGGTTGAAAACTGAGAATCAAGAGAATGATATTCAAAATAACGCACATTAATAAAAGCGACGCGTATAAGACAATGCTCAAATAGTTGAATATCAATATGCGTTCATAGTCTTCTAAAACAAGTTTGACGTGTACTACAACTACCCTATGCATTTTTCTATGCTGTACATGTACCGCACAATGAACTGAGTGATTTTTAACAAATCTAAAATCTGTTTAAAAAAATTGATTCGAATATGCTTGGATGAGCAGTATCAGTGAGTTAGTTAAACTCTGACACTTGTCTACCTAACTTGAAGATCTTCCACAACAGGAATAAAGACGTTTCGCCAAAAAACGAAGTGTTAACTGTTTTGGACTGGTATATTTATTGAAGTAGATCATAACAATTAATAATACCGAAAAACTCACCAAGATTCATTAAGTGCGATTCCGAATAATACATGGGTCACTAAGACCGGTAGTCATTTTGAAACCTGATAGGTAGAATTTGATCACTACTAAAAAGAACTAGAAAAGCATCAGACTGATCACTACCAAATGGTCAATTATTGAAATATCTCAGTTCTACAGGTCAAACGTAGCCTGAATAGATCAGTAATAACGGTCACAAACAGTGAGACAAAATGACTCAGAATAGAATTCACCAAAGGGAACTAATTTCCTCAAGATTGCAAGTATGCCGTTCTGACGAGTGACTAATAACAAAAAACCTCAGTTCAGAGTTTCCTGCTGACTAAGCCCAAAAACCACCTTCTATCACAACTTACCGCACGCGATGTTAAGTAAAATGGCAAGTGGTCAAATTGCAACAAAACTAGAGAAACCAAACACTTATCAATACCCAGTGCATCTACACTGATATGACTGATTCCCGGGTAATCAAGTCCAAACCAAGTATTCCGCACCTATCAACAGTCAATGATTTCATGGACTGATAAAACGCCAATGAAAGTCCATTCCTAGCCTTATCCTATGCTACTCAACCTAAGTTACATAAGTAATAAAATACAGATATAAATGTCACGCTTAATTTTTAGCCGATATATCAGTGGTATGGATTAAAACTTAATGGTAACTACTGTTATACACTTGAGAATACACTCTTAATTGTCAGAAAATATAATATATCATTATTCTTTTGAGATCCCGAAACAATTCCTTCAAAAGTTCCCAAAAATACAGAGAATATGGAAAATAATCCAATAAATTGGTTTTGTTAGGAAAGATTCCAAAAGAATTCAAGGAAATGATGACGTACATTTGTTGTCTTCATGTGATAACTAGCAATTTTATTATCAATGAGGGCATTCTTTCTGGAAACTTCTTGAATTTCAGAGTCAAAGTAAAAGATGTATTATATTCATGAAATAAGAAGCTGAGATAACTTTTCCTACTTGGATTTACTGAATCAAATTTGCAATGAAACATTAACCAAATGGCTATCACGTCCACAACCTGGATGATGTAGATGGTTTCGAGTCGAACAGAAATTTTACTTCAATTTCACTCAGATACAAACTGTGTAATCAAGGGATAATATGCATATATAGTTTAATGAATTCACTTTACCTGTTGATACGGTGTCAACCATTCAGCCGGTAGTGTGCGTTCAATAAAAGGAAGTTTAGACCCAATTGTAGCCAATCGATTTATCCATTTGGGCAAAGATCGACCACAAAGTATCTGAGAAAGGTAGAAATTCAAAACTTTTGTTTAATACGCAGAACTTATCAACCCGAATGGGATTAATTAAACTGAAACTATTAAAATAACACAAAAGTATCATATAAATCATTATAGCAATCTTCAAACCACTTAGAGTCCACACCATTTACAAACCAATAGAATAGTTTCATTTGATTTTAATGCACACCAAGATGAGAGCAATCAAAGAAGACTAAAACATCATCATCAGTCAAATAAACTACGCCAACTACTAGCAATATAACACTGAACTAAGTGATTCCCCTCCATATCATCAAGTCGTAAACGAACAATGGTTAACAGTGAGACAATATGATATGCTATCGCTAATAAAAGTGCACATAAATTAAAATGAACAACGACTCGATTACGAAAACACTTAAATCCTTTATTAAATAAATTCTAGAGAAGCCAGAGGAATTTTATAGGAATGGTATTCATTTCAACAGACACATTGATATACATGTAATCTATCAGTCGATACAGAAGAGACCAGTCAATCATTTGATCAAATGTCAACCAAATGAAGAAAGCCAATACAAATGTAAGAACAAATGAAAAAATACCATGAAGTCAATTACATACCAATGTGGCCGTCATGTAGAACTGATTCAACACCTGTAAAATAACTAGAAAGATCACTTTTATGCAAAATAAGTGCTAATGATGTTGCCCAGAAAGGCAATGAAGTTGGAATTACACTAATAGACATTGCCTCAGTAGTGTTGGTGCTCAAATATTTGCCGACAGACTTGTATGTAGTGGGTTAGATCTATTGCGGGATTGTGAGAGCACAAACCAAGAAGAAACATCTGTCTAAAAGTACCCAACTGATATCGATTAATGACAAATACAAATAACAAGTACAGATATGTAATACAAAACTGACCTGAACAAATGCTTCAGAGAAATGATTGCAATTTTTATGCAATAAATGGTACTGATCACCACGATAATCTGCTGTCATACTGTCCAGCAACAGAGCAATATCTGTAGCAGTAAAATCTGTATATCCCATAGACAAGGTAAGTCTAGAAAATAAACAGTAACACATGAAAGTTAACTCCAAATGCCCTTAATAATTTTACTTAGTGAATATAACAGTCTTAGTGGTGAATTCGTATTGCACATGAAACATAAAGGTTAAAAAACTGAGTAGTATTGGAAAACTGCATATATATATATATATATATATATATATATATATATATATATATATAGATTAATTTCAGACATCTTCTGTTACTAAGATAGAACCTTGAATATTGCATTCTCAAATAATTGTACGTAATAATCTATTTTCAGCACTACTGATCATGATCATTGGCAACCAGATATGCGTTAGTGTACTAAGCTGAGAATTACTTCAAGAGTAAGAGTTAATGATGTTAGGCTGTTAAACAGACCGAAATAAATAAAACGAGGCTCAAACTCAATTGCTGGATGTCGAATGCTTTCATCACTGAGCCGATAATCCACAATCAGTACTGACTGATGGATTGAGAATATACTAAAATCAGATTCCACAAATCGTATAGAACTCGTTATGTTTTTGCCTCTGTATTTTTATTTTTCAGTTTTGTTGATATAAGTATCATTTTATCTTAATACTGATTCTGATTTAGAACAGATCAAGTGATGTGTTATGTCCAAGATATACCAGATAGAAAAAGAACAAAACACCTTTCTAGTTACTTTTGCTTGAACTACCAAGTAAAAACATTAGCTTCTGCACATAAGTGAAGGCCAGAAGAGGAGTACAAAAATCGCTACTTGTTAAGTGTGCTAAATTAAGTGGTATTCGACACAATGCTAAAGAAAGTTAACATTGAGGTTAATTAACAAAGTTATAAAAATTTGTAAAATTAAGCCAATACTTGCAGGAAAAATCTAACACAACGACTTCAAACACTATCGTTGTCACTCCAACTAAAAATACACTGACAGGATTCAAGCTACAATTTGAAAGTACACTTTACTGACAATGAAAACTTTCAGTACTTATCTAATAACTCTGTAAACCCATTTCGCATATGAATACACTGCACCTTCCTCCCTCCCCATTCTAGATAACAATATTAAACAGGCAATAGATAGTTAACATACTTTGCCCCATTCAGTAATTAATATATAAGTGGATTTAAACAAGGATGACAAATATTAGAACATGGAGGTAAATTCTATCATAAACTTGACAACTAATGAGCTGTCGAAACACAGGGAGTATTACACATTTGATTCGTTTAGATTTGTGTCGCCTAAGTAACATGCATATATCACTCTACACGAGATGTATCATCCTGTAACCTATATTCTTTCTGACAATCACAAGTAGAAAGTCAACAAAGTTTGGATCGAGAATGTGATCATAACTGCTACCTTAACCTGGTGGTCCGATTTGCCTATCATACTGACCCTGATACAGTAATATAGGTTGGAAAACCTTTTCCTTTGAATCCTATCATGCCAAGTAAAGAGCGGTTAAACTAGAGGCAGCAGACTTCAGTACCGAGGAAAAATCGTCCTACAAACTATCCTGAGGAAAGTGTTTAACCTCCTCAAACAATCAACATATGCAGTAATGTTGCCTTCCGATAGCGAGAGGTTAACAAAGGTCACTCCTAAAATTTAAGGCTCATCTTACTCCATTAGTTTTCATTTCCAGAGGTAGTGTCTTTAAAAGCATGGAAGAAACACATGAAAAACTATTCATAAAAATGTCGTATGCGATTAGCCTCAAAAAGTTATTCAGGTGTGAAGTCATGCTGCCGAATCCATCAGGACAGCTACTAATTCTTATTCCTCTCAAAATGCCTTAATAAGAACTTTTCCATGCTGCAGTCAACCGTTAAGTTATAACTGCCTTCATATCTCGAACGACAATCTAACTTGACAGATCAAAGACTGCACTATACTGTCAATCCGACTCGAAACCGCAAAATGAATTATCAATCTCTCCACATGACCAAACGATTAAATGGCTTCTAATAAAGTCTTGCAAACTAACTAAGGCATACCAACTACCTGATACTAATTTTCTTCTGGATAAAAATGGCATATAAACCATTCAAAATAACTACAACCCCCACCCCCTCAAGTAAATTTGATGATGTATGAAACTAGTAGGACTATGAAAAGTAGACATGAGCCATTACTACTGATACTGTTGTGCTGTAACAATTTGTACTTGTCGAATTCAATATAGACATTAGATTATTTACTCAGAAAAGAAAGCATTAAATTCTGAGATAAATTACACAACAAATATTTCATTCTGTGTTCTGTATTCACCATAGAGATAAAAACGATTTTGTTATTTTTTTATTTGTAACAAAAATTTTCTAATGAATAGAAAATAGATAGAAAGAAAATATAAATCTAAATGGGAGAGAACAAAACACGTATAAAAGTACTTCATAAATATGCATACACACCCTTCATAATGTATTTAGTATTCAATGATTATCTCATTGTATATATATATATATAGAACTGTATCAGTTGAAATTTAAAAAGTGAGACTTAAATTAATTTCTGTTCAAAGTTTAAGTGTAACAGAGCATTAGCGATAAGGAGACTATTAAGAAGTTGATTTTTAAGCGTTCAAGTATAAAACATATCCATTATATTATGTGAATGTTGATGAATCCCATATAATCCCACCCTTTTTTAACGGTTCTCTCTCTAAATGAATTGAAATCAGGACAAGAACTGCTTCACATCCCACTCCCCCCCCCAAACTATAAAATATTTTCTTTATGCACTGAAGTAAATATTGAAAGGATACCAGTTTTCCTAATTAATTTCGAAATCATCAATACCAAGAAGTTTAAACACTGAACAGATAACTTGATCTGATGATAGGAATGATGGTCTAGTGGTTACGGTGTTGGATAATTATACAATAAAATATCGGTTCATACTACGTTATATCTACTTCGGTTAGTAGCACAACTAACCTAGACAGTTAGAGTGTAACACAAAGCTAACTACACAAATATATATCCAGTAACTGAGTTAACTTACTAAATATATTGATTTACTGTGAAGATCTTTTCGAAAACGTGTAATTTAGATTTGATACATTCAAATAATCGTTGTAAAATAAGATAGTCATAGAGACACGAAAAATTAAATGAACCTACTACACAATTCATTGAACTGATGATCAACGTTACATAGAAAACGTAGAAGAATACAAGAGAGAATAACATCAAAACAGTTGTGCACTGAATACATTATCTAGCTCATAGGACAAAAAGAGGTAGATACACAGATATTGTGAATATAAAAAGCAACATATATGATTATAGTCCAGAAAACAAAATAATAAAACACAATCACACCAACTAACTTGTGAGAATAATTTTCGCCTAAATAAGAAGTATCTTTCGGTAGCATAGCGAATACTCCAGAGTTAGTTAGTGGATGTCCTCCATATGAATATTCTATGATAATAAAGTAACAATATTAATAATACAGATACATCGACAGTATGATGCTACTAATCAACAGTACGTAATGAAATTAGCATAATACAAAACTGTATAATAATGAACACAATTATTCAGTAATTTAATAAAGTCTATCATGTCCAGTACACATAGACAAATTAACATTACAAACATGATACTAGCTTTAGAAAACTCGAGGTAATTGACAAATTAATACAATAAAAACAATATCAGTCACTATATTACTAGTTTTATCAATGGAAACCCGGAGGTCACTATTAGGCAAGATACTATATAATTTAGTCAGTCAGTCATTAACAACGTAGAACATGGCATATATGCCCATAGGTTCGAATTGCCATACCACCTTAGTACGACAAGATCAAATTTACGAGAATAACTGGACAAAAGAATACGAAAAGGAAGGATAAAGCAAAGGAATGTATGTGTCAAAAAATTATAGGACTTAAGATCTACATCAAAATAATGGGTGAATACACTTGACCGACTGTGATCGATTCTCAACCATGTCACCTATTGTCTCCAGCCACTGGTTGAAATTATCACGCCAGGTCCAGCCATGTAGTAGTCTGCAAGTACCGGCATGGCTCAGAACAACGGTCAGCGACTTCGTGAACTGATGCTATGTTTTGGCTTGGCTGTTTATGGTTTTCTTTCATCTTACTCCTACACCTGTCAGCAATCCACGTCGAGGTAAGTAGTGGTCGGTCACAGGTAATACATGTCCCAACCACCTCAGTCGATGAACGTTAACGAGTTCCTCGACTGATTTGCCATGTTTCCCTAGTACTCTGTGTCCAGCATCAATATTACTAATTCGGTTATTACATGATATACGAGAGATACTATGAAGATTTCTACGATCAAAGACCTCACTCATTCTTTCGATGAAAGACGGGTATCTTACCTACGCTATAATACAAGTGACGTAAGTTGGTAGAAGCCGAGCGAGCTTTCCGAATATCTGATGAGATTTCGTCAGACACCGACCCACTAGGGGTGATGAAACTTCTGAGAAAGGTGAAATTATTACACGACAGCATAAAAGTCAAACGGTAGATAAGAAATCATAAAATAAGTGTGAGATTAAAGGAAGTGGAGTATATCACTAGTCAAACAAGGTGTAAAGCTAGATGTGGATAAACTTCGCGATTACACCAATCAAATTCACAGTCGGCTTTTTGTACAGTGATCGGGTTAACCATAAGAAGATCATAACGACGCTCCAATGCTTAATTCAGAATGATTACATCAAAAGCTTGTAAAATTCTGTACAATATAAACGATGAGGATTTAGAACGATTTGAACGAGTTGATGCAATAGGTAAAGAAGGGCGTAAGGTAATAAGATTCTGACAGTTACAAAAGAAAGAATAGTTTTCTATGAGATCTTTAAATATTTTAAGATGAGATAAACATTGATGGGCATCATTGCTAACGCAATAATAAAGATCAATAATGTGTCTGGACCCAGTAACGAGGATTTAGTTAGTATCAACAACTTTAAATACCTGCTTCAGTGGCTTGGCCATTTCTCATAATTGCCGCCCTAGAGGTTTTCATATCGTACACTATTTGCAGACGCTGTAAATGGATGAAAAGTGTGAGGAGGTGGTCAGTTTATGACAGATTGCCGTAGTATGAATGAAAGACTGTATTGGTCCATCGAGATTCCTTGGTTGCGGTTCTAAAGATGGTATGAGATTATATCAGATGTGGCTTAGAATAAAACTCAGTGACGACGCTGATAAGGTTTCGTTGTCTCCCAGAAATCTCGGCGAAGCTTTCAGAAGCCCTGAAGAAGCCGAAAGCATTTCATCCGATCACTTTTCGAAAGAACCATCCAGAATCTTAACATGTAGTCTCCTGGTTAGATGGTAGCTGAAAACTACTGCATGCGCAATCGATGAATGTAATGGTGATTTCACTTTTGCCGAAAACAATAAATACTCTAATGTTACGTACTACATTTGTCGCTTATTGTAATGAATATTTTCTCCGTATTTATGCTCTGGTTTGCCGTTAGAATGGTTCAAAGCATCCAAGGACTAAAGGTGAACTCAGTATAAGCAGGATGAAGTGCAAAATATAATAGTTTTCTATTAAGCTCACCATAAAAGTGAGATGATCGCTGTCAAAAAAGTAGTCCTTCGATACAATTCTCACTTAATAAACAACATTCGTGTTTTATTGTTAAATTCTACCTTCTTGATTATGATCATCTTCTTACTTTTATGTCTCTACAATATTATGTGTCTAATTATGTGACACATACACTTTTTGGTACCTATTTGTACCAAAATGTTATGTCGTTAAACATGCAAATACATAATAATGTGAATATTTTCACATGAATTTCTATCTTTCACCAGTTTGTCTTATTCAAATCTTACGATACTGAAAGGGAACAATTTTAGAATCATTTTAACTCACGAACACAACATTGATGAAATCGAGGACAAACCAGATGTATTGAATGTGTTTAAATACGAAATGGAAGTGTCTAAACAGTACAGGCCTTTATGTGTCATAATAGAAACTCTTCAAAAACCTACCTTCCACATACTAATTTCTTTGATAATCCCTTGTATAACCTAAAAACTATGATAATTTCAGATGCTTTATTTATTTATTTTTACATTCTCATATGTATTTACTGGTTTACCAAAGTATACAATTCTGCAAAAATACGATTTAATTATTCTAACTTATTTACCGAGTACAGATTTATATAACTGTAGATTCAATACACATTCGAATTGTGAGGGCTATCAATATTACCCAACTGATGAAACAGAAAGAGTTAAAGTGGGAATTGAACATGTGACATATTGACTGAAAATGAAATACCTTAACAACTGAGCTAACGTTCTACCCTTCCAGATATGAACTAGACAAACAAACAACTTATAAGAGAATGATGAACAATAAAAATTGACACTTACCAGTTTCATGAACTACAACCCCTGTATGATAAACTCCAATACCAAGTGAACTGACATAATCATTTATCCATAGCTATTAAAATGAAGAACACGTATATTTAACATTTACTCAATAATAACTAGCACATATTTATTAATAGATAAAAAAATTTATCTAACAGGCTAACGTTAATTATGTAATCCAAGCACAAAATAAACGAATTAATATAAATATTTACTGCTGAAGGTAAAACAGAATAATAGGAGATATACCGTAATTGAAATAAATGATGACAATCCATAACATAGGGTTTATTTATTGAAATAACAATGTGAGTACTATAACATTTCGAATTTGAACGCTTAGACACCAACTTCCAAGTCCCTAAAATTCTTGAACTATTGAATGACAAATAGAAAATATAAGATTAAAACCTATGAAAAAGCTTTGCTTTTATGGTTAGTTGGCATATAAAAAATGAGTGTGTATATAGGTTTGGGCTTCTAAAGCCATCTGGAAAACATTACATTTGGCGACAAGATTGGAAATTATATAATAAGAGTATGGTGACAAGATGTCGTTTTCTAGACTAACCATAGAAGTTATAACAGCTTTTGGGTTTCTAAAAATGTTCTACGAGATTTCTAGGGATCCTGACACTTGCATTACAGTATACAGTGAAGACGACAAAATGGTATTGTTTTAACAAATGGTCTTATAACTCTAGAAGCTTAGAGGATTATTCGGATTTTGGAAATAATTTGTATGTTGCGACAAGATGATTAAGAAAGAACATGAAGTCTTTAACCTACTGTTATCTATTGAGGATAACAATTGGCTAGAGTTTTGGACATTTTTTAGAGATTTTTTAACTTTACGTGCTGGAGATTCAAAATCCCAAAAAATACAATCGTTCATTTAATCAAGCGAAAGGAGTTGTATCAATTTTTTTGTAAGATTGACTTGTAGACTTTCATCAATTAATTCAATTTTAAATGTGAGGTATATACACATTTCCTAGTTTCGTCTAATATATTTTGCTCCACAATATAATCTTCCTACGGGTCTAGTCATTTGGAGTAGCTGTGGGTTGGGAAGGAACAAACCATGGTATCTGACTGAAGTAAAGTATAAGAGATAACGATTCGCACCAACCGTACAGACTAACGAGGGAATCACAGACAGAATCCGGCTACCCTAGATAATTTAGTTGTATCGTATCGCGAACTGTACTAAGCCGAAAAGAACCTACGCGTTTGTCTCATCTGAGAGAAAACATAACATTATAACGGTGCTAAATCTACAAAATTGAGGAAATCAGCTCTATATGGCTGGTATATATTCGTAATAAATACCATAATATATAGGACCTAGCAAGTCGAGACACCAGCATAAAATCATCGCCGAAAACCTGAAAGCCAGCTATCCAAGAAGTCACCACAAGGAATTTAAGGCCCTTCGGAATGAGTATCACTTGCAAGCCAAAAGAGTCATTCTATCCCATCTTAAGAATACCAAAATACACACTGAAAGAAAAATATAAGACAAATTGCACGAGATGAGATAAACGCTACAGTGAATAAAGTGAACACCCTTTCTATCTGCGCAAACAGACTAGCACTAAAACAACATGACATATTAACATACCAAAACACGCAGGCAACTACAGACATGAATTTGACTACAAAAAAACGTCATGATTCTAGATCGAGGAAATTCGAAGAATGCTACGGAATACCCGGAAGTATGATATCCAGGTCAATCTGTAATAAAAAGAAGAATCAACAATAACTCTATTTACCAATTCATACGAAAAGGTCAACCAACCACGTAGTCAGAGGTCAAGTGAACAAAACATTTAATAACACCACAATAATAAATAAAGTTGACAAGAGCAAACACATCACACGGTTATTAGAACAGGTTGAATTAGTGTTTGTAGAATCATTAAGCAGATCACTTCAACAAAAAGCGATGATGACGGCATCCAGGACGACAATTAAAGCTTTATAGTTAAACCAATCAAATAGGACACAACAACGAAATATTCATCTGAACTATAAATCACCTTAATAACTAGGCATGAATTAAGTTCTATAAATAATACTTATTAAATACCAATCCAAAGCCCGATGAAACGTATCTGGATACATAGTATACGCTCAATCTTACTCTAAAACGCCATATATATATATATATATATATATATATATATATATATATATATATATATATATAAACTGTGAAGTGAATTCAAAATCCTTCAACCTTGATACTGGACTGAGTTCATATGGGTCGTAAAGTGAATGCGTAACGATATGTGAAGTTAAACTGGAATTGATGACTAGAATGACCTGCAGTGGTTTAAAAGTGTAACATAAGTAGACAAGTCGCATTGCATTGCAATTTGTTCAAAGTTGGAAATGTCACACAAAACATTAAGCCTATTAAATGCGATTAATTGGAAAAAAAACATTCTGGAACAGATAGCAATCAAACAATTGTCTTCTTTGAGGTTATTTCAATTATGGTCTACTTCACTGTCTTAAATGTACATTGTAAAATGTATCATTACCGTCACAATGTATCATGAATCAATATAATCGATTCACAATGAATTTTCGGAAGGATGTTTTAGCTGTTATGCGACACAATCTGAGGGTGAATCATTTAAAACCGAGAGGCTTCAAACATTTCAGCAATAGGGAGCGGCCACAACTATACACATAGACTAGGGACATTTAAGTTTCCAAGGTAAGTCGTCGAACTTAAATCTAATCGTTTATGTGTATTGGATGAAAGATTGTGCTAGATATTACAAATACTTTGAAGTCTGAAAAAAAAACGGACTATGGTATTGTACTAAGATTCAAATGCCCCAATCAATCACAGCAGAGACAGAACCTGGGACATACGGGCATCAGTCCGACCTGTCAAACCACGTGAGCATAACTAGATGAATTTACCACAATGAGTACCAAAGTGACAGCTATAGTGTCAATATAAATAATGATTGGGCATAAAAGAAACGACTCAAGAAGAATGAATCCATAGAATAAAAAGTTAGTGCATTAACTTCATTGTGGTTAAGTCTAATAGTCGATATCTACATGTTTAAGCGTAGTCACTCTGTTATGTTGGGCGGCCAAAGAGTAACGAACTTTTAGAACTGTACTTTAGAAAATTACTTCACTAATTTTAGTTGTGGGTAGTGTAAACAATATATTCCTATCATTGTCAGATTACTCTTACCCTATCCTTCAGTTCAGTATATTTACTGTTACTATATTGTCTTTTACTATGAACTACAGTTAATTAGTTGTGTACAAGTTACCCCTATTCACTGCCACTATCGCTTTTGTTTTGTATTAATCCTAAGTTCTTAATTGGTTCTCTGTATGATCTGATTTTGTGTGTATAAAGAAATGTCTAAAATATGATATAATTTTGCCTGATTGATTCATCTGCTTGTATCCTTCCTATTCTGGCCTGGGATCGAGTGGGAACCGGGCAGGCATACAGAGACTAGATAGGCAATCATTAGCGTTTGTTATTGCAACCAAGTGCTCACGAGGCCATATCGATTAATTAATCTCATACATTTAACCATAGCAGTTTCTTTTTACGTCATAACGCACTCCTAGCATTTTATCAGTAATCTACAAATACCCCTTAATTTGAAGGGTCCCATTTCAGTTATAAAATAAGATACACCAAATGGCATAGACTTTTAAAATTATACAGGGACACTACTGTGAGACGTTAAAACTAATGGATGATGTTATGATAATTGATGACGCTAGTGTTGAGTAAAAGACAGATAAAGCCTACTAAAAAGTCAGTTATAAGTGTGCCTAATTACCACATAGACAGGAAAACCAAAACATGGTACTAGAATCTGAAATCACTGGCTGTTGATCAGAGCCATGTTGGTAGTTGAAAACTATTTAGCTGGAGTCCGCGTGGTAAGTGCAATCAACAGTAAGACATGCTTGGTGAATCATTCACAGTGACTCAAAGTGTATTCATTCGTTCTCTAGCTTAAATCTCGAGTTCTGATATTTTCTTATACGCACTTTTCAAATTAATTCCTAAATACTCAGCTTATCTAGTTATTATTGCTTAACACAATGTTGATTCTTTCGGTAAACAACTTGTTAATTTTATCTGTTATGCTAATGTTGTGTGGCAACTCGAGCTAATTCACAATTGTGTTAGATTCCACGTTGCTTATTACTGACTAACTGAATGGCATCTTTCGAGTCAACTGTCTTATCATTGAACTATAGCAGTGAAAATGTAAATAGTTAAACGTTTAAAATATAGGCACAAGGTTTCGCTTTCCAACTGTGCCCCCCCCCTCCTGAATTCAGTTTGTACATTACAATTAGCTTAGACCAGGTCATATACAAGGTATAACTTAAGGCATGGTGCGTAAACTTGTACTTAGTTATACACCCGAAAAGTGATGCAACACTAATTATAAAATTAGACATTCCTGTGTTACATACTCAGACATAAAAGATAAATCGTTTCTATTGTTCTGTTGTTACTGACATTGTACAATATAATCTTGAGGAAGCTTCTGTAATATGTCTGAAATTCAGACTCCAAACATTTAGTTTTTAATTTACTTGCTATACAGTTAGTCAATCATAAGCAAGTGAAAATCACTAAGGTTTTCGGTATTCTAGATATAAACTAACCGTTTTCAGTGTTCAGATGCAGCTATGAACTCAATACGGACTTCTAGTTAGTAATTTAACTAGTATCGAATTTTTTTGAAACTAATTAGACAACATACTACTAACGATGTGAATACATGTTGTTTGCATTGTAGCAGCCACAAATAACCCTGGATATAATAGTTAACTTATTGTACACTCATCTTGTTATGCATTTTACAGTACGATCGGACAGAGGAACTTAGCTTATCCGCTCTCTGAGGTATTTGTTTGCTTGCTTTTGACACGCCGAAATAAATTATTTCGTGTCAACTAGTCTTTTGCTTTACAAATTACGTGTAGAATCTAGTTGACTACCCAAGTGTTGGTTGAAGACCGTTGTTGAGTCATATGAATGCATTTCATCTAAGGAACTGATAGACACCAAGCATTGTCTAAGCATCGAGCTCGATAGAAACCACAACCAAACGTTTAGCTTATCCAACAATGTCGATTCGACACTATATGTGCAAAAAAATTCGTATTGATGTAATTCCATGAATTAATACATTTATTTATTATGGAACACAAGTTTGAGCATTACTTGCACAATATGCTCCGTGTTGAATTCGTTTGATGCAGTAGTGTTACAAGGTTAAGGTAGAGGTAAACATGTTTTAGGCAATGTGTCACCTTTGACCTTAATGTTCTGTCATATTCGAAGCATAAATATATGAAGAGAAACTCAGAGTTATTTGATTGATGATGGTGTCCAAAATGCCAACAAAAAATTCGTAACTAAACTGTGCAACATCACTAATATGATTTATTAATCAGATGTATGTAGCATAGTGATATCAGATTATTTGGTTCATCAAGGGTCAGACGTAATTTATAGTTTATAGATTAATTTATTGTACTGAATTCCTATAACAATTTCACATGATTTATATATCGTTTAGTTTTAATGGTGATATTATTTGTGACTACTGTGCACTCTTATTCACGTAAACCTTTGTGTTCGTCTATCCATTCCTTATTATACGATTGTTCTAGGGCAATAATGTATTATGTGGTCTTCACATGTAATTGACTTTTTCACTGTCATAGTTAGAATATTAATATTTAAACATGTGGTGGTAAATTCCTGATTATTTGAGACTTAATGAACTTCTACTGTTAAATAGTTCAATACAATTTCTATATGTTGTGCAGTCACTCCTATTAAAGTGGCACTATCGCACTGTATCTGTCTAGTACTCTACGATACGACAAGTTCATCGACTTGATCCCAAATCAGAACAAAACTAAAGCAAACAGTACAATCTATTCGAAAATAGGAACGGCATAACGCCAAGTAAATAAATACATTAGATTGTAATTGGATGTCGTGAAGATTTTTGACTGTTAATTTGGTAATACGAGCTAGTGTGGATTAGACAACCCACTGATCACCTGGAAATACCGGACAGCTGTTTCTCCCTAGTATCGGACTCTCCAGCAGTGCGCATTAATGACCCCATCAGGGACTGAGCCCAAGACCCTCTGGGTCCACGGCGAACGGCTTATCCTTGGACCACTAAGTCGATTCCTAACGGTTGATATTTTTAGATTTAGTCAATTCGTGATAGGTTTGCTCGACCTCATCCATTGCCACCGGTGGATAACTGCCTCGAGATAACTCCTGGAGTTCTAGTGAGAAGATATGACCAGCGAGTTCAACCGTGTCGGGTATATGGCAGTTACCCACTGATGACAATGGATGATGTGGAGCAAACTTATCACGAATTGACTAAATCTAAAAGTATCAACCGTTAGGAGACGACTCAGTGGTTCAATGGTAAACCATTCGCTGTGGAACAAGAGGTTCCCTGCGTTCGGTCCCTGACGGGGTCATGAATGCACACTGCTGGAGAGTCTGATACTAGGACGAAATAGCTGTTTCCAGGTGATCAGTGATTGTCTAATCCAGACTAATTTGTGATATCTAAAATACGTTAGAGTTTGCATTAAATCTACATAATAATGTCATAATGACTTCACAACTGTTCGTTAGAGCTAATTGGCTGAAAATGGACCAAGTGCTGTACAGATTAGCAAATATGTTTGATCATGCTTTGATCAGGACTGTATCACACTAACACTATATTTCAGGGAGAACATTCTAACTGTTATTTCTGTTGCGATTATTTCAAATATTTGTACTACTATTAATAGTAACAACAAGAACACTACAACTACTTCTGATAAGTTATATCGTTGAAAAAATGTCATTTAAGAATGAGATAATGCAAACATTTCAGATTAATTGATCAGTATTTGAACATCAATCACGAGCTTTATTTTATGAACAACTTGATGTCAAGTTACTTATCAATATATCTTGATAACGAGAAGAAATTTGATAACATGTAAGTATTCGATAAGTTGGATTGTGACTGGCAAGTGGAATCCAGGACGCGCGTTTCGTCCTATTTGGGACTCATCGGCTGGATGTACCTACCAGGACGAAACGCGCGTCCTGGATTAAACTTGCTAGTCACAATCCAACTTATATAATACTTGTGGAAAATTCGCTATATTGAGGCAATCCGCTCAGGATGCACATATAGCAACAATGACTGACCAGCTTCAGTCTATAACAAATCAACGGGAATATACACGTTTATCCTAATGTAAGTATTCGGACTGAAACCTACTTTAGTGACTTAATTTCTCGGTTTATAAGTATTATATGGAAGTATTTTACATGCTGTTGGTTAAACTAGTATATTTGAAAGGCTAATTAAGATTTCATTTCGACTTTGTTAATTCGGTTTACATGTTGGTTTTAAATGGAATAGGCCGTTTTAATTAACTGAATCAATTAAATAAAGTTTATTGTAATGAACTCTACCTTAAATAAAAGAGTTGGACATCTTAAATGACCTGTGAAATTTGAAAGTTTAAAAAACAGCGCTAAGACACACCTATGTAATTAATCTATCAAGATAAAAAGCTGGGGATAGGATTTGTGAGATGCATCATTTTAAAATAAACTTCAAAGTTCAACTACTTGATTAGAAAAGGGTACAAAATGCTACAATTAATTTTCACATGCCTTAAAAAAGAGTAAAATAAACTAGATAGAGGAAACAAGTAGGAGGCAAAGATATTTATTTTAAAAAAGTAAATGCTCCTTCTTTCCTTGAAAATGCATATAGATTTTTAGCTTCTTTAAAAACTCGTCCTTTTAAAAATAATCAGATAAACATCATCATCATCATCAGCAGCATATACACCTATAGGTTCAAGTTGCCAAACTACGAGATAACAGAAGTAACATAATAACAGGATATAAGAGGGGAGAGTAAAGTAAAGGTGTTCAGAAAGTAATAATAGAATTCAAGATCTAGATGAAGTTTAAGAGTGAATACACTTGCGCCACTGTGACCGATTCTGAGACATATCGCCTAGTGACTCCGGCTATTTATTGCAACAATCACACAGACCCCAACCAGATAATCTACATCTACCAACACACCTTAGGACTTCATGGATTGATGCCAAGTTTGGTAAGACCACCCCTAGTCTCTTTCCATCCTACTTCAACCCTTGCCAACATCTCACGACGTAGTAGGCGGTGGTCGGGCATGCACAATACATGTCATAGCCATCTCCGTAGATGAAGGTTAATGACCTCATCGACTGATTTACCATATTTCCCAAGAACCTTTTTCTAACTTCAATATTACTTATTTGACTATTCCATGATAAACGAACGACGCTACGACAATTTCTATGGTCAAATATCTGAAGTCCACGCATATCTTAAGTGTTCATGGCCCACGTTTCGCAGCCATATGTCAAAACTGCGCGGACTGCTGTGCAGTACACTCAGCCTTTCGTTGAGACATGGATATCTCTCCTGCGCCACAATTGGCGTAGATTGGCGAATGCCAGCAGGCCAATCCTGGAGTAACATTTTGCATTTGGAAGGGGAGAAGCGCATCCCAAATATGCTTGCATTGTTACTCAAGGTGTTCAGAAGACTCTGCATATTGTCAACATCTTCACCGAATGGGACTATATCGTCTGCGTATTCTAAGTCGAAGAGAGAACCTCTTGGAAAGAGATTAATTCCTAAAAAGTTAAAAGTGAGTGAAATCTATGAGAGTACATCTATGACGAACTTGAATAAAAAAGGGGATAAGGGGCAACCCTGACGAACCCTACTTGAGGATGAAACTCCTCGTGACAATTTGACATAGGATCTCACTCGACTAGTGGTAACCGAGTAGAGAGCCTTTATAAGATTTATGTACTTTTTAGGTACGCCTTTAAATGACAAATACTGCTACAAGACTTCACAGTCTACGGAGTCGACGGCTGCTTCCAAGTCAAGAGATACAACTATAGTCGGATGTTGGTGCATATGTCTATGTTCGAGAATCTGGTGCAGGGGGAATATGTGATCAATGCAACCACGTCCAAGTCTGAATCCAGCCTAGTTTTCTCGAGTCTGTTGTTCTCTAGTGTTGAATAAACGTCGAATGATTATAGAGGTTAGTATTTTAGATACTAAATTAGTCAAACTGAATCCTCTATGATTATCACAAGAGGATCTCCGTCACCATTGTAAACTGGAACGAACAGCGATCGAGACCAGTCATATGGGAGGATGTTCAGTTTCCAGACGTCCGGTAATATATCAGTCAACTTGATAGGTAAGACTAGACCACTATCCTTAAAGATATCGGTAGACAACATATATCAGGTCCTGCTGTTTTATCTCGTTTCAATTTACTTATGGCGTTTTCAACTTCACTGAGAGTTGGGGGACCTGTATCAGTTTTCCATTCAGGTGGCTTTGAGATAGTAGGTAAGCTAGAGGTAGCTAGCAGCCAGTTTAACTGTTCCTTAAAGTGTTCTGTCCATCATTCTAATCTTCTAGACTAAAAGTAAGTCACAGACCCTTTTTTTCAGAGATAATGTCACTAACTGCCGATTTCTTGATACCGGTGTCCTTAATAAGTCGAAACAGCTGTCTACAATTGCCCGCCGCCACCGGTGTTTCCATCGCTTATGCTCTTGTTGCCCACCACTATTCACGATCCTTACGCAGACTCTTTGTCAGTCTACGTTTCAATTGTCATCGCTCTTCATCATTCTCCGAACCTGCTGGAATAATTTTTCGAGCCTCCATCAGTTCACTAGAGGTTCTAGAGATCCACTGGTCTTTCATAACCTTTGGATTGGGATTAGATGCAGATAACGCTGCTGCGTTCACACCTGCTTTAAAATCATTCCAAGCTGTTTCGGGATGAATATGTTGGCTGTGAGCAACTAAATGTTTAGCCAAACCATTCATAAATCCAATCTTGGCATTTTCAGTCTCGAATTGATATCTAAGGGGTTTTCTTGATGTGACCTCTCTACGACCAGCAAAACGCATAGAGATACATGCTCTCACTAGGGCGTGGTCAGAATCTAGACATGTGCCCCATAATGAGCAGCAGTCCCCTATACAGCTTCTTCAACGATAGCTGATGCCGATGTGGTCGATTTGCATCCATCGTTGTGTAGTTGTTGGGGGTCGCCAGGTTAAACAATATCTCACCTTATGCTTAAAGTTTGTGCTAGCTAAAAATAAACGGTAGTCTGAACATAACTGCATCAGACGATTTTCGTTATCCGTTCGCCAGGCTGGGATTCCAAGTAACTTTAGTTCAAATATCGATAACAGAATTCATTTAAGAGTGATTTCAACAGATTAAACAGAGTTTAATTTATAACAAATCCAGCAAACCAATGAAACGAGATTTATGAATTCAGAATGTAGATAACTAAGCGCAAACCAAAGGTTAAAAATAATTTCTCTAAATATGCTGACTACATTTTTAAAACTTAGTGGCTATTATTCGCTAAAAACACTTAACTAATCTTTAATAAAAAGGCGATAGAAAATTACATCCCGATATGATTTTTGAAAACATGCAAATCAGTGTATAACTAAACAAATATCATTTATATCTGGCTATACTACAGAAATATCTACCATAATACGAGAATTTATAGTTAATCGAGGTACATAATTACCAACTAAGGAAGTGTTCATCCTATCTATAAAGCTGGAGAGTGCGGTTTACTCTGAAAAACTATACATTATTTCGCAAAACGTTACGAACTAAATATATGAAAGAAAACAATCAATTACAAATTTAACAAATCGAAAATAAAACTGACGGTTTATCAACCAACTGCAAACTTAAGTAGTAAACCCAAGTAACTATCTTCAAGAAAAAATGAATGCAGAAAATAGAAAACATTCCTCTTACCATATCGTAAACATTTACAGTTACTGGTGTTGAAATGGTACTGTTTACAGAAGAAATTTTTGTACTGTCAGACATGCTTGTGTCGACTTGAGATTCGTATTTTGATGTTGACCCTTTCGTTGATGAAACGCGATCCAATTTCATCCGTAATTTCTCCCAGAATCCCATCAGCGGACTATCTTTGTTCATCTATACATCTCTTTACAAAGCTATTTGAACAATAAAACAAGAAAATTTTCGGACCACGTACAAGACAAAATTATACAGAAGTATTGCGATTGAGCGTTATTGAGACTTATAACGGGTTTTATTTGAGGAAGTCAAACTAGATCTTGATATTCCTAACATCTCCAGTACTTTAGTTTTAACAGTCAAAAATTGTATTAGAGGTTGAGCAGTTGAAATTGAAAACCAAGTGATAGCACGAAACCCTCTCACAATAAGATTTGTTACCGATTTTAAAGACAACCCCATCAGCTCTGATACTTGTGACTCGAAGATTCCTTTAATTTAATTATGTAACAGTCATGTACATTATGAAAAATGTCTCGTTGAATATTCATTGTAATTATTAAATTAGCAAAACCTCGGCTGCACATAATATCTTTATGAGAACTCTATTTGAACTAGTTCTAGTTACACAAATGGTTTTAAATGTTGATATAACATTTTAAGAATAATAATGTTTAGAAAAATTAGTGCAGTGCTTCCAACGTATTCCACCTAAAACAACATACATCTGAACGTTTTGTGAATAATCTTATTAAATAAGTAGATGGGTAAACAAGATAACAACATTCCGCTATTTCATCGGGTTCACTAGGCATATAACGGATCAAGACCACGTAAAAACGTAAGGAACAACCTTTAATGAAACACTGAAATTTTCAATTGTATTGGTCACTGTGTATGACAGAAAAGTGCGATTTTCCGATCCTATATTTGGCAAATAGTTTGAAAATATAGTAATTTGGCAAGCGTATATATATATATATATATATATATATATATATATATATATATAGGCATCGAATGCAAAACCAATTCAATTTTTCCGAAGTACACATTGACTGTATGGTACTTACAATGCATGTGCATGCCCGCTTTGAAAGCACTTTACCCAGCCTAAATGAAGACAGATATATTTTGGCCAAACTATATTGCGAAAACGAGGAATCGCAGCTCTTAAAATGACCGTGCCGAGCTTAAATGATATGATCTCTAAACATTTTCGCAAATGGTAAGACAGGATTAATGAGCGAATAGTTTGCCAAGAAAAAACAAGTAATATTACAAATAACATAAAGATTTTATAGGGTTAATAAATAAGTCACAGTTTTATGTTGTATCAACATGTTAGACTTAAAGAACGAAATTCATTCAATTGATTAAAAGACTCTCGACCTTAGGAACAATTGTAGGGATACAAGCAGTTCTTAAGCGTTCCAAGAGCAGCTTGATGTACTCAGTACACGCACTCGTCCATGGATATACGAAGTGCTCTCAATTTCTATGACGTCTGTAGCCCAAACATGAAAGAAATTTATGTCCACTCCAGTCGTTTGCAAACGTTACTATTCATGATAGTAGTTTACCTATTACTGTTCCACTTCTTTACTTGAAAATACATTGTACAGTTAATTCCGCCCCATATACCAAAAACAGGTAGCATCCATACTTAGTGTATATTAATACAATTTCAGCAGAAGGGAGTAAAAGCAGATGACAGATGGCTACATATGATATCTTCATTTTAGTCTCACATTTAACCATGTATTCACTTTTTTCGCAATTTTCATTTTTTTGCTCACCTTTAAGCTTCGACAGACTACCAAATCCTCTGTAAATTTCCTAACCAGCTACTTATCCACTCTCAGTTATCACGCCTTTATCACATCCCTTTCTTTATCAAACGTTAGTCTATTTGACCACTTTTTTAATACTTTAAGTAACGTAAAAAGGCATTTTCTCCCAAACAGCATGAAGGTATGTCTTTCCTACACGCTTTTAACTCAAACCAGAAGCAACAATGACATTGACAATGAGTCACTAACCGGTTTTCATGGATAAAATGTGCAGGCATTTAAGTTTCACGCTGGCATATTTCTAAAATTTGGCCTAGCGTCTTATTTTTTTACATAAAATTACGGTTTGAGATAATATGTCATCAGTAACTATTCACCAAGACTCTGAAGAACGTGACACAGGTTATGATATACATTACGATGGGTTGAGAAGCATTACAGCCAGAATTCATTAGAAACTCACAAATCAATGTAGCCCGTGAAAAATTGTCTAACAGCGAAAGCTTTAACTACCAATCAGTTAGCTGTAATCTACTAAGGAAAACTGTCTACTTTAATAAACTTGGGTCATTCAAGGTCATTTTAATTTTAAAAGATGCGCAAGACACTAATCGTTACAGTAACACTCCGCAGCTTCAGTAAAAGTTGTCAGAGTTTTCTGTTAAAGCATTAAAGTAATAATCTGATTTATTTGCTCAAACCTCCAGATTGATTGATGTAAACTATCAATGAGGAATTATTTAACGAAACAACGAACAATAAATCATGAAGGAATCATATTTTCACTTTGGCTCGGTTTCATCATCTTTTCTTTAGTAGTCAGTTAATCACCAGTACGTGCATAGTACACATAATATATATCATGTTCATCCAAGAATATTCGTTTCATTAGTCATGACTAGTGGCCGCAAATATAATTTTTCCACAGTGGTAACTAATTTACATAAAAAGAAGGTTTCGTTGCATTTTGAATGCCATAGCTACTTTTAGGTCAAGACAACTGTGCACTCTAATTAAAATTTGCGTGTGCTGTTATTATCTTAAAGTACTGAAAAGATATCAAGCCACTAAAATTGGCAATGTCGTGATAAATTTCGTCATCATGATAAAGGATTGCTTACTTCAAAATACCGACTATAATCCAGATACAGATTGGGCGATGGAACGTGTGAGTCGTCTTTAAGGTGATTCTGATCCTGGTAATTAGTGTCACGGCTTAGAAGCCTCAGCAGCGAAAAAAATCAGAATTTTTCTTAACATATTTATTCACAACTCCCAACTAGCCTGTACCATTCTGTTTACATTATTCCTCAATTCAATTTCAAACGTCTGTTGTAAGTAAAAACAATAAATAAAAAAATATTACTTCGCCTGGAATTCCCATAGAGTTGCTGCCGGTCTTAAGCCCGGATAAGGGAAGAGGATTGGGTATAGGGCTAGCAACCCCCATCCCACATAAAAGTAAGTTTACTTGAAAATGGTTAGCCAGAAAAAACCTTTTTAACTATTTTAACTCCGCCTTGGGAGTTAGGTTTTAATTTCGAAGAGTTATGACACCCTATGGTGAAAGCCTAGTTTCTTCGTAAGCCATGAAGCCTGTGCTTCGCCTAACAACTAAGGCAACAGTTAATATAAGTAAATGGAATGTTCGCACGATGTGGGAGACAGGGAAAAGCACCCTAATAGCTAAAGAAACGAAAAGGCACAACCCGAATATACTTGGAATAAGCTAGACTATTAGTTACAAGCTTAAAAGAAAAGATTATCTTCGGGTGAAGTGCTTTTATGCTGCTACCATGGAGAAAAAAGTGCCTCACATGCACAAGGAGTAGCACTAGTCCTGTCCCAAGTAGTATGAAGAGCTCCTATAGGATGGGTACCCCATAGGCCTAGGATCATCAAAGCATCCTTCAAGACGGAGAAGGAAGGGATTACAATGAATGTCATCTAGTGTTATTCGCCCACTAACGATAACCACGAAGGCGACAAAGACCAGTTCTATGCGAGGCTGCAGTTAATCATCAGGAAATGCTTAGCCAAGGACGTGACCATTTTGACGGGTGACTTAAACGCCAAGGCTAGAATGGACAACACTGAATCTGAAGGTTTCATGGGATGAAATGGACTGAGAAAAATTCAACGAAAGAGGTGAGAGGTTTGCAAACTAATGTGCCTTCAGCAGAATGATTATAGGTGGCGCCATATTCTCCCACAAACAGATACACTAAGCTACATAGGTTTTATTAGCCCACATTGTGGAGAACCAGATCGACCACATCTGCATCAATAAGAAATTTAGAAGGACCATGAAAGACGCATGAGCAAAGATGGGGGATGACATAGCTTCAGATCGCCAACTGGTGGTGGCTAAAATGAAACCGAAGCTGAAGAAGCACTGAACAACTGGAGCAGAAGTATTACAAAAGTTTAACGCAACTTATTTTTGGACTCTAACGAACTCAACGAACTCAAAATAATTTCTAGCAATTGGTTCCAGATATTTTACGATCTACTAGAAGAAGATGGAACTACTGCTGAGGACAACTGGAAGGAGACTAAGGGAACAATAACTATGACATGTTAGGAGGTTTTGGGTTGCAAGGAGCACAACCATAAAAAGTTGATATCTGGATAAAATCCAAGAAAAAGCGATAAGAAGATAGTAATTAATAACAGCCATACAAGAACAGTGAGAGCGAATGAACACGCCGAATATACAGAAGCCAACAAGCATGTGAAGAGCATTAGGTCGGATAAATGGAAATATATGGAGGACCTACTAATGACGACAGAAAAAGCTGCAATAGAATGAAATATGTGACAAATTTACGATACAACAAAGAAGCTAGCTAGAACGGCCAATCACGATCAAGGATTGCAAACCAGTGACTGAGATGCAGGAACAGTGATACAGGTGGCTGGAACGCTTGAAGTGACTAGCTCCACTGCACCCACCAGTCATCGGTGCAGCAGCCACGAATCTCCGTATAAACGCTGACCCACTGACCTGTCAAAATGGCCATCTGATCAATCAAAAGTTGCAAATCAGCATGGCCAGACAACATACTACCAGAGGTACTAAAGTCAGATATAGGAATAACTGAAAAGATACTCCACATTCGTGATATGCCTGGAAGAAGACGTGTGAGTGGCCAGTATTGAGTGGCAGATATATAAGTCGAATACTAGGTCTTACATATATTTTTATCTTATATATTGTTGGTAATACATGCATGGGAGTGACTAGTTGGCTTCTTGCTAATCAGTTGTATCTTTGTGCCGGAGCGGTAGATTAAAGCAAGGCTGGGTGCTTGCTGTTAGATGCAGAGCAGCGGATAACAGAACTGATAGCATCGGCCATCCCTTCTTTAGAAAAAACAAGACTCTTCAGAAATATTTGGGTGTGATAACATGTGAAATAAAACACTGACCCAACTCTGACGTCAGTTCACATGGAGAATTCCCCCCCACAACATTATTCTAGGAGTTACTGAACAGTGATCCCCGATCAGTACCCACAATTTTCAGGCGGTATCAAATTATATCCAATCACACCCTTCGACTGATGAGGCTGAAAATACATCATTGAGCAGAGTTCAAAATGTTGAACAGTAGCAGTTCTTGTAAGCATTTTAATTAGACTAGAAACATAAGCGCCAACGCGAGAAGGTAAATAACGATATTGTCCCTTATGATAATGAGTTTACGCCAACCATGAATTGCGTACAACTAACTTTCTGTAGTAAACTTATGGACTCGCAAACTTTATTTCATGTTCCAAAATACTGATTCTGCATAATTCTTTCAAAAACATCCCTCATTACTAAGTGGTGATGGCTTTTAAAGACTTATGGACGGTGACGGTCTATCCATGATGCTTCAGACAACAACAAAGTAAATGCATTCATTCATGCCTTTTACAAAATCCATAAGCAGCAAGCTCCGAAACGTTCTTTAGGACGATCGTCTACATGCTGATATCCAGAAACTTCAAGCAAGCAACTACACTAATATTAGCAGCAAAGTAGTTGCTTGGATCTCGAAAACCTTAAATTGCTTTATAAGATCAGAAAAAATCACACTTACTTAGGATATGGAAACATGGTGTTGCCTCCTTTCTTTGAACAGACAGAAATATTCTAAAATGAAATTTAAAGAAAAGCCACTAAGTTTGTTCGTGGATCAAAGTTTAATCGCGCGTTAACACTAGATTAGTATCCCTTAGAACACAGGTGGCTTAGAGGGGACATTATAATGATTTATAAATCCTGAACATCTCAGAGTACCTGCTGGGATACCTTATTAGACTAAATTTGAGCACAAAACTCCATGGGATCACCCAAAATCTTCAGGTGCGACACAGTATATTGGATTATATGCACAAATTTTCATTAGGAACAGTCAAATCCTGGGACACCATATCGGTAGTGATGAATAATACAAATTTTACGAAGGTTTTTAAGAAAAGACTCCGCTTATTCTCAGGGAATCAGATCAATTACTTCTGTCGGCTGGCTAACACCGCCCTATAATCTAAATATTTTTTATATTTCTAAGTATGTACCTAGTGAAATCAGTGATCTACTGCCACTAGACACAGAAGTTTGTGAAGGTTAAGATTTTCCCGTTTCGTTCACGGGTGCTTGAAGTTATTTAAAACCGACTGTTTGGCATTTCGGAAACTTACCTCTTTGGAACAAACATATTGACCCACTCTTATATCAAATCACCCCACAAATTTACTGTAACAGCTGAAGTTGAGAAGCTAGAATTCCCATAACAAGCACAGTTAAAAAACTCGGAACATCTATTTCGGGACAAGACAACAAAGAAATCAAATAGACTAATTTAGTTTGTAACAACGATATTAGATAGATGCCTTAACATGTGAAGTTAGCACGAATTTTGAAAATGAGATCGACCTTGGGCTTTTGGAAGTTAATTGGTCAGCGTATTCAATTCACCCCAGTAAGGACACTTATTATCACGTTTTTAAAATCCATTTACAACTATACACTAGTACGAATAGTCTACTGACTTTTATATTTTTTTCCGAATACACATAGGACAATTGGCTTTTGGTTCTATACTTAAGTAGCTAATTACTGTAAACTAGTTAATTGATTTGCGCTAACTTCATAGCTTTAAAATGAGCTTTCCGACCTATGATAGTGTTTAGTTTATTTTGGTCAGCCAGCTGCACATTTTCTATTAGAGATGAGTTATTTTTCGGTGTTGATATGACTTAGTCACTAAATGCATTTATCCTAGAATTTTAAGGTTGTCCAGGCCAGTAGGTATCACGTTGCTGGACAATGCACTTGTTTGCTTTGAACAAGGCAATTTAGAGTTAGAGTACTAAGGAGTTGAGAGGACAAGGGGTTGATGTAATTTGTTGATTAGATAAATTGAGGAAATAAATAAGTTAGTAAATTGACGAAAATACAAAATGCTACAGGCTTGTAAGGATATGAGTACAAAAACCACTATTTTAACAATGATAAATGCAGAGTAGGATAAGTTAATAATTGATAATTCTAGTGACGATGATGAATAGATCGGGATGCATCTTTGGCCTTCTGCTACTAAACATAGAAGCTCTCTACGCGAGAGCATCTGCTTCATATGCAGCCATTTAAATCGATATCAGTATTCGACTAAATGTTATGCTCAATGTCTACATATGCCACGAGGCTAACCAAGACACTAGCTGGCTGCACCATGATATATATTTCTATACAAACTAAATATAATTTAGCCCTGGATTTTAAAACAGAAATTCATACTTGTTTGTTCTGTTCTAAACTATGTTGTGGTTTGGGCCTTATTCATTTATTTCCCTCTTACGTTCATCTTGGTAAAAATGTTTCAACCTGTCACCTTTTTATTTTTGGCTTAACGACATTCTTTTTGTATGATAAACTGTTTACTGCTGAATAAGCTTTAGCATTTAACATTCCGTTTCCACGACTATCGATTTAACACACGACAAATCCACTATTTTTCTCATTTAACGGATTCAAATGGCATAAGGCTGTAGACAACTTAATACATTATTATCCATCTTAGAATTACAACTTTCTTCCTCCGCCTATCTAATATTAGGGATTATTTATTCTCTGTCTGCTTAGATGCTGATACATGATAGCTAATATCCTCATAACTAACCTTTTGAAGAAATCTTACGTATTTTAGTTCCTTGTGTATGCTTTCTTTATAAGTCAATTTTTCCTAGTTTATCCGTTTTCGACATTTCTGTGTAATTCTCCGTGATAAATTTATAGTATAACCGATAAAACCCCACAAACAGAATTTTGTTTTTTTTGTTACCTTAAACCTCACTCAATTAAATTTAGAAATTGGTCACACATGAACTGAAGCGCAAGGTTTTTTAGATGGTGACCGTTTGGAGTACATTCTACGGTGTTCCCCTTAATGATTGGGGACTCATGTGTCTATTTCTAATCGAAATCCATGTTTTATAACCAGGTTACGTAAACCTTCAAGATCCATCAATTAAGCTTCAATGCTAATCAACCAAGCACATAGGTTTCAGTTTCTACGGTGTACGTGACATAATTAATCACCCTTTTTTGAAAGTTCTGTGATAAGAGCTGCATACTTTATCTCTGTTTAACATTTGTAAGCTAATGAGTTCTACTCACATTATTCTATACTAGGACACTAAGTCATCATTTATAGTTCTAAACTTATTATTACTTATGTTATAGGGAGTCCAAATGTATAATAATTTCTGTGGCTTACTTCTACAAAGTCGTACATACAAGCAAAACTTTCTTTGAATATCACAGTTAATTGGTGGTTAATAATGTCAAACGAATTGTTTGATTTTTGTCTTTCAAAATGTATGCAGCGAACTATTGAGGTGTATTATTTCATCAGTTTGGATGTAATTAATAATAATTAGTGTTAACTTGGAGTTAGCGTATTTTCGTTTTATTTATTATAACCAAAAGCAACTAGTTTTACTTGTAATGACTATTTCCTCAACTTTCTGTTTTAAGCCTAATGGAATACATGGGAGAATCAGATCTCTGTCTAGTACTACTAATGTGATTACAGATGCCAATTTAGATGCTCCCGCTGGATCCAAGCACTTTTTAGGCTTAGGATTTCATCAAGAACTTCCAAAGGCTTGTTATGGTGGTCGCCATACTGTTGCTATGCTTCTTGGAGATGGTGTGGGGCCTGAACTCTTATCATACGTCAAAGAGGTTTTTCAAGTTATTGGTGCACCAATAGATTTTGAAGAAGTCGCTGTAAATCAAGAATCGGAAGATATTACGTTTACTGATGCTCTGCTTGCTATGAAGCGTAATGGTGTAGGGATCAAAGGAAATTTTGCTACAGAACCAGGTATAAATTTCATTTCGTATATATCTCCATCTCTATAGTACTGTTTAAAAACACTCATTTACTATTTAATCTTTTGATATCCGGATGTTTAATTAGTTGGATTTAGCCTTAGTAATACCTTAGTTTAAGTACACGTCACACGACTAAAATGATGATACATTCTAGGAGATGCTGAATAAATTTTCCCAAGCAGTGTATTGAAGTGTACTTATTTGGTGTCTTTAAACCTATCGCTTTCACTTTCACTTTCACGCTTGAGGTTATTATTATTGATTTCAATATTCTTCGGCGTTTTTTATTAACTTGTTTATCAGATGCAGGTGTGGCCTTGAGCCACACTCAGTGTGAATGCTAGTGATACTACCTGGTTGAACCGGCCGTATATAGTGGATTAAGGTTTAGACCTGTGACCTATGGATGTAAAGTCAAACGTCTTTAATTAATAAACCACCTCCTTACTGTTTTCAGATATCTGAACTTGTCTCAGTTACGCTAATGAAAAGATTTAGCCTGAAATATGTGCTAAAATAGATAAAACTATAATTTTCTGTTGGATTAAAAGTGCTGTGTAAATTGCTTTCCGACATGGTCACTGTTATAACTTCGTACTTAAAACGCCCAAGCTACTCCTATTGCTTAGTATTCTTAGACACTGAACACTTGACAAGACCCCAAATCAGAATACGTTTGAACAGAAACGAAGTCGTATTTCGAAAAACAAGGGTAGATAAAAGTAAGAATTAACAGTTAGAGAAACGTTAATTTATTTATAGTATTTACATAAGAAGCTTCTAGAGTCTTCTCCAATAATCCACTAGAGTTGATTGGTTTATAAATAGCCAATCAGCGTGCGCCATCACGGTCATGCACGGAACATGCTTTAGTCCGGTGTATATCCCACTCCCAGTCATCAACGGTAAGTTTTATTCGTTTGATAGTGGCATCAGTTAATGAAATCATTGGCAGTCCGTTTGAACTATATTGTGAAATTTAGGCTACTTGATTGAGGTACATTTGGTAACCATACTCAGCGGTTGTAGCCTTCAAGGATGGTATTAGTAGAAATATCCTTATGGGATTGGCCAAAACATTTTATGTTTTCTAGTAATGAATCCGTCACATACTCCGTCATTTAAGAATCAGGGTTTTTCTGAGAAATTTTGACTATTTTACCATGAAACAAAATCATCTAATGTATAGAATCCTACCTGTAGTTAGCTTAGCCGTGCTTCACTTCGTCTCTGTGAACATTCTGATTCGATAATGCTTTCATTTTAGAATAGTGGCTTTGATTGTGGCTTAATTTTACAAGTCAGGACAATTTAATATGGTAGCTGATTATCCAAGTATGTCGAAATTAGGTATCAAAATAGCGGCAAGTTAAAGACTAAGTGTACTCACCATGCTATCTTCGATTTCAATCTTAGTCACATGAGATATTCTTTACATTCGTAACTTTACTGTCGACTATGAAGAATGAACAGAAATATACATATATTTGTTACTAATAACAAAATCATGTTTTTGTTTTAAAAATATATCTCAGGTCAATCATCACGAAATCTTGCTCTTCGTCTAAACTTGAACTTATATGCTTTTGTTCAGCGATGTCGAAATTTTCCAGGATTGACGACACGTCATCAGAATGTCGACATCGTTATTATACGTGAGAATACAGAGGGTGAATACAGCCGGGTAGGTAAATAAACGTAGGCTGTTAGTGATTTTATTTAGTGTATTGGCTGTAATCATTAAAATATAGCTTGGTCTCGTTTTCATTACTTCTATTTTTCTCCGGATTTTATCACGAATTAATAACATAGAAAACTGTCAAATTCTTTTCTCAACTACATTGTATTGTTTGGATTCGTCACAGATTGATGTTGATAAGGTACCATTGAAAACCAAGGGGCACTAGACAGCTGTTTCGTCCTGGTGCGCACTGCTGACGAGTCTCGTACTAAAATAAAATATGTCCAGTACTTCCTGGTTTTCACTGGTACTCTACCGACATCAATGTGTGACAATTTTAATCAACTAAACCTATTACTAATCTCCACACGAACACCTCAACTCAATCACAGCATATTTTACAAAGCTTCTTTGATTACTTCTTGCATTTTAAACGAGAATTTTCGGTGTATCTATAGGCACATCAAGTCGTCATAATAGGAAAACTACACTAAATATTTCAAGTATTCCAACCCAAGTTCTTAGTGTCTTTATAACTATTGGGAAGGCATGGTTAGAGGTCAAGATGCTGCAAAGTTCTTTCGAACACTGATTAGATGGAATGCTTTCGGCTTCTTCAGGGCTTTTGAAAGCTTCGCCGAGATTTCTGAGAGCCATCCTAACAACCACTAAGTGAATCAAAGACTTATGAATGTAAAACGTGGCGTTTAGAAAGAGAAGATATTCGTAGGCTTCTAGTTGGTGTTTTACATTGCTCAAAATTCTTCGTATTAACCTAGACATATTCACGCTTTATCTTGCACTTGATTCTGAATTTGAAAAGTGCTTTTCTTTCTCGTCAACGAACCTATTTCTTCATTCTGGACCGCATTCTCTATGCCTGATATTTTTTGCTATTACTTACATTAATATTACTTCTTCTACTAGTATTCCTCTTGCAGTGCCGATATGGTGTGACAACTTGGACCGAAACACATATGTACCAGCTTCTATGTGTAACATATACTCATCAACGAACAACCACATGCTAATGAACGAAAAAAAGTAGAACTTTCAATGGCTTTTTTTGTTTCAAGGAAAGGCAATTAACTGTGTATAGTGTTTTACATGCGTGCTGTAATTACTAATCAGTGTGAATTTTATGCTGTATTACAAAGGTTTTAATAATATTGAGATGTAAAGGGTTGTAGTAGCGATTGTTGTTATTGCTACACCAAAAGATCACAGTATTACTGATTTGAGTCAGCTGAAACTAGGGATTTCCGTGCTTGCTTTAATAATTAGCTCTGTCAAATATAAATTTCTGTTTGTTTTATTTTCGTTAATTTTGTTCAGTATATTCGATGTAGTTTTTGCATATTTCTGGCCTTATTTAGATTTTTATCTACACACTTTTGTCTTAACATAACTTTGTTTCAACTAGTTGGAGCATGAAAATGTCCCTGGTGTAATAGAATCTTTGAAGATTATAACGCGAGAAAAGTCCTCGAGGTTAGTGTTTTTATGTTTAGAAATTGATTAGTATTTAATATATCGATTCAGGTTATTTCATTTTTCAAACTATTCATATTTCTCAAAACAGACATGACGAGAGAAGAGTAAGGATTACTCTGAAATGAAAACTTGAGAATCAGGAGTCACCTAAATTCCACTGGGTAAACTGTCTTCAATTTTTTACCAGCTTAATCATATATCGTAATTGTGGTTTTATCGCAACGGTATAATCTTAGATTCAGACGATTATACCAACCATCTAACATTAAAAAAGCCCCACCAAAACTGTTATGACGAAAGAAAGGAAGGAGGAGATGGATGATTTTGGTTGGTGGACGCGAACACCAATGAGATGCGTGCCTAGTTGAGAATGTACGGTTGACCTAAGCCCATTCACCCCCCTAGGCCGACAATAGGACAACCAGAACTGAGAGAACCGAGGGACTGAGAACTGAGAACCGGAGAACGTATTATATTTTAATCATGCCCTTATATACACATGAAATCAGACCACACAGTAAACCAATCATAAATCTAACATTGATACAGAACAAAAGAAATAGTGGTAGTGAATGGAAGAACTTGTACACAATAAAGTAGACGTAGTTCGTAATAATAAACAATACACGAAGAATTAATACACTAAACGAGAGAACCGGGCAAGAGGAACGTAACAGTCATAGAAATAAAATGATTACATCACTCATGAATAAAGTAACGAGAATAGTCCCGCAAAATACGGTTCTGGAAGTTCGTTACTTTTCTTTAATCGCCCGGCGTAACAAAAACACTTCTGCGTATAGGTTACCAACATTTTTGGGACGCCGGAATACATATAATCTACACTATCCCTCTTTCCTGTCACTACGCTCAATAGATCATTCATTTATGTATGGTGACATCAGTCTGTGTGAATGCAGCTCTATCTCATTTATAGCCCACCAAGACCTAGTCAATTTCTCCACTCTTTCTGATGCTTATCTAGTTTTTGTCGTCACACGACATTAGCTGGCGTCAGAGTATCATGGAACGACCAAACCAAACAGTGGATCACTTCATAAAATATTCGAGTATTGGTCCAAGTCATGTCTATAGGTATAGAATATGTTGCTGGGTTCTGTATGATATTCATGATAAATGTCTGAGGATACTGGTTGACTTGGCTCAGAACAGGTTACGGTGGCTCAAGTGTATTTTTATCCGTTATCTTCTAGATCTTAAGTTCTATTATTCTTTCTCAAACCTTCGCTTCATTTCTTCCCGTTAAATTATATTGTGGTACTAATCTTCCTTATTCGATCTCGTCGTGCTATTGTGGTATGACAATTTGGACGTATGCTCATTTGTACCAGATTCTACGCTGTTTATGACTTGTTAATGACTACTTGTATCTTCAACGAAATGTTATACGAAAAACTTGGAGAAAAGTAAGGGTAGTGCCAGTACCAAAGATTGTGTCTTTCGGTAAGCCTTATCATCATTATTATCAGCAACGTAGAACCGGGCACAAACGTCCGTAGATTCAAGTTGCCATACCACACTAGCACTACGAGATTATTCAGGTAACGTATAGACAGAATACAAGAGGGAAGAGTAAAGTAAAGATGTCCAGAAAACAACAATAGAATTCAAGATCTAGATGAGGTTAAATAGTGAATACACTTGCACCACTGTGACTGATTCTGAGCTATATCGCCTAGTGTCTCCAGTCATTTATTGGGATCATCACGCGGACCCCAACCAAGTAATCTACATCTACAAACATGGCTTGGACCAGTAGTCAAGGACTTCATGGACTGATGCCATGTTTTGGTCTGGCTGCCCCTAACCTTCTTTCATCCTACTTCAGCCCTAGCCAACATCGCGCGACGGTGAAGACGGTGGTCGGGCATGCGCAATACATGTTCCAGCCATCTCAGTCGATGAAGGTTAATGACCTCTTCGACTGATTTACTATATTTCCCAAGAACCTTTTGTCTAACCTCAATATTACTAATCCGGCCATTCCATGATATACGAGCGAAGTTACGAAGATTTCTATGGTCAAATATCTGAAGTCCACGCATATCTTAAGTGTTCATGGCCCACGTTTCGCAGCCATATGTCAAAACTGCGCGGACTGCTGTGCAGTACATTCAGCCTTTCGTTGAGACACGGATATCTCTCCTGCGCCACAATTGGCGTAGATTGGCGAATGCCAATTGGGCTTTCTGAATCCGTGCTGAGATTTCATCAGACACCGACCCACCAGGAGTGATGAGACTTCCGAGATAAGTGAAGCGATCAACTCATTCAATTACTTCACTCCCTATAACTAATCTAAGTGAAGAAGCAGGCCAATCCTGGAGTAACATTTTGCATTTGGAAGGGGAGAAGCGCATCCCAAATATGCTTGCATTGTTATTTAAGGTGTTCAAGAGACCCTGAATGCTGTGCGCGTCTTCACCAAACATGATTATATTATCTGCATATTCTAGGTCGACAAGAGAACCTCCTGGAAGGAGATTAATTCCTGAAGAGTTAAAAGAAGTGAGTGAGATTTCTAAGAGTACATCTGTGATGAAATTAAATAAAAATGGGGATAAGGGGCAACCCTGACGGACTCCACTTGAGGATGAAATTTCTCGTGACAATTTGACATAGGATCTCACTCGACCAGTGGTGACCGAGTAGAGAGCCTTTATAAGGTTAATGTACTTTTGAGGTGCTCCTTTTAATGACAAACATTGCCACAAGACTTCATGGTCTACAGAGTCGAACGCTGCTTTCAAGTCGAGAAATACAATTATAGTTGGACGTTGGTACATATGTCTGTGTTCGAGGATATGGCGCAGGGTGAATATGTGATCAATGCAACCCCGGCCAGGTCTGAAACCAGCCTGGTTTTCTCGAGTCTGATGTTCCCTAGTGTTGGTTAAACGTCGGATGATTATAGAGGCTAATAATTTAGATACTATGTTAGTCAAACTGACTCCTCTGCGGTTATCACAAGAGGACTTCTGTCCCTTTTTGTAGATTGGAACTATCAGCGATCGAGACCAGTCATATGGGATGGTGTTTAGTTACCAGACTTTGGCTAATATATCAGTCAACCTGCAGGCTAAAACTAGACCACCATCTTTAAAGATATCGGTAGACAACATATCGAGTCCTGCTGCTTTCCCTCGTTTCAATTTACTTATGGCGTTTTCAACTTCACTGAGAGTTGGGGGACCTGTGTCAGTTTTCCATTCGGGGAGCTTGAAGTTTGTGGGTAAGCTAAGAGTGGCTGGGGGCCAGTTGAACTGTTCCTGAAAGTGTTCCGCCCATCATTCTAATCTTCTGGATTGAGAGTAAATCATCGACCCATCTTTTCCAGAGATAATTTCACTAACTGCCGATTTCTTGATACCGGTGTCCTTAATAAGTCGAAACAGCTGTCTACTATTGGCTGCCGCTGCCGATGCTTCTGCCGCTTTTGCTCTTGTTGCCCACCACTGTTCACGATCCTTACGCAGACTCTTTGTCAGTCTACATTTCATTTCAATTGTCATCGCTCTTCATCATTCTCCGAACCTGCTGGAATAATTTTTCGAGCCTCCATCAGTTCACTAGAAGTTCTAGAGATCCACTGGTCTTTCATAACCTTTGGATTGGGATTAGATGCAGATAACGCTGCTGCGTTCACACCTGCTTTAAAATCATTCCAAGCTGTTTCGGGATGAATATGTTGGCTGTGAGCAACTAAATGTTTAGCCAAACCATTCATAAATCCAATCTTGGCATTTTCAGTCTCGAATTGATATCTAAGGGGTTTTCTTGATGTGACCTCTCTACGACCAGCAAAACGCATAGAGATACATGCTCTCACTAGGGCGTGGTCAGAATCTAGACATGTGCCCCATAATGAGCAGCAGTCCCCTATACAGCTTCTTCAACGATAGCTGATGCCGATGTGGTCGATTTGCATCCATCGTTGTGTAGTTGTTGGGGGTCGCCAGGTTAAACAATATCTCACCTTATGCTTAAAGTTTGTGCTAGCTAAAAATAAACGGTAGTCTGAACATAACTGCATCAGACGATTTTCGTTATCCGTTCGCCAGGCTGAGATGCCGAGTGAACCACCTAAGTGTTTTTCAGACTGATTTAGCCTACCGACTTGGGCACAAAAATCCCCTGCTATAATTACTGTGTCTGAGTGCTTAGCTTTCTGATGGAGGCTAGAAAACTTCGTATAGAAGTCGTCTTTCACTTCATCTGTGCTGCAGTCAGTGGGGGCATAAGCAGAGACGACAAAAGGGCATTGGCGTGTGTCCCTAACTTTCCGAATTCGTACTGTAGATGGACAGCACATAGACGACTGTCTACAGGGATCCGCTCGAGAAGTGCCTGTTCTGCCCATAAACTTAGTGCTATGCCTACACCAGCAAGGCCACGTGAGCTTGTTGTTGGGCCTTCAGATAAACGAAGAGTGAAGTGTGCTGTTCCGCTGCATTGACTAGGTGAGGTCAAACGGATGACCATACTGCTGTCCTGTATGCCTGTTTTGGGGAAACAGCATATATCAATTGCAAGAGATTCTAGTGTTTTAGCTAAGGCAGCTTGCTGACCGATTTTGACACAACGTACGCACATTAAAAGCCCCAACGTGAAGTGTAGAGCGTGGCTTCAGGAGACCTGGTATGACATTTCGGGAACTCGGGTAACCAGTACAAGTGGCACGCGTAGAAAATGTAGTAGAAGAAGTGTTACAAGTAGAGACCAGAGAGGGAGAACGTGTTTGGTCATGAACAAGGTGAACTCGAGTGCTATTAGAGGTATGAGGGTGGTTGTCACTTCCCGGTTGCCCACACTATGGAATGGTTCTTGATGTATCTGAAAAACAAAGTGGAATAGGGAAGGTCTTGATGAACTGAGAATGGGACCGCAGTGCCCAGGGGACAACTGTTTGAGGTCGGTTACCTATGGTAATTGTTGCTCCGGTTGTCAGAAGAGGCAACGGCCTCATGGCTTCCGAAGGGACTCGGCTTTCACCATGAAGCGTCATATCAGTCCCCCACCCCGTAAATCAACTACCATACTAAAAAACAGCTTACGAGTAAAAACCTCTATAACCATTCTAACTCTGTCCTGGGAATTGGAAGTTTTAAAAATGTAGTCAGCATATTTAGAGAAATTATTTTTAACCTTTGGTTTGCGCTTAGTTATCTACATTCTGAATTCATAAATCTCGTTTCATTGGTTTGCTGGATTTGTTATAAATTAAACTCTGTTTAATCTGTTGAAATCACTCTTAAATGAATTCTGTTATCGATATTTGAACTAAAGTTACTTGGAATCCCAGCCTGGCGAACGGATAACGAAAATCGTCTGATGCAGTTATGTTCAGACTACCGTTTATTTTTAGCTAGCACAAACTTTAAGCATAAGGTGAGATATTGTTTAACCTGGCGACCCCCAACAACTACACAACGATGGATGCAAATCGACCACATCGGCATCAGCTATCGTTGAAGAAGCTGTATAGGGGACTGCTGCTCATTATGGGGCACATGTCTAGATTCTGACCACGCCCTAGTGAGAGCATGTATCTCTATGCGTTTTGCTGGTCGTAGAGAGGTCACATCAAGAAAACCCCTTAGATATCAATTCGAGACTGAAAATGCCAAGATTGGATTTATGAATGGTTTGGCTAAACATTTAGTTGCTCACAGCCAACATATTCATCCCGAAACAGCTTGGAATGATTTTAAAGCAGGTGTGAACGCAGCAGCGTTATCTGCATCTAATCCCAATCCAAAGGTTATGAAAGACCAGTGGATCTCTAGAACCTCTAGTGAACTGATGGAGGCTCGAAAAATTATTCCAGCAGGTTCGGAGAATGATGAAGAGCGATGACAATTGAAATGTAGACTGACAAAGAGTCTGCGTAAGGATCGTGAACAGTGGTGGGCAACAAGAGCAAAAGCGGCAGAAGCATCGGCAGCGGCAGCCAATAGTAGACAGCTGTTTCGACTTATTAAGGACACCGGTATCAAGAAATCGGCAGTTAGTGAAATTATCTCTGGAAAAGATGGGTCGATGATTTACTCTCAATCCAGAAGATTAGAATGATGGGCGGAACACTTTCAGGAACAGTTCAACTGGCCCCCAGCCACTCTTAGCTTACCCACAAACTTCAAGCTCCCCGAATGGAAAACTGACACAGGTCCCCCAACTCTCAGTGAAGTTGAAAACGCCATAAGTAAATTGAAACGAGGGAAAGCAGCAGGACTCGATATGTTGTCTACCGATATCTTTAAAGATGGTGGTCTAGTTTTAGCCTGCAGGTTGACTGATATATTAGCCAAAGTCTGGTAACTAAACACCATCCCATATGACTGGTCTCGATCGCTGATAGTTCCAATCTACAAAAAGGGACAGAAGTCCTCTTGTGATAACCGCAGAGGAGTCAGTTTGACTAACATAGTATCTAAATTATTAGCCTCTATAATCATCCGACGTTTAACCAACACTAGGGAACATCAGACTCGAGAAAACCAGGCTGGTTTCAGACCTGGCCGGGGTTGCATTGATCACATATTCACCCTGCGCCATATCCTCGAACACAGACATATGTACCAACGTCCAACTATAATTGTATTTCTCGACTTGAAAGCAGCGTTCGACTCTGTAGACCATGAAGTCTTGTGGCAATGTTTGTCATTAAAAGGAGCACCTCAAAAGTACATTAACCTTATAAAGGCTCTCTACTCGGTCACCACTGGTCGAGTGAGATCCTATGTCAAATTGTCACGAGAAATTTCATCCTCAAGTGGAGTCCGTCAGGGTTGCCCCTTATCCCCATTTTTATTTAATTTCATCACAGATGTACTCTTAGAAATCTCACTCACTTCTTTTAACTCTTCAGGAATTAATCTCCTTCCAGGAGGTTCTCTTGTCGACCTAGAATATGCAGATAATATAATCATGTTTGGTGAAGACGCGCACAGCATTCAGGGTCTCTTGAACACCTTAAATAACAATGCAAGCATATTTGGGATGCGCTTCTCCCCTTCCAAATGCAAAATGTTACTCCAGGATTGGCCTGCTTCTTCACTTAGATTAGTTATAGGGAGTGAAGTAATTGAATGAGTTGATCGCTTCACTTATCTCGGAAGTCTCATCACTCCTGGTGGGTCGGTGTCTGATGAAATCTCAGCACGGATTCAGAAAGCCCAATTGGCATTCGCCAATCTACGCCAATTGTGGCGCAGGAGAGATATCCGTGTCTCAACGAAAGGCTGAATGTACTGCACAGCAGTCCGCGCAGTTTTGACATATGGCTGCGAAACGTGGGCCATGAACACTTAAGATATGCGTGGACTTCAGATATTTGACCATAGAAATCTTCGTAACTTCGCTCGTATATCATGGAATGGCCGGATTAGTAATATTGAGGTTAGACAAAAGGTTCTTGGGAAATATAGTAAATCAGTCGAAGAGGTCATTAACCTTCATCTACGGAAATGGTTGTGACATGTGTTGCGTATACCAGACTACCGCCTGCCTCGTCGCGCGATGTTGGCAAGGGTTGAAGTAGGATGGAAATAGATTATGGTCTGCCTTACCAATACTTGGCATCAATCCATGAACTTTATAACTGTTGGTCTAAGCCATGTTTGTAGATGTAGATTACCTGGTTGGGGTCTGCTTGATAGTTGCAATAAATGGTCGGAGACACTAGGCTATATGGCTCAGAATTGGTCACAGTGGCGCAAGTGTATTCACTCTTAAACTTCATCTAGATCTTGAATTCTATTATTATTTTCTGCACACCTTTACTTTACTCTCCCAATGTGTATTCTGTTGTTGTGTTATCTCTGTAGATTTAATCTTGTAGTGCTAATGTTTTATGGCAACTTGAACCTACGGGCGTATGTTTCCGGTTCTACGCTGTTGATGTATGAATGATTACACTCATTTACTAACACTAGTTGGTTTACCTCCAGTCGTGTTGTTTCTCATTTTGTTTTTGTCCTTTTTCGTGCATGGCCTCCCGTCATCTACATAAACTACTTTTGTTACGTATGCATGTGAGCTTATTATTCACATGGTTGCCTCAATTTGTTTTTGTACGATTGATTTCTTAGTGAGCATTAAAAGATGGCCTATTTGAAAGGTCTTTCATTTAATCTTAATGTTATTCAGTTAATTTTCATTTAAGATATAAAAAGGACCTAAACACTTTTTTGTGACTACATTACGTTTGCGCCGTCTGAGATTTTGTAATAAAAACTGTATCGAGTGTTACTTACCTTGGTGTAACTTTCATTTCTGCCCTATTTCGGTCTTCACATTTTTTATCAATATAGAAGTAAGATTTTCGTTTGATTTATCGTGTAGAAAGTCTACATAGTTTTAGCATTACAGGAGACCTTTTATTACAATAAGTTGCCTGTTATTCTATACTGTTCTCTGGTATTTTTCCAGCCGGTCAAATTGCAGTGTGACTTCTATTACTGGCCCTGTAACATTTCTTTAGGTTCATACCTTATTCATTCACTGACAGCCCACAAATTTTGATTCCATTCTTGTCTTTTGGACGGTGACTTTTTTTATGAATATTGTATTAATTTACCATAAATGAAAAAAATTTATTAGTTCACTTTTCCCTCTGTATTGTCTTATTCTGAAAAACAGAATTGCTCAATTCGCATTTGACTATGCCATTCGACATAATCGGAAGAAAGTTACTGCAGTACATAAGGCCAATATTATGAAGTTAGGTGATGGTCTATTTTTGGAAGTATGCTCTTCAATGGCTAAAAAGTATCCTCAGGTTGGTGACATTTTTCTCTTACGCGTCCAACTTACCATTGAACTCTAACTCTTGATTCGTTGTTCTAGCACAAAACCGCAATTATAAGCAATAGCAGAATGTCTAAAAGACTATTTATGCATTTATGGGGGGGGGGGTGGCTGGAGAATGCAAATGTTACAAACTCGTTTGCATGGAAATAGATACGTTATTGTCCTCTCTATTTTTAAACTTAGAAGCTCTTAGAAAATATATAGCATTCCATACCCTATGTAATGTATAGTCGTTTTTTCATAGGTAGAATATTATTTTCCATCATTATCTTGCAATTGGTTTATAGTTGGTAAATATGTATGCACTGGTTAGCTTATCATTTTATTTGGATTGTTTCATTAAGTCGCTCCTGACTGATCATATTGAGTATTTGCCACGTCTGTTTTCTAACAAGGACAAATATTTCGTTCATATCCTAGTTAATTTGCACATTGTAATTCCTAACCACTCAGTTAGTCAGATACAATCAACATGGAGAGCGGTACAAGTGTTTGTTAGTCCAAATTATCTTAATGATGTGAAACCAACAAGATGAATAGCAAAGGCGTCGAAATAATGTCAATACTAACGATTAGGACTAAGCATTGGTAATGTGCTTTGAGAAAATAGAATGAAAAGTATGTTTGGAGGAATACTGGTCATAATAATTGTGAGGACCCTAACAAGTTGGTCCGCATTTACCAGAATGGCTTAAATTAACAGTCAGTGGTTTCATAGACTGATTCTGCCTTTTGATTTGGTAACCTCTTCTAAATCAGTCCCACGCTAGCTGGTACTGAACGTCGACGTAGTAGGTGGTTAACAATACGTAATGTCTCTCTCAACCTTCACAGTCGCTGAAGAATTCCTATTTCTTTTGCTTATCTCTCATCTTTGCTTATAACCTTTTGCTTAGCCTCCACAGCCAGCCAGCTACTCATGAACAACGTAAAACCCTCCGCACAGGTCCATGTTGTCATATCATATTAACACGATGAGACCGATTCTACAGGATTAACACAACAATATAATTCAACAAGAAGGAATGAAACAAACGTATGTACGAACTTAAGATCTAAAAAACAATGAGTGAATACACGAGCCACTGTGACCGATTCTGAGCCTCGTTTCACGATAAGCAACTAGTGTTTCGAACATACCTGTTGTCAAAACTTGCAGTTTAAGTATGCTTTCAGCATTCCCTGTCCATGTTTTACATCCGTAGAGTAATACATTTAGACCGCTGAGCTCATTATACTCGCCCTTTCGTTGTTAAATGAAAATTTTGCCCATTCTGCAATTAGTGTAGCTTGAGAGAAACCAAACCTTTTGATTTCTTAAATGCTGTTTGTGTGTGGACAACTATCACTTCCAAGATTCCCACACCGTGTAGATGTTCCTGTCGACCTAACAGAATGATCACATCGTCCAAGAGACAACGGCTTGAGGATGATCACATGAAACTCTTTTATGAGTAGTCTTCAACTTCTTAGCTCCGTACTTCTGAGGCCTTCCCGTTGAAGACAGAAATGTGTGGGATAAATCCTAGAATTTCCTGGCCGACCGTCTGTAATCCCTTCATTCCATTGTGAAGGGACAGCATTGCTTTAATGGCGGTACCGATACACTTCTGTACAGTTGGAAGTGTGACTTCGCTACCGAACTTTGCGTTTGCTGCTTTTAGTTCTATCGCTCCTTAGTCGGCACCTTTTGTAGGACTTAAAGAAACAACTATTCCAGCTAGTATGACCGTATTGGTTTATCACAATAGCCAAGCCTAACGATGACGATAAAGTGGTAACAATTGTTAGTTACGATGTGCGAATTTCTTTGTAACATTTGAGTCTTACATCTTGTTTTTAAGTACTCACTCATTTTTTTATTATTCTATGCAAATGATAGATTGAATTCAACCATATGATTATTGATAATACATGTATGCAGTTAGTGAGTAAACCACAACAGTTCGATGTAATTGTTTTACCAAATTTATATGGAAATATTGTTGGTAATGTAGCAGCTGGTTTAGTCGGTGGTGCTGGTTTAACAACAGGTATCAATTTAGGGCCACAAAATGCGCTCTTCGAAATGGGTACACGAAATTCTGGACGCTCGTTAGCTGGAAAGAATATTGCTAATCCATGTGGTATGTTGTTGACATCAGCAGATATGTTAGACTATTTAGGTATGTTTCCTTTGCATTCTTCCAAATTTTCAGTATTTTCTGATATTAGTTTGTGACAATTTAATGTTGAAACGGCAGCATCATGTTAAGACGTCCTTGGGTGCTAGTGCCTAAATGAGAATCAAAAGTAACCGATGAGATTTATAGCCATGAGCTGCGACCAAATTTCTGTTGACTGGTTGGCAGTGGCAATGACTAACCTGAAGACCCGACGAATAGAATCATTTAATGAGTAAGAATAACCACGTTGTGGACCAATTTGTAAGGAAAAATACGAAACGCAATAAAGAGTAGAGTAAGGGAGTTCTGTACAAAACACGGAGTAATAGTCTTTTAGTAACATTTTATCAGCTTGGGAACAGCAAAAGGTACAACGGCCGTTTGTAAATATATGGAAAGTTTACAGTTTATGCAATACAGACGGATATCATTCGATGAGTGCCGAGTGACTAGACAAATGCTATACTGATCACTAATCAGTGATCGGTTATCGTGAATACCTCATTGGTAGTTACGATTGGTCAGTAACAACGCCCCCAATTGTAGAACTGGACGACGCGGTTTCGAATCCAACACGGAGCACCTATTTCCCCATTTTTACAGGTATGAATCATTTACGAGTGCCAAATGCCAAGAAATACTTCCAGGTTTTCCTATTGACTACCTCCAATTACGTAACATCAAGGGGCATACCTATAATTTATCGTTTCGGTCATGAGTTTTAAAAAAGGGCATATCCTATGATTTCTTTTCTGATTTTGCAGGGCATACAAAAGAAGCTAAACTTATACGTGATGCAGTCGTCCATGTAGTTGGCGAACAAAACATACGTACAGCTGATTTGGGCGGTAACTTCAAAACAAGTAAAGTGATTGAAGCAGTCTTGAAAAGTTTAAGAAATCGAATTGCAGAATAATATTGTAATGATAAATCGAGAACCTCTATCTTCATACTTAGTATATGTATACAGCATTTCGTCATAATTTGGGCTCTCCTAGCCCCACTCCGTTCTCAAGTTAGCATATTTAGTGAAATACCAAACTGGTATGCTTATTGTATTAACCCCTTATATTTTCTTCCGAAACATGTGATATAAGTCTAAATATATTTCGATAGTAGTGTACTGCACTTAATTTCTGACTTCTAGTTATGGTAATCACTACACCATTCACTGGTTCTTAAAATACACCGAATCCTTGTCAAAAGCCCTAATTCTCCGTGCGTCTCAAATAGATTTTATTGCTTTGTGAATTTGTAGAATGTGTAGGTCCAATCACGTTAATGTTTACTTACTTTACGAACTTCTGGTTATCACTGCAAATAATAGAAACAGTGATTGGTCATCTCTTCAAAAGTTAAGAAATGTCATCCTTGAAATCAGATAGTGAATTTAAGAAATTGTCCTTGATCCTAAGCCCCACGTTTGCAAACAACAGCTTGTTTTCTTGGTACGCATTTCAGCCGTACTACGCAAAGGTATCTCATGTTAGGGGTTCTAAACTAACAACTACAGGTTTTCTGTAATTTCAAGACATTTCACTAACCTTTTTTAAGAACAGCTGGAAAGGCACGATAAGTCAATCTCCTAAAGAATCTATATAGTAAATCCAGTACTCACACCAGTCATACTAAGCTCATAACTTCACCGCATAAATCCTTGATATCTTTTTGGGAATGATAACTCTGTTAGAGTTCTTGAAATGCATGTTGTTAGTACGATTTCTGGGTAACTTGATGACGATAACTTCTACTACCTATATGCTTACATAAGCAACAACCACTCATAGTTTGCGTAGATGCTGAGTATCACTGCTTGATTTCCTTTCTAATTCGATGGTAGCCTGATAGTCCAGTATTATTTTCGTTGGCACCGGGGTCACCTACAGTATTTCTATTGTTCCATAATTTATGAAACTTATTCAGGTTATTTTGGAGTTTATGCTCATTTAGTTAAAAATGTTCCTCTAGCCTGAAGTCTTACTTTAGATTTCATAAGCAACGATCAATCAGCCATATTTTGCGACTGCATGCTGTCACTTAACAATCAAGAGTCTCATTCATTAATCGTATCCAAAATTAATGTTTACTAAATGCTAACTGATCGAAGAGACAACGACATTTGTAATTCTGCCTAGTATCACTTTGTTCTTAATGATAAACGAACATTTAAAGTCATGGATGTAGTGTCTGCAATGGACTTAATTCCATCTTTTACGTTTCACAGAAAAATTTACTAGTTAAGAATGAACATTTAAGTGAACTATCGCATTCTGTTTTAGATAGAAATTCACTGTGAATTTCAACCAATTATTGAAGATGCTGGTTTGAGATACAAATACCCTAAATCGCGAGGTGATTGGAGATATCCAGACAACAGTATTGCATTTCTATGTGGATCGTAACGTAACAGATATTAAGAATACAATGACATACACTACTTGCACTAATTAATTTAACCAGTCCTAATATGACACGCACTCATCTTTATGAAGGCTTCTAAAAAGTTTTCTTGATAACCGAAAACTTTGAATATAACAAAGAACTTTGAGAGTTGCACAGATATAACTTATTCTCTCTCCAAAATACCCAGATTCCTAATATCACAGTCCTTGAATTTTTAGTTGACTGAGGTTTCTTGGCGTAGTTTCGAATCCCATTTCTGTCGCCAATATCATACCAGAGGAAAAAGCACATACTGATAACAATCATTTTATGAAACAATATTATATATTCGTATATACAATATCAATAGGACGTAGTAAGAAGATTAAGCCATTAGACAACATGATTGTAAGTCAGAACACAACCATGCGATACGTATACACATCAAATCCAAAGATCCGATCAGAAAATGAGATCGACAATAATGAGTGTAAAGAGCCTCTAAAGCACAGAGTCAATTATAAAGATAGCCCTATTCGCCAAATACTATCCTCTCTATATAGCTGTTTGTTTACACTTGTTAACGGATCACAGCTTAGCTTAAACATGACGTATCAAAGCAACAATCCATACATTTAAAATAATAATCTCATCAAAATTATTGTATTTGTATAAAAAAAGTATAAGTAAGGTTAGGTAGATAAAGCATCTTAAAATAACGTATAAAGTATGATAGAAAATAAGTATAAAAAACGTATTCATCATTATCATCGGTGATTTACAACATAAGTAGGAAATACGGTTATTTCTCTAATCATATCTACAACGATGACCACAACCGGTTGGACATTCCGACCTCTTCATAAGCCAAGCCTAGCATTATTATGGATGATAAGAGAGACAAAGAATACTTAATCGAAATACACATGAACTTATTGTATAACACAATGAATGCGTGGATGCATAAAAATGATAGACTTAATGATTTTCGGGATTTGTTTCGTTTATATAAAATAGTTTCTATCAAGTGACAAGAATAAAAGGTAGTTGGCATCATGCATTGACTATAGCTATTATTAGAAAATAAAACCTTCGAAATTTAGACGTCAATGGAATAGTCTGAGATAACGTGCTCTATGTAGTCTGCAAGCCTTAGGTTCGATTCCTAGGTACATACTGGTAAGCACTCCCAAACTGGAACAAAACAGCTATCCAGTGCCCTCTGATTTTAAATGGTTGTCTATCAAAAGCTTACTCGTATTGTAAACGAAATTTACAATTGAGCAGTTTCTAAAATCTTCATTATAGTCAACTAAAGAATTTATACAAATTAAGGCCGGTAAGACAGAGCTATATGTTGCATCGAGTATCAACGCCTTTACTGGGTAGTTACGTGAAATTAAAAAGAAATAAGAAGGCGATGGACAAGTTACAGTTAAAATAATAATAATGTGATGTCCTTGGGTTTCTTGTAGGAGTGTGATTTTATCAAAATCAAGCTTTTAGGAACCACTCGACTGGAGCTGCCACTATTGGGATGGCTAGAAAACTTATTTTAGATCTCACCTTGCCACATATGGCGGCTGAAAGCAGGAATCTTAAAGGCAGCGAATTAGTATTTGAAGGCGGAGTTGTGCTATCAATTGTGCCTAGCAGTGACGACTGCAGTGGCCAGGAGGCTGACGGTCGACACATTCCAGGCGTCGTGACCTTGAAGTAGTATGCGCGTTCGTGAAAAGATCTTCCGTATTATTAAGTTTTAACATATAAACGTCTACTAAATATGTCCATCTCCATAGATTATGCGATTGTGGCTTACTTTATTCCGATACATAAGGTTGATTTTTGAACCGAAATTCAGTTGTTAAACCAGTCAGTCAGTCAATTACAACGCAGAACTTGGAACGTGCGTACATCAGTTCAAGTTGTCATGCCCCAATTAGCAGACAGAAACTAAATTGTCGGACCGAATCCCAGAATAGTGGAGGTAGTAACATAGTATTAGTGAAAACGATTAGAGTTCAAAGATAATATCTTAAAAAATATATAATTCAGTAAAAAGGAAGTCATGATGAATTCAGAAGCTTAAAATTTGGAGGAGAACAAGGAATGGTTGCACCTGCGTCATCGCGAATGATTTTAAGCCATGTCACCCAAAGCTGTTACGATCATCACACGGACCCCAAGCAGGTAGTCTGTACTTATTAACATGGCTCGTCCCAATTGTCGATGACTTCACGCACTGGTGTCATGCTTTGGTTTGGCTGTCCCCGCCTACTCTACACCAGACAGCGTTGCTCGTCGAGGTAGGCGGTGGTCGGGCATACGTAACACATGTCCTAACCACTTCAGCTGATGAAGATTCACTACCTCATCAGTCATTTTACCATATTTACCTGGTACTCTATTCTTAACCCACGTATTGCTTACTCGGTGGTCCCAGAAAACACGAGCAATGCTTCGAAGACAACCATGATCGAATACTAGAAGCCTACGAATATCCTCCATCCTTAATGGCCATGTTTCACATCCATAAAGTAGAACTGGTTGAACTGCTGCGTAGTAAACACGTCATTTGGTTGGTGGACGGATGTCTCGCCTACGCTATAAGTGACGTAGACTGGAAAAAGTCACTTGAGCTTTCTATATACGTAAAGAGATCTCATCGGATCCTAGACGATCAGGACTGATGAAACTTCAAAGATAAGTAATTGTTGAACAAATGTCACAAATAAAAACACTACAGATGAAGCCATCTAACTTACCTGGATATGACCTAAATGGCCACCATGACTACAACCTCTACAGCAAACAAATAAACCACGTACGACTAAGTGGCATAAAGCACAAGTTATAGTAGCTGGATCAAATGATGTTGCATGACGTGAACAAGCCCAACCTGTATGACCAGTCAACTGTTGAGTAGATTCACTAGCGCATAATGGTTTTGTGCACAGGCCACATCGTATTGATAATGTTGTTGAAGCTTGGTTTAAGGCTGCTACACCCGGTGATAATGCTGAAGACATATTACTCAAACGAAAAGCAAACGAATTATCGATATTTGCTAAACCACCACTTTTCCAACGTGTACGTGTATTTACATCGGGTCGAGTATCCCCCACATTTCCAGAAGTTTTGGATTCAGGATCTGTTGATAATTTATGCCGAAAAATTGGGTAAAAAGTGAAGGCAAGTTTAGAGTGAAGTAATATCAAATTGTCTGTTATTGCTGAGAAGTTTCATAGTAACTCATTTACCAGATAAACATCCATGTCTGTGACTTCAAGTCCCACTGTAAAAGCCATAGTTAATGATGCTACTAAGTTGATAAAGCGGAGATAGGCTAAGTTCAAAAGTGCAACTTGATGACTGGAAGTTAAACCCTTTATCAACTGAATCATAGCTCCATACGTTGCATATGGAGTTCTGAAATTTCGCTGACTGTACATAGCCATAAAAAATAGTATACTCTGATTTTGAATATTTATGCTACTTTTTAATAGACAGAATATATGATTAAGAATTGAGGTGGTTTTGTGGTAATAAGTTTTGTTGTTTTGATTAATCATAGATTGGGTATCTGGAGGAACCAACGGTGTGCACTGCTGGAAAGTTTCATACTAGGACGAAACAGCTGTCCACAGCTCTCTAGTTTTCAGTGATACCCAACCGACGCTAATCTGCGACGAATATAATTAACTAAATACGATATAAATGTTCAGATAACGCCTGTAATCAAACTCAGTCAAACGAATCATATTTTTAAACTGCAAACAGTATGTGACAAGCGTTTGCTAAGTTGAAGCTAACAATTATGTTACAATATCTCCCAATGCGAATCATTCAACTCCGGAAAGAGATACTTCAAAAATGCATCTAGTGCACTAACAAGAGTTAACCATCACTAACATATATTGCTTCAACGATTCGACTTGGTGTTTGTCAGTGCATCGGCCAGATTAGATGATGTCTAATCTAGCAACGGTAGAAAGTGATCAAACAAGAAGGAGACCTCTTAATTACTTACACCTATTTACAACGAAAATAATATCAGACGATACAACTTATTACATTACCTGTAGGTTTTATTACAATTGGTCTAAAAATATAATTTAAATTAATGCTTCGACGGAATTCCTGTAAATACAGTTGATTGTCAGCACCAGCAAAAGGATTACCACATTGCTTTATAATACGTGCACACACAGTCCATAACCGGAAACGAGATAATAATTCTTTGCATTGGAAAAGAAAAAAGAAACCAATACTAAGTTTAAGGTTGAAGATAGAGCATTGATTTAATACAATAATACGATATCCGATGAATAAATAAAAGATCATTAGTCAATTTGATTTTATTATTAATACCACAGACCAGCTTTAGCTGGACAACTGAAAACCAGGAAAAACTAGATACATGTTTCGTTTTAGCATGGGACTGCACAGCATTGCGAATCTATGACTCCGTGAAAGAGTGAACGTAGGACCATTATGCTAAAGCAACAAGTGCTTAATTATCGCATCTTTAGCACTTAAAAATTTATAACCCCAAATAAAGTCAATCAGTGATGTTGGTTAGTAATTCGATATGACTAGATTACACTAGTTGCAGATTTAATTACAACTCCGGAAATCACCTATCGTAATAATAGTGATTATTACAAGTACAAAGGGATGAAGATTGGACTCATTTTTATTGCACAGTTTAATCAATAGCGTTAAATCAATTTTCTTTTGATCCCATTCGATATGTCATAATAAATAAATAGTACTCTTCATTCTTTACGAATCACTTTTGTCAATATATCTTTACTGAGTGTTTTTAAAAATATAACAGTTAATTCTCTAACATATCATGTCCGATTCAATCATAATTCATGCGCTACCTAACGCTAGAACCAACTAGCTATGTAAAAAGTTGAGAGACTAAGAATGCGTATGAAGCTTTATGCCCAAATAAACAGAAATGGCAAAGTTTTGTGAACTTGTCTCGCTTATGAGAGTTAGTGATACTACTCTCTCTGGATACACCTGAGTAGAAAAGACAGAGTTAGAGTCCGTGATAGTGCTTAAAGCTGTGTTTATCTATTTTTTAGAGCTTTTTACTTGAACTAGCGTGGATTAAGGTATGAAATAATGAGTCTAATCTTCACAAAATCCCTTTGTACTCGTAATAATCATATACTTAATAATGATACACCTCATTGAAAGCCAAGTGACTGAAGCCCCTGATTTAGCGCCTCACGTATCGTTTAATAGTGCTGTTAATATATACAACTAACCATGTAAAGCAGACACTAAATGCAAAACAAAACTCACCTAAATATGAGATAAACCAATGTTCTAAAATGGATTCGCTTATCCATTCGCTTACACGTAAACGTTCTGGACCCAAAGCTAATAATGCTGTGCATACAGTCTGAACGTGACCGGATTCAACCTAGAATGTAACAGAAAAGTATGAATTTAGTTGTCAGTTAAATGATAAATAACTGATTGTGATAGTGTGTATAAACATATTATTAATAACTGCAATCATATAACCTACAAGTCCAAACGTTCAAAGCCAATCTTGTGGAACACTGTCAGTATCAGAGCTCAGCTTTTAGCGGAGCTTCAATGAAGTCTCCAACTTTACAAGTCACGGTTTACAAAGCATAAAAGAAGCAACAGTCACTGTAAATTATCGACTAAACTAGTTTATATATAATCACGCACAATAGAGAAGGTGACACATAATTATTTATACGGTCATTTTCCTTCGGATGGTCTTTATCAAATCTTGGGTCACAATAATGAATAATTTCGTTCAGGTTACCTTATCCAATTGTGAATACTATTTTTTATGTGAATTTGTAGTATCAAACCGCTGAAGAACCTAGAAAAATGGATTCTTGAAAGTAAGCTTTCAACAAATCTCACGTATGTTAATAATTTCTTCACAGAGAATTTCAACATAACGGAGTTAGAAGAAATATCTTTGAGAAGTAAGTATTGTGATACAAAGAAAATGGCTGGTAAAACGAATGTTGAAGTTTACTTCGAAAACCTCTTTATACAAACGGAAGAGAAATGGCTTCATCAGATGGTGAAGTCGTTAGATATTCAAACCGATAGTTGTTGATGCTAGTAATGAAATAATAACCATCATATAACTTGTTAAGTTTCTATGATAAATGAAATAAATAAGATAATTAACCAAATATACATAGGTATTTTTGTATATGTGAGTGACATAGTAGATGGGGTGGCGCCAAAAATACAGTTAGACCAAGTATTCGGATGAACTTGTATATTCCCGTTGATTTGTTATAGACTGAAGCTGGTCAGTCATTGTTGCTATATGTGCAGCCGATGAGTCCCAAATAGGACGGAACGCGTGTCCTGGATTCCACTTGCCAGTCACAATCCAACTTATATAAGTTAGACCAAGTGTTTTTAGTCAAGGAGTGAATTCTACTTAAAATGATATCGACTAAACGAGACTGTAAAATGGGGTGAATGATAATTAAAATTCGTCACATAATAATAATGATAGAAAGAGTTAGAATCAGTGCAATTGTTCAGTTTAAAAAAAATGGTTACATCATATACGAAACGATACGAAGTAAATAGGAATTAGGAGACTAGATTAGGTGATGTTTAGATTCATTATGTATATACTTGATTAATAATAATAACAGTATCAAGATTTGTGAATACCAGGAACAAAGAAACTGGTATTTGGATAAGATAAATTTAAGTTATGGGACTACATATAAAAAGGAGGTTATATGTACATTACTACAATTAAGTCATCGTATAATGAAAGTGGAAATTAGCTTAATGAGTCTTGGGTAGGCCATAGCAAGAGAAGGGGTTGGACATATTTCTTTTACACACAGAATCCCAGACTCTTGATTCGTATAGCTCTGCCTCTGTCGTTTTAAGGACCTTGAGTCTAACTGAACCTGGAAGACAACTATATACACAACAGATTATTATAAATGACTTATTCATGCTCACCGTATGCGCTGTTTATGCTTTTGACAGCACCCTTGATTAACCATGCTGCAAGGTGCTCATGAGCCCGTAGGAGTAAATTCCTTGAGCATCTGCCAATGTAACTTGTTCCACAATAGCAATTGAACTGATAGATACAAAATGAGGTGACATTCTTAGATAATTTATCCTTCAATCTCGGTGTCACCGTCAGGCGAGTGGAAAGCACTAGCTGTGGGGTTGTTGCGTTGAATGTTCTCCGGATGACCCTACATAACCTCGGCATTAGCGCTTCGCTGGGTGTATCACCTCTAAATATTTTCATTTTAAGTAGAATCCACTCCTTGACTAAAAACACTTGATCTATTTGTACTTTCGTCACTCCTCTATGCCACCCATATGTAGGTATCTATACAACTAATCTTATTTATTTCATCTGTCGTAGAAGCTTAAACAAGTTACATAAAGCTTATTATTTTAACATTAACATTCATAGTTTACAAATAACCTGGAAAATTCATATTCAATTGTCCTTGATATCTAAGTAATGTAATTGCCTCAGAGTTGGCTATGTATGTGTTCGATAATACTGAATTCTTAAATGCTGAACCTGTTGAGAATTTATCAAAAGAATATTCTTTGTTGAAATGTCAGCTTTTTGATAAACACTTTTGTTAGCAAAAAAACTTTAGATTAACCTACCAGTTTTATAAGCCATTTACAAATTAGTGAGTTGATTTCCCCAGATATTGGAGACATGGATCCAATAGAATTCGCTGTATGCCCATTTAATAAGACTGATGATTCTTTACCGAAGCCAGCTAATGATTTACTATGATGCCAAGGTGCTAAAAGTTGTACTGGTTTTTTAAAAGCTCTAAGGGAATGTTGCGTTTTGGTCAAGGATGAGGTATTCGACTGTGACGGTGAAGAAGATAATACAGACTGAGAAAAAAAATGACAATGATTCTCATCACCTTCACGCTTTAGTAGTGTTTCCTCAGAACACTTTTCTGTTTCATGGTTATCAATATGATTTGAGTTGCACAGTGGAGCGAAAGAAGTGCTACAAATGAGTAATGTATAAAGTAAGAAAGCGAGGAAAACAATAAGGCAAAACGGTAATAAAATGTGATTTGTAAAAACAAACCAACAACTGGAGGTGATTTGAAGATAGAGCAGGTAGTAAGCAAGACAATCTAGTCCACCTAGGTTTCGTGTCAGTTGGCATTTGTCACTAAGACGTATATGCAATATGAAGAAACTGATTTTTCTTGTGAGATTCCAATGTGCGACATCGTGGTTTGAAACGTTGCCATAAATGATTTGTGAGATTAAGATATTTACGTCACTGTGCAGCAGAAACCAACGTTTTCTTAGTGATGCTGATCTAGTTGCAATGTGTAAACTGGTCTAAGTGACTTACTTCAGTGACTTATTATAAGTTATACAGCTGGAAAGTCCCCTTTTTAAATTTAATGGGAATGCAGCTAACGATGTACTAGATGATAAACTAGAGAAGGCGAATACAAAAACCTTTCAAGCCGTCAAGTTTTTCCGTTTTATAGTCTATATTCAGTGTTTACTCAAGCGGAGGATTAATTACGTAAATTTGTCACTTCTTTGTGAATATAAAGATTCAGTCGCTCTTGTAGAGAACGCTATATAGGGTGTACCACCATAAAACTTGATAAAAAAATGAATGGGCATATCCTAGCATACTTCAATTAAGGTCGAGCAAATTCAGAGTGTGAACCAGTTTCATAACACTTAATAAACAGTGGTAGAAAAAATGAAATCGTTCTGAGTGATACACTATGTACTATCCTAGTATCCAAATGATATTCTAAATTCGCTTACTGCATATAGCAAGCACTACACGCGTACGAGTCAAAAACCTTAGAGTACATGTTCAGAAGAAATTCCTGATACGTGAATTTTATCATTAATTTTCAATACACTTTGTTCCATCTGTTTTTGTTTCTCCTATTTTATAACTTTTATCCACCATTTACATATTTAACTGATTTCCCACAAACTTTATATGAGGTAGTTTTTCTTTATTATGATATTTATAAGTTCATTTACCAAAGTACTCACTTACCTCTTTTTCAAAATACCTATTCAAGCCGTGTCTATTACCTTCATCACAAGTAGTACACATACAATTTTACTATCAAATTATACATAGTACTTGTTGACTTAGAATACGCAGATGATATAGTCTTGTTTAGTGAAGACAAGGAGCAAAGCCTGATTACAATACGTAAGAGAAATGAAAACAACCAAGGGAAGCAGGCCTACAACCAACACTGATCAAGGAACGCAGAGGACGTATAAATAGATAGTTAAAAGTAATGCATATATAGTTTATGACGTTCTCTATTTTCACCAAATAAACGATTTGCAATGGCCAAGCCGATTTTTCACAATATGACCAGGTTTCACAAACTGTAAACCTAGAAGATGGATTTTGAATGCCTCAACCCGCCTAAACTACTGCCTCTATTCACAATGAGCAGGTAGTAAGCAAGACAATCTAGTCCACCTAGGTTTCGTGTCAGTTGGCATTTGTCACTAAGACGTATATGCAATATGAAGAAACTGATTTTTCTTGTGAGATTCCAATGTGCGACATCGTGGTTTGAAACGTTGCCATAAATGATTTGTGAGATTAAGATATTTACGTCACTGTGCAGCAGAAACCAACGTTTTCTTAGTGATGCTGATCTAGTTGCAATGTGTAAACTGGTCTAAGTGACTTACTTCAGTGACTTATTATAAGTTATACAGCTGGAAAGTCCCCTTTTTAAATTTAATGGGAATGCAGCTAACGATGTACTAGATGATAAACTAGAGAAGGCGAATACAAAAACCTTTCAAGCCGTCAAGTTTTTCCGTTTTATAGTCTATATTCAGTGTTTACTCAAGCGGAGGATTAATTACGTAAATTTGTCACTTCTTTGTGAATATAAAGATTCAGTCGCTCTTGTAGAGAACGCTATAGGGTGTACCACCATAAAACTTGATAAAAAATGAATGGGCATATCCTAGCATACTTCAATTAAGGTCGAGCAAATTCAGAGTGTGAACCAGTTTCATAACACTTAATAAACAGTGGTAGAAAAAATGAAATCGTTCTGAGTGATACACTATGTACTATCCTAGTATCCAAATGATATTCTAAATTCGCTTACTGCATATAGCAAGCACTACACGCGTACGAGTCAAAAACCTTAGAGTACATGTTCAGAAGAAATTCCTGATACGTGAATTTTATCATTAATTTTCAATACACTTTGTTCCATCTGTTTTTGTTTCTCCTATTTTATAACTTTTATCCACCATTTACATATTTAACTGATTTCCCACAAACTTTATATGAGGTAGTTTTTCTTTATTATGATATTTATAAGTTCATTTACCAAAGTACTCACTTACCTCTTTTTCAAAATACCTATTCAAGCCGTGTCTATTACCTTCATCACAAGTAGTACACATACAATTTTACTATCAAATTATACATAGTACTTGTTGACTTAGAATACGCAGATGATATAGTCTTGTTTAGTGAAGACAAGGAGCAAAGCCTGATTACAATACGTAAGAGAAATGAAAACAACCAAGGGAAGCAGGCCTACAACCAACACTGATCAAGGAACGCAGAGGACGTATAAATAGATAGTTAAAAGTAATGCATATATAGTTTATGACGTTCTCTATTTTCACCAAATAAACGATTTGCAATGGCCAAGCCGATTTTTCACAATATGACCAGGTTTCACAAACTGTAAACCTAGAAGATGGATTTTGAATGCCTCAACCCGCCTAAACTACTGCCTCTATTCACAATGAGCAGGTAGATAATTTTAAATAAATTTTCAGAAGAATTAAATGCCACCTGTTTTTTTTAGAACCTGAACAGCACAATGCAATTTCATGAAGCAACCACCCAGGTACCAAAACCCGTAGTGGACTGCTTTAAATATCTACTACTTTAATTACTACTTTTGGGATTATTTTAATAACAAAATTTCGATTTTATTTGAAGATAAAGTACCTTGACATATGTGGAGGAATTCGACGTCTTAGGTAATAAAAAGTTGCTAATGAGAACAATATAAAACTAGTCGCGTAATAATTAATATAATCTTTTAGTTAGAGTTGAAGTATTCGTTCCTTAGTATGTAGATATTTGTACACTATTTCATTGATACCACTGTATTACTTAAACACTTTAATTGCACTTTTCCTGAATGTACGCAACAAATGAACCAAGATTGGCAACCTCTAAGTCAGCTTTCCTTAGTGTCAATAAAGTCAAAAGAAATGATATAACAAACCCGTACAAACAGTCTACCTGTGACTTTGAAAAACACAATTTAATAAATGGTTCGTGAGCTAATGAAGGGACAGTGAAGATAGAAGTGAAGGGAATGGACTTCTCGATTCTGATTAGCTCGGGCAAATGCCGTAGTTATACCTTTTCGTTGCATGGACTATTGGAGTATGAATGTAAGGATCTTAATAAAACATTTCAGAAGTCTTTGTAGCGCTTGTAAAGGCAAACTATACGCATCTAAATAAACACAACTCTACAGTGAGTGAAGTACCTAAAATTACTTACCATTCAGATTCATTACTAGTCGACTTAGCAATGGTAGTAATAGTGGCAGTACACAATCCGGGAAAACTTGAAGCTGGTAAAATTTGTCTATTATGCCACTCAACTAACGACAGGTCACAATATTTTGAAGCTAATATTTTAGTACAGTCTACTGATTTCCTTTGCAATTTCGAAGATGAATTATTTATTTTAGATAGTGGTGCATCCACAGAACCTGATACAATTTTACAAACGTCATTGGTATTAGTTTTATAAGAAGTAGAAGGCCAATTATCATCGTGAGTATTACAATCAATTGTATGTTGTTTCACTAATTGGCACTTTTGATGATGAGCATGGTATGATTCCTTTTGTTTACACTGCGATTGATTATAGTCCTCAAAACGTTGATAAGGAATATTAGTTGTTGTAGTAAATGCTTCATCAGGCAAATACTCTGTTTCCATTATTACAGGATCGTCGTGTGAACTAATGGCTGGCAAAAAAAGATATTTAAGAAAGCAGAAGAGCAATACATAATAAGTTAGTTCAAAGAGGAATAGATTTTAATTTTAGATTTCATTTCTAGATTACATGCTATACAATCCACAAAAGTGGTGCTTCACTGGGTATATTAGGTGAGTCGTTAGTAATTAAAGTCCAGAATCTATTTATACTTCTGAATCCCAGAGACTGTACTTACACTGATACTGAAACCCAGTATCTCACTCTTCACACAACAGAGTTATCCATTAATGAATAGAGGCCAGATAGTGGTGGGTTCAGTCATATCATACTACTCATGAGTAAGTACATGTTTATCGTATAATTTTTCCCCTATCTCATTAGTTGATTATGACCAGACGGTTTTCTATTGGTTGGATTATGATTTATTTAGCCAGCTAACTTGCCCTAGTCATTTTTACATTTGTGTATACAAAGAATAGACTGTTGTGGCTGCAGTTTATTCACACTGACTGTAAGTAGCAACTCAAATTAATCATAATTTATTGTAGAACCACTGTTATTCATATATTTACTACAATATAAAAATATTCCGAGAACCTGAGACAGTTTTCTGACTTTATCGATATCAGGTGAGTTATTCCGGTGAATTTAAGGTGATATCAACTGAAACAAACGGATAGTCTCTAACTTATTCAGTAAGTATAGAGATACCTATAGGGTTTAGAATTTTCTGTCGTTGCTTTTCAGGATCATAAGTAATCAGTCTCTGACACCATATACGCATCGTGAGCAGATTACCACGGTATGATCTTCAGAAATAAGTTTAAGCAAGGATAATCACTTGCTAAATATCAACGACCGCCTATGAACTATAGGCAGTCATTATTTAAAAAAAAATAATAATAATTAATCAAAATATGTGAACAATTGTTTCAAAAGGATAATAAAAGATAATGATGATCCAAAGTGCTGTTACAGGCATAACAGTAGTTATCACTTCTCTGTAGTCAACATTGTAGAACTATTCTCTTCAAAGTATCTGAAAAGGTGGTTGAACCAGAGGTCGTCTTGTCGACCTAAGAGTGCGACTGCAGAGCCAAAAAGATAAGGGCATGATATCTACCATAGAAGACCATTAAATAAGTAATTTCTGATATGTCAGCACTGTACTATCGTGACCTTGACTCCGGAAACAAAAAGTCCTTAGAATAAAACGAGTTGTAGATTTTTGATGCCAACCTTTCCCAACCCAGTTCTTTCGCTGTGAAAAGACTGCGTTGGTGTAATTCTGGCTATATAAGGTGAACACCTTATCATCCTCATGCATGTTTTACAGCACGACTTCGCCATGGGAATTCGAGTTTGATGCTTTTAGTTTTACCGGCTTTAAACCGACTTGTTTGCATAATAGGAACTAAAGGAACGAATATTCCAGTCAATATAGCTCAATTAGGCCAACATTATGGGAAAACATGATCACCACGACGAAGTTTCAGTAACGAAGAGGAAGTGCATCTGGTTGATTTAAGCTCTAAATGATTAGTGAGCAAAGATAGACAACTGAATACATGGAATATATGAACTAATCTATAACATATGAGGTTTCCACTACTGCTTGTAGTTTCAACCTATGTAACTTCCTTGTACTTAGTGTAAAACATAAGCTAATTCATTTGATATCTGCTTCTTTATAGGACGGTCGCATTTTGTGCATGTGTATCAAGTGGACAATAATACAGCGACAAATTGGATTTTGCAATTGCGTAGCTACTTCTTAATAATATGAATTTTATGTTTAGCATATTGATTTGATAGGTATTACCGATATTTCCCATTTTGGTTAAATAATATTACTCACGACGGTAAAAAACTGCGAGACTAAGAATAGTTCACAGTAACATCTCCAAGTTACATGTCGGCTTCAACTTGGAAACCTTAGTAACAACGTTTCTGACAATAACAATGAGCTTCAGAAATGCACAAACAGTTTATTGAATAAAAGTTACTGACAGAAAACCTAGGTCTAGGGCAACGTACCGATTACATTCAACTATAAAACAGAAAACAATATCGAAAGAATGTAAGATGAGTATTTATGAAGTTCTAGATTCTATTCACCATAAGCATCATCAATGTATTTGTACTGAACAAAGATATCATAAAATGTTTAACTATTAGCTGACCAGAAGAACGAATCAAATGACTTCAAGATAAGACACAAAAACACAGAAGAATAGCAGTACCGACTACATAAAGAATAAAATAAAATACTTATAAAGTATAGTAAGAGATTATCATTATTATACATTTACTATCATAGCAATTACCTTCGATAATACCCGGTTGAGCTGGTCCCCTGTGAGGAGAAAACAATGAAAAAAACGAAATATTAACTGATCTACCTCAACGAATGGCATGATACTGTATAAAGACATGGCAGTGAATATTTCAGCGATCGGTAAGGATGTAAACTTATTGTTTTGTATTCACCACAAGTTGTTATTACTTAGGTACTACTGAATTATCACAAGAGTAAAACCGCGACTGAAAGTTAGGGACCATTAAAAACGTTATATTAGTATGAGACTCATCAATAATACTCACCTACGACCCAATCAGAGGTTGTGGCAGTCAGACAAAACGAGAGTCAGAGAGTTATTATCAATTGGATTGAGTGACCGTCGCGATATTTAAACTGACTGAAGTGAGAATCTGGCCGACTGACGCTGATCTATTGTTGCTGACAGTTTACCACTCGCTATGAGACCTGAAGGTCTTGGGTTTGATCCCTAGTGAGATCCAGTGTGTTCATTAATGGGGAATTCCACATTAGGACAAGACAGATGTTTAGAGCTTCATGGTTTACATTTGTAGCTAACTGATATAAATTTGTGACGACTTTAGAACAAATTAACAACGCACTAAAGTTAGAGATGTACACTAAAGAAAAACTGAAAATTAAGAGACTTAATATCAATGAGGTAAACAATGAATTATATCAGTTTATCTACACACACTTGCCAGTTGAGGTGCACATATAACACTAAGCGATGCGCTTGATAGCAGCAATCAGCCATATTCAATATACATTCTGGTTAAAACGTCGTTTAACCCAAGTTACTATATCACATGAGCACAACGGAACGAAAAGGTGTGTACAGATAGATACAGGAGGGTAAATAGTGAATACATCCGAGACAATGTAACTGATTCTGAGCCATGTATGTATGTGTATGATCAACATAGAACATGCTACATGTGTGCATCAGTCCAAGTTGCCATACCTCTATAGCACAGCAATATTAACATCACACTAATAGAAGTAGAAGTTACTTCAATGATAATAATAATAAAAACAAAGAGTGAACATATAGAATATAGTTTAGGGAGAAAGAGATGGAGTGTATAAAAAAAGTTATGAAATAATTCTAAGCTCACGATTTAGAGGAGGACAATGAGTGGATACATCTGCGCCAATGTGACTGTTTCTGAGCCATGCCACCTAACGTTTCCAACCGCTGGTTACGGTATTCAAGCAGACCTCAACCAGATAGTCTGTATCTATCGACACATAAACCAGCAGTCAGTAACTTCATGGACTAATTCCATGTTTTGGTTTGGCCATATCATTCGATAGATCTACATTTATTCTACCTTATTTATCAGCTTTAACATCTTTTATGACTCACATTTGTAAACTTCGAAAGCGGTTAAAACACTACAGACAGTTTGCTATTTTACATTTTAATTGTAAAATGAGTTGAAATGAACGAAGTTGGCTCACAATAGTTGATTATCTTTTGCAATTTCAGTATATCATATTTTGACTTATTATCATGGGAGGTGTATTGGTAAGCGAAGCATCTAACTTGAATCTACTGAACCAAAGGTTCGAATCCCACTATGGCTCGGTCAACTGGAAAATATGGGGCTCAGAACATTTGAAGTGGAGCTTGAAATATAGCGTCAACACTTGATAGATGAATTAATAAATAACGAGAGGAATGTTAATTTGATTCACCTACGTTAGTGTCTCCAATAAATCTAAGCATAATTTGAATTCCTAGAAGAAAAAAAAGATAATTATAGGTAGCTTCATACCTTTTAGTTGGATTGTCTTCGATAAAGGAGTTATACTGTAACGACTCCTCAGGACTTGCAGCATGGAATAAATAGTCAATATCTTCACGGTAATTATGAAATAATAATCCATCGGGTGATATATCTTGTTCAAGGCTTTTCAAAATAGACTGTGATGGTTGAATGATTGGCGGCGATGCTGATGATGATATAGATGAAGTTAGTTGACAATCGTCGTTAATTGTTAACGGTTTATGCAATATATCACAATTAATATTTAGAGGAATTGGTTTAGTGCATGAATTAATAATTCATTAGTTAATGTAGAATGACAGTCTTTAATGTCATATGAATTCGTTGAAGATGGTATGGTAGAAAATAAATCATCTGTATGATGACTGTTATAACTGTTATCTCCTGAATTTGAATAGGATAGAAATTTCTGTATAGGTTGAGTAGCATCAATAAGTTGCTTAGGTATGCATTGACGTCGTATTCCATTTCCAGATGAATGCCTTCCTAGAAGAAAAAAAACAGTAGATAGAGTAACCTAGTGCTAAAACACGCAAAGCAGAACTGATCACACAAATATCCATTATGAATTACCTTTCTTAATAAATCTACGAATAAATACAATTTAAAGTATAGCCGACGTGAACAATGAAGTCAAATGTGAGACAGCTGGCCACACCCAACACTCGATAAAACCACATAATACATCGAGAACTGCCTAAAGTTAAACATGTTTATTAGTGGACGTCGATTCCGTGTAGTCACAGTCAGGTGTGCTCAACGCGAAAATTTAGCTCGAATTCTAGTTGGATAGAGGATGTGCACTATTGATGAGTCCCACGCTAGGACAAAACAGCTATACATGCTTCCTATTTTTTATGGTTGCTTAACTAAGATCAGTCCATGATGTGGAACGATGTAGTAACATGAATCAACGTCTAGAGTAAAGGAATTTTCTATATTCTCGGTCAGTCAGGTGTTATTTTAATACATAACTAAGGAGAGTAGTAATATCTATTTATTGTACGATTTATTAAGTATATATGATTATTATAGCATCACTTTGCGCAGTCACTTTATTTACAGACAATCATTGTTCGACACAGGCCGATTAAACAGAAGTCAACAAAAAAAATGAAGAGGAGCATTAGATCGGATAAACGGAAATATGTGGAAGACTTAGCAATGACAATAGAAAAAGCTGCAAGGGAAGAAAACATGAGACGCCCATACTATACAACGAAAAAGCTAGCTGAAAAATACAGTAAGCTGGAACGGCCAATCAAAGACAAGGATGGCAAACTAATCAATAAGACCCAAGAACAACAAAATAGGCAAAACTCTCCAAAAAACTATTGAACAGACCAGCGCCGCTGAACTCACCAGTCATCGAAGTAGCCATCTACGAAACTACCTATAAATATCGACCCACCAACAACCGAAGAGATCAAAATGGCCAGACAATGTACCAGCTGCGGCAGTGAAACCAGATATAGCTGCAAAGATACTAAACATTCCTTTGAGAAAGATTTGGGAAGAAGAACAAGTACCAACAGTCTAGAAAGAATGATGCCTCATCAAGATAGCAAAGAAAGAACTTAGCAAGCATGAGAACTACAGATGCATCACTTTACTTTCAGTACCAGGAAAAGTCTTCAATAGTGTTGTTGAACTAATAGACGCCCAACTTTGAGATCAGTTTGCCGGATTCCGTAAAGATCGATCGTGTATTAACAAAATCTCGACTCTATGGTTCATCGTTGGATGAAACTCATCACTTTACATCAATTTCCTGGACTATGATAAAGCATTTGACAGCATCAACAGAAGTACATTATGGAGCCTTCTTCGATACTGTAGCGCCCAAAAAGAAAGTTAGTATCGTGTATTGTATATGGAGGGCAGATTACAGATTCACTTGAAGTGAAGACTGGTGTCACACAAGGCTGCTTACTATCACCCCTTCCCTTTCTTCTGGTGGTTGACTGGGTTAAAAAAAACTTCAGCATCTCGGAGGAAGGAAGGAATAAAGTGGACAGCATGGATGCAACTAGACAACTTGGATTTTGCAGATGACCTAGCTCTTCTTTCACACGCACACAGCAACAAGTGTAGGTGAAAACGGACAATATAGCATGAATTGTTGGAGCGGTAGGCCTCAACAAATACATGGGAAAAAGCAAGAGCCTTAGATACGAAAGAACGAACAGAAAGGCTCTGGAAGATGTGGAAACATTTGCATAAATGGGCAGCATCATCGATAAGGAAGGATCTAATGCAGATATGAAGGCATGGATTAGCAAGGCAAGGGCAGCATTTCTACAACGGAACACTCAGAACTGTCAGTCAAACACAATCAGTAACAACTTTCTGTGGCAGAGAGCAAACTAACTAGCTTCCACCTGAAGAAAGAATCAGGAAAAAACGATGGGGGGGTGTGGATAGGACATATATTGTGATTAATCACCACAAGGTAAGTGTTAACTTGGAATCCTCAAGGCAAAAGGAAAAGAAGAAGACCAAAGAACATGTTGTACCGGGCATTCGAGGATGATATGAATAACACATAGAGAGAACCGGAAAAAAGAGCCCAGAACAGAGTTGCAGAATCCTGGTCGGCAGCCTATACTCCACGAGGGGTAACGGGCAGTTATTTATTGATTGCCATGTCGCTGATGGTTATTTCCAAAGGATCGCTTACATCTGGTGACAATACCATATCAGGAAAGTAGTGGTCCAATAATGTTTATTTGGGCGAGGCGACAACAGCTCTGTTACAGTCACTACTTGTTTTAATAATTAATTTGTGTACTTGGCTTTAAGCTGAATCCTAACTGTAAGTGCAAGCGACATTACAGGTTACGTAAACCGAGGTAAGTACGGTGGCGTTAGAACTTGCAAATTGGCTACTTAAATCAGAAACTTTACACTCCTGAGCCACTGTCTTATTATCCTGTTTTACAAATGTTATTTTACTGAACTTCGCATAAATCAATTTTGTAGACTCTGAGTGGAAAAGATTGAGAGGAGGTCAGTCTTATGATATAGCTGGACATCACGACTCTGTAGCTGAGTTTGTGCAAGGGGCTTCAATGTTACAAATATCTATTCAATAAGGCATTTCTTTTATTAGTTTCTATAATACAAAACGAAATAAGTTGGATAAACTAAAGACTGGATCAACTTACTATAATCCAAATTCAAATTTGTTGTTGTCTTCTCCTTTGATTTTTCTGCAAAATCTCGAGATCCAATACCTAATGATTCTAAAATAGATGATAACTGAACCCCTGTACCAGTGTCATTTATTTTTACGTCACGTTTCTTACGTTTCACTACTCCAGAATTACGGAAGCATTTCAAGCAAGTTGTTCTACTAGTAGGAATATGAAAACATGATGAATTGACGGGTGACACGACCTTATTTTCATTAGTCAATGGAGATTGAATATGTTTACCAAACTGATTGTCTAAATCTGACAAATTAAATATTTGCTGATGTTGATGTGATGGTGTTGATAGTTGAGGTTGTATTGCGAATTGAGATGCACATTTGTGTGAATCAATTCCAAAGCTACCATAGATTGAGCGTAATAACAACCAAAATCGTACCAACTGAATAAAAACAGAATATTAATGAAAAATCAAAAAGTAATGGACGGAAGATAAAAACTTTATATGGTTTTATGATCACAGAGGTAAATTTGCAACCTGTAATAAACATTACTGGACGTATATACAACCTTGGGAACACAGGAAGCCATACAGAACAAATATTAAGCCATAAAAATAGAAAACCAATACCACGAAAATAGAGTTGAGGACAGATCATGCTTAGCTTAAATAGTTGTCTATTATGTATGCTGTAAAAGTTTCTCACTGTACAACACATTATTAATATGCAAAACAAAAAAATTAACGAATGCACTTAGTTTCCTAAGCCAAAATAAATATAAATAAATTTCATATCACGTGTTTATTCCAGACTGACCACCACTTAAGACTAGAAAGTATATCTATCTCGTTTGTGCTATTAGTCCACAACCTTCCTAGGAATTGGACACACGCATAGCGTTAAATGGCTAATTTTCACACCACTACGTAAGTATTCAATAGTTTACTCATGTCAGTAGATTCGCGGTAGAGTGCAACCATCATCCATTGCTATAGGTTTACCTCATACTCGATATGGTTGAACAGTTTATTGTTGGAACTCCGGAAATTACCTTTCGAGGTTAGTCACCAGTAAGTAATCATATGGTGACTGTTACATCATAAAATATTATGGAAATCTACGCTTCAAGCTAATCAATATTACTACAACATCCTATGATACGAAATAATCGGCAAATACAAAGAAATCATTTGAAAAAAGCTTACAAATGGTTGGCCAAAGCGTAAACAAACATTCGCATTATATTCACAAATCATATCCACGTTAGATCCAATAAACCTATAATTTTTAGCCAGTAAAATAATTAGATCGGGCAACAGAGCATTGGTGAAATCAAGCCAGTTGGGTTGCGAAGCTGTCTAAAATAATGCAAAAAATATGCATATATATATATATATATAATGATACGACGGCTTAGTGATTAAAACATTCGGCTTTTAAAAACGTAGGTAGTTAGAATCGTCAGTAGACCTACTTGGGTTTGAGAAACCGGCTATTATTTATTAGCCCACGTTGAAATAACCTTGTTCGAAACTGATTAGATAAAATTACCAATAGATAATGAGTGAGATACTTAAGTTTAAATCAATTTATCAGAAATTTAACAGCAAAAATCTACAACCAAGCTGTTACTATTATTAAAGCCCTATCTATGAATAATCATAATATCGATGTTGAGCCAGTAAAAAATCAGCTATCGTAATTTCGACGTATGCTATTAAAACCATCAAGACAACAAATATTTTGGACGATATATACTAGGAACTATTTTGCTAAAAGAGTCAAGTGACAAGTTTCCTAAGTAAATTGTAAGTAACAAGCAAAGAAATTCCTTTTTGAACCATATACTCTAACTAGAAACAGTTTCAGGACACATAAAATACAATTAGTGTACCAAGAAAACAAATTTTCTCTGACTATAGGGACCAGTTTAGATGTTGTAATCCTCAATATCAAACAGAATCTCAAAATCTTTTCGCAAAATTACACTCTAATTGAATTCCATAAGATAAAGCATGTACGCACAACAAAGTACCCAGTACATATGTGAACAGGTTTAATTTGCCACATCTCAGTACATCAGATAAGTAAAATTAGTAGTTACGTCAATGGTAGCAAGAAAAAAAACAGTAGACATAGAATCTAGTCCAAGTAGAAAGAATTAGTTCCTGATATGAAACAACTTTAAGCTCACAATTTAACGCAGGACGAAGAGCGCACCTGCGCTACTGTGACGTAAGTTGGTAAAATCCAAACGAGCATTTTGAGTCTGTCCAGAAATTTCGTCAGATACCAACTCATCAAGGTCGGTCAACGAGTTCAACTACTTCCCTTCTTACCTTTAGTTCAGGTATTGACGCATACCATTGTTGTTCAGTGCTATCAAAAGAAAGCATTTTATCAATGTCATAAATAAAATGGGCTATGTCACCTGCTTATTCTAAGTCAATAAGTGAACATCTTGGTAGGAGACCGATTCCTGAATATTCAGACGATGTTAGCGTTATTTCCAGTAGTAAATCTATGGTCAAATTAAACGAAAATAGGGATGGTGAACAGCCTTGATTGACACTACTTCAGATTACAAGTTCAGATAATAGTTCGCTATATGCTCTGACTTGACTAATAGTGTTCGAGCAGTCTTTACAAAGTTTATGAGGTATACTTATCAACGACGGATACTGCCATACGAACTCTCGGTCCACAGAGCCAAATATTGCTTTCAAGTCTAGAGTAACCACAGTTGTCGCATGCCAAAAAGTACGTTTATATAAAACCTGACGAATGGTGAATATTTGGTTAGTACAACTGCTACAAGGACTGAAACTAGCCCTTTTTTTTCGTATTTGCAATTCACGAGTCGTAGTAAAGCGTCAGATGCTTACTGAAGCCAGTATTTTAAACAATATAGTCAATCGAACATGGATATTAAATTGTTATACAATTCACCACATAAAATAACTGAAACCACGATAAATTTTATTTCTTTGAATACGATTCGTAGTGTTTTTATTGGAAACGTAGTAAGAAGCCTCAGAAAAACTGTTTCTTTTTAATTCATATCTGAGTGCACCTCCAACAGTCAAGTGTAATGATCAAAACTCCATTTGACAAGCAACCGCTGACTGGCAGATATGTTGATCCTAAATTGTGGCTTTTCATTTTACGACATTACGTCACAGACTGAGGACATTTCTTCACCCATCCAACTCCAATAAAGAAAAGTAATGTACAGTACACAAGCTTTAGGAAGGCTTTTGCAAACCTAGGAATTTGCAGTTTCAAGATGGTAACACTGATTAGATTATCATCACAATGCGAGACCTTAGGTTTACCTGCATGATGTAATTACCCAATATGAACATTGATCGTGGAAGACAGTCATCGACCTAAACTTAACTAACAGAGGCTGGTTTTTCTAAGTATACAACAGAACAGCTTTCACTGATACACTTTTTGTCCGTCATTTCGCAAGCGGGTTGAGCGAAAGTTTCAGTTTGGAATTAGTGGTTGGAAGTAAAATACTGAGTCATTGCTTAAATTAATCACTCATATATTGATGATTAAAAAGGAAACAACTACTGAACAGAGTAGACAAATATGCACAATGTAAACATAAAAATAATAGCACACAATAATAAAGTATAACCTGTACAATGCTTTTAGAATAACACGATAACATGACATTACTATCAATAGTATTTAAAACAGATTACTAATAAGTATAAAACTTGACATACCTCTAAACAAGGTTTATAATGAAACAAAAGACTATGAGCTTGTGAAACAAATAATTTTGCTGACTTTAAAGATCCTGTTTGAGGTAAATCAGAAGAAGAAGAATATGGTGTTGTAGTTGTCGCAGATGTTGTTGTCATTGTTGTACAATATTCACTTGTAGATGAATTAGTAAAAACAGAAGAGGTACCAGAGATAGTTGTTGTATTGGTGTTACTAGTATTAATAGCACCATGCATAATGTTATGAGCACCATTGTTAACAGGTACGCTGACAGTAGATTCAGAAGTGATTGATGTAATGGCAGAAGTCGTAGTACCAGCTTGAGTGACTACCTCATCAACATTGACGCTAGATGTAACTGATGCTGTGGGATGTTCAAACTCTTTACTACTTGAAACAGTTTCACTAGTATTAGTGATAGTAGCCATTGTTGTTGCGGTTGTAGAGTTCGATAAATTTGATGTAGAATTCGAGGAACCAAAATGATTTGATGGGTGTCCATTTCCATTCGAGTGTTGAATACAGGTTGCTTGATTTTTCGTAGATTTAAATGGCAATTATAAAAAAATAAGGAGTAATCATGATTAAAAAGATAAAGTGGACTAATATCTCCAAAATTATCTTATCGATGTTGAAGTATTTTTAGGTCAGTACACAACATACCTTCAACATAAAGGCTATCACACGGCTTATATTTGACCCTTTTAAACTTTGATTTTTTTTGTAATCTTTAGTTACATAAATTTGTACAAGAATTGACATAATACCAACATCTTATTTTAAACTACTAGATGAAAGTAATTTACAATATATACGACTGTACAGTTGAAGGGAATGATATAGTCGTAAATAAAATATTTGTGGCCAAATATTTTACATTTTTCCTACAATACGGCAATTGATTTCTTTAGGTACCGGTATAGACAATCTTAACTAAATAAAAGAGCGATAGAACTAAATTATGGTATCAATCTTGAAAGATTCTCAAAATGACTTGGGTGTTCAGCCAATCCGGAAACGGTTTATGAAAACAGCTGGTTCTTAAGAGGAAGTCATATGGGATAGAAAGTAAGGTTGTTAGCTTACTGTAATCTTGATGAGGGGATCTAGCTTGACTATCGTGATAATTTAATCCGGTTAAACTACCTGGAATGATCGTTCATTAAAGCTCTACCATTTCATAAAAGTCGGCTGAAGAGCGATAGGAATAAAAATAACAAACCTAAGATATGGAGGCAAAGGCGTACTGCCAAATGGACAGAGGTGTGATGGGAATAAAGTGTTTCCGTCAGACAGCTAGAGTGCTAGAGATGCTGTCTTCCAACAAAGAGAGGGTGGGGTTGAAAAAGATCAGTCCTAAACATCCACACCTTACCATATTGCGCAGATATCCGTCTGCGGCGACAAGGGCTACCCATGTACGTAGCCAAAACAAAACCAACTTGTAAAAGGTCGTGTGACCGGCCCTGGTTGGTATGCCTCAGTAGATAAAACTCTAGAATCTCTTGCCGTCGGTGCATACTGTGTTTTTGAAGGATACTTACAGGATCTTAGTGTAGTTACCTAGGTGTAGGTACAGAACTAGGTTTGCGAGGTGAACAGGAACTTCTTGAGTGGATTCTTGTTGACAAATGTCTACATGTTGTCCATCTAAATGGCACAGTAAGAACTCAGAAAGACGGAAACATATGCCGAATACATGTCGTTTGAGTCTATGAACTCCCTCCCATACTGACTGCACCTTGGACGGAGTAAATTAGAAATTCTACAAGAAGTTCTTTAGCCTCCATCAAGAAGCTAGAAGTTCAAACCTGGAAACAATAACATGGGATTTCACTGCCCAAATCGCTAAACTAAATCAAGCTGAAAAACACTTGAGCGGATTTTTTGGCATTTCAGCACATGAAATGGATAACGGAAACAGTCTCCTACAGTTACGCTCAGATTACCATTTATTCAAAGTAAGCACAAACTTTAAGCATGAAAACAAGCATTATCCAACCTAGCGACGCCTAACAACGACACAATGATAGATACAGATAGATCATATCAAAATAAGACAACGTTGGAGATGTACAGAAGAAAACTGCCGATCATTCTGGAGTACATGTTTGGACTCTGACCACTTTCTAGAGAGAGCACGCATTTCCATGCGTTTTACAAGAAGCACAAAGGTCATAGTACATCACCTAACTCACCAGTTTGTAAAAAGCTTATGCGTCACAAAACTCATCAAATAAGTAGGTGGTTTAAGCTTCCTTAAGACTGAACACAAGTAAAACACCTTTGCACACTTCAAAAAGGTGATTTTCTTTGATTTGAAGCACTAGCCAATGCAAACTTTGGTTTATAAAGCTGAGTACTCCGGTAATATCACGCTTTAAGTATAATAAACAATCATGTTATTCCACTCACTTGTAAATAGTTACTGATATATCATCAAGTTGAACTATAAAACACTTAAAATTATTAAATATCAGTACAACCGAAAATACATCCAAAGCCATAACTAGAAAGAATACTAGTTTGCCTTCCATTCGCGCAAAAATCTTTAGTTAGTAGACGAATACGGATAGTTATCAGATGTATTGTAGAGGCAACTGGGAAAAACAATTTTTTAGCATTGCGTTATACTACTTATTGGTAGGCAGAGTTATGAGCTATTATAATTGAAATTACTTATCCATAATTCTGACTACTAATTAGTACAAAATAAAATTAAAAATTTGTTGTATATTTCACGGTTGAACACCTTCAGCCCTGTATAACACTTAGATTCTATGACCTAATGTAGGGACGCAAATATACTTTTAGGCAAACAAAAGTTGCCTCTGACAGTGGATCAGGATTAGGTTTAAGAGCAACGTTGATTTGTGTTGTATACACATTGCTTAAGAAAAACATAACTTTTAATGTTTTTACTAAGCAAGAGGAATATACATAATGGGATGAAGTAAATCCATTGCGTTTCGATACTAATACATTTAACACTAGTGTTTGCTCTGATGTGGAAAATTAATCCTCAACAATTTTATGCATAAACGGAGGTATTACAATAACTGAATCGTGATTGGCTTCAAGTTTTCTAGGTGACCAGTGATTAGCTCTAACAAATATTCCACGCGGATAGCCTAAGAATCACCGAAACTCGTCCCTACAATATACTGTAGCAGGAAATAGAATACCTAAAATATAACAGATACTGGTTTTTCCAACAGTAAATAACCATACCTTAAGAAAAAAAGAAATTATTAACAACATTTTGAAATGTGAGGAATATCGTACGATGAGGCTTCAGTCAGAATTCTATACAAAGTAGGAAGATATTACAGAACAACCAACATGCAAAAGACGTAATCAGAAAATAATAAAAGATTGGATAGTCTTATAAACAGACTTGATAAGTCAATTTGTATCCATTAAGTTTGTCAGTTTGTCAAATGCAACGTCAGCTGAAATTTCAGGTATAGTTCTGATAAAGCAAACAATTCAATCTATACTGCATGACTATCTGGAACCCTTACCAAATTTACCGGGTCCATCAACTTCAGAGTCTGAATATAACTTACAGATGTATATAACATTTATACCTATATCAATGATTTATTAGTATATAAATTATATTATATTTCAACTTTATTTAACCCACAAGAGTACAAGGATGATCGCCCTATATTATTGGTAGTACTGGTCTCACTCACAACATGGTTGAACTCTATGAATTAAGCCATTTCATTAAAACATCAGCAACCTATCTTAAAACTACTAACTAATGACTATAGGGTTATTAAGATATGAGATTTTGGTAGAGAAGATTCGATTTAAAGGTAGTTTTCAATAAATTAATATCAAGTGAGAAATCGTTGAGAAATGTGCAGTATCGAAAAGTGAGTGAGTAATGCAGGTTTAATCTGTTATTATGTATGACCACTTCACTGTACTTTGATTCACGACATCAGTTCAACTTTCAAACGAATAACTAATGAAGTCCAGTATACTAGCTTGCTACGAAATACGAAGAAATTAGAAAATGTCGACATTTCAAAAAAAAGAAAATAAACGACAAAACTTCGAGCATTCTGACTAAAGGAATCATCCAGGAACATTAATAATCCATTATATACAAACTAGGAAGACTTGTAAAAAACAAGATTATGTATGCATACGAATATAGACGTATGCTACATGTGTCTGCACTTACTTATAGGATATGATACTTTGCCACTTTCTTCCACCACAGTTGACGATTTTTTATTGATTTCAACTCGATCTTTACGAACGGCGTGCAACAAGTGTCCATATGGACTAAACGCTAGAGCTACAGGCGGTGCGTTTTCTACTGGTCGAATACCGTCTTTTATGCTATGACGAATAAGTAAACCATCACGGCCAACAGTATAAAAATTATTTATTTCAGCAGGACACCAAGATATACCTAGAAAAAAAAGGGATTAAGGTAGATTGGACATAATCTAGTGGTCGCTTTTACACGTTGTAATAGCTAAATCAAAGCCGTAATGATTACCAGGTTGAGGTTATTGCCCACGTAAATTTCATCCGTTTGGTGAGTGAGTGATGAATGTTAGCGTAATTTACACTAAGGAATTTTATTAGACACGTTACATCACAACTTGATCGACATAGTTTGGTAAGCACTAAAAGACTAGAAATGGATGACCATCCAAAGCAGATCCCCGTAACTTTGTATTGGTGCTAATAAACACACTTCTTAAGATATTTTGGAAAACTTTATAAGGGTATAGTTTAAGAGTCCCAGAACAAGAAGTAGTAAGTCTTATTGCAATAATATAAAATATGTAAGGGAACAGTATGTGTTTTGAGAAGACATTAATCTATTTGGATACTTTGCTGTAGCACAGGTCTAGTGGTAGGAAACTGGAGGGGATCTACACAAATCCTGGACCAAAGTTACATGCTAGTTCGGAGTCTTACCTGAAGAAAACTAAATAACAAAATCGATCAATCTAAAGTCGATCATTACTACAGAACAGACAAATGCAAAAATGATCACTACGCAATGCTCGGCACAAGTTTAAATTAGTTTAAGTTTCCTTATTAAATTAACACAACAGAATCAGATTAAAAAGATAGGTACTAAAAGAAAGAAAAGGTATGTATGAAAGAATAATAGAGCTTAAGGTAAAGAGTGAATGCACTTGCACCACTGTGACCGATTTCTGAGTTATGTCACCCGATGTCTCCAATCACTAATTGTGATTAATATACCAAACAGTCCGTACCTACAACCAAAAACCACCTAAGCTGTAAATCTTCTCTATCATTTCATAATTAACCATACAATTTATTTCTATAATAGTACAAAAAAGTATAATCCTATGGAAAGAAGCCTTATTTTAGTATTCTACAAAATATAATCAAAACAAAACTACAGAACATCAGCTCCAAGCTTACACGTTACAAGATCTTTATGCTCTTCAAATGATACATAAGGAATAAATGGTCGTTGTAGATCCCAAATGTGCACGCTTAGATCGATTGTAAGGTTACAACTAGTGACCAGTTGAGTCATCTGATGAATGATAAAATTACAAAAATGAAAAAGGGTGTTTAGCAATGAGGTTTATTTGAAATAATTCTCTAAATGTTAACACTGTAGTTATCCACAGCGTTTTCAATACTTATTATATCGGTTGTATCAGATACTTTCAGTCACTTGCATTCATTCGATGAATGAATTCTGCATACTAAAGCATTATTTTCAATAAGTACTTTCATCCAAATTCTAACTTTGGTAACATTTGTGTTTTCATACGACATGTTGAGCTATACTGTAATAATATTTTTATTGAAAAGACATTTGAAATGAAATTTTCAAAGAAAATAACGTTCTATTTTGCAGCGTTTAAAGAAGAAATGAACAACAGAGTGACTGAACGTGCCAGATACGACGCATTTAGTGAACCCTGTAAACGCTGCGAATAGTCTCAGCTATTTTTAAGGCTTAAAAATAGAACTAGATATGATAAATGATACCCTACAAAATGATATGGGTTATCTGCCTACTAATTTAAGGACACTGGATGCATCTTCACAACAATTTATGTAATTTGAAGATTGATCAGATTACTCGACCATCAAAATGCGGAAAAGCACTTCCACAACCATTGACCCAACAGATAAACAGCATTTAATCAGTTAACCGCATAAGGTACTTTTAACCGACTTAGTATTGCAGGTCTAGGTTAAAAGAAGATCCGGGTTCGGGTCCTACTGGGGCATCAATTCCTTTCAGATTCCAGGTATACTTTGATGACAAGTGCCAACTAACATAAACTTGGGTTAAATATTTCTCTCCGATTAACTAAGTACTCGATAAAAATCATAGAAGTCACTATACAATGACAGTAAAGTTACATATTAACAATTTAAAATAAATACTTACAAAGGCAGGTCTCCAGCGTACACGGTTTACATTGGAAGTACGTACAGTATATATAACATTAGGGCAGGAAACAGAGCTTACCCCACTTGGACTACTTAAATTCCATACCTTAGTTAAGTGGTCTCTAGCACCGGCAGTTGCTAACCAGTTACATCTGTTTATTAATTGGGGAAAATGAAAGGCATTGTGAAATTCAAATCCTACTTAGAAATTGTGTAACAAATTCACACTAGGCAGATTAAATATATTTACTGTTTTAACAAGTTGTCGAAAAAAAATAAAACATATTCAACAGTATTAGGATGAACTTGTATATTCCCGTTGATTTGTTATAGACTGAAGCTGACTGACCAGCTTCAGTCTATAACAAATCAACGGGAATATACAAGTTCATCCTAATACCAATGTGCCCGTTGCACAAGTGTGACTGTCTGAACTCAGTAGTCTAGTGGTGAACGTGGTGGCGTTCTACACGAAACGGAGTGAGTTCGAATCCCACTGTGAACATCAACATTGGGATGCAGGTACAGGCAGCCGATGAGTCCCAAATAGGTCAAAACGCGCGTTCTGGATTCCACTTGTCAGTCACAATCCAACTTATATAATATTCAACAGTAGTTCCTATCGGTTAAACGACACAATGTCCAAAAAGATTGGAGGATCTGATACAAGTGCGAGATGGCTGAAGTCATGACAAAACATCAACATATAGAAAAGAAATCAACAAAGTGTAAGTGGTAGGAGTATCAAAGAATTATGAAAAGGATAAAAAACATATAGCATGTAGTCCAAAAAAGATGACTTTAAAGGGATACTGAAATTTGAAAATACAAAGGGAGGGTAAACAGTTAATGCAACTAAGCTAATTAAACCGGTTTCCTACAAAATCACAAAACGTCTCAAACTAGTAGTCGAGGATCTCAGTCATGGAGGCTCGCCTGCTTATTCGGCCCAGTTTAACAGTTGTGGATGCTGTCATGGCTCAGTCGCCGTAACTTTTTTCTCATCCACTGGGGTTTCACATGTGGATGCGAATTCCATCCTCGTCACCACCATCAGGTTTTGAGTATCTGTATTCAGTGAAATTTCATTTCGATAACTTGGTCAGAATAAGCATTTGGCAGAAAACATAATATAGTCGATTGGTAACTAGTGGTAACCGGTTGAAAAATGGACCAGTCAGCGTGCTTCGATGCAAGCGTGGTTTTAGCGTGCACTGGCAAAGGATTGTACCTCGCTAACATTAACCCAGGTTGGTTCCATGTGATGGGTGAGCATGTGAAACACTGGCCGTAGTATTTAGTGACTGCATAGCGATAAAGTATCTTGGTTCACATAATATATGTAAGATACTCGTAATTAAAAAGTTAGTGGTATGAGTCTGAACGCACTCCAAGTTGTCTAATTATGGGATTTTACTGAAAAGAAGTTGGGGAATATGAAGTAACTATTAAAATCCCACTTCTGATTACAAATCTATTAAATATTACACATAAAACTAAAACTAATACCTGCCTCAATGAAACTCAATAATTTAACCGAAAACAGAGCTCAATAATTATTTCGGATTAAGGAATTCTGGAGAATATCCTTTGACACATGAACTGATAAGAATTAGCCTCGTTAAATATGATGAGACGATGGTCTTATCTGTATTACTCGATGGCTAGTAAACAACCATGAAAATAGAAGACAGACACGGACTGCAAGTTTTTAAACATAGGTATGTTTCAAGCACTGCTTCCGTACCGTGGAAAAACTGAGTTTTCGGCGAAGAGGTTTAAAGTAGAGTAAAAGGGGAATTAGCCAAACATATAGTGAATTTTCATCAAATGAGGTAGCTCAGACGCGTACCTCGATCCTAAGTAGAGTTTTGTAGTAATAGACCAGAAGAGAGAATGGGGTGAAACCAAGACGTGAAACCAATTTATGAAATAATTGACTGGTGGGTTAAATCATGTGGGTAGATACATACTGAAGAGAATCAACAACATGCGCGTATTCGACGATTTGAGATGTTGGATGACATGATTCGGATTTAGTTATGGTAGCGGAAATGCATTTCGCCTCTTCACACCCATACTTTTATTCTTTGACTTCATCTTACTTTTGAAACGCTCCCTGATGCTTAGCTTTTCCCATTATCACAATACCACATCGCTTACTGTGCTGTACATCCTATTAACTTTATCTCGTTGTGCTGACGCAGTTTAGTAACTTGAACTAAAGTATATTTGTGCTAGCTTCCTTGCTGATCATAACTAACTGATATGTAACTAAGACGCAACAAAATAACAATAGTAATAACTTTAATAAAGTGGCATATTAACGTCTACTTACGTCGTTATATTCCAATTTGGATGCCAATCCAACGTAGTTATTGAACACGAGTGACCTTGGAAAGCACGAAACGGACGTGAACCTTTTCTTGTGTCCCATATACTAATAACACCGTTTTCCTGAGCAGCTGCAACCATAAACCCTTGCTTAGGACAAAATGATACATCCCTCACAGGAGACGGTGATGCCGTCCTTTGAAAGAATATTTGACATGAAGAATTAGGATTTGGGTCACGGATATCCTTTGGAAAAGAAGATAACAACTAAACAGTAAAATTTACAACTAATTTACTTATTATCAAAGTTCATATTCAAAAACCGAATGAATGCTCAGTTACTTTTGAAGGAAAGAAAAGAGGCGATTAGCGACTAAGATAAATTGAATCCAATGAAATGGTGTTAAGTAGAAATGATAGTCTTTCTTAAGATCATGAATTAATCACGTTACCAATGGATAACATAATGCCTAGAAATCTTAGGTGTATGCAAAGTGGATCAGTGATTTCAGGATTGAACCTCACACTATCCGCTTTGGCCGGAGGTATTAACAACTCGGACAGATGCGCACACAAGCCAGGTTTTATGTTGATCGCACATACAATTATCTCTTGTCAATGATGTAATAATGCCAACCTAAATTATTTACCAATTACAAGTTTATGTACTTGATTTGATGTTATACCTTCTATCATGTAAGGCTTAGAGATGCCACTACCTTGATCAAGTGGCAAATGATCCTTTAATTTATGTAAATTGAGCTAATTTACAAAAAAATGTATATGTGCAGGTATTCTTTATGAATACACACTGCTAAACCTCAGCATTACTAACATTGCGTTGCTACCAGGTGTAAGCAATCCATTGAAGATAAAGACGATCAAACACAGAGTACACGAATATCCTAAACTCAGATGGACCAGGTTCTGCAAGTATAGAGTAAAATTGACCTCGTAAAAGCGCTGTAACCTAACCGTCTATAGCCAGACTAATGTCATAACGGTGTCGAAGATGCCTGAAATGGGCACGATGAGCATGGTTTTTAAATAAAAAGACAATTAATCGAAATAAATCATTTCATCAAAACTAAAGGATTGTAATGAGCTTAAAATGATCCCTTGTGTGTGATTATTTCCTAACTTACCGGCTTCACAGAAACATATACTAATTGCATAAGAAGCATACAAAGCCAATTCACTTAAAATCCATTGGTAAATGATGTGATCCGTTAACAATTAACTGACGAGCGAAGCATATTCATGACGATTTAAAAATATCTCAACTTATCAGTTTGAATATAGTCATAGAAGCCCATTATAACTGTGTTACTAAATATTAATAGAGGAACAGATAGTCAATGCAATAACTAAAATTTAGCCGCTCCTGCGTGACAGTATCCTGCTATAACATTAAAGCACGGAAATTTCACTTTATATGAGATTAAACAGTTTGCAATATCTCTATTTTGTTCCGAATCAAAATGGGTAATCAGTGACATGAATACCAATGAATCAACAACAGCAATGCAGGAAACCCAAATAAAATTTCTTTGAAAGTAGTTTAACAAAACTAACTCACAAACAGTTTTAATTTGCCATCTTGTGACGCCGTCACTAGTTCTGTACTAATGGATGGGTTGAAATGGATACAATGTATTGATCGGTTATGTCCAGAAAAACATGCAGCTTTAATAAAACAAAGAATAGAGATAGTGCTATGGAGATAAGTATTAAGTCTATCTGTTTGTATTCGTCACAAATTGATGCTAGTTAGGTACCACTGAACAGCTGCCTCGTCCTTGTGCAGGACTCCTCAACAGTACGCACTTTTTATTCTATCAAGGAATCGAACCCAGGGCCTTTAAGTTGGTGAACGCTTAACCCTCTGCACAATCACAAATTGGTGAAGGCAGGAATTCTACTAATGGACGCCGGTCCAGTGGTGCAAAGGGCTAAGCGTCCGCCAACCTGAAGGCCCTGGGTTCGATTCCCTAGCGGGATAGGAAGTGCTCACTCAGAAATAGTAAGCATACTACTGGTAAGTGTATACACTGTGAATACACCATTTAATAAAAACTAGCTTCCCAGAGTAGGAAACGGTGATTGTATTAAATGTGTGAATTTGATTTGAATGTTAACGCAACTAATATAGTGTTAACAGTAGAAACATGGAAGCCATAACCTAATCTATTCGCAAGCGCCTTCCTAACGATGATTTGATTAATGCTCTACTTGCTTAATAAAATAATGCAAATATTATTTAAACCTGATCCAAACTTTTGGAATTTTTTGCATACTGGGTACTATAATTTGTGTATGTTTGACAAAGTTTACTCATAAGATCTTTGTTTGCTAACTCCACATAATGAATGGTCATTAACACCGCTTAAATCTCTCTGAGTTACTTATAAACTAAATTGCGTGGGCAACTTGAGCAAAAGAAAACTAGCAAACGAATACTTAATCCTGTTTTCTTAATTGATTTAAGCAAATAACTTGTAGAAGTTATCAATCTGTACCAGGTGCCACATTTGAAGCCGTAAGCAGGATCGAGAATAAAAAATTAATAGAGTGAAACAGAGGAAATCAGGCCACATACAAAAAAAGCTACTTATTGGCCAATCTGCATAAACCTCGACAATTTGTGCAAAATAATAGCTTACTTTGTGTCATTCCCCTGCCAACATCCCATAACATGACATCTCCACTTGTAGAAGCAGTTGCAAGAATATCTAATATAAGGAAATACAGAACTTTAAGATGTTAACTGTGACAAATTTGTTTGGAAAGTAATCCTAAACAAGCAAGTGAATATAATCCAGAAAAAGCAAAACACTTTTAATTTGTGAAGATCTGTAGGAATTCTAGTTTATTCGTCCGGTATTCCTCAAGCACCTATCATTAAAATGTACCTAAATATTTTGAAATTAATTATTTACGCAAGATTAAAGTTTGTTTTAATCAGAACTTCTGTGGAAGTTTCAATTCAAACTGATCCCTAACAAAGGCAGAAATACTAACTACAAAGTATAATAAATGTGATAAGGTAAAACCAGCTACTAAAATATTGAGTCCGCACTAGTTTATGCTCATTAATGAAATATTACACATTCTACGGGTAGAATACAATCCTGATTAATAATCTAAAAATGTTTATATCTTCCCGTTGATGCTGTTATGGGCTGAAAATGATCAGTCAATTACCATATGTGCATCCCGATTGGATCGTTATAATACAGCGACGGTTCACAAGTATGATAACAGTTGGATTGTGGCTGATAAATAGAATCTAGAAAGAGTGTTTCATGCTACTCATCGGCTAGATATACTTGTATCCTAGTGTTGATATCTATACAGAGAATCGAACTCCTCCTGTTCGTGCCAAACGTCACTACGTTTACTACTGAGTCAAGATAGTCACACTTGTGTCATGGGTACATATAGTTTGAAAGTGCTCGTATTTTTCCATATGCTTATGCCAATCTGCGCTATGTTTGGATCTGTTGTGACACTAGTTACACTGCAAAGAGTTGGGTCTACAACGCATCTGTGAGAGTAGTTTTACCTTATGCACGTTTAACTCTGTCTCGCCAAGCTGAAGATGTTCCGAGACTCTATGTTAAACCATCGTTGTCCTTGAATGACTGCTAATACCCGGCAGCAACATCATATTAGTAATCTTGAGGTTTGCTAATGTTTGGGAGCAGTGGAGATTTTGTTGACGTTTTTTATTAAGCTTTTCATCAATGTTATGATCTCGTTCAAAATAATGAAGCCTCTCTCGATCATATATCTATCCTAAATGTATCTCTCACTTTATAATTACCTCGCTGCCACATTAAATTTTACCTTTTTGGTTGTGACCAACTTCTGTCTTTTACTTCTTCATAACATTATTTTTTTACTACTGTGGAGTATACATTTCCGATGACGATTAATATCTAATTTCAAGTGTTTAAATAAACAAAAATTAGGTTAAAAATCCTCTAACAGTAATCAGAAACAGTAAATGTTCTACTGAAATTATTTTCAATAACTTCCTCATTAATCTCAGTCATAGATTAGTCAGAACTGTATTACAATGGACAAAATAAGGCATACCTAAATCTGTTGAGTGAATCAGATACCTAAAAAATGATCGTGATAAAAGGTAGACTTTACATCAAATTTTCACCTTGAAGAAAATCACATGTTGTTTCTTAGTTCATTATTAGCTGAATGATACTTCTCAAATAAATGACAGAGGTACACAAAATATGTGTAAATAGTAACTTAATATTGGATGTAAGTACGTTATGTACCCCAGGTAAATGTTAACCATCATTTCTAAAACTTACCACCTACATTTGACCAGCTTACATCAGTAACGCTATGTGAACGAGGTTGATTTATGGCCGATTGCATCACAGGACTGTTTCGGGTTGGCACTGGCTCTGTTGCAGTAACGACAGCTCCATGGGATAGATTCGGATGGCATTCTGTCCCACTAGAATCAGTTACAGGTATCTTCGATTTCGTAATATCAGACATAACCAAGCGTGAAGGCGTTTTAACACGATGTAACTGTATAAAGTAGTTAAAAAGCAAAACAGCATAGAGGTGTATTAGCATCAACCGCAACCGGTACCTAGTGCTGAGTCGTTTAAAATATACAAACTCATTGATGATCAAGATTGCACGAATAAATTCAGATGACCAAAATATCTTGTGACGATTTTTGCCATAATAACCGTCATATAAGCATACCACTTGAATACATGGTCACCTAATCGTTCAAGCAACCATGGTTTTATGTAAATATATGAAATTCTCACCTTTTAAAGAGAATATTTAAAAACGAACTCCCGTTTCAAGAACCTCTCAGGGACTGACCACCTACAAGCATATTTGGTTAGCTGAAATTAACACCATGGAAAAGCTAACTGGAAATTTGATGAAAACACTTACAAAAATCGATTAAACTAACCAAGCGTGCCGAATAGATTTGATTCATACAAATACTCATTGTAAGTAGTACTTATTAAATTAAGAGTACAGAGAGTGAAAACTTCGTAATCAACTAGACTGGAAGTTTTTAGAGAAATTAGTAATGGTTACTCTAAATATGTAGATTACATCCACGATATGTCGATTGAAATATACACAAGCCATTTCCCTGTAGTTGAAGGTAGGGGAACATTTGAAACAAAATTGCAAAAAATACATATATTTATGGATGCAGATACGAGACATGGTGCAACATACCGAAACGAATTTATCTTCATGTACACTGAATACTTGAAAAAGATTTCTTCCAGCCACTGCAATCATTTCAGCTTTGGAATTTACAGCCATACACGTTAAGGGACTGTCTGTCGTATAAATAATAGTCTTCTTTCCATGTGCACTTTCGTTTCCCCCAAAAGTATCACTCATTCGTATTTAATAAACCTGCTAAAAAAGCAACGAAAATGTTTTTGTTAGCAACTACTTACTGCTTACAAAAGTGTTCCGTAGTCTGGAAGGATATAGAAGAGCCTGCAACATTCAGCCCTTTGTAGTTTGAGTTTAGCTAGCAGGTATGTTGTGTCCTGGTCAGAACAATGTAAGAATCTGAAAGTGAATAAGAGACAACAAGTCGACTTAGTAAGAACACTGGGTGCTTTTACATTTGACAATAAAAACAGTCTATCAGAGTATAGACTGAAATAAGCTTGAAACAAACGCAACTCGATAACAGAAACTAGAATTCAGTAGTAGAGGTATAATTCGAATGTGCTACAAACCAAGAAAGTAACGTATATATATCAAATGACTGCCAATATACTGCACTTTTGTGGCCAGCTGCTCTTTGAGTTCGTATTTTGGTGTCAAAATTCGTTTCCATGCCTTGTGTGGGGTATTTCCAGGGTAGGTATATCAGTTTGCCTCAGATTGATGAGTGTTCCAAACCTATTAACTACCTTGTTGCCTAAAGGCCAATTACGTGGTCATATGCTAAGAACTATTGAATTAAAATGAAGTAGAGTGGAGAAGATGTTGGTTGAAGGCGAAAACAAAAATTGGCTGTAGTCAACCCGATGTGAATTTGAATTCGCGTTTCTTGCCCGTTGGTGGTGAAAATGCACGCCAGATAGGAAGCCTACTCAAGTCTTACGGGTTGTCATTCTGGTTTATGCATCCAGTTGCTCTCAGCTCATATTTTCGCCTTGCTAAATGACGTTTGTGGTGCAAAATGCTCACCAATCGAATAATGTTCACAGTGTTCGCGTATCTGATTATAGAATAAGTTATTTCACGGTTTTGATGTTTTTGTCAATTTAGACGTTTCCCGTTAACAAATTTTCAATCGCTGCAGAAACCAATCCATCTTGTAAAGTTTTGTTTGGGTTTCTTTGCTATCTGTGAGTGTTTTGTTTCGTCAGTCGTTGTTTACAGATTTGAGCCCTAAGTGACACTGTTGAGAAGATGGTTTTATTCACGTTGTTTTTTTTTTACAAATTCCCTTCTAATGCGGTGAAGGTTACTGCTATTGCAAAAAATTCCGTGTTGCCTAGAAAAGAGTTAGTATAAGAGTCGTTGTGGCCTATTATTGCATATAGCGCAGCGTTTCGACTTTTTACTTTCATTCATTGTTGTGAGCTAACACTAACATCAACTGACATCGTTATATTGATAAATGAATTTTTACTGAAATAAATTCTCTCTGACTTGTAGTTTTAAGCTCATCGTATTACATACGCATGTCAAGCCGAATGATCAAGCAACTGAAACGTTCTTGTGCTAACTGGCGCTTTCCTTGCAGTCGCAATTTTTTACACGTGGTTTGCAGATTTTAATCTGTGATATGTTTTGCTAACCGCCTATTCAAAGTACTTTGAAACCGTATGCTTAATCAAATGCCTAGCAATTTAAAGTACACATTATTTCACTTTAAAACGGTGTAAATAAATAACGGCATAGACTACAACAAACAATTTCGAACTAGTCCAACCAACCTAGCAAAAAGACCGAATCAATGTGTGATGGCTCATAGGTATCCTAATTATGTTAGGACTACTGGCATCGTATACGGCATTAAATGTGTTGCTGTCCGTGACATTTATAATATACTATGACTATAAAGATCTCTAGCTGAAATGACGCTAAAGATCAACCAGATGGCACCACTTACAAATAATTACGATAAGAACCCAAAAGCCTCTCAGTGGTTAGATCTGATTTACGTCATAGAAACAGAAGCAGTAAAATAGGTCGTTTCCTCATTTAATGTGGTGGAATATAACATCCCCTCGATAGAATACCCTTTTCAGAAATAGGGGATACGTTTCTATAAGCATGTGGTATTCTAGAGTATCACCATTAGGTTATGAGACTTGGAGGAAATTAAAGTGAAAAAAACTTGCCCATTACTATTTGAATTCAACGTTCTTAGGGATGTAAAGCTATATATTGTCACTTACTACTTCAAAGTATCTTGGGCTTAGTTTTTATAAATGGCTTTCCACCATATGCTGCGTGCACTAGGAAACATATTCTCAGAAGTGACCAAAATATTATCATTGATAACTCTGGCATATAAATTACGGCATATAACCATCTAGCAACTGCAATTGGTAAACACTTTCACAATGTCGACTGGACGAGCTCTAAAAATTATTTCAACAGTTTTAATCGGAGAAGGTACTTTGTTGTAAACAATGTTGACAAACCATCTGATATTCTCTACCATAATAAATGGTACCTTAGATTAATGTGCTACACCATGAAATTCGAGACCTAGGATTCCCAAATATTTGTTTATCCCAACTCATATTCACAGACACCTCCAAAGACATGCTGCCTAACTTTATAAATCTAAGGGGTTTCATTGCCAGTCAAAATGAAAGAAATATGTATAATCTCGGCGGCCTGCCTGAAATCCTGGGAAACCTTTCTTACCAATATCTCAACAAGTTATCTTTCCTTTTTATGTTTTATTTTAATTGCTCAATCATGTCCCTAAATCGCATTGTGTACACACGCGCTTTCATAAAAAGTTTACGACCTATCCTGTGCAGTTCGGTTAGATCTAAACGCAAACATCATGGTGGCCGGCAGCATGCGTTAAAAAGAATCAATATTCATCAGATGTCTGTTCCTGGAATTCCTAGTTTTAACTTCAGTTCCCTTATTGGAAAAGTGGAGTACCTACAGTTTCTCCTTAGTCTTAACATATACTGTAACTGTGGTCTAATCACAGTTCAAGAATCTTGGCTACATGACCTGTATGATGACAACTTGGTGTCACTAAATGGTTTTAAGATTTTTCGTCAGGATCGTTCTGTCATCAAGAAAAAGTGCGGTGGTGATGCTGCTACATTCGTGAACACGAACTGGTGTAAATCTAATGGTGTATGTTTTGAGTTTTCAAATGATTTTATAGACTGCCTGACATTAAGATGAATAAATTTAAATACATATATGTTACCAATGTTTATGTGACTCCAGACCGCACATCATCTGTCTTATCCCACTTTGTAGATGAATTCACAGAGTTTGCTGTAACTACTCTCAGTGGATCTCTTTTAGTTGTATGTGGCGACTTTAACTCGTCAGACTGCACTTTCCTTTCATCTTTGGGCCACCAAAACCTAGTACACTTCCCAACTCGCTACAATGTTATGTTTGACTTAGTTTTGTCAATGACATTTGAATATACGAGACTCGTAAACGTGCCCCTCTTCTAAACCCTGACCATTGCATCATTCGAGTTTTTGCCAAAAATTTATGCGAAATCATTATAAAATACAATTTTTTCTCTGACCAGGAAAATATAGAAATTACTCAGATGAAAACATCTACAAGTTGAATAACATGTTGGAATTAACTAACTGGAACCTCTTTACATATGAATCGTTAGAAACCACTGTAAATGTCACCAGTTCCTACCTCAAGTTTTGTCTTAATGTCTGCTGTCCTAATGAAACAATTTTTATTATATTTGACTGACTAATCTCCCCACATCTTAAACGACTAAGGAGAGAAAAAAAAAGTCACTACAGGAACAAAGATTATATTGAAATTAGAAGATTAAATGGCCCTATATGTCGAGAAATAAAACGTTCGAAGGCATTGTATGCTGAAAAGATACTATCCTGTAAAAACTCTTTTACTGTTTGGAAACTATTCAAAGAACTCACACTAAACAGATTACAGAAGATACACATTTAAATGCCTGCTCGTTAAATGAGTCTTTTATGCGGCATGGATCTGATCAGATGCTCTTAGATCACTACCAGCCTTATCCTGTCTCTGGATAGTCCCTATGGTTCGTCCTGCTTTCTCGAAGCTATCTCCTTGGGATTACAGCACTAAGGACGAAAAGTGCGCGTTTGTTTATCGGAAGTGTTCTATAATACAAAATATACCTCTAGTACTGTAGTGCTGTAAACTGTGTAGCTTGCTACGGTTGGCTTCCTAATTATTTAATATCTTCATATGGTGTGAATTCCATAACAGTAACTCTACTAAAACCCTGTTACAAACAAGCCATATCATTATGATCGTGCCTGTAAACTGGTATGCTTCCCTGTACAAATTGCTACTTGAGAATCGAACAAATATTGTGGTCCTATATTCACTGATATTGAAGTTCTAGAATGTCTGAAGGCACTTGAACCATTACGTTGTCCAGGTCCTGACGAGACTCCGAATCTTCTCTTCAAGAAATGTGCTAACGTTTTTTATCTGCCACTGACTAGTATCTTTAACGAGTCATTCTCTACAAACCTGCCCTCTTCTATGAAAAATACCTTTGTCAAGTACGCAGATGATCTTACTATAAGTACGCCTGTTTGTTCTTCCTCAAATTGTTGTGAAATGAATTGTTTTTTAGCGAATGTTGGACGATGGTCTGGTTTGAATGGTCTTCAACTTAATCCCCCCCCCCAAATGTCAAACAGTCAATTTCAGTCTAAGACATGAAATGGATCTAACTGCTCTTGTGAATTTACACGATGTTTGTAAAATTGGAGACTCTACAATTAAGACTATGTCGAATGTTAATTACTTTGGTGTAACCTTTACTTCTGATCTATCTTGGTCTTTGCATGATTTGCTTATATCATAGAGGGTTTTCCGTCTAATATACTATGTAAAGAGATTACGTAGTTTTGGTATAACCAAGCACTTATCATTACAATTTGTCAGTTCATGTATATTACCTATCATTTTATATTGTTCCCCATTATTTTTTCTCGGACTATTGAGAAAAGACTATATTGTGTTGCGCAGAATGCTGAAAGCTGTTAGTAAAGTGTGTGGTTAAAACTACGACGTTATTATAAACATGGTTGTAGATAGACATTTAAAGTCCTGCAGACAGCTATCTAAGATTATTCTATCTGACATAAGCCACCCTCTTCACTCAAAACTTTCACCTTGTTTATCTTCTGGCAGAACGCGACGCTGCTATATCAGGATTCAAGCACGTAAACAAAAGTGTAAATGCTTAACTATTCCATATTTAGCACATGTTCTATGTGACGAAAAATTTGTAAGAACCGATCTAATTAGAAATCTGTGCTCTTAAAAATACGGATTATTATGAAGTACAAAGACTCCTGTTCCTTATGTTACTGTAATTTTGTTGTTGTTAGCAATATAAAATATTTATCCTTTTTCGGATGTTGACACGGTAAAAAAGTAACTTGTTGAGACACTATGCTAAAAATTTATATTGTACTAAAAATACTATTGAATAAAGCTATTATTATTATTATTGCAGTAGTATGTAAACAAAGGGCGGTCAAGCAATAGGAACATGCCCATGCAAACAAGAAGAATCCTTGCGTGATTGTCAGAATTTTTCGGAACGAAATTAAAAGTCCTACAAAAGGCGGATGCCTCTTTATAAGTAGCAAATACTTATACGACAACCCAAACTTATTGCTGAGTTATTTAATGAACACTATAGTACCACACCAACGAACGTAAACTTGCAGATGGCTACGAATCCGCTATAATACTATTGTATGAACAAATAACTGCAGCCCTGGCCACGCAAAATGTTGCGAAGGTAAGAAGGATGCTAGAACACTCAAACACTGAAGGGCTAGAAAGTATATCAGCAAGTATACCAAAAGCAGAAGCAAAAACCTCTACCTTTTCTGAAATTATATAATAATAATAATAAATTTATTCCCAAGTAACGTTTGTGCATGAGCACATACCAGTTTACAGGCATGATATACAATATCAATCTCTACTGAATTCTACCCATTCACCTGGTAAAACATGCAAATTATCCCTAAAATCAAAATGTAACTCCACAAATGCAGAAAACCACCAACCAATTAATCTAACGTCTGTTATCTCCAGGGTAATAGAAAAATAAATGAGGCTAAAGCACTTCAGTATCTGCAGAAACAGAACCTGAACAAGGTAGAGTTTATAAAAGCTGCGAGTGTTTTCTAGCCTGTGGGTAGTCTAACTGTGTCAATCATTGTATTCTCTTTTAGACATACTGCATTATGTTTGTACAGTTTTTTAGCTCCCAACCCGTTGAAATTTCCTATCAAGCAACTTTTAATCACTATACCCTCATGTACGTAGACTTCTTCATTTTTGACTCATCCACGTGCCTAGAAGTCTCACTACCGCATTACGCACTTAACTCAGTTGGTTTATCCCAGTCCAAATCGTTTGGGTGACAACCGAATTCTGCTATGGTCTGAAGTGCTTTTGTTGATCATTTCTGTAAAAATATGGTTTCCTCTTGATGCCAGAGACTGTAGTGTTGCACGCCCGCGGGTGTGGTGTTTCCAGCCTATTTTACTTCGCAGGGTTAACCAGGCTGCTCTATACCTTACACTGCGACTGTTATGCTTTGCGGTTACTTGTCAGGTCGTATAGTTGATACTGTAATCCTAAGTGCCGTTTCTTGTCGTGTTAGATCCAACTGCTCGCTTATCAGGCATCCACCTGAATCACGTTTATTATTATTATTAATCACATACTACTCATTTACAATAAGCGTTGTGAAGAAACGATTTGGGTTTCATCAAATGAGTATAATAATTCAGTAAATCAAATTTGCGAAGTAGTATTAAGAGTAAAACGCCAGTGTTATGTAGGACATGTTATAAAGAAGAAAAAAATAAAAAAATAATATTAGTTTGGAGCTGCCATAAATCGACTCTCTTAGAATCTGTTACTCTTACGATAGGCTACTCCATAGCGTGTTAGTTTGTGCCCACAAAGTTATTATAAAACCGGCGAACAGTTATAACTTATCTAGCAAAAATGACCTTGCGTACATCTCTGTGTTTCATGGTTTATAAGTCGACAGGATGCATGGCATAGTCCAGATCCAACTTTGAAAAAGATTTGTAGAAACTATAAATTTAAGTGCTTATCGGAATACTTTAAGGCCTGTGTGGCGCAAACGAAGTTTATTATCACCAAAAAATCCAGCAGTAATAATATTAATGTAATTTCTGATATCAGGAGAGAGCCATTATTACTGGCAAGATCAACAAAAACATGTCAGACGATAACAGTGTCCGGGTTTAAGGTGTATAGCAATGTATTGAGACAATCGGGTGTGCGGACGACCAGAAATGGAGAGGTTTATATGCATGCCATTTAATTTAGCGTAACGGAATTTTAGATTCTGAACTGTTAAGAACAATAAAATTTTGCACAGGAAGTGCAGTATTTCGGAAGTTAGACATAACGGTCAAAAGGTTGGTTTATTTAAAAGTTGGTGAACAAGAGTTAGTGGACATGGCCTTTATAAAATTGACGCTAACCTGTGATTTGGGAAGTGGTTTAGGGAGAATGAGATCAGTTATCTCTACAGCACCTTCTTGAATGTAGGTTTTTATTCCTTTCACTTTCCAGTTTTGTACTTAGAGATAATTTAATAATAAACGTTGTTTTCGACTGGTATTTATGTAGCGTCTATTAAAGCAAGACCTCAGAACGACCTTGTGATATAGAGGAATAGCAGTGTAGACTTATATTAACAATACTGACGGATTATATTACGACTTGAGATGTAGTATGTCAATATTTTGCGTAGTATGAAGCAACTTTTAAGTGCTGTAATAAAAGATAGAAAAAAGCAGCGTAACGGAACAGCAACATTGAAGCAATTATACTTTCCTGATTATTCCAGCAATCATAATAGTATAACTGTTTGAATTGGTGAAAACTAAGATATTAAAGTTCACTTGGTATGAGTTAGTCTGTCATGTTTGAAAGGTTGCCTATCACGGAAGGTTACAATACTAGTGTTCACACTAGGTTGCTGAACCAGGTGGAGTTTGGTAAGGGTGCTGGATGACTATTAACTTAGTCCACAGCATGTCACTATATGCAATAAATGTTAATGAATGTGGATATTTATTAATATTGATTTATTAGGTAGCAGCATCATAATCTGCAGCTTAGAGGTTAGTTTTTTCTGCATTAGGATGTCCTGAAAAATAGGTAGTGCCAATTAAACTATATGTGTGTGCGTCTGAGTAGCATATGTTGGAGCATTTCAAACATCACTACTGAGTGCTTGCTCATGCTAGAACCGGCCAAAATCTCTACCCACCCCCCTTTTATGATGTTACTTAATTACGCGTTACTTACCCGTTACTCCTCACTGAGGAGCATGATCCGCTTACCATGATTCTCCATTGAACTCCGTCCTAAGCAATCCTTTCCAATTGTTTACAGTTGCTGTTTATCTTTTTAATGTCTGCTTCCAGTTCTCAACGCAGTGTGTTCTTTGGTCTTCCTTTTTTCCGTTTACCAACAAAATTCCATGTTAATGCTTGTCTCGTGAAGCAGTCTGATGGTTTGTGTAATGTATGTAATATCCATTTCCAAAGTCTTTACCTAATTTCCTCTTCGGCTGGAAGTTGGTTTGTTCTCTCTCATAGTAGTCGAATTATTGTCGACGTACATTGATACAAGCAAAATTATGTCATGAATTTTAAGATCTAGCTAGTATTAACATTGACGACAACTGTGACCACTTTATCCAATGTGGTGCTTTTAGCGTTTAGTGCAATTTATCTTGTCGATGATATTTGGTACCTACTTCATGCCATTGTATGTTATGGCATCCATAATATTGACTTTAAGCATCTTGTGCGTCATACATCATCCTAGTCTTTTAATTGTCTGTTTGTGATCTTGGAAATGTTCTTCTTGATAATCTGAGTTCATCAATGTTAGTGTTTGCATATAATGAGGATTGGCAGTGATCAACAAATCACCATAACAGAAATCTCATTTTATTCGACTAATCCAAGGAATAACACGAATGGAATATATAAATACCCTCATTGTCGTTATCAAATTCTAACTTTGTTTTATTCTAAAACAATGTGCTACTTGGTTACTTATTCTGTAATAATAGATTTATAAAGTGTCACCAATCATTACTTACTTACGTACGCCAGTTAACCGTCACAGAGGAGAATAGGCTGCTCACCAGGATTCTCCATTGAACTCTGTCCTGAGCAATCCTCTCCAGCTGTTTCCAGTTTCTGTTCATCCTTTTAATATCTGCTTTCAATTCTTTGCCATTCATCTTTTCCGTTTCCCAACAGGATTCCAAATTAATACTTGCCTTGTTATGCAGTCTGTTGATTTCCACAATCTATGTCCTATACATTTCCAACGTCTTTTCTTAATTTGCTCTTCGGCTGGAAGTTGGTTTGTTCTCTCTCATAGTAGGCTGTTGCTGGTGGTTACTGGCTAACGGACATTCAGTATCTTGCGTATGTAGCTGTTTATAAATACTTGTACCCCTCCGATGATGCTTGCAGTAGTTCTTCACGTTTCAGCTCTATACAGCAGGACTGTCTTCACGTTTGAATTAAAGAGTCCGACTTTGAGGTTGGTTGACAGTTGTTTTGAGTCCCATATGTTCTTCAACTGTAGGAATGCTACCCTTGCTTTATCAATCCTTGCCTTTACATTTGCATCGTACCCTCCTTGCTCATCGACGATGCTTACCAGGTAAGTGAAAGTATCCACTACTTCCAGAGTTTCTCCATCAAGTTTAATTGGGTTGTTGCTCCCTGTGTTGTATTTGAGAATATTACTCTTTCCCTTATGTATGTTTTATTTTATTTTTATCTTATTTTAATTACATATTACTTATTTACAATAAGCGTTGTGAAGAAACCGCTTTGGGTTTCATCAGATGAGTATAATAATTCAGTAAATCAAATTGGCGAAGTAGTATTAAAAGTAAAACGCCAATGTTATGTAGGACATGTTTAAAAGAAAAATAATAATAATAAAACAATAATAAATATATATTTGGCTCTGTAGGAAGAGATTATAAATGAGATTCTAGAGAGTTCAATGCGTAGTTGTAGTTTAAGTTTTATATAAATACGTTTGCTCGCTAACCAACAAACGCAATACAATTGAAAGGTCAAGTCATCAAAATTGTGAATTGGTTTATAAGTGATGACAGGAGATAGATAATAATAACAATAATACCAATAATAGGAATAATAGTAATAATTATTGTAAGATCGTTTATGATAATTCTGTGTAAAAATCCCTCCAGATAACATTTTTTCTTATTGTATTTTGTTGTTTTGCGTTTAAAAGTATATTTTTTCCATTTATTGCACTTGGCTATGCATTCTAATAACTTTTTGAGTTAGTTATTATTTATTTTCATTGTGATATTTGTTTTTCCTCTGAGTTTAAACCGGATTTCTATTATTCTCATAGATTCCGTATATTTTATTTTACTGGGCTTTTGGTTTTGGCGGCTGCCATATTGGTTCATTCCTCTTCTTGGTTGTATTGCTTGAATTGACTGGTTTTGTGCATTTTCAAATTGTGGATTGACGCACACTTCTAGAACGCAAATTATTTCGTTAAACCAAGTAACCTTTGATACTTTGTTATTGATATTTCTATAGACTTAGACCTTACTTTTTAGAAAAGCAGTACTTGATCTATCTCGTAAGGATAGAATAACCTTCTCGTTTATTTCTTATAACTGAATTGATTATTCCAATCTTTGGGATACATTTGGGTTGAATAACTGGTGGTGACATTTGTTTAGGTAATAATGTACCTTGTATAAATAATTTTGCATAGAACCGTTTCTCACCCAACCATTTGTTCTGAATTTCTGCCGGGCAAGAGCACGCGTATCTAAACGAACCTCGACAGTTATTCTTTAATCCAAACTGACTTAGTTTGGATTCTACAATAATAATAATGATGATAATAATAATAATAAAATAGATTGGAACAGAATGGAAATATGAACTATTAACTATATAAAATACATAGAGAATTATAGTAGTGGAGAGGTCAAACAGTGCAATTAACAGTGTGGTGAAATTGTGAATTTTCACTCAAATGATATTAGAGGGGTGAAATTTTTGAATAAAGAAGTGCGTGTGTGTGTGTACATAAATAAGTATATGGTGTTGAAAATCAATGGTTAATTACAGTATGGATTCAGTGTCAATAGGAATATTAGAAAACTAATTGTCATCGAAATAATGAATTAGTTTATAAGACAGATAACAGTAATGCTCAGGCCTACTGATGCTGAGGTTGCTGCTACACTGATTGTCTTCGCTTGCATTTGTTGGTGTGTATGTGCTAAAAGAGCCAGATCATTCGCGAGGTCCAAATCATCGAGTTGCATCCTACTTGTCCATTAAATTCCGCGCATCCCCTTACATTTGGAGGACTTCATAATCCAATCAACCACTAGGAGGAAGAGAAAAGGCGAGAGTAGACAACCTTGTTTGACTCCGGTCCTCACTGGGAATGCATTTGTCAGTTGTCCTCGATGCACAATTTTGCACTGTGTTCCGTCGTAAGAGTTCCGGATGATGTTGACGAGTTTCTCTGGTACTCCGTAGTGTCGAAGAAGTTTCCATAGTGTTCTCCTATCTACACTATCAAACGCCTTCTCATAATCAATGAAGTTGATGTACAGTGACGAGTTCCATTCAATTGACTGTTCAACGATGATCCGTAGTGTTGCGATTTGGTCCGTGCACAACCGATCCTTACGAAAACCAGCTTGTTGATCTCGAAGTTGAGCCTCCACTGAATCTTTCATTCTGTTCAACAATACTCTGTTAAAGACTTTCCCTGGTATCGACAGTAGCGTGATCCCTCTGTAGTTGACACATTTGCTCAAATCTCCTTTCTTCAGTATCTTGATAAGATAACCTTCTTTCCAGTGTGCCGGCACTTGTTCTTCTTCCCAGATCTTTTTGAATAAAACGTGGAGTATTCTTGCTGTTACGTCGATATCTGACTTGAGTGCTTCAGCTGGTATATTGTCAGGTCCTGCTGCTTTCCCACTTTTGATTTGTCTGATGGCCATCTTGATTTCTTCCATCGTTGGTGGAGTGACATCTATCGGGAGATCTGTAGGTGCTGCTTCGATGTCTGGTGGGTTCAGTGGGGCTGGTCTATTTAGGAGTTCCTCAAAATGTTCTACCCACCTATTCTTTTGTTCTTGAATCTCAGTGAGTGTCTTGCTTTCTTTGTTTTTGATCGGTCGCTCTGGTTTACCATGTTTATCTGCCAGTTTCTTCGTTGTGTCGTATAGCTGTTTCATATTTCCTTCTATTGCAGCCTTCTCCGCTGTCGTTGCAAGGCCTTTGATGTCGGCTCTAATGCTCTTCTTTACCTGTTTATTTGCTTCTGTGTTTTCAGTTTGTGCCTTTATTTTCTCTGTTCTTGTTCGGCTGTTGTTGATTTCTGTCTTCCTGTTCCTACTTTGTTGAATTTTGCCCAATGTCTCAGTGGAGATCCATTCCTTATAATGGTGCTTCTTGCGGCCCAGAACCTCCTGACACGTTGACGTTAGTGCTTCTTTGATTCCTTTTCAGTTGTCCTCCATAGTGGTTTTTGCTTCTTTCAGTAGATCTTATAAGGCTTGGAACCTGTTGTTGAGAGATATTTTGAATTCGTTGAGTTTGTCAGTATCTCGGAGAAAGCCTGTATTGAACCGTTGTACTGCTGCCACTTCAGTTGTCCACTGCTTCTTTAGCTTCAGTTTTATTTTAGAAACCACCAAGTAGTGGTCTGAAGCTATGTCAGCTCCTCTCCTGGTTCTTACATCTTCCATTGATCTTCTAAATTTTTTATTGATACATATATGATCGATTTGATTCTCAGTAGTATGATCCGGTGAGACCCATGTAGCCTTGTGTATGTGTTTGTGGACGAATATTGTACCAGTTTGTTGAAGGCATATAGGTTTGTAAATCTTTCACCATTATCATTTCTGTCTCCCAGTCCCTGTCATCCCATGATCTCTTCATATCCAGTGTTGGATAATATCCATTGTAATCCCTTTCTTCATTGTTTTGAAAGATGCTCTGATGATCCTGGGTCCATGTGGTTCCCATCCCACAAGTGCACTACGTACTTTTTTGGATAGCATCAAAGCAACTCCTTGGGTGTGAGGAGCATTTTCCTCTTCGTGGCCGGAGTAGAGTAGCACCTCTCCCGAAGCCAATGTTTTCTATCCAGCTTGAGTCCAATGAATTTCGATGATTCCGAGTATTGTCAAGTTGTTTCTCTTCATTTCTGCAGTTATTTGATTTGTCTTTCCGCTCTCCCACATTGATCGAACATTCCATGTACCTATAAAAATATTTGCTCTGGTTGTTAGAAGTGGGAGGCATCGGCCTCATGACTTCCGAAGAATTTCGGCTTTCATCATGAGGCGTCATAAATCCTTCTACTCCCAGTGCAGATTTTCAATGGTTTAGCTTGTTTATTCTGGTTAGCGTTTTTTTTTTATCAAACTTGGGTTTTGGGGGATGGGGATGCTAGCCCCATGCCCAACCCTCCTTCTTTTACCCGGGCTTGGGAACGGCAGTAACCCTAGGAGAGCTACAAGTAGAGTTTTTTATGATGTTATGCTCGTAAGTTTACTGGTTCCATTTAAATTATGTTGTTTTACTCAATGTCGAACGACACATATCCTGTTCTAGTTAACCTTATTTGAGCAGGTATCTTATTACAGGTCATACAGACTACTAAGTCCACTAACTTGAAACTGGACACCTAAAAATTACAGCGTTAGTATGACAGGGATCAGTTAGGAGAAGTGTTAAGTGTTATTGGATATGAGAACGAGTGTAGTATCTGGTGGTTATACGAATGATTACTAGATGCTAGTGTATTGTTAGTAATGCTGTTTCTATTAGGAGACTAGCAACCCATTCGAGTAGTAGGTTTGAACAATACGTTGATAGATCAGTAATAAATAGAAAACTGACTAAAATGAGTGGAGAGTGAAGTGTGTGGACTCACTAGGTTCTGGTTACTGATGGTAGTAAGATACTAGGTTCGGCGGACATCCATAGTGAGGTATTGGAGTCTGCAGTGTTGGTATTCGGACAAACTCTCAAAAAAAGAAAGTTTTACGTGTGTAATGCACGAGTATAAGGATAGTCCAAAGCATAATCCGATTAATTATAAGTCGTTTTGTTTCCAGCAGGCGAAGTGTAGGTGAAAGTTTAATGATTCATTGATATCTTTTATTCAGACAGGCCCTCGCGTTGTATGTCTTTGGTATCCAATTATTTTCAGAAAATAAAGAGACCTATTATTTCCAGTATGTCTGAATAAGTGGATTTTATCAACCAGGGGACCAATATATTTGAGAGCTATACTAAGTATATTGCAAAATTCCGGGAGATCGTCTGCTACAGGCACTTCTACTGGCAGTTTGTTCCATATTTGACCATATCTAATCGAATAAAACTTTGCGTAAGCTTTTGGTTTGTATTTTTTAGTTTCAACTTGAAAAATTTTGTTTTTCAGATAATAGTCTCAAGTGTAGGTACGGTATGAGACATTAGTTGAGGTGTGGGTCATATTGTGCAGCAGTTTATAGAAATTGATTAGGTTTAATCTTAGTCTTCTTTTCCTAGATAGGTTCAGAATTCAGCATGTGGCATCTGGTTTCGTAGTGAGTTTTAGAGTTATTTTTATTCACCACCGTCTTAAGTAGCGTTTCACACTCTCTACTCTCATCATGTCACTTGTTTGCAGATTGCTAAATAGGAAGGAACAGTGCTAAAGCAGAGCTTTTACACATATTTTGTAGAGAGCGGATATTGACTGATTTTGGTAAGAGTTCCTTAGAATGAATTCTAGGAGTCGTCGTGATTTGGACAGTTTGGCAGTAATGTGCACAGAGAAGTTAATGATGTGAGAATATTGTATGCCTAGATTGGCTACAGTATTAAGTTTAGGGAGTTTGTGGTTGTTTAGGTACAAGTTGAAATTCAAGTTTTGGGTCCCCCCACACGTATCCATACATATTTCTCAGTAGTAAATTCAAGATATCAGTCTGAGCTCCAATTACCTAGGTTGTTCAGCTCTTCCTGCATATTTTAGATGAAGTGTGCTACGTCCTGTTTCTCAGTTTTATAGACCACTTTTAGGTCGTCAGCATACAAGGATGGCTTTCCGTCTTTGAAGCACCCGCATATACTATTGATATATATATATATATAATGAAGAGTAAGGGCCTTGGAACACTATCTTGCACAATTCCACCGGTTGTAAGTCGTGGTATTGATGTAGCAGTATCTACTCTCGTTGTGTGATATTGGTTTGTGAAAAGTGATTTTAAGCACCCTAGAAGAGGACTAGTGGTTCTTAAGGACTGCAGCCTGAAGATTAGTGGAATGTGTGGTACCCTGTCGAAGGCTTTTTTTATATCTAAGTATAGTAGTATCACCAAATTCTTGTGATCAAGGTTTCGAGCAACCTCGTCAAAGTGATCATTGAGACATGTGGCGCATGACCTTTTGAAAAATTCATGCTGGGAGACACTAATTAAGCCTCCACTTAGTAGGTACCCAAATGTTTAGTCCTTAATTACCTTTTCCATCACTCGTAAGATCACTGGCGTGATATTAATTGGTCGATAGTTTTGGTCCAGGTTCGGTGCTCCTATCTTATAATCACTAGCCATGCTCATATTCAGTAGCGTTTTACGAGCCGTATACAAAACGCTTATTTATAATTGACAGTAAGGTCGTTGCCAATAATTAAACTAATCTAATGATCTTCAAAATGTAAACTAAAATCTCTGACATTTTTTGATAAGCTGAGTATGGCTAGTTACAGTAACATGGAGATGGGTGTTGGGCCCTATTCAATATAGCTGTGGTTCGTAACCAATACTTACATATTCATGTGCACTGCAACATTTTTACGCATTATAACCTAAGTTTTAATTGTTACTAATAATCAAATTTGTATAATTGAATGCCTAATCATGCTATGAATTGCCTGGATGTTGACCTTGCCTGCAAAAACTTGCTTGTCCCTGACATCAAGAAATCAATTATTCCCACTAAAACTCTTCTCCTATAGCCTTACTCGCATGAAACACCAGGCAGCAAGAATTGTCACGAGAAAGGTGACCTGTTTAAGTAGTCGCATCGTATTGTTTTGGAGCCACCACCCTTCTAAGAAGAGAACGTTGCTATTTTTCTTATAAATGCTCTTTTCTTTCATCTTTCATTATTTGTTAGTTTGGTGTTCATGTTCATTTTCTTCTCGCTGATCTTGTTATATTTGATAGGCTGCTGTCATTTTTCTCCCCATTTCAGGGCTATCAATATAACCATACATAGAGTCCGATCTCGTTACAGGGTTCATGTCTTCTTATTTTGTTTTTCTAGACAGAAAACCCAGAATTTTGCTCACTAATTGATTAAAGGTATCTAATTCATCCGTGTAAATCAGTTTACAAGTTAGAGGGTTGCGGTTAATAGTTATGTAACGGTAATTTATCCTCTTAACGAATAGTTGCATAGGCTCTCGATATTGATGTTGACTATGTTACGTTTGTCATATAACCAGAACAACCTCTAAAGATTGAACACACCCTTATGAATGAGAATTAATCTGAAGTCAATGAAGGATGGAGGAGAAGTTATATTTGATCGTGAACAGAGCGTCAATCGGTTAGCAACATCTAGGCTGGCAAATTGGAGTGAGAAGTGCTACCCACGGTGCATCGTATCGTGATTTGGTGGTGATGCGTGACCGAGCGCCTTCAACTAGTTGTGTCCGTTAAAGCAAACATAGCTAGCACCAATGTCGAGGGCCTATATAGGTACTTATTTTAGGGGATTATTTGCAAACCTTTCCTACCCGAAAATGTAACGAGGATTTTGGACAAAGTGCGTTGGCAGAGATGGAATCAAGTTATGAAACTTTGTAGCATATGAATCGACTTCGTTTCCTCGAAATACTTTCGTTCAGCCAGAGACAAACGATGAGACGTTTGGCAGTGGCTAAAAAGTTTCTGCATAACCCAGCTCACTGGGATAAAATAATACCACACACTGGCTATCTCAGTTAATGACAAGGTAGCACCTACAAGGTCACACACCAAACGCAGAACACTCTTACCGAGTTTCCGTCGGATTGAGAATGCTCCGCATGCCGTTGTATCCTCAGATGACATAGTAAGAACATTCAAGGAGAGACTAGACAACTGAGCATGCACAAGATGCATGTCCCAACCGTTGCTTGGAGTAAAAGTTTGCAAATTTTCTCTAGCAGCCCTAATACTTCATACTCGCCACTGTCACTGATACCGACACCATTAAATGTACTGGTTTTGGCTTAGCTTCCCCCATTTAACTACATTGCTTCTAACTTTAAACTTTTATTTTATCGTTTTTTGTTATTTATCCTCACTCGACGGACGATATCCATATTACTGTATCTCAATATTGTAATTCCACAACCTCAGCCTTACAACCAACTAAGTAACTTTAGTGGATTGGGACAGTGACTAATTTCTGCACACTCACAGCTTTATGACACACACTGACTCACTTTCACATCACATCAGACCATATATCAGTCGCTACAAATTTGGGGGGGGGCCGAGAAGTTTCTCAGTCTAGTAGCGAGAGAACCCATACTACTTACTATCAAGAACAGGGAACCTCACCCTAACACCAAGATGCTAGAGCAAGGTAATTGACCGGTGTAGACTAAATCATCTCAAAGATATTAGACATTGGATTCCAGGTTTTGTTTTGCCAGTTCGCGCTCTCAAACTAGATTTACTAAGTTCCTTTTCAAACTTAGTATCCACTGTAAACATCTTACATTGGAATGCTGATTTGGCAACATCTCATCCAGGAATTAGTTGCAGTTACTCGTATCCTGTGAAAAAACAATCTAAAAATGTGTTTTCAAATGAAATATCGAAACAGCTTCTAGTACTATCAACACTCGTAACATTCTGATTGTAAATATCTTGATATACAATAGTTTTAATGACAACAGTTGACCGCATTTCGAAAGCTGATTGTACCAGTCTTGGCGATAAATATTATGATTGCAATAACGAACCGCACGCTTGTGTCTTTACGAATTTTTTGAACGTTTGTTGGACGAAACCGGACTCTGTATTATGTGCTTTGAACAAGACAGAAAATGCTTTGAATGCTTTACTATCCAATGGGGATTTATGTAATGACATTTGCTCTTGTTTCGTTACTAATACTGAGCGCCTCATCAGTGCACTTGTTTTTTCCTTGTCATCAGAAGACATTTTAAGCCGTCGTTCAGCTTCTCAAAATCTGCGTCTTATTTTGCGTCTGGCTTTGCTTTGTTTAAAGCTTCCCAGGTTAGATGCTTGCATTAATTCTCTAGTCCGTCACGGTTTATCGCCTGCTAGTCATTCTACTGTCAGATTATCGCTATGCGAAGTACTTCCACAGGTATTTACCCCAGATTTATTTCATTCATATAGTCAAAAAGACATTGCCCATTATTTCGAGCCTATTTTTATCAGCTTAATTGACTGTTTTATATCATCTATTGACAACAAGTCTGCTTATAAGCATGCGTTTGTTTCGTTGCTCAAGTCGTTTGGCACAGAGGTTTGTACTTTTCTTCAAGACACTTGGGAGTGTCGAAATGCTAATGGAATGTTATCTGATGTCCACTTAGAATTGTTTCATCGGTGGTCGGAGGGTGTTCAAATGACAAATACAAAGAAAAACTACAGCCAGAAGCTTGTCCGATCTCCTTACTCTTTACCGAGCAAAACCTCTGAACTGTCATTTCAGACTTCTGGCTTTAAGACTGTCACACCTTCGATTAAGGTGGGATTAAATAATGAATCAATCTTTACTAGTTATGCTCCTATTTATTATAAGGATGTAGGCCACCTTATGTCGCGTTCTACGTTTAATCACTTAGTATCTCATTTTAAGAAGACAACTGACAAACTTAATGAAGATGCTTGTGTGATTCAGGTTTTGGAAGAAGTCCGCACTGCTGTTGTCTCATGTATAAATACCCCATCTGGAAGAAAGGTTTTGCTTGGATTTCTCAACTCACATGGGACCTCTGGAGACAGGGTGTTAAAATTTCGACCTCTTTTATGTCTCTTGGAGTTACTTAAGGTATTTGTTCGTGATTCTGATGTTAATGTAACTCTGTGCACCCTGGGAATAGCCACATTACTGACGCAACCATTCCAATGCATGATTACCGTAAATTTTAGCACATCATGCAAAATGATTGAAGAGCTAACTTCAGATGATTCGGTCTGGCTTGCGCATCAATTTCTGGATATGATATATTTTTCCTTGAGTGATAATAACTTAGCTGTTCGGATTGCTGCTACAAAGCTTTCTCTTGCAGTTGGAAGTTTACCATTTTCTGCTATGGTGATTGTTCGTGAAGTAGCAGGTAGAGTCCTTACTTACCATTCTGAATGCATTGCAAACAAAGCACGACATGAAGAATGTACATATTTTGAACTTCCCACAAACAGGATACATCGGCTGCATCATGAGTCTGTCGATCTCATTACTTCGTTGCTCTTAACGCTTCCCAGTTCAGAGTTTGATTTATCGGAAGTTTGTAAACTAGTTGTTCTTCCAGGATTAACTGACCTTAAGTTATCGGTAAGTTGGCTCGTTTTTACTAAATTATAGTTAAATTGCAATTTAAGTCGTATCTAGACTATGCTAACTTTTTCACTGTATAAGTAGAGACACTGACTGCTGGTAGCAGAATTTATCTCGATGTCCTGTAACACCCAAGCCGTTACGTTACGACTACTAGGTCAAGTATATTTCCGAATTTTCTGTTTTCTCGACCTAGAATAAGTGCTATATCTGCCTATCACTACAGTTGAAAACAAGTTGGTTTAAGGCCAATTTCCCAAATGATTAACAGTCCTGCCTAGAACATTAATTTGACGTGCAAAGTCACTCACTGTGCTGTGATTTACCCCATGAAAATGTTCTGTGCTATGCTTTTCATAATCCTTCAGCAGTATGATATCAAATGTTAGAGTTTCGTAGACATTGTGTCTATCAGCTTCTACCAACTTTATTCCGACGTTATTGATAAAACAGTACATTCTGTTAAGCTGCTTCTGAATTTTAAGACTATACACAAGTTTACTCATTTTCGTGCTAGTTGAACCCTTGGTAGTCTCTTTTACAGGTAGCCTCACCACTTCTGTCAGCATAATATTCACCTGATTAGCCAATAGTCTTTACTAGTATTTTTTGTTTGAAACCTTTTAGCCTTAATTATGGTTGCTTGGTTACCAAATACATAGTTGTCTTGTTATGACTTTACCTCTGTTCCATTTCTCCGGTTATTCTCACACCGGTTGCTTATTTGGATTTTTGTGATTATTTTATTTTTCTTGGTGTTTGAAAGTAAGGTTTTACAAATTAATACAACGCAAATTGGAACTATTGATAAAAATATCTGTCCATGGTTAACCAGGTATACTAGTGTTATGGATACTAAATTATTTCAGTCTACCACATATGTTTTAATCATTCGGCTACCGGAAAGACTATACTCAAACCGTGAATAACAAATGTCTCGTATAAAGTTTAACTCAAACGAATGTAATAAGCTTAAGGCAGGGTCTTATTAATAAGTGAAAATATACTATCTCGAGGTGTAACTCCAAAAGTGACAAATTGTAACATAGACTAAGAAACTAGCGAAATAATTAAACTTGCCAGGTGTAAAGTATGTCATCCATTAATTAAAATAATGGAAGAAGGTACTTATATATAACATGCACCCTCATCTGTGGTTTCGTATACTTTCGACTTCTCACTCGTGTTAAGTTTTTCATAATCTGCTATAACGTAATACTAACTTACTAAATATAATGTTAATGACAAATATATGTATCTGTTCCCATATTTCCCCACGCGACTTGTAAGCCCTCCGTATTTCGAATTTTTCTACTTTAAATCTTCATTCTGTAACGATGAAACCACTTAGCACTCTAAATCTAGCCTCATTATTTAGATTTCAATGTTTGAAACAAGCGAAAATAATAAAACATTTGTTTGCTAATAGAGCTGTTTATGATGGCCGGGTGCCCATAGTTAAAAAAAACACTAACGGAGAAAGTGATAGCCATATATTGTTTTTCTAGTTTGGGTTTTTGATGCTTTCAGTTGAATAAAAAAGATAAAATTCCTAATTTTCTAAATTCTCATGGTTTTCTATCGTTTAACTCAAGCAGGATCCCAGATACGCCATGAATAAAGATATATTGTTATACTAAAAAACTAGTGTTGAAATAAGCATGCTAGATGATGAACGTTTTTCCACTAATTTGAAGATATTCGGCCCCGTGCATTCAAGAGTTTCAATATATTAGCATCTGTATTTATTTTGGAAGTTGTGTCATTTTCGATGTAAGCAAGGAACTTTGTTTGTATCACGTAATGGGTGTGTAGTATACGACTGCACGATATTGGCGTAGGAGTAAGAAGGAAAAAAACGCTGGCCAAACCAGAACATGACATCAGTCCTTGAAGTCTTTGACTATTGGTTTAAACCACATTGATGGATCTAGACTACTTTGTTGGAGTTGGAGTGATAATTGTGATCTGTTTCTGGAGACACTGGGTGACGTATTTCAGAATTGACTATAATGTTGCGAATTTATTCACTCTTTTTGCTATTCCTGGTCTTAAGTTCCATTATATTTTCATACATACGTTTACTTTATTCCTTCCTGTTAAGTTATACTGTAGTGGTAATCTTATAAATTTGACCTACTAATGTGGTATGACAACTAGGACCTATGTATATATATGCGTCCTGTTCTATGTTGTCCATGATCAATTTACTCATGTAATTCATAATCATTTTTAATATCTTTTTCCCCCATATTTAATCATCTTATTCTGTTTCAGGTTACGAGAGCTTAAACCTATGAGCTTTACCTTAAAGTTTTACATAGTTCTAGCTGTTGCTTTATATGATTACTAATTAAACCATTATATCTTAGATGCTTTTTATGTTTCGTAAATACCTCTACACTTTGAGAAAGGTACTTTCAACCTTTCATTCTATGATCGTCTGGGGAAATTGTTGGTATTGTTTCTATTATCATGATTGCTACTAAAATTGTGTTTATTTCAGTGCGCGGTGTTTTCACTTCATCCGTTTGGTAATAATGGGAGACGTAGATACTTGTATTAGGTTGTAAACCGAACTCTCCACCGGTGCATTCATGCTAATAATTGACTTCTCCATTTTTTATAGGGAAATCCAAGTTTGTACTCCCTGCCTAAATAACGAAAACTTTGTACATAAACCATTACAAACTTCTACATGCCACAGCTATTGAAGTCACACTTATCAAAACCTTTGATTCCACAATTATAAAATTAAGTTTTGAACATTCTAAGTTGTTAGATGACTTTTATTATTAAGTGTTGTGACTTTCAGATAGTAAGCATACTTAGATTTAAGCATTTCTTTCCTTCGAAATTCTCAACTGACATTTGTACTCGTTTTGTGTTATAGTATAGTGTTTGCTATTTTGACTTAGTGATCAGGCTCGCATATCGTTATATTGATTGAAACTTGTTCGTTAGATCGTTACGTACCATATAGGTTGGTTGGAGAGCGGTATGGCTAAAGACAGTCGTACTGCCGAACGTACATGGATGTGGTTGCAGTAAGGTATTTTCTTCAGATAACCAGCTTGTGCAATGAATCTTTTTTCTTCATAACGGAAGGAGAGGTTTAAAATAGTCGGTCCTTAAAATACATTCCGCCTAGCCCCATAGATTTCTGCTGCCGACAGTAAGGTCTTGGAAATACGGAACTTACATATCAGGGACTACTCACAAAATCACTGTTTATTTCATGTCTGAGTAGTTGTCCCCTAGGCTTTGTGGTCACGTTCTAAAGTCACAAAGATGACCTCTAACTCAACTTCATTTTTATAAGACTTAAGGAAGAAAATCGTCTTACTGTGTGGATAATCGAGAGTTGATAACTACTCCTATACTTCTAACAGCACCTGAGTGCAGAGTAATCAATAACTAGTGGTGTTATTTGCTTGACTTAGGGGATCACGTCTATTCACTTTTGATGTTGTCACATTATCAAGCAGATAGTTGTCACATATTTTTTCTCTTCTGGAATATATTTTCTGTTTGTCATTTCTAAACTGTACAATATTAGTAACTCATTTTAACACAAAAATAGTGAATTATTGTCCTAAACTCGACTTGTTAGTTTTTTGAGTGCTATTACCAACATTTTTGAAATTGAAGTACTTTTTGAGCTGATCAAAAGAAAACTATAAATACAATAGGCATTATTTTGATTATTATGTATGTATTATTTTCGGGTCATATTCGGGTCATTGACATTTTGTTCTACCAGCATTTTTCATTAAATAATGATCTTTTGTCTGAATTAAGTAACAACATATCCTTTTTTAAAGGTGCACAGTGATACTTTGTTTTTGGTGTAGTACATTTGTGTAGTTTTTTTTCTGTGTGAATCTACTACAGCGTTTTACACCTAAGTCATTCCACTTAAGTTTATTGGATGAGCATATAGGTCTCCAATAAAGATTTGGTTACAAGCTTTCTATTAGCTATATTCAAATGGTAGCCCTACTTTCTATGAGCACTAGTTTTTACTGATAGCTGTAGTCAGTGTTACCTTAAATTATTCTTGTCCTATTTGCGATTAAATTTTGTAAATTATATTTCGTAATCTTCTACTGCATGTATGCGTTTGTTAAAAACTATTGCCCCTGAAACATCAGCTTAGGTATATTAATGTTTGTTCGTGTACTTTTTTGATATTTTACTATTCCGTGTTTATCTTTTGCTTTCTTAATGTTGATGATAATAAAAGAAGCTATGATAATAATAAATTTCACCCCATGGATCGATCTTAGACAACTCTTAAAAACTAAGAATCACTGGACAATATTTTTGTCCTAACATTAGACTCAAACTAATACATATCCACATTCTCATGGTAAATCGAACCCAGGACATTTAGACCTGGATTCACGACAAGAGCCTAACTTTTGGACCACTGAGTTAGCATAAAATGATTTTCATTTCTAACTTCAGTCGTTTCGCAATATTTTCCAACCTCTTCCAAAGCCTTTAGTTAAAAAAACTGCCTCATACTTAAGTTGACTGAATCCCACTCGTCATATCTTCTTACGAGCGTTCTGGAATTACTACCTAAAGTTTATCTTTAGTAAGAATATGATTGTTGGGTATTATAGAGATTCATCAACACACCATACAGTTACTTTCTAAAGATTAAAGAAAAACACTAGTTTGTCTTCCTCACCTTTAAGAAAAGCCATAGTTAGGCAGTTTAAATTGTAAACTCTGACGCATTTCTGTTACTTCTAGATGTCTACTTCATTAAGATGTGGCTTTTTATTCACTCTCAGAGGCTTATACTTCCATTATAATTGAGGTATGGTGCAGTATACTAGTTAAACTAGTTTTTGTTTGTGTAGCATATCATCTACCTCTCAGACAATTGTTTTATATAAAACTTCCTGCTGTTGCTGTACACTTGAACGAGATGAAAATTTCTTAAAATTTCTCTGTTAATTATTTTCACCACGTCTCACTTCCTATGCACAACCATTATAGTGCTTATTATGTGTTTTGTTTACATTCATATTACAGTTTCACAGTTTATGCAGTGATTTGGTTAAACAAGATCTATTTTTATAAATAGACTCTTTTCCCTTTGTATTTACGTATTAACTTCTTGTTTGAAATCGTCTAAATTAATTGACCTATTCATTTTTCAATATGACTGAAAAATAGTATTACATTAAAACCATTAGTTTCTAGGTGATTTTAAGGACAATTGTATTTGACTTAATGACCTCTTAATTTTTGTCATCTTATACGTCAGCTAAGAAAAAGAAAATACAACTGTACAATCTATTTGTCTTTTTTCATATCTTCCTTCTTAAGTTGATTATATTAATCACGTTTCCATTGTTGCTTGATCATTGTTTCTCCACTTCCACCCGTAGTACTTTGTTTGAGTTATATGCGATCATTTCAGTTATTGTCTACAATAACATATTGGGTGTACAAAATAATCTTCATAGAGATAATAATATTGTATATTTCACAAGTGATTGTAAGGTATGTTTGTTGTACGTCTGTGTTTGCGCGTAACTATGTGTTTGTTCGTCTATTCTCACTGTTGAATAACCTTGAAATGAAATGAAATCTTATGGGTTAATTCTTTAGTTAACAGTTACTTACGTTGTATGCATAAGAGGAGTATAATATTTTTCTATAGAAATTTCAATTCAATACTTTTTTGTTCTCTGTGGACTACAATCTCTCTTTCATGCAATACTTTTTTTCTCGTTAGTTTTGTGGAAATTAACGTCGGGTTCACTGTAAGTAATTGATAATTTTGTTACATTAAATGCTATTTTTATATCTTGGTGAATTAATGTTGAGAAATGGTGGATGTTAGGAGTGAAATTAACGTTGAACACATGTTCCACCCTATTTCACACATTTTTTTCCGCTTGATATATTTGCGAATCAGCTGATAATTGAGTTTATTATTTCATCAATTTCAGAGTAATTTGTTAGGTTGTTAATTGACGACAAACACTACTTTTGTAAATAATACAAATCATTATTAAATTTTCTCATGACGAACGAATTGTACAAACATAACATCAACAACATAACATCAACAATTTTTTTGATGTTTTCAGGAAACATTGCATTTTTAATCATAAAATAAAGCTTTTTACGCGTAAAGTTTGAACTCATTTAAACTATTATCCATCTTTAAACAGTGGTGAACAAGTAAGATACGATGACCTAGGGAAGGTTACTAATAACTTACTAAAGTATTCTGGTAATTGACATTTCCATATTTTATCTACCGTATATTCCTACATAGTTGGTATATAACTTTTCAAGGATATTAATTAGTTCAACCTGTCTTTTGCCACTGGTAAACGTGGCTACAAGTGTCGTTCCTAATTTTCTTCCACTTTGCTATGTCTTACATACACTTGTATTTCGGTTTCTTGCATTACTTATTTTATGAAGTAGTATTAATTTCATACTGGTGTGTATGTTTTGCTCTCTGTAAAGTGTCTGGGTGAAGTTAACAGGAATTCAGAAATCTAGGCCTCGTGGTAATTGGCACTTGTCAAGAAAGCGTACATGTAATCATTAAGGGACTGATATGCCTTTTAGAATTCAAAACCAAGTTACCCAATCTTAGATTCTGCTACTGTGGAACTGAAATGTTTGAATTAGTTGGTCATCGAGTAGTGACCGATGTTACCTTTGTCCAATCTCTAGTGCTGATCAAGTTCTACTGATTATTTTCTAAACGATCCAACTTATTACTGAACAAGCCTCTTTCTATGTAAGAAATTCACTGTTTCAAGTTGTACTCTGAATTTAGTGATCTTTCTATGGTTGTTCGGTCACGACCATATTTTACTGTTTACCTTTAAATGGTGACAATAAGTGTTGTTGTTTTCTTAATACTGTGTTTTGCAATGGCTTTTTATTTGAACATCTTCCAAAAAAAGACTTGCCTTTCATTTCTCCGAACTTTTCGAATTAGGGTACAGAATGACTGTCAAGAGTACTATTGTCTTTGTTTGAGTTATTGGATATTCTTTAGTTCAGACGATCGATATGGGATTCACTACATTTCGGAAATATTTAAAATACACTAACATAATATTTAGGTTATATTCATCTCGGCTTACTACTGTGCTTGTATCGTAAACGTTCCATGTTCCGTTTCTGATACGTATTTATTTCTTGGATAAATAAGCTTGTTGTACCATCATAATCAATTTATATATTGTTATTAATTTTCTACTTTCTGGCAAAACATTTATTCTAGAATCTTTCCTTCTTTGATAATGATTAATTGAGATAAATTTTGTCACAGATTGATCTCAGTTAAGTTTTCATTAAAAACTAGCGGATACTAAACAACTCTACTGGACTGCTCATCAGTGCGCAACTACGATTTTATTAGGTTTTGAATCTAGGACATTCAGGACTCACAGTAAGCACCCAACCATATTACCTGTATTACTTTTGAGTTTTAGGTTTGTTTTTATGTTGAATTTGAATATTCGGATAACGACCGTACAAACTTGAGGGTAATTATAACTCACATAAGTACAGTAGCTAACTCGGTTATTTTACTCTAGTACATTTTTAATTAGAAGGCATCAAAACAAGAAGTTTCTTCTTTACATTCAGTTCGTGATTTCAAGTTGTCTAGATTATGAGAATATGCACTCTTATGAACACGCTTATGAACTCTTTTTCACGTAAATAATAAGAAAACTAAGCAGTTTGGAATTTCTTTCGCAATTTCAAGGCAATAGTAAATTATAAGGGGCAACATAATACTGAACTTTTTATCAATATGAAGTTAGTTAGGGTTTTTAATTTCCAGGACCACAGTGGATCATCCACTGCTGCTGTTTGCTCAGATCACTTTAGGATAGTGATGTGCTACAACTTTTAGCATGTGTGATATGGCTATCACTGGAATCCAAAGCACACATTTTATTTAGTTTGTAACTCCTTATCCAGATATATCTAGATCCGAGTTTGGTGTTAAAATCGGGACTCGGACTTAGTAATCGAACGAAGAGTATTGTATTAGTGTTGCAGTTTATGTATCAACACTGGAATGTAGAGACATCCAGCTGATTAGTCCCAGGTGGAACGAGACATACATCCGGAATTCCATTGCTAGCTCTGTACCTAATATACTAAAACCAAGAAATTGTTTATAGTTTTTAATTACAGTATTGGGTTTTTTATTTTTGTATTTTTTAAGAACTACCGAATGATTTATTTTGCATATTAAATTTCAAAAGCATAAGTAATACTGTGTCTGTTTGTCGTATGCAAGCTAATTCATAAAAATGAAATTGTATGTTCAATTTTTAGCGGACATTTTATGCTGAATCTCGACTAACACATATTTCTTATCGGTATTTACAAAACTGTTTTAAGTTAAGTAACGTCTGTTACAACTCACAGTACTGCATATTTTCATAATATTTCATTTAATTAATGTTAATTGGTCATTTTGCCAAGGAAAAATTGAATAGTCGATATAGTACTTACCGTTTTCATCTTGTTCAAAGTTATCAAGAAATCAGATGTGATAGTTTCTTATCTAAGGTTTTCAGAACTAGTCATCAAGAAACCCTTCTGTTTGTCTCATCTAAAGAGATATGTTAATCAGTCAGTTATGTTCAACGTATGATCTGATATAACTTTTCCTCTCCAAGCTCCTACAAGTCACATCAACAAAATGAAAGAGATTAGTATATTGAATATAGTAATTGGGCCATACATTAGCGAATATTCTAAACGATGATGGTGTATTGCTGGAAAAATCAACATGTTATTGTGTGCTCTGATATTTTATGGGCATTCTTGGTATTGGTTATCAGTGGTTCTACCATGGGGCTATTCCTCGAAAATATTTATAACTAAATGGTTTTAGTGTACTTATGTTATCTACTGTTCGAGGGCATGTATGTTTGACAGTCTTACAGCTATATTGAACGATTTGTTACGCATAATACTCACTTCTTGATTTCTCAGACCTTAGGGGACCATGAAATTCGACTCATATTCATTTCGCGTTAATTACAGTTTATAATTACGTAAGGCAGCTCATTTTCGCTGACAAGTTATTATTTTTTATGGTATCCGTTCACTATGGGCAAACATCATCTATTCGAATTCGTGAATAGCTGTAATTCCATCACTGTCGATCAACACTATCAATCACCTAGTTTACACGTCAACAGTTGGTGTACATTTACGGTGCACTTCTCAGTGACAGATATTACTGTCACTTCTTTTTATCATCTCTAATGTCTAGAAATACAACATCGATTACCTGCTACCATGTTTGTATGCATTACAGAACTTTCACTAAGTAAATATTTAGTCTATGCATTCATGTTTGTCTTAGACAAGTCTTGTATTTATAGTTTTTTATTCTTGGTCTTCATTTAAACATCAAATAGTCATCGTAATTTTGTTTTACAGCCACTATACTGGTCCAGTTAGTTCCTATTTAGTTATCAAAGAAATTTCGGGTCTTTTTAGTTGACCATGGAGGCTAGTGGTCATGACCGTGAAGAATTGCGTCTATACCAGTATTCCTAACTATGAGATCCAATCTAACATCCTTCAAGACTCCAGGAAATAACCCACTCCCTCATTTCGAACTGATTATGAGGAGTTAGAGACCCGATAATCGTCTCAAGCTGTTGATGATTAATGGGAAGCTAGATAGTGGCTGGTAGCCATTTGGAGTTTCCTTAAAGTATTATATCCATTGTTTTCACCTCATTTGAGGAAGCAATGGGTTTCTATGTTTTCTTTAAGCTCCATAATCCGTCTCCTTTTGTTGTCAGCGTTATAAGTATGCTTTCCTCAAAAACATAAATACGGAGTAAGTATCTTTACGTTAAATCGATGGGGTATTTCTTCTATACAAAAGATGCAAAAAGTAGTCATAATTGAACAACGGCTTAATAACCACACAGATGCTTTTATAGCTTTCAATTTCCTTATCTTTATCCCTGCACCATAATCGTAGCTGATTTGGTCCTACAGTTTATTTCGATATTATCGTAGTCATTTACAAGACGTGTCGAACCATATCAACGACGTATAGTTACGATGCGTGTGTTTTCTCATGATTTAGTTATTCCCTCCACGTTTAAAGTGTGTACTAGTGCTATAACATTATTCTGAAGTTCATTTTCTCGATTTACAATTGTTTGACGATCATCTATCTCCTCTCGATATTCATTGTATATTTCTATCTCAATTTTGACTATCCACCTATCTAGCAGTTGTCATAGTAACTCACGTTTGTCTTTTTATTTGTTATGATTAACTTTTATAATGAGTCTATGTCCAATCAGTGGAACAAAAAATCGAAATCACTTGATATTATCATAATTCTATAAAGTAGATTGCTCTGCAATTTTTTGATTGATGGTTATATGTTTGAATTTATAGTAGATATTTCAATACTTATTTAGTCTGTCTTAGTTTGTACTGTTCAGGTATTTTTATCATTTTATTGGAGATTTTTTCTATTTATCTTTGTAAACTACTTCTGGAATCAGTAAGTAGTTATGTTGTTTTAACATTCCTTATTTTCGTTTTTTTTGGTCAATGTACGTTTACTATCTTACGATGATTAAAAGTTGACGATACATGTGGTTGGAAAAATCAGTTCAGTGTATTGTCCTGTTTTATTAACGTCTACAGCTAGTAAATTCGAACTCACGTCCGTAATTGTGAAGTGATTAAAAATTTCGGAATACGCTAAGGAATAATCATTTACAATTCGTGATAGATTGAAGCCGGCATCATAACAGTCTTAGTTCCAATGCCGCCGTAGTTGTTCTATACTTCAGTAAACAACCATACTATTAGGTTGTGTATTGTTCAGTTTTTACACAATTTTTCCTATATTCTTATGATACTAAGAGTTGAATGATTGTTAGGTGGTCATTTGTTCAGTTTGTCAACCCTTAATAGTTTAGACGATTAACCTATGCCCATTTGTCTTAGTTTGATAAAGAAACACAGCTCCGAATCGGTCTGTTTTCAGTCAAATCGAGTAGTATTACTAAAGAATAAAGCTGTTAATTAGCAGTGTAGCGTTAAATTTCATTCTACTCCTAGCCTACATAGGTTTGAGCTGCCTAGTAGTATCAGTAGTCTTCATACATAAAATGTCCTCCAAAGCTGAGGAAATAGTTCTGTACTTGGCATTTGAGTTAAATTAATTGTTGATGATTACAGGTATCAAACTACTATAATGCTGGATTTTAATTGGTTTCTCCTCGTTTGTTTATCCTGATATTACCCTATCGTGTATTTATTGTGCTCCTCAATTTAGCCTCATATTTTTTCGAAAACAACAAAGTAATTAAAATATCTGATAGGTTTTCCATTATATATATATATATATATATATATATATATATATATATATATGTCGGTGCATCGTCTTGCTGCTGAAATCTGTAATGTATCGTAAATGTGTTACACGCGCATTATATTCATGCAACATACCTGCTGTATGCCTGTTTACAAGTAATTAAAAAAAATCGATTTTTTTAAGACAATCACCTCCATAACTTAATCGGTTTTTCCATTCCAAAGTTTCTTATGTTTATTGTTTATATGTGCATTTCTTTCTCATCTTAATTTGACCTTGGTAACTAATAGATACTAAGTCTAAACAATTATTACTGTAATGTTAATTAGAATGTAGCTTCGATAGTTTCTTCATGATCATTCTAGGTTAAATTTTTCCTCTCACTATATATGTAGTTTACCTTTATTTCACTCTTCCTAGTATTGTTCATCAATTTTAATCTTATGCAAAGAAGTGATTTTTAACTAAATAGTCTTTTAAGTCGTTTTTATGTTATCCTACATAGTGTAGCTAATATTTGACAAATATATAAGCCCTATAAGGTATGCATACTTTGTTATCTTATTTGGAGGTTGATATAGCTTAATAAAAAGTAAATAAATTTTGACCATAAAAGGCATTAAAAATGTCTAAAATGAATGAACTAATAAAGGTTATTATAATTGATATGAATCAAATTGTTTGTTTAGCTCATTGATTAGTGATGAAATTTACATCTTAACATGTTAATTCTCATATTTCAGTGCACTGAGGTTATCCGCAACGCTTTCAATGCTCACCAACTGTATCGTAGATCTTATTTCAAGACCTCTAATTCATTTTATAGTTATCCTAATAATATATATGATGGGACACTCGTTCTGTTCATAGTGTGTTCCATTTTGGGCAATCTGATAAAATTCAGTCGACAAATTGCTTTTTGGATCCACTCTAAAGATTTTTAGGAAGTTAAATCACTGCAACCATTGATTATTTTATTAACAGTTCGTATTCACATATTTGCCTTCATGAAAGATGTTATTTTCAGTTTTAAGTCAAAATAAGTCTGAATATCTATCTCTTTGTTCAGGTTCATTTGATTTATATTGAATTCCTTACGTATTTTTAATTATACTGTTTAGTTTGGATATATGGAGTGGTGGTGGCTCATTGGTTATGACGTTTAACATTGAACCACTAAGTCACAAGTTTCAACTCTGTTTCATTTTTTTTCAGTCTTGACAACTTATTAATTTCACAAGCTTACACTTAGTGTGTTCCAAAAGCGCTCATCATTCTGAACTTGAAGAATGAGTGATGTGAATGTAAAAACAAGTAGTCTATATTATCATTGTCAACCATATCGATTGTTTGTTAGTTGCTTGAGTTTTTCTTGCTTAAAATAAGAGAATACGGTAAAATGTTTTACTGAAGTTTTTACTAATTATAATTCGTGGATAAAATAGTTATAGGTTGTAACTTTATCCATTATCCAGCCTGTTTCTTTTTAAGAATGAATTTTTCTGTTTGAATGCATGTGAGTACTCGACTGTTGTTCATCTGACAACAGGTGAACTTTCACTATACTATAAATTATAGCCCTGCAACTGTATTTATGTCTAATAAATTCAAAATGTGCACATCGTTTAATTCCTTACTTTATCATAAATGGAAGGATTGCGGTCGGGTACCAGTATTTTACCATAGTTGTTTTAAGGGACCAGTTTAGTTTAGACGTAAAACACTAAGTAAAGATAAATCAATTAATAAGCATGTGAAATTTATCGTCTGAGGTGGTTAGGACATGTGTTGTATATGCACACCACTGTCTTCCTCATCATGCAGTGTTGGTTGGAAAAGGAGAAAGAAGAATGGTAGAAGCGGCTAAATCAGGATGTAGCATCAGTTCATAAAGCCATTGGCTGTTTTGTGTCATTTGGTCGGTACAAACCTAACTAGAACCCATGCGGTAATGTGCACGTAACATTGCGTGACATTGCTTCGAATTGGTTACAATGGCTCAGAAACATTAACTCTTTTTTTCTTGTGTCCTGAGTTTCAACTTCATTTTATGCTTGTAATTCTGAGTTAATTTCTTGCTTTCGAATCATATTATTTGATACTTTTACCGGTATTGATTTTTATGCTTCTACTACTTTAGTATTGATCATGATGATTTCATCTTACTGTGCTATCATGGTGTGATAGCTCGAATTAGTGCAAATGTGTCAAGTTTAACGTTCCTAATGACTGACTGACTGCATTGTAGTTAGTTAGTTTGTACAGACAGCAATAAGCACCAATGCAATCATGTTCGGAATGTTTTTCTCCCCTTCTAAATGCAAACTATTGCTTCAGGACTGGTCTTCGTCAACACCTAAGTTAAAGATAGGGAGTGAAGTAGTTGAGCATGTTGACCAATTCACTTATCTTAGAAGTTTGATTAACCCTAATGGGTTGGTCTCTTACGAAATCTCAGTACGAATTCAAAAAGCTCGTTTGGTTCTTGTCGACTTACGTCACCGATGGCGTTGGAGAAATATTCGTCTCTGAATGAAAGGAAGAGTGTACTGGACATCAGTTTTCTCTGTCTTACTGTATGAATGTGAGACGTAGCCATTAAGGGTAAACGACACTCGTAGGTTATTAATTTTTGACCATCGATGTCTTCGAAACATCACTCATGTTAGGTGGGATTACTGAGTAGGTAATAACGAGGTTAGACTACGGATGTTAGGCAAATGTGGTAAATTAGTCGATAAGGTTGTGAATCTCCATCGACTGAGGTAGTTGAGACATGTGTTGCGTATGTCCAACTGCCGTCTGCCTCGACGCGCAGTGTTGGCTGATATAAGAGCAGGATGGGAGAGAGTTAGGGACGGCCAAACCAAAACATGGCATCAGTCCATGAAGTCACTGACTGCTGGTTTGAGTCGTGTTGGTGTATGCAGACTACTTGGTTTGGGTCCCTAAACTATATTTTATATGTTCACTCTTCTTTGTTTTTATTGTTATTATAATTGAAGTAACTTTGCTCCTACTAATGTGATGTTTACATTGCTGTGCTTTAGAGGTACGGCAACTTGGACCGATGCACACATGTGCCATGTTCTGTGGTGATCATACATGTATCAATGTCACATAACTGGATTAAGAGCTTTAATCCATCTAATTATACCTCTTACCGTTACTCATATTGAAATTGATTTTTTGTTTGAAATTTTTTACTGTCCCCATAGGTACGGATTGCAACGTTAGATTGTGTAGCGGTGGTAGCCCATCTTCTTGGTGCTAATAATTTAGATTGTTTACTCGCTACTGTAGGACATGCAGACCAGTTTTTGATAAAAACATCTGGAAATTTTTTACAACAGTCCTATTTAAAGAAAGACAAGAATCACTATTATTCTCCTCTAAAGTATTCAACATTAATAGAAGCTGTACAGAAACGACTAGCAAATCGTCATTTACCACAGTTGGATAATCATTCACGTGTGATACGATCAAGTAATAATGTACCTGGTGCATCGATATTAGCGAATACACTCGGATTAAGTTCAAACCAGAATACTAAATCTCACCTGAGACTAGATATTTCTGCTTCTGAAGGTGTAAATGTCAATACACTTGATGCGGCATCAATAAACCAATCATCACGCTTATCAACTGCAAATCAGTCAGATATACCATCATATCTCTCAATAGCTCAGAAAGTTAAATGTAAGTCATGTCTTTTTCATTCGTATTTCTTTTCGACTAATTCGCAAACTTTATTCGTTTACATTTCTCAGTGCACATGGATTGCGACCTCGTGAAAAACGACTATTAAATTATAAATATTCTTTAGTGTTTGTTCTAGAAATTGTGCTCCATCTTTGGTGTTATACCAGAGTGCACATCGAGCATCTGGACATAATTTCATAACCTGTGTCATTTAACCATTTGTGGACGTGGTTCTACAAATATTTCTCATATAATACTAGGCCCCATCATTGTACACCTTATCAACCGTGGATCGTACTACAAACGGCATCCAAAAGTACTTACTTACTTACTTATGCCCGTTACTCCTCGCTGAGGAGCATAGGCCGCTCACCAGTGTTCTCCATCCAACTCTGTCCTGAGCAATCCTTTCCAGCTGTTTCCAGTTGCTGTTCATCCTTTTAATGTCTGCTTCCAATTCTCGCCGCAGCGTGTTCTTTGGCCTTCCTCTTTTCCGTTTCCCAACAGGATTCCATGTTAATGCTTGTCTCGTGATGCAGTCTGATGGTTTGCGTAGTGTATGTCCTATCCATTTCCATCGTCTTTTCCTAATTTCCTCTTCGGCTGGAAGTTGGTTTGTCCTCTCCCATAGTAAGTTGTTGCTGATGGTTTCCGGCCAACGGACATTCAGTATCTTGCGTAGGCAGTTGTTTATAAATACCTGTATCCGTCTGAGGATGTTTGCAGTAATTCTCCAGGTTTCAGCTCCATACAGCAGGACTGTCTTCACGTTCGAATTGAAGAGTCTGACTTTGAGGTTAGTTGATATTTGTTTTGAGTTCCAGATGTTTTTCAACTGCAGGAATGCTGCCCTTGCCTTGCCAATCCTTGTCTTTACATCTGCATCGGACCCTCCTTGTTCATCGATGATGCTCCCCAGATATGTGAAACTATTCACTTCTTCCAGAGTTTCGCCATCAAGTTGAATTGGGTTGGTGCTCCCTGTGTTGTATTTGAGAATCTTGCTCTTTCCCTTATGTATGTTCAAGCCTACTGATGCTGAAGTTGCTGCTACACTGATTGTCTTCGCTTGCATTTGTTGGTGTGTATGTGCTAAAAGAGCTAGATCATCTGCGAAGTCCAAATCATCGAGTTGCATCCTACTTGTCCATTGAATCCCGTACATTCCCTCAGATTTGGAGGTCTTCATAATCCAGTCGACCACTAGGAGGAAGAGAAACGGTGAGAGTAAGCAGCCTTGTCTGACTCCGGTCCTCACTGTGAATGCATTTGTCAGTTGTCCTCGATGCACAATTTTGCACTGTGTTCCGTCGTAAGAGTTCCGGATGATGTTGACGAGTTTCTCTGGTACTCCGTAGTGTCGAAGAAGTTTCCATAGTGTTCTCCTATCTACACTATCAAACGCCTTCTCATAATCAATGAAGTTGATGTACAGTGACGAGTTCCATTCAATTGACTGTTCAACGATGATCCGTAGTGTTGCGATTTGGTCCGTGCACGACCGATCCTTACGAAAACCAGCTTGTTGATCTCGAAGTTGAGTCTCCACTGAATCTTTCATTCTGTTCACAATACTCTGTTTAAAGACTTTCCTGGTATCGACAGCAATGGCGTGATCCCTCTGTAGTTGACACCATTGCTCAAATCTCCTTTCTTCAGGTATCTTTAGGATAAAATAACCGTCTTTCCAGTGTGCCGGCACTTGTTCTTCTTCCCAGATCTTTTTGAATAAAACGTGGAGTATTCTGCTGTTAGTTCGATATCTTACTTGAGTGCTTCACTGGTATATTGTAAGGTCTGCTCTTTTCCCACTTGGATTTGTCTGATGCCATCTTGATTTCTTCCATCGTTGTGGAGTGAATCTATCGGAAGATCTGAGGTGCTGCTTCGATGTACTGTGGGTTCATGGGGCTGGTCTATTTAGAGTTCCTCAAAATGTTTTCTACCCACCTATTCTTTTGTTTTCTTGACTCTCAGGAGTGTCTTGCCTTCTTTGTGTCTTGATCGGTCGCTCGGGTTTACCATGTTAGCTGCCAGTTTCTTCGTTGTGTCGTCAGCGTTTCATATTTCTTCTATGCAAGCCTTCTCCTCTGTCGGTGCAAGGCTTTGATGTCGGCTCTAAGCTCTTCTTTACATGTTTAGTTGCTTCTATGTATTCTGTTGAGCCTTTATTTTCTCTCTCGTTTCCGCTGTGTGGATTTCTACCTTCTTTTCCTCCGTTTGTTGAATTTGCTCAATGTCTCAGTGGAGAACCATCCTTAAATGGTGCTTCTTGCGGACCAGAACCTCCTGCACGTTGACGTTTAGTGCTTCTTTGATTTCTTTCCCCAGTTGTCCCTCCAAGTCGTTTCTTCTTTCGGCAGATCTTGTAAGGCTTGGAATCGTTTCTTCTTTCGGCAGATCTTGTAAGGCTTGGAACCTGTTGTTGTGAGATATTTGAATTCGTTGAGTTGTCAGTCGGAGAAAGCCTGTATTGAAACCGTTGTACTGCTGCCACTTCAGTTGTCCACTGCTTCTTTAGCTTCAGTTTTATTTTAGAACCACCAAGTGGTGGTCTGAAGCTATGTCACTCCTCTCCTGGTTCTTACATCTTCCATTGATCTTCTAAATTTTTTATTGATACATATATGATCGATTTGATTCTCAGTAGTATGATCCGGTGAGACCCATGTAGCCTTGTGTATACGTTTGTGGGCGAATATTGTACCACCTATAACCAATTTGTTGAAGGCACATAGGTTTGCAAGTCTTTCACCATTGTCGTTTCTGTCTCCCAGTCCTTGTCGTCCCATGATTTCTTCATATCCAGTGTTGTCCATTCCGACTTTGGCGTTTAGGTCCCACATCACTATTGTCAGATCCTTTCCTCGACACTTTGCTATAATTGATTGTGTCTATCGTAAAAATGTATACTTGATCGTTGCCATCAACATTGTAATGCCTTTCTTCATTGTTTTGAAAGATGCTCTGATGATCCTGTGTCCATGTGGTTCCCATCCCACAAGTGCATTACGTGCCTCCTTGGACAGCATCAGAGCAACTCCTTGAGTGTGGGGAGCATTTTCCTCTTCGTGGCCGGAGTATAGTAGCGTCTCTCCCGAAGCCAATGTTTTCTGTCCAGCTTGAGTCCAATGGGTTTCGCTGATTCCGAGTATTGTCAAGTTGTATCTCTTCAATTCTGCAGCTATTTGATTTGTCTGATGGCCATCTTGATTTCTTTCCAGTTGTCCTCCATAGTCGTTTCTTCTTTCGGCAGATCTTGTAAGGCTTGGAACCTGTTGTTGTGAGATATTTTGAATTCGTTGAGTTTGTCAGTGTCTCGGAGAAAGCCTGTATTGAACCGTTGTACTGCTGCCACTTCAGTTGTCCACTGCTTCTTTAGCTTCAGTTTTATTTTAGAAACCACCAAGTGGTGGTCTGAAGCTATGTCAGCTCCTCTCCTGGTTCTTACATCTTCCATTGATCTTCTAAATTTTTTATTGATACATATATGATCGATTTGATTCTCAGTAGTATGATCCGGTGAGACCCATGTAGCCTTGTGTATACGTTTGTGGGCGAATATTGTACCACCTATAACCAATTTGTTGAAGGCACATAGGTTTGCAAGTCTTTCACCATTGTCGTTTCTTCTTTCGGCAGATCTTGTAAGGCTTGGAACCTGTTGTTGTGAGATATTTTGAATTCGTTGAGTTTGTCAGTGTCTCGGAGAAAGCCTGTATTGAACCGTTGTACTGCTGCCACTTCAGTTGTCCACTGCTTCTTTAGCTTCAGTTTTATTTTAGAAACCACCAAGTGGTGGTCTGAAGCTATGTCAGCTCCTCTCCTGGTTCTTACATCTTCCATTGATCTTCTAAATTTTTTATTGATACATATATGATCGATTTGATTCTCAGTAGTATGATCCGGTGAGACCCATGTAGCCTTGTGTATACGTTTGTGGGCGAATATTGTACCACCTATAACCAATTTGTTGAAGGCACATAGGTTTGCAAGTCTTTCACCATTGTCGTTTCTGTCTCCCAGTCCTTGTCGTCCCATGATTTCTTCATATCCAGTGTTGTCCATTCCGACTTTGGCGTTTAGGTCCCACATCACTATTGTCAGATCCTTTCCTCGACACTTTGCTATAATTGATTGTGTCTATCGTAAAACTGATCTTTGATCGTTGCCATCATTGGTTGGTGCATAGCATTGGATAATATTCATTGTAATGCCTTTCTTCATTGTTTTGAAAGATGCTCTGATGATCCTGTGTCCATGTGGTTCCCATCCCACAAGTGCATTACGTGCCTCCTTGGACAGCATCAGAGCAACTCCTTGAGTGTGGGGAGCATTTTCCTCTTCGTGGCCGGAGTATAGTAGCGTCTCTCCCGAAGCCAATGTTTTCTGTCCAGCTTGAGTCCAATGGGTTTCGCTGATTCCGAGTATTGTCAAGTTGTATCTCTTCAATTCTGCAGCTATTTGATTTGTCTTCCCGCTCTCCCACATTGTTCGAACATTCCATGTACCTATAAAAATATTTGCTCTGGTTGTTAGAAGGGGGGGGCATCGGCCTCATGACTTCCGAAGAATTTCGGCTTTCATCATGAGGCGTCATATATCCTTCCACTCCCAGGGCAGAGTTTAAATGGTTTATCTTGTTTAATCTGGTTTGCGTTTTTTTAGCAAGTTTGGGTTTTTACGGGATGGGGGTGCTAGCCCCATGCCCAACCCTCCTCCTTTACCCGGGCTTGGGACTGGCAGTAACCCTAGGAGGGCTACAGGCGGGGTTCATCCAAAAGTAACCGCTTAGTTATTCAACGAGTAATAAACATATAGTTTACAGTAATATAATCAAGCCACCTGTTGACGAATATTTAGTTAGTTAATGTCATTGGCTCTCAAAGAATGGGTATTCATTATAGCTTATTACTATATAGACCTGTTTGTTGTTTTTAACTAGTCAGTGTCCATAATCATCCGAGATGTACTACTTGTGTACCAGTGTCACGAATTTCAGCGTTCATTGTTTTGCTTTGTATTTAGAGTTGACATTTAAATTACGTATTCGACAATTTGATCCTCTTATCTTAATGTAAATGTTTTTGGGCATTTGTTTCAAAATCACGTACCCTATATAAATGAAAGTATAAAGTAAGGGACATAGAAGTTATGCTATATTCATATATTTAGTGAGATATGTGGATTGTTAATAGCCATTTTTACTGCCAAAGATATTACCATTAATATCCTTTATTTTAAATCTTGGCAATTTCCTTTCACTAGGATGACGGTGTATGGGAACCGATGAGCCTATGACTGTTTTCACTGCGTTATTCATTGTTTACAATTAACTGTAAAAATGATTGTAATCTGGAAGTCACATATGAAGATTATAAAAGTTTTCATCTGGCTTAATAACTTATTAGGGATGTTGCTTTATTGAACTGTGATTCAATATATATTGACGAACATGAAGATTGTTGTTTATGCAATAATGAAACTGAATAAAGTAGTCTGTTAGACTTAATGAGCCTTCGTTTATTATGTGCTTAATTCTCATGGTTATGTTGTTATTATTGCTTTACAAAACAGTTGTTACATCAATAATTTCGTGTCAGTTAATTAAACTATGGAATAGTAATTACACTTTTATTTGCAAGTGAAAGTACTTGCATTAAATAGACTTCCTGTTGTGGATACCCAGTGCAGATATTATATCACTTACTATAATTTCGGCAGAATAAGCTGCTTGGTAAACGGTGTCGTACCAACCACAGTATACCTAGTATGTCAGTTAGTCATCCACAAACTACGGAGAGTGTGATACATGTGCGTTACCTCAAGTTACTATACCACATTAACACAACAAAATCAAATTAAAAAGATTAATGCTAGAATATAGTTCAATAGGAAAGAATATATTAATAAAAGAATAATCGAGCTTAAAATGGGATAGAAGATGATGGATACTTTCACCTGCATCATTGTGGCGAATTTTTAACAACTTCACCTAATGTCTCCAACCGCTGCTTGAAGACGGTCACAAACGACCTCTAAACGTGTTAGTTTCTTACTTATTTAGGCCCTACTATCTCAGAAAGGATTTCGTCAAACAAGGTTATGCATGCATTCGTCCGATGATTTCGAACCCCATCCATACTTTGTGAAAGGGTAACATAACTGCAATTCCTATTTCCTGGTGAAAACATCTTACTGGTGATACACTTTAGTACCCTCCAGTGGTTACTGCCGGTCCCAAACCCGGATAAAGGGGGACGGTCGGGCATAGAGTTAGCAACCCCATCCCGTAAAAACAAAAACCCTGCCAAAAAAGTGCAAGTCAGAAAAAAACCATTTAAATCCTTTAAACTCCGCCCCGGGCGTTGGGGGGGTCTTCACTTCAATGAGTTATAACGCCTCATGATGAGAGCTGAGTTTCTCCCGAAATCACGAGGCCGATGCCCCTTCTGACAACCGGAGAAACAATTATCATAGGTGACTGACCTCAAACAGTTGTCCCCTAGGCACTGCGGTCACACTCTCGGGTCATCAAGACATCCCCTAATACACTTTCTTTTTCAGGTACCTCAAGAAGAACTCTTCCATAGTGTGGGCAACCAGGAAGTAATAACTGCCCTTATACTTCTTATAGCACTCTGGATCATAATGTTCCCGACCAAACACGTTCTCCTTCTCTGGTTTCTACTATATGCACGTCTCCTACCACATCTTCTACACGTGCCACTTGTACTGGTTGCTCGAGTTCCCGAAGTGCTATACCAGGTCTCCTGAAGCCTCGATTTAAACTTCATGTTGGAGCTTTTAATGTACGTACGTTGAGTCAAATTGGTCAGCAAGCTGCGTTAGCTAGAACACTAGAATCTCTTGAAATTGATGTAAGCTGTGTCCCCAAAATACGCATACAGGACAGCAGTATGGTCTTCCGTTTGACCTCACCTAATCAATGTAGGGGAACAGCACACTTCACTCTTCGTTTATCTGGTGATGATGATAGGCAATAGTACATTTTCGCCTCTCGACTTTCAGTTTGATTCATCTTGTCTTATCGTCATCGTCAATGTAGAAACTACCACGAGTGCATTGGTCCAATTTTTCAAATCTTACGTCAGTGCAGCAAAAGAAATAATTAGCATCACATGAACCCATGCAGTCGTTAAATACTTCAGAAATCTCTGGAATGATGATCATCATCAACAGCGTAGAACCGTTCACATACACCCATAGGTTCCAGTGGCCATACCACATTGCACTACGGTATAACAGAGGTAACATAATAATAGAATACAAGAGGGGAGAGTAAAGTAAAGATGTGCAGAAAATAATAATAGGATTGAAGATCTGGATGAAGTTAAAGAGTGAATACACTTGCGCCACTGTAACTGATTCTGAGCCATGCCGTCGAGTGTCTCCAGCCATTTATTTCGACTATCACGCGGACCTCAACCATGTAGTCTACATCTACCAACATGTTTTAGACCAATAGTCAAGGACTTCATGGATTGATGCTATGTTTTGGTTTGGCTACCCCTACCCTTCTTCCATCCTACTTCAACCCTAGCCAACATCGCGCGACGACGTAAGCGGTGGTCAAGCATGCGCAATACATCACCCAACCATCTTCGTCGATGAAGGTTAATGACCTTTCCGATTGCTTTACCGTGTTTCCAAAGAACCTTTTGTCTAACCTCAATATTACTTATTCGGCTGTTCCATGATATACGAGCTATGCTACGAAGATTTCTATGGTCAAGTACCTAAAGTCGACGCATATCTTGGGTTTTCATGGCCCACGTTTTGCAGCCATATATTAAAACGGCGCGGACTGCTGCGCAGTACACCCAGCCTTTCGTTGAAACACGGATATCTCGCCCGTGCCACAAGTCGCGTAAGTTGGCGAATGCTAATCGAACTTTCTGAATCCTTGCTGAGATTTCGTCGGTCACCGACCACTAGGGGTGGTGAGACCTCCGAGATAAGTGAAGTGGTCAACGCATTCAATTACTTTATGACCTATAACTAATTTAGGTAAAAACGAAGCAGACCAGTCCTGGAGTAACATTTTTCATTTGGGAGGGGAGAAGCGCATCCTGAATATGCGTGCATTGTTACTCAAGGTGTTTAGAAGATTTTGCATATCGTCCGCGTCTTCACCGAATAGGACTATCTCGTCTGTGTATTCTAAGTCGATGAGAAGGCCTCCTGGAAGGAGGTTAATACCTGAAGAGTTAAAAGAAGTGGCGTATACTTTTAAGAGTACATGTATGACAAAATTAAATAAAAAAAGGGGATATGGAGCAATCCTGAAGAACTCTACTTGAGGACTAAATTTCTCGTGACAATTCGCCATATGTTCTGACTCGACCAGTGGTAACCGAGTAGAGAGCCTTTATAAGGTTTATGTACTTTTGATGTATGCCTTTTAATGATAAACAGTGCCACAAAACTTCACGATCTACGGAGTCGAAAGCTGATTTCAAGTCAAGAAATACAACTACAGTCAGACGTTGGCAAATATGTCTATGTTCGAGAATCTGGCGCAGGGTGAATATTTGATCAATGCAACCATATCCACGTCTGAAACCAGCTTGTTTTTCTCGAGTCTTCTATTCTTTGGTTTTGGATAAACGCCGAATGATTGTAGAGAAGAATAGTTTAGATACTATATTAGTCAAACTGATTCCTCTGTGATTATCACAAGAGGATTTCCTTCCCTTTATGTAAATTGGAACGATCAGTGAACGAGACTATCCAGATGGGATGATGTTCAGTTCCCAGACATTGGCTAATATATCAGTCAACCTGCCAGCTAAGGCTGGACCACCATCCTTAAGATATCTGTAGACAACCTATCAGGTCCTGATGCTTTCCCTCGCTTTAAGTTACTTATAGCCTTTTTAACCTCACTGAGAGTTGGGGAGGGACCTGTTTCATTTTTCCATTCAGGTAGATTTGAGATAGTAGGTAATCTAGAAGTTACTAGCAGCCAGTTTAACTGTTTCTGAAAGTGTTCCACCCATCGCTCTAATCTTTTAAACAGAGATTGAATCATAGACCTATCTTTTTCTGAGATAGTTTCACTAACCGCCGATTTCTAAATACCAATATCCTTGATAAGTCGGAACAGCTGTCTACTATTTCCCGCCTCCACCGATGCTTCCTTTTCTTTCGCTCTTGTCGCCCACTACTGTTCACGATTCTTACACAAACTATTTGTCAGTTTACGTTTTAATTGCCGTCGCTCTCCATCATTCTCCAACCTGCTGGAATGGTTTTTCGAGCCTCCATCAGTTCACTAGAAGTTCTAGAGATCTAATGGTCTTTCATAACCTTTGCATTGAAGTTAGATGCAGATAACGCTGCTGCGTTTACACCTGCTTTAAAATCGTTCCATGCTGTTTTGGGATGAATCTGTTGGCTGTGGGCGACTAAATGCTTAGCTAAAGTATTTATAAATGCAATTCTGGCATTTTCAGCCTCGAATTGATATCTAAGGGTTTGCCTGATGTGACCTCTCTGCGACCAACAAAACGTACAGAAATACGTGCTCTCACTAGGGCGTGGTCAGGATCTAAACACATGCCCCATAATCAGCGTCAGTCCTTTATACAGCTTCTCCAACGATAGCTGATGCCGATGTGGTCGATTTGCATCCATCGTTGTGTAGATGTCGCAGGTCGCCAGGTTAAACAATGTCTTAAATTCTGAATTTGAAAAGTATCTTCTGTTTCTCCTCTTTTGTGTTCTCATTTTTTTCGAATGAGATTCTGCTTTTGATCTTTCTCTAATACTATTAATACTCTTATTACTTGTGCCTCTTTAGTGTTCTCGGTATCTTCATCTTTTTGTATTGACGTGATTTGACAACGTAGGTATATGCATATATTTGGTAAATTCCTTGTTATCTCTCTCTTCTGTTTCTTTTCCCGTCAACTTCCGTTTTATTTTTACTTGTCTCGTCTCATTTTTGTTGTTCTCATTCCTATTGCCACATTGCTGCATAATATTTATTTTCTTTTTTTAAATTCCACTCACAAATTTTCTAAAGCTTATCATCGACTACCTAGTGCTGGTTTAACACATCGGCAAAAACAACTCCCATGGAATCCACGAATTAATAGTGATGTGTCAAGTTCGTATCCGAATAAAACGTTATCCTCATCATCACGTTTGATTCGTCGTAACTCTAACTGTTCACTACACACTGTTAATAACAATAATAGTAGTAATAACTTATCATCTACTAAAGGTGGTCATAATTCTAATCAATTTGTCAGTGATACTGAGAATGATATGGTAAGTGTCGATTGAATATTCTTTAAAAGAACGTGGTTGAACAATACGTTGCTCTAATTATTTGTATATCTCAAGATTGTTGATTAATTGTTAAAATGAAATTAGTATTACAAGTACTCTTTACTGATGAGTGGCAACTATCACGAAATACAGATCATGTATGATCTGCCGATCACCTGCAATCAGATAACATCAATATAAACATGTAAGGAATTCACTTAAATCCATATCTGGAATAAACAAACCTATGGAATTATAGTTTTGTGAACTCAAACCATTAACATTAGAGGCGTGAGGTGATAAAGTTAGGCTTTTCGGTTTATTTGTGGAAGTAAGGGAGTCATTGAGAGTTGAGGGTGGGATTTGACCTCGAACAAAATTATCTCTTGTGCTGTTAGAGGTATGAGGGCGGTTTTCACTTACTAGTTGCTCACACCATGGAAGGGTATTACTTCTTGAGGTACCTGAAGAAGAAACTGGATTAGTATTGGTCATAGTGACCTGAAAGCTCGATCGCAGAGCCGAAGGGGCAACTGCTTGAGGCCGATCATGCACGACCTTGTTATGGGATGTTTTCGAAGTGTTAGGTCCGTTCGTTAGAAGGCCTCACTGCCGGAGACGGAGATCCATGGAGTAAGATGAGGTGTGACATTTTTAGGGTCGACCTTTTCTAATCCCTTCCTTCCGTTAAGAAGGCAGCGTCGCTGCAGATACTGGTTATCTGAGGGAAACACCTTACTGCTGTCATACCCCGCTACAGCCAGCAGTACGATTTCGCCTTCAGATCTTAGGTTGCTGCCTTTAGTCTTATCGCTCTCCAACAGACCTGCTTGGCATGCTAGGACCTAGAGGAACAAGCGTTCCAGCCAATATAGCTCGGTTGGGTCATCACGATAGGCAAGCCCGTCCACCACGTCAAAGTAGCAGCTACGGTAGGGCCCAAACAACACATTGGGCCACGAATTAGAAGCAGACATGAAGAAAATGAACACCACTTTGGTAGAGTTGCAAAGAAAAGCCTAGAATAGAGTTGATTAGAGAATGCTGGCTGGCGGCCTATGCTCCACATGGGGTATCAGGCATTTATTGATTCACTAATTGATATAAATGCAAGTAATCAGAACCAGTAGATTTTAATAAATTAAATTGCTGTTTATTAAGAATATTCACCTTCAACTGTTTCATTAATTGTGAATTTACTTTTCCTCCTAATTTATTAATTTCTTTTTAACTGATATTAGCTATGAATGTACTTTCATCACTTATAATAGTTAACATTTTACTTTCGTAATTTGATCAATTCATAATGACCACTCCAGATCATTTCTCAGGTTTTAGCAGAAACTCTTTAGATGAATATAAACTCACTAAACTACTTGAATTTAAATGCAGCACTTTCAGATATAGTGATGAATATTATTTGTTTGTTAGTAGTAAACATTAAGTTTCTATGTTGCTCATTGTATACAATATTGGCTGGATCGTAGTACAATTAGAATCATTCATTGTCAAATTATGTCCAATTTTCTTTACCAACTATAATATACATTTCAACAGCAAATTACACTTCACTGACGAAAATAACAAAACTCATATTGTGGATATCACTGTTAGCACATCATTAAGTACTTAAGACGGCGATTGTATATACAGATATTCAGCTCAATAATCACATAAATTTATTGAGCCAATAACCCAATTCACGAAACCAGATTATTTAACCGATATCAACAACTCCGTACACGAACAAATCGACTTCATACAGGTGATTCCTTTAAATAAATGTCAACAACATTCACAAAATAAGTATCACTTAGGATATCAAAAGGACATTAAAAGGTCTATAATTAACGTCTAACATCACTATGATAATAATACCTAATTTTCATAAATCAGTAACTTACCTCAACTATTCAATGATTTGAATTCAATTTACTTTTGTCACCATATATAAAACTTTCACGGTATTATTTAACAAAGTTCACGGACTACACAACATCAATTTGTGATGAATTTAGTAAACTAAATAAAATGTATTTTTCCAAACCAAGGGAAGATTGATATTTGTTTATTTTGAACACATCAGCTTTCTCACGTTTGATAGTTGAAGTTTCAGCAAATTATTCTGAATAATGTAATGGTGCCTGCCTAATGTTCTATATCCAAGATATGTTTGAAATTCGGGCTCCTAAATATCTTTACCCCTCTTTTTCTCTATGCTAGATCTTTTCATTCTGTAAGTGATCTTAAGAATTGTGTAAACTACCAAAATTAGAAAACGGTTGTGTTGGTTTTACCCTTTGACATAGTGTGCACAAACTGATAATAATCTGAAATTTGTGATTCTATTTTTTATTCCGTTAAACTGACGTCTATGACTCAGATGTATGTGGTATCTTTTAAATAAAATTAAAGTAGGTTAACTTGTTTTAAAGTGATGACTAAAGACATGAGAGTTCAGGATCTATTTGTTCATGGATTCTTATGTATATTTTTAGTTGTATGTGCTCATTATATATTTAGTTTATGTTACTTTTAATACTATTCTAAATGCACGTTCTTGTTTGGCTCCTTAACTATTGACTTATCTATTATCATTCGTGAATTGCCTTGAAGTAATCCTGTATCAGTTGCTTAGTTTTGTAGCACATTTGCTTGGTTTTACAAAGTTTTCGATTTCCTGTTTATCGTTCATTGTGTCTTGTAAGTGGTATATATGTGGTTACTTATGCTATGAAGTTATCATACTAAGTGTATCGATCACTTGTTTTTTCCATTCTAATTACACACTGTGGAATGGGGAAATCTCATGAACTAGCAGTCTTTAATCTAGTCGGTCTTTACTAATATATATTTGCGTCATACGGATCGAGACCAAAGTTAGCTACAGTATGTTATAGGAATGGACTTAAAGGATTAATAATGATCATTACAACCAATCACCCGTTGATTGGAAGAACCTTTTACAACTAATCAGCAGTCAATTTTTAGTATTCCTATGTAAATCACTCAGAATTTATGAAATTATTAAGAACTGATTTTTAACATCAATGTAAAAGCTATAGAACTTAGCATATCTTGGTAAGCAACCGATATGTAGCATAAATCACTTGTGTCCCCAAAACAGTACTACTATCCTTAACTAGTTGTAACCCTAAGCTCATCTTAACCTAACGAGAATCCCAACCTGATAGTAGCGTCAATTTAACTCGTACTCTAAACACTAACGAGAAACAACTTAAAGGAACCTTTGTAGACTTAATCCGTATAATAGGTTTCAGAATCTGAATATTATATAGAGTTATATAAGCGATTTTAAATGTCGTTGTTATTTGACTTACAAGCAGTAAAGCCTTTAATAAATGCATTAACTAATTAAAATCTGTATTCTCTTCTTAATATAATCCTTTGAAACTTTACTGTTCATATGATTACGACTATTTTGTTTAATAATTTATTATATCATCTACTGTCTAAACACGAGATATGTAGATTGATTTCAACTAAAGTTTTTTTTTTCCATACTGAATTCATTATTTATTAGTAGTGAGGAATATTCCACTATTTCTTGTTATATTCTATAATTTATAGGTTTTATGTAGTCATTTGTAGACAATAAAAGTATTGATGCTATTTATCTACAAGAACAATCTCTCTAATGTTCCTTTATTTCTTTAACTAACAATTTTGTATGATTTTTTTAAAATTTCAAGTAGACATTTATTATCAATTCTTTTTATTTTACACAGAATTAGATTGAACCTCAAGAAAATAAAATTAGAAAATACTAAGGAAAGAAAAGTATTTAAGGGTGGTTCTAGAAAAAAGATAAGTAAAACAGAAAGAACAATGAAAAAAAAAGAGATTTGTTAATCATAGATTAATAAGTAACCTTATTCATTGTAGTCACATTTTTCTCACATTCTTCAATTAAAGAGATCTGCGGTTATTATTTGATTATTATGGAATATTGTGAAGATGCTTGAATTTAACATTTTATCATCACTATCTGAACTTAGTTAGATAACGAATAAAAAATATAGAAGCATTAAGAAGGTGTCTTGTCATGATATGGAATTTCTCAGTGGCAGTTCCGATTCACAACACCAACATTGAGACTCGACAACTAAACCTTTAGTTTTCGTGACTAGAGTTTAACCTTTCGACCACTGACAGAATCCTAATCCAGCGATTTATATTCTTAACTTAATTATTATTACTACCACTTTCATTGAGATTTTGAATCACCATAATTCAGTCTTCATACTCATCACCCGTACTCATTCGTTTACACAGCATACACCACTAATGCGTAGTTTTACAAAGTGATCTGTGTAATTTAAACGTTTAACCTGTAGTGTCACCGTCTTTTATTGTTAATAAATTGAGTAACTCACTAGGAGGTTGTAGTTAATTGTAGAGGCTTACAAAATATGATTGCTTGCTCTCACCAAGCAAAATTGCTCATAATTAAGAAGCACTGTATAATGGTAAATCAGTTACTCTAATTAACGGTCAACATGTATTGGTGAAATGTACCAACTTCCACAAAACTGGTTCATACAGCTTTTCCTACAGATTTCCTACCTCCTATTACTTATTGCTGAAAGGTGGCTTACTCAATGTTGAGTCATTTAGAGTAGTGACTACATATTTATTTGACCGATAGGATTTCGTCAGCACAAAGGACTAAACAAACAATAATGCTAGTCACTATTCAGTGATTGGTTAATGTGAAGACAACATTTTTAGTTACATGTCGTTAATATGAGATAATGAATTGGTCTGAGCTGAAAATATCAACCATTTTAAACCGATCGAGTGATCTAATAACTAAGCGTTCGCCTGAAGTTACTGGGTCCGATTTCCTGGTGAGTTGTGAGTGCACTCTGCTAAAGAGTTGTTTACTTGGACAAAATGGTTGGCAAGTGCTTTCTGTTTTTGAATAATTGTTTAACTCAGATCAATTCTTGATGCCAAATTAATGTTCAACAGTCTGCAGTAAACCCAATTACATATTGTTAAGTTTGGAAAATTTTCTTTGTGTTCTACACCTGTTTTACTTATTAAAGTCTCTATACTGCGACATTCGAAAATAATTAATAATCAAAAATAGATTAGTATGTAGTACATTTCAAATGAAAGCTAATTAGATAGATATATCCCTGTAAACTATTTTTATGGAAGTGAGTTATTTTATCTTGGTAATATCTCTGGTGGGGTGGTGTTTTAATCGTTAAAATACTTAGCTTGTGGCAAGTTTGGAACTCGCTCCACGTACTTTGATTTAGGGATTGAGGTAGTATCACTATCTCAAAATGAGGGCAGTGATTTGTACACAGTACAGAATTTGTTATATCTTCGGCGTTTAACTACTTACGATTATCAGTAGTGTTTCTCGAAGAGACATTATTTTCATTTTTTTCTTATTCTTTATAAAATTATTAGTTTTAAACTACCCAGTTTTAGCTTCAAGCTCTCATTGAGTGTAATTATTATATAATCAAACACCAGGACCTAATATATTAGGGTGAATGCACTTCATCGTCTCTTACTGAACCTCAAAACTAACATTAATTTCTCATGTATTCATTGAAAATCATCCATGAATTGACCACTTTACCTGTTATGAACTTTTGTATACGGAAGTCCACATTCCGTTTCAGCAAAGTTAGTGTTAACATAACAGTACTATACTTATTTGTATACATCGTGTACATATGTGCATCGTTTGTTTACCGTCGAATCCCATGGAAATTATTATTATGGCTGCATCGAATGAATTCAGTCAAGGTCATTTCAACGAGCCATAGAAAGCGTACTCAAACATTTGCACTATATACTATTTTAAACTGGAAATATTTATTTGAAATGAATAATTATGAGTAGTAAATAATATGTACTTCTTTGCTGTTGTAAATCTGTTTTAACTGGTCGTCATGTTAAATTCCAGTAAACTCAAACTTAAACATCACAATTGTTGGTGTAACCTCCTTTTTGTTTTTCATTAATGAAACCAACTAATTTAATAAAAGACTTGCATAACTGTGTATTTCTGACAAGTCATATATACATATTCACATCCATCATTTTGCTGATTTATAATGTTCCCCGTTCATTTGTGTTACACTTTGTTCAATATACCGGATTTTTTTAGAAAATAGTAGTTTTCATTTTTGAAGATAACTCTACACGTACCATAATAGGATTCTAAGATGCATTACAGTCACTTACATATTCAGGGATTAGGACTAGTTCGTTTACTCAGTCACTTTAGTTGTATTTGTTAGTTACATCACTCATTTCTAGCTTGCATTAATAATTGTAGGGTATGAACTAACGAATATATGTTTTCAATATGAGTGTTTCTTTTAAGCCATATCTCTATAGTGCGATGAAAACCAGGTACTAATGGCTTTGAATGCTTATGCATTCTCCGCTAAGCTAATAAGTTAATTTGAACTACATTCTCCTGGTCTATATTGAATGTAAATTCTATCATGGATCATTCAATCGTCTGTCAATTAGTTACTGAGTTTCATTATTTTTTTTCTCATTTTCTTCAACTTTCTTTCATTGCTTTATTGTTTTAATTTCAAAGCCTACTTATTATTTGTTCATCAGCCTCTCTAACCTATATCTTAGTGTCTCTTTTTTCTTTTCTGTGAGATTAGGTAGAGGGGTTTCTTTTTTTGTTCCTGATTTTAATGTTCATATCCCTTAGTTTTGTTAGCAAAGTTTTTTATGTCTCCTTATTCCTTGTCTTCGTTTATATTGAAATTCTATTTTTGTTCAACTTAATTTCCTGTATAGACATGACTATATATTTGTTATTACTTTTAAGGTACGAAAAGAAAGTTTATTCATTATTGTAGAATGATTTTTAATAGTATAGCAGTGGTTTCTATGATTGTTAAGAATATATTACTGATAATACTACTCTTACTACTACTACGACTACAACTATAAGCCCTTACTAAATTGAAAGAAATCTTTGATAATAATGATAGCTTTTCTTCATTTTTCATGTTTGAAAAATATGGGTACTATTTAGACAGGAAACATTGTACACTTTTTATGTATGGTACATCATGAAAGTGCAGTCCATGCTATTGTTATGCTACTACTGAATTGCTGCATATTTTTCAGAGGAGTTAACATAAAATATTGATATTTGATTTGCATCACTATTGTTTCCTTTGTTTTCTCCCAGATTCAAAAATTAACCTTCAACTAACAGACTATGTCGAATTAGGAATAACTACGTCAAATATTCGATCAAAGGTTACACAATCATTCAAATGACATAGATAAATAAGCGACTGATGAAAATGGAGTGTGTTAAATAAGTTGCTTAAATTCAGATTAGATTAAAATCCTTACCGCTTTCTACCGTGAAAATATCTCTCTCTAGATTCAAAAATTATGATTTAACAATGCCATTATAATTAATTATTTTTTTACTATTCTGTATGTATTTACAATTGCTGAAGAATGTCGGAAGTACATCACTTCATGAAGCCATTCATTACTGATCTCAGACATGTTTGTAGGTGTACATTTTTTAGTTAGTGTCCGTGGAATGTGATCGTTACATCAGTTACTTGATTTGACCTTACTATTTGTAAGCTGAGTGGTTTAAACATCAAGGCACCATTAGAGTGATGCTTCTCAAACTGCACACACAGTCAGCCTAGTACTAAGTCGCATACCTATCGTGTAACATTTAAGTTGAGCGGTGACTATGGTTAAGGCATTCTACTTTCCGCCAATAAGTTTCAGGTTTGAACCTAACTACGCTTACTTTGGTTTGAGCAGCTATTTAGTATCACACTTGGAATGCTACTCAGAGTCAAGCGCATGAGTCGCTACCTAGTAAATGTGTTTAAGGGGAGTGTGAGTTATTTTGTGTGAATGTAATTTCACTTTTCGATGCTGTCCTGTTAACTGCACTGGTATACTGTATATATTACATTTAACTCGTATTTGTTATTAACATAAATCAGCAAACCATAATATAATTAGAATTGGATTGTAGCTGGCAAGTGGCGTCCATAAACTCTTCTTGTCCTGGTTAAGATTTGTCAGTCAGATATACGTACATTCAAGAAACGATGGTCACGCTAGGAATCGAAATTCTTAGGGTACATGTTTAGCAATATAAGCCTGATTTATTGCAGATTTTCACATCAGCTTAAAAATACAAACACAAGTTTTTATCCATAGTGTGATTGAATTTTGTGAAATATAGTTGCTTTAAGTTACCTTTGTTTTAATTGTTTACTAGCTGACGGGAAACAATTCAAGACACGATATATTAGCCTGTACAACTTATGGAGCTAATAATTGTAATAATGATAATAATAGTAATAATAGTGTTGATAATAATAATGATGAACCTATTGGTGATGTCGATGATAACGAAAACCACACTGTTGATTCAACACCAAGTACGACTCATCCAACTGTTGTCGTTGGAAAATATAGTCCTCACCAAGTACAGTTACAACATCAGCAGCAACAATATCTTAACAAAAATATCCATTGTTATATAAGCCCTAATAATATACAATCAGAATTCGTTTATCCATCCTCAACGAAACGTTGCACTTCTAAATCACAATTATCAGAATTTGGTTTTCAGAGTTTACCAGCTTCTGGTCGTTTATCACCAACAAAAAGTGTGAGTAGTATATTTTCTTACTTGTTTGATATTTTTATTTAGCTGATGATTGAATGAACTGTAATTGCTCTTAGTGCAGTCCACATTTAGGTGTTCTAAAGTACTTCCTTCTTTCGTAAATTAACTTATATACATGGCCTACCGCTTGCATGTAAAGAATTGAATTATGCACATATACATATGATCGACATGTCGTTCAAAAATAGACATCGATGCTAGATTTCTTAAAATATGCGAAACAATCCTAGTATATTTAATATGTATATCTAGCAGCGGATTGCAGGATTTGTTATCTGAACTAATCTATATCTGAGTGTTTAAGTTCACACAGTCACTTGAACCGCTTACCTTTTAAAGGATACAAGTGCGTTATTTACTTTGATGCTAGTTTTGGTTAGTCACTAACTTGTTTACCGAATGTGAAGATTTTTGTTAGAGTGTAATTTTTTTGTTATTGATATTCAGGACTACAACTGTGAACATCAGCACTGACAGCTTGGTGCATTTAGTTGATGTGAGTACATCATGACAATCATCTTAGGATGCACATATTTCATCAAACACTGGTCAAATACGCTCCGTAGCCTTAACAACGGAATGCTACAATCCCTTACCATTAGATAAAACTTTATATATATATATATTTCTATCCCTAGGTAAGCTTACCTTGGAGAACATGTTGAATGCTTAATGCATTGGCTACGTCACTTAGTTATTAAGAGCATAGAACCTAGCGCATTGGCTCGAGTTACCACATTAAATCAGTACCACAAGACGAACACAAAAGTATAAGTGGTAATATCAGGCTAAACACATAATATAGCCCAAAAATAAGGGATTGATTCCTAGAAATCTCAGAATATTTGGAAAGATTATTTTCTCAGTTTTGTTCCATTTTTCATGTTATCGTACTTTGTAAGATTTGTCAACATAAGTAACATACTAGCCTTCCTTGTTTACAGTTATCTTTGGACCCATCGTCTTTAGAAATAACTAAGGTGTATTCCCTACGTTCTTCTCTCAATATGGCTAAATCTGCATCTAACAGTGAAGAGCCCAGTTCTTTCAATACGCCACGTCGTAAGCCTCGTTTAGCACCGATTCGTCAGTCAGATCATTCTGTATTGTGGAGATCACAAGATCAGTTTAATCGAAATTCTCATCTAAGTAAGTAATTAGGTATTTCTAAAGATTTTGTTGAGCTAACTTAACCATAGCCTTATAATGAGTAATAATCATCTACTTTTATGTGTCCTCGTAACTTATTGCAAAAATATCATTGAATCATTTAGCGAAGTTTGTTTACACTGTTTTCAAAAAGTGTGAACTTATTTTGTAAATGTTACCTAATAATGGGTCTTGAATCTTTGATCACAAATTGACCTCAGATGGGAAACTATTGAAAACCAAGTCTCACTATGTAGCTGTTTCGTCCTAGGATATCTCAACAGTATACACTCATACAATTATGGGGATTAGACATAGGCTATCAACCTTTGTGCGAAACGTTTGACCATCGGACCATTGAGCCGTTATTCAACTTTCGATAATCTTAACTTTAGTAAATTTGCGATGTATCGCGTGACTTTATCCATTACATTCTCTAGCCAACTTCCACATACACCTAACTTAGTTGGACTCTTCTGCTGATGTTTTCTCAGTAGCGATGCCTTCCAGTTGAGGTTCTTTCAGCGTAATTTAAATATTAACGTAACCTTCGTCAAATCAACGTGTTCTTACTACTGACTTGATGTGAAAGGAGATTCCCAGAGGTCTATTGCGATGTCATTGATGTTGTAATTCATTCTTATCAGACATGGGACTAACATCGTTCATGATAACGGCTGATAGTCACGCAGTGTTATAAATTTAAGTATACACTATTGGGCAGTAACTTCAGTAGTAAGTGAAGACTGAACCTTCATTGTGAGGGCTCACTGTCTTGATTCTGAGTTTTGTTGAGGTTATGAATGTACACTTCTAGTGGGTCCTAAACTAAAACGAAACATCTGTCAAATACTATCTACTGAATGGTCGTCTAACTGAAGTCAGTCTGTGATGTAAAATTACAAGGTTATTTTTGTTTACTCCTACTTTATTTTACATTACTTTTATTCCTTTTATTAGCTTTGGATCCCGACAAATGTACATAAATGGTTCACACACACCTAGAAATTAATCTTTATGATTAACTAATAAAAGAAACAGTAATCGTAGTGGTTCTTCTGGGACTATCATATTCAAACACCAGCTTTCTGAATGTAACCCTAGCTTACGTCTTGTCTGTCGTCTAGCATCTTTGGGCTATTATCATATGTGTTGCATTGGAGTTCTTAATTCACCACTGTTCGTTTTCTATATGAATTGGTTAACGATAGCAATATTAAGAACTACACAACCGGATTATTTATCTATCTAAATTCATAATTTACTATGCTCACCTTGTGAGGAAATATTGAAGATACTCCTTTTTCTGTACTTTCATTATGCACCATGGTATTGTATCGCAGAACAGTAAATATTTATTATGATTTCATGAACTTTTAAGTTTTTTTCTTTGTACACTCATAAACACATTTATTGGAATCACTTCCACTAGTCAACGTTAAAGTTCTCAATATTGAGCTCCAGCTAGAATTATTCGACCACATTAGCTCGATGAGATGGAATTACTATTATGAATAGCTAAGAAGTCATAGTAATTATATTATCAAAGATAATAGTATATACTGAACATTGTGAGTGTATTTCTATACAGGGTGAAACGTTGTTTTTAGGGAATATAGGAACTCTAGATAAAGATAAACAGTGAATTAATCTACTACACTATAACCAGTTCTGGGCCGTGTCATCCAACGTCTCCATCTACTAATACCTGTTGTCTCCAAATAAGTAGTTTGTATCTGCCAACACGGTATGGTTCAACAGTTCATATTTCCAGTAACGCGTACTACATCTTAATTTAATTGTACCCAGATTTCATCAAAGTTCTATTTTAGCTTCCGGTGTCTATCGAGGTAGCGGATGATTAGGAATACGTATCACATGTCGCATACCTCTCAGTCGATAAGGTTTCCTATATATTCAATAAAAATTTGTCGTTTTAAATTATTTGTTACATCTAATGGTTTGGTGAATCAAATGTAAATAAACTGTTTTTATGCTTAACCCCTTTCTCATATTTATCAATGATCTGTCTGTACTAGTGTTTGAGATTCACAAGAAGATTAGGTGTAAACTGAAATCGATTTGCAAATAGAAACTGAACCATTAGTTTGTAAGATGGTTACTTATTTAATGTGGCAGTGATTGTCATTTCCCTGATTGCTGCCTTTACTTGTTTGCTTTGCCTTTTATTTTCACAGATTCTACAACTTATCATTCTTCTCTGCTGCCAACTAGAGCTACTTTGGTTCGTCAGAGTAGGTCTCGTCCAGCACTTAGTCAAGTTTATAATATTAATACGAATGCAGAGAACTATCTGGATCGTAGCCGATTTAGTTACAATATGAATACACCAAGCAATCTTCTAATTACTCATCATTATCCTACTTCATGTTTACCATTCAAAGAAAGCGTGAACAGAAAAAGTAGAAATCTTCAGTCGGATAGAACCATCACAACATCGACAGCTATTGATTTGAATTGTAGTAGTCATATCAATACGACTACGAGACCAAATAATGAGCATGATTCATTGTGTTATGATCGTGATGATGAAGAGAATACTGTTGAAGAGGAAATTTATGATGAAGATTATGAATCCGATGCAGACTTTACGGCTTGTAGTGATGTAGATGGTCAATGTAATAGCACTAGTAGAACAGTTAATGATAATGAAGCATTTTGGCGTCCAAGCCGATCATCAGCTAAGCCAAATTCATTGCCTTCTAGTGCACTGCCATTAAATCTGGACAACAGTGATTCAGCTTTACCCAATTCACCAAGTTCTGAAATTCCTGAAGTACGTTTTCTCATCTTCACCATCACTATGCATATACTTTATTGACCTTTTTGTAAATTTAAACTCCAAATATGTCCGCAATTTTTTATAAGGTGTCTTTAGATTATTGCTTACTTATCATGGTTCGGGATAAACTACTAGCTAAAAATGGCAAATCTATTGATCAGGCTGTGAATCTTCATCGACTAAAGTGGTAGTGACGTGAACTATTCCCACCAACGTCGACAATCAATATTTGCTTGTTTAGTAATAAGTTTAAAGAATGGGTTTGGCAAAACCGTGACAGTGTCCATGGAATTATTAACTGTTTGTCTGCTCCTTGTATGTAGGTCCAGGCTACCTCGTTCATGTCCATGTGCCCATCGCAACCAGTGGTAGGTCACGTTAACCTATATGGCTCAGAATGCAGTAGCATTAACATTTCCCTTAGATGTCGCTTTCCAAAATACTCTCGTATGTAACTTTTGTCCCCTTTCCTATCAGTATAATCATAATGCTTCATCATCCATGTTTTGGTTGCTACGACATTCTCGCGCTCCTTTAGTATTCGTCGTGCTAGTTTCACTTAGTCGTGCTGGCGTGGTACGATAGGGTCTGAATTATTATCAAAACAATATTTAGTTATCAAGCATTTTTTTTAACGCAACACTGCCAAATAATAATACAATATTCCAATCGGCTATTTGAGTGTATCTACTGACAAAAAAACACAATTCAGAAACAAATTTCATCCTGTATGCATATAGTGTTACTGCAGTGTTGGTGCAACTAAAGGCGGAAAATTCGTGACCTATTGAAGCGACACAAAACACTTGTCGGAGTTTACTAATCGTATTATAACTGCTTACTATGAAACAATTTAACTCTCTGCACTCAGTCGAAATCATAAAGTGGAGAATGAAGCACAGTAAATATTTCTCAGTAAGAAAAACATTTTTCCTGATGAAATTGCAATTTCACAGAATCATTATCTCTACTGCCGGTAAATAGAGGAGCCACTGAATCGAAATAATATGAAATTTAATGAGGAAATATTATTTACAAAGAACCCCACATCTCATAGAGAGGAGGTGATATAAAAGCTTCCTCGTTGTAATATGGGACTGCTTACCAGTGAGCACCTACAACCACTCCAAAGACTGCATCCAAAACTAACATAGTTGAACTATGTTGGATGTATGAATGTTGCTTACCCATATCGTTTAGTGATAATCGTGCCACATCATACGTTAACTGCGGCTAAGTATGTAAACCTTTGTATGCCGACTTATAGATTTGAAAATTGAATACTCGCTCCAAGGTCGTGAGATCCGATCGTTGATAAAATCATAAACTAGGACAAAAGAGATTTCTAAGGCTTTTTTATTAACTAGACGCTGTCCGTGAATAGTCCGTGAATGTATATATATATATATATATATATATATATATATATATATATATATATTTGCAATGCGTTTCAAATATAGTTGTGATCTATGGTGACACGGGTTTTGTATTGTTTCTCATAGTGTCTTTTAAAATTTATTTCATTTGTTAATAAAAACAATGTTCAAATTATTGAGAGTGTTAGGAAATGTTAGTTTATTGCCTTGCCATTAACCAATAGAATACAGATTCTTGAAGTCAACTCTTCCTAATTGTACGCAGCGAAGTATTTTCACTGTTAAACCTTATTCTTGTAAACAGTGTGCATAGACTAGTATTAGATTGTTGAAATTAGTCACCAAGATACCCTTAGACTTAAATTCCGTGCTAGTTAATATTGGTCAATCAATTTAAGGATGACTAATTTGCTCAGCAACTCGGTATGTTTTTTGTTTTGTTTGTGAAACATAGTTTTTGAAAGTAGAGCATTTTCATAGATTACTAATAATTGATCATAGATGTCTTCGATTCATTTTTTACGGTATTTCGAAACCAGAGTTTGAGTAATGCTGAGGCTTTTAGGTAGATATTTGGCAAGGTCTTAAAGTAACTTGATATAGTAGTAGATCTTTATCCACTGAACTTGCTGAAACATCCATTATGCATATATAACCGTAACCTATCGCAACTCCACATTATTGACGGTGTATTAGTAGGTAGGAAGAAGGGTATTTTTAACTAAATCAAAACATGACATAAGTTCATTAAATCATCGATTATTGGTCTGAAACGTTTATGTAGGCAAGGACCGCGTGACTAGAGTCCGCGCAATATTCTTAATCAGTTATTGGGGATGTTAGACTATGTATCTCAGTATCAATCTCAGTGGCGCAGATGCATATCAATTCCTCTTTGCCCAATTTTTGTTATTATCACATTCTATTACTTCCACTACTTCGCACTTCATCTTAATCATCCTTTGTGTGTTTTGAAACTAGAGTTCATACATTTTCCTACATTCCAAGTTGTTTGTGACTGTATAATTCATTTCTTGCCTCTACATTATCCCAATATTCTTCTCTCTAAAAAATCAACCTATTATCGAATTCATTAAATTTATGTAAGTTAACTAGATTTTGTTTTTTCCACATTATTTGATGGAAAATACCTGTTAGAATTGAAAGTGATTATTATCTTAAAGATTAACGTTAATCTGAGTACACTAACTTGATGAATTTTTAGAATCTTTTCAAGGGATTTTAAATGCAATATATTTAAGTAATTTTCAAAATCCATTACTTTGTTTCATCTGTATCATGTAAATTCATATTAATTTTTCACACCAGCCATTGATGTTTTAATTTTTACTGATTCAGGTTCAGTGTTGATTTTACTACTTGCATTGCTATTTATTAAGCATTGTAAATAGATTGATTAAAGTGATTATTTATTTAACTGTTCATGAATCAAGCTAGTTTTTCTTTTATATCTACTTGTTATATACATCCCTTTCACATCATACTTCCATCTTGCAAATTAATTGATCAAAAGACAAATCAGTTGATAAGATTGTTGATCTTTACTGTTCGAGGTGGTTGGGACATGTATTCTGTATACTCATCCACAGTTTACCTTTATGTTTAGTGATCACCTGCGTGTGAGTAGGAGGGAGGTTACGGGAGGTTGAACTTAAACGTGGTGTGAGTCATATTGGTTGGATCAGACTGCCTGGTTTGGTTCCGCTTTTAATTCATAATCACCTATTAAAGAGTATGGGTAACACCACTTAGCTTCGTTTACAATAACACAGGTCTATTCACTCTCTAATTGTTCTCAAATCCTGAGCTTTCTAATGTTTATGTAGGTTTCTTTCCACTTATTAATGTTTTTTTTTTACCGCGGATCACATTTTCTATGTTTTCTACCACCCCTGACTTTACTACTACATCTATTTTAGTGTGTTGTTGTGTTGTGACACTTAGACCCATACACATGTTTCTGGTTCCACGTTATACATGACTGATGGACAATTTTCACAGAATTTTGGTTTTAAATCCATTAAAATTTCTCTAAAAGATATCCGAATTTTCCGTGTTTAGTATTTTCCACTCTTTTTATGTTTGCTAGGTATCAAGTATACGTAGTGCTGCATCTCATAGACGTGCAATGCGATTATTTGAAGAAGCCGAAAAGCGTAGACAAAGTGAAGGTTATAATAATAATAATAATTTACAGATATTGTCCACTTCATCAACTCCTGTATCGTCTGTAAGAATTACAAAAGTTCACAATACAGGATTATCAAATAACAATACTACAACTTCAGCAATTAGATCTAATTCTGATATTGATATTACAACTGTGACTTCATCATCTGGTCCTGTGTTAACACCAGCTGTTATTTCGGCAATGTCATCACAACGTTTGATTCCTGGAAAATGTTCAGCCAAAAGGTTTGTATTACTATAGTTTATGTTATGAGCATTTTTTATTTCAGTTTCAAATACTTCTAGTTTAAACAATTTTTTAATAAATCCAAAACGATAAATGTTCATTTCGTAGGATAGACAATGTATCAATGAAGCCCTTCTTTATTACTAGAAATAATCTTTATTACTTTGCATCTATTAACGTGTGAGTCATTTAGGGGTAATTACAAGCTATGACCTCCAAACTGAAAGGTGGTAGCTTAGTTTTTAAGTTATTTGACTTTTATCCACTAAGTTATATGTTTGAACCTCATCACATCTACTTTGGTTAAGGCAGCCAGATTTTATCATCAGCGCTCTAAGCCTAGGTTGTGGCTTGTAGTTACGTTTACAAATCTAAACCGAGCGAAGTGAATTGATATTCTCTACTACTACTTTTTGCACAAGGCTTTCCATGTTATATAATTTGAACTGTAAGAGGTTTTTCTAATGTTTTATAAATCTAATAATTTTTTTCTGTTCCAAATACGCAACGTTTCGCTGTTACATGGGAGGCTTAAGTCTTTATGTCAGCACGTTGTTGCGTATGTCTCAGAAGAGATGTTGACTTTCATTTGCTCACAGCTTTACTAAAATAACCTGAGTGAAATGATCCAATGTCTTAATTTAGCTTGATATGCTGTGGATGTTTATAATGATTATTCACTGACTGGTGACTAATCTCATACTTATTTACTCCAGCATAGAGCTAGTCGATGAAGTTATTGTTTTGCTATATTAAGACAGAATGATGAAACCAGTATGACTGTAGTTGCTACTTAGTTATCAGTCCTACAGATCAGTCTCCGGCTAAACAGCACAATAATAGCTTTTCAGATTGTAAGGCTGTGTTAGAGTCCATTCTTTTAATAATACGGGTTGGTGTTGCCGACAAGTATTAACGAATACAAAACTTAGGCGAAATGAGAATAGTTGAATCGGGATTCAAACTTTCTGGTGTAGTATTGCCAGTTCATGCATAGAGTTTATGGTTTAAAACGGAATATACTCATTATTGCATTAACTCAGGTCAATTTATTCCTCCCTCCCACGTCGATGACAAATACGTTGATATTTACATCGCCATAATATAAGTGTTTAGTTTATGTTAACTTGTATGACAGTTTACTTGTAGGTTAGTAGTATACTACTTATTCTTGATGTGATGTATCATATAACTACGTAAAGGAACTTATTTGAAAAAACGAAAGTATTAGAAAAATGATCAATTTTTAACTGGAAAGGGAACACACCTGTTTTGTTCAAAGTCGTTTTCTTTAAAATAGTGAAATTGTTGTTTTCAAAATTCATTCAGTGAATTTAGCGGCTCACTCGTTTTCTAATTATCTGCTCCCCTTTGTGGCCCTACACTATTTATCGACATTTCGTAACTTTTCATTTCGTACAATATTTGATCTAATATGTGATTAATTACCCTTTACGTCTTATAGAATGACGTAGATATTGTAAACCTTAATTTGTCCTTATATTTAATTTGCTTAGAGAAGTTGCCTATTTTAACCCGGTAGTTAATTTTGATCATCTTCCATTACTCGTTCGATCATTTAGGATCTCTTGGGTAAGATTTTCTTTATTTGGAAGCTCCATAATTGAAAGTATTTTGTCGTTACCTTAACTGTACGTAATAATTATAGTGCCGCACATGTATTTAGAACCTAAATAATACATAATAATAGGTACATTTATTCTTGATATTTTTAGTTCCGGATTTATTTAAATAAATGTCGAATTTTACATTTTCACTTTACTTTTTTACACGTGACCAATATCTGGCCTTGTCGCCGTCAGACAATCAAATTTGTAGACTTAATTTTTCGAGAAAATATGGATAGTGAACAAAGCAATGATATTGTAGGAAGATTAAGATACTAGGCTGTGTAGTGTAAAGGATTCGAACGTTTAGCTTTCACAGAATGTACTCAATTAAAAATGGAGTTTACGACAAATAAGGTCACATAGGATTGTAAGATGAACAGGGTAAGATAAGTAAAATGCTTCCTCTCAAGACTCCAGAGTGAGATGGACGCTGTCAAGTGTAAAATCAACAACGATTCGTAGCGCCACGATTTGGCTTATACGCGATTGATCTTTACGGAATGCAGCCTGTTGATCTCGACGTTGGGCGTATGTTAGACCTTGCATTCGGTACGATAGCACTATTGAGAACTTTTCCTGGTACTGATAGTAGCGTGATGCTTCTGCAGTTTCCACACTTGCTGTGGTCTCCTTTCTTTGTTATCTTGATGTGGTATCTTTTCTTCCTGTCTGTTGGTTCATTCTGACTATAGTCTATTTTAATTATTATGATTCATTTATGCTATAATACAATGTTTCCTTGGTTGTTTTTCACTTTTTTCTGCGAAAATCGTGTATAAGTAACACTATTACATCATTCCAATTATATAGTGTATGACTTACTGCTAAAATCTTTTTGTTTTATTGTCTCAAATTATATTTATTGTGACCAAGTGGTGTGTATATGGGGTATTCGTAGCTGATTTTAGGTAGGTATTTCTGCAAGTGATTCCAACACTGTTGGTCACTTTAGTTTCCTCAGTTCAATTTTCTCTTCGGATCCATTCCTAACTTTGCAGCTAAGTCTTGCCGTAATCCACCATCTATGTTATATTTTTCTTTTAACGGTTCTTCATCCCTTTCTTTGTCTTGCATCGTAACATTTATTTGGAATGTTTTTATTTATATCCCAAGTTATACGTTCTAAGTCAGATCAGATGTAGACTTCTTTGATTTTCATGGGTCGAATGTTATATCCTTGTGCCGTAAATCCATTGGATCAAATATAGTATTATATTTTAATCGACAGTTTCCGTCTTCCATCGGTGACTACCTTGATAACATTTAATTAACATCTTTTCACCTTCCTTTTAGCCGCAGGTAAATACACTTTGCTTTGTGTTATCTATCTGTTCGAGTGCCAGTTTTAGAGGTCATTCTAACCTTTCACTAACCACTTTCTACCTATCTCAGCCGAGTTATGAACAACTCGTTAAAATGTCAGAGAGGTGTCTGTCATCTGATTCTGTATTCTATCTCTTTAAATGCATTACTGAATTTTTGTGCTAGTCAGTTGGATTGTAAGTTTTACGACGGAGATAAGTAATTTCATCCCCGTCGCTACTGATAAATCTTGTCCTTGATCTTACTCTGCTGCGAGTTTTTCTGCGTACTAGTTTTTTTCAAACTGTAATCCAGTAAGCCTCTTAGGTTGCGAATCAATATACAAGAGAGAGAGGAGAATTTTTTCCAATAAGCATCATATGTTTAGAAAAAAACCGTATGTATTTATAGTTCCTGGTTGACCAGAAATAATTTTCATCCATCCTCTCCGAGAACAAGAAGTTGCTCAGTTGTCTGATGAGGAGATGCTGTGTCAAAACTCCTAAGAATTCTGCTGAGTGGTGATCAGATAAATTGTTTTCAGATCATAGTCGAATAATTATCCAGTGTTTTTTCTTTGAAAAAGCCTTAGTTGAGTAGTGTTTGTGTATGGATATAATTCTTCATTATATTTTGTACATTCTTTCTTTGATCTTTTTAACTCTTTTGATCAATTTCTTTTTAAATTAATTAATTAACTGTTAATTATAAAAGTTTCCGTTAAATATAAGTTTTCTATCTACGTTATCCTTGTTGCTATTATTGTGATATACTTATTTTCTTTTTTACTCTATTTTCTCTCAAGAACAGTTTCATGTAAGGTGGTGTTTTTTGAAAATAAACTTTTTGTGGTGTCGGTGTCGGTTTGCTATTTACATGTTTCCTTGATTATTTATAGGTTTTTCTCTGTTCAGTTAAACTTATTAGGTTGCTATGACGCCAAACACTTATATTTACGCACAAGTTATTTAGGTATTCAGTGTCGATATGTTCGTCGGTTGTCGAGATATAAACAGTTAAGTATCTATTGTCATGACTTTTCTCAGTATTTAGCTTTGTATTAGAAGAAATTTTAATATATGACAGTTTATTAATTTCATCTGTATTCCGGATTTGCTTCCAATAATAAAGGAATTAATCCACTTTTTTGGGGCGATTTTCTTTGATTTTTTGGCGATTGTTTATACCTACTTTTGTATTATGTAATACTTTGTTGTTATATAATAGCCGTACACATTTTATATACTTATTCTGTAATTAACGTGAATACGAAACATTTGCATACGATATTTTTTTTTAAAAAACTGAAGTGGCTGTTCAGCAGCTGTAGAGTTGGACTTTCATCCACGAAATTACAGGTTCGAACCTCTTCTTCAAATACTTCAGTTATGCCGATCTAATCGTGCTATTAGTTCTAACTTTTGGAGTCCAGCCTGTAGCTAAGTTCATAATTTCGTTAAATGAGATGTTAGAAAATTATTTTCTGATGTCTAAGAAGTCGAAACTGGGTGGTTACTAATCCTTTAATTAGTCTTATTTTTCGATCATTTTTTCACTTCGTAATCATGATCTCTCATTTGTGCCTACAAAATTGCAGTTATGAATTATTTGGTGTTATTTTGTCAGTCATAAGTAGCGTACATCCTGATATACCTTTCTATCAATCTAGGTTTCACCATAACAGCATATTAAAATGAATTCCAAATTAGCAGGAGTTAGAAATGTTTTAAAATTGTATTAATTATTGGAAAGAAGTGTTTCATGATAGTTTATGTCTCGTGATCTAAACAAAAACGAATAGTGTATGCGTCTGCATCTAAAACACTCCAGCTAAACTCTTAAACCATTAGCTAGTAAAGTTGCTTGAACTTCCATCTATGTAGTTTGCACCAATCAACATGGACTGATTTATGTTTTGGTTTGGCTGCTTCTATCTTTCAACTTACACCTACTCTATTAAACTTTGCACTTTAATGTAGGCTGTGGTAACCTAACTTCCAACCACTTTAGTTGGTGAAGATCTACATTCCTATTAACTGACTTACCATCTTTCCATAATACTAATCTTATCACTTAGTGGTTCTCATAAATAAGATCAAGATTACAAAGATGGCAACAGAGGCTGACCAGTTTCAGTCCATTACAAATCAACGGGAAAATACAAGCTTATCCTAATTATATGTATATGCCCGTTGCACAAGTGTGACTGTCGGGACACAGTAGCCTAGTGGTGAACGCGGTGGCGTTTGACACGAAGCGGACTGAGTTTGAATCCCAGTGTGAACATCAACATTGGGATGCAGGTACATCCAGCCGATGAGTCCCAAATAGAACAAAACGCGCGTCCTGGATTCTGCTTGCCAGTCACAATCCAACTTCAATACATTACAAAGATAAGGCTTATCAAATCTAGTAATTTACCAAGGTCCTCTTCTGTTAATCGTCACATTTTACATCTATATAGTAAAATAGAGTGATTTCTTGGATTGTATTGTCGTCTTTTAGTTGGTAGACTTACGTCTTGTCTACACCATAAGTGATGTAATTCATTGAAGTTATGTCAGTTTGCAAAGATTTTGTTAGACATAAATCTATGAAATCTGATGAAACTTCTAGGTGAAGTGATCTATAAGTTTAATTACTTTATTACCTATCACTTTTGACGCTCACAACGATTTGCATTCTAAAGAAATGGGAGAGGGGGCAATCATAGCTATTGTGCAATTATCTATGATAGTTTTACTAAAGTTTGTGTGATCACCTTAGTTTACGTGTGGAGGATCCATAATTAAAAAATAATTTTTTTTAATGCTATTAGACTACTATTTAACTTAGAATAAAATGACATTTACAGTACTAATGAATGATTTTCGTATCATTAGTTTCTTCTGTTACTATTAAATACATTTTGCAAACATATAATATGAGATTGTATTTTCAACCTTACTACTATTCAATTGGTCACTTTTCTATTTTATTGAAAATAGATTTTATTTATTCACTGTACTTAACATCTTCCTGTTTTCAGGATATATTTATCAATATGTTTTGTAGGTTTTCTGTTTATATATTCATACTGTTGATAAATATTCACCTAATTTTTGTATACTATTCTATTGTTCATTAAATTCTGTGTTATTCTATTGTTTAATTTAGTTAAAATACCGATTAGGTTATACCCTCTAATAATGACCTTGAAATTCGCTGTTTCCTTGAAAGTACTTTGATGCAAACCTTTCTGTGTTTTTTCTGAAAACTACATAAATCCATAGAGATGAATGTTACTTTTATCTATCTCATATTTGCTCCAATCTGCCCATCACATTTTGTTCTAATACAATATGATGGATAACCTTGATCCGAAGGTTATTTTTTCCTTACAACTCACTGGTTGGTTACGTCTATTGTTTTTACTATAAAGTTTCATGTTGATTGGTGGTTGAATTTTTTCCATTATTTAGTAGAACAATAATAATCATGAAAAAAGTTTCCCTGTTGTGTTGTTGATCATGAATTCTTTTCTTTTTATACTGGATCTATTTTATCGTTTGCATTTATTTGATTTAATAATTTAGAAATACGAATATATCTTCTGAATCACTGAATGATACTGATCATTGCTTACCTAGTAGTACTGACGATAATTCCCCGGAAACACCTACGAATTGTACATCCGATAATAAAAAGCATTTGCCATTACAATCACATCAACAACAGCATCATTTAACAAAACACTCAAAAACTGTATCAACTGTCTCAACAAAATATAACCCGTATGTTGGTGCATCATTTCGAGAGAATCGTGAGTATACTGGTTTAGTTATTGGACGAGCTGCTGGCACCCCATCTGTTATTGCATCTTCTGATATGCATCAACATTATCAAAGTATTGAAAGAAGACCGTTGAAAGGTAAGTTATCGACATTGTTAATTCGCTGTGATATATTCTTTCGAAGTTTGCGTCTTCTTAAGATTAAAGAATATTTAGTATTACAGATATTATTCCAGATTTTCTCATCTTGTTCCATTCTAAACTGATACTTAATTTGTTGCAAGTAGTGGTAATTATCGTTATTTTCCCAGTTATAATTATGTTAATAGTATGTCTATATAACAATTCCTTTTTTAAATAAGAACATTTCATACTAGGCGTGTTAACATTTGAACCTGAACTTGAGGACAGATTTAGAAAGCTTATTTTGATGTTGCCATGTGATACCTCTAACCGTAGGACAATCTTGAAGCCTACAGCTGAGTAAACAAACTTGTGATTATTGATTTATTTGAATGCTTTTCGTTATGATATGGCTTTCGTTTTGATATTATGAAGAAGATTTATTACACAGGTTGCTCTGTAAGCTTGGTGATTTAATTATAAAGCGTTCACTATCGTTCTGAACAACATCATTTGTGCTTACTTTAGGTTAAAGTGTACATTTTAATCATTCCATGAGTATTAAATCAGTCTTTTTTGACGATCTTGTTTTCGACTGGTTGTCTACACGAAACTCATCTTCATTCGTCGTTCTGTATCTACGTACTTTGTTCAATTTACTCTTGATTATGCGATTTATTGACCACTTGACTGTTTGATTCGTTGACGATGAGTATGTTGATTAATAATGGTTTTTCAAGTAAGGAAAATGGATTTTGGAAGCCTTATGTTTTCTAAGTTGGTCAATATAACCATGAAACTTCTCTTGTCATCATAAGCAATGTCATCTGAACATTACTCAAAAAGAATTTTGCCGTTTTATTGGATGTTATGAATATGCTTTTACACATAAAATAAATAACTTTTTATTTTTGAAAAAGTAAACTTCTGTATTAGCTATATTTTGTAAATGGTACCTTTCAATTCTCTGTAATTCTCCATTTTAAACACATTAGCAACAGTATCGATTGGTCTGTTATTCAACTCAACGTTCTTGAAAACTAAATTAGTTTAAACTAAACTTCATACTACTATGAAGCGATGGAATACCGATTTACATAATGTCTGTTCCATTTACTGTATATTGTCACTAATTATTGAATTAATTCAGACTAAATCAATATTCATTCTACTTTTTATCCCTTTATATACACATATATTCATTTGCCATGTCGTGATTTAGAGGCCCAGTTACATCCAACCACTTCTTAACACATTCCTAGAAGGTCAGTTTGATTAGCATTATGTGAATGATAGATGTGATTTAATTCCAAGTGTGTGAATAGAATAAACTAGTGTCCATTACTCGTTAACAAAATTAGAAAGTTTAAGTTGTTAATGAATACTTCATGACCTTTTTATGAGTAATATCAAAGTGTGTACTGCACTTGTTCTAAAGCATAACAATTCTGGCCCATGTGTGCATCGGTCAAAGTTGCCATACCCCAGCAGCACAGCAACATTAACATCAAATTGGTAGAGGTAGTAGTTACTTTAATAATAATAATAATAATAATAATAATAATAATAATAAAATATACAAAATATGGTTCAGAGAGAAAGAATTATTTCGTGATAAAGGGGTATGAAATAGATTAAAGGAGAGGATAAACAGTACACACACCTCTACCACTGTGACCTATTTTGTGCGATACCACTCAAATTTTCCAATCATTCGTTTCGGCGTTCGTACTGGTCCGAACCAGATGGTCGCCTAGATCTACCGACATGACTCAGACCAACAGTCAGTGACTTCATGGAGTGATGCCATGTTTTAGTTTCGCCCCCTAGCTTTCTTCCATCCTACTCTAATATCAGTCATCCTTGCACGTTGCGCTAATCAGTGGTTGTGCATTTGTAATACGTATCCCATCCATATCAACCGATATAGATTTACGACCTAATCGACTTATTGACCATCCCCTAATAAATGGCGTCTGATCTCATTGTTACACACTTGATGAGCGATGTTTTTTGAAGACATCGATGACCAAATACTAGTAACATGCGAATGTCGTTTATTATTAATGACCACGTTTTACATCTATACAGTTAGACAGAGCAGACTATTGCTCAGTATACTTGTTCTTTGATTGATAAACGGATATGCCGCCTATACCCTACGTAATATAGGTTAGTAAAAACCAGACGAGGTTTTTGAATCCTCGTAATGATCTTATCAGACACCAACACAGGGGTGCTCAAACTTCCAAGATAAATGGACTGGTGGGCGCTCTTTAGTACTTAACTCCCTATCTTTAGTTTAGGTGTTGACGAAGACCAGTCCTAAAGCAACAGTTTGCTTTTAGAGGTGGAGAAATGCATCACAAACATGCTTGCATTGTTGTTCACTGCTATTAAAAGACTTTGCACTTTATCAGTGTTTTCACCAAAAGGATCATATCATCTTCTTATTCTATGTCAATAAGTGGATTTCCTGGCAGGAGACCAATTTTCAAAAATTCAGACTATGATTTCCAGCAGTAATTCTATTATTGAATGAAACGAAAGTAGGGTCGGTGGGAAATCTTGACGAATATGGCTTACAAGTTAACCATACTTTCTAACACACCTAATAATGTTCGAGTAAAGAGCCTTCACATGGTTTATGTACTTCTTGAGTACACCTTTCAATGATAGACACATTCGTAGAACTTCTCAGTCTACGAAGTCAAATGCCGTTTATAAATCAAGAAAAACCATTGTTGTTTGATGCCAAAAAGTAAGTCTATGTTTAAAAACTTAATGAGCAGTGAATATTTGGTCGATACGACTACGGCTAGGTTTGAAACTAGATTGATTTTCTCACATGCACAGTCCACGAGTTGTAGTCAAGCAGTTGATTATTACTAAAGCCAGTATTTTAGACACTATATTAATCAAGTTAATTCCTCTGTGGTTATCACAGGACGACTTTGGTCCTTTATTATATACTGGAACGATTAACCATCGGCATTACTCAGAACTATGTCTAGCTCCCAAACTTTGGCGAAGGTATCTCTTAGTCTAATTGCTAAAGTTGGACCACCATACTTAATCCATCTAGACCCACTGTTTTCCCCCACTTCAGATTAGCTATGGCTCTTGTAACTTTGACAAGAGTCTGGGGCGGAGCTTATATTACATGCAATACTCTTTACTGAGTCTCTCAACGAGATACTAAACTATTTGATTGCAGAGATCATCAAATCGCTTATTTTACCGATATTTTTATTTTTCAACACCTTATGTACGAACGAATAGATGATCTTCACATAGCGCATTTACCACAATAACGTTTACTTAGAATATAATGATCTTTAGTTTAAATTCAGTCAATCCGTGATCTGATACCATCATTATGGAAAGTCATTGGTTTGTTGAAAACTGTTTTATTGTGTACTTAGTAAATTTTTCAAATCATTTGTTCACAATAGAATTGCGAGTTCTTTCGGCAACTAGTCGTTGTGCTTTTTTAATCTTTGTTATGTACATTTAAGTAACATTCATTCTATTAATGAGTTATTCTTTATCTGGTTGTTGGTATATGAAACCGAATTTCGATCAGTCTTTATTAACATACAGGTGTCGCTGTATGTATGTATGTACAATCAACATAGAACCTGGCACATGTGTGTATCGGTTCAAGTTGCCATACCACCATGGCACCGCAAGATTAACACCACCACCATTAGTAGAAGTTACTTTAATAAAATAAAATAATAATAGTAACAAAGAGTGTGAACATATAGAATATGATTCAGGAAGCGTAGAAAGAAAGTTATGGAATAATTTGAAGCTCATGATTTAAGAGAGGACAATGAGTGGATACATCTGCGCCATTGTGACCGATTCTGGGCCATGTCACTCAGTGTTTCTAGCCACTGGTTACAATAATCGCGAAGACCCCATCCAGGTAGTCTGCAGCTACCGACACGACTTAAACCAGCAGTAAGTGACTTCGTGGACTGATGCCATGTTTTAGTTTGGCCACCTCTTACTCTCTTCCATCCTATTCGTATATCAGCCAACATTGCGCGTCGAGGAAGACGGTGGTTGGGCATACTCAACACATGTCCCAACCACCTCAGTCGATGAAGATTCACAACCTCATCGACTGATTTACCATATTTACCTAACACCCGTCGTCTAACCTCGTTATTACTTACTCGGTGATCCCAGCTAACGCGAGCGATGTTTCGTAGACATCGATGGTCAAAACTAATAACCTTCGAGTGTCATCTACCCTTAATGGCCACGTCTCACACCCATTCAGTAAGACAGAGCGAACTGTTGCGCATTACACTCCCTTTTGTTGAGAGACGAATATCTCGTCTACGCTATAGGTGACGTAAGTTGGCAAAAGCCAAACGAGCTTTTTGAATTCGTACTGATATTTCGTCAGAGACCAAGCCATTAGGGCTAATCAGACTTCCAAGATAAGTGAAGTGGTCGACGTGCTCAACTACTTCACTCCCTATCTTTAGTTCAGGGGTTGACGAAAACCAGTGCTGGAGTAATAGTTTGCATTTAGAGGGGAGAAACGCAATTCGGAAATGCTTGCATTCGAGCTTATTGCTGTTAAGAGCTTCTGCATCGTATCAGCGTCTTCGCCAGACAGGACTATATCGTCAGCATATTCTAAGTCAATAAGTGGATCTCCTGGTAGGAGATCAATTCCTGAAAAGTCATACGATGAAAGTGTAATTTCTAACAGTATGTCAACTATGAAATTAAACAAAAATGGGTGAAAGTGGGCAGCCTTGACGGACACCACTTGAGTTTACGATTTCAGATGACAGTTCGCCATATGCTCTGACACGACTAATAGTGTTTGAGTAAAGAGCCTTAACAAGTTGTATGTACTTTTGTGGCACGCCTTTCAATGAAAGACACTGCCATAGAACTTCACGGTCTACAGAGTCAAATGCTGCTTTCAAGTTAAGGAAAACCACTATTGTCAGTCGCCGAAGTGTATACCTGTGTTCTAAAATCTGACGAATGGTGAATATCTGATATATACAACCGCGACCAGGTCTGAAAACGGCCTGATTTTTTCGTATTTGTAAATCACGAGTTGCAGTTAAACGTCTGATAATTATAGAAGCTAGTATTTTAGACACTATATTAGTCAAACTAATTTCTCTATGGTTATTGCGGGACGATTTTGACCCTTTCTTATATACTGGGACGATTAACGATCGACACCATTCAGACGGAATTGCGTCAAGTTCCCAAACCTTAGTCAAAATATCAGTCAGCCTGGTCGTCAATGTGGGACCACCATCCTTAAAGACCTCTGCGGATAATCCGTCTGGACCCGCTGCTTTGCCTCGCCTTAGATTGGCTATAGCTTTTTTGACTTCGACAAGAGTCGGGGGACCTAAGTCGACTTTCCATTCTGGCTGTCTCAAAATAGTGGGAAGTTTTAGAGTAGCTGAAGGCCAACTAAACTGTTCCTTGAAGTGTTCAGCCCATCGTTCTAAACGTCTAGACTGAGAGCTAGTAAGCGTTCCATCTTTTTCGTAAATCGTCTCACTAACGCTGGATTTTTGAACCCCGGTTTCTTTTATCAACTTGAAAAGTTGTCTAGTGTTACCTACCACCGCTGCCTTTTCTATTTCCTTTGCTTTCGTTACCCATTACTGTTCACGGTCGTTTCGCAGATTTTTCACGGGTGTCGCTAGTATATTGTTTTGTTATAACCGTCTTGCAGTAGATGGATTATGGCTTATAGCAGGATTCACGGGTTGCGCTTCATCTTATATGGTGATCGTCAATCGAAAGTACCATTCACATTTCGTTTTTAATTTTCACACTAGGACTCAAGCCTAATACTTTTCGTTTCTGTTATTAACCCGCTGTCCACTAATTTATTGAGTATGATTAGCGACTAATTTGTTCAACGGGTATTGCAGTAAACGCGTGTCCTTGATTCTACTCTGTGTGAATATATATATATATATATATGGTTTATCTAAACGGAGACATTACTAATCTTTGACATCTTTACTTTGAAACTCACAATATGCTTAAGCAGTATGAACAACAGATTTGATGTTCCACATTGTAAACAAATGCTTTATTATACAAAGCAAAATTAACCTCACTGGTAGAACAAGTTAAGTGAAGAACATTCTTGAATAATAATAAAGTATTTTTTGTCTAAAGGTATCATCATTTGTTATGTGGAATTATATTATTTTATTCGAGCAATGTTGCTATGTATATCAGCTGTCATGGTTCTTTGCTGTACTCCTTAGTGAATTGCGATCACTATTTTCCGTCTTAAAACGCGATATGGTGTAACTTAAGAATATAACATGCTTGTTTGTAGATCCTCTGTTCATCATTTAAATAAATGTCCGTATTTACTTGAGAATTACCATATATCGTCTTTGTCAATTTACTTGTACTTCTCAGGTCAACACAATATTCAGTCAAGTATAGTTAATACTGGGAATCCATTAAATCACCCAACGTCTGCAGACTTATCTACGTCACCAGCCTCATCGGCGTATACAACCAATAATATTACTACGACTGCATCAACAACAGCGGCTGCAGCAGTACCATTATCTACTAATTTCAATGTTGTTGGTCGAGGTAATTTGCGTATATATATTTTTAAACTAGAAGTTTGGTTATCGTAATATTTTATAAACTATTTTAATTCAATAGTTATGATACATTACTGTGTTGGTAAATGTGTTCATTGGAGGTATATATTCTTTACCTTGTCAAACCTTCGTTAACTCAGTTAGTTCGCTAAGTGTGTATTCGTATACTTTGCTTTGAGTTACACTTCAGGAACAGATCTTATTGATATCTGGTTGTCTTAACGTAATTATGTGGAGTTCGATTCGAATATTCGACTGAGTGTATGACAGTTGGACTTTTTAATCACTGAACTCGATTGTCACCATTCAACACCAGATGTGTAGGAATGTACATACTGTCGAAGACTGTTAACATTAAAAGATCAGTAGCAACATATTTGTTGCGTTATGAAATTGTTTCGTTTTTTTCCTCTTTACGTCTACTAATCAGGTGACGGTTATCCTCAACGTTTTCAGTGTTAACTAATTGGGTAGTATCCATCATTTTCTGTCATTTGTCCTCTTATATAATAGAAGAGGGCTGCAGCTTAGTACATTATTCTCATTAGTAACTTAATTTCTGACATCTGAAGTTGTCACGTCCTCCATATATGAATAAATATTTTCATAGAAATTGGGCACCGACTTTTACACTTCCTCTTAATGTACTAATGCAAGAGAGCTTTAGTTACTATATGTGAATGTTCAGTATTTGACATCGGTTTACGTTTGTCGCGCTAGTAAGTTAATCCTGAAGTTATTAAGTGCTTACAATAATGTTTACGTTTTGCCATATTCATTTTTCGAGATCTATTTAGACAGTAAGATAATAGTTATGGGTTCTCTAATTTTACCGATTATAACAGATTTATTTATGCATTCATTAGAGACTAAACATTTATGTAGAAACTGGACAGAATTGGTTTTCTAGGTGGCAAAATATTTCGTTGTATACTAAGAACGATTAACAACTGAAACTATATATTTATGGGCGAATTTGAACAGTTCAAATAGAATAGATAGAATGGAGTCCGCCACGCCGTGGCAAATGCTCTTTAATATCCATCCCTTTTACAATACCGATGGAGCAAACAACAAAAAGAGATGTTATTTAGTCGATTATTATACTGGACTTATCTGCAGTTACTTAATATAACATTTTAAAACATTATCTAGCTAGTGTCAGTTATCATACATGTCAACATACTTAATTAATTCAAATTGCTTAGTAAGCTTTCTAGCGTTAGCCGTAGGTTTCATGTTTTTATTGTATATCAATAAAAAACAAATATACACAAACAAACTTATACACGTCACATTTTGAACGCATTTTCACTTCAAGTAGGCTTTATGTCGCTATACAAAATTCATCGACCTGTCGTGATTGTACAAGTGCATTATGTATGTGTGCTAACCATTCAACTCAGAAAGAGCAATCAAACTAATTTTTCACTTGGGATGTGATTTTGTACATCCAATATAAGTTGCATAATAATCAACGGGTAATAAAAGTAGAAAATAATGCAGAAAAGAGGTACGAAAGATGACATTCTACTTGACAAAGAAAATGTTGGAAGAACGATGATGTGTCGAAAATGATTAACACATCTTACTATACTGCGTAAAGTGGAGAATTGTTCTTTTTTCCTGTATATGTTGTTTTAATTTTTATTATTCTTTGACTATTATGTAACTATAGTTAATAATTGAATACAACAAGCACAGCAATTTACTTAGAGTAATATGAATTCGTTTTTATTTTGTTGACTTTCATTATGGTCACTATAGTCGTAATTTTAACTGAATTGTAACACTTATAATAATTATAGACATTCATATTGGAAACCAGGACGCTAAAAGTACATGAAAAGTCATCTTGTCGTGGACATTTAATAATTGAAAGTTGGTGTGAGTTTGATTATTAGAGTTCGAAAATCGATAAGTCCTAGGGCGTAGTAACCATAGAAGGATAGCAAGGTTCGCGTAAGTTTCAGATTATTGTGAACGAAAATTAAGAATGAATTGTAGGATAATTATAAGGTGGATGAAATGAAATTATTCATTCAAGTATAGTCTATAATAAGTTGAATAGTAATAACTGATAAAGATTCATATTATTTTGTGTTAACTGTTGTTCTTGCTATATCAAGAGAACTAATCGGATGATATTTCTGATACCTGAAAGTATCTCTACTAATTTTTAAGTTACTATCACTTATTTCTCACTCATTTCATGCATTCTTTATATTGTTCAGGTAGACATTTGTTTCTCTATAATCTATTTACTCTTTATTGTATTCGTTTTACTATTCATGTACTTTTTTATAACACTTGTAAACACTTTCGATCACTTTTTCATGTTAATGCAATATCTAAGTTATTTTAGACGATTATTTATTAAATTAACCATAGAAACAATTGTTTTCACCTTTTGTAAATGAAATCGAGATGAAAATCTTGCCTGAATTTTCACTATTATTTTCAAAATAATATTTTGTTGATCTGAGTTGCTACGAGATCTGATTGCTCTGAGTTCGATCCTTCATGGGGTCGTGAGTTGGGCTGTTAACGACCTGCCTGCTTAAACGATATATTTGTCTCGTACTCCTTGGTATTTAGCGGTCTCTAACCGAGATCAATACAAATAACAATATAAATCCTTTAAATTTGTCTTTCAGTGGTTTGTTTTATTCGTTATTCATGTTTTCCCACACATCAGTCATCGAACATAATAAATTTGGATGGGAATGAAATTCTTTATTAAGATAAGAGATTACCTGATAAATAGACTTTTCTTCTCATAGTTTTAAATTTTCAGACAACCTAGTTAAATTATTCAATAAAACTAAATAATTTAAATAAAGCTTATGATTGAATGATGTTGGTTTTCAATTACATCTTTATAGTTCACCCTAATGGTACATTTATACTTTTTGTTTTTTTTATGTACTTAACATTAAACCACTCAAGTTAAGAAGGGATATAATATTGGTGAAATAACTGATAACAGTAAATAAAACCTAACAGGATGATATTAGATGTATTAGATATTTTTCGTGTAATATAAACAACACCTACTTGATCCATGTAATTCTACCTACACTGAAGTTTTAGGCAAAATGACATTTCCTTACTATTCAGTGATCAGCTAATATATGTCAACCCTAAAGGTGATCAGGTTAGAATTAGAATGGCTCAGCAGTAAAAGTGGCAAACTATGAACCTGGGTGGCCTCGGTTCTACTTCCACTGGAAGCATCAATTACCTTATGATGAGCTACTTTTGCACCTTGAATTGACAGCAGTTTTAAGGAATTACCTCTAATGAGAGTAGACCACTACTAGTCTTTCAGATTAACTATTTTATTGCATATTGAAAATAACTGATACAGATGCATGTTTCAAATTCACTTAGTGCGAATTTCTTTTTGTTTACCACTTTTCCCCTTGTGTGTATTCTGATTAAATGATGTTTGAGTAGACGGCTTCTTTATAAGACTTTTTTCTCAGAGTATACACTGAATATCTGTAACACTGACGAACTTATGACATAAATATGTAAAATGTTCTTATTGAATACGTCAGTAACACTGCATGGTTACGCAATTGAAAAATGAACAGTATGTGTTTGTTGATTCTAGCCTCAATATGAATGTTGTTGAAATGTGATTCGTAGCAACATGACAGGTTTAGGGATCAGTTTAGCCGTGAAATACTTTGTTGATAATGCAAACTTGATGTGAAAAGAATGTTCCTTGTTTATCAGACCAGCGAAAGCGTCCTGCTTCTCCATAACATTTTGACGGGTATGTAGTGTGTAGTTTCTTTTTAGAGTATGAGTTTTTGAATCTGTCATTAGTAATTGATGTATTGTTAGTTTCTTTACGGTACTAGCATACTTCGCCGATCAAACACAGCTATTTTTGCTACTAAACTACTTAATAAAAGCATCAGTAGTCCTTTGCATATAAAACAATTTGTCTTGGTGAGTGTTTTTATCTCCTCTCCGGATCGAGACACCTGAAGTTTGTAATTAATAGGATCCCATTTTTGAAGTATTACTTTTTTACATTCAACTACATTAACTAGCTCACTGGTAGCTAACGTCCGTGTGTCCCCTAAGTTTTAGTGAAAAGTCATAACTAGTGTTTCGTTTTTCATTTTTACTATGAAAATGTGTATGTGTTTAACATAAGTCTCACCTTTGTTTTTGTGTTGCATCAAAAGTACTTACTCTCGACTGAACACTAAATTAAATTGTGTTGACGTTCGAAGTTTTGCACAACTCATATATATGTATCACTTGGTCAATGAGTCTGAATTTGATTGCTTAAATTTATTACTACTTTGTGACTATTATCATCATTATTGTTTATTGCAGGTCTGTTTGATCAACCACTGTTAGCGACAAATGGAAAGTCTAGTAATATACTGTCATCTTCACAATCGTTAAATAAATTATCAATTAATACGAGTATTAATTTTAGTGGAAGACAAACACCAGGTAATTTTAAGCATACTGAATGTAATCAATTAGAACATGGTGTTCATCATTTATCAAAAGATAATGAACTTGAAGGCTCCAATATTTTACTCGGTATCGGTTTAAATGATACTACAAATGTTGCAGCTGCTGATTCCTCTCCAAATATACGTGATATTGATTCAAAAGGGGGAACACAGGAGGTATATGTGTTATTATTATTTTTCGATGATATGTGTTATAGATAAGATGATATTGATAGCGTTAATTATTTACAATATTCTTCGATAATTGTTTCTACTTTGTTGTTGTGGTTGTCATTACATATTTTAACGTCCAGTTAAACAGTATTAATTGTAATAATCGTTTTCAGTCCCAATTTAATCAAGGAGGTCTTGTGGAAAAGATATAAGACTAAAAGCAGCAAATGTTCATTCTGTGGGTGAAATTTCACTGCCGACCACACCAGGAATCGACTTTAGTTAAGCGTCTCAGTCAACAAGCAAATGCAGAGATACTGCTATCCTTTCAACTGAATGACAGGTTTTTAAATTGTTGGCTCTTAAAATAGTACTGTTTTCTTAGAACTGAGAATTTCGGTCACCGGCAGTAGCATCTGACAAATATGTAGCCAACGCATCAAGAACTACTTCCAAAATCGCAATTTGTGAGTGACCCTGATATAAATTAACTTTTATGCTTCCGGGTCACTCGTCCAGGTTGTATGAGTTTAGATACCTAACTCAGTTCAATTTTGTGTTTTTTCATGGAGTGTTATTTTCACAGTCGGAGCACCTGGAAAGTAATAACCTTGTTCATTATTTCGACACCATTTGGAATAATTTCGTTTTATATCTTTATGTTGTTTAGAACCTTGGACTGTATGTAATACTAAAATGTTTTCCTATCTGTAACATTGACATGAACTTTTCAATAATTTTATGACGGATGCAAATATATTGTGCTATGTAGGTAGCAGATTCATTAGCAAGTTTTACTGGCTGCTTAAAGCCTACTCCTTAAGTCTGCAGAGTTAAAACATCTGATAGTAATATATATTTATCAGCATTGAGGTGCAATATATAGCGTATTGGTCAATTATAAACCACGTAGAACCTGTCACATATATGTGTTAACTCAAGTTTCCATACCATATAAGCATAACAAGATCTAGCTAAAATGATTAAACCCAAAGTATAGTTTAACAGTTGCAAAAGAGTATATCAAGGGACTTAATGTTTAGACGAGGATAAATCGTTAATGTGTTCGAATTATTGCAACTAGTTTTCAACCATGTCACTCGATATCTGTAACCATCGCTTACAAAAGTCGTGCCATTCCCACCAACCAAGTAGTCTTCATCTATCGAGGCGGCTTAAAGAAGCAATAACTTTATGGATTAACGTTATATTTTAGTTTGGCTGCCCTTAGTTCCCCAACATGCTTTTAAATCATGAGTCGCGGGTTGCCAGTTATTATGTATACGTTATGTGTGTCCAAACCACCTCAGAAGATGAAAAAAGTGTTTCTTCGTATTGCAGGCACATTTGTAATTATTAATTTTTCTTTCATTTCACTAAATAAAACAAACTGGTGTGTTGGGCAATAAACTCCATCGACACTGATAATGAAAATCATAAGTAGATCACTCGTTACCCTTTTTTACTACAATAATTCTGTTTTTATTTAAAAAGAAATTATAGTTAGTCAGGTTATTCATGTATAATTTATATTTTGAGCAACCTACCTCTTAGCTGGTATGTAATTACTTTTCTTATCGTTGGAAAACAATTCACTAGCAAAAAAATGGCATCATGAATTTTAGTAACTATCTATATCTGCCACATTGTGTTACAAATTACTCTTTGTTCCCTTAGATGTGAACTAAAGTATAATTTATTTCAGGTGGTTGATATGTGAACAGTAATTTCTTTCAGTTTGTTTCCTTGGTAAGTTTTTGCAAAGCAAGAATAATAAATAGGAAGAAGTAAATTCATTTCATTTACCGTGTTCTATTTGTTTTACATACGTACAATATCGTATAAATAAGCGAAATGCTTTACAAGTGTAGTGCTGACCCTATAAATGTCTTAAATGAGTTGTTGAGCAACAATGAAATGGTCTTAATAATGTTTTATAAAGGTTTTGGTGTAGTGATTTTAAATAAATAAGAATTTATATCAGAAGCGCATAAATTATTGAACTAATATATTCATTTCATCATGGATAACTAAAACAAGAACGTAACAGAACTGGAATCAAAATTAATCAACTTTTTGGATCCTTTTGAAAAAAATGAGGCTCTATACAGTATATTAACGAGCAAACACTGTACTTTATTGACCGCACAGAATATCCCGATTAGCTAATGATAGATACAATTAGGATAAACTTGTATCTTCCCTTTGATATGTTATAGACTGAACCTAGTCAATCTCTGTTGCTGTGTACATTCTGAGCGGATTGCCTTTATATAGCTAGTAATTACAAGTATTGTTTAAATTGGTTTGCTGCACAAATATGATTGTCTGGACTCAGTAGTTTGGTATTGAACGCTGTGGCGTTTAACAAGAAACCGAATTAGTTCGAATCCCGACATGAATATCAACATTGGGATGTAGGTACATCCAACCGACAAGTCCCAAACAGGGCGGAACGTGCGTCCTGGATTCCGGTTGTCAGTCACAGTCCAACTTAAACTAAAATTACAGTATTGTAATATGTGTTTTATTTGGCCATATTTCAATGCACCGCTTTACTGTTCTGTTGAATGCACACCGCATACCGTATCTAGAATAAGCATTTCGTCTAAGGATTAGAAATTTTAGTTAACATTAGGACTATTATTTTCAGTCAGGTTTGAGTCTATGAAGTAGGTTTTATTTTAATAATTACCAGCAACCCAGTGTGCCCATAGATTGGTGCAAGATCACATAAGGTTGTGAGAAGAACAAGGAGCACTACAATATTTAACAATGTATTTTTGTTGCGGCGATTTTCCCGACCTTACATTAATGTTTAAATTTATGAATTTGTTGTAAAGTTAGTATTTTAGGTTATAATTTGGGTTATAACATAGAAGGTAGTATTTAAAAACAGTTATATCGATAGTTGGGAATAAGTCTTTGGATTGTTAATCAAACAGGACCCAGTACACTATGTCTTCTCCATAGAAATAAATGATGAGAACTACATGTATATGCAAATTATGGTTGAAACCGCTGTGATGTGAATCTATATGTGCATAAATGTTTGCCTTTTAGTACAGATTTCTGTTGGTGCGGGTGGGAGGGGGGTAAAGGCATTTTGTAATTAGCCTTCATTCTAAATTCTTTGAAAAATGACCTGATAACCTCTCAGTTACACAAATGAATTTCTTTATTGTTATTTTTGTGACTTAACATATGGAACATCAGTACAATACTATATTTATTTACAATGTAAAGTATTTACATTCTCGTTAGTGTAATTACGTTTCTCCTGATAAACTATTCAATCGTAAGTATTACCTTCTTATTGGTTTAAAGTGTATAGTAAATCGGGACGATGATTGGCTCATTTGTAAAGTCACTGTGGACATTTAGATTTCCGCTTTTACTCGTTACTATATTATACTCTATCCGGAAAAATAAATTGTGAAATAGTTAGTGAAAGTCTGAAGCTTATAAAGATTGTTTCTGCTAAGATTATGCAATCTGTTTAAGAATCACGAAGAAAGTAACCTTGCGCTGCCTATGTTTACATTGTGTAATTCTCCATATCATAAGCTCATAAAATGGCTTACTTAATTGATTGTGTCCTTGAGGAATGAATTAGTGTTACACAGTTTGAAGAATTATAATTTTTTCATACACATGGTTTGCCTTATTAATTTGAGAAGGATAAGAATGGAGGAATGATTAGAACAAGTAAATTTATTTTATTTCGCTGGGTACTCATTATCTCCATACAACTTATTATACTTCAAAAATAGAATTATGCGTAGAAATTTACATAGTTTTGTAAGTGAAACTAGTCAGAAACCAGTACGTATAATGATGATGGAATCAATATTCAAATAAAGTTAGTAGAATTGAAAATGTATCATATATAAATATAAAGTGTAAGTGATGATCCTAGGACATTAATTTAGTAATAAAGAGATATTTAGCTAAAGAATGATTTGGTTACACAATATGGGAAAAGAATTACTGGTAATAAAGAATAACACGAGTTGAGATCTGTCAGTTGGATAGCAACAAGATTACTAGGTTGCTATAATTAATATGATGTAATCCTAACAAGAGGAAGATTGGAAAGAAACAGTTCAATAAAATGAATGAAATGTAAAGAAATATTCACCAACTTTTATTCTTAACTCAAATATGGTTTGATTACAGTTGCTACAGGAAATTTTCAAAGCCCTGTGTGTTGATTTTTTGTTAATCATTTTTAAAGATGTTAAACTTTCAAATTATTATGTCTTGATGGTTGACGAATTATTGATACGCCTTACTGAAGTCAATATGACTCATTGGTTGGTACCTGTAGTTTGGCGTTACTAGTCCCAAACCGGATGGGTAGAACACAATATAATTGAACCAACTAACCAGAATCTAGCATTCCTTTACATACATGTAACATCAGACTACGTAATATACTAATTACATAAATAGTATCGATACAATACAAGGGTAACATTAATTTGAAACTACTGTGGGGGGGGTGACATGTTCACAACTAATTTGTTGTAGTTCTTGAACGGAAAGTGACATGAAAACAACCAATGGGTCAAATGGAAGCCTAGGGTGACGGCAACGTAATAACAACGGAAAGAAAATATTTGATACTTATGCAAATAAAACAAATGAATTAATCTCCCGGAAAAGATGTATAAAAGTTTGTCATTCTTGAATTCCTCGGTTTTTTTAGAAATACATGTTTTATGCAAACCACATTTCTTACAATAAACTACTCAACGTCTAAATTGTTTGGTCCGAGAAATTCGACAATATACTCCTGAAATCATATGCAACAGTCTACCAATTTAACTGTCTTTTCAGTGTCTGTCATTAAAATGAGTTCATAAGAAGTACAAAAATTTTGAGAAGGCCGTTTAGTCGACCACTGTTGGTGGAGTCACAGCTTGTGGCGAACTTCTATCTCAACTTGCAACTTTAAATGTTATCTATCCAGGCTTTCCGCTATTCCAATTTTTATTTGATTTTACCACATACCACCTGCTAAAGATATCACTTGCATCACATGAATTTTGAAGAGTTGACCTTCTACCAGGAAATCTACTTATTGACTAAGAGCACGTAAATGGTAGTCTGTTTAATGATAAAACCCAGAAGATTTAGATTAATTGATGGCACTAAGAAACAACGAGGCGTGTTCGAGATGATTTTCTTCTCCTCTAAACCCATTTCTGCGATAAGGGGAGAAATAATTAAATACTTCGATCACTTCCCCCATCTTGGAAATCTAACAAACCATGATCGGTTTGTATTTGTCAAAATCTGTGCACAAATTCAATAAGGGTATTTGGCTGTTTCCAACTTTTTTCACCTCTAGCGTAAGTGAAATGTTCGTCTGTTAATGGAGGAACGAGTATACCTCACAACAGTACACTCTGTTTATATTTATGGATGTAAAACACGTCCATTAAATATAGTCAACATCTATAGGTTACTGGTGTTTGATTATGGATTTCTTCGGAAAATCACTCGCGTTTGTTGGGACAACCAAGTGGGTGGTGATAAGTTAGACATAGACTATTTTGGAAAAATAGTAAATCAGTTGATGCAACCGTGAATCGTTATCGACTGAGGTGGTCGGGATATGAATTATGCATGCGCAGCTTTCATTTATCCCGTGTCTTTGGAGTACGAGAAAGGAATTTTACAAGTGGCTAGACTAAAGTGTGACATCTGTTCATTACTTCACGAACTGTTGATCCAGACTATTTTTTAGATGCACTTTAGTGTCCTAATGGATGTGACAGCATCGGCCGACGTATGCTGAGTGATATCTCTTTATTTCCCCCGTCTCATTTCTTGTATCCTTGCTCTTACAAAGTTGTATTACATTCTTTACGTTTAATGTTACTTGTTTGATCTTTAACTTTTTAAACACTCCTCGTCTATCACTACAACTCTTACATCTTCATTTAGGCACCTTCGATGTTCAACTTAGTCTTATTAATTTTACACTATTTACTAACATTTTTAACTTAAGTTGTCATTTTATGTAATTATGTTTTCTCACACTACCTTCAACTATCATCGTTATCATTACGATCGCTATTACTTGGCTTTTTATTTTAGAAATTAGTATCAATTTTCGTCATTTTGTCTTCTGTAAACATGTCGATTATTTCTTTTACTCGATTTCGTTATGACCTTCTTGTCTCACTTTTCCCATTCATATAGTTACTATTATTATTCACTATTAAGCCGAGTGATATACATAATACTTAGTACATTTAACTTATTCACATAGTTTTTTTCCGATTGTAGATGAATTAAATCAGGCGAAATGATATAAATTCATCTCATCTCACAATGTTTATCGTTTTTACTGTGTAATAATAATGTGTTTTTTCTCTAATTTTCGTTTTCTGAAAGGCGACGAGTTTTAGTGATGATACTAATGGTAACATCTTATTAGTTTTCTCTTCTGTATACCTTTCTCATTTATTATTAGACATGTGTTTCGCATAGTTTTCGACAGAGAATATTACAAAAGAAATCGAAGAAACTGCAAAAATTACGTGATAATTCTACATTGGTTAGTTCTGACATTCTAATTTTATAATTATTTATTCATATGTTCTTTTATTTATTAAAATTATGATATGATGGAGATACTTTACGGTACAACCTGATGCTTTTTGTGGTGTAGTATTATCTCTAAGATAATTGGTTCCAATGTAGAGCGTATAATGTCGTTCTAAACAACATCAACTTTTTTTCTTGTAGCAATGAGCTTTATTGTTATTTCACATGTACTAAATAGTTTCATGAGGTTGATCATCCAGGTGATTGGTTTACGTTTATTTTTAGATTCTTGATTGATTATCTTTTTCTTTTTAGTCTTTGGTAACGAGATTGACCCATTTCGTATTGGTTGATATGTCAGGTCCTATTGATTAATATTTGGTGTAAAAGTTCCCTGACGTTTTCAAGTTTTCCCGATCTGCATTTTCCTAGTCGAATTTACTCGCAATCCTTTTAACCATTAAATTGGAGATTAGTTGTCAATCAACTTATTTTTTCCAACTCAATTATTTCTATGTGCTATTTTAACTTTTTCATAAATTTATCACAAATGGTTCTTGGTGTGATGCAAATAATATCAAAGTGGAAATATGGGATAGTAAAATATTCACGTTGATTGATGAAATACTGCTGTTAGTTGGTTATGTTCATCTCCGTGTAAATGATTGTTACTTACTAAGATCATCAAGTACATTATTTGAAACCGTCCGAATATATTACGCTTATGATGAACGAATATTGTGTTATGATTAACTACCTGCAATTTTTTGTAATTTTGGGCGCTTTTAATTTCGTAGTCTAATTGCGAAGATTTACGGACAATTCTTAAAGGATTTCATTTAAAGTAGTTGAAGTGACAGGCAATTGTTTTTTGTGATCAGTGCTTAATTTTCGTACAACCTCACATACTGAATGTAAAGCACAAATGAATTGCATGTGCTTTTACTAAAATTCCTAATAAGGAATACATTCTAATTTATTGCTTCATACAACATACTATTAGAGAATTTCCTGAAAATTTGAAATTAATTCGATTAGTGAATATTGAATACATTCCTGAAAGCTTCAACCATTTCGGATATTTGACAAGCTTTTAAGTCAGTCCATTCTGATGATCATCTCAGAGTTATGTATATCTTCTTTTGTTAATTGTTTCGTTCATTTGGTCTCTGACTACTTGACTCTTTTCGCATAAATTTATTAGTTGGATCTATGTCAATATGTTGGTTACTTGCAGATTGAACCTGAATAATTTGGCTGCATTCGTAGACATCGGTTTAATCGGAGAATAAAAAATTATAATTCTAGAATTCCATAGCGAAAATGAATTTCTAATAGTATTCCGATCAATCTCTGATCAACTGTCACATCGTCGTACATTCATTTTATCAGCTCATGCCAAATAGCTGATTCCATTATATGGTCAGAAGTGAATTCAACAAAACAGCTGGTGGGAATGAAAGAACACGTAGTGATAGTGAAACATGCGAAGATATCTAGTTGGAAGAATAGTTAATAAAACAGACTAATTTGTTAAAATTGATATTTCTACTTGAAATCTTAGTGTCGTCATCCTGAGCGATTATTAGATCTTTGTTGTTAAATCATCCATCTTAGTAAACTAAACATTAATATAAATTTCCACTTGGGCTGCAAATCTTCCATATGACTTAAACACACCTAGATGCGGTTTTCTAAATATATTTAGGAGGTTATGGCTAATGAACGTTTTACAGTAGTGACTTTAAGGTTACACTGTCTGACTTTAAACTATTGGGTATCTGGTTCGAGTACTGCATCATCTACCTGAATTTGGTCACCTGAGTAGTATCACATTTTTCACACAAAGTGGAGCCCATACCTCAACACATTAATCTGTAATTAATGAGCGTATTAAGCCAGACTGCAATCACTCGATAGTATCATAATGAACGTTTTTAAGGAATAATAGATATATGAAACTCAGTAGTATCATATAAAGTACTTTTTTGCAAATCTTCAAAATAGAAGATGATTTCTTAGTTAAAGCTTAAATTGACCTATTTAAATAGCATAACACCGTTGTATGTAGGAATAAATCCCATCCTGATATCGGCTGTCAGCCGTTATTGCTATTTATTTTAAAAGCTGAGATTGTCTATCAACTGTTTTTTCCGTCTCTTTGTGGAACAACTTAATATTCATAGATATATTAACCGTAACATACAACATCTGGAGAAACGTCATTCAGACGTTCACTCATTCATAATTAACAAACTAGTTGGATACAGTTAGTGGTTTTATATATATATATATATATATATATATATATATATATATATGCCTGTAGTTGTAAGCCATTTGTATTATGTATTGGTCACAAAGTTATGCCACTCTCTAAAGAAACGGCGTAGGACAAATTATTACCTTCTATTAAATACTGATTTAATTGTTTGTTTAAAATATTAGTTATTGTGTTAATAAGGCATTATTAGCATTTTAGCCATTAAAGCTTAGAAATCGAGTATTGAGCTCATCTTTTTCAAATATAGTGAAATCTGTGATTTTAGCTTACTTATATTCTATTTAGAATATCCAAACTTGTTCGCCGCTAGAAGTTGAATGTAATACGTGCATTTTTTCTTATTAAGTACTCGTTAAAACCGCAGTTTTTGTATTCATACTATGACTACAACACATTTCAATAAAGCACAAACTACCTACTAACTATATTACTGAATCTAAATATCCAACATGCATGTAGTCAGATCTGAGAATGTTTAAATTTTTACAGTGTAAACATTTACACTGATGTGCATAATCTAACCTTATTAAAGCAAATAACTAGCATCAATGTTTAATTGATCCATTCAGGATGAGCACATGTTAGTAGAGAACTGATCTGACCTAGTGTTTAAGATCAAAAACATGGAAATTAAAATTCATATATATATATATATATATATATATATATACCACTTTAGAACAATGTGAAAAATTTGAGCTACAGAATATATACTTGTTGTATACATAGTTAAAACATCTGGTTTTAGTAAATCAATCCCAACACCTCCGTGAGTTCACTTATTGGTTGCTTAGTTAGAGTTTTAAGCATTTATCCAGTTTCACTTTGACCAACTTTCCAGTTCTCGAGAACAAAGCTTATGAATCGTTTAAGCATGATTCATTTCCCTATCATTTACTTTTCACCTCTTGATGGCACTCATTCACCAAGTAAATGTTTATGTACCCGGCTTTGAGAAGTTAGTTACACTACTTATCTATGTAGGTGTTTGTAACTGTGATTTAATAATTGACATCTGGTTATTTTGATATCTAAGTCATCACCCAGGTCGTCTGATCGTCGTAACATTTCAGAAGTAAGTATTTCTTTTTTAAATAACTATACGTACTATAGGCTAGCTGAGATTTCCTTTGAAGTGCTCTATTCTATCCGAGTATTCAAATCGCTTTTAAACTACATGTTGGTGTTCCGACCTCAAACGATTGCCTTATTGACATAAAATCTAAGTTATCTATCTATCTCCATTTCACTCAATTAAAGTAATTTCTTCCCATAACTCATCGATATTTCACAGTTCCTGCACTTGGCATCATTTCGTGATACCACTTTCCATTCAATTTTCTGATCCAACTTGTTTATGTATTCGAGTAACTATTAGTTATTTATTAGTTACTTATTTTAGATTTTATGTTATTGTTTTAATGAGAAACCATTTATTCATCACGTTTGCAATTAGGTCAACAAGAAGAGTGAGAATATGACCTTTTTAACATAATAAACAGGGTGTTCTAGTATACATGGCTAACTGATTACTACATTCCAGTTTGAGGACAGAAAGAATTAATTAATTAATTGTAATACTTACATGAGCATGGGATTAGTCATTTCTCATTTATTAATAATGTCATAATGCACGAAAGTATATTGTATGTCCATAAATAGATGTGCATACTATCACGATCGACGCTTAAAAAAAGTACTTGCATCCGTACAGTGGTTCCAGAGGCCGGCAACGTTTTATTCCCATTGCTGAATTTACAAAATGTCGTTCTTCTACGCTATAGCCTCAGAAATGCCACTATAAAACTGCAATTTTTCCATTAATCATGTAAAATCCGCTTATTTCTTGTGATATTGTTATTTTTTTCACGATAAACTATTTTTTATTGTTGATCGAATGTGGTCACTGAATTCAGACATTGATTGGCACCTTTGTAAGTTCCACTCGTCATTCTTTGCTCTTATAATATATTGTAACCAAAGAACCCTTCCATGATGCAGTTCGTTTGTATCTCTAATACTAGCAATATCTACACAATAATTTGGCTATAGTTTTTTGATTAAATCGTAGAGTTTACCAAACATATCAAAGTTATTGTTTCGTAATACGTAACTGTTATTTCCTTTTTTACATAACTAGCCTAAACAAATATCAAATACCTCAATATCGGAAAATAGTCAGAATACATCAAATTCTGAAGCAGGGAGTTCCGCTTTCTTTTCAAGTAATGACAAGTCCTGTAAGTTATTTGTACCCCATTTTTTCACGTAAGTATCTTTTCATTAATTTGTATTATTAACGACAACTATAACGAATTCCATTTTAGTCTCAATCTAAATAAGTAACCGGACATTTTTATTGTCTTAGGATTCTCAGAGCAAACAGACAACAAGCATTCTATCGTCTTCTAACTTTATCACTGCAGTGTTCACATTTGTATCTATAGTTTTAAACTGTGATTGTCAGTAGTTATCCACTTAATCTACTATATTATACTTAACCATAAAGCTTTTGACAACAAGATGAAATTCGTTGGTACTATTAGATAACTGAACTAACTGAGTATCGGAAGTGTGATTAGTTAGAATGTGGAGTAGTTTAAAATGCTTAATAGTTTAAAACTGAATTCCAAGGCATGTTACGGGTAAGATGTCCAGTCTATTGAGAAATACTTGATGGGTTATTCTATTAAGTAGATTTATTTCTGTTTATTAAAATCAATTGAGACTATATATTTTATACTGTCATATTTTGAGAAAACGGCATAGTGAACCTTTCAACTGGTAGAACACTCTTAATTTGAATAATTTGGCAACAATGTTGCCTATCCATGTCGGTGACTCATCACTTAGCAAGTGAAGCTAGAACTGAAGGATTAGTTTGTTAATCACTTCATTTCATTATTCACTTACTTTTTGAATTTCATAAATTCTAAATATATTTTCTGTTCTTCTGTTTTAAAGACTCAAGGCTAGATTCTACTGAGCATCCCCCAAGTCATTCAACATGGCCACCTCCGTCATCTAATAATACTCGTATGAATTTTTCTTCAATACCAGAAGAAACTTCACATAAGTTAAAATCAGATAACACACCTTGTGGTGCATCTGTTTTGCAACCAACAAGACGTCGTCTACCCTCTGAAAATTCTTTATCGAAAAATTCACGTTCAACAAGTCAAAATTCTATCAATAATACTACTCCTACTAGTCATTCTGAATATTCAAATAGGTAAGTTAAGTTTGTTAACCTTTCCAGATTCTACCAATGTGGTCGGAGATTAAAATAACATCTTACAATTCTGTAGCATTCATCTGTATGTAGTTTTAGAAATTTCTATCATTTATGACTTCAAGTACACAGTTTACAGAATGACTTGACTTTGTTGTTGGATAGTTTGAATGAAATACTATATGACGTAGGTTTTGTTTCACTTGGGACTCATATGTACAACTCTGTGGAACGTAAACCTACCTGTGACTTTGATTCGACAATCATTGTGAACCAAACAGCCCCAGATAGTTTGCTTGTTTTAATAACGCCTTCCAATCAAATTGTTTTGTTGCCAGCAATGCCAATTGTCCAGCTGCTGACATATAACTGAACTATTGAGATTTCCCAAAGGAAGATAAAAACGTTATCCACTACTATTTGTACTTAAGTAGTCATCTAATCAGTTCCATTCCGCGATTTAAAAAGATTATTTTTAGCTCCCTAATTGTTTGGGTGTTCGAAATTCACTTCTCTTTATTAAACTATTTTCTTTGTGCATTTATGATGAAACTTCGGAATTTCCATAATACCTATAGTTTAGTTTAGTTGGTCATGTTCAGATAGCAAAGTATGAAAGAGATATTTATAGACATAATGCTCTGTTTTGTTACAGGTTGCAGTAAATTGGGAAAGGTAACCAAACAGGTTTCTTTTGTATTCACCTACCTCTAACCTTCCATTAAACATATTTAAGACTGCAAAGACGAGTAGTGTAGTAGTTATCTGGCACTCTTAATGAAGCAATATTCTATTTTTGCATTTTTCACAGTTATTGTTTGTTCTGTTTACTACCAAGAACAAGTCAGTATTGATTACGACTGAGAGTAACTTGTTCAGACACTTAAATTTTAGTCGGTATGTTAATTATCTAAGCTTCATTCAACTTACTGAGACTACTTAACCAACTGCATAGTAATATTAGCTTTCACATAAATGTGCCTTACACTCTAGTACTATTTATTTATTTATTTATTGAATCATAAATGGGAACCAAAATCGATGCACCGCATAGCTTGACATAATATTGTGACAAAATAAAGGAGTGAAAGTTATCATAATCATAATGTCAAAATTCAACAAGAAACTCTCATGCTTGGTGATATTAGGAAAGGCTTCTTTCGAATAAGAGAGATCTCTTTAAAGACTCTAAAAGAAGACTACAGCGAAATCGTCATTCACCTCTTTTCTGAGCTATATCTGATAGTCTCAAGCTGCCACTACACCTCACTGTCCTTGGGTTCCCGACAAAATAGTCGTGATGAACCGACAGCAGCTAGTCTTATACTGCCTTCTCTCATACCACCGCACCAAGTAGTAAACTGACTACCCCCCACTTTTTCCATCCAGTTCCATTGTCGAGAAATAATGCGCGATGTGAAAGGCACTGGGATGACATTCCTTTAACATGACCAAGCCGCAGAAACCGGTGTTTCAAGATGATAAAACTAACTGAATTACCATCATGGCATCCAAACACATTGTTGCAACTCAACACTACTAACCTGATGTTAGCACTGGATATCAAAAATATTTCAGAGACAACGATGGTCAAACACAGAGTCGGAGAACATCTCCAGGTCAGAGAGACCAGGTTCTGCAAACATAGAACATAACTACTGTCACTAAAGCATTATAAGTCAAACTTTCTGTATCCTATTTGCCATAAATCTGATCGTGTTTATTGAGTTGTATCATAATATTTTCCAGAATGTTCCCTGTGTATGATTCATCTTTTTGTCGAATAAAATTAATTTATACTATTTATTTTGACGACTACGTTTTCCCACTTCTTAAACTGTACACATACAACTTCATTAAACGATTGTTGACTAAAGTTATATGAATTTAAGTGTAGCATACTCGGTGAAGTATGAGGTACAACAAACGGATGTAAACAGTTGAAAGTAGTTTTATGACGTACATTATAGAATAAATTGTTTTTTAATAAAAATCTCTTGGTAGTAGTTAGCATATTTATCGCATAGATGTAATATTATACTCTACTGATTAATCAGTCAGATTTGAGATCGTGGGTCTCGGTCACGTGAAATTCGAAATGCAGTAATGTGTTTGTACTGTGTCGAAAGCCAATTAAAATTTACCAATTGTAATACTTTCCGTAACTTCGTAAATTTATTAACAAGATTGTAGAATAGAAACCTTGACGATACTTGAATTTGTTTTAGAAAGTAATTCATTTTACACTAAACCATAGTACACATCAAATAGATTTACCATGTATGTGACAGACTTATTTGTAAAGTATGCAAGGTAAAGATTCTTAAGATTTGAAATCAATGAACAAGTTGTATTATTATTCGTCTGTATAAATACAATCGAATCTTCCTAACCTTAGCTCTTATTCCTAAACTCTAATCCTATCTTTTTATAGTTTTAAACAGTTGCTTTTCATTTGTCTCATTCAGACTATTTAACAACTGATTAAAGTCTCGTATAGTTACTTTAAGAACTGCCAACTGTCGTCAGCATGATTTTATCTTGTGGATTCGAAGTGTGTTCTAATATATGTAGTTTGGTAATTCTATTCTACATTGTGCACATCAATTTGTTTATTCATGATTTTCTACGTTTTGCTTTTTTTCTCTCATTAGATCCATAAACTCAAATTCCCTTTGTACAGAAAATCCAACAACTATTGGTAATGATACATCAATGAAATTAAGCGATTATGACAAAAACCCTTTACCAGACAAACCATTACTTAATAAAGTTAGAGCAGTTGTTAGTCTTACCGGAACTCCGCCAACAATACCTGGTGCTTTAAGTTTAATCAGTTCCGAGGATTGGGAAGATAAAGTGGCTGGTTTAGAATTATTATCACAAATTGTTACTGAACAACCAATACACTTAATACAAACTACACAAACTGGTTCTGCTTCGGCTGGATCATCTAGACAACCTGCAACGAATTTATCCAGTTCCACTCCATCCTTGATATTAACTTCAGAAACACTCAGTCAAGCTGTACAAGCAGTAATTACAGAATGCAGAAATCTACGTTCACAAGTAATGCTTAATTTTTTTACTACTGGATACTATGGAGATTACTGACTTCCAAGTTTCACACTGCGTACTGACTACCACTTATAAAATAAGATATACTGATTAACTGCTTTATTCTACTATAGGATTTATCAGTAGCCCTCACTTACTACCTCATCAAGAATTAAAACGAGAAGCCTAAGACCTTTTAACGATAATTTTTATTATCCCTGTAATTGATTAATGTTATTTTTAACCATTGGCTCGTCTTCCTTGCAAATGCTATTCGTGATTTGAATATTGTTGTTATCATACTCTATAAGAAGTAATTTATCGCTGAACCTTCAATTTTTTTCTACTTATAAGTTTTTGTACCTTTAGTAGAACCTTCGATAACACTGATTATGTATGTTCATACACCATTTAATTAACTAAATGTAAATGAAATTAGATAGCCTTTCTTTTAATTGAAAGTCCTTAGTTACGGATAACAATGTGATCATTCGATTCAATTCTACGTAGTTGCGTCGTGCTCATTCATGAGCATAAATTTATTAGTGACGTTACCTGATAAATCTTGAGTCTAAATTTATTTTCTTTGTTTTTGATACTGATAATCAAAGATTCCCTGGATCTAGTTTTCGTCTTTATTGACACTCTTCATTAAGGTTTGGATTTATTTTATTTCTGTCTGTAGGATTTGAAATCCACATTTCACAGTCAGACACGTTGCTAAAAAACTTCCTAAATTGCTACTGTGGATATAAGATGTCTTGTCCTAAGTGACATCCGAATTCTTTCGATGAATGTTCCTACTAATCCAATTGACTTCAGATTGTACTGCACTTTATTTGATGTTAAGTGATTGAATAAAATTGGCAAAGTCCTAGACAGTTTTATTTTGATTCACGCGCATCAATAAGTATTTTCATTTATAGTTTTTCATATTTGCTTTTATTCATATCTTGCTGTAATATTTGGCATTGGATTTTCATGTACTTTTATTACATATATGCATAGTCTTCTTTTGATACTTCCGCAATTCTGTTTAGATTTCTAGCCAACTGATTTTTATTAATTATCCCTTCTTTGAAATTTAATGAAAGGTTTCACGTCAAGCTGTACAAACTATGGGTAGCTTATTTCAGGGTTTGAACAAAGCAATGGATCCACATGTTGATTTGTGCATACGTGTATTATTGGGTAAAACTGGTGAAACAGCTGCTGCTTTTTTACGTGACGAGGTTTCTGTAATTATGGACGAAGTTATTCAACACGCTAGTCCGTCACGTACACTAACAGCTTTAATTCAACATGGTATAAGGTAAGTATTCATATTATATATATGGTTAAATAAAATATATAGAATGAAACTATCAATGGGACCAGGGATGTTTATTACATTTTATTCAGGATTCGTCAGCTGGATGTATCTAAATTTTTTGATTCTGAGTAACAGGATAATGCAAACCACTATCAACAAATTCGCACATATCGAACATATTAATCGATGTCTAGGGTGATTGAATTCGTCACCGATTGATGTTTGTAGGGTGCCATTGAAAACTAGACATTTGTGACTGCTAGAGTTCAGACTTCTTGGTAGTGAGACAGTTATCACCGATGAAAACGGATGATCGCCGCACTATTTCACAAATTGATGGAATTGGGGATTCTACGATTGGATGCCGACGTGCCCAGTGGTGCAGAGGGTTAAACGTCTGCTAACGTGAAAACTTTGTGCCTGATTCCCCTGATGGAGTCAAGGGTGCTCATTGTTGTAGCGTTCCATACTAGAATCAAACAGCTGTCCCGTACTTCCTTGTTTCCAATGGTACTCTTCCAACATCAATGTGTGACGGATTAAATTATTTGGTACATGTGTCTCACATTTATAACCTCCTTGTTTCACTTCTTCTATTCATCTGTAAAGTGATTGTTATTCACTATTGAAACAAAATTACTATAAATAAGTGATATATATTTGTAAAATTCCAATGAGTAGAAATTAAAATTTCTGACGTTTCGCGGCTTAGTGCAAGTCGCTTCTTCAGGGAAATGAATAACCGAATTTAATCTTTAGTTAATTAAATTCGGTTATTCATTTCTCTGAAGAAGCGACTTGCACTAAGCCGCGAAACGTCAGAAATTTTAATTTCTACTCATTGGAATTTTACAAATATATATCACTTATTTATAAACAATCTATCCAATCCTCAATTTATTTGAAATTATCAAAGTTAACCTTAGTAATGATATGTAAAAATTACTATAACTTGCATGTTACGTTCTACATTACACTTGTAAGATATTTTACCTAATGAACTCGGTTTGAACCACGGTGTTAACATCGAGACTTGAATTCGGTTGACGAATTTTAAATAAGATAAAACTTGTGATATGGATTCAACTTCTAGTTATACTTCAACTTTGCTGAAACTTATATGTAGGAATAATGGTTTATTTCTCTTAATATTTGTTGTATATATTTCTTCCTTGTAGTCACAAAAGTCCAGCTGTTAGACTACAAACAGCATTACTTGTCTCTCGTATAGTTGAGAATTTGAGCAATCATGGACGTATGAATTTATCCAATCGTAGCAACTTGACTCGTGGATCGGGTTCTGGAAGTAACAGTAGTAGCAATACAAACGTTGGGCATTTATCATCATGGGGTTCAACTGGAAACTTAAATTCTGTTTCTTCAGCTAATTTATCTTCATCAAATTCAGTATTTCTGGGTGGGTTTATGGAACGTTTAATAGGAGCTTTGAGTCAATTTTTAACTGATGGAAATCAAGAAACACGGTAGGTTTTTTAATAATATAAACATGGATTCGGCTTTTCCAATTTATTTTGCATTAGTTGTCAGTTGTCTGTTACAAAATCGCTAATTGGTTTAATCTGTCTTATTATTGCTAGTTCAATGGAATGGGGTTTGAATCTACAATTTTTGGTCAAAAGTTGGGAATCTGAATCACAGACTAACCTCTACAAACCATCAGAAAACACTGAGCAACTACTTTATTTTAGAATTACACTCAAAAATGTACACTTATTTCCTCACCAGAAATCGAATTCAAGAGCTTCAGACTTTGTGGCTGTAGGTTCTAATCTCCGCATTGGCATGGATGCACATTATTGAGGAGTAGTATCATAGAACGAAACAGCTGTACATTACATATTGATTTACAATAGTAGTCTATCTGAAGTTATTTCGTAGTATAAATTTAACGTTGATTAGTCTCTAAAATACCAAATTGTAAACAAAACAGTTATTTAATATTTTCTATCATTCCTTGGTTATCCAGTTTACGTTAGTTCGTAATGAAAACAAACTTTGAATTGAGAATTCACGTGACGTCATCATGACAACTTAAACTTATTCCCGTTTCTCTTTGACTGTGATCCACTGACCAACATCCACTACATTCCTAAGCATCAAAGTTTTGCATTAATTGATTTTTGAGTAGTTAACAAGCAACGTTTAGCACAAGCTTAACGTGATAGTACTTCCAATGGAATTCAGACACAGGTCACCTATATTTATGATCTCTAAGATTTAGTTCTTGTTTATAAACACTAGAAAAATCAGTGATTGGGATCAGTCAGAAAGAATTACGCCAGCTAAAATATTAATCAACGACATTTGTTCCTACTTTCTAGATTCTTAGAGAACCATTAGACAGTATATAAATGAGCGTCAATAGAAATCTATTCTGCAAGTGTTTATTTTGTCCTCATACTGAATACTATACCTACACCTGCTAAAACATAAGAAGTTGCCATCTGGTTACTGAGTATATCACGTTGGATTTGTATGTTGGTTAGGTGACGTTAAGTGAATGACCACGCTATAATTCTGCGTGTGTGATCCCGCGACAGCATACACCGATAGCACATGATCGTAGAGTGTTAGCTAGTTAGGCCTGTTGCTCAATTTGACCTAGGGCATGTATATTACTACGGAGCACGGTTTTAGTTGATAAGGGATAAAATTTTATAAATTCGAACCGTTGTCATTAGTGACACATAGCAGATATATCGATGACAGAAATTTAAGGTTGACAATGTAGGTATGAGAAATATTAGACAGTGAAGAAGTATATAATTCGATTGTGTTCGGATCTTCCTGTACATCCAGCTGGCGAGTTGCAAATAGGACGAAACGCGCGTCCTGGCTTGCTAGTAATAATTCAACTCAAACAATACTTGTGAAGAAGTTTGGTTACGAACATAGTAATCTCAAACGTTTTTAGAGTTTTGATGGCACTTATCATTTTCGAGTTGCTCACATTGTCTAAGGCTTCTTCCTGGGGGGGACTTAGATGGAAAACTAAATTATAGGTATCCTCGATGACTTGATAGCATGACTATATGGCCCATCAGATACGGCATTTTTGTGAATAGTTTTTAATGTATTGGCTTCGTTTTTGTTGAGGTCCTGGTTGCGTAGACAGTAATCTGTCTGGTAAGGCGAGGTCTGCATTTTAGAGTCAAACTTTTCTCATCTCATCCTTCTTCTGTGGGAAGGCAGAATCGCTGGTCATTTAGGGAGAAAACACTATTTACTTTTTCAAGAGAGCAAAAACAAGTATTTGTGCAGAATACAATGAATTCATTTTATTGTATTGGTTTCTCATCAGCTACATACAACCTAGAACAATATTTTATAAAATCAATATTTAAAACAAAGTTTAACATACTCATGTGAATGCATTGACTTGGTTGAAATCAAGATTATATAAACATGTTAGACATATGAACATGACTAAAATGTTGGAGAAAATGCTATAACCATATATATCTGATACAAAAGAAAGTATCAAAAAGCGAAATAGAGATCAGAGTTTAAATGATTGAGGCGGTTGGAAATATTTAAGAATAATCTAAATTAGGCTTAGTTATTAAACTGAAAATGACCTAATTAAATACATAAGTTGAACTTAACCATCCAAAAACGGTAATGTAACGAAAAACGCTAAGTCTGATCTAAAGAGAAAAATGTAATATTGAAGTAATAAATGAAATTCGGCGAAAGAATAATAACGATGAAAATAATGTCACCAAAAGTTAGGTTACCAGGGTAAAGAAATGCTTATAACAATTTCTTTTTGGACACATAAGTTTGGTTTCAATCGTTTAATCGCAATCGCCTCAGCATATTTCAAAAAATTTAAAGTTTTTAGTCTGTTGAATGCTTTGGATGATTTATTGATATCAATCTGGTGTCCTATGTCAATTAAATGTCCAGCGATCGCACTGTTAAATATTTTTATTTTCTTGAATAGTAGATTTTTGAGAACATGTTTATTAAATGTAAGTAGACCCTTCTTTCTTTTGTGTTAATGTAACTGCTTCTTCAGATACAAACAGTTAGCGGTCGATTTTCGATTGCTTCACTGAAACTAAGATTTTCCTCGTTGTCTTTGACCACTGAATGTGCACAACTATTTTAAATAGCTAAGTCAAGTGGTTATGTTGCATATTGATTAGCAGATTGCTATCTGCTCTAAATAAATGGAGATTTTTGTGATTAGATTCAATACAAGTAAGATTCAATATACAATGATATTAAGAGTTTAATTTGGGTTTGTCATTGATACTTTGCAACAAACTTATTATTGTGGTTGGTCCGAGTTAGACAATCATTTACACATAGGAAGTACTATACAGCTGTTTCGTCCTAATATGAGACTCTTTTCTGGCGCACACCTATGACCCCACCAGTGATCGAGCCCAGAAATTACAAATTTCACAGTGAACGCTTGATCATTTAATCACTGAGCGACCCCTAACGATGGGTATCTCTATCTTTAGCCAATTCGCAATATTTTTTTTAAGTTACCATTGTTTTACTTATTATCTAATTAGATATTATGGACGTCGTTTGTTGAGTACATTAATGCAACATCCTGATTTTGAGAGAACCGCACATCGACAACTGACTGGTCAATCTTTGCGTGCTGTAAAAGAAGCTATAGATCAAATTCATCAGAAAGTAAGTCGTTTTTACAGAAATCTGTGTGAAACTTTTTCTCAAAACAACAGTTAAAATTAACTTCATTGCATCATTTGACTAACGACTACAACTGTATTTACCTACTCTGCTACATGAACGCTGACCCAGAGTCACTGTAAGTAATTTGTTTTTATGTCTAACAGTGAAACGCAGGAAGCAGGTTTTGTCTTATTCGTGACTCTTCAACTGAATGTACTTGTATTTCAGTATTTCCACTTTTTATCATTTCAAATGCCAGTGCATTATCCATCGAAATAAAATGTTCAGATAGCCATCAAACTTTTCAACGTGTATCAAAGTATTGATGAGGTTTTGTGAATTTGTGTTGTTAATATTGTGGACTGAAATTGATAAATCCCTGCTGCTATACGAGTATCGTAATCTAACTGCCTCTATATAGTGTTTTGTTACAAGTTAGTTCACGCTGAATATTTCCATCTACATCGTAATCGTAATAATAGGTCATTGTGTATGTTTGTTTTAATTTCCACTCTAATTATTTTCACTAATGAAGGTAATGCTTTCTGTAAATTAAGCGTGGCCTTGTATCATCTACTCTTAACCCAGTAGTATTTGTGCTTACTATTATAAATTAATAAGCTTGTTCTGATTTACCTTTGATGAATCCTCTTCTTGGAAATCCCTTCAGAATGTGTTGAAAAACAACCAATTACATCATAGATTGTTTTTCACATATGACTCAAAAGCTCTAAAGATTATGCAGATTACATGATAGTTTACAATAATAAAGCACATTATTTGCAGAACTAGAAGATATTTGGTACATGTTTATCAATTACCTTACATTAACTTGAGTGTATGAAGCCACATATAACAACAGTTATCAGGTCAACTGGGAGTTTATACTTGGGGTAATATAAACATATTATGAACTTAGTGTTTTATGAATACACTTTAGAAAAATAACTTCGGGTTACTAAAAACTAGCCTTCAGTTTTATTGTTTCGTTTAGTTGTAACAGATGAGTGGTTTAAATTATGCAGAAGTGTAGTAGCAGCGTCACACGTGTTGAAGGCCACAATTATTATGTTTCTTGGTACCAGAGACACGTGGATTGACTTCTGGGATTGTCGTTAAGGAGGAATATTTCTGAGAAATTTATTGACATTCTAAAGGCCCAGTGCACGAACAAAGTACATACTGACAACCACTTGTATAGTGAAACCAAGTGAACGATTGAATTTTTAGCTAAAAGGTATCGGTTAGCGATATTTTGAACAGTTGTCTAGTTTTACGATTGGGATATTTTGAGCATACATTGTTACTGCTTGTAAGATCTCTTCTTAGAACGTTGCATTGAAAATCTACTTTTATTTGTTGAGTAAGTCATCAGAGTTTAATGTATGCTTCGTTATATAGTTACTTAAGGTGAGATATCAAATGTAGGAATCGTTATGAATCCTTATTTAACCGCTGATTTTAACGCCTTTTTTTATTTTCATATCTTCTGTAATTTTCTCTTGCATTTATTAAATATTTTAGTCCCTCAACCTTCTCTGAATTTTCACAATATAATATGTCCTGTTTATAGCCTCCACTCTATTTCGTAATTTTCACTTTGATACAGTTGTTAGTGGTTGTTAATCCGAAATCATCGAAATAAATTAAATGCATGCTTTTCTACTCAAATATTTGTTGTCACTCTTCTGAAATTCACCGTAAATATAGTACTTCTCATATCTCGCTAATTAGGTGTAGTTTGGTATTTCTCACTGATAAATCTTCTCAAACCCATTGTTTTGTTTTGAGATAATTGATCTTGATAATGACTAACATTGATTATCATGTAAGAAAATGCATTTCACGTTACCCCTTAATGAGCGTCTGTGTTTTACTTGTACTGTTTATTTTTCTTTTCGTTCTCTCTAGGGTATTGGGGATCTACCTCCATCGGCATCCTCTTCAGCGGGTATTCGTCGTAGAGGATTTTCACCATCGACACGATTACGTGGACCTAGTGCTGGTGGGCTTGGCTCAAAAGTCTGAAACATGCTAACTTACTGTTAACACATTCTTTACATCATTCTCTGTTATATTTCTCAGCTGTGGTCATTACCTCCAGTTGTTTAATGTCAACAATACTCAATTACATTATTTATATTTTTTAAAAATTTCGGTTTTTCATTTCATAGAGTTTCTTTAATAGAATAAAGTGAAATATAAACACCGTATACATATTCTGATATAGTAGTCATAATACAGAGTGTCAAATACTAGTTTATTGTCCTGTGATTTGTATGTATGTGTGTTTAGTTTACATCCTGTATTTTTATAACACAACTACGGTTTCTTATTATCTTGTCTTTAATTATAAAATATGACTACTTATAATGTTGATGGTTAAAATGTTTTTGTTGAATAGAAATTTATTATATTGGAATAAAAGAAAGTATGATTTCATTTTCTTTTTAAAACTTATAGATCACGAGATTTCTTATTGAATTGTTTGTACTTCGTACTGACTCTTTCCTTGTTGTTGTCATTGTTGTTCTTTTCCTCTTCTTCTCTACCTTCCTTGACGGCTATTCACATTCTAGTTAGAATTGTCGTCTATGATGTATGTGTTTTTGAAAACGAAAATTGCTCACGATGTTTCTATGAATCTTACACATATGATGGCGGAAACTTTCATGTATTTGTCTTCTACTATATGAGAGATTGTTTAGCACTTCTCAGTTAATTTTATTTTATTTTTATTATGAAAATGAAGTTGTACTAAGAGTGACGGCGCCTATTTATAACTGTATTATTCGTCTACTACTTAGTTAAAAATTCTCTATTTCAGTAGACTAACTTCTGTTTTCATACTCTTTGTTTTATTAATTAACCAATTCATTGGTTTAATACACTGAAACATTAAACTGATAATACTATTTTTTGTTTGTTGTCTAAAATATAACTTGATAGAAATGTAATGTGAATTATTCATGAATACTAAATTCTTTTGTTCTGCTCATTCATTATTAACATTGTCTCGTATATGAATTGATGAGTACAGTTGTATTAATGTTTCCTTGATTTTTGGATGAATTAATGAAGTGAACAAACAAACAAACAAATATAGAAAATTAATTTATTTTTGATGTCTCCATATGTGCCTCATATAATAATAAGTAGAGAAGATCAACACCTATTAATATAAACAAACATATCAATATCAATAACATTATAATCTATAATTACTACTTATCGAATGAAATAAGATAAGTAGTATTCATAGAATCTTATTAATGTATATTCATTTATTACTAGAAAAAAAAAGAGAACAATTCACTTCTTCAAAAAATTTGAAAAAAAAAACAGATTGATTGATTGATCAATTCTTGCACACAAGTTTTACAATCAATAACGATTATGTAACGAAACAAAAATACATATATTTCAGTGTGTTTGCATATGCATATCTTTGTCTTTTAAAAAGCCAAAATCCATATCAGTTTTTATTTTATTGTATCTTCTTTATTTGTTTCATTTTTGAACAGTAACTAAATATGCACTAAAGTATATTTTATCTAAAGAAGTAATTATACTACTAATAATAATGTGGATTGTTGTTTATTTTGATTTCTTACTAAGATTATGTGTATGTCTGTTTGTATTGAATGATATTGTTTGTAAATAATGTTACTGTCGACTACTTAACTGGGACGTTTTATGAGCACTGATGTGTGTGTGTTAGGATGTACATAAAATGTTTGTCTACTACTCAGTAGTTCATTCTGTCTTACTGTATGCATGTTAAACGTAGCTAATAAAAGTAATTGACATCCGTAAGTTGTCGATATTTGATCATCAATGTCATCGGAACATCGCTCGCGTCTCCTAGAACCATGGGTAAGTAATAATGAGGTTAGACACTGGTTACTGGGGAAAGATAGTAGGTCAGTCGATAAGGTTGTAAATCTTAATTAACTGAGGTGACTGGAATATGTGTTATTCATGCTTGTCTACTGCCTACCTCACCTCACGATGTTGACCGATATAGGAGTAGGATAGAAGAAAGTTATGGACGGTTAAACGAGATCATAACATCTGTTAATGAAGTCACTTACTGCTGGTTCGAGTCGAAACGGTAGGTGTAAACTATTCGGGGTCCGTGCGAATACTTTAATCAATGGTTAGAGACTGTATGATATAGCTAAGAATCGGTCACAGTGGCACATTTGTATTCACTCTTTATTTTCCATTAAATTGCGAGCTTAAAATTATCCCTTATCTTTGTTTCCGCGAACTAATTGTTTCTCCCTGCACAATATTTTATATGTCCACTCGATTCTTTATTATTATCATTGAAGCAACTGCTATTCCTACTAATTTGATGCTAATCTTGTTGTGCTACTAAGGTTTGGCAGCTTTGACAGACACACATTTTCCAGGCTCTATGTTATTCATACATGCATACCAGGGCGAAGCGAGTATTCTACGTAACAGTTCATCTTTTTTTAACTATAAGATTGTGAGACTTATATGACTTCTTGGCATTGCTTGTGTATATTGCAAAATTGGCAAGGATGAAAAGTACGCACAAATCGATCACTTATTAATAATCAACTTGCTGATGCTATCCTCAGCTTTTCTGAAATTCAGTTGGTCAACTCGCATCTCACAAAGTGGAGTAAGAGGCTCAACATTGAGGTGTACTTCGTTATATGTTAAGTATTTACTAATATGCTTTAGTGTAACAAAATATTTTTCAAACTTCATGTAACTTCTCTAAGTAGCCTTTTACACACACTGCTAAGAATCCAAGTCTACTTAGTGTTTCTCAATTTTCGTATTCCTGCTTATTCCTAAGCATTAATAGTATTCAGTAAATACTTTTAATACGACTTGAAAATGGTCCGTTGTAATGACTGAACTTTTTATTGATTGCTTCGGTATTTACTGAATTATTTAGAGTACGTCTACTACTTGTACGCCTGTCACTAACTTTCTAACCGCCTCCTATTTCTCAGAAAATACCTACGTTTTAGCCCGTAACAAAACGTAAATGGTGGAAGTTATGAGAAGTAGTTTTAAATTACTTATAGAAAATAGGGATGTCTGTAAGTTTTTATGTTATCTTAATATCCCTGAAGCTTCTGGAAGTATGCTAAAATTCGTAACAGAATCAGCAATTAAGCAATCGGGATTCGATATTGATCCTTCATAAGTTTCCAAAAATATTGTTTGGACGACGTATTTTCATCACTTTCCCAGTCTGTGAAATTTTTCTCGTAGTAAATGTCTTCAGTGAAATCCTTAATGAGTTGTGATAAATTGAGTAGATGAAAATTTGACGACTAGTCATTAATTCCCTTCCCCCAAAAGATCTAGTACGAATAATATTTTAGGATGCAATGTGAGCTTATTGATCAAGTTTCACGAAAGCACACAGAATCGATAATTTGAAGATTTTACGTCTTACAGTTTGCAATCAATCTCAGTATTAAGTCCATTCATTCATTAATTATCATAATAATCAAGTTTTAAAGTTCCATGCTTTATGTTGTTCTTTTATTTG